>OX453089.1:12524356-13785606 GCA_949708635.1 Hirtodrosophila cameraria | reverse complement strand
AGTAGATAATATAATTTTGATACCAAATACATACATATCGCATTCAAAAAAAGTTGCAGAAAAAAGTTATGCATATTCTTGATTCGCATGAACATAACGTATAACTGCCAGAGGAACAATCGGTTGAAAAATAAGTTTCTGTATGAAAACCTTTTTTATTTTTACATATGTATAACTCAAGAAAACTCGCTAGTACTACATTTTATTATGTTCCACACATGCTGGCTTAGTTCTATCAAAATCGGTCTTCCACATCTTATTGCTGTCAAGGAATAATCGGTGTTAAATGAAGTTTTTATATGAAAAACTTTACTGAATATTCGACACGCTGAAGATAACATTTCTTTCTTGTTTAATTCTTACTTTAACTTATCTACAGTGAGTATTTTTTGCTCTTTATCAAGTGAAACTGTATCAACAAAATTGTGAAATTAAAAACAGACCCCAGCATTTGAAACCAGAACTTTCGGTTGACTTCATAAAGACCACAAACCGAAATACGCAGCTTCGATGTACTAGCATATAGTAAATGGGCATTAAGCTGAAAAATAAACTGGATTTAGAAGTATAGCAACACTGTGTTTGTATTGGAATATACCTCTTTAAACCATATTCCCTCGCTAACATCATGATGTGGACCGCTCTGATACTGTATTGTCAGATCACACATCACGTCCATTAGGTAAAAGTCCAGTGAGCGCACCATATATGTAGCTGAGCCGTAAGCGAACAGGTAATTCGGAATGTCTGAGCTGAAAAACAAGATCAATCCCCAATAACCATTGATTACGATAAAGGTTACATAGTCAAAGCGCGCCGCCAACATTAGCAATCCATAGCTTTTGTTCATCCTCAAAGTACAGCGTCCCAACAATGTATGTAAGGACCACAACCGATGCAGTTCATCAAGCTCAGCGCTTTTGGGAAAACTTGATTGACCGAAGCATGTTATTTCCCTCAGTCGGCAGTTGATGTACTGATAGCAGCAGGCAATATTCCACAGAGCCAGAAAATAGCGATAAGTTGAAACAACGGGCATGTTCATGGCATTATTTAAAACAAAGGCGCAAAGGATAACTGTCCACCTGCCCTCGTAGGGCATCAGAAAGCACATCAGCAGACTGGACACACACAAGTACAGCACCGTTCCAAATTTCAGATAAAACATAAAGCCAAGAGAACGTCCAATGTTCTTTATTTGACCGATGCGACTCGTCTCCCGAAGCTTTAACTTAGCCACAATTCGTTCCACGTCGACTAAGGCTTTGTCCCGACTACCTCGTGAGATCACCGTGTATGCTACTGCGGCACAGGATACCGAATACAGCAAATAGGTGGTAAACAAAATAAAATTTGGAAACCATTTAACTGTATTCATGTAGTTTGTCGATAGCCAGAATGTGAAAGGCAGCGTTAGCAGCTGGAAGACATTTAACGCCAGGACATAGAAGCGTGTTTGCCAGGTTTGACGGAGCCTGCCAGCCACCAGCCTGTAGGAGGTAACGCCAATAACCAGAGAATAGTTGTGGTACCACTGTATTAGCCGCTGTTCACTCATCTTCCATGGGCTTTCATACAAAACTGAATATTTTGTTTGGCCATTCTTTCAATTTGTAATACTAATTACCTAATGTTCTTCTATCACTTTATCGCATCGCCTTTTGAATATTTCTTGTTCATAAATATATGTGTTTATTGAATATGAAGAACGATTGAAACATTAACGATGGTAAATCATTTTATTAATTAAGTATATATGTATCTATTTCTATATATGTATCTATTTCTATATATATATCGTATCTCGCTGTTGAAGTATTTTTAGCGGCAGGCCTCAACCACATACACAAATGAACATAAGCTGGACGGCATTGAAACTTGCTACTATTCGATTCCAGAAAGTTCAGTTGTGTAGAGTGCTGCAAAATTGAGAAAGAGTATTAGTTTCTTGAATATTTTGTAAGCCCCAACTATCGGTCTGATAACCATTGAAGATGGTATTATAATTTTATCACTCTGTTTTCCGTTCTTACCTAAGGCTATGCACATGATTTAAATTCTGAGAAAATTGTATCCCAATCGGAACATCATTAAAGCTGCATTAGGAATTGGTAAAAAATGAGTTTTTGTATGAAAAATAAGTTTTTGTATCTAAATTTGTGAACGTGTTAAACATGTTGTCAACATTTCATCAAAATCTAACTTCTATACATTATAGCTGACTTAGTAACAATCGGTTGAAAAGGGAGTTTCTGTATGAAAAACTTTTTTGGTTATACATAGTATATCTCAACAAAAGTTGCTTCTACTCAATCTTATTATGTTGCAAACATGATTCAGTGTTAAATGTAGTTTTTAGGTGTAAGTCTTTTCTGCAAGGGTAAATATCTTCGGCAGGCCGAACATAACTTTTCTTTCTTGTTTAGCTCTTACTTTAACATGTTCTACAGTGAGTATTTATCACTCCTGATCAAGTGAAACTGTACCAACAAGATTATGAAATTAAAAATAGACCCCAGCATTTGAAACCAGAGCTTTCGGTTGACTTCATAAAGGTCACAAACCCAAATACTCAGCTTCGATGTACTGGCATATAACAAATAGGCATTTATCTGAAAAAGAAACTGGTGTTAGGAGTTTAACAACTTGTATTTGTCTTTGGAAATACCTCTTTAAACCATAGTCCCTCGCTAACATCATGATGTGGACAGCTCTGATACTGAATCGTCAAATCACACATCACGTCCAATAGATAAAAGTCCAGTGAGCGAGTCCAATATGTAATTGATCCGTAAACGGAGAGGAAAATCGGAATGTCTGTGGTGAACCATAAGACCAGTCCCCAATAACCATCGACTACAATAAAGGTTACATAGTCCAATCGCGCCGCCAGCATTAGCAATCCATAGCTTTTGTTCATCTTCAAAGTACAGCGTCCCAATAAGGTATGAAAGGACCACAACCTATGCAGTTCATCAAGCTCAGCGCTTTTGGGCAAACTTGTTTGAGCGGAGCAGGTTATTTCCCTCAGTTGGCAGTTGATGTACTGATAGCAGCATGCAATATTCCACAGAGCCAGAAAATAGCGATAAGTTGCAACAACGGGCAAATTCATAGCAATATTGAGGAAAAAAGAGCAAAGGATAACGGTCCATCTGCCTTCATGGGGCACCATAAAGCACATCAACACACTAGACACACACAAGTATAGGACTGTACCAAACTTCAGGTAGAACATGAAGCCAAGAGAATGTCCAATGTTCTTTATTTGACCAATGCGACGTGTCTCCCGCTGCCTTAACTTGGCCACAATCCGTTCCACTTCGATTAAGGCTTTGTCCCTACTGCCCCTTGAGATCACCGTATATGCTACTGCGGCACAGGACACCGAATACATCAAATAAGTGGTGAACAAAATAAAATTCGGAATCCATTTAATTGTATCCATATATTGTTTCATTAGCCAAAATGTTAAAGGCAGCGTTAGCAGCTGGAATAAATTCAACGCCAGGACATAGGAGCGTGTTAGCCATGTTTGACGGAACCTGCCAGCCACCAGCCTGTAAGAGGTAACGCCAATAACCAGAGCGTAGTTTTGGTACCACTGTATAAGCCGTTGTTCACTCATCTTCCATGGGCTTTCATACAAAACTGAATATTTTGTTTGGCCATTCTTTCAATTTGTAATACTAATTACCTAATGTTCTTCTATCACTTTATCGTCATTTGCATATTTTTTGTTAATAAATATATAATGTGTTAATTGAATGAGAAGAACTGTTGGAATATTAACAATAGTAAACTTTTTTTTTATTTGTTTAGTATACATACATACATAAATAAAGATGATGTTAGCACTTCGTCTGCCTTTGGTATATAGTATATACCAACATGTATACCAAGATTGGTTGCTTTAGTTTAAAAACTGCATAGAAAAACTGCTTTCATTACACGGAAAGACAGAAAGGAGGACTTTTTACAAACCCAAAAATAATAAATGAATAATACCTTATAACACAGTGTTTTTGTACGATCTCTCCTACGAGAGCTATAAATTGGGACCACTTCCTGTCTGTCCGGCTCGGTGTTTTTTCGAGTTTTTAACAGATCTTCCACTTAAAAATATTATAAGCCCAAAATTATGTTATATGGTGAATGTAACAGTTTTTACTTAAGTTTCTATTTTACGGGTGTGACAGAGAAAGTGGGCATGTGCTGCCTATGGAAATAATAATCATCCAAACATAGTTGCTTTAGTTTTAAAAGTGTGAGAAAAACTGGTCTGTATACGGACATTCCAACCCCAAAAGAACATTGAGCAGGATATTTTGTAGAACATATTTTATCATGTTCTACAGTGAGAATTTGTCTCTCTTTATCAAGTGAAACTGAATTAACAATATTGAGAATGATACAATAGACCCGAGCATTTGAAACCAGAACTTTCGGTTGACTTCATAAAGGTCACAAACCCGAATTCTCAGCTTCGATGTACTGGCATATAACAAATAGGCATTTAGCTGAAAAAGAAACTGGTATTAGGAGTTTAACAAACATGAGTTTGTCGTTGGAAATACCTCTTTAAACTATAGTACCTCGCTAGCGTCATGATGTGGACAGCTCTGATATCGAATCGTCAAATCACACATCTCGTCCATTAAGTAAAAGTCCAGTGAGCGCACCAAATATGTAACAAAGCTGTAAACACCTATGTAAACTGGAATGTCGGAGGTAAACCACCACAGCAATCCCCAATAACCATCGACTACAATAAAGGTTACATAGTCCAATCGCGACGCCAGCATTAGCAACCCATAGCTTTTGTTCATCTTCAAAGTACAACGTCCCAATAAAGCATGGAAGGACCACAGCCTATGTAGTTCATCGAGCTCAGAGTTTTTGGGCAAACTTGATTGAGCGGAGCAGGTTATATCCCTCAGTCGGCAGTTGATGTAATGATAGCAGCATGCAATATTCCACAGAGCCAGAAAGTACCGATAAGTTGCAACAATAGGCATAATCAAAACATTATTGAGAAAAAGGGTGCAAAGGAAAAGCATCACGCCCTCAAGTGGCATCACGAAGCAGATTATTACACTGGACACACACAAGTACAGAACCGTAGCAAACTTCAAGTAGAACACATGGCCAAGAGAATGACCAATGCTCTTTATTTGACCAATGCGACGTGTCTCCCTAAGCTTTAACTTGGCCACAATCCGCTCCACTTCGACTAAGGCTTTGTCCCTACTGCCTCGTGAGAGCACCGTGTATGCTATTGCGGCACAGGACACCGAATACATCAAATAAGTGGTAAACAAAATAGTATTAGGAAAAAATTTATATGTATCCTTATAGTATTTCGTTAGCCAGAATGCCAAAGGCAGCACTATCAGCTGGAAGGCATTCAAGGCGAGACCATAGCAACGTGTTAGCCACGTCTGACGGAACCTGCCAGCCACTAGCCTGTAGGAGGTAACGCCAAAAACCAGAGCGTAGTTTTGGTACCACTGTATAAGCCGTTGCTCACTCATCTTCCATGGGCTGTCCATACAAAACTGAATATTTTGTTGGTTCCTTTTTCTTTTTGTACTACTAATTACCTAATGTTTTTTTATCACTTTATCGCATAGTCTTTTGGATATTTTTTGTTAATAAATATGTAATGTGTTAATTGAATGAGGAGAACTGTTGAAATATTAACAATAGTAAACATTTTATATTATTTATTTAGTGTATAGGTTCGTTGGTGAAAAACTTTTAGCGCCGCGCCTCAACGACTTAATCAATCATCTTTAAATGTCCATACAAACATAAATAAAGATAAGCTTGGATCTTAACACTGCCTTTGGTATATACCAACATATATACGAAGATTGGCTGCTCTAGTTTCAAAACTGCATAATAAAACTGCTTTCTACAGACTGAGAGGCAAAAAGAAGTACTTTTTACAAACCCAAAAATTATAATTAAAACAGTCTGATTTCTTTTTAATATATTAACAAGAAAATACAACTTGCGAATGATGCTAAGGTTCGTAAAGAGATTTTAGAAACAAACGCTTTCATCATAAACCTCATTTTATATACCTTAAAAAACAGTGTTTTTGTACGATCGGTCCCAAGAGAGCTATAGGTTAGGACCACTTCCGGTCTGTCCGGCTTGGAGTTTTTTTTTGAGTGTCCAACAGTTCTTCCTTTTAAAAATACTGTGTGTCCAAAAAAGCATCAAACAATTTGTTATCTGGTGAATGTAAGTTTTTATTGATTCCTGAAAAACTTGGGAACTTAAGTTTCTTTACTACCAACAAAAAAGAACGTTGCCCTCAGCAGCACCAGACTGCTAGACGCTCTGTGTCAGTCTGTTTCCTACTACGTATAAAACATTTTTGTTGCGTCTTTCAAGGAGATCAGTACGCCTCAATTGGGACTCGTTATTTCAAATTTCGTAATAATAGAATTAGAACTGTTGAAAATATACGTTTTAACATTTTACGGCTGTGAAATTGGAAGTGGGCGTGTGCTGCCGATGGAAAGTATAATCATCCAAACTTAGTTGCTTTAGTTTTAAAAGCTTGATAAAAAGTTGCCTGCATACGGATATTCCAAGCCCGAAAGAATATAGAGTTTATATATTAGGATATTAGGAACATATATTATCATGTTCTACAAAGAGAATTTGTCTCTCTTTATCAAGTGAAATTGTATCAACAATATTGAGAATGATACAATAGAACCGAGCATTTGAAACCAGAACTTTCGGTTGACTTCATAAAGACCACAAACCCAAATACTCAGCTTTGATGTGCTGGCATATAACAAATAGGCATTTAGCTGAAAAATAAACTGGTGTTAGGAGTTTAACAACATGAGTTTGTCTTTGGAAATACCTCTTTAAGCCATAGTCCCTCTGTAACATCATGATGTGGACAGTTTTGATACTGTATCGTAAGATCACACATGACGTCCATAAGATAAAAGTCCAGTGAGCGCACCAAATATGTAACTAAGCCGTAAAAGCCTATGTAAACTGGCATGTCTGAGGAAAACCACGAAAGCAATCCCCAATAACCATCGACTACGATAAAGGTTACATAGTCCAAACGCGCAGCCAGCATTAGCAACCCATAGCTTTTGTTCATCTTCAAAGTACAGCGTCCCAATAAGGTATGTAGGGACCACAACCTATGCAGTTCATCGAGCTCAGCTCTTTTGGGCGAACTTGATTGAGCGGAGCAGGTTATTTCCCTCATTCGGCAGTTGATGTACTGATAGCAGCATGCAATATTCCACAGAGCCAGAAAATATCGATAAGTGGCAACAATGGGCATATTCACAACATTAAAAAGAAAAAGGGTGCAAAGGAAAACCTTCACGCCCTCAAGTGGCATTACGAAGCACATCATTACACTGGACACACACAAGTACAGAACCGTACCAAACTTCAAGTAGAACAAGTGGGCAAAAGAATGACCAATGCTCTTTATTTGATCAATGCGACGTGTCTCCCAAAGCTTTAACTTGGCCACAATCCGTTCCACTTCGACTAAGGCTTTGTCCCGACTACCTCGTGAGAGCACCGTGTATGCTACTGCGGCACAGGATACCGAATACATCAAATAAGTGGTAAACAAAATTAAATTCGGAAACCATTTAATTGTATTCCTAAAGTGTTTCATTAGCCAGAATGCCAAAGGCAGCGCTATCAGCTGGAAAGCATTCAAGGCCAAGACATAGGAACGTGTTAGCCATGTTTGACGGAGCCTGCCAGCCACCAGCCTGTAGGAGGTAACGCCAATAACCAGAGCGTAGTTTTGGTACCACTGTATAAGCCGCACTTTATACATCTTTCATGGACTTTCAAACGAAACTGAATATTTTTTGTTCGGAATTTCTTTCATTTTGTACTACCAATTACCTAATGTTCTTCTATCACTTGGGGAACTGTTGGAATATTACACGATAGCAACAATTATGTTAGTCTAAATTATAGTAAACATCTAAGCGCTTTGGTGAACTATTTTTAGCCTTTCCCCCTTAACAACTTAATTAATCACATTTGACGATCCACAAATAAAGATAAAGTATAATGGTAACAATCGGTCTGTATATATATAGTGCTAACAATAAAGTATATATAATATATTCGTAATCAGGACAGCTATCTAATTAACTGGCTGCATGCAGTATATACACGATGGATATGATTATTATATCATATATTTGCACAAGGAGAAAAATGTAGACAACATCTTATTTTAAGTAGAGTTGCAGTATAGTTTTAGAGCGCAAAAACATAAAAATTGCATTCATATTGACGGACGGACGGATAAAAAGGCAGACATACAAACAGGAGGATTTTGACAAATCCATCATATTCTTTATTTCATTTATTAAAAATATAGTATAAAAACGCGAAATTGAGAGGAGTTGGATGCCAATACTCCCAGTTGCATTTCTCAATTCTGTTTTGTAGGTCCCGTTATAGTTCTTTTTTAAGTTTTCAAAAATATTCTAAGCTGATTTTGATCTTGAATTTTACTTACTTTATTCAAGCACAAATATTACACAATTTTATGAACGTGATTCGATTCGATGGAAATGGTTTTCTGTTTTAGATTTTTAAAACAATTTATTCCTTATTTGTTACGATCTGTTTTTGGGAAAGTTTGGATGTGTCAAAAATTGAGTAGTTGTAAGAGAAACATTTTAATTTTTCAAAATATCTTAATCAACACCGACTGAAATTGAAAAACCCAATAAAATTATCACCTAGCAATAATCGTATATGTATTGAATATGTGTATTTTATAATAGAATCCAATATAGAATTTAATGAGTATATATGTATTGCAAAAAGCCTTTAATAGAAGATCTACAGTGAGTATTTATCTCTCTTGAGCAGATGAAATTGTAGCAACAATATTGAGAATGTAAAAATAGACCCTAGCATTTGAAACCAACACTTTCGGTTGACTTCATAAAGACCACAAACCCAAACACTCAGCTTCGATGTGCTGGCATATAACAAATAGGCATTTAGCTGAAAAAGATACTGGAGTTAGAAGTATAGGAACCTTAAGTTTGTCTTTCAATATACCTCTTTAAACCATAGTCCCTCGGTAACGTCGTGATGTGGACAGCTCTGATACTGAATCGTCAGATCACACATGGCATCCATTAAATAAAAGTCCAGCGTACGTACCCAATAGGATAATGCGCCGAAAGTTAGCATGTAAAGCGGGCTGTCAGTTCTGAAGGAGTAGAGCAACCCCCAGTAAAAGTTGATAACGCTGAAGGCCACAAACTCGAAGCGTGCTGCCAGCATCAGTAGTCCATAGATCTTGTTCAGCCTTAAAATACAGCGTCCTAGAAAGGCATGTTGATACCACAATCTATTCAGTTCTTCGAACTCAAGACTTCTGGACAAGGTTGATTGTGCGGAGCACGTTAAATCGTCTAGTCGGCAATTGATTTGCTGATAGCAATGTGCAATTTTCCACAAAACCAGAAAGTAACGATAGGTGGAAACAATGGGAATATTCACAGCATTACCAAAAATGAAGCTGCAGAGAAAAATGAACCACCTACTCTCCTGTGGCATTATGAAGCACGTCAACAGACTGGCTCCGCACAGATACAGCATTGTAGTAAACTTCAGGTAAAACAGGTAGTCAAGAGAGCTCTCGATGTGAACAACTCGACTTGTGTACTGAAACTTCAGCTTATCCATAATACGCTCCAGCTCGACTAGGTCACTGTCCCGGCTGCTTCGTGAGATTACCGTGTATGCGATAGAGGTACAGATTACCGAGAACAGTATATATGGTGTAAGTGAGATAAGATTCGGAAACCAATTAAGAGTCGAAATATACTGTGTTGTTAGCCAGAACATTATGGGCAGCGTCAGCAGCTGGAAGGCATTCAAAACCAGGACATAGCAACGTGTTAGCCATGTTTGGCGGAACCTGCCAGCCACCAGCCTGTAGGAGCTAACACCTATAACCAGAGTGTAATTGTGGTACCACTGTATAAGGCGCTCTCGGCTCATCTTCGCTGAGCTTAAACGCAAAACTGAATATTTGTTTCCAATGCTGTTTTTGTGTGTGCGACCAATTACCTAAAGTACTACTATCATTAGTAGCTCATCGCCTGATGAATATTGTTGATGTATGGTATGTAAACATGCAATAAGTTTATTGAAAAAGTGAAAACATTCAACAAAATACGGCATATGTGTACATTTGTTTTTTGCATTTCCCACAGAAGAGAATCAGAAATTGACATAATCTAGTTCATTGCCTTTTCGGTCTTATCATCATGCGCACACGTTTCAATGAAGCAGTATGTGTTGTAAAGGCAAGCCAATTGATGCCTTTTCCAAAAGTGCTGTCATTATATTTGCCCATCAGATTGCTGTAAAAAATATGTCAGAATTAAAAGCGTACTAAATTATTACAAAACTTTAAAATGACCCACCTAATATGACACTTGTTGTACCACCAGCCGCCCGTAAACAATTGTGCACAATTGTGAGTGTCATGTGAGTCATTATCACGATCTTGTGATGTGAACTTGGAGCCCTTGTGTCCACTTAATGAGTCACCAGCATCTCCGGAGTACTCACCCAATGTATGCAATTTATAGGCATCATTTTCACTGCCAATTGCAAAACGATTATACTTTGCAAATCTGCGTTGTCCTTTAACATCTTCCATGTCAATGAGCAGTTCTTGGTCCAGATCCTTGGTCATGACATGCAATTTATCCAGTCCTATAAAGAACTCGCCATTAACGTTGCCAAACCCATTTTTATAGTCCTTCCAATACAGATAGAAATCGGTGCTGCCATCCTCACGTCGTAAAACGATCGTCCAGCCTCCATCCTGTATATCCTCATCACAACTAACTATAAACGGATGCACACTGTATTCTGGTATCAGTATCTGATAGACGCCAGTACGACGACTCAAGGCAGTTGCCTCTCCACAGCAACTGGCGAACTGAGTCGGCTCCAAGTTGCTTAACTTGTTGAATTTTTCCATAAGCTCATCAAGTACTGCACCTTGACGTAGTTGCTCGATACTATGTTGAAATAACGCTTTTAAGTTTTGGAAAACAAATTAACTTTGAATGCTTACCGCATTTCTTCGAGCTGCGGTTGAAGTAACCTGCTGCCGGAGTCTTTGATTTGAAAACGTAATTCGCTTGCATTTCCGTATTTAATTGTTAAGTTGCTCACTTTCTCCACGTTTTGTACATAATCCTCTTCACATTTCAAAATTGATATGTTCAATAACAAGATTGTGCAAATTATTTTCAGCAGCATCTTCGCAATTTGAAATCAGAACAGATCACAAGAGACTGAACAAACGAGATAGAAACAAACGATTTTATAGGAAACCAAAATTATAAAAATATCTCCGGCGTACCGATGATTAAATACACTTGGTGTTTTTAAATACACAGCCATACGGCATGGAAATAATATAGAATGTAGTAGCGTAATCTTTATCAATCTCTGGCAAGCATTTGAATCCAATGTTTGTCATTTTGATAAGGAATTTAAATATAAAATTTGAAACCACATGAGTCAGCGTTCTATGACGGTTATATTGTTTAAAATAGTTTCGAAATTTTGCTCAAAATAATAAGCGCATACTTTTTTAAACCTTCTTCCAATAAATATGGGTAAAATGGAGTAACAAAGTACTGCAAATGTATGTAAAGAGCATAAGAAGGCATCTCCGACTATATAAAGTGCATGTATTCTTAATTAAATATTATTTTACTAAGTTTAAAATGACAACTATTTCGTGCCCTGCCCCGTCGTTCTTTGATTTTTATGACCGTACGGGTTCGTTCGTGTTAGGTAATGCCTTGATCATGCTTGTTCGTGCCTTAAAATCTGGCACGCGCCCCTCGCTAATTAGGTAAAGGCAGTAATTAGGTTATTTTCTATAGTCATACCATTGCCTCTTAGCCCAAAGGGTAACCACTATCAAAACAAACGGATTAATATTTTATGATCATTCTGACCATTCTAACTACCTGTCTTTGTCTGAAAAACTTCTGAATAAGTTACATGTGTTTGATATAAAAGAACTCAACATTGGTTTACCAACATCATTCGCATTCAGTAACCGAAACTGTCAACACACTCAAGATAATGGATAGCCCTCTGTCATTTCTGCAGATCGAAGCCAGTTACATGATGTTGCTTATATTGGTAATTACACTTTTGGAATACCTTATTAACTACTGGCAAACGTACACCAATGAAATGAAGATTGAAACTCCAGTTCCAGTGGCTTTAAACCGTTCCAGTACTAACTACCAATCGGTGCTACGGCTATTGAGCAGGAACCACAGGGACAGTGGACTCAAAGAGGACGAGGAATCGCAAACGCCTATCACACGCATACGAGGAATGAGACATCTGAGACTTCAGCATCGTGCAATTATGTGCGGTGCACGTCGAAAACTTGAGTTTTAAACTATCATTATAGATATATATAATATGTACCATATTTAAGAATAAATCACATTTAAAATGTAAAAACCTTTTACTTTTATTAATTAGACTTGGTTTTTTTTTATTTCTGTTGAGGAATCAAAATCTTACTGCGTTATCTAAATTGCACTTTACTCAAATTTGAATTTAGCGGCAAGCAGTGCTCTTATATGGTCACCCTAAAAGCAGTTGTGCTACGACCTCAATATATCGCACTTATGTGTATCGATAACTTAAGTTATCTCTTTTTGCTTGAATTAAAACCAGCTGATTGGGAAAACAACAAATTTCACTTCTGGCGGGATTTGATTTGATAAACAAAAGTGTAGGTCAATTTTTTTATATCTTTATTCACATATTCAATAAAGATTATATTATAGATACATTAATAATTTTTCAATGCAAAAAATCTTGCGTTCGGCATTGCAGCGCACACAATTAATGGCCAGCTTTTCTCAAGTTATCAACCCAATTACGGGCCAAAACACATGGCAGGAACGCGGCGACGACTATGACTATCACCAGGAAGTGGCAAACGCTGGCTTCGGCGACATGCTGCATGACTGGGAACGCAATCAGAAGTACTATGCGGCATTGCGAAAGACAATCACAGCGATGCGGCAAGCGGGCAAAGAAGTCCACGTGTTGGACATTGGCACCGGCACTGGAATTCTGGCCATGATGGCACTGCGTGCTGGCGCGGATACTGTGACCGCCTGTGAAGCCTTCATGCCCATGGCTAACTGTGCGCAGCGCATTCTGGCTGCCAATGATGCTGCACAGGTGCGACTTATACGCAAACGTTCCACAGAAATCAAAATGGGCATCGATATGCCGCATAAAGCCAATTTGCTTGTGGCTGAATTGCTGGACACGGAGCTAATTGGCGAGGGTGCCATTGGCATCTACAATCATGCACACGATGAGCTGCTTACCGAGGATGCACTTTGTATACCCGCACGTGCCACCTGCTACGCTCAAGTGGCACAATCGTCGCTGGCAGCGCAATGGAACAGTTTAAAGGTCTTGGCCAATCTGGATGGTGATATACTGCTACGTCCGCCTGCACAGCTGCAACAATGCAGCGGCGAAGCTGCTTTGCACGATGTACAACTCTCACAACTGCCTGCCAATTCCTTTCAACCGCTCGCTGAGCCCTTGGAAATCTTTCGGTTTGATTTTCAGCGCAAGCAGCAGCGGGAGCAGCAGCGAGAAAACGTGCTGCGACTGCAGCTCAGCAAGCCGGGCAACGTCGAAATAGTCTTCTACTGGTGGCAAATCGAAATGGACGATGCCGGCGAGCAGCTGCTGAGCTGTGCGCCCTACTGGGCTCACCCTGAACAGCAGAAATTAGCGGCGAACTGCAGCGACAAGCAGAGACCTCTAGCCAATATCGTGCCCTGGCGTGATCACTGGATGCAGGCCATTTACTATTTACCCAAGCCGCTGCAGCTACAAAATGTCGGTGAGCACTTTTGGCTGAGGTGCTACCACGACGAGTACTCGCTCTGGTTCGACGCGCACAAGGACCAGCTACCGACGCAGCCCGCGCGTCGTCATAGTTGCAGCTGCGACCTGCACATGACCTACACTCGCAATCGAATCGGTCAACTTAATCAGGGCACGCGAAACAAGCGTTACCTGAGCTACCTGGAAGAGACGCTGACACAGTCGGCCAATGTCTTGGTAATGGGCGATGGCAGCATTCTGGGACTGGCCTGCTCGGCACTGGGCGCTGAAAGCGTGCGTTGCCTAGAGCCGCATCGTTTTTCGCGCCGACTGCTCGAATCCATCGCACAGCACAATCAGCTGAAGAATGTCAAATTTCTGGAAAACCTGCAGCAGCTGGAATCGCAGGAACTGGACACAATTACACATATATTTGCCGAGCCGTATTTTCTCAATACGATTTTGCCCTGGGATAACTTTTACTTTGGCACGTTATTGCTGCAGTTGCAGGATAAGCTGCCCGCTACTGTGGAAATCTCTCCTTGCTCCGCACGCATTTATGCACTACCCGTACAATTTCTGGATTTGCACAAGATACGCGCGCCCGTTGTCAACTGCGAGGGCTTCGATCTGCGGCTCTTCGACGACATGGTTCAGGTAAGTTTTCTTCAAAACATTCACTGCAAGCATTCTTACTTTTTAAATGCATTTTCAGCGTTCTGCGGATCAAGCGCTTTCGCTTGTAGAGGCGCAGCCACTCTGGGAATATCCCTGCCGTGCTTTAGCAGAGCCACAGCAAGTGCTGAGCGTTAACTTTGCCAACTTTGGCATGGAGCAGCACAATCAGGGCCAATTGGAGCTAAAAACGTAAGCAGCTAAAAAACGTACCCATCTACAGGGTTATAGAAACATTACTCATATAGTTATAATTTGTGTTGGTAAATATTTAATCTTTGTTCAACTTTTCTCAGCATTGGCGAGTGTAATGGCATTGCTCTATGGGTGGACTGGCAGCTTGTGGCAAATGATAGTCCCAAGTCCATTGTGAGCACCGGGCCCTTGGAGGCAGTTGTGCCCGGTGAGTTTGTGAAGTGGGACATGTTTGTGCGCCAAGGAGTGCACTTTACCAAACAAAGCACGAAGCAGAAGACGAAAACGACAGACGGCAAAAAGTACTTGGACTGGAGCACTACGTTTAGACCGCTCTTCGGAGACCTGAGCTTCAATTTTTCGCTGCGCGAAAATCATGAAAAAAACGAATAAAAGACGAGGTTTCAGCACATGAATTTAGTCAAGTTATCGTAATGTCTAATGATACATTTTTTTTTTCTTATTTCTATGACTTGGGAATCTCCTGTTCCATCTGGGTGAGCACAATGTTGCGATCGGTCTGAGCACTTGGATTCTTAGCCTTCAGTCCAAACTCGCCGCCCTTTAGACGCAGGCGCAAATCAAGTGCACGTATGTCCGTCATCAGCGAGTGCTGCTTGTTCTCCAGATCTACATCAATCTTTTGCGCATGATCCGACAGTAGATTAAAGTTGGCCTTGGCATCATCAATTTTTGCCTTGAGGCAACGACGTATTTCGCGTAACTTGTCCACCTCATGACAAAGCATATCATGTGCGTGATCCAGGCACAGCTCCTTGCCGCTACGCTGTGCTCGATTTTCCAGTCGCGTCTCGGCCAGCTTCAAAGCATCCGACTTATCGAACAACGCTTCCTCAAGCGCCTTTATCTCGCACACTGCATTTTCCATTTCATCCTTCATCTTGAGTTGCTGCCATTCCAACTCGTTGCGAGCCCGTTGGGTTTCAAAGACACGCTTGCGTATAGAGTGCTCCGCTTGCTCCTGTTGGGCTTGAAGCATGTTGCGGGCCTTCTCACGGCATACAAAGAGCGCCTCCCGTATGGCAGAGGTGTCAGCCAGCTCGTTCTCGGCCAGCTGCTTCATATTCTTCACGTGCTCCAGCCAGGCTTCATATGAGCAGGAGCTGATGAAGATCAAAAATGGTAAATCAAAGAAAGATGTAGAGAGATCAGACTGATATATAAGGATCAGAAACAAAATATCGAAGCGATCTGTTCCTACCTTTTGGGATTACGCATGGGATCCGGCTTGTAAGATATTTCGGTTGAATAGCGATCAAGAGCCAGTTGCTTATTGTCCAAATTCACTGCCTCTATTTTATAATCGATCTCCATACCAATCTTAAAGCGCACCTCCTCAAGTCGAGTGAGCTTCTCCCATGCCTTATGGCAGCGATCCGCCAACAGTCGCTGATTGTTCTCCAATACACGCAGCTCATTCTTGATCTCAGTGTCTGGCTCATCGTAGGTCATCTCAGAGCCAAGGCGACCATCACGCATAGTTAACACCTCGCTTATCACCGATATGGGTCCGGTCAGCGCATCTAGCTCTCGTTCAGTCAAATTCTTTTCCTCCTGCAGCGAATGAATCTCGTTCTGAATGCGCTCAAATGTCTTGGTGATGATCTCACGCCAACTATTAAGCTCTATAATGCTGCCAATGCAAATATATAAAACTCAATCCAAGATTATTCCAACTGTCTGAACAAACTTACCGATCAGTCAGCGCCTCGTTCGTTTCATAGTTCGCCCAATTGCCTTCGATGCGCGTCTCATTTCGAAGCATCCGCGAAGAATGACGTAGAGCGAAGGCGTCAGCACGGCGTGCATCTGCCACATTTCGGAGACGACCAACTCGGGCGTTCCAATCAGCCAGCGAGATGTGCTGCAAGGGCTTCTCCATGGTCACCACCGAATGAAAAGCCATTTTTTATCACTTGATATAATCTTTTGGAAATCTATAAAGTTAATGAATAAATAACTTTTTTTATAAATTTGTGTTCTCAACTGAAAATCACAACCAACACTAAAGGAATTTATGGATTCAGTTTTCCAAAAAGTTTTTTAGTTTGTTTATGCGATGACTACTAGATCACCAAGGTGTCGCCTTCGGGTCATTGCCAATGGTAACGTTACATGGACATTTCTTGAATAGCAAAATGCCCAGTCGATTTTCAACCATTTTCTTGCATACCAAATAATCTTTCTTTTGGGTTGGAATTCAAGTTAAGAAGATGAAAATATATATCTACCATTACCATATGACATTACCATACCATATGCCATATCATCAATATAAGGGGATATGTTATTTACCCCACTACTACAAGAATAAAGTATGTACCTGTAAACAATACAGCTTAGTTACCGTTATTCTGTTGATTAACAAACTAAATTATTAATTTAAATGTTTTAATCAGGAAAAATTGATAAATTCAAATTGATTGCTACAAGATATTGGTCCGATTTGACAGCATTTAAGATTAACTACTGCAATTGTAGAGTAAAACTTATTTTTCAACAGATTACCGTTTTCGAAAACTACGTGCAGTTTTTGAAAAAAGCCACCCGATCAAATAAATCTAGAATTTCATAAATAGGAAATTTAACATCCTTAATATGACACTCAAAAAGTTTTTGAATATATCTTATAATTTACACGATACATTTTTGAAACTTCGAAATTTTAAAATTTTTTTCGAAAATATAATTTTTTTCCTGTTTCAATTGAATGGAAAATATCGAAAATGGTCAATAAACATTTTTTTGTCTTTTTTTATGGCTTACACTAAACATTTATAAACAAATTGGGACATTTTTTATAAAAAGCCAACAAGTACTAACAAAGTAATTAGCATTTTAGTGATTCGACCTAAACAATGTAATAAGGATTGTTTCCATTAAGTGATCCTATTCACCAACTTTTAGTCAATTGAATTGTGGTTTTGATTGTCGATTCGAGTTTATTTAGTTGAAACAATCAGCTAACGGTACACTAAATAGAAAAAGAATTGTAATATCGTTTCACAGACCGAAGCACATACAAATAAATATCATTATACAAAATAAAGCTAACTAATGGCTTGAAAAACCAAAACTATTAGTGCAATTCACTTCTCAATTAAAAATGCTAGTTAAAAAATATAAATGAAAATAACACATGTGCATCTCTACGACTTTTGAAGATACTGCTCCATGCCCGTGATTTGAAAATTTCGATCGGTTTGGGCACTTGGATGGTTACCCGGCTGTCCAAATTCGCCTTCATTTAGACCTTTGCGCAATTCAAGCGCTCTTGTGTCTGTCATCAGAGAGTGCTCCTTGTTCTCCAGATCCATATCAATCTTTTGTAGATGATCTGATAGTAGATTAAAGTTCGCTTTGGACTCATCGATTTTGTCCAGAAGGCAGCTGCGTACTACGCATAACTTCTTTACCTCTTGGCAAAGCATGTTGTGTACATTGTCGAGACATAACTCGCTGTCATTACGCAGAGCACGATTCTCCAGTCGCGTCTCGGCTAACTTCAAATCATTGGTCTTGTCATGGAATGCGTTGTCCAGCGATTTGATCTCGCACATGGCATTTTCCATTTCCTCCTTCAACTTGACCTGTTGCCACTGTACCTCGTTGCGTGCCCGCTGAGTCTCAAAGATGCGCTTTCGTATGGTGTATTCGGTACGTTTCTGCTGGGCTTGCAGTATAGTACGTGCTTTATCACGGCTCACAAATAAAGCCTCCCGTAAGGCAGCTGCATCGGCCAGTTCGTTTTCGGCCAGCTGCTTAATGGTCTTCACATGCTCCAGCCAGTTTTCGTAGGAGCAGAAGCTGCAAAAATTCAGGTATAGTCAGAGTTCTTATATTAAGATCAGTTCAATCAGTTCTAGATTTCGTCAGTAATATCAAGACTGTTCTTACTTTTTGGGATCACGCAATGGATCAGGCTTGTAGGATATATTGCTTGAATTGCGATCTAGCGCCAGCTGTGTACTATCCAAATCCTCTGCTCTTTTTTTGTTATCGATCTCTATGCTTATCTTGAGGCGCACATCCTCCAGGCGCATCAGCTTTTGCCATGCCCTCTGGCAGAGATCTGCCAACAGTCGCTGATTGTTCTCCAATATGTGCAGCTCATTCTTGAGTTCCTTGTCCGGCTCATCGTAGGTTATCTCAGAGCCGAGACGACAATCGCGCATGCCTAAAACCTCGCTTATTATTGACATTGGACCCGTCTGCGCATCCAGCTCACGCTCTGTTACGATCTTCTCATTCTGCAGCGCCTGAATCTCATGCTCCATGCGCTCAAACGTCTTGGATATGATCTCTCGCCAGCTGTTAAGCTCAGCGATGCTGCAGAAGCACCGAAAACTAAGACCCACAAAATCTCAAAAGCTTTTAGATAGCTTACCGATCAGTCAGCGCCTCATTCGTTTCATAGTTCGCCCAATCGACCTCTATACGCGACTCGTTGCGAAGTATACGTGATGAGCCACGTATTTCTATAGTGTCCGTCCGGCGTGCATCTGCCACATTTCGCAGACGATCAACGCTGGCATTCCAGTCCGTCAACGAGATGTGCTGCAATGGCTTTTCCATGGTGACCACTGAACGATAAGCCATTCCTATATCCTATATCTCTTGTAATAGTCTTTCTGTTGAAATATTGTAGCTCTTTGAGTGAATTTGTGTTTTAATGAAATTTGCGGACATAGTCTACGTATTTCAAGTTTAGAGTTTGCTTATGAGCTGATTACTAGATTTACAGCTCGTTTTGAAAACGAAATGTTGCTTGAGAGTAGCTTACAAAACTGGGTGGAGCAGTGAATGTTTTAAGCGCAACACAAATCTGCCCACAAATTATAACATAATTCACATATCTATTAAAAAACAGTGTCGCTCGAACGATTTTCCGCTTGGTTTGAATTTTTTGTTGTAACTTTTTAGCATTCAGAGCGCTATAAGAGAAAGAGAAACTGAGAAATAAATAACATGCAGACAGCTAAAAATAAGCTAAATGAAATTTGAAATTGGCGGGCTGAGGCAAACGATGCAGTTCGGCACAAAATAGCGTAAAGTGACAATAGAGTAAGAAAAGATGGCCGCTAAATACAAAAAACCGCAAATTACGTAAGACATAAGCCTACAAACAGTTCTATTAAAATGTAAAGAGAGATGATTTTACATTTTGGTACAAATCAAAATTAGAATACTAAAATTTCTTATTAATATTTCATTCTTTCTACGTCAAAAATCACCATACATAAGTTACAAAATTGTTAAAAAGTGTTAACTAGGTAACGCACATTATTTGCGTATTGTTGTTTGAACTGGGCGCTATCAGTGTGGCCATCTGTTGAAAATATCAAAGTTTGCAGTATTGCTTTAATTATACATATCGATGTTTAACTTGTGCTATCGATATGCAGCTGTTTCTTATCGAAAAACGATTGCTTGCATCTGTGCGATAGTTATTTTAAGTCAGCAAACTGCTGCTGTTTATAGTTTTTTTTTTAGACTGCAAATCGGTTTAAAAAGAATATTTACAGCTGCAGAGTGTGCAAAAGAATGCTCTGAGTGTTTCAACTTGAAACTTAAAAGTCAGCGCCTGCTAAAAGTACTGTACTGTGAAGTTTCAAGCGTTAATGTGTGTTTAGCTCAAAGTTGCTGTTAAGGTGAAGGACAACAAAGGAGGTAAGGACAAGGACGAGGAGAACAAGGACAAGGCCCAAGGACAGCAACCAACAAACGCAACGATGGCCATGTGTAAACGCAATCTGAATGAGAGCTGTGACAATGCGACACCCTGCCCAACATCCAAATGCAGCACAGCCTCAATTAGCCTCAATGTTTTACCCGACGAGATACTCGAGTTTATATTCACATATATGCCGCCCTATGGCGATCTCGAGCACTGCAGCCTGGTCTGCAAGCGCTGGCAGCTGATTGTGAAGAGTAAGTGGGCTTAGATGTGTGAATAAGATGCTATACTTACATATAATATTTCTCCAGATCTTGTGCGTCGCTCGAAACTGAATCTGGAAAAGGGTCTGGCTGATTTCCGGCTGCGCTGGGAGGTCTTCTCGCAGCAAACTGCGGCTGCTTTGGAGGCCAGCAGCCCGAGCACGCCAGCGGGCATGCCTATGCCCATTATTGCTGGTCGTTTTGCGCACTCGGCGGTGCGGCTGAGTAACTCGATGTATGTGTTTGGTGGCGGCTCCTCATCGGATACAACATTTAATGATCTGTGGCGCTTTGATTTGACGCACATGCGCTGGTCACGGCCATTGGCCACCGGCACATATCCCTCGCCCAAGGGCAGTGCATCCATGGTTGCCTGGCGGGATATGCTTATTCTATTTGGCGGCTGGCGTTACCCCTCGCTGCATCCACCGTATCAGCCATGGTGCTTATTTGATGAGCTTCACTACTACGATCTGGCTAAAGATCGCTGGCTGGCACGCAACTCGCTGCCATGTCCACCGCCCATGGCTGGGCACTCGGCTACTGTGCATGGCGATCGCATGATTGTGTTTGGTGGCTACCAGATAAAAGATGATGTCAACGTCAACTCCAATGATACCTGGGTGCTGGATCTAGCTGAGCAGCGCTGGTGGCAGCCACTATTTGTGGGCAACACGCGACCCGCTCCGCGCTATGGTCAAATTCAGGTGGAGCTGGACAAGCATCATCTGCTCGTTGTTGGCGGCTGCGGCGGCGCCAATCGCGTCTATACGGATGCCTGGCTGTTGGATATGACCCGTGATGCCTGGTGCTGGAAACAGCTGAACGTGCGCAACAAACATTTTGGAGCTGTACACATGTGGTGCAATCCTGGCTGCAGGGTTAATAACTACTTGGTTGTGGTGGGCCCCTCACCCAAAATGCCGCTCGACTTTCAAATCATGAAGCAAAGCCGCGTTCCGGCTGTGGGCGGCAGTGCGTTACGCTTTGCTGGTCTTGGTCAGGCCCCGCCGCCACCTCCGCCGCTCTACCAGCTGCCGGGGCAGCGAGCAGCGCTGCCGGAGCGCAGACCAGGTGCTGCTCCGCCTGAACAGCAACGTGGCAACAATGTGCGTGTGGCTGGCGCTGTTCTGGCGCCACAGGAGCAGTATTTGGCCAATAGACGCGCCATTCTCAACCAGCACATGCAGCAGGCGCAACAGTTTATGCATAACAATAACGTCAACAATAATAACAACAACTATCAGCCGCGCTCCGGACGTTTAAGTGACTTGCATTCACCACCTGTCGTCGCTGCCCCCGCAGCGTTGCCAGCAGCACCACCTGCAGCAGCACCAGCGGATGGCGATGCAGATGCCGCACAGCGACTGCAGCGTAATCTGGCGCTTCGGTGTCGTGACAATGAGCCACTGCTACCCAAGCGTTTTGACGAGCACTACGAAGTAATTGCAAAGCATGCATTTAATTGAAGAAGTTAATTTATAAATATTTGTATTTATATTTCTTAGGATCCTTTTCGCATGGCCGCATTCAATGTGCCAGGACGCTCGCGCAGTGCCTCAAGAGATCACAGCGAGCGAATACGACGCATGGAGGAGAAAATGAATGCCATACGCAACTCTCGACGCAGTGCACCCGCCCATGTGGAGCCGCAAACGCTGCGCGCGCCCTCGCCCAAGCGTCTCAGATGCAATGTGCAATCATTGTTCGTTTGCGACATTTCTAGCTTGCTGCAGCATGATACAAGTAGTGAGCCGTGCCTGGACTGGGTGGAATACAAGAATTTTGGCGTGCTGAGCGGCGCACCCGATCGCCTCATACTATCCAGTCTGATAGCTGGCAATGGGGAACTGATTCTATTCGGTGGCGTGCATAAGGAGACGCTTACAGACATCACTCACCATGTATCCAATTCCATACACTTTCTGAGTGTGCCACGTGATATTATCTAAGGCGTAGACACGAGCCGGCTGGCAGCCATACCAATTATATATACATATTTAGCTATTTTCCCTGTAAGCCTTAGTTATTGCTTACCCCTTAAAGTTGCATCTAAAAGTTTTGACTTTAGAGCAACTTCAAAATCCTCTAATTATTAAATTAGTTGCTGCGTTTAGATATTAAATTTGAGTTAATGTGTAAAATAATATTTATGTACTTTATTAAACGGGTTGAACATGTACATATAGATCCAATAGCGCGATATTTCCAACTGCTTTCAATCAAGTTCTGTAAACAAAATCCATCATATAGTTGAGCATTGAATTACAAAGCGTGGCAGGTGCTTCAAAGCGTATGAAACATACACAGAAAAGAGCAACGAGCATATCTGCCCAGCATCCAAACACAATGAAAAAGGCGCACACACGTGTATGTGCAGAGAGTCCAGCCTCCAATTGTCATATACCAGTTTATAAAGCCACATGCCAAAGTCAAAGCCACGCCAGAGCAGCTGCCCCCGGCAGGCAGCATGGAAACTTGCAAGACAAGCCGATGCAGTGTTACTCTTACAACAGACTTCTGTGATATTGAGAGTGAAGATAAAAGTATTTATAATGTTTTCAAATTTAGGATAAACAAACGAAATCCATGGTTTTCAAATTTTCTTGAAGTGGTATTGAAGAAAGAAATAAAAACGCATGCATTTTTCCGAGAACTTTTCATTCTGAATCGTTTTCGATTTTGTGCTACTGTTTTCAAAGGAAACATCGGTCATTCTTTTTAAAGATTAGTTCGAGCTTACATTTTTTCAAATGCAAAACTTTTTAAGCCGAATTTTCTATCGATATTCGGTAGTCAGAACAGCGAATAATTCCATCTGGTACATTAAAGCCTTTTCCATTATTGATTCCGATCATATTATTCAAAATCGCCATTGTAAGCTAAAAAAAAGGCTTGGTGGATATATCATTCAATAACAGAAACACAAAATCCAAAAAGTTTCGCCATGAAAAATATTTGAAAATGACCAACAATGTAAGCACCTTTTCTATTCGAAAACTCAACCAGATACCTTAGCTTGAACTAAGTGAAGCTACTATAATTAATTCACATATTCGAAAAGCATGGTTTACTATAATTGGAATATACTCCAACTGCATAGTGTATTTTATATGAGTTACAGAAATAACTTTGGCTGAAGAAGAGACTATTAAAGGGTTCAAGGCTGCGACTCGGCAAAGCACATCATTGGCAACTGAAAATAAAACCAATTAGCTTGAATTCTGAAATGGAAGCCGAACAGATGTTCACTTTACACGATATTTATTCTAAAGTAATAGACTCTTGTTCATATGTAATTCTTAAATCAAATTTCAATCGATCAACCACAACTTAATTATTTCTATGCCAATTTACACTTTAATCGAGAGGCTCGACTTGCCTTAACCAAGCTTTATCAGTTCGAATCGTGCTCAGAGGCTACAACTCACTCAAGAGCATCGATTGAGAACAAGGGCCGAATACTGAGCGAGAGAGAGAGTTTATTCCAGAGAACGTTGAGCGAGTGAGAATCGATCGAGTGGCGTTTGTGGGTTCTCCAAGCGATCAGTTGAAGGTGGCGCGTTGCGCTCAACGGTTCGTGCGTCGTCTGAGCTTTAAATGTGATCTTCGTTTAGCCAAAACAGCAGCTGGCAATATCGGTCAAGTTCAGCTCCTTTCCAGAATAGAATATTAACGCAATTCATTTAAGTGTTAAAGTCACATTTTCGGCAGTTGTAAAGAAAATCAAAAGTGTATATCGTATAGAAATAATTAACATATAAATACTCAAAGTACTTGTCACGGTGCCAAAAAGGTGTGATTGTGTATCTACCTAAAATTATCAACAACAAAATATATTAAAATAATTCAAAGGTCGCGCAAACTTAACAAACAAAAAAGTAAAAAAAAAACAACAATAACAATTTCTAGCTGGGTAATCGTGCTTATGTAAAGTGCTGTCCATGTTCCAAGCATTACCTGATTACGATTTACGATCGCCAACCGATCGATTCCCAAGCAAATAACAAACATATTGCGCAGCAGCTTTCAAAAATCAATTGATCGTTTCGACTAAATTACTCAATAGAAATAATAAGAAAGGTAAATATTGCAGCTTCTGAGATTGAATTTCCTTAGCTTGAAGCCATGCTGTCTAAATATTATTTCAAGTACTCTACACTTGATAAAGCCTATCAGTTATCGCATGGTTCGTTATATCTCACAGTTTTTAGTTCAAATAGCGAATTGTAATGTCATCTACCCTGAGCCACAACATCTAAGTAAACACTTTTAACCGGTTATTTACTACCCATGTGCTAAAAATATAAATAAATAATCAAAAAAACTTAAGCAAACATACGCGAGCAATAATAAACACAATGTGCCGGCATTCGAATGACAGAACGAAAATATTGTAGTATTATTATAGATTAAATAAAAAATCATCTACAAGTGGTAAAAGTCTAGGGACGATACCGCAAAGTTTCTGATATCAAATTTTGTGACAAAGTACATATATTTGTATTTCAAATATATGAGCTTTTCTTAAGTATAAAACTAAATAAGCATTCCACATGTTGCAGTGTGCTGACTGCCAAATTAGTCTTATTATTTCTGAACCGACTTTTCATCATATTTTTGAAAGGCCAAGAATTAAAATGTTCATAGCACTCGAAGAAGTTGTCGGATTGCGATGATTAATAATTTACCTTTAGACTCATCCGCTGCAATCCTTTAACTTCCCATGTCTCATGAACCAGGCGGCTTACCAAAAGTAATCACCTTTCTTAGTTCGAACAAAATACCTTTCGATCGGTGTATAACTCGTATCGTATCGTAGCAAATCTTTCCTTCTTTCTGTATATATTTTGCTAATAGCTTTTCGCACTGTTAGCAATGCTTCGTCACTAGCGTCGACTGCCGTCTACAGTGATAAGCAAAGAATTATACTTATTATAAAAAGATAAATTCTTGGCACGACTGTGACTATGACGATGAGAAGTAATTTCCATGTAGGCAGCACTTACGTCAGAAATGGAATATATTTGTTATATTGCTTGGTGAAATTTCTTATCAGAAACAGAGTATATCAGAGTGTGGAAAATCAAAATATATTAAACATACATATAAATATAAAAGTAACATATATTAATTTTTGTTACGGTCATAAATAAATTGATTAAAATGATTCGTTCAATTTAATTTAATTTTAATATTTTGAAAAGGCACTTTTATTGAAAGCATTTCTGTTGCTCAATAGAAAATTGTAGCTTTAATTTTTAGAATAATAGGTCTCGTTAAGCGATGTCGTACTGTACATAACAAGCTTAATAACCCTGTGTAAAGGTATACTTATATTTATGTACATAGGATGTAAAACAAAACTTTTGGGTCGCAAAGGCAAACACATTTTCTATGGATTTTTTTAAACTATATAAACTTAGGAATCGGTATTTAAAATGGTAATTAGAATTGCCCCGTTAAGGGTATAAACGATTCGGTTTCAATTCATTTGATATGCAAAACGAAATGAGGGAAAGGCAGAACCCAAAAAATTTCTATAAAAATTAGCTGAATGATTGATGCTGAACCGGCGATTCATTAAACAGGTTTCCTATTAGCCAATATCTCTGTTAAGTTTCTCCAAGACGCAATTTATGAACTTTCTGCCTTTTTTATACGTTTACAGATGAGCGCTGCCTCTGCTTTGGAACTAGCCGTTGCCCATCGCAAGGAGCAGGCCAATGTGGGCACATTGCTGGGCCGGCGCTATGCAGAGCTATTGCATGCGGAGAAGCACACAGACTGTGTGTTCCACGTGTGCGAGCAGCAACTAAAGGGTCACAAGCTAATCTTAAGTGCCGCCAGTCCCGTCTTCGAGGCCATGTTCTATGGACCGCTGCAGGAGCTAGAGCCGGAGATTGAGATACATGACATAAGTGGGCCGATCTTTAAGGTACTGCTGGAGTACATTTACACTGGCAGTGTGGATTACGAATGTCTGCAGCTGGAGGCCTGTATTGAGCTTTACTATGCCGCCGAGAAGTATCTGCTGGATCAGCTAATAGCGGATTCCTTGCTCGCCATTACGCGCAAGCTGCGCTTCTCCAATGTTCTGCCCGCACTGGAGCTAAGCGTTTGCATGGGCTTGGAAAGTTTGCTGGATGTGTGCATGTCATTTTTCATGCGCTGTTGTGTCAACAATGATCAATACATGAGCTATCTGAAGGAGCACTACGTACATGTGTCCAAGGAGTGCGTAAAGTCCATCATTGCTGCCTGCAAGGAGCCTCATAAGCTGCTGCTCTGGTATGTATACGAGTGGACACAGCAGGAGTGCGATGATGCTGGTCTTGGTGATGCCTCCACCTGGAAGGTGACAGCGCCAACGGATGCCATCCATTGTCCTGCTCCTGCTCCTGCTACGCTTGTGGAACGCTGCTACTACAAGGCATGCCGTCCGTTCACCATTGACGCCGAGTCACATGTGTGGCGTCTGGGCTTGAAGTGCTCGCGATTCATTTCGGTGCTGGGCTTGGTGCTCAACAGTCGTCTGGCACCAAATCTGACATGCAACATTGGACACGTGCCACAGGAGTATCGGGAATCGTTGCGCATTGATCTTTATCCTGATGGCGGTGAGCCCGTGTGGACGCACATCGTCCAAAATCAGACAACAAAGTACAATTGTGATTTACATCTGAGTTGGAGCCGAGATAAAGCCTGTGTGCTTACACCCGAAGTGCACTATGTGCTGCAGTTGCGCTGGGAAAACAGCGCCTATGGTGCAGAGTATCCTTGCAGCCTGCAATCCAACCTGGTCGACGGCATCAGATTCATCGACGCCGACAGCTTCAGCGGCAGCTTGGTGAAGGGTCTACGTTATGTGAACTTAGTTTAGGGTTCTCGCTTAGTTTAATTTATTCGTAATCAATGTGTATTTATTGTTTTAAGTTAATGTACGAGCGTCAGAGTTCAATAAACTGTGAATAAAAAACGATATTCATATCAAATAATTAAATATCCGGTTTTGAGTATGATCTGTTTTCGTCAGCTGATGATAATACTGCTTGCCTTTCTTCGAAATAAAATTACAATTGATTTGAAATGTTCATGCACATATAAGTATAATATACATATATATGAATAACATTTATATCTATGTCTATATGCATTTATTTAGTATTGGCTCAAAAATAACTCAACTCAATGTGATTAACTACCCAGCAATTAATTATGATTTGTTTTGAATTCTTTGTTTTCAGCAACAATACCGATGTTTCGATCAATTTCTGCTTAGCAGCAATGTTATCGAATTAATTTATCAGCGGTTGTAGTAACGGGCTGCTAAATTTTAGTTTAATTTAGTTTTTTTTATTTAATTTTTAAAATATTAGTTCAAAATGGATCTTTACAAGCAATGTTAGAAGAAATTGAATTTTTATAATTCGCGCCAATTTAAAAACAACTCGATACCATATAATTGTTGCAAAAAGTACTTGGTATCGATAGAGAAACTAAGAAAAATTGTCCAGCAATGTCTGCAGCTATTTTGCAGCAATGAAAAC
This sequence comes from Hirtodrosophila cameraria, assembly GCA_949708635.1. Classification (NCBI taxonomy): domain Eukaryota; kingdom Metazoa; phylum Arthropoda; class Insecta; order Diptera; family Drosophilidae; genus Hirtodrosophila; species Hirtodrosophila cameraria. Next base: position 13,757,263 of record OX453089.1, on the reverse strand, counting down.
TATCGCATTTCTTAATTTTGCCGATTGATGCGCATTTCTGCGCCGTCTAAACACAATTATTAATCGATATATTTATTAATTATTTGCTCATCTCTAGTATTGCACCGCTTTGTGTTTTGCGGTAAATAATAAACAAAATAAACAGAAAAGCAACAACAAAATGACCATTTTGTATAAAGTGGAAAGTCGACGCGAATTCGGCAATGGCAAGGACAGCGTATTCCCACACAAAATCGTCCTGTGTGCCGTCTCCACCCGCAACATAATTGCATTCAGTGCACTCCAGAGTCTCTCCAGTCACATTTACGTGTGCGACATTGTGACGCCCTGGCAGTATTACAAGGTGTGCAGCTCCAAGTCATTAATCAACGTGCTGGAGTGGAATGCCTGTGGAGAGCAATTGTTGATTGGCTACATTGGCGGCCGTGTGGAGATCTGGCAGCCCAAGGAGCATGCAATAAATGTCTGGCAGCTGCAGTACCATGCCAACATACCCAGCGAGGACATCATACATGCAAAATTCTTTCACAATGGCAAAGGCGTCGTATTCAGCGCCCAAAAAAAGGATCACATCTACTATGCTGAAAAGTTTGAACGTCTAGAGCAGCGGCCCACATTGACCGGCTTTGGCGGCGTCGCTGCCGAGGGCTGCATACTGCTCACCTCCTCTGGTTTATTGGCCGCTTTCACACTGCCACAGCTACAGAAATTGCCCCCAAACAGCAGCAGCACTGGCAATAGTGGCGTCCCAGAGCCACCACCGAGCGGCAACAGCGAGCATATCGAATTGACGCCCGTCACCCACAGCATTGGCATCTCGCGGAGCTATATCGAACACTGCAGCATTGTGGCTAGCGCCAGCGGTGCTCTCAACATTGCTTACAGCCTTGGTTGGCAGCAGCAGCAGCAACTGGTGCATTGTTTCAAGGTAAGCATCATTGCTGCTAACTTCTGTCAAGAATCGATTTGTATATATAACTCGATTTGAAGGTCTCGCTGCAGCTGGAGGGTGAGCGCATTGCCATAAAGCCCGAGTCACTGGCAAGCATATTTCTAAACACCAGTCCCGCTTCGCAGGAGAGCAAGCGCATCACACAGCTGCTATGGACGCGTGTGTGCAATGAGGATGTTATCTATGTGGTCTTCGACTGTCCCGATGGTGGCAGTCTGTTGGAGCAATGGACGCTGACACGACGCCATCAGAATGTGCATGCGCTGCTTCAACAGTCGTCGAATGCCACAACTAGTAACAAGCCCGTGGAGTTTGTGCAAAGCGAGAACTGGGAACAGGTGGCAAAGTTGGTGTTTAGCGCAAAGATCGCTCATCTCTGCAGCACGCGTCTTGCGGCCGTAGACTGTGAGCAGCTGTATGCCATACTGCAGGACAATAGCGTTCAAGTACTGGAGCCGGGCACATTGAAACAACTGAGTCATACGCAGTTTGAACGTGATGGCGATACTAGGTTCGTTTGCGCCGATCTGACGCCCACCAGCCAAATGCTGCTAATCTTTGATAGCCATGCACAGTTGCATGCAATGCAGACGCCCATGTTGAAGCAAAGTGCGGGCGCAATGCACCTGCAACTGCTACTGCTGCTGCTTGAGTACTGCATTGTAACCGGCGTGGATGCGAGCGATGTGTTGCTGCTGAATTTGGGCAATCTGGAGGCACTGGTGGAGAAGTTGACGGATAATTTTACTCGCCAGCCGTCATACGTGCGTCAATTTTACTATGCAAATTTTTTGGCGCTTAAGAGCAATCTGTGCCGTGCACAGCAGCAGGAATTTGACAATCTCATCATATTGCACGCCATTTCCAGCACATTTAAAAGCCTGCTGCGGCCATCAGATTTGGGCTGTCAGGACAAGGGGCCAGCAGATAATTTGGCTATGAAATTGGCTGAATCTGTGCCGGACGTGGACACGGTCATGCTCAATCTAGATCCCAAAGACTTTACCGTTGAACCAATGATGCTGCAGAGCCTGCAACAGCTCATCCAGTGGGTCACCGATCTAGCGCTCAACATGCTCAATCGCCTGCCCGAGGAGGTCATGAAGAGTAAACTGTCCGGCAAGCGACCCAGCTATGATATCAGTCGCGACATTGTCGCCATTGGCAGCCTACGCGAGCTTCTCGTTATGATTCGCATTTGGGGACTACTCAATCCACAGTGCCTGCCCGTGTATACCAAGACTATGGAGAACATTGATGTCCTGGTCATATTATTTAGACTGCTAACACGCCTGGCGCAGAACACCTCAGAGCCGGACGAGATGCTGCTGGACGAGTGCAGTTTGCTGTCCAAACAGCTGCTCATACCACAACTGTCCAAATATAATCCAACCACATTACTCAGCGCTCAAGGATATGCTGCGGTCAAGTCGGGACAGCTTACATTCACGTCGCTGGTGGAGCCAGCCGGACTGCAAGATATTGAAATGGAGCAGGTCGTGTTTTCCAATTGTGTCAAGGATGGCGTAAGTAATCTGCAGCTGGGTTCCAGTCCCAGCACCATTAGGCGTTGTGCCCGCTGTGGTTTTGTCAACAGCGCCAACAAAGTGGCCAAAACATCGGCACTCAAGGCCTGGTGCAACAAGTGGTTGCATTGCCACTGCGGCGGCTTTTGGAAACAGATTAATTAGTAATATAATTTAGAGTTTGTAGCAATTTAATAAATTATGATTTTATGCATAGAATGGACTTATTCTGAATATTTGTTTGTGGCTTTCAAATAAAACGGTCATAAGTTCATAATTTTAACTTGACTTGAATCAATTAAAACTGTCCTATTACTAGAAAACAAATGATAAAACAGCATAAGTACACAAAAAATTTAAAATAAATTAAAGTATTAGATGTTGAATCCAAATAAGACCACTGTTCGAAATATTAACGTATAATTAGAGGCATTATTTCAGGACAAAGAAAAGCAGCATAATTTTACTACCTTTATCTACCTTAAAGGAAGAGTTTGCAGCAAAATAAAAAACATTTTCGAACAAAGAGGACTAAAATGGCTGAATCAAATATTCTTGAAATTTGAATTCGATTCATCGTTATGAAAAATACTCGCCTGAAACGATTGTAAGTTGACATCGCTAAAAGTAGTTGCTTCGATTGTTATTGAATCGATAGAATCGTTTGCTGTGAAGCTCAGTTTCTTATTAGACTATTGATAAATACAAACAAAAATTGAACTGCGAATAATTTTCTAAGACAGTCTAATAAAATTACTCAAACATGAATATCAACTTGCCACATTTTAATATGAAGAACCTGGTCAAGGAGGCGGGAAGCACAATATCACGCGTGGTTCAGGTACATTATATATGTATATATTATGTGCTCAAGCAATCCTCCTCAGTTCTAGTTGGGGCTGGGGTTGTGGGTGTGGGTGGCACTTGGGTCTGCGCACTCGATTGACTTTTAGCATGTACCCTTGCCCTTTTGCAGCTAACGGAGGAGAAATTGGGCACCACCGAACGCACCGAATATGATTTACACTTTCAAAGTCTCGCGGAACGCGCCGATGTGACCAAATCATGGACGGAGAAAATAGTGCGCGATACCGAAACGGTGCTCATACCAAATCCACAGAATCGTGTCGAGGACTACATATTTGAGAAGATTGAAAAATCGAAACCAAAGCGTCTCAGCAATTTGGAGCATCTGGCGCTGGACATGATTGAAGCGGGCGGTGACTTTGGCCAGGACATGCCCTATGGCCAGGCACTCATCAAAGTGGGCCAAGCTGAGCAGAAGCTAGGTCAATGCGAGCATGACTTTATTGCCACCTCAGGCATTTGCTTTACGCAACCATTGCGCAAATTTCTTGAAGGTGAAATGAAGACCATTAGCAAGGAGCGCGGTATTCTGGATACGAAACGGTAAGTGTATTTGCTTGTTTCTCCTGATCTTGCTTATTATCTATGTAACGCTTGCAGCTTAGACTTAGATGCCTGCAAGAATCGAGTGAAGAAGGCGCGCAGCATGCTGGGACAGCAGTCGGTGAGTGGGTGGTGTTTGAGGTGCAGATTTAGAAATAAGCTCATTATGGATTTTTGCTCTTGCTTTTACACTTTTACACATTTTGTGCTGCTTTCACAAACACATGTTGGATGTGTGTGTCTTGATTTGTGATTTATAGAAAGATGGCATATCGCCAGAAGCTGCCTTGGAACAGGTATCGCCAATCGAGGCGGCTTTTCAATGCTCTATTTCAATCAATTTATAAATTCTATGCAATGTAATCTTTTGTAACACTTCTGTTTTTCCAACGCAGGCAGAGCGGGATCTGCGTGTGGCCCAGGCTGAATTTGATCGCCAGTCGGAGATAACAAAGCTGCTGCTGGACGGTATCAGCACCTCGCAGGCTTCGCATCTGCGCCATCTACACGCGTTTATACAGACGCAGGTGCGCTACTACAAGCACTGCGGTGATGTTATGGATCAACTACAGCGGGAGCTAGCCAAGTAAGTGTACAGTGTTGTTTTGTTTTTGGATATGTCTTTATGGTTAAATGGGAACTTTTGTAACAACATAATCTTTTGCTTTTATTAAATAGTATTAGATTCAAATTGTATGTAGGTAAACCATTACAGAAGTTCAGTTCAAACTCAATGTTTGATTTGATGATTTCCTAAGACATATCCATGAATTTACAATAAAAACTAGGCTGTTTTCTATATATGCTATTTAGTGTTGGAGTACGCGGCACTGTATGTAAAAACCTTTGCACTCTGATCTCCTGTTACGTCTAAAACTGTGGCCATTCGTTCATTATTGTTGACGTTTCGGTATGTATTGTTTTGTGGTCTTACAGAATGCAGCCCGGCAAGCCACGGCTGCGCATCAATAGCGAAGATGTGGATGGGCCTCCCAGCATAGTTTCGGCGCATTCGTGTGATTCCAATCTAACATTAGCATTAGATAGTGATTACGATTATGATAATGATAATGATAATGAGGCTGGCTTCAGCAACATTGATATTGGGCAGGCCAAGGCGCTGACAAATTTGTTGGAAGACTTTGAAATAGAATTCGATACAAGTGCCATAACAACAGTTTAATTGAATCTCAAATTAAATAAGCTTTAAATCAAAATTGAAACGAGCTTTGGTCAACATGTCGTATACGTAATTGGGCCTACATTGTTATATATTGTTTGCTATTATTCTAGTATTTTTGTATTGTCGTTTTTTCTTCGGTCTTGATCGTAACGGTTTCAATAGTATCACCCCAATCCCCAACCCAATCCACTCCAAACATTATCAAGTCATTAAAATCTGCCTCTGCGTTTTCCATCAGCTTGGGAGGCCCGACACCATACGCACCGCTTGATTTACAGGATGCCGCCAAGTCCAGTGCCGCCGGCGGCGTTGGCGGTGGAGCACGCAATGCTGGCAACAACAATAGCAACGCCGGTCACGGTCACAAATCCAATCAGTCCATGCCATTGCACGTGAGCACGGATCAAATGCAGCGTGCACGTGTCCTGTGCTCCTATGACGCCAAGGATCACACCGAATTGAATCTCAGTGCAAATGAGGTAAATTGCCAATGATTTACACAGATTTCCATACCATTACTTAACCCGTCCGCTCCATTTCCAGGTCATCTTTGTCACCGAATGCTCACCCGTCAACGAGGATTACATGTATGGTAAGCAGGGCCTAATGAAGGGTCTGGTGCCACGCGCCTTTGTCGAAATGCTTGACGACGAACAAGAGGTTACTCTCTAAGATAATCCTAATCGCCAGCAAACCAAATAAAAGACAAAACCAGCGGCAATTAAGAACATACTCCAAAATTATAATACACAAAAATACTCATACACACTTAAAGGAAAGCAATTGGACAATTACATAGTTCATACATAATACATATGCAAATTATGCAAGAGAGTACAATAATTTATCAGAATAGACATATACAATATACAAAATTTACATATATATTATATATTAGAGTTAGAAAGAGCATTGCGCCCTAGCTTAGTCCATGTCGTTCGATCTGTGTGCCTCATGTACCCCAAAATGCATTCCATCAAAGCTTATATCCTTGTAGCCTCTTCACCTATTCCTGCATCTTGCTCAGCTTTTAAAGGCCAATGGCCAGCAAAGATTTAAATATATATATTAATATCAAGTTGACTTAAATGAATCTCCTGTTGAACACGAAATGCGATGCAATGGTTTTTGAAATTCCTTCAAACTCAAGTACTCAATTACCTTACAAAAAGAAAAAATAACTAAGACACAATTACTACTTATAAACAAATATTTATATAATGCTAAAATGTTAACACAATTTCAAAACATTTATTATTGTTGCTAAACGTATTCTAAAGACTTTTATTATTATTAAGCTTCCAAATCTCACATTGAACAAAGTATTATATTTTGTGTTATTTTCTAGTTGTTTATGGTTAGTTAAATTTGAAGTGTGCTTTAAATTTACATTTATATTATTGTTAATTCTATTTGGCTACCTATTCAAAAGTTCGTATTTTATTCAACTTATAAGATAAATTTATTGAGTTCACCTACACGCTTCCAATTAAAACACTTGCAATTTACCCTAAGTCAATTAAATATTGATTGTAAAATTAAGGAAATTTAAAAAAGAAAATGAGAAACACCAAGCCAAGCGCAGCCAGACTTAGCACTTAATCAAAGAAACAAATTAAAACAAAAGTAAGTTAAATAATTATAAAACGTACAATAAAATAACAAATAAACAACGATTTTTAGGTTTTCAAAATTGAAATGCTTTTAGAGATGATTTTAAAATAAGCACACCCTCAAACTATGTAAATCAAATGTATTAATAAATATATAATAAAAAAAAATGTTTAAAAAATGCAACAAAATGTAAGTTTTTAATTGCTGTGAAAGATATGTCCGTATTACTGATTTGAAAATCCCCGTTTAGAAAAACGCAATATTGATATATTTTTTAAATAATGATACCATTTTAATAATATTGAGGCTTGGCTATGTGGAGAATTAACAAACGTAACAATGTATTCAGCAGTAGCTACTCAATCTGAAAGTAGAAAAAAGCATTAGGTTACGGTATCAACATTATTGGGTAAAACCTACCGATAACCTCATCACCCGAGTCCTCCAAATTAGCAAACTCATTATCAAATTGGTGCATGTAATACCCAACCATGTCACAGTCACTATCATCATCCAAGTCATAACCATCATCATCGCTCATAAAGCCCATTTCAAACATATATTGATCGAAGAGAAATTGTTCATGATCTTCGTCTGACTCAAAACTATCATATTCATCCAACTCCAGCTCGAACAGATTCAACATGTTGACGAAGCACAGCTCCGAAGCTGATGGTGCCGCTAATGATACATCGAGAATGTCCTTGGCAGCCACATCCGAATTTAAAAGTGTATACTCGTTAATATTCGTGCCGTGTACGTTAAGCTTGATGGGGAGAAAACGATGTGATTCCCTTTGACGAACTTGAAGCCGGAACTTGAAAATAAGATCAGTGATTAGCTTGTCTGTTAGCTGCACACACTCCTCTAGATGCAACAGCTTGAGTTTCGGGCAAGCAAGAATTAAACGAGTCACAGCAGTTTCACTGACATTCGAACAATATTTGATATTAATCTCTTCCAGCTCTTGCAATGCGCCCAGCGCCTCCAGCTCACGATCACCGACTGCCTCATTGTTTGGCAAAATTAGCGTACGCAATGCTGTCATATTGCTAAGCTGGAATATCAGCGCCGAACTTAAACGGTTCTCACCGCGCACCTCAAAGTGCTGCAATTGTTGTGATCTGTGCTCCACCAGCCGATTAATCAGTTCTGGGCGCAGAAATTTCACCGCTTGATAGCTGTGCATTGTGAGTTTCTTGAGGCTGGGCAACATGGCAATGTGCTCATAGCCACTGTTCTGGCCGGAGCCACAGCTAACGGTTAGAGACTCGAGAGAGTTGCAACACTTTTCACTGATCAAAGTCTGAAAACCGGAGCATATTTTGTAAATACCCTTAATATTCAACTCTTTAAGATTTGGCAATGCTCTGCAAATTTGTGGCAACAAAGTTGACTTCAGTTTAGTGCAGTTTGTAAGTGCTAATGACTCAATTGTTGCTGGTAACAAATGCATATTGGCGCCAGTTAATTTTTCATTGTTCGAAATATCAAGTTGCTTTAGCTGCAACAATTTCTTCAGCGCCGTCAACGTGTTGTTTTCGAGATCACAGCCGCGTAGTTTCAGATCCTCCAGTTGATTTAACTTTGAAAATATCTTATACATGTTGCTTGATGTTAACTTTGTGACCTGAATGTCTAATGATTTCAAATTAATACAGTTAGCTCCAATAAATTCGCAGAGGCGCAGGCAATGACGCTGTGGTATTACGCCCTTGATTTCCTTGACAAAACAACCGGACAGCATGAAAAAGTCACGCATATCCCACACTGTCATTTCATCGAATACATCAATATTCACGGATTTGTCCAGTGACGGCGCCAATTGCAGATATACGTGGCGAAAACGAATGCACGTGCGCCCAAAGTGTATGCGATCGCTCAAACACAATTGGCGCACTATATGCTCTAGACAATGATCGTTCAGTTTCATTATAGGCGCCACCTGATCGTCGACTTGATCGTCCCCATAAGCATCTGGCTGATTCCAGCTATAGTTGGGCTTCACGCTTAGACGGCGTCCACCAATGAAGTGCACCGTACGTTCCAGTACTCTGTAAGGCATAAGTTGAAACATTTCATTAAGCTCAATGTTTACTGGGTATTGTTCTACTTACTTGGCAGCGCCGCGGGGATCAGTAAAGAGTATAAAGCCAGTTTTTGTTATGGGTCTGCGCATGTTTGCCCTGCCACCGCCGTAGTTTGGCACGGGATTCAGTCTAAACTTCACCACGGTTCCATAATTCTTAAAATACGTTAGCACCCGCTGCGGACTCAGCTAAGAAAGTAAAGGTATTAGCTCGAAATATGATATCAAAACATTGTTTTACTTTTCGCTACTTTCTTACCTCCTGTGCTACATTATACAAAATAAGCATCTTCACCAATATGTGATCCTCGGTGTATGCCAAAGCATCTTTAAAGTAATAGTTCTTGTGCGACGAAACCATAGGGAAATTCGAAGCACCGTAATTTTGAGACGAATGCATAGTGATATACCTTTTCAGAATATTGGTGAGATACAAGCATGGGCTTGCTACATTTGCAAAATATATTTTTTATTGGTTTGTTAAGGCTCGAACACTGTGCAATTTTGTATTAGCTTCCTAGGTAAGCGAATTGTGTTTACTGTTTCAAAATTATTATTTTAGATGTTATTTATCGCAAATAAATGCAAAATATTACTTTATGCGTGTTTAGAGCGGGTTAGAGATGAGCGATAAATGTGTGCGAAGATTGCAGCGAATGGTAAAACTCTATCGAAATTCGTAGCGATAGTTGCAATATAAATGATATCGAAAATATTGAGATGTAAGCTGTCTACTTCTGTAACTGATTCTGACTTGATTTTGTTTTGCTTTTCAATTTTGACATGCTCACAAAAACATTTTCTTAATAAATTCAGCAAAAAAGTCAACATACGCCATCGAAAATTGCATTCTCTAATTTTCTGCAATTTTTAAGACCAAAAAGAGATTTATTTTTCCTTTTTTTTGAAAAAGGGTAAGTTTACTGACTAGAGAATATTGTCTGTCAGATTTAGGCTGCATTTTTTCACGCACGACCGATTGCGTTCACACGCGTGTTTTGCGTTTTTCACGTACGTGATTTCTGCACTGAACTGCCGTCCAACCGACGCGACTGCTACTTCGTATCTGTCACTGTGACTGTGAACTATGCTTGACCTGTGGCACACTTCCATCTCTAATCGCTGCAGTAAACAGCTGAGCAACAACAACTGCAGCAGAGAGAGATTTAGTAAAAGTTTTTATTTTTAGACGTTTAATTGAATCAAATGTCACAATTATGTTGAACGCTTAAATGAAACACAAGAACCACAATCCACACAGAATACACACTGGCAACTATGTCGTGCTATTATTGCCAATTCGAGGAAGCGTCTGTGACAATTCCAAAATATTCCGTTGAAAGCTCAGCAGGGATCACATATTATGACATCAAGGTATTGTTTAAACTTTAAACTACGCATTACACATTACTATGCAATTACAACAACATTTTCAACAATAGGTTCGAGTGGCAAATGTGGAATGGTTTGTGGAGCGACGCTATCGTGATTTCGCTCAGCTCCACGACAAGCTCGTTGAGGAGATATCGATCAGCAAAAAGCTGTTGCCCCCAAAGAAGGTACGCCCACTGACAGAACATACATAAAGACACATTCAACTTGAATCGACTGTTGTCTCATACTTATAACTTGGAATTTCAGCTTGTGGGCAATAAACAGCCCGCATTTTTAGAGCAACGCCGCGAGCAGCTGGAAATCTATTTACAAGAGCTCCTCATCTACTTTCGCAATGAGCTGCCACGATTGCTGGCCGAGTTCTTGGATTTCAACAAGTACGACATTGTATATCTGCTGCAGGATCTGGCTAAGCTGTTCAACGAAAGCGGCGATGCGCTCTTGAGTGCCAAAAAGGAGTACAACTTGTCGGCCTTAGAGGTGAGCCTAAGTAAAAATAAGGATAAAGGGGTGTCCTTTAATGTCCTTTAAAGTTATTACATACCAAATTTGTTGTCTCCAGCACTTAAAGTTTCTAGGAGCAATGCATTTCTACACAAACAAAGGAGCAGAGTTATTGATTGATTTAGCTGCTGATCAAGAACTTATATATACTCTAATGGATCGAAACTTACTCCTTCAATAAGAAAGAAAAAGTATACCATAAATAAAGCTTTTATACAGAATCTCATATTTCCTATGACAGCCATGAGATAGTCTTCAGATTTTTATCAAATTTGGTCATGATAACAAAAACGTTCTAAAATTAATGATTGTTCCTATGGCAGCCATATGTTATAGTGGTCCGATCCACGCTTACATCAATAATAAGAATATTTGCCAAATTTCATCAAAATAGCTGAAAGACTAGTCCGCAAAGTTACATACGGGCATGTTTAGGTTGTCTCATCTCTTGATGCTCATGAGTATATATATAGTTTATGCGATCAGAGGCGTATCCTTTAATGCGTTACACATTTCGTGACAAAACGGGGGGTATACAAAATTAGTTCAGTCAAATCATTTTTGTTTTTGTATGTTGGCAATTCAATATTTTCGTTTATTTCTTTTTACCAATTTATATTAGAAACACAAATATTTATCATTGCTACCGCGAACCATGTCCAAATTAATAGTGTTTGTTCTGACCATGGTCAATGGCTATCCCGTGTTGTACCAAATGATTCAAAGTCGCGGCATAAAGTACTCCTTGGGCGTAGTGCACATGCCCGTAACGAATTTCTCAGCTGAGCTGCAGCAAACGCTTCAATCGGAGCGCAGCTTGGCGAACATTAATAACTATTCCGAGCTAGTTGCACAGCACAGCAGGTGGCACTGGCAGCACGATCAGAGCAAGCGTCTTTACTTTAACTACTTGCTAATGGATCCACGCATAACTAACAAACTGAAGCAACGAGCTCGTGGCATGCATCAGCTCGATGTATGGTTGACATTTCTGCGCGCCATTTTCTATGTAGGCAAGGGAAAGAAATCACGTCCATATGTGCACTTGAAGCAGGCACACAAGCTGCTGCAATCGGCTAATCCGCTTGTGCTGGCCAAGGATCCGAAGCTAGCGCTTATCGTGCACCTGTGGCAACAGCAGCGCGGTGTACTCTTGCTGCGCGCCTTCCAGGGCATCTCCTCGAATGATGCGCACACCCGTGAGGCGGCAATGATCGATGCCTTAGGCATGAATCATTTAACCAATAGACGCGTGGGTGTCTACTTTGGTTTGGTCCGCTCCAAATTTACAAAAGAACAGCGTAAGCGATTAGGAATCGCATTGCTCCACAAGCTGCTCTCGGCTTACATGATTAACGAGGAGCGTGAACTGATACCCGAGAAAGTATCTAATGTTGTTCGAACTGATGGAGAACAGCCTACTGAATGTGCCTTAAATTTTAGCAATAAATTGTAGTCCTTTTTATAACCTTGCAGATGGTATTATAATTTTATCACGCTATGTGTAACGCATTAAAAGGGACGTCTTCGATCTTATAAAGGATATATATATTCTTAATCAGCATCAACAGTCGAGTCGAACTAGCCTTGATACGTCAGTCCGCCTGTCTGTCCGTATGTTTCTATGCAAACTAGTCTTTCAATTCTTGTTGAAAAAGTATTTTCAAAATCGGAAGACTATATCTTTGACTCGCCGAAGATAACTTTACTCACTTGTTTTTAAAGAAAAATCAGTTTTCTATCTATAACAAATATAAATCTTTACATTATTATACACTGTATAATATAATATAATGTATAATATACAGTATTAAATTTTGTACAATTTCCCAGGTTTTTGCCATAAGTGAGCGCCTTGCCCTGCCCTGTCCTTCCAGTAGTGAACAAGTGGGCAAATTTGATTTCTCGCATGTGCTGGACTTTTGCACGCAGCTGGCAGCGCTGGTTGTGACACCGGTTAAGGATAATGCCAGCTTTGCACAGGATTATAATACGGTGGATGTGCCAATTGGACGCAGCAATATCATTCCGAATCGCTTAAGCTTCAACTTGAATGCATTTCGTAATCTCAAAACTCTCAAATTTTCAGCACTCTCCACGGAAAATATTGTGGATATAGAGTTGCTTAAGCCTACACTGCAAACAATTTGTGTGCACAACACAACCATTACGCATATCAATCAGGTGCTGCTCTGCGACAATCTGCACAAGGCTTGCGATGTGCCCAGCATACTGCCAGAGGTAACTGCCTCCAATGGCAGCGATAGCCTGCTCAGCACAGATGCTTGGAATGAGCTAACCGAACTGGATTTGACGGGCAATCTGCTCACCCAAATCGATGGCAGCGTACGAACTGCACCCAAATTGCGGCGTCTTGTGCTTGAACAGAATCGCATACGTAGCGTACAGAATCTGACGGAATTGTCACAGTTGCAGCTACTTTCGCTGTCGGGTAATTTAATAGCCGAGTGTGTGGACTGGCATCTGACCATGGGTAATCTGGTGACACTGAAGTTGGCACAAAACAAGCTCAAGTCGCTAAGTGGACTACGCAAGCTGCTCTCGCTGGTTAACTTGGATCTGAGCTGTAATCTTATCGAGCAGCTTGACGAGGTTGATTTTGTTGCCAATCTGCCGCTTTTAGAGACGCTGCGTCTCACTGGCAATCCGCTGGCGGGCAGTGTCGGTAAGTGTATTAAAGGATTCAAGCATTTAGACGCACTTTATTTAATTATTTTTGCAGACTATCGTCCACGCGTCCTGGCGCGTTTTCATGACCGCGCTGCTGAAATATCACTGGACAACGAACCCGGCACACAGCAGGAGCTAGATACAGCGCTGGTGCTCTCCGCGCTGCTGCAATCGAAGCAAAGACAGCAGCAGAAATGACCAAGAATCACAAAAACAACAGTTACACAATTCCAAAGCTTTAAAAATATTTTAAAGCGACAAAAGTATTCGACAGACGTCACAAGTTTGATTTCAGTCTAAATCACAGGGCAGGTCTATTGTTTATTTTTATTTGGACAATTCTGAATTCTGAAATATCTTAAAATTGTCTTAGAATTGTTTTTTATTTTGTTTCAACGTTTTGAGTTTAGAAAATTATCAAAGAGCTTCTCTGAAAACTGTCCTATTTAGTTAATACAACATTTATAAGCATTAATAGACACCAAATTTTTATTTTGTTTAATGTATATGTAAATTACAATTTTTATGTTTTATGTATAATCAATGTGTCAATATTTTAAAGTGCAATATTTCGATGCTCATCTACAAATTTGTAGTGTAATTTAATACAATTTTTACTCATAATATATATGTACTATATGTATATGAATGCAATTTTTAAAATCATGTTTATCCTAATAGTTCTGCCAATGCAGCGTGTAATCGCGTGGTTTTTGCTTACCCGGAGTTTTGTATCATTGGGGGTGGTGATGCTGCTGTTGGGCATGATAATGTTGTTGCTCGGCAGCGGCAACCGCATCAAACATGGGAGTATGCACCTCGCCAAGAAACTGGGGTGTTGGCGGTGCATTCGGTTCGGCCAATTCGCCAATAAGCGGCATATCAATGTCCGTCGATAGGGCGCCCTGACCGTAGCCAGCCATTCCGTACTGTTGTTGTTGATGCTGCACGACAGACACCTGAGCATATTCCGCAGCTGATTGCACCTGTTGTGGGTCAAGCATGACGGGAGCTGCCTCCATTTCGCCGAATTGTATGGGCGCCGATTGCTGCTGTTGCTGATCGGGCATTTGTGGCACGGCTTCAGGCTCGGGCTGTGGCTCCATATAAGCCTGCTGTTGCTGCACATCCACTTGCATCTCTACTTGCGGCTCCAACGCTGCCACTTGATGCTGTTGATGCTCCTGCTGCTGCTGTTCCTCCAGCTGCTCTTGCACCACATCCATTACTGGTGCTTGTAAAAGCATGTTGCCATCATCAATGGGTACATCGACCACATCGGCAATGTCGCCACCTTCGCCAGATGTTTCACCATCGCGACGCACCAGACCCAACATATCCAGCATATTACGCTTGACGGCATTCTCGTTAGCTGTCTCCAGGCTGGGATAGCAGGTGCTTAGGCCACAATTGGCCAAATGTTGTGCCATTTTGTTGCCATTGCTGGTGGCAAAACCGCAGATGCAGTGCATCTCCTGTAGCATGTTCACTTCCATGGCGTCCACAAAGTTGCCATTACAGTCCACACCATGTCGGAACTGGGCACGCTCGCAGCATGTCTGGAAATTGCACTTGACGCAGTGCAGCCAGCCACTGTGGAAGATTGAAAAGATTAGCGTTTGATTTAACATTTAAATAGCGCTCGGTAGCATTCAAATCTTATGTTATTCATCTTGTTTTTATTATTACTCACGTATAGTGCGTCTCCTCACTGGCAAAATCGGTATTGCATTCGGCGCATGTCTTGCCCTCCAAGAAGGCAAAGAAAATGGGCCGTTTATAGGTGGTGAACGGGGGCTGTTCCCGATGATGGGTGCGTATCTTGGGCGGCGGAATCAACAGCGAGTTGTTCAGCAGCATTCGAACTGGTTTATTCGTTTTGGTCATGCTAACATGATGTAGTACCGTGTGTTGTTTTAAATCACCCTTTTCCAAAAAGGTAAGCGAGCATTTCTGACAGTGCAACGATGGATCGCGCTTGGTCATATGCTCATCTAGATGCATAAAGTAGTGCTCAATACGCAGCTGATTGACTTTGCCCTTGTGTGTAAAGTAAAATATCTGAATAAGGAAGAAAGGCAACATTAGTGTAAATTATCATAGTTGAGACATTATCATGTGACTTACATCGAGACAGAAGGGACATTGCAAGAAGTTTTGATTCTTGTGTTCGTCGTAGAAATGGCGCACAAGATCACGATGCGAGGAGGAACGATAGCCGCAGGTCTGGCACCAATACGGCAGCTCCAATGTGCTGTGAACCTTCTGGAGATGAGCGGTTAGCAAATGCAAAGAATTATGGCGCTGCTGACAAATCAAGCAATAATAGGATGGAGAACCATCTGTCTTGGTTTCAGCGGGATGCATGATTTGATTATGTTTGGCCAGCGACGATTCGGTTGCATGCTTCTCCAGGCAGAAGAGACATTGGAATTGATGTTGCTTGCCCTCGGGCGAGATGTGCGACACCAGATGGGTTTGGAGCTTCTCATTGGAGTCATACGTATCGTCATTTAGGCAAATTGGACACTCCACTGTTCTGGTTAGTTCCGCTGGATTGGCTCGTGGTGAGCTGTAAGGAAAATGCTCAAAATATGCATCTGTACCATCGCTAATACCATAGTATAGTTCCTCGAGTCCTTTGAGCTCGTCTTCCTCCTTTTTGATAACCACGGCCACCTTCTCTTTTTCCTCCTTGGACTCTTTAGGTTTCCTGACCGCCGCTTTTGGCGCCGGCACAACGGGCGTTTGCACCTTGGATGGTGCTGTTTTTGCAGTCGACTTGGCGCTTGCCTTTGCCGCAGCTTTTGTTTTTGTTTCAACTGGCGGAGTTGCAGTGGCAGCACTACGGCGTTTGCTGCCAGCGGGCAAAACATCTTTTTTAACATCCTTTTCTTTTTCTTTCTTCACTTTCTTAGCATAGTCCTTGCTAGCATTCATATAGTCTGTATCGCTAATGGCTGCAAATCGAGGAACAGATAAAATCAATGTTGATTAAAATCTTTCATTCTGTGCATCGCACGCAACAATTTACAATTTGCTGGGCAACATCTGGGTTCGATTGATTCGCTAAGATTAACTTAATGCCATTTACGTAATATCACTCCAAAAATCATAATGAATGCAAATAAAAAGTTCCAGTTTTACATAAGTTTTGTTGTCAATAACAGTTTTAAAGCTTGTTTTATTTTGTTTGCTGTTGTTATTAGAACAAGTTAACACATTTGAAGAATGCCAAAAGTAAAATTATATGTAACTCAGTTTTTAAATGCTGACTCATTTAAAAATAAAAAGCGAATTTAAATTACTTTACATACACAAGAAACAAAATAGAAACAAAAGGAATTATTTCAGAAAGATTCCATGCTGCTATTTTAAAAACCTTGAACAAATGTAGCTAAACAAATAGAGACAATTACAGACATGCACATTGTTAAAATCATTAGAAAGGACATTCGTTTTTGGAGTGACAATACGCATTGGCATTTACGATATAATTCGGGTTTGGCATTTCTCACAGCTGCTGTCCTGACTAAATTAGACTATTAAGACTAATCACTGCCTATATATTAACTAGCAATTATTTACTAACGTTTCGTAAGACGCTTGGGCGTGGCATTAGCCGGTGTCTCCTTGTAATTCGTAGGCAGCACGCTCCAGTCTTTAAACGGATTCGTTGCGACCTGTAAAGCAGAGTTCGATTATTAGCATATTGCAACTTTATTATTCCCAGAATACTCACCTGATACAGTCGCTGTGTAATGGTCTCATTGGTGGTCACACGCGTCTGTTCGGCAATGTGTATGATAATGTTGTTAAACGCTTGCAGTGCATACGTGCCAAACGATTCACGCCACACCAGCTCGTCGAGGAACTGCTGTATCATCTGGCGCGAGAGCAATGACAGCGTATTCTGAAACATGCGCGGCACAATGCGACGCAGATACTCCATTACCGCTGAGTTGTTATGCTTAGCGGCGTTGTCAGTGGCCGCAGCTTGGACAATGTTTTTGAAGCCCATGCTGAATAGCGTAATCTTGTCGACGGTCAGATCTATGCATATGATGCTGTCCTTGTGCACCCAACGTGACAGTGGCTCCAAAATGGCCTGTAAACAGAAATGTTTTAGCGAATATACTTGAATGAATTTTTAAAGAAATGGCTCTTACCTGAAAACGTTTCTTATAATTGCGATCACCATCGGTAATCGGTTCTACGGCACGTAGACGTATAGACTTATCTGCATAGTCGTAGACGCCAAGCACCTCTACCTTCACCTGACGCTGAGCGCCATCCTGCGAAGTGGTGCCCAACGATATGACACCCACCTGGAAATTATCCAAAATTGATTTTTAATAAATTTAAAACAAGTAAGAACGTTGCAGTCGGATGCACCCGACTGCGATATACTCTTTTTTAGCCTCTATTTAAATTTGGTTGGGCCAGCTCTACAGGTTTGGAAGAAACAAACTTTGCTCGATTGCAAGGGCGGTGGTGGGCGTGGCCAAATTATTTTATATATATGTTATAATAATAGCGCAACGGAATTCAACCTGCAAAATTTGGTAATTCTAGCTTAAGGGGTGTGGGAGACACCGACTTTGCTTATTTGTAGGGGTGGGGTTGGGCGTGGCTAATTTTTTTAGTAAGATCAATCAAGGAATTGATTAGTAGCCCTTGTGCTAAATTTGGTTACTCAAGCTGTAAAATTGTGGAAGATATAGGTTTTTGTCGTTTGTCTACCTCTGATATATATCAACATGTATACCAACTTTGGTTGCTCTCGCTTCAAAGCTGTGGAAAAATCTGCGTTCATACAGGGAAACGGACAGATAGACGGACAGACGGACGGACATTTCACAAAAAAAATTTACTCTTTTTTTTTTTTTTTTTTTTTTAAATTTTTCTTTTTTTTTTCAGAAAAATTAAGAAAGTGTATAAAAAGAAACGCACCTCAACAAACTTGCCGGGTCCGCCCAGCTTTTTGCATTTCTGATGCACCGCCAAGGTGCAAATAGCGCGCAGCCAGGTGTAGATGCCCTTAATGTACACACTATCCACTTTGACCCACTGCACCACATTCTGAATACTGGTCTGGCAGGCCCAATGGTAGACAAGCTTTAGCAAAAATGTTGGCGGATGCTGTGCTCCCTCAAATATGGAATTGTTAAACACCGAGACAAAGCGATATGGACAACACTCGCTTATCCAAACGTAGCCGCCGGTGTACGGAAACTTACTGATATCCGAGTAGACACCTAGCAATAAGAATAATTATTAATGGTTTCAATGTCCAACTATCGTTGAAATTACACTATTCCTTACCCAATTTAAGTTCGTGATTGCGATGATTGATGCAGTGCTGCTGGGCACGCAGCATTCCCTCTTGCAACAGCCACTCGCAGAACTTATTTGGCGTAAGCATAAGGACCAGCTTGACCTTGGAGTCCAGTTTGCTACGCGTGGCCGCCATGTCTTTGATCTTGAGGAATGGCTTGGCCAGCACAACCAGCGATGGATATGTTTTGCCCTGCATTTTTGTATCCTTGCCATCCTTGGCATCTTTGCTATCCTTACTGCTATTATCATCGTTGCTGCCCACCACCAGACCACCCACCGAGTTGACCTCAGCTGGCCGAAAGTTTTTGGGTGGCGCTTCTCCCGAAGCTAAAACCTTATTACTGGATCCAGCGCCCTTACCACCCTTGGTCTGAGGCGTTGCCTTAGCGGGCGGAGATGCAGCAGCTGCTGCGGCGGCACCCTTCTTACCCGCCTTCGCCGGGGCTGGAGTTGGAGCGGCTGCAGCTACAGCCTTTTTGCCCACAGATAAGGCCAAACGCTTAGCCAGCGGCACATCATCGTCACCCTCGTCCGATGACTCCAAGTAGGCAATGTTTGAGGCAAGACGTGGTCGACCACGCCCACGCCCAGTGCCACTACCACTAGCAGCGGTGGGGGGCGGTGGAGGGGGATCTGCCGCTTTGGGTGGCTTCTTGGGCAATGTGGCTTCTTTGAGGTCCTGCAAAACTTTACCCTTGAAGGAGTATGCCTGAAACACTTGACCACTGAACAGCTCCTTGCCTTCGTTGGCGGTGACGGCCGATTTGAGCGCGTTTTTCACTGCGTTATGCTCGCTGGTAATTTTTTCATAATAGGCCAACTGCGCCGGTGACAGCTCCTCGACCCAGAACTCCATATCGAGTGATATATCACTTCTAGTTACGCGCGTCATCTTTCCGCACGCACTGGGCTACGTTTTGTGGCGTTTTTCACTTAAAAATTATTTTTCAAATCAAATAGACAATACACTTTTTTCGCCGAGGCTGTACCGTGGATATATCTATCTGTTTAGTGTGACCAGCTTTGCAAAAGTAAGAAAATTTGTAATCTCATTTGCTTTGACAGCGTCATTTAGCGCTCAGTTTAAACGTGTAATATACTGCTTGTCAAATTTGTAATTGCTACATTTATCATTCAAAACAGACAAATAAATTAAAAATTCTTCGTTTAACTGCTCTTATGTAGATAAGATACATTTTCACTTGCACAAACACCCTCTTGAAAGTTTAGACATCCTTGTGCAAACAAATAACCTACATAAGTACATATATGTATGAACTGTCACTGTCAATACACGAAAGACACTAAAAGAAATACCAAAAAATATACCAGATTTGATAAGAAAAAGTACCAACATTTTTAATGTTAATTTTTTATTACTTTTCAAAATGAAACAGTTGAGCTTCAAAAGTTCGGTATAGAAATATATGTTTTAGAGAACGAACAATTCATATAAATTAGAACACTCGAATATATGCACGTTTGACTACTTTTATTAAACAAGATAAATAATAGATAGAAATATGAACTAGTTTGTAAAAAAAATTAACTCAATATACGAACTAAATGATTTACTAGTTTTTTTGTAAATTTGTACTATTTTTCGCAGCCGTGATATTATTGATACTCTCAACCAATCATTAAGAAAATCTTTGATCTCCAGTTTAATTTTAGTGTGTTACGTCAGCATTAAGACAACACCGTAAATAACAGTAGCAATAAAAATAATCTAATCCCAATGTAACAATACCACAATAAAAACATTCATTACGTTAAGTAGCTTACTTACTTAATTACTTCATCATGCAATATAAATTAAACACAAATGTGTTTTGCTATCACGAATGCCAAAAACATACCATTATAGTTAATGCTCTAAGATTTATGATATAGCTAAGTACGTAAGTTTTGACAGTAGCTAAGTACATAAATCAACTATTGACGACATATGTATCTATCAACTTATAAAGTTTGAAGAATTTTGACACAAGTTCAGATGAATTTAACCACAATTAAGCCTTTTATTGTTATCAAAAAAATATAACATTAAATTTACGATCTTTCAATTAGCTAAAATATGTATAAATATATTATAGGAACTCCAGCAAAGTTTGATAAACGTTCATTGATAAAGACAAAATACTTATCACAATAGCATGCATACTTTATTACTGCGCATTATGCGTTTCGAATGTCATCCAGAACGGTGTCATAAAGAATTTCTTTGACATTCAGGCCCCACAGGAAGTCCAAATGGTTCCATTTCTTCTCAGGCATCCGATACGCACGTTTTAAGGAAGCAGGATTTATGGTACGCCGAAGTATGTCCACATCTATCAGACTGGCGAAATAGTCATTATCGCTGTAGTATAGATAAACCGGTACGTCTATTCCCTCCACGTCGTAGCCTGGTGCATTCTTGTTGCCGTACTCCTTCTTGTTCCTAATGCTGCCATAATCAAATTGGCGGAAATAGCTGGACATGTATTCTTGCAGGTAGTGAAAGACTTGATTGACTGAGCATCCCGCTGGTGTCGTGGCCATAATTTCGGGAATCATTGTTTCGTTCAAATAGGGGGAGTCCCAGCCTCCCATAATGAAGAGCATATTTGAGCAGATAACCTGAGTAACTGCCTGATCGCAGCATAAAAGGTAGCCCATTAATTCCATGGCCTTTGAGCTTGGCAAGAATTCTGCACTGCCAAATAGCTCGATAAGGGCGTTAGGCTGTCCAAACAATGGTCCTGCAACTTTAGCAAGTGGGCTTTCCATGTGTCCCATCCAGGCAACTGGAGCCAATAAATGCGCCGAACGAATACGACTCTTAAACCTCTTAATCATTGAATTAAGGACAAAGAATGAGGTTGTGCCCTGGGAGTGACCGACGTACTGCAATTGTTGCTCGCCCGTGGTGTACAATACATAATCCATCATTGCTGGCAAATCGTAGATGCCAATATCATGCCATTCAAAGTTCCAGAACGGTTGAAAGATAGGCGACTTGGTGGCATGCTTCCTAGAGTAAGTGTTGCCACGTGCGTTGCCCATCCAGACATCATAGCCAGCATCGGACAGAATATAGGCCAATCCACTACCTGGGCCGCCTAGGACCCAATCTGACGAGGAGCATAGAAGACCGTGCATAAGGAACATAACAGGACGTCTACCATTATAGCCTGTGTTTTTGGAATAGGGTATACGATGCATTGTCAAATAATATCCATCAGAAGTTTGTACTTCGTGTTCCTCAACTGGATAACCATGCTTTTTTATAATTGTCACCTGATAAATTAAATAAACAAAGGATATTTATGTGATGAATATTTAATTTTAAGAATATTTCATCAATAATTACCGTAGTCACTGAACTCGAACGGCCGTCATGGCTCATGGGGGAGGGCACGGCTGCGGCAATTAATGCCACAAATAATTGAACTACTAAAAATCGTAAGAGCCACATTTTGAACACAGTTAACCTAATTGACTAATAGAATTAGATTGCAAATTTGAGAAGCTCACCAAGCTCTTATATACCCCCATGGTTGTTAAACCAGACAATATATAATAATAAAGCTTCAATCAAATTTTTGATAACATGTCGAAGATTAGATCATTGGATTTATGGCGCTAAAAACTTATAGATTTACTGGCAAGATATTTTTAACAATATTGGTCTGCGAAAATAGACAGTGACTGTCAGCTTTGATAAGGTAATGTCTGCTACAATTAATTATTAGGGGCATTGTGTCTATTTAAATTTAATTGTTTTTGCGCCAAATATTGCTGCTGCCACACTGTTAAGTATTTTAGCAGTGGTAAAAAATACCAGAACTACATTAAAGTTTACAGAATTAACTTAGCAGCTAAGAGCTTTCTGAATGTTCAAATCATTTTGAGCTGCCAAGTTAGTTTTGCCAATAATTATAATGAACTACCGTGAACAATTTACACACTCAAACTGCGACTAATAGCCTTTTTTGAGGAGTTAACTATTGCTCAATGTTACTTACAGCTTTGAAGTAAGTCGCTGTTATGTTAAATAACACCCCTGTCTGACTTTCACCATTCGTATTGCATCCCTGGGAGTCTTAGTAAACACAAGCAAACAATAGCAACAACAAAAGGAGGTGCAGAATTATAAAAAGTTACTGATATTAAAATATATATATAAATAATGCGTGCCAGACGCGAAAGAGACCGGGAGCGCGACAGAGATCGTGATAGGGATCGAGAGCGGGATAGAAACCGTGACAGGGAAAGGGATCGGGACAGGGAAAGGGATCGGGACAGGGAAAGAGATCGGGACAGGGAAAGAGATCGGGACAGGGAAAGAGATCGGGATCGAGACCGCTACCGGTCCAAATCGAAATCTCCGACGCGCAGCAGCAGCAATAGATCTAAATCAAAAAAGAAAAAGTCGAAGAAATCAAAAAAATATTATCGACACAGCCGTAGTAGCAGCCGAAGCTCTTCGCATAGCACAACACCAGAGTCTTCCCGCAGCAGCTCAAGGAGCCGACAAAGCAAAAGCCGGGACCACATATCACGCAAATCAAAATCCCGATCCGTATCGCAACGTACAACCAGAGCCCCCAGTTCAGAGAGCAGTTCCCGCCAGCCGGCCACAGCAACTGTTCCGTCCATTAAAGCTATTGACTTGCTGGACATCAAAGTGCAAAAGGCGCTGGAAACTATAGATGAAGATGCATTCAAGCCGACTGCGTTTTTTAGTACACGTGACCGGGAAGCTCCAGAGAAGACCAAAGTCATCATCGATTTAAATAAGGAAACGGTGATCGTACCCAAGCCTATCGAAGTTCAGCCACGGAAAGATGATGATATATTTCATCCAAATGTGAGTTCCATTTAGTTTTATTTACCGTTATTATTATTAACATGTTATTGCTTGCAGTTTTTGGGCGATTCTGAACTGAAGGCAGAGAAATGGCTGCGCAAACTATTCAACTATCGTCAAAAGTACATGCAGCAATAGCGACAGACTTAATTAAACAATAATAAATCTTATAAACATATTTATGTGCGTATTTCTAAAAAATATCACTGCCTGTTTTGCGCGCACGCAGCAATGCTTCCTCCGGCTTCAGTTGTTCATTGGCAGATGGTTCCTGGGCACTGCCATCAGCCTCCAGTTTGCCAGCCTTGAAGTCATCCAAAATCTTCTGTGAGTAGATGGCGTTGAACAGATCCAGGCTGGTGAACTCGGATTGAATTACTTCGGGCGCTTTATAGGACACATATGGCTTTAGTTTACAGCCGGTTAAGTCTGGCACTATGATATCAGGTATCTTCTCAGTTATCTCCACATATTGGCCATTAACTGTTATGCCCGTGTCCCGCACTCCTCGTTTGTGTATGGGCACCGGCGGACTGGCCAGCGTACGCTGCGCTTCCTTAACTACACGTGTGCCGCGTTTGTTGTATACGTTAAATTTGCGAAAATTACGCTTTCCAGCCATTGGAACAGTTGTGCTAATGGCGCGCTGTTGGCACTTGAGTGCAAGCGGCAAAAGTTTAATACAATTTTGCATTGTTTGCTTTTTTAAAAAAATAGCCTGGTTAAATAACAACTTGAGAAGGCAGCAAAAGCAGCTAACAGCTGTGGATTGTAAAGTTGCCCATCTGTTTGCATATCTTTCAAAACATAGTCTGGCAGCGCTGTGCAGAGATGGGTATCGATTCTTTAGCTGACATTTCTAGTTCCAACTGCGGATTTAGTTCCCCAATAAAAGAAGTAATCTTTCTTAAAGTTCCTTTTCGGATTAACGAACTAATTTTTCAATTAGTTATATTCACGTTAAGAATTACTTATATTATTAACAGCTAACTTGTGCAGGAAAGATTATAAATTGATGAAAATACTGACAAAAGCACTTAACTAATTTCAACACCTGCAAAGTAGACAAAAGAACTGCATG
Organism: Hirtodrosophila cameraria; assembly: GCA_949708635.1. NCBI lineage: Eukaryota > Metazoa > Arthropoda > Insecta > Diptera > Drosophilidae > Hirtodrosophila > Hirtodrosophila cameraria. The sequence goes on along the minus strand of OX453089.1, from coordinate 13,732,623 downwards.
CAATAAAATTTGTAGTTCAACAGTTCTGTTCAAAGACCCGTTCTTTAGAACAAGTTCAGATCGGATTAACACAACACTAATCGATACCTAGGCATGGGCAGCTTTTAAGCGAATTGTGAAATTATAAGAAAACAATAACAAATAAAAAGCTTTTAAACAATTTCATCTACGTCGAAATAGCGACAAAACTTCTTATTTAAACACAAGCTAGCCCCATTTTGGTTTAGTATTATTTTATTTATTGACAAGCAGCATAACATCATAGCATAACTCTACCTTAACTACACAAACCATGGCGGCTACAGGTAATTTTAACAATCGTGACTCATAAATCAATTGTAAATAAACAAGAAATATGTTTTGTTGCAGCTGAAACAGAATATAATTTTGAGAACGAGTTTGAAAAATATTTACATCGCATATTCTACATTAAGCAAGATGAAGAAACAACTAAATGTGATCCATCCATTATTGAGTATTTTGGAGTGCTAAGCCTCACGGACATGCGGGCTCCTGAGCGCAAATTATGGTATATGTATTATTGTAAACAACCGGAGATTGACGAGACAGTGGATCGCATTTTCCAAAAATATGGCAAAAAGAATATGTGTGAAATATTTCGAAAACCCATATTCAGCGGCCTTGGCATGCGTTCCAAAGTGAAAACACATTTTTCTGAATTGAAATGGTATGTCAAAGGAAATCTGCTGGAGGCTCCACCAAAAAGTCACTATAACGATGAGCGTATGGCAAAGACTATAACGGACTTGTATAATGTCGAGCGGAAAATGCTTTACAACTATGTTAGTATGAAACATAATTGTTTTAAACAGTATAACAAATAGATGTACAATTATTATAGTCTAATTTAAAAACTCTGTGATTTAAATACAATATTAAAGGCAACATATTCTCTAATCTATGTTTGCATTTTAACTAATGGTTGATAAAAGTGTAAGCAACATATCTCAACAAAATTGTCTCTGTAATTATATTGAAAGAGCTTTTAGACTGAGAACAATGATAAGACGCCGAAGCTTTTAAAAAGTTTGCTAAAGTTATAAGCTGATAACCACCGGAGACTTCAGGAGGTTAAAGTCCTAAAAACCTTTTACTAATATTTTAGGAAAATACGGAACTATACTCAATAGCCAACATATTATAAACTTTGAAATAAATAAGATAGACAACAAGCGTTAATCGTTACTTAAAAAAAGGTATTTTAAATATTTACAGAATTATTATTAATAATATACAGGCAAAGGTGATTCTCCCTTAAATGTTACAAATTTCCCTTTATAAATGGACTAGGTCAACAGCAGTAATGAACCTTACAGGGAATTTCAATTCTACAAAACGGAAACCGGAACTAGGCTGATAGTGTTTTAGACACAGCTGGCTTCTATCATGGACTTCAATCATAGTAGTTATTTACTAGTTAATATATTAGATATTGATAGCATCATAGGTTGCCGTTTAACTAAAGTCAGGAATCACTTTCGTATTTATTTTCAAGCGAGTAGGATCCAGTTTTGTGAAAAAAAAAACTATTTTAAATGTAAGTAAATGTGCCAATTGAACATTTTAAAACATCCGCCAGTAAAGCAACTGAAAATTCGACTTACATATTTATTTTTAAGGTCTCAAAACTATAGCTCCAGGTCCGATTCGCAACATCGCCGACATAGGCGATTTAACTCCAAGTCACCGTCGGCTCGTCGCAATTTAACGCGTCCTTCGCATGGTCGAAGCTATAAGTATCGGGAACGTGTAAGAAGCGACGTACTTAAAATATAATCTTATGTGGTAACTGAATTGCCTCTTAGCCCTCACAGGTTCAGTCGAAGCTTACTCGCTGCTTAGGCGTATTTGGGCTAAGCCCTGAAACCACGGAAGACAGGTTGCGCGAACTGTTTACGAAGTTTGGACCCGTCGATCGAATCCAAATGGTAAACTTTACCAATGTAAGTCAAGTTGAGTTAAACAAATCAACAAATTGCTGTCAAGTAATATATATTTTCTTTCTTTACTAAATGAAATAACAGACTCGTCTTTCGCGTGGCTTCTGTTTCGTTTACTTCAAGAGTCTGTGCGATGCACGTGCAGCCAAAGTGGGCTGCACTGGCATGAAGGTTGATGGTCGTCGTATACGCGCTGATTACTCCTTAACTCCGCGTGCGCATACTCCTACTCCTGGCGTATATATGGGACGCCCTGCACCGTTTGTGAAACACAGAGAAAATAAATTTGAAATTCAATATGAATACTCCAGAGCTCATTTAAACGATTATAACAACCGTGGTGGCGCATATATTCAGCGTCGCGACCAAGACCGCCAATCTTCAGGACATTACTACTCCAATTATCGGTCGCAAAGGAATAGACGCCGTTTCTATTTTGAAGATAATAATGATGATATGCGAGAGATCAAACGCTGAAACCTTTGCAAAATGATTCACATTGTCTGATTAAAATAAATAATTATCTGAATAAAAGATTCAAACTCAATGACGGTTAATATAATCGAACGATAGTGCTATCGGGAAAATCGATAGCTAAATAGTATTCAGTCTAAAAGCATCGATTTCGATGCTTTTGCAGCCCTAAAATTCTGCGTGTTTTACTTTTTTTGTCAAACATTTTAACGCACAAGAAATGTATTTGTATATATAGATTAAAAATAAACTGAATTAAGTTGAGCAACAGCTTGCAATTCTGCGCACAAATAACATGGTGAGTTTAGGTTTATATATGTATATGCATTGCAAAGTCAAAAGTGAGTCTAATACGATTTTATGTACGTAGTCCTCAGGGAACTCCAACGGGAGGTCAAAGGATTATTTACATATACGGCACATACATAAGTACAAATGTAGTTACAGGTACAAATATATACTGATCTGATCAGATCTAATAAGTCATATGCTCAAGATGCTTAATCTACAACGTCTTGCAGCACTGCTACCTCGTTTTCTTCAACGGCGTCGGCATCGTCCTCGGAGTGTTCCCCTTCGCGTCATAACGACCGGTGAGTATCGATTATAGAATCGATAATTGAGTAGAGATTTGATTGACAGTCATCTCAGCAGGCTACACATTTTGATTGAAGTTTTTGTTGTTGTTTAACTGTCATCAGTAATTCATCATTTGATTTCGCTTTTCAAGCGAGCAGGTTCTTTCCTCCGGTTTTTGTCAAAAAATAAAAAAAATGTAAGAATAAAGTGAAACTAAATAATTATATTTTCAGAATGGCAATCGAACAGTTCAAATCACTGTTCAAATTGATGTGCAAGAACAAATTGATTATTAGCTGCAGTTTAAACATTCAAAATTGTGATTTCATATTCAGTTCAATTCCAAGTGTCAAAAAAATCTGAAGCACAGCCAGCCAATCAAACAACTGAAAATCTAACCTATTCCCATTCAAGGTCGGACCTCGAATTCTATGGCAGTCGTCAACAAAATTACAACTCCAAACCCAGGTCTCACTATCGCCGACGCACGCCCTCCGGTTCAGTGTCCCCACCGGCTCGTCAGAATTCAGGCCGCCATTCGCGTGATCACAATCACATGCGTCAGGCACGCGTAAGTTGCCACATAACGTTTAGAATCCAATTACACTCAATACATTTCCATTTTCATTTCATCAGGAACATCCACAGGCCAGTCGCTGCATTGGCGTCTTTGGCCTGAACACCAACACCACGCAGCAGAAGGTGCGTGATTTGTTCAACAAGTTTGGACCCATTGAACGCATCCAAATGGTCATTGATGCTCATGTAAGTTATAGATGATACAACTTATGCCCACAATATGCCATCAACTTCTCAGTATTCAACTCAGACTTTAGTTTTTGCTGTGTTGAGTGTCTGTCTTCTGGCTACAGCATATTCTAATGCAGCAATAATGAGTTCTTGCTATACAAGTTACTAGCAAAGCACTAAAGGCTTGGTGCAACATTTTTTAAGTATAAAGTGTATATATTCTTGACCAGCATCGAAAGCTAATTGGAACTAGCCATATCTGTCTGTCTCTCATATATACATATGCTATTGTTTTCTGCAAGCAGTATATATGTCAAAACCGGGCACATCGGACCACTATAAAATATAGCTGACATAGGAACGATCGGTTGAAAACTGATATTAATCAAACTCACCAATTCTGTGTTTTAGTATTTTATCAATAAAATTTTATTAAAAATCGGACGACTATATCTCTTAGTTGCCATAGGAGCAATCTTTTGATATATTTCTTAGCCAAACTCACTATTATTCAATCTTATAATGTTCCACACATGTGAACCAAGTTAAATCAAAATCGGTTGACTATATCTTCTTGCTGTCTTTAACTTTAACTTTTCTCTATATAGATATATTCGGCACACCGAAAATAACTTTTCTTTTATGTTATATAGTGAATTCAAACTTATGTAATTTAAACTTGCAGACTCATCGCTCGCGCGGCTTTTGCTTCATTTATTTTGAGAATCTCGGCGATGCACGTGTAGCCAAGGATGCCTGCACTGGCATGGATGTTGATGGTCGTCGCATACGCGTTGATTACTCCATTACACAGCGTGCACATACACCCACACCTGGTGTATACATGGGACGCCCTTCACGGTTTGTTGCATTTGATTTAAGAAAATATAGTAAAATATTGAAAATATTATATGTTGCAGCCCTAGACGCTCTCGTGAACGTGGCAGTCGAGATGGTTCACGTTCGCGCCGTCGCCATCATGAGGATTCGGCATCCTTATCGCCATACGATTCCAATCGACGTAAATATCGCAGCCGTCATCGCTACGAACGCAGCCGCAGTCGCAGTTATTCCCGTTCACGCTCACCACGCCACAGTAAGTGAGCGAGTCGGCTTTAATAGCAACTCACGGGGGACTAATTCTTAAATATTTATATGTGTGTTTACTGTTTGGGATTAATCTTTCTTTTCTCCTATAGATCGCGTTTCATCGCGTTATTAGTGTGCCTGGAATTAATTGTGCAAAGAACCCAGTGAAGAACCAATGTTACAGCACGAGGGTATAGACTGAATTATTGATTTGTTTTAAAACTCCTTGCACTAATCCAATTCATATAGCCTTTGGTTATTATTATTTAATTCATGTCATCATGTCTAACCATATTAATTAGTTAATATTCGATTATTATCGTTTCTGTTGCACCCTCGTACGTTTTGTAAAATGTAGAGTAACTAACCACCAAGAAGGAAAGCATCCGTGTCGATTACGCGTGCGAACTATTCCTTTGAAGCGCGTGATATGTGATATGTATTTTAAAAGCAACTGCGTAAATCGATAATAATAAAATAACCAAACTAACCCAGTTGTACGTTTTAGTATAAACTAAATAACATCTTCAACGTGTTTAACGTGCAATAATTTTGTAAATACGCAGTTGTGGGCTGATGGAATAAACAATTTAAACATATTAATTGTACATATGCATCTAATTATACATATAGATATATGTATACACTATGTAATGTTTATATTTTATTATAGTAATACAATAAATAAAACTGCATTTCAGACAAATTTGTTTTGTACTTGTATTTTATGTTGTGGCCACGTATTGATAAGTTTGTATTTAAAAATTAAGAACGATTGAAAGCTAAAGCGTTGTCACTTAAGCGGTGTTTAAGCGTACTTTTTGACTTATATATTAATAATGTACATGACTAATATGCATGTCTTCAATTTGGATTGATTGCTCCTGATGAGGATGTTGTTGTTACCGCTGTCGTCGAAGTGCCTCCTGTAGACTGCGTCGCCCTCGACGTTTTATAGGCAAGCTCCAAACTCTGTTGTATAACATGCATATCCCCCTCGATACTGCGTGCCCAGTTCTCCACATCTCCCAGTTCCTTCAGCGCGCTGCTGAAGTTGTCAATTAATTGCAGCCATTGGTGTGTCTGCTTAGCAAAGTTGGTGGCTCCCACGTGCAGCTGCTTGGCCTCCGCATCCAAGCGCTTCTGATTCAAGTAAGCTTGTGCCACACTAAGGACAATATAACAATATGAAACTTATTTGTTGGTACACATATGCGTTGTACTGAATTTTCAGCTTACCCCACATTCAGATGATCAACCAGCGATTGGGTCAGTTCATTGGAGGTTTCAATGGCTTCTTTGCGACGCACTTCCTGCTCCTGTTTGCGCTTTGATTGCTTGGCATGGTGCTCCTTAACCATGGAAGTCAACATTTTATAAGTAGTTTTTATTTATTTTTTACAAACAAATTGAATGACCAGCTGACAGTTAGAGATGGGCATAGCCCAGCAGCTGTTGTGCAAAACTATCGATATTGCATTACAAATGATAATATCGATAAGAGATGGCTTCGAACTTCTGCAGGCTTTCCGCGATTTCTTCATGTTCCCGAAACTTGAATTGTTATTCTTTTGAAAGATGAGTTCGAATACTTCTCTTTCCAAGAGCAAAATTTTTTAAACCGAATTTTCTACTGCTATTCGGATTGAGTTTCCGCAAATTTCTATTTCCGAAATCGGAACAGGCCTTATTATTAAAGGTAAAGCTAGTGCGAACAACTTTAAGCCTCGTTTTTGTTTTTTATCCATCAAACCCAATAATTCCTGATTCGGGACGGCCGATATGCATACTTTTCCGGCTTTTAAACGAAGCCGTTAGTTATTTATTATTTTTTAACAAAATTGTATTAATTTTAGGATATTATTTGCGTTAATACGTCAAATGCTCCTGTGCCGTTGCGCACAGGTAGTCCTACCATGAGGCGACTTGATGGAGAATTCAGCTCATCGGGTCGTCCAAAACCAGTCGCATTGCGTAGAAACTGCAAGCTGGACTCAAAGGACATTTGCTGCAGCGGCGACGATGAATGCTCCATGCCCTTGCGCGATAGCGGCTGGAAGGTGCCATCAAAGGTCATGTAGTCAGCAATGAGCGACAAGTGTCTGCGATCCACGGTAATGCCATATACCTTAAACACATTGCTCACTTCCTTGACAATGACCTGGGTGGCCGCCTCGATGCCATAGGTGCGTGCAATGGCATGTATATCGTTGGAGTACAAACGATTCAGATCCAAGATCTTGTTATGCTGGAACATTTCACCCATATTAATGCCATCCGTTTTGACGAGCTGCTCATCATCGTTGCCTTTGTAGATGATGGCGCGCTTGATATGCGGCACCTGGTGCACAATGCTCTTTGCGGCCAGTTCGCGTATGATGGATGTCAGATCGGGTTTCTGATAGCGCACACTCAGATTCAGTTTGACTCTGCACCACAGATGGTGCTCCTTGTCGTAGGTATAATCTTGAACCATTTGATTGCTGAGTAGCTTTTCCACCGACTTATTATCCAATTCGCCATTCTCATCGTTTCCCAGTTCATTGCCATCGCCGTCCTCTTCTTCACGGTCGTCCTCATCATCTACAAGTGATGGTTTTTAAAAGTTTTTCTTCAATTTGATATATTTGAGAAACTTACCATTGGCATCTATAATTTCCTCAGCATCTTCCGGATCATCATAGTCCTTTTCATCGGTTTTGCGTTGTTTTAGCTTAATGCCCGTCGCATCGTCGTCGCCCTATTTCAAAAATATGGCTTAGAATTGTGTATATACTTTGATGTTCTCAACTTACGCCGTCATCCGAGGATTCGTCATCAAGATTTGTTGTCTTTGGTGCGCTCAAATCATCGGCAGCATCCAAATCATCATTGTCTTCATCCTGCTTGTTGCCGCCCTCCTTCTTCTCATCGATTACAACACTACCGAAAAAAATAAATTTAGAATTCAGCTTTGGTCTACATTACTTTAGTACTTACACCTTCGAGGTCTTCTTGGCATTGGACACCTTCAGTATGGCCCGAATAAGTTGCTTAAAGTATGTCTGATGCATATATTTAATAATGCGCTTGGGACGCACGCCGTAATCTTCCTTGTAAATCTCGCGTGGCAGAAACTGAAAGTGCAAGTCATAGACATAAGCGCGTTCAGGCTCCAGCGCTAAGCTTGTGCCCACGTGCACAGCTGTGTGGAAAAAGGAACACCAGTTAGATGAAACCAGTTCTATTTGAGCATAACTTACATTCCAGCAAACTGGCCAAGGTGACACAGTTGAGGGAAATGCGTAGCTTCTCCGCATTATGCTGCTGTCCCGGCTTGATAGGTATGTCCATCGATGGTGTCTTGATGTTGACAGAGGCCAGCATAAGAATTTCACGCAGACGCGGAATACCCAGAGTCACGTTCATTTCACCACGACCAGCAAAATGGAAGGTATTCAGTGTCATCTGGGTGGAGGGTTCACCAATCGATTGGGCTGCAATAAGACCCACCGGTTCGCCAGGTGCGGCCAACGCTTTGATGCTCTTTATATGCATTATGTCCGATATGGTTTGTTTCTGAGAAGGTTGCTTGCGCGCATAGTCGTCAATTAGTTGACGTGTGCGCTCGGAGACGGCGCCGTAACAGTTATCCTGCTTGTAGACGGCAACGGTTGGATCGGGACAGCGTGCATACTTCTTGCGGTAGAGGGCCTTGTCCTCGGCATCCGCCTTCTTCCACAGCTTGAGCAAGCCCTCATCGAAGCGTCGTCGTCCTGTCTTAACATTGATCTCATTCGGTCGGTTCACCTCGACCTCGTTACGCAACTCTTCTGAAAAGTGGGTGAATGCGGCACGCAACTTGGTCGGCCGCTTCTTTTGCCAGCTACGTATGTGTTTCTCGTGTCGCTGTATCTTGGCAAGGCACTCCTCGTCCTTCATCAGCTCCAGCTGGCTGGGTCGCAGAACGGCTTTAACATTTTGTGCCAGAAAATCAACGCAGAATTTGCCATTAAAGAACTTGGACTTGAGTATGTCCAAACCATCCTCGCCATAAAGAAACTGCACCACGCTATTATCACTGTCCCGCACGGTCAGATCATAGTGCACACTCAAACCCTCCAAATGTTTGATTAAGCAGCGCTGCAGATAGCCGGAACGAGATGTCTTTACAGCTGTATCGATGAGACCCTGTTGTCAAGTAAAAATGTTAATCAATCTAATCTAATCAATCAAATCTAAACTTACTTCACGACCTGCCATGCAGTGAAAGAAAAAGTCCTGCGGCTGTATACCTGTCATGAAGCGTCCATCAATAAAGCCTCCCGACTTGGGCGATGTCTCAAATGAGGTGAAACTGGGCAGAGATTTACCAGATATCATTAGCGGCGGCCGTTTGCCTTCCAGCTCAATTTGGCCTAGCAGACAAGAGATTTGCATGGTGTTGACCATGGAGCCTTTCGCACCAGACAGCACCATTAGCTGCAGATTGTTCGATGGAAACTGGCTAATTAGACCACCAGGCAGGCAGGTTCTACAAATAAAGTTAATAACATTAAAATGGATACACTTTCAGTTAGCAACTTAACCCACTTGTTAATGTCATTTGTATAGCCATCTAGAAGCGATTTGTATTTACGATCAAGAAGCACACGGAACTTGGTATCCTTGACATAGGCAGCCTCCATTTGCTCGGATAACACATCGTGTGGCGGCACATCGTCCAGCTCAAGGGCAGCGGCAACGGCGCTGTTGCCAACATCGCGGCACTCGCTAATAATATTGCGACGCTTTCGATCCGCTGCGCCGCTGACCAAAATATCTTTGACGCCCAAGGTGAAGCCCTCCAGTTGCAGAAAGAAGGTAAACACTTTGGTAAAGGCGGTAAGCAGACGCGTGGAGACATCGCCGCCATACAGCTCGTACATGCAGTGGATGAGGCCATAGGTGGTGGCGCCATATTGCTGCTTGTCCAGCACGCCGACCAGCAGCTCACCTTTGCGTATTTGCACCTGACTCTCGCTCAGCTCCTGCTCTAGCGGCGCCGTGCCGCACAAGGGCGCACGTGGACGAGTTACATTCCAATTCTGTAAACAGTTGTTGGCATTAAAACGGTAACAGATTAAAAACATTACTGAGCTTACCTTGCCGCCAATTTTGGCAAAGGAATCCAAATTGATGCGTTCATAGCCATCCGGTATCAGATTAATGATTATGGTGGACAGCACCTGCTTGCCGGACCACAACGTGGCGGGCTTTATTAAAGCCGGTGGCAGCAACTTAATGTTGCCTTGAAGATGCGACAAGCCCTGGAAAACCAGCTGCTGATAGTCCTCCCGATTGAAGAAGCGACCGCGTATGGAAAGCTTCACGCCCGAAATGACCTGATCCTGTATAAGGCCACCTAGAGGCGTGCCATCCTTGGGCACCAAATAATTACTGGCAACATTTACCAGATTGTAGGCCTCAGAGCGGGCCACCTCGCTCTGTGGATAATGTGCATTCATTTCGTCACCATCGAAATCGGCATTGTATGCTTTACAATTCGAGTAGTGCAGCCGGAAAGTTTTCTCGCCATGCAAGATGCGGGCCTTATGGGCCATAATGGAGGGCTTATGCAGTGAGGGCTGGCGATTGAGCAGCAGCACATCCCCGTTGAGCACATGGCGATGAACAATCTTGACGCCGTCTTTGGGATTGGTCAGCAAGAGCTTAGCAATGCTGGCACGTTTCGTAGCATTCTCAGCGGGTATGTAGGTGGTGTGTCCTTTAATGTCCTGTATGTAGTTTGCACCCGGATGCACATCCGGCCCATTCATGACCATTTTGCGTAGCTCGGCGACGTTCCATTCGGTTACGGGCACCGGGTAGGAGAGTTTTCGCGCAAATATATCCGGTATGCCAATCTCATCTACATCGATATTGGGATCGGGCGTGATGACTGTGCGTGCTGCATAGTTGACACGTTTGCCCATCATGTGCTTGCGTATAAGTCCATCCTTCTTCTCGAGCACCTGCTTAAGACCCTCGGCTGATTTAAGTTCCCGCGACATATTTGCATCGAGCAGCACGTCCACGGAGCTCTGCAACGCCAGCCAGGCATTGTAAAGCTTCTCATGGTTGTTGGCGCCACGTAAATTGTGAAAGGCGGCTTTCGCCTGATCATTGAGCTTCTCCTGTTGCCCCTTCATAAACTTCAGCACCACATTCAGCACATGATTATTTTCAATAATGTTAACATAGATGTCCGTCTGCGGATTACCCTTCATCATATCATTGATGACATTCATTGGACGCGCACGCGGTGGTGTTACGGGTATTGTGCCCATAAAAAATATATCCACCGGTGAGTAATCGCTGCTTTCGCTTGATTTGTTTAGACGCAGCACAGGCAGGAGCAGCTGCAGCAGTTGCGGATACTTTTCATAGATCTTGCGCAAATAGCCAAGGCACTCGTCCGCAAATATCACCTTGTTTTGGCCAGTGCTCTCGGGCACATTGCCTAGCCTGAGGAAGAAGATTAGATGTTAAAGTATTTCATAACACATTAGATATTTAGACTTATAACAAGCTTACCGCTCCTTCATATCAGCAATGGTCACATAGTAGACAAGACGGCGGTGCAAATAGCGCACATAGCGCATGGATTTGTTGCAGTGCCGGCACTTCTTGCTGGAGCCACGCTGCAGTGCAGCATGCGTAATGGCTGTGCGCAGGGAGCAGCTTGTTTTGGTCGTGTTGCTGGCATTGCTTATATTCTTGGCCAGCAGCTCGTTGACGGCTGCAATGCGTGGATGCACAGCGTCGCCGTCTTGCAGCTTGACCAGCTCATCTGTGTTCTGGCAGACGATCTCTGATTTGAAGAGCTCCAGATCCTGTGCCTCAATTATATAACCAGCATCGATCAGTCGCAACTGCAGCATTATTATTTCGGTCTCATGATCTGTGGTTGGTGTGGGCATAAGATTAGAAAGATTAAGTAAGATTGTTTCTGCCACTAACCCTTTAATTGCAGCTTGAAACAATGCAGACAGAATATGCACAACAAACGCTGAACCAGTTTGATGAAGAACGGATTGTAGACCATTGAGCCCAGCTCAATGTGGCCCATGTGGCCAGGACATTCCTGCATTTTGAGGCATGTGCCACATGGCGCCATGCAACGGCCATATGAGCCCAGCCGTATATCATAGAGGCCACCAGGTATTGGATGTCCCAGCGCATCGAAGTTAAGTCCGGTTATTATTTTCACCACACTCAGTTTACGTATTTCCTCGCTGGTGAAAACGGCGAACTCCAAGTCCGTTGGCAAAATGTGCACCTGCAGCGGCTTTCTGTGGCCCATTTTCAACGATTTACGTTGGTTTTAAGGCAAATTAAGTCAAGTTAAAACAAGCTGTTGCGTGCAGGCACGTGTAGATTTTAAAACAACTTCCAAAGTATCGATAGTACGATTAAGGGTATCGATACAAGCGTTTACTTTTCTATAAATCGATTAACGTGAGCTCTAGAAAGAAGAAGCAGCAGTTTGTTAAGCAGGGTTGCTTAACGTTAGATTGGGCGCGATAATTCAAACATAATTATAACGGTCGCTTGCAAACTATAACGATTCGGTTGCAGAGGATTTCTAATTAATTGAAAAATTCTAATATCCAATCGTTTTTTAAGGAAAATTAATGATTTTATTTAAGACATCTTAAATGAAATGATTTAGCGACAATTTCTCGAATTTGGTACTAAATAGTTATCGTAGGGACTTTTTTTTTTATGAAATTTGTAATTCTTTTTAAGTGCCATTGTGTGAAAATTAAATTTTCTTTTTCGACGCGTAGCGTTTATTAGGACATTGAAAAATCGACCCATAATGTTCCAATTTTGTTGTTCGATCAAAATAAATATACATGTGTGCTTTTTTAAAAATAAATATTTGGCCATGAAACCTGTTTGAAATCAGTTTAGATTCTAATTTTATCTTATTTCAGTTTTTGTTTTACTCTATGTAGCGAAGGCTATAATTTTCAATTTCCATTTTACACTTAATAAGATAAACCAAGTTTTTTGATCTTTAATCAAGACATAGATTAAGGAAACGTAAATAAAAATACAAAAAGTAAAAGCTCAAATACTTAAATTAACACTTTGGTTACGCTTAGAACTTATCACAAGTCAACTGGTATTGCCAGTTCTTAAAAGCCATATTCTGCTCGTATTTGTTGCGGACAGTGTCCAGGAGTTCCGCAACAGCTGTCTCATCTCCAGCTGTTGTTGTTTTTGTTGTTGCTCCAACTCCAGATCCAATTCTGGTTGCTCGGACAATGTTTGCAGCCTTATTCTCCGCTGGCTGTTCGTCGTACGGCTGCAATTGTCTTGGACGTCGCGTGCGTTGGTTGGCTGATGTTGGCTCTCGTTCTCCTTCCCGTTCCCGTTTCGCTGTTCGACCACCTTTGCGCCAGGACTCGACATTGGCAATGCCCGTATCGGTGCCAGTTTTGGCACTGCCTCCAAAGATGGTCGTCCAACGAAACCACTTTTGTCATAAGTCATAAGGTGGCTCCGTTGATGCACTGCTCCTGTGGGGTAGCTCACGACGCAACAGATAGACACACAAGCCGAGGCAGGCCAGCAGCAGGCACACCAGGCCAAGCATTGCATAAAAGCCCTGACGATACCGCGCCGCATCCGCATTGGCCTCCATCAAACGCACACGCTGTCCCAAGGGGCCACCAGTGCCTTCGCGCAGCTCTGCATCCTGTGCCGTTGGCAATAGTACCTGCCAAAAGCCATAAACACGTCGCAAGTGATTGCCATAACCGGAGTCCAGCTGATTGTTGGCAACGTACGAATTGGCGCTGCCCTGTCGATAGCTGTCATGCCGATTGGTTCTGGACAGGCTGCGATCAGTGCCGATCTCCGTCTGCTGCTTACCATGCAGCAGCTGCTCAATTAGCGGCTCATCCACGCCAGCCGGCTGCTCCAAGCTCTTGGCCAACTCACCCAGGCTGTAGATAAAAGGACGCTGCGATGTGTACGGCAGCCATGCATCGTAGATGCGTCCCGGCGTTGGATTGCCACTTTTGATAAAGTTGGCAAAAGAACCACGCAGCTTGCGACACAGCTGCTCCTCCTCAAGACTAAAGCGACGCCGCGCAATCTGTTGAAATAAACTGGGACCCAGCAGCAAAGGCAAATCCGCGCTATGCGAGGCGCCACCAAACAAATTCAACCTGCCACGCATGTCCATTGCATGAGCATGCGACTGATCAAAGACATAGGCATAGCTGGCGCTGCTGCTGCTGGCATTGAGCAGCTGCAGCAGGCGCAGCATCGGCGTCTCATACAGCGACTCGGATAGCAGACGCTGCATGCCCCATAACAGCTGGCTGACCGATGCCTCGTCGCCAAAGTAACGCCAACGTATGGCTGCCAATTGAGCGGCACTCGCGCTACCCTCCAACTGCATGGAACGCAGCACATTTGGCAGCAACGTGTGGTTGATATAGCTATGCAGGGCGACCTGACCATCTCGTGCCACATCCAGCCAGTAATCCTGCAGAAATGCGCCTTCATTGGAGCCAATGCCCAGCAGCATTGGTGGCAATGACACATTACCCAACTGCTGCTCCAGCTCACCCAAGCCGGGCAGCTGCACGCCCAGCTGCATGCTGGCATTGCCATGATTGTAGACGCTTTCAAAGGCACGCAGCAAATCCTCGGTGCTCTTGCGGCGCAGGCAACTCAACAGCTGTCGATGTTGTGCCTCCTCAAACTGGCAGCCAAGCTTCTGCACAAGCACACGCCCCGTGGCCATAATACGCTGCCCATGACCAGCACCCAAGGCATGCAGCACTGGACCCGGCGACATGAGTATCAGCTGCTTAAATAGCGCACTGCCATCCACAGTGTGCAGTGCGCTAGCCAGTGCCAGAATGGCACCACTGCCATGACCCAGCAGCGTCAACTGATCCCCATTGCCGCCAAAACTGGCCGCATTGCGTTGAAGCCAACGCAACGCCAGTTGCAAATCACTTAGTCCATAGTTGCCCGGCAGCTGGCGATTATCCAATCCCAATCCTAGCCAGCCATAGATGTTGCTGCGATACTGCACGCTGACCACAACGATGCCCTCAGCAGCGGCAAAGTCCAAGCCATTGATGCGATTTCGTGGCCAATCATAGGAAAAGTCCTCGCCGCTGATTATAACCAGCATTGGCAGTTGACCATAACGCACTCCCGACTCGGGCGTCCAAATATTCAGATACAGACAATCCTCATTGCTGGGCGCAGCACGGGATATACTCCCATCGGCGCTCTCGTCATAAATGGTATTCGAAAGCTGTGGACAAATCGGCTGCATTGCTGTCGCCTGCAGCGTGCGATTCCAGCCATTATGCGGCTTGGCAGGCTAAAAATATAGAAAGAGTATTAGACAATCAGGTCTGCTCCGAATTCAGAACGTTTTTGAAAACGAATAAATTCCGAACGATTTACGAATTACTGTTCTGGTTTCCGATCGGAATAGTTTCGTTTTCTCTTTTTCGCAACCGAGTTCGAAACCGAGTTTTCATAATAAAAAGTCTATTTAGTTGAGAACAGCTTGAGTACTTTAGAACAGCAAGCAAATCCGTTTTCGCAAATCTCCAACGGAATACGAATTCGGAACAGGCCTGTATATTTATTAAGTTCCAGAAAGGTTCAATAAAGTTTTATGGTTTTAATTAAGCTTAAAAGCTTTTAATTTAAATTTTTTCTAGAAAAAAGAAAATTATTCATAAATTAATTCTTAATGAAATGCAAGTGAATTCAATCCGCAAACAAAATTATGCGAACATTTAAGGGAAATTCGATTTCGCAATATCTTAACGAAAGTGAAAAACAGAACAGGCCTGATTGTAAGAACGTTTTTTAACTAATGGATACTCTCAATGTCATATATAGGTTAACCAGCTACGTCAAATCAAAGTAATGTTTCACTGTAAACCCAGCCATGTGGTTCATATTTTTAGTTATATTATAATTACACTTTTATTTTCTGTAGCCATTAACTTCGTAATTAAAAATTGTTGTTGCACAAGTAATTAAAAAAACATATATGAACTGATACAACTTTTCCAAGTTTATAAAGCTCATATGATATATTTCTGGTCAGGTCAAGTTTGTGGCAAAGTTTTTGTATCAGTTTTATTAACCTTAAGGTATATTAGCTGCCATAGGATCGATATTTCCTTCTTTATGAAGTATTATTTTCTGAGGAAGGAAATGTATTCTTCAAAACTTACCGCAAAGCGCATTGGTCCCAAAGGTGGCTGTGCATAGGGTACTCCCAGAAAGGCGTAGACCGCGTTACGAGCTCCATCCGGAAAGACCTTAAGCTGTGATTGAAGAAACCGTTTTAATGGTTTATCAGTATGTCGAATGTGCCCGGCGATACTCACACCAATCAGATCGCCCTGCTCCAGTTTGATGTGCGTTTGTTGGCCCCAGCAATCTTGAGCGCTGAGCCAAATAAATACTCCGAGCCAGTTTAAAAGCCTAAACATTTTCACTTCTCAACACATATTAAAGCACATTTATTAGTTTGAGTTTTTATTTAATTATTCTAAAATTAGGTGGAATTAGAGATATATTCAAAAATATTTATTTCACTAGCTGCAATTTTTTTTCACATAGACTCCTTGGCGCTGCCACGAAAACTAAAAAAAAAATACGCGTTGATGGAAAAGTTGACTAAAAATTTCTGCTAGAATTATTTCAATTGTTTTCTGGTGTCATTATTGTTACTGTTGTTGTTTTGTGTGCTGTGTGCGCGCCGGAATCATTCATGCATTCATTAGATCAAAACACCCAGCGACACCAAAACACCAACAACAGGTTGCTTCACAGGGTTGTTCGTTGTTTGCTGCTTGTTGGTTGTTGGTTGTTGGTTGCTCGGCCTGTTGTCATGGTGAGCTAGAAGACTGGACCTGAGCCCATAACTTTGAACCAAAAACAGCGTCAATTGTTACGTATTTTTTCACTTTAGCATATATTACAGTAAATGTACAGCCGAGGGCTACTTGAAATGTTTACAGAAATGTTTACTCTAGACAAGTTAAGAATATAGCAAGGATACTTAACTCCACTAGGATTCATACTTGTTTAATTATAATTAAGTAATAATGTTCTAATCCGATTATATCATTCAAAATTAAAATTGGAAGCTGTTTTGAATAAGTAAAATCCATTCAAATGAAAACGGAAACGTGGAGGACTGTTCCCATTTTAGATTCCGATCAAAACTTTCAGAATCGCAACTATTAGCTGTTCTGAGCTCCGATTCGGCTTAAATAGTTTAGATTTTGAGACTTTAGAATGAGAAGTATTACAATTTATCTTTAAAAAGGTAAAACGATAGCTTTTTCATTCGGAAATGGGAAAAGAAATTTGAAAACGATCTTTATAAAAAGTTTTTGGAAATGTTAAACTTTTTTAAACTTTTAAAACCAATGAACTTTTCATACTACCCTCGTTCTTGTAATGTTTTTAAATATTTGTTGTATTTTTTATTGAGTTTTGATTTAACTGCTGCTGAGGAAATTGTAAATATTCCTACGCTTCACAGCCTGCAACTGACAGAGAATCAGAACCTTCCTCCGCCGCCAGGTTGCGCCGCTCTGTTAAATGGAGTTGTTGGAGTACTTTGGCTTGTTGCAGATAATGTACCATAATGTTGGTTTTAATGTCGGGCCAATGTGGGCAGCAGCTGCTTTTGGTGGTTGTTATTGTTGGACAGTGTTAGACGAAGCGCAGTTCCGGTCAGCACTCTGCCCGGTAAACTGATGGGAGTTGGAGATCAGAAGAGCGCTGCTAGCTGCGAAGCTGTGAGTACTCGTATTGCTCATAATTAACATCTATGTTGTCATAGATACGCGTACTCGTACTCGAACTGCCACACGCACATTTATGCATTTTAATTAGTTTTCAAAGTACATAATTTGTTGCTTCATGAAAGCCATCAAGAGCAGTGTGAAGGGCAGTGCTTAACAATCTTTTGTTAATTATGTGGCTACAAAATACACATTTAAATTTTCGTTGAACTGGACTTCTCTGGCAATGTGCCTTCTCTTCTCTGTCCACACCTCCTCTCCTCTTTGGCAACTTAATCAATTTATGCCTTTGAAAGCGTAGGCGTTGCTGCACAGTTGGGTTTCGATTATTATGAATTGCAATGGCGGCCTAGTTTGGTCTATGTGAGTGTAAGTGTGTGTGTGTGTGTGTGCGCGTGTGTGGTGTGTGTGTGTGTGAGGTATGCAAACAAATTAGGGATGCTCAAAGTCTGTGTGAATACAAAATGGTTGGTTAAACCTTATGGCATATGTTTGCCTATTGGCTGTGGCTTAAACTTTCAACTTTGTTAACTTAATGTTGATTCATGGAATTACAAATAGTATTACAATCAGCAAACAGCTTTTGATTTAAATACATAAGCATCAATATATATGTACATATATATATATTTAATCTAAATAGTTTATCTTCACAATAGCTGCAGCCAATCTGTAGTCAGACAGCAAACTAGGCCAAAAACAAATTGAGCTGTCAAATTGTTCATTTGGTATTTTAGCCATTTGGTTGGTTGTCAGACCAATCTGTTGAACGTTGTTGCACATTGTTTTGACATTTGGCTTTGGCTCTCACAAATATTTTCAATAAATTCGTCATAAAAACGTTTGACACAAAGTTGGCCTAAGCACTTGAAACATTTATTGCAAAACTGGCAAACTAAAAATGCTGGCCAAAAACCTACGCAAATACGTTTATACGTTGCTGCAATTGAGCAATTTTTTGGCAGTTGTACCTAATACAAATACAATAACAGTAACAATAGCAACAAACAACAAGCAACAAATAACAAATATAACAAAATTGACAACTAAAAATAACTCTATGAGCAACAAGGACCACAGGTTGCATAGTTCTCCACTTGTGCCTTTTTTCAGGGTGGGTTGAGCTCCCCCAGAAAACTTTTGCTTAATAAAAATATCTATGATTTTCGACAGAGTTCATTGTTTACATATTGCCAGAACGAACATATTGAAAACTTTTTTATTAAATTTCTGTTCAATTGTTGACTGCTTTTATTGTTATTATTATGTATGTATGGTATATATACTATATATAATATTGCTACAGGCATTGCTGCTATTTCGATTATGCTCTATGAAATGCCTCGAAAATTTTGTTTGCCCTTGTATAAGAATTATTTGCTCTCAATAGTAGTAGGATGAAGGACGCAGGATTGAATAGATTGCTAGAATGCTTGGCATATGATAGAGCTTTTGTATGCTCGTTATTTTGTTTCATATTTTTTCAACAATGCAAGGCATGCAAATTGTTCTTGTATTTGTTTTTATTGGTTTTTTTTGTTGTTGCATATTTGCAACGCACAAAAGTGAAAAAAAATGTTGTGCATTTTTATGATTTTACACAGACAAGCTCTAATTTTGGTGCTACGGAAACAATTTGTCAACACTTTTAAACAATTACAGTTATGGATAAAAGTTGAAAAAAATATAAAGGTTTTTTTTGTGAACTTTCAACATGTAAAACTTTGTCAAAACTAATCCGATTTTTATGAGGTATGTTTTATTAGTTATGTTGTTTTTTCTATATTTCATAAATAATGCTTACAATAAATTTCTGACAGCCGAGTTTAAGGAATCTTTTGTCAACCAATAAGCCATAATTAAAATATTTGTTTATGCAGCTCAACTTTATCAACTGCCAATATTAATCTTATATTTTCAAATTAATTGGTTATATGCAAGATGAAATATTTCAAATATAATTATAAAAATACCAAGCGCAAACGCAATTACGATAATAATAAAAACAACATTAACAATTTCTAGAAACAACAAAGAATAACTGTGTGCAACAAAGTTCATGCAACAACAGGGCGATAATATAATAATGTAATTAGCAAGAACAACATCAGTGCCAGCAATTTGTGCAAAAATGTGTAACAAAACAATGTGCAAACTTTTTCTTGTTGCTGTTGCCTTTGCAAATGTTGCATATGTTGTTCTTGTTGCTGCTGCTGTTGCTGTTGCTTTAAGCCTAATTTAACGGCGCTGTAGACAAACAATGAGGCTGGCATTTTTGTTTATGCAACTAACCACACGACTTGCACTCAACCATTTTTTGTAGACTGAAAGGGGCATACTATATGCATGCGGGTGAGGCATGTTTCATGTTTTACTCGCACACTTTCTAATTAATGCAAAATATTTTTGTTGCATTGCCAGGCTTTAGAGGCTCCTTTTTAGCTGTTCTACTTCGGCAGCAGGTGCACTGCAAAAAGGGATGGGTGCAAACGTTGCATGAATTAGCTCTTCAGCACTGTTGCATATGCATAACAGCAGCAGCAACAACAGCAACAGCAGCAGCAACAACAGCAACAGCAGCAGCAGCAACAGCAGCAGCAGCAGTGGCGCCCTTGACAATGTCAACAACATGCAACCAGGCGCAAAGAAGTGACCAACAGTTGTCACCTAAGTGACTATGTTGAAATTGTGGCACAATAAAGCTGACAAAACATATAAATTAAAAAATTGGCAAAATCAACAGACCAACAAACCTCTCTATAATGAATTTTCATACAATGAATTATAATGAATTTTCTAACAAAATTTCTAATAAATCCGATCCATATATACTCTTTATCAGCCGCATCGATCTGAACGCGCTGATCTCAGGGACTATAACAAATAGGTACAACATAAGTTTATTATGTTCTGTACATGTGTTTGCTGATTTCAGTCATGAGTACAGGCTATTTCGCAGTCGGTCAGACTACACTACAGCATTTTTACTTGCTAATCGTTGATAATTTTGAAACCACAACCCGCATTTCACAATGTATAGTATTATAAGTGCTCAAGGGGAGCCTATCTTAGAATTATGTCAAACGTGAGTCATGGATAATCAAATCCAGCTATATAAGTGAACGATTTACAGTTTGAAGCCAACAGTCGTTGAAAAGATTTGCAATTAAAATGAGAGCAATATTGGTACTTGTGTTCCTTCTGGGTATTGCAGCCATTACGCAGGGCAGTACGATTGACTACTTGGAATTGGAGTGGGAGTCCTTTAAGATTGAGTTCAACAAAATGTACAATGACGAATCGGAAGAGTATTTGCGCATGCTGATCTTTCAGGACAATAAAAAAATCATTAATGCACATAACGAACGCTGGATCGCTGGTGATGAATGCTACGAGATGGGTGTTAATCAGTTCACCGATATGCTGCCAGAGGAGATCAGTAAGGATATTGGTGGAACTGATGACACTTACGAAACAGAAGATTGGCAAATTGAATCTCATGACTATTTAAGAGCGAATAAGAAACTCAATCTTCAGTTACCTGCTAAGGTCAACTGGACTCAAATGGGTGCCGTCTCTCCTGTCGTGAATCAGGGCCATTTCAATCATTCCTGGGCATTCGCTGCAGCCGGCGTGGTAGAGAGTCGCAATTTCATTAAAGGACACAAGCTGAATGTGCTGTCAAAACAGAATTTGATTGACTGCTGCCACAAGTATAGGTTTACGTGGTATGCTCTTTATTGCATTAAGCAGATGAAAGGCATTGACACCGAGGACTCGTATCCATATCGCGGACCTGCTGGAAAATGTCGCTTTAATAAAAAAACTGTAGGCGCCAAAATCCAAAAGGTTTTCCATGTGAAGTCAGGAAATGAAACTCTTTTGGCATCCACTGTAGTTGAAGGTCCAGTAGCTGCCACCATTTCGCAGTTTGCGATTAGGAACTATAAAAGTGGAGTTTTCAATCATCCACAATGTGGACAGTCTCCCGATTTTGCAGTGCTTATTGTGGGCTATGGCACTTGCCCGAGATGCGGAGACTATTGGATAATCAAGACATCACTGGGCACATCCTGGGGAGAGAAGGGCTACATGAAACTGGCGCGTAACAAGAATAACCTTTGCGGCATTACAAACAATTTATCTTATCCAAGGCTGTAAATACAATTAATTCAATAGAATGATTCAATCTCTAATATAATATGAATTCAATCAAATTTTAAATCAATTCTTTTTTTTTTTTGCTAACTGAAGAAAAAAATCATTCTCTACAGTTTTGTACATTAGTTTTAAAAGTAGTTCTGGATCAGAATAAAGCAATCCAATTCCTAAGAGTGAGTCAGAAATGAGTTACTACGGGTGAGGTTAATTCGAGACTGATCTTTATTCGACTAGGCTCGCCTTTATACAGTCGAGACTTGATTCATTTCTTGTTACATTGATGTAAATACATATTTGAATTTAAAAACTATTATTACAATTTTACTGATTGTCGAAGCAGTCGGACAGAATGTCGCCGTCATATGGCGGATGATCTGGTTGGCATTTTAAAGGGAGAATTCATATCCCTAACGCCATAGTCATTATGCGTTGCAATAACACAAACTACTGCAAAAATCCAACAGATTTTAAAAATACTGACTGTTAATGAAATTCTCTTGTTATGCAAAGTAGCTGAGGGTCTGTCAGCTTTTCTCATATTTTGTATGACGCGATTAGTCATTATAAAGAGGTCGTTTTCAATGAATCTGAATGCAGCGCGCGTCTAAATAATGATGTGCTATGGATATTGCAAGAGATATAGTGACTATGGAATACTCACGACTGCACTGGGAACATCTTGTGGAGAAAAGGGCCACATGAAACTTGTTCTGCCTTGTTCTCAGTTCACTTTCTCCTCAATTCCACATACATTTTTATAGTTTACTTTAAGGATGTTCAGAATATTAAATAAATTCCCAAGACTGCAAACTTGTTTTAAATTATTTTCAGCTTCAAAAACTATGCAACACACTTTTCAGTGGAATTGAAGTGAAAGTGAATTGAGAACAAGGCTGTTTAGTTCGTAAATTCTATGATTAAAACCACTATAAATTTGATTTAGCCTTTGATTTATCATATACGGGTATGTTTGTGTGTCGTTGCGATAATGAAGTTAGTAATATAAAAACACGTTCCCTCTTTCTTAGCTATATTCGTACTTATGTATATGTACTTACTATATATGCAATGTGGGAGATTCAGGAGAAATTTTGAGAGCTTTTCAAAGTTGAACAATCGCTCGTTTGAAAAATAAAGTTACCTGCTGCAATGGGTTTTTAAGGAGAAGCAGTCGAAGTTTAAACGTATTAGTTATAATTGTGCAAAATGAACGCAAAGGTTGTGCTCGTAGCGTTCCTTGGCTTACTGGGCTACGTCCAGGCCAGGATAACGCACGCCGATATACAATCTGCAGAGTGGAATTCTTTTAAAATGGAATTCAATAAGAATTACATTGACACTTGGGAAGATCAGCAACGTATGCAAATATTCCATATTAACAAGAAGATTATTGAAGCACACAACGAACGCTGGAACTCTGGCAAGGAGAGCTACGCGATGGGCGATGCGTTCGATGCGTTAATGGCTGGATATGATGGCAGCGCTGCGGAGGAAGGAGCAGATGAACACAATAGCGATGATACTGAACTCCATTATGAGTTGGATCAAGATGACGTTGACTGGCGCAAATTAGGAGCTATCACTCCTGTGCGATTCCAAGGACATTTTAACAGTTCGTGGGCTTTTGCCGTAGCCAGTGCCGTTGAAAGTAAAATGTTTTTGGAAAATGGCAAATTGGTGGCATAATCTAGTCAGAATTTGGTGGACTGCTGCCAAGTCAAGGACATGCATACACTAAACGCATTCAAGTGTATTAAGGAAATGGGTGGCATTAATACCGAGGCATCATATCCTTATCGTGGACCAACTGGCCGATGTCGTTATAATAAGAATCAAAATGGTGGCACCGTTCACAAGCTATGGCAGAGCAAGCCGGACAATGAGGTCTCATTGGCCAATAATGTCGCTAAGGGTCCTGTAACTGCTGTCATATCACGAGACGTGCTACGTTTTTATAAAAGTGGCGTCTTTAATAACCCTAACTGCAGCAAATCTGCAGACTTTGCTGTGTTAGTTGTGGGCTATGGAACTAGTAAGTCTTTTGGACAATATTGGATACTCAAAGCCTCATTGGGCACTTCTTGGGGCGAACAGGGTTATATAAGGCTGGCGCGCAATAGGCACAACATGTGCGGCATTGCAAGCAGGGCATATTTTCCAGGTGTTTGAGGAATGGTATTTAATACCCAAGTTAAAATCAAGCACTTTTGTTATTTAAAGAATTTTAAAATTTGTGTAAAAATCAAATTGATGCTCAAATACTTTAACCACAAAGCTTTTACAGTAAGAAAGCTGTTTGCAACCCACAAGTAACAAAATATATTTAACATGAGTAAACAAACACTCATTTTACTATTGGTTCACCACATTTCAATTCAATTATTATAAATTTATGGCATTTTACTTTTGAATAAATTATGAAATAATTTCAAAAGCATGAAAGGTGTTTGTAAAACAAAGAAAATAATAAAATATATTTAACATGAGTAAACAAACACTATTTTTATTACACTTGTTTTATTATTGGTTAGCCACATTTCACTTCAATTTTAATTTTATGGCATTTTACTATTGAATTCATTTTGCAATAATTTCTAGACCAAAGAAATGCAAGCTTTGTTGTAATTTAATTAAATTTGCAATGGATTTGAAAACGAATTGAATTGTGTTAACTTAAGGCGAAATTTAGTTAAGCGCAACTAATTATGTTAATATCATAATGGAAGCATAATTAGATATTACTTAAGTGATGCATATATGTAGCATTCCACACTTTTAGGGGTTCGTTGCCTGCGCTTTAACTCATTTCTTTTCGCTGCATAAACCACAAATAACCACGAAATTTCATTGCATACTTTTAGGCGACTGCCGCCGCGGCAGTTGCAGCCACAGCAATGCAATTTATTAATTTACTAGAAGAGGAATTGCTGGGTAAAAGTTTCAGATGTTTACTTATGTGTGTGTATGTGTGTGTATATGTATGCATGTCTGCAAACTCACCTGCTTTGGGGGCAGCGACATCCTTACATCCTTGCACATACTCGCTAAAAACTTTGCTAATTCGTTGCGCAAACTTTGCCAAGGTGTTGAGTGTTGAACATTGCTGTTGCTGCTTCTTGTTGCGTTTTGAAGTTGTTAATAGAAACTACATTAGCTGCCTAATGGCGAGTTGCTGTGGCAGTAACTTGCGACATGTGAGAGTCAATCAAAAGCATTTGCGTAGTTTAATTTCATTTAATTTTTATTCAAAAATCACATTTGTTGTTTTTGTTTTTTTTTTTTTATGCTGTTTCGGCGCGAGCTGCTTTTTCAATAATATATTCATTATTTATTTATATATTATTGTGCTTAATATTTGAGATTTGAGTTGTTGTTTATGTAATTTACATATTGTTTATGTTGCTGTATTTTGCTTTCGCTCATGTTTCTCTTTAATTCTGTATCCGCCCTACAGTTGTTGTCTTAAGCTTTAACAATCTTCACTATATGCATTAGTTGAAGCACATTTACTTTAATTATCATTTTGTAGCAGCTTAACATTATTACAAGTATTGTATTGTGTATCAATTGTGTATATGTACAATATAAAAGTTTGTTAGTTACATAAATCAAAGTGTTGCATACTCAAAGGGCGCACATTCCAATTGAACGCATTTTATGTATACTCTTGGTTAACCTGGTTTCGTTCAATTTGCATTTTGACATCTCAAATTGCAGCCTCGTTTATGTCTATATAAAATTACAAATATGTAATTAAATCAAATTTTATAAACGACACAAATGCGTTGTGTATGTGCACAATATAACAGTTCATGGACATGTGTATAGGTTCAGTTGAATAAAAATTATAAATATATAATAGAACAATTTTTACTTCACTCCAAATCTCGTTTTAATATGGGAATCTAAATCTTTTGTCTTCAAAATTATAGCATAAAATTAAGCATTTATTATTTTTGAGATATTGTTTTCAGCACCCAAAGATATAAGTTCATTTGAAAGCTTATAAGTCAAATATCAAATCAAAGGTTAAAAAAGGAAAGTATTTTTATAACATTTTATGACAGATATCTGAGTAATCCTTATTTGAAGTTAGCTTTTATTGTTAGGCTGCTTAATAAGGCTAAAAATAAAATTTACGACAACTGATGCTATTCACATGTCCATTAACGTCTACATGTTTATTTTTAAATGATCTTTTTTTTTGTAATATGTTGCTTTCTTTACACACGATGCTGATTCGATTTCAGTACTTAAATCTGCATATGAAGAGCACAGATGAAAAACCATTAAAAAGAAAAAACAAAATTGAAATGGTTTTTTGCAATCGCGTGGCCCTCATGTGTTAAATGTGGCAAAATAATTGATTATGTTCAATTATGTTTAAAATGTAAATGTAATAAATTGAAAATACGCACACACTTCCGCCAAATTGAAAAAGTGAAACATTGGAAAACTGAAAACATGTTAACTTTACGAATATAATACGACTATGCTATATACTATATATATATGTATATTTTGTTGTTGTTGTTGGTAGTACTTATTTATTTCAATTGTATCACAACATTCATATTTTGCATTTAATTTAGTTTTTTTTTTTTTTGTATGTAATAGTATGCAATATTGTTGATTAACGTTTTGTAGCTGCGTATGCAATATTTCATTTATAATAATATTATTATTATTATTATTATTTATTATTATTTGTTGAAGGGACAGGCGAAATGTGTTTGTTATTTTTGGCTTGACAATATCAATTCAATAAATTTTATGTGTGTCTTGTTCTTGTTCTGTATTGTGTATAGTATGTATATTATGTAAGATTGTAGGTTTGTTTTATTTTGGTCAATTGTTTGTCTTCAGAGTTTATTTTTTTTATTTTATTTTATTTGTTTTTTTTTTTTATATATATTTTTATATTTTTTTTATTCTTGTCTGTTAAATATGTATAAAAAGTGGCATAGTCTGTTTTTGTTTTGTGTCAAATACAAAATGCACAAAATACGAGTATAATACAAATATATTATATTTTACACACAGATACAAAAAGTAAACTCACTGTACAAAAATGTTCTTGTTTATTTTCTGAATAGAGGCTATTTATGTTATTTTCTATGTATGTGATGTTCTTGTTCCAGCTTTACTGTGTATGTGTGTGTGTGCTTGTTTGTGAGTGTCCAATGTTTGAATATCCTCAGCCTGGAATTTTTGATTATTATTTAGCAGTAAACGCAGAAAATGTTTGAAATATTTGATTTATGTGCATGCTGATGCCTGATAGGGCGCATTCATTGCATTCGTGCTCGTCTGTCTTTTTCTCTTTCTGTCTGTCTCTCTCTTGCTCTCTTGCTGTCTGTCTGTATGTCTTTCTGTCTGTCTGTCACATATTTGCAATTTACATTCATATTTAGCATATTGCATTCGGTTCTTGCAGTTTCATTTGTATATGTATTTATTGCTGATAAGCATTTGGAATGATAAATGCTAAACAATTTGCTTGGCAGTCCAGAGTTGAGGCAACGTTTCACCCGATACTAGTTTCATATTTAGCAAATATTAATATTATTGCTCAACCTGTTCATTTCCTTTTTGGCAGTCAACGTTGCCAACAAAACTCATATATGATATGTTCTGGCTAAACATTATTGCAGTTTGCTACATTTTACGTATGTATTTATTTTCGTGTTATTAACTCTTATTGCCTTATGCACTTCTTAAATAACTAAAATCATACACAGACCTCTGTTCTCATTTCCGATTACTTCAAATTTTGAATAGTTTTCGATTTAGTGTTTCCATTTTCAAATGCAACAGTTTTTTTTAAGCTATGTTTGATTATTTGTCACTTTACAGGCAAAACTTTTCAAAAGATTATTTTAACTTTCAAAACAACTCCAAAATTTGTTTGTGAATGATTTGATTGGAATCGGAAACAAAAACTAGCCTATTTCATTTACAGAGCTGTAAAAGAACAATTTTATTTTGTATTTAAGTCATGAAAAAATAATATATATTTAATTTTTATAAAATTGAATTGAAATTTGCCTTTACTCTTCGTGATTTGATTTTCTTTAGTATTCTTATTGGAAGTACGACTTGATTTCAGTCCCAGCGAAAAATACTTAAACTGCTGGATGTAGTTCGGGTCCATTTTGGTTTTGACTTTATACTTTAACTAATACTTTAATTATTTCAAATACTTCTCAAGAAACAGCTTCGGTCAAGACCATGCCTTAGGAAATGAATTTCTTGGCATATCAAATTTCAACTCAAATCACCTTTTCATTTTGATTGAAATCATGTTTCTATTCAAATCATATTTTCATTAAACGTATCAGTTCAATTTTTGTCAGTTCAATGCCGATTCATTAAAAAATGAATCATTCTTTTACAGTTCTGCTGTTAATAAACAATACAAAGAGAACAAAAACATTTTCAAATAATTGAAATCATTTATAAAATAAAACAGAAATTTCATTTTTATTTTGTATATATATATGTATTTTTGTAAAAGTATGTATAAAATGTTGCTTGTTGTACACGTAACTGTTGTAAATATATAATAAAACTATAAAATAAGTAAAATAACTGTCATATGCATTCATTTGATATGCGAGCGTTTAACTAAAAGAATTGCATATATATATATAATTGTATTTATATATATATATATATATATATATATATATATATATAATTGATTGCTATATTAAATGGCCGCATTAAAAGCTAAAGCTGATTTACACATTTTTAAAATATACGAAATATATATATACGAAAACACACGCTTTTATAGTATTTGTAAAATGGAAATTGCACATTTTATATAATAGTCTAGAAATTAAGATATAAATTGAATGAACTGAAGACATTGATATATTTTTTGTAAATTAATAATTATATTTCACTTTCCTATTTGTTTGTGCACATTTGTAGCATGGCTGTTGAGTTATTTCACTTGTAGCTGCACTTTTGTTATTGCAAAATAATGGCCACAGTTATATTTTTTGTTTTTTTCTATAATAATTGATAAGGAATATCTTTGCAAGCTTAAGACTAAACATAAAAAATGGCTACAGACACACATCAATAGTAACACTAGCTAACTATACAGACATACATATATGTATATAACATATATATATATCATATTCATATCAGAGAATTACAACAATTACAATTAAAATTACATACAGCAGACATACATACAAAACATTTACACATACAAATCAAGTATTGTAATTAAACGCATCGCTTTTACACAGTACAAAATCGTCTACTTATGCATACATATAGTAAGTGTATGTAAACATATATATATATACATACATATATATATATAATAGATATATATCGAAAATTTGCAGCGCTAATTTGAAATTAGCAAAAAATGGCATACCGCTCGCTCGCCTCCTGCTCTCCACAGGAGGATTACTTAACTAAGGCTAATCAGAGTTTCTCCTATATACATATACAAATCTGCTGTGTGTATGTTTGTGTGTACCATATGCATTATAAATATATAATATATAAATATATATATATATATATATATATATATATATATATATATATGTATAAATATATATATATAATTGCAACGCTGAATGCTATTTAGTTACATACATACATATACTTACATATACATATATACGCTTCATAAATCCTAACTAATTTTTGCTACTAATAATAATTAACATAGTTTTGCGGCGCTTGGCAGCGTCAATAAACAGCAGTTTATGATGTGTGTGTGTGTGTGTGTGTTTGTTTGTGTTTGTGTGGACTGTTAAATGTATGTGTGTGTGTGTGGGAGGGGTTCAGTACTCTTAACGCTTGTAGCTATTACCAATTTGCACATAACGCTAGCTGCCAACCAGTTCAATTTGGCGATACTTTTTGCGCAAATTGGAGACCGGATCACGATATAACATGGGATCCATTCGCAAATTGGAACGTATGAGTGGCATATAGCTAGAAATGTACAAAAAACGAATAAAACATATATTAATAAGGATATTCGATACGATATTTAATTATTCTTAATGGGAATTTATAAGTTTATAAGGATAATAAAGGCCTGTTCCTAACTCCACTTCCGAATCAATTCCATTCCAATATGTACTGCATACTTTTAGGCTTAAAAAGTATGCTACATACTTTTCTGTGAAAACGATTCGAGACTGGAATTCGGAACAGGTCTGATAATGAATTTAGTCTAGCTTGAGTACTCCAAACCGGATTTTTGGATAATTTCTCAATGGCACAGCAAAGTAATTGATAGTATTCAGCTTCATTTACATTTAAGATGTTGACGTTGAGGAAATTTTCTAAAAATAGTACTTTCCGAGAACTGAATCTTTAAAGGGCAACAATCAGTTTCTTGATACTTGATGATTATGGATTGCATTTGAAATTTAGCTCCAGTAAACTTTGATCTATATCTATTAGAATGTTAATGAGTTTTTAACTGCACCAAAAGAATTACTCACCCAAAAACCGCTGCGAATGTGTTGAGGCAGCTTTGTCGCTGTATGAAATGATCGGGATCATTCCAGGGCGAGCGACCCGTCTCTCGATCCTTGTAACCCTTGCGCTGTGTCACTTTAATCGGCGGTTTTCTGGTCACATGCGAGACCAGCAGGTTCATTAGGATATCCTCACAGTTGGAGGACTGCTGTACAGTCTTTAATAGCAGCAACGACAGCCAATTGGTATACAAGTAGTTGTAATAACGGTGGTAAAACGCCGCACCCGTCAACACAATCGAATAGTAGTTTGTCCATTTAGACGTATATCCCCAGGCATTCTGCAAATTAGAATAAGTCTATAAGTCAAATATGTTTCCTTGAAACGTTCTTAACTTACCTTGGAATCATCCCAGAAATGTGCTCGCGCTGGATAGCCCACAATGCGTTCCGGAAAGTCACGCCAGACCGTGTAGGCAAAATCCAATTCATCCGTATTGAGTATGGCATCCTCATCCAGCGAGAGCACAGCATCTGTTTGTATCTCCTCATAGGGCAGGAAACGTTGTGAGATGCCCGGTCTTGCCTCTGGACCCGTTTGGCCAGTGGGCGTGGCTGCCGCACCACGTGTACTACCACCCAAGGCAATAACATGCAACGGTATGTGATAGGTGGGCGGCCAACGTTTCTTTAAAGGCAGCGGTCGATCAGCGGCCCACAGGACGAGTATCTAAAAGATAAAGCAACGATTTAAATTAAAGCTGTTACTATTAAGCAAACACGCATGAGTCTCTTGTGGCAAACATATTTTGGACATTGCATGTTACAAGGACAATTGCCATTTCGTTACTTACTCTATCCACAAATTGGCTCTTCGTAATGGTCCTGACTAGCTTGTAAAGCGCCGCATTGGGGCCAAGTGCGGCGCCAATTTGGACATAGATAACGGCCGTGTAGTTGTGACGTGGCTCCACACCCATTGCATTGAGTAGAAAGGGCATAAATCTGAAATGGCCAAGCAATTAGGTTAATGGCGAAACACTTCATTGGGACTAACCCCCTGCCAGGGCTTGGAATGTAAATTTAATTAGACGCATTTGATGGCTCTAAAAGCAGTACTCGTACCTGTTTATTACCAAACACACAATTTGAATATAAATCTTACCTCGAACTATCGGCAAATGTGGGCAGTGTGAGCAAAGCGCCCGGTGCTGTATTCCAGATGAGGCTGCTGCGCACCGGATAATCGGGTAGTCGTTCGCGAATGATCTGTGCAAGAGATAAGAGTGTGAGAGGCAATGAGTATGAGATAAAAAGATAAAAAAAAGTCGAACAAATCAAACGGCTGTTTAATGGCCAGAAGAACTCAAGTGGCAAGCCGATTGGCAATTGATTGCTTAATGAACGGCGGCTCTGCACTTCAATTGGCGCCCAAATTGCCTTTTCAATGGTGCTCGACGCCAGCAGCTTAAATTGTCAGTCCAACTGTCTGTCTGTCTGTATGTCTGTCCGTCTGTCAGTTTATTCCGCTGTCTGTCAGTCAGCTCAGTTTGGATTTTGTGTGCATTAATTCGAAGGCCGTCAAGCTGTTGCCTAATTTTCCGCTTGACGCAGCTGGCGGTTAACCTCCCCAAGGAACTGCTCTGTATCCCAACGCGTGGGTTGCCCTACTGGCCACAACTTCCGCTGCAGCGCCAGGCAAGCCGCACCGGAAGTTACCCTCCAGCCCGCGGCCCCCCCTCTTCGTTTGCCACATAAGTGCTAGACAAAGCAGCTGGGGGATTGAATTCGCAGCAACGCGTGTCATTAACGCCCCTTAATTTGTTGCTCAAAGTGAGAATTATGTATATATGTATTTAGCGCCTAGAACTATGCCATGTTAAATTACATATATGTAAAGGGAGAGAGTGAGATACATGAAGAGACAGAGCGAGATAGCGAGCAAGCATTCCAATATAGTAGTACTCCCAACTGCTTGTTTAGTCAGGTTGGGCACATGCCATTATAATTGCCAGTCCTGACTCGAACTAACAGCGAGTTACGAGTGGCACGTGCCCCATGCCCCCAAAGCCAAGTTGCACCAACAGCAAAAGCAACAGCAGCCAGCGCAAGCAGAAGGAAATGCAGTTGAAAATGCTGCCTGCCTGCAAAAACCGCTCAACTCATCGCGTTTCTTTTCTGGCACGCGCTTTTGTGTGCGCAACGGAAAATGCGGATAAAATAATTCAACGGCAAAAATAGTAGTTGCATTTAAATGTTGCAAGTTTGGAAATATCACCTCCAGGAATATATGTATGTTTAGCAATATATGCTACTTTTGACAGGCTTATGTAATTAACTATCAAATTGTGTATATAGTAGTAGTCTGAAAATGAAAATGTTGTTATATATTCATAATTGGAAATGTTATGCATTCTAATTTTGTATGCAACTTTACACAGTTTTTATTTATTATTTGACACCCTGTATTTATAGATATACAAAGGTTATTATTAAGTTGGACAGCAATATGTTACAGTCATAATTAGACATTTAGCTATTAAACACTGTGATTTTTAAGAAGGATAGGGAATGTCCTGAGCATATAAATCCTACATAATTGAACAAAGCATGACATTTCATTGATTTAACGATCCACTAATGCATCTCCGATAATGCAACTGCATCTGGAAAAGTATGTATACAGGCCAATTCTGGATTCGACTTCTGAATCAATTCTATTTAAAAAGTATGCTATACCCACACTTTCTGTGAAAACGATTCGAAAGTGAAGTTTGGAACAGGCCTGATAGAGTTATGCCCCAGCCATATATGGAGCGCTCCGAAAACGGAGTGAGAAAGGACGCCCATAAAAACTCCTTAAAGGATCCTTTCTGAAGCGCTGCGTATCGGAGTGAAAAGGGACTCCTACAGCAACTCCTTTGAGCTTAAATTCAATTTCTACTAAACGAACTATGCTTTCATTTAAGGTATTTGAATCACACGTGCTTCACACTTGACTACAGCATCGAACAGTCTCGGCTTAAGCACTCTTGTAGTTTTTCAGTTTGTTTATACTTTTATTTAATATTTGCTAATCCTTTGGCTGAGGTAAGTGCTACTCGGTCACATTTGTAGCTTCAGTTTTATGAACTTTTGGTTGCAGTCTGTTCATTAAGTTGTGTTCACAGCGTGTAGCAACATCATCATGCAGCGAACTCTCTCAACTCTCTACATTCAAGTTGTTGACTAGCGAATGTCGCACCGTCTGAATTGTTGAACTTTTGCTTCTCTACAGGCGTCTAGAGTGCTTGCTTTATTTAGTAATTATAATTTCTTTACTATAGTATATATATATTTAAGTTTTTTTTTCGCTTTCTGTCTTTTATTTAAGTTCTATTCTATCTCGTTGCTTGGCATAATCAACGCAGTGCTCGCTGTGGGCGCCTAAAAGTATGCAACGCGCGTGTTTATTTACCTTTTCAAGTCGAGTGTGTGTGTGTGTTTGCAGGACTTGCTGTGTGTGTGTGTGTGAGTGTGTCTGACATAATTAAGTCAATCTTGCTGCTGTTGACGTTGCAGCATAATTGAGAGTGGCTAAGAGCGAGCGAACAGGTAACACAGAGTGAGACAGCCTGACTGCGAGTCAGCTAACACTCAACTCAATTCAACTCGTCTCGTCTCGACTCGACTCGACTCAACTTGACTCGACTCGTCTCGTTTTGTCTATGATTCAATTATGCAATGTGCATATATGGCCAGGCTAAGGGTGTTGTCTGGGGCCAGGTCAGAGCCCAGCAAGCGTTAACGTTCCATTTTAATTGGCTAAAAAAGTGTTTTAATTGGCTTTAAGACATGTCGCGCTTTTGGGCGGCTTAACATATTTTCATTGCCTACTTTACAGCGTTGTAAAAGCGCACAATACAAAAGCAGTTTTAAGTCTGTTTTAACTTGTTTGCTGTTGGTTAACTTTTAAAGGATGCAGCAGTCAGGAACTCTGTTTGTTTTTCTTGTTTTTAAGCCGAAAACAATTGTCGATTATAAAAGTGCAACTGTATTGCAAATCCGATCTGCGTATGGTATACAGGAACCTGCATGCCAAGTTTGGTGTCTCTAGCTCTTATAGTCTCCGAGATCTGTGTGTTCATATGGACAGACGGGCAGACAGACAGACGGACATGGCTAGTTCAACTGGGCTGTTGATGCTGATCAAAGATATATATAGCTTATATAGTCGGAAATGCCTCCTTCTACCTGTTACACACATTTGCAGTACTGCATAACTCCCTTTTTCCCATTTTTATTGGGAACAGGGAGTAAAAACCATATACCATGCATATTAACGATAGTGAGAACGCCAACTAGACATCGCTTTAACACACATGCAAACTGAAAGCAGCAACATCATTCCTCCTTTACTTCGCATCCTTTAGCAAGTTGACAACATTTGAATTGGATTTAATTTTGATGACTTTCACTTAAACTACTTAAGTAACTGGGCGACAGTTTGGCCAACTGGCAAACCTCGTCAGCATGATTAAGCGCAGCGTGGCAGCAAGAGGAGCAGCTGCAAACCTGGGCGCAAGAACTCAATAGAGCGCATAATGTGTGCAAATAAAACAGGTGAGTGCATTTTTTATATTTTGGCAATGCGCCTGGGGCGTGGCAGTTGACTATGCAAATGCCAAACGACTGCGATATAGATATGTGTGTGTAAAGTAACTGCTGTGGCACACATACGCCCAACAGCTCATCCACAAGCTCAGCCTTTTTAAAGCTGGCAAATTGCATTTGGTGCCGCCTAAAAGCAGGCTATACAAATTACTGTGCAGGCACGCATAACTAAAAGGAAATTTACTTAAATTAATTGCATGCATAGTTGAAGCTTTTTGGCCAAGGGTTCTTTGCAACTTTACATGTTACGTTTATGCGTGGCAGCTTGCGCTGATTAAACTCAAGTATTTATTGTAAGTTTAATTGCAAAGCACATTAAATATCAAAGACTTGGAATTAAGAGCGCAGCTCAGCTTTGAGCAGACTTTGCACTGCGCTAAATTTGTAGCAAGTTTGTGTAGAAGAAGTTAACGATATGGAAACATAAAATAAATTGAGACAGTTTTAATTTCTATTATGTAAATGACTTTTAAGTTCTTACTAAACATAATAAACTTTCGTCTATAATTGCATTTATATATATTTATAAAAGACTCAACTGAAAATCTGCCAACTTGTAGCTTTAAGTGGCACGCATAAACGTCGTCTTTGCATTTGTGTGTCGCATTTGAATACGCATAAACAAGCACAAAAAGCGTATTTACTGATGTTCTGCAGCATAGTTTGTAGGGCGCAAAAGTTCAAAGCGTCGACAGCTGCATACATAAAATTTGCAGTTGCAGTTGCATTTTGAGGCAAAAGTTGCAGTCAACGATACCAAAAAAAAACAAAAAAAAAAAAAAACTAAGCAACGAAATGCAAAAGTTGCTGCTGCTGCCATTTCACTTGTCTGTCAGTTGTACACACACACACAACAAGAGCAACAACAACAACAACAACAACAGCAACACACATAAGACACACAACAACAAAGAGATTTCAGCATAAGACAAACACTAAATTAACTTATGCTGAGTAGCTAGAAGCAACAAAATAAAACAACAACAACAACTACAACAAATATATGTAAATGTTGTCAACTTTTGCCAGCTGCCGATGCAGTTGCTTCAAGAAAAAGAAGAAAAACTTGCAGCTGCTTTGGCTTCTTCAAAAATTAACAAACGCTAAAGTCGCAGCATAAAGTTAATCCCGACAACATGGCGTATGCGTAATAAGCTGCCTTGTTGAACACTACAACAGCCTGACAACATCAAAAATAACAGCTACAAATTGCACTGTTTTAATTATAAAATAAATAACCAAAAACTAAATAAATATAAATAGTACAAATTTGTTTTAAATGCTTGCAGGATACATAATGTTTGCATGCAATTTGCGAGCGTGAAAAATTTATACGTAATATATAAAAACACGAACTCAAATGATTTTCAATAGTGCAGCTTATACTCTGTATATGTAATATAAAATGTGAGCATGCTTTGCTACCATTTTGATATAAATATGAGTTATTTTCTATAGTCGCCTTATGCACACTTCGTGCTGCTTCGTCACTAGCGTGGACTACCGTCCACAGTGAAACTACGCTCATTTTAAAAAACTATTTTTATGAATTTTGTTCAAATACATAAAGAAAATTTCATGAATTTGAACAACAAAGAACTTGAAATTAAATTTATAAATTATGAATTAGCAGGGAAACATTTCTAGAAAATAAATGGATAAATTTCATAACAAAAACTATCTTATATCAGTTATTTAATTTAACCAAAGTAGCTTAGTATTAAACACGTTTGTAATAGTTAGAATGAAATATTAAATTTTATTTAAATAACAGAGTAAAAAACAGTCAAACATGTTCGATATAAACCAACATACTTGTTTTTTATTTTATTTGCGCTGCGGTTTTTGTTATGTGACAGAAACAAACAGACAAAAAAAAAACATATAAACATACATACACATATATGTATGTGTATCAGAAACCAAAATGCCAAACACAATTCGAGTAAAATTGGTTTTATATTGTTTTATTCGTGTTGCTTTCAATACACTTCCACCGGGTTTTTAAGACTTCTCATAAAATATGTGATTTTGATTCTTGATCAATTTTAAAATGTATTAAAAAACAAGTAAGAATGCTCCAGCAGCGCAATTAACTTGTCCAGTGCCTGTAAATCTGCTGTTTCTGCCTGCTAAAACGGGGGTAATAGATTCTTCCATAACTTTGGTGTTATTTATCCGATCGTGATGAAATTTACACAGCTGATCAACATTGATACAACATATGTGTGTAAAAATCAAAGCTTTAACTTGAATACTGTGGCTGTGGGAATCTTTTGCGATTTGCAGGGGTGCGGGGGGGTGCATCAGAAATTTGAAATAAACTTGATCTGCGTATGGTATACAGGAACCTGCATGCCAAGTTTGGTGTCTCTAACTCTTATAGTCTCCGAGATCTGTGTGTTCATATGGACAGACGGACAGACAGACAGACGGACATGGCTAGTTCGTCTCGCCTGTTGATGCTGATCAAGAATATATATAGCTTATATAGTCAGAAATGCCTCCTTCTGCCTTTTGCAGTACTTTATAACTCCCTTTTTCCCATTTTTAATGGGAACAGGGAGTTTTAACTTTAACTTCGATCGAAGAAGCTTATTATCTAACTGTAATAAACGCAACTTTTTAAGAGTATTGCACATTCGTCAAACACTCAATTTAGTTTCATTTTTGGTTTAGGAGTTTTGTATAAATATTTATCGATTTGCGCACAAATGTTAATTAAGTGAGACTAGCAAATTTTGTTGTTTTTTTTTTTATTCTAAGGCTTTATCTGCATAACGATGTGTAAATGGGTTTAGGTTTTTAAATGCATAGTTGACACTTTTGAGTTTTAAAGTTACTTAACTTTCCAACGTTTTTCATTTTGTGTGTGTTTTAGCCGCTTTTCAACTGCCAATCACTTCGTTCTAGCTTATAACGTCATTTTCCATGACTTCAAAAACTTTAAGCTTGCGATGATGTCATTATTGTTGGCTAAAAGTCGCGCCCGGCAAACTTCATCGATGTTGGCCTTAACAAAAACAACAACAACAACAACTGAGAGCTGCGAAGTTATGGAAGCTGCTTTGACAAATTCGTTTAAAGACAACGACAAACAAGTTTTGAGAGTCAAAACTGACAAACTGAGTGCTGAACAGATTGAGAGACTGAGACAGCGCTTAAATCTATGTATATGTAAGTGTGTTATGAAGTTGAGCAAGTTATTATTTTTGGATATTGATAGCCATTTCAAAATACACAAGTCAATATTCATAAATCATCAGCATAACAAAAGAGCAAAACATACAAATTTATGCATAAATATTTGGGAAAATTGTATTGAATTTGATTATGAAATGCGTTTTCATTAAAAGCAACAAAATTGTGTGCCTAGAGGCCATTCGGAAAAGTTGTTTTAGGAAGTGTTATGTTAAAATGTATTGTTTATGATAAGAAAATCAAACTGATTCTTGAATAACAAATTAAATTAAATACCCAATTTCAGTCATATTTTCAGTAACAAATTACAAAATGCATAAAATAAAGGTAACTAATATTAAGACTATATCATAGTAAGTAGGAATATTCTAGTCGCAAGTGTCAATAATCGAATTCTAGAAACCTAAATGGAAAATTTTATTTTAAATTCTTAGAATTTTCTAAGCATCGGAGAAACAAATTTAATTGATTTCTGAATGCGGAAATAATAGTATAATATTCGTACTCCTGTTTTAAGTATAAAGCAAAGACATATATTTAGTTCGCAAGTTTACTATTTGAAGGCAGTGTCAATTAGAAGAAAATTCTGTCCATATTGACATACAATGAAA
The DNA here is from genome assembly GCA_949708635.1 of Hirtodrosophila cameraria. Taxonomy (NCBI): domain Eukaryota; kingdom Metazoa; phylum Arthropoda; class Insecta; order Diptera; family Drosophilidae; genus Hirtodrosophila; species Hirtodrosophila cameraria. Next base: position 13,693,834 of record OX453089.1, on the reverse strand, counting down.
ACAGCTTTTCAATTACATTTTCGTCATCTTTATGTACACGTCTACAAAATAAGTAAAATCTTATCAATTTATGACCTTAATGCTTACAATTAATCAGGCTAAGCGTTAAAATTGACGTCGCAGCTCGTCACAAAAAAAAAAAAACTTGAGGAAAAGCTCAAAAAGACAACAAAATCTACAAACAACAAAAAAAAGCTGCAAACAAATGATACGCACAAAGCAAAATAAACAAAAGCGCGTTTAGGTAAACAACAACAAGAAAAGCAAAGAAAAAAAAAGTTCAATTACAAAAACAATTAAACACCGGTTTCGCTTAATGTTAATTAAGCCTAATTAGCTGAACTGTACCCGCATTACGCATACTTAAACAAAATAATAATTTGGCAAGATGGAGCATTAAATATGTTAATAATACGAATGTTCTCAGAGCGGAGACAACGCCATAATTATAAATAATTTGATGACGTCACATTAAGCAGACATACATACGTGCGAGCGAGACAAGCTACAAAACGTTCAACGACGTCGACGTTAGCGTCAGCGTCAGCGTCGTCGTCACATTTAAATTGGAGGTCAGCTGTGCTTTTGCCATTGCTACATTTTCTTGTCAGCTGATGACATCACAGACTTGCTGATAAGCCCTTTTGCTGCACTCGAACTAACAGCTGGCTTGAACTACTTGCAAAAACAACAACAACAACAGAGAGAGAGAGAGCACAAAGAGCGTGAGAGAGCTGGCTCTCTCTTTCTGATAATCTACATCTGCAGCCATGCATGTGTATGTGTGTGACAGGTGTGCATGTGTATGTGTGCAAAAAAAAAAAGTTTGCCGGCTATAAAAATTTGTGCGGCCGCTAAAAACAACAGATACGGCGACAAAGAGAAATTGCATAAAATGAGCGAAAGAGTGTGAGAGAGGGTAATGAATAGGTGCTGTCTATTACTGTTTCTGTTCTTGTTGTTGTGGTGGTGTTATTTATTGTTATTGCTGTTGGCATTCCCTAGAAAAACCAGTGGGCGAATGGGCAGTCAGCCCTAACCTAAACCAACATACTCGCATATACACGCATACATACATACATATGTACATACGATAGGGCAGCAGCTTGTCAATAAATATTTCATTTATGACAAGTTGACATTGCGCTAAGCAGTTTTCGTGTAACCCTCCCACAGTGGGTGACTATATTGAGTGACTTTTGCCAATCGGCCGTAATTCATAATTTCCAAACTTCATCGAACTGCCGCTTTAATCAATAATTGACCACTATGACAGGGCCGGGTTACATGAAATTGATGATGATGGTGGGCTGTACATAAAACGTGGTTAATAACCAAAAAAACAGATAAAAGGCAACCAAAAATATTGGAAAACCTAGAAATTTGCATGAACTAAAATTAATAGTTTCAGTGCTAGTTTAGTCCACTGTAACTAATATTTGATTGCAGTATTTTTGAAATACTAATCAGGGAAAATTTGTACTTATTTTTAAAATGCTTTTGTTTTAAGTTTGGTTTTTAGATTATAATATAATATAATCACATACATACAAATTTATTAATTTAATTATTTAAGTAATTTAATTTCAATTAATAACTGTGCAATATCAGTATTTTTGAAGAATTTGTAGACCAAAGAACAAAATAAAAACAAAAACCCATTAACAGGGTTGTCGAGCACTAGTTTTTTTCACACTACAACTAAGACGTGTAAAAATACTCAAACAATTACACAAAGGGAGACGAGCACATACTTATTTCTTCTCCTGCTCACACTCATTTGCAATGAGTTTAAATTGGTATTTGTTGGTTTCTACAAACAAAAAGAGTACACACTGCATTTGCATTTGAAATGCGTACATTAACCCAGACTACAACAAAACGAAAACTTTCAAAATTTAAATGTTTAGTGAACGAGTTTTGTGCTTTGGCATTGATTGCTTTCAATTTTTGTTTCTATTTGTGGTGTTCGCTAGCCAACAACAACAGCAACAACAAACAGCTGCACATAAACATATACACGCACAACAACAAATACACTGCGTCGTTCTAACTGAATCAAATACAAACAACAACAACGAAAAAGAAAGCGTGCAAGCAGCAATAACAAAACCTTGTCAAGCAGGCAATATTGCTGCTCATACGTTGGCAGCGCTGCTGCTAGTTGGACATTTGAGAGGGTATTCCTTAGTGTTGGTATGTGAGAGCGAGAGCGAAGCACGCTGTTTCTGACTTTGAATGTTGTTGGTTTTGCTTTTATTTTTTATGGCCGCCGACTGCGACGGCAGCGGCGACGGCGACTACTAATTTGGTCGATGATGATGACGTGCGAGGCGCTTTCGTGCGAGCGGCCAACGCGCCGCAACTTACAGTCAATTTTCAACAGTCAAAGCAGTCGGACGTGCGCTGAGAAAAACTATTTGAAAAGAAAAACTAGACACAACAAACAAACAATTGACAACCAAAAACTACGTACTTAAAACGTTCCTACATTCAATTTTTGATTATTGATAAAAATCAAAGCAAATCAATAAGCACAAACAAAAATGTCCGCACGTCGCGTTACAGTTAACACACGCGTCTCACGCGCTTCCACGTCAACGCCAGTGGGTGGCGCTTCGACGTCGTCGTTACGTTTGGGTGGCGCCACCAGCCCCACCAGTCCCACGCGCACCACACGCATACAGGAGAAGGAGGAGCTGCAGCATCTAAATGATCGCCTTGCCTGCTACATTGATCGCATGCGTCATCTGGAGAATGAGAATGGACGACTTACACAGGAATTGCAATTGGCACAGGATACCGTTAATCGTGAGACTTCCAATTTGAAGGCGGTCTATGAAAAAGAATTATCAGCGGCACGCAAGCTGCTCGATGAAACGGCCAAGGAGAAGGCCAAACTGGAGATCGATATTAAGCGTTTGTGGGAGGAGAATGATGATTTGAAGCAGAGGTAAAAAAAAACAACAATAACAACAAAACTTATCAGACTCTCGCAGTGATGTCATGTCGTTGTGTGTGTGTGAGAGCGAGAGTGAGCTTAATATGACTGTATGTGTGCGCTGGCTGATGTCATGCGGCATTCAATGGCGCACATGGCAGAGCGCGCGCTCTCTCGCCAGCTCTCTCTCTCTCTATCTTTGACTTTTTATTTTATTTAGACGCTTGCTTTGCGTGCTTTTGTTTATTTTTTGCATTTGCGCTTCGAGAAGCCTCCAAGGCGAACAAAAAATATAAATAACACAAACAACTAAAAGCAGCAAATGTCTATAAAAACTTGTTGTTGTCCAAGTTTCAACTCTAGCGCGCCTTTTTGCTCAACAAGCCCAACAAAAGTCACTCAACTCGCATATTACGTATACGTAATGCCCGAAAAACCCTTCCAAGGTTGTACACAAACAAAACGTAAACGATTTTTGTTATTTGTTGTTTGTTGTGTGTGATGTCATTCTGAAAGAAGCAACAAAAATAACGCTTTACGCATTACATATTTGCTTGTAATGTCGAGGCCCACATGTAAATACCGGTTATTTTGGGGCGGGGGGGCAGGAAAAGTTGGGGCGGCCTACCTTTTTCTGCTCTATGATGTCAACAACATTTGGAATGTTGCGTATTTGCGTTTCTGTTATCATCGATGGTATTTATTATTGTGTATTAACTATGCGGGTTTATTGGTTTTTATGTATGTATATTTGTTCATTTGACTGTTTGGATTAATTATTTTGTAATCATAATGAGCAGAAATTTTTGGAAAAAAGATTAGAGTTACACAAAAATGTTGTTTATTGTGAAACAATAAGCGTGGGCCTAAAATACAATCAGCTTATAAGGAATTGTGTAACTTTTTCATTCAAAGTTTTCAATTTTAAAGCTGGAAAATAGATATTAACACATGTTTTCAAAATATTGGAACATTGAAAGTGTGTAAATGTAATCTAATCACATATTTTATGCATATCACAAAAAGTGTTGTAATTTACACACTGAGAATCCAAAGAAAAACTATTTTGGCGCAATTTCCACACTTTTCTTTTTAAAAAGACCAAACCAAAGAGTTCTTTCAAAACAATAATTAACTTGCATGATGTCAAAATTCACAGCAAACAAACAAACAAAGAAAAGAAAAAATACTTTTAATAAATTAGGTCGCTTGGGTAGCATATTAATTTATGTGTCCCTGTCATGACAGCAAAGAGTTGGAGACGTGGGGAACTGGCGGACGACTCACACGCATGCTTCAGAACTGAAAATAACCTTGGAATTTATCTATTTTTGTACAACGTCGTTTTGATTAGCTACAAAAATTGTTTATTTACTTGTGTATGTTGTAATTTAACGGCAAAATCCAAATTTGGATAGGCAACTTTTTTTTTTATCGATTTACAAACAATTTGTAGAATGTATTTAAAAGGTTAAGAAAATGACTAAGCAATTGCAAATATTTGTGCAATTTAAAATTGTATTGACAAAGCTTAATTATGTTTAAAATTTATATTTATTGTTGCTAAATTTAGCCACAAAAAATATATATAAAAAACGTGCAATCCACGAGAGTCTGTTGACGACAACATTTTTGTACAGCTTGTGGAATTTTTGTTAGCCAAAAAAAAAAACAAGTTTGTTTTTAGCTAAATGGAAAATAAAACATTTGCACATAAATTATTTGTGTGAGAATTGTGAGAGAGCGAGAGATGGAAAGGGGCAGAGCAGCGGGGAAAGAATATATGTAGATATGCTGGGACAGAAAATAGCTAAGCTACTTTATGCTAATGGCATGCGACGAATTTCAAGGCAGCAAAAGAAACCTAAAAGATGAATAATACATAAAAGAGAGAGATTATTCGGGGAGAGAGATACGCATGATAGCGTATACAAAAGAGCGCAATGCGATCGCGTGTGAATCAGTCACAAATTTCAACACAAGCTTGCAGGCGTGGGCTGTTTGTGACGTCATCAGCTGCATATTGATAAGACTTAATGAAATTAGTAATCAAATGAAAATGTAAATGCAATTTAATTCATTTTCTTACAGACTCGACAAGAAAACTAAAGAAGCCACCGTCGCAGAGAACAATGCACGTCTCTATGAATCTCGTTATACCGAAGTAAATGGCAAATACAATCAGGCGCTCACTGATCGCAAGAAGGCCGAGGATCAGGTCAAGGATTTGTCTGTAGAAAATGAGCGTCTGCGTCGTCAATTGGATGATCTGCGCAAGCAGCTGGAGGCCGAAACTTTGGCACGCGTCGATCTGGAGAATCAAAACCAAAGTCTGCGCGAAGAGCTGGCCTTCAAGGATCAGGTACATGGACAGGAGCTCACCGAGACGCGCTCACGTCGCCAGATTGAGATCAGCGAGATCGATGGTCGTTTGACGCGACAATATGAGGCAAAGTTGCAACAATCGCTGCAAGAGTTGCGCGATCAGTATGAATCACAGATGCGTGCCAATCGCGAGGAGATTGAGCTGCTTTATGACAATGAGATACAGAATCTGAAGGCAGCTGCTGCACGTGCCGCACAAGGTTCGTTGCATGCCACAGAGGAAGTGCGTCTCATGCGCACCAAAATCGATGGACTGCACAACAAGCTTCAGGAGCTGGAGGGCACCAATGCTGGCCTAAATGTGAGTAGTTAGTAGATGTTTTTCAGTAGAAAAGGAAACTGATTTTCTTTTATGACTAGGCACGCATACGTGAGCTGGAAAATCTGTTGGACAATGAGCGTCAGCGTCATAATCAGTATATTGCCTCGCTGGAGGCTGACTTGCAACGCATGCGCGATGAGATGGCTCAGCAGCTGCAGGAGTACCAAGATTTGATGGACATCAAGGTATCGCTGGATCTGGAATTGTCTGCCTATGACAAGTTGCTGTGCGGCGAAGAGCGTCGCTTGAACATTACCTCACCCGATCGTCATGCCACCGATTCGGGCATTTCCAGCAATGGTGCCTCCCATTTTAGCACAAGCGCTGGCTCCCGTTCAGGTCGCATTACGCCCAGCGGACGTCGCTCTGCCACACCTGGCATTTCCGGCTCAAGTGCTGTCAAGCGTCGTCGCACCGTTATAGATGAGAGCGAGGATCGCACGCTGTCCGAGTACTCGGTAAATGCCGCAGCCAAGGGCGATTTGGAGATTATTGAGGCGGACACGGAGGGTCGCTTCGTCAAGCTGCACAACAAGGGCACCGAGGAGATCAACCTAACTGGCTGGCAATTGACCCGCATTGCGGGCGATGAGGAGCTGGCGTTTAAATTCTCACGTGGCTCAAAGGTTTTGGGTGGTGCTACTGTAACCATTTGGTCGGTGGATGCCGGCACCGCACACGATCCACCCAACAATTTGGTCATGAAGAAGAAGTGGCCAGTGGCCAATTCCATGCGCTCGGTGCTGGCCAATGCCGACAAAGAGGTGAGAGACTTGTCGATATACAACACATGCGGCACTTGTGACATCTGTAGCCACTGCAAGCATCTCGAGTTTGTGCTCGACCAGTACGCAACAATACATAACTGTTAACCCAATTGAATAACTTACTAATCTATTGTTTATTTTGAATCTTGCAGGATGTTGCCAGCTATGACCGTGTCCGTAATAACGTTTCCAGCCATGCCTCGAGGCATCGCAGCAGCGGCACAAGCACAGCGCCCAGTACAGGTTTTAGCCTCGGTTCCGGAGCTGGCTCCACTGGCGTAAGAAGTCTCTTTTCACTGCTCTTCTAGAGAGAAACTACTACTACACTCAACACACTCAACACACACTCTCACACACACCCACTCATAGAGACTCACAAGTTAGACTAGAAGCAGCTGAAGAGAGTAACTGCAACACGTGCAACATTCACACATCAAATCTGCCTTTTTTTGATGCATATCAAACTTGAAACTTAAAAACACTTTAAAATGTACAACAATAACTAGAACAACAACAACAAGCACATTATTGGCTGGCTTTATATGTTTATGTAATAATCTTAAGAGATGTTCAATAACTGTTTTTTTGTAATTTATAAATGGCTAAAATGCATTTGGTAATAATAAATATATATATATATATTTACATATATGTACGTTACACAAAACAAAAATAAATAAAAGAAAAACAAAAAAACTCACTTAAAAGAAATGTGTACCTGGCCTCGGACATTTCCAGAATTCAATTAATGGCCTTAGCTAGCATTTTGCCAAGCAGTTTCCACCAAGTTTGCCAACCAAAAACTTTCTTTACCCCCCCCTCCTTTTGCTTCCTATCAGAAAATCAGCTTAGCGCCAAGATTTGCAGAAACTTCTTTGCTGAGCTGTTGCCGCGGCATTTGTGCCCTTCATCCCGCTGCATGCAAAGAAAGTGGACAGTAAGCAGGTGAAATTAACTACAACAAGCAGCTAGCAAGAACTTGGACTTGGCCCAAACTGTTACACACTATCCTTTGCCTTTGCCTTGTCTTGCACCGTGCGAAAAGTGGCCAAGGAATTGGGTCAAGCAACTTAAATCTGTGGAATTTGCACTTGATTAACTGTTTTTGGCTGTGTGCAATAAAATTGAACAAATACATAAATGTGTAGGTATCGTATATATATAAAGAAGAAATATCAATATAAGAAGCTCAACAAAAAACTTTTTACATTAAACTAATCTAATTTAATTTATGTTCATTGTATTGGTCGAAGATTAAATTTAAATATAGTGATGATAACATACATTTAAATAGTTTTTGAATCTTCTTTTAATTTGAGCATTTTTTTGAATTTCTTGACAATATTTCTTGTTAAGAAAAACAAAAATATTTGAAAATATAAATGACGTAGGGACGTATTGTTGAAAAACGTTGTTTTTCTGCAGACAAAAATGAATAAATCAAGTAAGAACATTGCAGTCGGATGCACCCGACTGCGATTTACTCTGTTTTCTGTACGTTTAATAAATTCAATTTTTGTAAAGTCTTCTTATATACTAATAAACTGTCCTTAAACTTAGGTAAAGTGGGTTCGGTTAGATTATCTTGCAAAACAAAAAAGTTGTTCATACAAAAACTTATTTTCAACCGATTGTTCCTATGGCAGCTATAGGATATAGTGATCCGATTTTGACGAAATTTGATCAGCATGCATAAACTGTCCTTGAACTCAGGTTAAGTCAGTTTGGTTAAGTTATCTTGCAAAACAAAAAAGTTGGTCATACAAAAACTTATTTTCAACCGATTGTTCCTATGGCACTTATATGTTTTAGTGGTCCGATCTGGCCGATTATAACACTTTGTCTGCCTATGGTATATATCAACATATATACCAAGTTTGGTTGCTCTAGCTTTAAAACTCTTGAAAAAACCTGCGTTTATACAGACGGACAGACGGACGGACATTTCACAAACCCTATAAACTATTTTTTTCCATTTTTGAAAACGGAGTATAAATATATATTTAAATTCTTTCATTCCAATATAAATTGAGGTGAGAGAGCATAAATATTTCATTTAATCACGCAAAAATAAATTGAATTGGCAAGAAAATATTTAACACTTTTAAATTGGTGTTTGTAGAAATTAAATTGTTGGCATATTCTAATTATAATTGATTCATTCAATCAAATAAATGCAAATTAACATATAATCGCTTAAAACAAATATATTTCAGTTATTTTTAAAGCTTCCGCGAAGTTTACCACGAACATAATTGCTCTGCAAATCTTAAAAGATTATCTTTAAATGAGTATTGAATTTATTGTAAAAGAATTCTAAACAAAAGTTGTAAAGAATTATGCAAACTTTTATTCAAGTTGTTATTAGCCAAGCAGTTTATCTAGCTACAGCATTAACCACATTAATGTCAAGTTTAAACTCAAGAGAAGTGCGAAACTTGAGTCTTGAACTGGAAGTTTTCTTGCAGTGCAACAGCAGCAGCTACTAAGACAACTTAGTGGCGCTTGAGTGAGCGCACGATTCAATGGAATGAATGGACAGACAACAGTTGGACAAACAGGCAGGACGAAGCAGTGGTAGCAATAGAAAGTGAGAGAGGTAAGAAGGGAGAAGAGAAATAGAGGCAGCCACTGAGGCGTTCAACTTCAAAGTAGTTGCAGGAAAAGTTTTTGCTTGTCGCACGTTTGCATGCGCATAATAGGATTAGTCAAAGTAATAAGTTGTTGCCTCCTATGCAGGTGTATATATACTACATACATATATAGATACGTAGTAGGAGGGCGTGGCAACGCCCACAGTGCTTTGAAATGCAAATCTCGGTGACACACAAAAGTCGAGCCGTATGAGAGCAAGTAGCATAGAAAGGATAAGCTTGTTTTTTGGGGATACCAAAGATTTAATACCCTTTTCGAAATGTTGTTCAAGTTGCGGACATAACAACTAAACTTAACTTTGGACTGAATTTGCCAATAATATAACTATCCAATTTACACAGAAATATACACAGTTACAGTTAGATTGATTCAGCTATTCGCCCCGATCAAAAAATTGTATATATAACCCTTTGAAAGAGTATGAAAACTAAAGCGATGCACACACATGAACTTTTTCGACAGCTGCCTAAAAGTATGCAACATATTTTGGTGCACACTAAGTTAACCCGCAGCTGGATCCACACAAAACTGCACTGGGCGTTGGCCATAAACAAAATACGACCAACAACAGCAACAACAAACAACAACAACAACAAGAAGCAACAACAAACAACAACAACAAGAAGAAGCAAACAGCATCAGCTCCAGTTCCAGTCCAGAGTTCATATCTAGAGATGTTTGAAGTGGGGAGGTAATCTTTGGCTTATTGTGGTTTTTTCTGACCATTTTCGAACTTTAACATTTGGCAAGCAACGTTTGAATGTCCTGCTGAATATGCAACTTAAGTGCACACCACACGCTTATCGGTCACATTCGCACACTACAACACTAATACTAATACACACGCATATACACACATATAACCATTCAGCCCCAACACGCACACTCAAACTCAATAGCGACTTTTAGGCTTAGGCCAAGATTTTGGCATGGCCAGCAAACGGCAGGCTAACTAAGTTGGTAAGTGGACTTTGAGTGACCTCTCTGTGTGCTGGCTATAGCTGTGCAACCTTGTGGGTTATATATATATATATGCATGTATGTGTGAGTGTGTGTGTTTGTGTGTGGGGTTATTGTGTATTCGACTTTGGGTTCGGCCAAAGTTCAACATACAATAAAATTATGCAAATCTAAGGATCAGCCACACAAAACTGTGCAACCCTTCGAAACGAACTGTATTTTTAAGGCGTTCTGCACAAATAAAATTGCGTTGCGGTTGTTAACCCACAACCATTTGTCGCATTTTTTTCGATTTGTCAGCATGTTAATTTTTATATCTAATTGAATATATACTAAATTTATGCTGTTACAAGTAAGAATGCTCTAGTCGAGAGTGCCCGACTACGCGACTCACTGCTCCCAACTTGCACTTCAAGCAGTTCAGCGGTAATACAAGCAGGCAGCGCACTTAACTTGGCCAGTGCCTGTCAAACTGTTGTTTCTGCCTGCTGAGACGGGGGTAATAGATTCTTTCATAACTTTAATGCTATTTATCCGAACATAATGAAAAGTGGGCAACTGATCAACATTGATTAAACATATTTTTGTACCAAAAATCAGAGCTTTATCTTTAAAACTGTGGCTGTAGGAGTTTTTCTCGATTTGCAGGGATGCGGGGGTGATCTGCGTATGGTAAACAGGAACCTGCATGACAAGTTTGGTGTCTCTAACTCTTATAGTCTCTGAGAGCGACGCTTTCATACGGACAGACAGACGGACACGGCTATATCGACTTGGCTGTTGATGCTGATCTGCCTTTTACATACACTTGAAGTGCTTTAATTCTCCCCTTTTCCCATTTTTATTGGAAACAGGAAGTAAAAACTTTGAAAAAGGAGAATTTTACCATTTTTTTATGAGTAAATATGTGGGGTGTTCACGACTGCTGCTTAAGTATATAACTCTTAATCTCTAATGGCCATATTTCTTTGTATTCAGATTTTTAAGGTAAACTTTAATCTACAACTTAATTCTAACTTTTACAGAATGTGTAGAATTCATTTTTAGTGTTTTACTCGTTTATAATCTAGATATAACCCTTACACCAAGTTAACTTTGGTTCTCCCAAATTGAGTCTATTATCAAATTGAAAACTTGTTTTAAACTTGGCAAAGACACACAAGTTTCAAATAACATTTTGAAAATAACTTAATTAACGCTGCTTTTATGACTACAACTAACCCATACACCTATAATAAAATTCGTCAACTCATGCACATTATCAGAGGGTCTTTAATAAACGAGGCCTTAATTTCCAAGTGACAAGGATAACTGTCAAAGGGTGTGTATTTCAGCTTGTGCGTGTCTTGTATGTTTGTGTGTGTGTGTGTGTGTGTGTGTGTGTGTGTGTGTGTGTGTGTGTGTGTGTGTCTTAGACCAAAACCCCAAATAACTGCTTAATTTGTTTTTCCGTGCAGATGTTTGGCAACCCACTTAGAACGACCCAAGTGAGTTGATTCTGTAACCCTTTTTGACCACCTTTTTGCGTATTGTTTGTTTGTTGTTGTTTTTGCTGTTGTTGTTTGCATAGCCAACAAACACGCAGCATCAGCTGTTGTTGTTTTTTGCACTTGTTGTTGTTAGTTTGTTGACTTTAATGGAGACTGGTCCCCTAAGTCGAAATAGACATGAAACCAGCCTACCAGCTGCGGTTCAACGCCCACACAAAAAAGAGTTGGGCGCAATTGGATTTGGATACGGATACTGATTGGGAAACGGAAACGGAAAAACAGAACCAAACAACAAAAAAACAGAAGGAAACACATTCAGGCAGCAAAAATTATTTGGCAGTCTAAATATTTTTGTGGGGCTCTGGCCGAGCTTGTTTATGCCTAAATCAATTTGCTGCATGAGCGAGTCTTAAGCGTTAAAGGATTTTGCGTGGATGCGAAAGCTGGTCACACTTTCGGCTAATCCCCCAGACAGTGGGTGTGTGTGTGTGTGAGCTAGGGTTAAGCTATTAGACTAAAAGGTTATTAGGCGGGGGAGGGTTCTGTCTGTCTGTCTGCTGCTTGTCGACGTGATTTGCCTGTCAAGCGGCCGCTGCAGAACAAAAAAAGGAAACTCGCGTTGAAAAAGGACACCTCCGAGTGTCGCAAAGTTGCCGAGTGGATTTTGCACTTTGATATGCGTTTTATTAATAAAACAAATTGCCAGGCAGACGACTATAATTTTAGCTATACTGCCCTGCTCCATGCATAAATTAAGTTTATGTTCATTTGTGTGACGCTGCTTGCAGGCCAAAGGGATGGGGGGAGGGGAGCTGACGCGACACGACGTGACTCTGGGCAGAAGGATACGATGAGTATATGCTGGGCAGCCTGCCAAGCCGCAGGCAGGCATCAGGCAAAAGAGCAGCACACGTCAACTATTTTTCAACAAATATGCGAAAAACTTTTTTCATATTAAAGCCACAGAAATAGCTGCAGGGAGGGTGTGCGGTAGGTGGTTGTAAGCGCAGCAGCTGACCAAAAGCTGACACAGCCTGCATTTTTGGCATATGCAAAAGTGGGCTGCGCATTACGTGCCGCACGTGCCACACACACAAACATACTTTCAACAACAAAATGATGGTTGGGGCGTGACCATTTTCCCCCCCTGTCGAAAATGCCACAATTCATTTTTTAATCGCGACGCATAAATCATAGGTGCATGCGTGGGGGGGGGGGGGGGGATGTAGGGCAATGTGAGTACCACAGCATTGCAAATAAAAAAGTGTTGCATGCTTTCAGGCGGGCTGCATTAGCTGTAGGTGGTGCTGCTGCAATTGCATTTGACATAATGGCCACTGAACTTTGGCCAAGAAAAATATATGTAACATATATATATATTAAGAGCGTAGAAAATGTAAAAGGTTTTCTTATGCGGCGTCGTCCTTTGGGTGCCACAAAGTACGTTTTACTAACATATGTAAATGTATAGTAAAAGTTGTTGCATTACAGTAGTTTAAAAAGCAGAAAACGTAACGAGATCATGAAAAGATCGTTAAAGTTTTCACAAAATTATGTTAGTTGCAAGTCTTAAAGCCTAATTTTCAAGGATTTTCGATTTATTACTTAAAAATTCTCATGCTGCTTAAGCTTACGCAAATTGTAATCTCATAAAAGGCGCTGCTTCATGGCAATTAAAGTTATAACCGGAACAGTTAAGCAAAAGCCAATTAACGTGCGAGTTGATAAAAGGACGAGCAATAATAATAGAGTGCAAATTAGTTGGCAGCTGCCATAAATCAGGACTCAGGACCCACCTGCGATTGCGTGCTGCCAATTAGAAAAGATAAACTGGTCAGCAGCAGCAGCAGCAGGCAGCAGCAAGAGAGGGAGAGAGTTGACATGGTAACAATACTTTTGCGTATCTTGTGCGTGTTCTGGCCACTTTTGGGCGCTTATCCAATTGTTGCTGCGGCTGCCTAACAACGTCATGGTAACGTTGTAGGACAAATATTTGCTTTTCATTTGGTTAACACACACACATGCAGCTGCAAATTGATTATTGCTAGCCCAAAGTCGACTCAAAATACAAAATACAAAAACATCAAAAAAAATATGTGAAATGATATACCATGTGGTGCTCCAAAAACCACAGAAGCTACAAAACGCACACTTGCAGCAACCAATCTCATACTCTGATGCGGTTTGTGAACTTTTCGGGCAACGTTTGGCAACGGTCAGCCACATTGACTCTGCTCGACTGTCGTGCCGTCGTCCTGTCGTCCTGTCGTCGACTGTTAATGTGTCTGTCAGCGCAAAAAGATTCGCCACATCGCGACCTACACAAATGTTGGCTCAGCTAAAGCAGGATCAGAGCTTCAGTTTCTGTGTTTCGGCCATGATGATTACACAAAATTGAATGCTCATTGCCTGTGACTATCTGCGTGTGTGTGAGTGTGTGTGTATTTGTGTGTGTGTCAATTTGAGTGTTGAAAAGTGGTCTCCAGTGTCGGCGGTTTGGTTTGGTTTGCTTCACGGCGTCATCATCAACGTCGTCGCCGTCGCGTTTTGCTGCTTGCCATTTCATTGCAAATAAACAACAACTTGCGTGTGTGTGTGTATGTGTGTGTGTGTTAGTGTCAAATGCGTATGCATTATTTATACCAGTCGCCTTCTCTATCCGTATGCTCATCCCTATTCACATCCCCATACCCATCCCTATCATCAGCCCTGTCCTTATCGTTATCGTCAATGTCTGCTTGGTTTTCCTGTTGCCTGCAGCGTTGTGGCATCCACGCAAAGTCTTCGAAACTCATTTTTTTTTCTTTTTTTGTCTACACATATGTCGTGCATTGGGCGTAACCGTCTAACGTCTAACTTGCCTAACGTGCCACATTCAAATTCAATAGCCAACAACTGCTGCTACTTAAAACGTAGCTAACAGATACATTTGCTTTGCCTGGCGGAGATACATATACCAATTGGAGAGGGAGAAAGATAAACATGTTTTTTCCTGCAAATTTGCTATAAACCAAGCAAAGTGAATGACTAAAATCCTTATATGACTAGCGACATAAATACGGCGAACATCAGTTTGAAACTGAGCTTTTGAAGGAAACAATTTCAGCTTACATTTGAAAATAAAATCATCTCAATAACAGTTTATGTGAACTGAATAAAATAGTCTCTTAAAATACAGGGTTCACGATTTAGAATACACATCTCAGGTATGCCATTATATGCCAGCTATATAAAGGCTTCAGTCCCTGTATCAGCTCTAAAATTTCAATATTGACTCCCTCGACCTGGAAATGTATTTGCAAATATACAACCTAGATATTTAAGATATGCATATCGCTCAGTATTCTGAAAAACTTTACTGCAATCGAAATATAAACAGAAAAGCAGAAATAGTACTTGTTACAGAACATCTTCTGGTCAAAACACTTTAGACTTAGCAGTATTTTTAACTTTTACTCCCGGTTCCCATTAAAAATGGCAGAAGGAGTCATTTCCGACTATAAAAACTATATATATACTTTATAAGCATCAACAGCCGAGATGAATTTGCCATGTCTGTCTGTCTGTCCGTCCGTATGAACACACAGATCTCAGAGACTATAAGAACTAGAGACACCAAACTTGGCATGCAGGTTCCTGTATACCATACGCAGATCAAGTTTATTTCAAAGTTCGTATGCACCCCCCGCACCCTTGCAAATCGAAAAAAACTCCACGGCCACAGTCTTAAAGATAATGCTTTGATTTTTGATACACATATATGTTTAATCAATGTTGATCGGTTGCGTAAATTTCATTACGATCAGATAAATATCACCAAAGTTATGGAAGAATCTATTACCTCCATTTCAGCAGGCGGAAACAATAGTTTGACATGCACTGCATAAGTGAAGTGCGCTGCTTGCTTGTATTACCGCTGAACTGCTTGAAATGCTAGTTGTTAGCAGGGAGTCTCGTAGTCAGGCACACTCGATTAGAGCATTTTTACTTGTTTTTTTTTTTTTAAGGAGAGAAACCACAGCTTATAGAACAGAAAACACTCGCAGTCTAACGAGTGTGTAAAAGTGCCAGCTTATGAAATAAGCAGACTGGAAACTTACCTCGAATGTTGTGAAGACAATTTTCTCAATGGAGCCAAAGTAGCGCTCCCACAGGACCTGAGTCTGTTGGCGCAGAGCAAAGAT
The DNA here is from genome assembly GCA_949708635.1 of Hirtodrosophila cameraria. NCBI lineage: Eukaryota > Metazoa > Arthropoda > Insecta > Diptera > Drosophilidae > Hirtodrosophila > Hirtodrosophila cameraria. Next base: position 13,678,130 of record OX453089.1, on the reverse strand, counting down.
GCGTTCCGCAGATATGGAGCGTACAATATCGGGTACCTGCAATGTGACAGAGAGTGAGAGAGTGTAGAGGTTATGTTTGGTTACTAAGCGTATGCGTAATCTCAGCTTAATAATAATGCAGCAGCTAAAGCCCAGGCATAATGCATTAATTACAGCGGTCCAAAAACAGCAACAACTTGTGTGGCAGCTCTGTGGCAGGCTGCATGTTTGCAAACATGGAGCGCACGTAATTAGTTAGGGAATTGCCCGCAGGATATGCATCATAATTATGCATGACACACACACACAAGGAGGAGCATTCAATAAATGCCCCAGCAGCAAATTGAAACAATTTAAAGAGTGGAGCGCACGAGTGCTTCTACTGCTCTAGTTTCCTGCTCAAGTTAACTTAATTAATTGCATTTCCTGCCAATAAAATACAAAAGGCAAACATGCCAACGAATGGAAGAGACCATGGAAACGTTAAGGAAGGATGGGCCAAACGATGGCTAGTAGACAATGCAATTGGCAAACAATGCGCAAAGACTTTGTCGCGAATGAAGACGAACAGGAATAAGGAACGAGCAGCAGTAGCAGTAACAGTATAGAAACTGCAGCAGGACGCCGTTGGGTGCAAACAAATGCCAAGGAGCGAGGACAACGCAGACAGCTAGACGGACGGACGTACAGACGGACAGACAGACATGACGGATAGATAGACGTAGAAAAAGTGTTTTATGCTTTTGTATACAGGTGAGCATCTATCTGGGCAGGGACAAGGTTCAATTTCTAGCAGCACACGCTCCTTGCACTCACGTTTCATTTTTCATGCAACAATTTCACATGATATAGTCTTGATTTTGGGAGCATTGCACGAAAAAGGACCAATTATTGTGTTTATTGAGCCTTAAATAACGTTTGATTTTACTAGCCATTCTTCTGACAAGTCAAAATTTCATTTAAGCACAAAAAAGGAAATGTTTCAATTAAACTGCTTCACATTTTTAATGAAAAATATTGCCAAGTATATTTTTGAATATTAACAGACAGGAACGTAGCTCAGTTGCCTGTTACCCAGCAGGATCTCTGCTTGAAAACAAATTATGCAATAGTTTTTTGTGTCTGCACAGCTTTCAGGAACATTAAATCGTCAATAAATGACGATGCTCAACTGACAGCAGCTCACCGAAGGGCGCCTAGCAGAAGGCAGACAAGCAGACACAACAGGACAGCGCACAGGAATCCCATTTTCAAATGTAGGTTAGTCCGGAAAATAACAAAAAAAAAAAAACTTTCAGACAGACAAAACGGGTCACATTTTTAAAAACTTGCAAACGCGTTTTCATATTTTATGAAAGCGCACACAAAAACCAAAAAAGCCGTATGTGCCAATGCATACAAAAATCTATAGTTTATATAAACATATATCTATCTATATATACATATAGAACGCTCTTGGCCAACTCACCTGCAGCAATAGCCGTTCATCGGCCCAAATGGCGGCCTGTTTCCAATCGATTTTCGATTCAAATGGCAATACCCAAGCATTGGACAATAGCACCGGAATGCAGCCGGCCTGCAAAGCTTCGAGAAATCTACGGAAATGAATAAAAAACAATCAGAAAATATACAAGGTATATATATATATATATGTATAGAAAGGCATGAGCTGTAAAATGAAAATTGTTTTTTTGCTTTTTCATTAATATGTTGTTGTTGTATTTTACCTGAAGGAACCCAAGCGTCGACCGCGCGGCACCAAACAAAACGTGGAATTCTGTAGCAGCGTCTCGTAATCGTATCTGAAATGAGTAAAAATAGCGAGAAAAGGGTCACTAAGATATTGAGTGAGTGCAAGAGAAAGTGGTGAATGTAAATTAGTAAGAGCCATGGCATTGCATAATGGCCATTGTGCACCAATTAATTGAACAATGGGCTCAGAGTTATTCAGGGACCTGCAATGTTTACTGACAGCTTGGGATTGGGGGAGCATACCAGCTTCGTAAATGGTAAATTGCTTTAGATATTTCAATGGTCAATGGTCTTAAAAGCACACTTTTTGGGTAATACCTTTTTTCATTTGCTGCAACTTGTATTAAACTGGACTTATAGAATATATGAGTTGACAAAAACATTAACATTTTAATCAAAAGATAACGTGTGTATAAAAATAACTTTTCTACTCCTAAAACTTTGTCCAAATTATACCAATTTGCATGCGTTATGTCTTTTTAGTAATTTCTTGATATCCAAATTGATTTTCCTTTACAATTTTCATGATTTTTAATAACAATTTTAAGTTGACTTCTTTTCGAAAAAGACAGTAAAAATATAAACCAAATTTTTGTGTTCGTTTAATTAATTCCCAATCAACCAGAGGAGTTCCAAAGCTCCACCGTTAGGACTTCCTGTGCTAAGTGCTAACCTTCTTAGGTATGCTCCTAAAAGTACCCAAAAGGAGGGATCAGACGGAGAAAAAGGCACGTTCAAAATATATGAAAAAATTAGTAGTCTGTATTAGACGCTTATCACTGCAATTCGGAGCGCTCTGGAAACGATCCTTTCAGAAGTTTGTGTGGGAGTCCTTTTTCACTCCATTATCGGAGCGCTCCAGAGACGTTCCTTTGAGGAGTTGTAATGGGAGTCCTTTTTCACTCCACCTTCGGAGCGCTCCATATTTGTTTGACTAGCTTGCGAATAGTCTAAAACGCAGTTTCAACTCTTTTTTGGAAGTAGTTAGGTTTTCAATAAAAAATCCTGTAAAAAAAAAACATGTTTGTCTTATAAAAATCCCACTTTCAAAGGCAACGCGCTTCTTAGATTTTCAACTTTCATACCTTTGTCCAAAACTTAACCAATGTCGCTTTGAAACTTTCAACCATGTTTCTTCAACTAGAGCAGTTTTTCATTATAATTTGAAACATTTTTGAAATAGTTCAAAATGACGACGCTCGCACAGCTCTATTACGAGTTATACATAATAATTGAGGTAATGTATACCATAATGCACTATTTGCATTGCATGCAACAATGATTGTGATAAGCTCAATCTACATCTAAACATAACCATTAACAAAGAGGATTAATTACTGCAATACAATATGATTAAGTTCAGCTAAACATTAAGCGTATTTTAATTCCCTTTCTCTGCTGTTCAATTTACTGCTTATTACTTGCCTCCTCCCCCTAAAACACTACGCTGTTCTTATACATAATGCTAATGATGTCATTCCATCGTAATAGCCAGCAGCAAAGAGCAAGTTCTCTAACCCGCCGAACAACGCGACATATGTTTGATATAACTCATACGCCATGTGGCACATCACATACACACACATATACACACAAACACACACACATACAAAAACAATTTAAACATTTAAGTATTCAATTGAACTGTGCACAATGCCGCAATTCGTGCTTGTTGCTGATTTAAGCTTTAATGCCAAATCAAAGCGATAAAGCTGCATATTAAGCATACGCCACATAGCTCAAACATTTGTGCACATTGCGGCAGGTAGGATTGAGGGTTGGAATTGCCTCAGTTGCTGTTGCTATTTCCCCCGCTCTGTACCCCCCTCTGTTTTCCCCCTCTGCCAACAACGTTTACAAGTTAAGTTGCGCGTAAAATTACATGTAGTGAGGCATGTTGCCACGCCCACTGTTGCCCACTGTTGGCCAACAGTTGAAAGCAGACCCCCCCCACCCCCACCCCCACCCTCACACTGGTCAGCAATTTGAGCATTGCTGCTGCCATTTTAAAGCAAATTCAGCAGAAAATTTATTTAGAAAACTGCAGGCGCAGCGTTTTTGTATTGCATTGACAACGGCAAACATTACCGGCCACTGCAGGGCTTGCGAGTGAGGGAGAGGCAGAGAAAGAGATAGAGAGGGTGCTGCAATCAACAGGGGTCCTGTTTAGAGTGGGTGTTGAAGTAAAGCAAGTTTTGTGCCCTGTGCATGGCTTATGAATAAATCTTGAGTAAACAACATAAATTGCATGTTGCCTGCGCTTGTTTTTTCGCTGAAAAATTACATTGCCAAATTCATAGGCAGTCAGTCAGGCAGGTCAAAAGTCATTTGCCAGCAACAGACATATCAGCAAGAGGAATGTGAAGTCAACCAGGGAATAACGAAGATAGAATGCCCTTGCAAATGAATTTATTAAGAGAATGAAAGAAATAAAAAGGCAGTTTGAATGCAAAATACAAATAAATACAAATACCTTAGACAGAATTCCCTGGGAAATTAATAATAAAAAATATAAATGAACAGAGATTTTTATGTGTGCAATGTGCTGAAAGAGTTAACAGAGAATATATGGTAACAGAAAGGAAAGTGTTAAATAGTATAGTATAGTAAAAGGAAAGATATTCAGTAAAATATTTAAAATTATATAAGATAACTGTGCTCAAAAAATGTATTCAAAATCACAGCTTTTGTTAGTTAATCGAATGTTTACCCCAATTGGCCGTTAGCGCCCTTTTCCAGGACATTGATTTTCAGTGCATTAAGATAAGCTGTTGCTATTTACTTTTGAAAATGACTTTAAGAAATAAATACTGTGTTTAATTTTTGAAAAATTAGTTGGCTATATTTGTTAATCAACGTTTTTTATAGTTGACGATCCAAATTGTTCTCGACTTAAATCAATTAACAACAGAAAGTGATCTGCTTTATTCTGAATTCCACCTTCAAATCGATTCCAGAACATTTTTGGAATCATACTTTAAATATTTTGTTAAATTTTTACAGGCCTGTTCCAAATTCCAGTTTCGAATCGTTTTCACAAAAAAGTGTATAGCATACTTTTTAGAGCATTCTGGAATTATAAAATCCTTCAATTTAACCCTTTCGGGACGGAGTTTTATTTTAAGATCAAAGATAGTAACAGAAAATATTTTAACATATTCTGAATGGTGATAAAAAAAAATGTATTGCATTTTTGAAAATCCTGAAATTGTCCTTTTTTCTGGGATATATAAACCCAATAAGTATTTATAGTGGGACATATTATCCCAATGAGTTGTCCCAGTAGTCCCGAAAGGGTTAAATATATTTTTTCGTTTAACCTAAAAGTATGTAATACTTATTTTCATGTAATTGATTCGCAAGTGGAATTCCGAACAAACCTGATAATAACCCACATGAAAATTACTAATTATATTTATATACTGCTCCACAAAGTATGCCACACACTTTTGCGTGGAACTGATTCAAAAGTGAAACACGCATGTATACTGATTCAGTTATTGGCTTATTTAAAATTTCCACTGTAGCATACTTTTTTGGGCAGTTTCAACTTTCCGAGCGCATATGAGAAGTGAATTCTCATTTCAGTTATTTCCTCTGCTGCTTTTCTCGTTATTTCAGTCCGAAATTATACTTCATCTGCCAGGCATTGGATTACGGATCATTTACGGAAATTGCAGCATTCGTTTCGTTTAAGTTGAAAAATATTTAAGATACACTTTTTGCTTCTTTTTGTCGAGCACGCGCGCAGCAGTTGAGTTTTGTGGTTGAGTTTTGCTCTATTTTCTTTAAGGAAACGCTTGGCATTCAATCATTTGTGTTTGTATGTGTGTGTGTGAGAGAGAAACACCCACCTGGCACGCTAATTAGTCAGTGATATGCCGTCCCTTTTCATATGCATAGGTCAGGTCACTGCACCCTTCAGTTACCCACTGACGTTTTACCCTTTCTGTTGCATTTCCTGTTTAGCTGTGCACTTGTTAGCTACTTGTTTAAGCAATTAAGAGCCGCCAACGTTACATGATATTATTGCTCTTGTTGTTGTTCTTGTTGTTGTTGCTATTTGTTATTTGCTGTTAGTGCTAAAGCTGATTTTCGTTGTTGTTCATCGTGCACAACTTTAATTAAATGATTTTTAGCATCAGCTAGTTGAGCGAATAGTTTGCCACAGTTCAGCTCAGTTCAGTTCAGTTTTGCTCGTGTTGGACATCATGTGAGCAAAAGTTTTCCTATTTACACGCTTTGTTCTTGTTGCAGTTGTTGCCAAAGTTCGCTGTCCGTTTAGTTGGCCCTAACATGGCGGCCACTTCATTAGCCAGCAAGGCGCCCAGGCGTCTGTCGAGGATGCTACGCAGCACGGAATCTGCTTTAGTCCTTTGACATACAGTCGATGCACTTTAAACGCATAGAACTTTGTTTAACTTTTATTATTTGAGACTGTTTTCTGTTAATTAATTTCAAAGTAAGATAATGTACATTGATGCTAATTAACTATCGTTAATATCGATACTTACATCGATATTTTCAGCTTTTTTTGGAAACAGCAAATATCGATATGCAGGTTTTTCTGTTTGCAAATAATGATTGTGAGTTCTAAATCAAATCTAAAATCATTATCTTTCATTTTTATACTTCTTTTCCTTAAAATTATCTCAGAATTGACCAAACCCACGTTTTTTATCCCCTTTAATATCAATGTTTTATATAATATCAGTTAAATAGGAGAACACAAGATTGTATCTTAAATTCTTAGTGCTAATTAAATTGTATTTTATGAATTGCATGCATATTTAAATATAACAAAATAGTATGTTTTATTAAACAGGTCAACAAAAATTAGCAGCACGTAAAAAATAAACTTTAAAAATCTAATTTGCGTTTTTATTTTTGCTATGTTCTGTTGTGCTTCAGTTAATGTTTCTACGTGAACACTTTTCATAGCTCATAAATTTGTTAGTCATTTCCGTTGGCGTCAAATTAAATGAATTTCCACACCTGTTGGCCTGTCCTGGCCAGCACACACACACATTGAAGGCATGCCACAAACACAAACACATACACACACACACAGAGAGGCAGCTCAACTGGGAGCTAAGTCACTTTATGTCAATTGCTGTACTTTGCTTCATGCCAAGGCCATCAGAATTAACATAAGAAATGATGAGAGGGGCAAAAGGGAGGGGCTGGCAGCAGCAGTAAAGCTCTTCGAGTTGTTAGTCCAGTTTTGCTCTGGCAGCTGCACAGCGGGCACATAATTTAAGTGGTTTCCAGCTGTCAAAGGTTGCTCTAACTGCCAGGTACAAGTATGATAATTTTTACTACTTCTCTTCTTTCTATTTTGTGTTGTTGTTGGTAAAATCAAGCTAAGCTCATTGACTGTTTAACTGACGTATCCAGTGACTGACTGACTGACTGACGGACCAACTGAGTGACTGACTGACTGACAGACGTGCAACCTGACGCTGTGATTTTAGCTCAATAAAAAGTTAAGTCCTTTTGACTTTGACAGCTGAACTGTTAGTTGAAAGACACCGCAAATAAAAAACAACAACAATACTATTGTCTAGCTTGCTCGACTGGCAGATATCCTTTACGCAGATTCAAGGTATTCTTCTGTTATAAGATCGTTTTATAATATAACTATTATAACAGAATATTCCAAATAAAGCTTAGCTATATAAAATATGAATCATTTCTATTCTGAAATTATGGAAAAGAATTCAATCTGCGCTTGATAAATGAAAATTTATACATAGAAAACTGAATTGACAGAGCTGTAGAGAATGATTCTTTTTGCGAATGATTCTGCGAATGATTCTGCGAATGATTCTGCGAGTGATTCTGCGAATGATTCTGCGAATCATTCTGGCAAATGAATTGGCAAAATTGAATTAATTCATTTAAACAAAAAAAAAAAAAGAATTAATTCAATTTCAATTCAATTCTTTATTATAATAAAAAGAATGATTCTCCAAATGCCTAATTCGGAAAGAATTAATTCAATTTCCATTCAATTCTTTATCATAAGAAAAAGAATGATTCCAGAAATAGCAAATTCTCAAAGAATTGATTTTACATATTTGAATTCAATTCTTTAAGAGAGCTGAAAAGAATGATTCTTTTATCCTGAATTCGTAAAGAATTAAATCAAATTTCAAGTCAATTCTTTATGATTAAAAAAAAGTATGATTCACTAATCTTTAATTCTTTGGAAATTGAAAATAAAAAAGCTCTGCTAATTGATCTTTTCGCTTTTAATGTTAATCAAACATATATGTGCCATATGGGATAAAAAATTATTTTTTTTTGTCAATTGTTCAACAATTTAAACTATTATATATAAAAACATTAAAAGGAACAATGCAAATAAGCATTTGTGAATTTTATGTAGATTACTTTCACTACTTTGAGTTCTAATTGTAAATCGATTAACTAAACTATAAATAATCATATAAAATACACATAAAAAGCTCTTCTGTATAGCAATAAGCCAAGAATTTAAATCAATTAAAAGCAGTTATTAAGAAGCTTTTAAAAATAAAGATTGCTACATTAAGTCATTTGTTAAAATTAATTGCAACGCATTATTATACCTTTACAAACTACTCATTATGGAAATCGATTGCTTTGACTGCTTTGATAGTATTCTTTTTGTGGTTTTGTGTGTACTCTGTGTAGCTTTGAGGTAAAAGTGTATCGCATTTTGCTTTGTCATTGCTGTGCTTTGTATGACTTTGAAACGCAAATTGCTTGTCGGCCTGGGCAATATTAAGTATACGTTTGCCTCGCCATTTGTTAATTGCAAACGCGCGCAGCGTAGTTGCTTCGCAACTGCCTAAGGCAGATTGCCTGTCAGATGCAACGCAACGGCCAACAACAACGAATGCAAAACTAATTAAAAGCCAGATACAAAAAAACAACATGTCAGAGCAAAAAACCTCGGCGAAAATTTAACTCAAGTTTAGCGGAACTCAAAACTGAAATGGCCAAAGTGGCGGGCTGACTTTAAGTGTTGAAAAACAAGTGAGTGCGGTGGTAAGCATATTTGAGAAGGAGCATCGCGCGCAGGAAATGGCGATGAATTTCAATGAAAATTGCATTTTTAAAAACACCATTTGAAATAAAGACAATTTGGTCATAGTACAATTGCGTGGCGAGCGGTTGGCAACGAGCGGGTGGTTGTTTAAACATAAAAACAAACAAACAGCAGCGACAAAAAAGTAGAAAAAAGAAAACACAATGGCGCTAAGCAAAAAGTATAGAAGGAAGCACAGTCTGCTAGAGAGACTGCAGCAAAAAGCAGCTGTAAAAGTTGCCATTTTCATTGTCTGCGCAAGGAGCAGCAGTAGCAGGAGCAGCAGCAGTGGCAGTAGTGGCAGTCGCAAGAGCAGCAGTAGCAGCAGGACGATATCTGGCATTAAATATAGCGCATTAGTTACAAGTGCAAAGCACATGAAGGCAGCTCCATTTCCCAGCATCATTTTCAACGCCGTCTTCTCTTGTCGCCAGCTTGTGATAATGGCTCATAATGAATACAGCAGACCGCAATAAGACGTTTTACGTTTTTGGGACAAGCCACAGCTAAAACTAAAGACTTAGCCAAGTCAAGCTATTAAAATGCAGCGCACAGTGCGTATGAGCAATGCCAGCCAACTCGAGCCAGCCACTTCAACAGAGACTTGAACATTTTTCGTTTTCTAGACTTAAGTTGATTGAGTTGATAGTAAGCCGTGTTTAGAGGGTATTTACAGGTCGAACAAGCTCGATTATAGTACATTTTGTATCATTTTGATCATTTTTACAGACTTTAGATTAGAACTTGACGGTACCCAGTGAATACAGGGTATTAACTAGTTGCAAATTATTCATATCTTGTGAAGTGTGATAAAAGCGATCTTTAAACACTTTTCCAGGGAAATGAAAGAAAATATTATAAAATTATTCAAACATTATTAGAACCACGAGAGTATTTTCGTGTCGACAAGTTTAAAAAATAGCATTTTTAGAATTTTTATACTTTGCAGAGTATTTAAAAACTTAAGATATAGGTAGATATAGAAATCACCTCAATAAATATTCAATATTTTAATCCATTTCACAGGAAGTTAGGAAATATTATTGAAAACTGTGAAAAATAAACGGTTCCTGCAATTAAATAAATTTTAGATGCTGAATACCAGCCTGAAGGATCTAGGAATAGAATGATGAATAAGTTAAGACTTCTTAAGGCAAGTTAGAATCTGCAATTTTATATCAGTAAAAACTACATTTTCTAGGAAAATATTCATTTGACTTGACTTTTACCGAAATTGTCAGTCAGTTTCTATATAAATAGTTCTAGAATGATATATTGATGAATTTCAGCCTTTGTTCATATGAAAGTACACAAAATGTTTCCACAAAGTAAATGAAGATATTTACTTGATTCATGCAAAAAAATAAATTGAAACGATGGATTTATGAAATTGGCTTTAATCATGAAACCCAAAGCCTTTCAAAAATGTCTACAAACGTGTCTTGCACGCTTTTCGAAACTGAAAATTAATGCAATGGCCAGCCATTTTGGACAAATTTATTGGTCAGACACAGAAATCCAAACACGAGATATTCAAGGCTGGGTAATAGTTCAGAGCGAACATAGTAGCAAAGTGGAGACTGTAAAAAATGGAATTGGCACTCAAAGAAATTGCAATGGGCTACACAGCCTGCTTACCTGGCTACAACTACCTGGATTGCCTCGGCAAGTATGTCGCCTTTAAAGTGATTTATGTGGAAATCTGAGATTAACGTGCAAAAGTGCGAAAGGTAGAGTAGGTCGGGGGTGATGTGCAGGGAGAGGGTGTGCTGTTAAGGTGCAGATGCAAAAGGCAAACTGCAGCCAAAGTTTTCTAGGTTTTAGCCTCAGGTCTGCTCCTTGTTGATAATGATGATAGTGTTGGAGCCACCTAAAAATTTATTACTCTGGAAATTGCATTATGAAAAATTCATAAAATACCACACCCTTCTAGCTTGAGCTGTGGCAGTTGTAATTAGGTGAAATGCACATATTTAAATTAAATCAAATTAATATCAAGTGCTTTGTGTGCTTTATGCTGCCAGCATTTCACATAAATCATAATAAAATGTAAGTTAGATATCTATTATAGATATAACAAAACGTTTTTGCTTCAATTGTAGGTTATACAATTACTAAAACATCATAGATTCGTAGAAAATTGATTTAAATAAAATATTTATCTTGCACATTCAATTTAAATTGAATCGAGATAAAGTAATATTTATGAAATTTTTCAATGCCATTTGTGAGCACAAAAAACAATTTAATTCCTAAAATTTGCCAGAATGCAGACAGCTATTTAAAAAAATTCTCAGAAATCTTTATAGACTATAATGTACATACATTTATAGCCTTTATAAGTATAAAAGCTTTCTTTGCAAAACAAATTTTAAAAACGTTTGGAAATTAAAAACTTGGCAAATTGTCCTACAAAAATTAAAGACCTGCACAAGAAATGGAAAAGTTATTTTTTGTGACCTTGTAGCAGACTATGCTACGGGTTGAGGAGCATTTACACATACACAGACAGACACGCATGCTACGTGCTGCAACACGTTGCCTGCTGCTTGGCATGCGACTCTAGTACAGCGGCAACGTGTCGTATACGTAATGGCTGCGGAAACGTTTCATCGTTGCGACTTGTCGGTCGCGCCTGCTGTCAAATTGTGTGCGAAAATAAGATGCGAAAAAAGAGCAAAAGTGGTAAGAACTTGGCTCTTGTCAAGGACATTTCGCAGTGTCTCATTATTTTTCATATTTCTTTTAACGGCCAACCAAAATAGCAAGCAGGCAACACTTGGCCAAAAACTTGCATCAAAATGTGCACACATACTGAACGCATTCAAGCCCAGCTGCTGTTGCTGCTGCTGCTGCTGCTGCCAGCCACGCCCACTGCCCAAACATTATACGCCTTTCGCGTATCAGTTGCCAAAAAGGCAAAACCACAAAATGCCGCCACTTCCACTTCTATTTGTCGCTACCCAGCTTTTGTTGTCGTCGTTCTTTTAGTCATTATCATCAACGTCATTATTATCAGCAGCAGCCAGGCAAAAGAAACAACTAACCAACTAAACCCAGCCCAAACTAAAACAAGTAAGAATACTCTAGTCGAGTGTGCCCGACTACGAGACTCCCTGCTCCCAACTTGCATTTCAAGCAGTTCAGTGGCAACACAAGCAAGCAGCGCACTTAACTTGTACAGTGCATGTCAAACTGTTGTTTCTGCCTGTTGAGACGGAGGTAATAGATTCTTCCATAACTTTGGTGCTATTTATCTGATCGTAATGAAATTTACACATCAGCTGATCAACATACATGTATACCAAAAATCAAAGCTTTATTCGTAAAATTGTGGCTCTGGGAGTTTTTTTCGATTTGCGGGGGTACGGGGGAGTGCATCCGAAATTTGAAATAAACTTGATCTGCGTGTACAGGAACCTGCATGCCAAGTTTGGTGTCTCTAGCTCTTGCAGTCTCCGAAATCTGTAAGTTCATACGGACGGAAGGACAGACAGACATGGCAATATCGATTCGGCTGTTGCTGCTGATCAATAATATATATAGTTTATATAGTCGGAAATGCCTTCTTCTGCCTGTTACATACATTTGCAGTACTTTATAACTCCCTTTTTCCCATTTTTAATGGGAACAGGGAGGAGCAAGTGAATATGAAAACTCCCGGCTGCTATATACTTCTTCTATAGTGTACTTTCTAGCGGCTGTAATGCTTATCTTTTAACAATTCTCATATTACATTCATTTTAGGTTAACGAATCGAGTTGAATATAGATTTAGTCTCATCTATAAAGACTCAATTTAGTTCTCATTCTTACTATCGCAAAGAAACTATATTGCACGAAGGCAATATGCTCTTTAGCCTCTGTGTACAGCATATAACAAATACCAACTTCATTGATGGCATCGGTGGGCGCCTAAATGTATGCTACACTTTTGTAACCGCCGCCGCCGTCGTTGTTGCTGCTGCTAACAAATGCATTGATTGTTGCACTTGGTTGTTTTTGTGGTTGCCTGACTGTTGTTGTATATGTTGTTGCTATTATTGGTCTGACGTTGCCATATGTTGCACGACAAGCACAACAACAACAGCAGTGGCATTTTCCATTGACGCCTTAGGCTCATTACAGCTGAAAAAGTAGCCAGAAAAGCGACGCGACGCGACATGACGCGACACGACGCGACATCACAAAACAAAATTTCATTAAAAGGAGCTCAAGGTTTGTGAATGCAGTTGTTAAAGTTTTTTTCGTTTCTTGTTTTTCGCTTATTTTTTATGTATACTTTTTTTGTTCGTTTTGTTGGCAGCGGCGGCAGCAGACAAAACTTTTTAATGGATTTTACGATAATATAGAAAAACAAAAACTTGGTAACAAAAAAAAATTAAAAGCTTTAACGAAACTTAAATGCGCTTTAAAATAGATCTTTTTGGAGATTGTAAGAGTTAGATAATGTAGCAAAATTATATTTTGTGAGCAATATCAACAAAAACAGGAAAATGCATAAATTTTCGCTAGAATTTCATTTGTTGTTTCAATAAGGCCATAAATATTTATACAGCACCTTTTTGTAATTGACACTTTTTCTAAATTCTTTTTACATTTCTGGAAAGTTAATAAATATATTATAATTTTCAAGAGCTGCTCAATCATTTGCCGCTTGACTGAACAGCACCTTGAAGCTGAGGTTGATAGCGCCATTGCTGAATATAAAAAACTTTGTTCTTTTTGCATTTTAATGTCATTCAGGACTGTTCTGAATTTCACTTTCGAACGAATTCCACTTAAAAAGTTAAAGCATACTTTTCGGAGTTTCTAAAAATTATGAGAAGACTAAGGATTGTTATTGAATCCTGCTCCAAAAAGTATGCTTCACACTATTCTGTGGAATTGATTCGAAAGTGGAATTCAGAACAGGGCTGATTGTTCGCTTTTTGTTTTAGTTAACAACAACAAATGTTAACTGAGTGCAGAGCCAACTATGTACAGATTTGCATATTAATTCGATGCAAAGTCATCAAAAAAGCTAAAACTACAGCAGCTAGTAGTAGATATGCATATACAGAAGCACCGTAAAATATATGCACAAAATCTTTGCTGGCAGCTTAGGTATTATGCAATTTTCTCGACATTTATAAATATGCGCCATATTTGACAGGTGCATTAACGAAGTTTCAGACACGGCCCCAGACAGAGTTCGCTCAGATAAAAAATGATGTGAGTAGGAAAGCAATTTGCTTGATTATGTTGAACAGTTGACGGAAAGGGGCAGGCGTGGGGCTGACAAAGAGACAGGCCCTCTCACTCGAGTACAGCTTAGTTGAGTTTGGTGCGAGTTATGGAAACGGTTGGCATGAAACAAAGTAAAGGTAGAATGGTGCTGCATAAATCGCTGACGCTTGACGCCAAAGCAGATTTGTCGCATAAGTCATGTCATATTACGTAGAGCAGAGAGCGGAAGTGCAGGGGGGGGGAGGTGCTGAGACCTGAGAAGGAGCACAGCGTAGTAAGTAATAAAATGCGAGAAAAGCTGCTGTTGAACAAAAATAAATGAAAAATTACATTCAATTAAAGGTAAATGTTTCGTTGACATTTTCTGATTTTTGAGCAAAAAAAAAACAATAAATTGATGTGAAAAAAAAAGTTTTGATTTAAGCATAATTTTGTGACCCTTAAAAAAATTTAAAAAAAATGCAGATTTATTGGCTTCTGTTATAAATCAAATACCTATTTTATTAGAAATATTTATGCAAAAATATCAAGCTAATTTAAAACATGTATTTATTTCAAACAAAGCCTGTTACATACATTTGCATATTTTGCATATACCCTTGTTAAACATTTCAGCAGCACAGGGTATTCAAGGAGAACGCGTAAAAAATATATAACGGTAATGTATTTTGTGTGCCATCAGTCTAATCAGGAGGAAATCAGCAAAACTCAATACGAGTTAGCTGAAGCAGCGAAAACAGTTTAGGGGAGAGAGAGTAAAGTGAAAATGTGAAAATAATGATATATGTTAGGGATGGTTGCAAATACAAAATGTGTAGTGTACTATGCTGTTTATACTCTGTTTTCCAAAATGGAAAAAAAGCGTGTATTGGGTTTGAGAAATGTTTTTCGCAGATTTTTTCCACAGTTTTGAGGCTAGAGCAACCAAACTTGGTATACATGTTGGTATATACCATAGGCAGACTAAGTGTTAAGATCGGCCAGATTGGACCACTATAACATATAGCTGCCTTGGGAACAATCGGTTGAAAAATAGGTTTTTGTATGAAAAACTTTTTTGTTTGTTTGTTACCTTAGCTTACGAACCGTTTATAAGTATATAAGTTGTCTTTACAAAAGCCTTCTTTATTAAACGTAGAGAAAACTGAGTATATCGCAGTCGGGAGATCCCGACTGCAACGGTCTGTAAGGAAACAACTTGATTTATTTAAGCGTAAAGTAAATGTCGATTTTTAAAAAAAGCGTTTTATATCAGCAGACGAAACACTAAAGAACTTACTTAATTTTAAGAAATTTCTTTATTGAAATTAAGTTTGCTTTGATAAACCATAAAATTAGCATAGATTGCATATAACTTTAAGAGCTGATCATCATGATTGAAAATTTTAACAGTTTGTGCAGCCCTTAAAGTAACAACAGCTGCTTAAAGTTGGCAGCGTGGGCATTCTAAATGCCTTTAGCCTAAGAGGTTGTGCCATTTAAATGAGCTTGTCAAGTTGGACTTTTGAACATTAATCACATGACCCAACAGACGAGCGACGAAACAGGGACAGACTGTGACTGCCACTGCGACTGTGGCTAATGGCGGTCGATGGGCTTGGCAGCGGCTATTAGCACGCATACTATGTGCCACGAAATCCACGGCTAAACAAATTACATTTAGACTTAATGACAGCTAGAAACAATTTTTGATTTGGCCTCATCATCCAAGAGGAACATCATTGTCATTATCATTATTGGTATTTTAATGATGAGCGCACACACACACTTACCTATCATACTCCCGATTATCCTCATCACAGCGATTGTCCTGCAGCTCGCGCCAACTCTTGCCATGACGACAGGTTGTCACCATAACCATATCCCGACCATTATGCAAATGGAAAAGCGAATTGCGCGTTTCAGAGCCAATACCATGCACATAGCTGTAATGAAACAAAAATTTCAAGTTAAAGTTTAATAGGTCGATAGAAAACAAGTAAGAATGCGCAAAAGGATGATCTGTAAACAGTACTTAAAAGTAAGAATGTGAATTATGATATCTTTGTTTGAAAAATCATATTCTTAAACTCAATTTTCTTAAATTCTTCAGCATATTTGGAAAAGAATTAGTCAATTTATTCATTAGATTAAAGTCAAATAACATTGGGTTCGAACTCGGTTTCGAAAAAGAGAAAACGAAACCATTCCGATCGGAAACCAGGACAGTAATTCGTAAATCGTTCGGAATTCATTCCCTTTTACTTTTCAAAAACGTTCTGAATTCGGAACAGACCTAAATATCTATAAAACTACAGTTTGAATGCGATATTCGCAGTTCAAAATATGTAAAAATCTTGAACAGCAAAAAGTTTAAAGTTAACAATAAAACACATATTTCTCTAGTTTTTTAAGTCTTTGAGATTGTTACAGCTATATCAACTCGACTGTAAAAGCTGATCAGGTTTAAAAATGTATATATATGAAAGATTTTGTGCTGCCTTTTTTCAATTGCACAATTGAATATACCCACTAAATCTATTTGAATGGTTGCAGGGTATTGAAAGATATAAGTTGAAGCGATACCGAAACTTATCGTTGTGGCACATGTACGCAATTCTTGGGTCATATTAAGCTGGCAGATTGCAGAGCACATAAACAGCGGCGTCAAAATCAATTGCAATAAAGCAGCTTCAAAGGACGAGACAGAGCAGAGATGGGGATGAAAAAGACGAAGAAGCAGTTCCATGGAGAAGATCCGACAGCAAAGATGGCGTCGAGAGTTGAGCTCAAATCTGCGCTGGGCCGCAAGCAAAGCAATTGAAACAAAAGATACTTACAACAATGGACACACGCATACACACACACACACACAGACTCAAGCGAATACATGTGCAGTTAGCATTTTCGAGTGTATGGACCAAAACAAAATGGCAGCAGCAAGCAACAACAAACAATAATAACAACAACAACAACAACAGAAGCAGCAGTTAAGCAGAAAAAATAACCTAAGGCAATGCCAGGCGCCTTGGAAATGCCAATACACATATGTATGTACATATGCATGTACATATGTATGTACATATGTATACAGATACAAATATAGCAGTATCTGTATCTGTATAGCTTTTTATGTGCATATGTATGTGTGTGAGCAATTTCCTTCTGCTTGGCTTGCATTTGAGCAAATTTCATAGACAATGAAGTACGCGCCACAGCAACAGCAGCAGCAAAAACAGCAGCAGAAACAGCAGCAACAAACCACAGAGATTGGGAAAAGCTGATTTGCTTTGCCAGGACGACTATACTGACCAGCAGAAGGACTTAAATCAGACAGAGAGAGATTCAGTTTGCTGACTATTTCGCTTTTTTTTGGAGGAGGGGTGGGGGGGGGGGGGGGTTGTGGCAGGGTGAGCCTTAAGCGTAACTAAAGCCATAAGTTATTTGATTTAATCAGCGTGTCATTGAGGTTAGCTATGGATTTGAAATGATACAAATGTCTTCTTACTTATAGAAATAACATAGGTAACAGTAGCAAAGCTAACAAGCTACAAGCTGCAGGCTTTGCCATTTTCCTAGCTTATTGTGGCACATTTATGTGGCTAGCTTTGGCTTTGAAATGAGAATGCTAACTAGCTTACCAAAATCCAAGAATTTTTTGTACCTAAAAGCTCTGAGCTGATTTTTTGGAAAAAGTAGCTTAGAGATTTTCATAAGTTTGAAATGAACAACAATCTATCAGATTGGACTTTCATTTATTTCATGGTTACTTAAGTATTTGTCAGACAACTGATTTAAAGAGATGAATCAGTTTAGGAATGGAATTGTAAATAGTTATTAAGTATTATCTATATGTTAATAAATAAATCTAAATCTAGCCCTTGTGCCAAGTTTGGTCGCTCTAGCTTCAAAACTGTGGAAGAAAACAGCGTTCATACGGACAGACAAACAGACGGACGGACATTTCACAAGCCCAATATACTCTTTTTATTTCTTTTTTTCAAAAAAATTGAAAACAGAGTATAATCAACGAAACTAAAAACAAAAATAAAAACGTATATTTGTATACGAATTTCGTATAAACTAATACGAAATTTCAAACTGAATAGTTAATTTCCTTCCAAATAATATGTTGATTTAAGTCGTATAAACAAAAACAAAATAATATGCGCAAAAAGCATAATCCTGATTTAAATTCTTTACTCACAATTCATTTGCATAAACAAAACATGATTGGTGCTAAAACAGCAAACTATTTTCATTTCATTGAAGCCAAAACATAAATAGTTAATGAAAAAGTTGCATAGAGAATATTTAATTATAAATGTGCATGTAACTAAAAAAAAAGTGAGGTTAGGAATGAAATGGAATGGAACGTGCAAAATAAACATTTATTGACTGCCAAACAAGCCAAACCACAAAATCAATAAAATTGGCATTTAGAACCTAATCAAATTATCAATTTATACATATTCATTTCATTTGCATTAGCAAACTAATTGCATGGCCAAAAAAATACACGAATTTCTTTGTAAATGTATATATATTTTTAAAAATAAATAAAATTAGGAATATCATATTTATGAAATTATGGTCAAGTCACAAATAAGGTTAGAAATGGTATCAAATAAAAGTGACATTCGCAACGCAGGCAAAATCAATAAAATTGGGCGCTAATAACATAATCAAATTGTCAATTTATAGTGTCAATTCATTTGCATAAACAAACTGATTGAATAGCCATAAAACAGCAGCTCAACAGCTCATCAGAATCATTTTCAATGGGCTGCCAGTGTGTAAGCCTCAATTTAATGGCATAACATTTTATTAGGCATCTGGGATGCTACGCAGTGTAAATTAATTTGGACCATATCCAAAAAAGCCAAGCAGACGAGCCAGGCTAAAAAAGGGGGTTTGGGGGGCTGATGACAACATTAATATAAATTAAAGGCATAGGCAGACATTACAAGCACTTTATGTGGATATATATATATATATATATAAATGCTTTTAGCAGTAACAAGCAGCGAGTATTTGTTGCTTAAATGTTATTTATGCTCCACCCACCAATAAATGGGTCAATTAAACATTGATTGGGCCAACGCCGTTGTGTGTTTGTGTGTGTCCCAAACAATTGAAATAAAAAACTAAAAGCCCCAACTGTCCTCGCGTGTGCTGCCCATTGTGCTCAACTTGCACACAAAGTGCAATAACCAGGCGTGCATTGAACCACTTTTTCGGTTGAAAATATATACTACGTAGAAAGCCCCAAGCACCCAGCTCCCAACCTCCCCCACACTCACTGACCACTAATCCAAACATAATCTAAAATAATTGAGTATTGCCCAGCAAGAATCCTTAACGGGACGACGACAATGCGCCTTGGCGCTTTTTCAGCGCCACTCTGAATAATTTATGCTCGCATTTAATGTCCTTTTAAATGTGTGTCTGTGTGTGTGTGTGCCTGTGTGTGCTGTTGCTTGTGTGTGTGCGCACACAACTGTAGCCAGAGTATTGCGGCACATATATTGGGCAACGTATATAGCAGCGCTGTTAGATATAAACTCCAAGCTGCATATTTCAGCTTTAAGGAATGTTTATATGAAACATTCAATCAACATTTTGTAGTAGGATATATGACATCAGTTTGACTAGCTGGCAACGCTGCGAAGGCAATAAGTGAGGTTAAATTGAAGAGGCTGAAAAATAAAGACTGGCTTTTCAAATAGTAGGAGCAAAACAAGAAACGTGCTTGTATAAGATAAACGTGTTTAAAGATGTATTAAGCGAGTTAGCTTATAAAAAGCGTTGCATGCCTCAATTGATAAGATGATAAACAGTTCATACAAGTAATATCTGAAACAGGTAAGGAAACTTTACAATAAATATATAAAACAAAAGTAAAAACATGAATGAATTATTCATTAGCCAATTTAAAACAAGAAAGAAAACCTATCCTAGGCGTGTCGAAGTTATATACGTTTGGAGCAAAGTTTTTCTTATGACAACTTAATTTTCGACCGATTGTTTCTATGACAGCTACAAGATATAGTCGATCGGTTCTGATAAAATTTGTTCAGCAGAACAAGAACACACTAAAACACAGAATAGGTAAATGTGATTAAGACAGGTTTCGGAACAAAAAAGATCTTCACACAAAAGTTCCTGTGACAGCTACAAGATATAGTTGTCCAATTTTAATAAAAAATTTTCAGCATGAGAAAAACATACTGATAAACAAAAGAGGTTAATTTGGTTAAGATAGCTTGAGAAACAAAACAGGTTTTCATGCAAAAACTTAGTTTTTAAACGATTGTTTCTATTGCAGCTATAAGATATAATGGTCTGATTTTGAAGAAATTTCGTCAACAAGTATAGAACGTGCTTAAACTTTGAAAAACTGAATTTGGTTGTGATTTCTTAAAAAACTAAAAACGTTATTCATACATTTCATGCTTTATCCGATTGTTCCTATGGCTGCTATAAGATATAGCAGTTCCTTGACTCTAATTCTTGAGCTTTGAAACTAAAATTAGAATTACTTTGTTATATGCTGATAAAAAATACTCAAAATACCAAGTAAATGATTCAGTAATTCAGTGGAAGCATATTTTGTAACATAAAATTGAAACGATTTTCACTTAAAAGTTCTTGAAATTGATATTTATTAGATTAAAACCCTCTTTTAGAGCTACATCATGTTCATTTAAAGTGTGTGGTCAGCCTTAGTTATGGTCAGCTTAAGAAGCAAATTTAGCAAGAATGTTTGTTATTAGGTCAGAGTTCATTTGGTGTCTTGGGATGCTTATGACATAAGTTTATGATATGCTTTCTTTCAATGGCGCTGTTAATGCCGCGCATTGTCCAATAGGCGGGCATTAGCCTCAAGTTATGCAGTAACTGCAACGGCAACAACGTGGCAACAACGGGCCAACAACTCTGAGCAGCTTATCTATGCAACTTCAAAGCTTTTGTGACGGCGCCAACATCACATCACAGACATGGACATAAAGCTGAAGCGCGGCGTATGCGCAATATCTTTGCCTTTATATCTTTTATGTGTGTATATAGTATAGCATAAAGCAAAAATGGTGTCGTCAACGATGGTACAATGCAACAGCAGCAACAACAGCAACAACAATAACAGCAACAGCAGTGCCCCTGGCATTAAATCAACAGCAACAACAATATCATCAGTTGCACAGGCAACAAGCAACAAGCAACACAGATACGCAGCAGTAAAACAGGTAGTATTTTTACTTTACAAAATATACATAAGTAAATATATTTTAAGTGCACAGCACAACAGTAACAATATCAACAACAACAACAGCAACAGCAGCAAAATCCACTATAAAGTGTGGCAAAAAATAAAGCAAAAATAAACATTTTATGAGCGAATTGTACAATGCAAGCAACATCCTGTCTGATTTTATATTTTATAACAAAAATATCAGAATTTGTGAGCAGTACTTATATGAAAATAGGTAAAGCTTAAAGTTGGCTTAAACTAAATCATATAATTTAGTAAGCGCGATATAATGTAAAGTAATACCACATTTAATCTGTAAAGTTATAACAAATAGTAAAAAAGTTTGCTTTGAAACTGAATTAAATGAAAAATAATTCAAAATATGAAATATGACATTCATAGCATTAAAAGTTACCTTTATAGTAATACATTTATGTGTACATAACATAACACAACAATGTTGCACCTTTAATATTTGCAAAACTAAACAAACAACCCTCGGTGTTGACACAAAATATTGTTGACATAAAACGAGAGCTATCACAGTTAAGCTGAAATCTGGACTGCAGTAGCTATATTGCTATATTGCTTTTCGCCCAATGGTCAGCAGAGAGTAAGAGAGAGAGAGAGAGAGAGTTGATGCTTTAAACCCAAAAACCCCTAAAATTCTAATCCCAATTCCAATCGCTCAACCCCAGCAATATGTATATGTGTGTGTGTGTGTGTTTGTGTTGCCATGTTGTCCTGCCAATATTGTCAGAGTTATTGTATCTAATGCTTAGCTCGCTTTTGTGTGCCAGACTTGAAAGTGAGTAAAGCGAGTCGAAATCTAAGCCAGCAATGCGATGTTATCAACGTTTTAGATACAATTTGCTGCGCTCTGTGGCAGCTACTGATGCTGCTGCCGCTGCTTTAGTTGCCTTTGCAACAGTTGTTGTTGTTCTTGTTGCTGTCCTTGTTATACACTTGCAGCTGGTATTTTCATTTTGTCATGAAATCTGCAATGCTTTGAGAATTATATATGTTTTTCGTCAAAATTCTTAATCAGCTTGTTTTTTGAAAAACCGTTTTGTTGCTTTAGATATTTCGGCCTTCCAAAGATACAAAATGTCACCGGAAACAAGTCTTTACGTGATTTATGTTGTCATCTGACAATGTCCACTTTTACTTACGTCAAATCAAATCATAAATTTAAAGAAGATACTTCGACAAAACTTGAAATTTATCTTTTTACTCCCTGTTCCCATTAAAAATGGGAAAAACTACTGCAAATGTAACAGATAGAAGGAGACATTTCCGGCAATATAAAGTATATATATTCTTCATCAGCATCAATAGCCGAGTCGATCGAGCCATGTACGTCTGTCTGTCTGTCTGTCTGTATAAACACACAGATCTCGAAGACTATAAGAGCTAGAGACATCAATGGCATGTAGGTTCCTGTATACCATACGCAGATCAAGTTTATTGCAAATTTCGGATACAACCCCCCGCACCTCCTCAAATCGGAAAAAACTCCCACAGCCACTATTTTAAAGATAAAGCTTTGATTTTTGGTACACATATATGTTTAATCAATGTTGATCGGTAGCGTAAATTTCATTACGATCGAATAAAAAACACCAAAGTGATGAAAGATTCTATTGCCTCCGTCTCAGCAGGCAGAAACAACAGTTTGACATGTACTGGCCAAGTTAAGTGCGCTGCTTGCTTGTGTTGCCGCTGAACAGCTTGAAATGCAAGTTGGGAGCAGGGTGTCTCGTAGTCGGGCATACTCGACTAGAACAACTTGACAATATTTGAATTAAATTTTTAGGGCGGTTTTAAACAAAGTTTAAAGTTTTGAAAGTTATCAAAATTAAACCAATATTGATTCACCATATCATATAACTCTTATAGGAAAAACAGCTGTGGCTTTTAGTTTTGGCTAGTTGTTATAGACACAACTTTTTTATCCTCGCTGTAAGGGTATTAAATCTTCGGCACTCTGAATATTGCATTTGTGTTGGCTGGTTTTGGGTCGACATCTTCTTGGCTGTTGGCTTACAGGCAAATTTGAGCTCATACAATTTGCAGTTAGCCGCCTGCTGCCAGCCGCCTTACGCTTGACTAACTGCCTGACTTGAATGCCTGTGTGATGCCCGCCTCTGCTGCCACTGCCTCTCTGCTACTACCTCTGCCTGCGACTCCGGCTTAGTTACCCTACAGGGTTCCAATGGTCGGGGTGGGGGGTCTGAGTATTACTGCAAGCAAGTTGTAAGTTGGCGCCCTCTGACTGTGTGTGGTAGCTCATTGTTGTTGCGGCTTGTTTGGTTTTATTGTGTTTATATTTGGCTTAAGGCATCAATTTGCTTTTACTTATATACATATCGAGCGCGAGGAGCAGATTCTCTCAGTGCCGAGTTGAAAGCCAATGTTGAGCAGGCAAGCAGCAAAGCAACAACAGCAGTGTATCGTTATCAGCAAGCCATGCTTGGCAGCAATAATACAAATATGCATTTAGTATATATACACATATGTACATATATTTAAACACAAAGTCACAGAGCACATATGTGAAAGCACACACACATTGACATTCACATGAGCAAATGCATCGATTACATAATCCATTTACACAAATGGCATTTTAAATACATTATATTGACAACACAGCGGTATTGACTTCAGCTGCTTCGACAACACTGCGTATGCGCAATATTTATATCCTTAAACATTGGGCTGCAACTTGTTTTTAGAAGCCCTTGGCAAATATATGTAAGTATGTGTGTATGTATGTATGCATGTACAAACACAAATACACAAGTACTTTTGTAATTAAGTTGCGTGTGCAAGCGTGCAAATTGGTTTTCATTGTGTTTTACTTAAGCACTGTTTAATTAGTGTGTGTGTGTGTGTGCCAAGCAAATGTTAAATACTGTACTTGTATATAGATTAGGAAACGCATTCGCTTTGTGCTTTGCAACTTATTTTTTTATAAGCTGTTCCTGTAACAATGCTTATTAAATGTAATATAATGAGATGTATGTACTGTATTTATGTTTGTTATAGGCAGAAGGAGGCATCTTTAAGATGGGGCTTTCCCTTAGAAGAAAAAAAAAAAGGCCAAAAAATGCAATATAATTTTCAAATGTCAATATCTTTTGTATCAATATAGAGTATTGCCCGAACCTTCGAATGGATCTATTTGTAATTTATTAAAAATTTTGTTTTTCATAAAAAGAACTTTAAAAAAAACATAATTTTTTATTAATTTGTTCCTTTTTTCTTGCTTCAAATGTTTTTAAAACTAGCCTTAAATGTGTTTTATTTCAAAAGCTTTTCTTCCTCCAAATTTCACTTTGAGAAAGCAAAGTTCTTAAGACCTACAGATAAATATGTAGACAGCTTTTTACCAAAAATATACAAAAATTTCTAAAAACAAAACGAATAATTTTTTCAATAAATTTTCAAAAACAATTATAAAAACTTTAAAAATAACCAAGTTCTTAAATGACATGGCACACGACACAATTCTGGTGAAGATGATAATATTTATGTTATGTCAAATTGGTCAAATGGATGCTGTCCATGGACTTGAGGCAACCTCTTCAAACGTTTAACAGAGAAATGAGATATATATCTGAATGCTCACATTGAAAAGTAATATTTTTACATGTAAGAAAATATAGAAGCTAACTTAATCAAAAGCAGAAACCAAGTCAAAAACCATATTTCGCAAAATAAAATACAAAGTGAGCTCAGTTGTGATCAAAAAAGTATTTTTTGCATATGCATATTACATAAAGAATGATTACAATGAGCAAACACATGCATCTAACATTAAGACTGAATACAAAGAACTTCCATTAAATCATTCACATAGTAGTTGTCAAACACAAACAAAATTCTTAACGAGCCCTTCTAACGCATTATGCAAGTGGCGCCACCTGTCGCATTTGCAATTCAAACAATATTCAAGTGCTTGGGCAATGGACAAACAATAAAAAAATGAAAAGAGAGAAAAAAAAACTGCACTCATTATCATAATCATAACAGGCATGAAGAGCACAGTCATCATCAGCATTGATGGCTATCTGGAAAAATGCACGCCATAAAGTCATTTACACAAAAGTTCCCAGACCAGAGAAATTTGCCATCAATGGTCAGTGCACGTTTCGCTCGCCAGATGGCGCTGCCCATCAATTTGATGATACAATGGTCGATGAGCCGTTAATTAATTAAATGCAACAACAAAGACAACAAAAAACCAAAAAAGAAATAAAAATAAAACGAAAAACGAAATCAAACAAAATAAAATGCCGCTCATTAATAAATATTAACTCATAATTGAGCATGAATTAATATTGAATATGCAGCACAGCTGCTTTATACCATACTTATGTACTTACTGCCTAGTAGTATGTTCAGCAGTGATTTAACAATATTTAACAAAAGTTTAAAGTAATATTTAAAACGCAAACAGGTGCAAGAAATCAGTCAGCAAGAAAATAAAATGCATACGGAAACGGCCAAAGTAAAGGAAGGAAAAGCCAATAGCAAACAAGAGTGAAAAAAAGCCACAACCAGCCAGAAACTAATGGAACTAATTGTTCGACGAAAGGCGGCCACATAAATATGGCAGTTGGCGGGGGGGAGGGAGGGCTGCTGAGAGTGTTGAATGTGGCCAAAAACCCATTGTTCAAACGAAAGTGAAATGCCAATGCCAAGCGCCAAGCTCAAGCCGCGACTGCGCTCAATAATTGGAGCAACTGCAGCAGCAGCAGCAACAACAGCAGCAGCAACAACAGCAGCAGCAACAACAGCAGCAGCTTCAACTGCAACTTCAACAAAAATTCCCAGCCCCAAAAAACTTACAAAGTGTATAAAATCATGTGTTTGGCGCGCAGGCGCCGCCAGTCAAAAGTGGTTAACGGAAAGTAACTAACGGTTAGATTTTATAAGCCAACTCGTCGCTTGTGGGTAAAAGTAACTGTGCATTTGCATTGCTTACAACAACAAATTGCAAATCAGCCAAAACAAACAATATGAGGAAGCATTGCGTAAGTAAGCCAAAAAGTAATTCAATGCAAATGCCATTCAAACATGGCTCCGACAAACAGATTCCTGGCAACTGCTTTTGGCCACTATTTGTGATTACTTTGCTAATCCTGCTGCTGCAGCTGGTTAATGGAGAGCAACATGCCGAGGATCATAGGTAAGTAAACAAGTGTTGACAGATACTTAGCTTCAAAAGAGTAGCTTCAAGTTTGAGACAATTATATCTATTGGATGTGAATAGTCAATTAAAGCATATCTTTAAAAACATTCGGAATCGAAGTTGTTTGCTGTTTTGAATTGCGAAATTCCCTTTGATAATTAAAATCAATCTATCTGAACATAAACCGATTGCTATTTCTTTCAAAAAACAATTACACAAAAACTAAAACAATTCGTAAACACTCAAAAATATAAAAAGACCTAACTGTTTAACATTAATTTTTAATTACCAAGTGATTGCTTCAATTTGATGGTATGCATATTTAGTTTTTATTACTGCGTTTACGTTTTGAAATTTCTGGTTTCTTAATTTGGCAAATTGAAAAAGTATCGGTTCACTAAATTCAACGCATAAATTCAAAATTAATGTGCATTCACAAAAGTTGCATGCAAGAAATGTTACAAATATGCTTTACAACATTCGGTATAGTTGCATCATCTCATGAAATTAATAATAACACAATAAGTTTCTAATGCTGAATGAATCTACGACTGTTTGAGATAACAAGAGAAAACATTTAATTGGTTAGACTAAAAAGAAACTGAAAGCATTCAGGACTATTCCTAATTACGATTCCGATCAAATCTGTATTCTGAATTCCGAATATAGATGGAAAATTTAGTTTAAAAACTTGTGCTTTTGAAGCAGTGAAATGAGAAGAAAGAAATGTTATCTTCGGCGTGCCGATGATACAATACAGAAAAGATTTGCATAAGAAAACTTATTTTTCAGCGGATTGTTCCAATGGGAGCTATAAGATATAGCGGTCCGATTTTGATGAAATTTTGACATCATGCATAAACTGTCTTTAAACTTATGTTTAGTGATTTCGGTTGAGTTATCTTGAAAAACAAAAAAGTTTCTCATACAAAAACTAATTTTTCAACCGGTAGTTCATATGGCAGCTATATGTTATAGTGGTCCGATCTGTCCAATTCAACTATAGCTACTACCTGCAATATTTCATCAAGATAACTCTAAAACAAAGTCTTGAAAAACGCACAAACGGACAAGACAGACGGACATGCTGATCACAAATATACAAATTTTTTTCTGAGACGTCTCCTTCAACTCCTTTATTTCGTGACAAAATTATAAAACCCTCTGCAAGGGTATAAAAATATTAAATTTACTGTATTAAGTTGTTAGAGCTCCCTTCCGGACACCTTATGTAAGATTACGGCTAATAGGAAATACTCTATTTTCATAGAATTCAACGCCGTTTCATGTGGCAGCAAATGGACAACAGTGTAATGGGTGGACTCATGGGTCGCATGTTCGGTGGGGCACGAGCAATGAAGTCCATGTTTGGTGATCTCCTGCCCAGCACAGTGGGCTATGCCAAGAGCATGCTGGACTTTCTCCCCACGGAAACAACACGTGTAAAGTACATTATACGAGATCCGCATACGAACAAACCCATGAAAATAATCAAGATGCGTGGCACGCCCAAGAAAGTGGTAAAGCTGATGAGAACACTGCCCAAACCAGCGGTAACAGAGCCCAGTCAGCTGCAGTATGAGAATCGCATGCGGCAGCTGGAGAAGGAGCAGGAACTGATTGTGGAGGGCAAGGTGCCCATGAGCAGTGATGAGGACCTAATGGATAAGTATTTCAAACAAAAGCCACGTGCGAGTAGCAATGAAATTGTCTCCGGCAAGATTATGGAATACCAAAGCTGGAAGCCAGTCTACAAAACGGGTGAGCAGCCCAGCTCCTTTGTTACATTGCGTCCACAGCCAATGACGCAGCTGCACACAAGCATTGTCAGTGGACACGATAGCTATGGCAGTCATGAGCAGCTGCCCCGGCCAGAGAAGCTGGTGGGGCATCGTCCGGATTTGGAGGAGGAGGACGATGACTTTGAGCAGGTCGAGGATGATAATGAAAATGAGCTGTCCAAGCCAAGTCATCAATATGAGGTAACTGAGCATACGGGCGAGGCAAGCGGCGAAGTGCAGGCTTTGGCGCCCATGGAGGGCGGCTTTGTGCCCAGCAAGCATATGTACAGCAGCATGCCCGGCGGCAGAAGTCAGGGCGGAAACAGCGGCAGCAGTCACAGTAGCAGTCACAGTAGCAGTCACAGTCACAGCAGCAGCGGCAACAGCGGAATTAGCGGCAGCAGCAACAGCATGCACGGCAGCAACAGCGGAAACAACATGTACAGCAGCAGCAGCAGCAACCAAGCAACGCGTCCACGTAGTCGTGCGGTCAGCAGCACAACTAGCACCACTACCACCACCAGCACCACCGAGTCGCCCAATTATCCCGCCGCCTTTCTCAAAAAGTATCGCGAAAGGGAAACAGCAGCGGCAGAGGCAGCAGCTCATGCCAAGCACAGCAGCAAAGCGAGAGCCAAGCAGCACAAGGAGCTCATTCTCAATAGTGGACAAGAGATGCACAGACCCGCCTCCAATGTTAGCTTTGCCATGAGCAGTCTGCGCGCACGTCTTCAGGAGCAGCAGCGTCAGAGCAAGCAGCATCAAGATCACGATGCCGAAATGGAGGCAGCACTAGTAGAAGCGATGCATGGGGATAAGTGGCCAGCGGAGGTGCAACAAAGTGATGGCAGCTATCTGAATGGTCCCATTGGACCCAGCGCTGTTGCCTTTGAGCAGCCTTTCAAGTTACCCCGCACCGAGTACAAAAGACAGCGGGCAAATGTGCGACAGCGTGGAACCATTAAGTTTGGCGATAGTCCGGGATATGAGGAGGTGTAGCAGCCCCCCTGCACACATACACACCCCCTCCAAAGACTGGCACGGCATCGAAGCAATAACCAAAGCAAAGCCAAAGCTTCAGTTAAGCGTTTTTAATTGCCTAGTTGTTAACATAGTTTTTAAAAAGCCAAAGTAAAAGCAAGAGTTGAAACATTTTTCCATGCATTTTCCAAATACGTTTTTTCTCTTTTTGCTTCTTCTTTATTAACATGCGGCGGGAAAAGCCATTGCACTGCGCGCACGCGAAATGGCTTAAACTTCATTATGATCTAAGTCGTTATGGCAAATGCATTTTAATTAATGTTCAAATGCGTTTCTCAAGTCGTTGGCACTTATCGCATTTGACAGCCAATTTAAAAGTTTGAACTGCCTTCAAAAACTGACCTCAAAACCGAGAGCAAATTACATGTATACAAAACACACACACACACACACTTAGACACACACACTTACACACATACAAATACAAATGAAAAGTGGGTTAAACCTGCTATAAATTCCAGTGACAAACCAGAGAGAGAACAAAAGACAGCCATAAGACATTGTAAGCTTCAACATTTTACCAGGGACGGCTAAGACGCGCACAAGGGCTGTGTTTCAATCCCTCGTAAGACACACACACACACATTCACACACAAAGCAGCAAGAATGAAATGCAACAAATGCGGTTTTTAATCAACTAAAGCAACAACAACATCAACAACAAGAGCGACAACAGCTAAATTAAAAACCAAGCTCTACAACAGAATGCCAATTGAAATATGTAGTCTGCAAATGAAGGCAAAAAAAAAAAGAAAATACCAAGGTTTAGTTGTTAAGCAAAAGAATTTGATTGATCCAGTAAAAGCTTCTTTAATTACTTAACTATCCACTTGAAATTTGATAATAAATAAAATTGCAAGCTTTACAAGTTTTTGCTACTGCCAATATTTTGTAAGATTGTAAATTTCTCAATAATTTTGTGGTAAGTTTTATGAATTGAAAATATTTCAATGGCAATGCATACTAGAATCTAGATCAATCTTTTCAAAATAATAAATATTATATTTCAATGGAAATGCATACTAGCATCTAGATCAATCTTTTCAAAAGCAAAAATATACATTAAGGGAAAATTAACTTCCGCAAAATCTAATCATTTTTTTGTAAACTTAGTTAGTGCAGCGAATCGATCTTACAGTTGTTTTTAAGAGAGCTTCTTTCGACACTCTTAGCTGTTTCCATTTGCACTTTTACCTAGATTTATTAGAATTGAATTTTCCACAATTATACGAACTTTTATTTTCAGCAATAGTGGAAACCTTTGAAAAAAATGTTCCTCTACAAAATCATGTCGAAATGAAAGACAGGAACAGATCCAGTTTTAATTAAAAAGCGAGATAAAAAGAAAATTATTTTTGTATATTATATTTGTGAATCAAACATTATAATTCAGTTACCATATACAGTTTAAACACTTCTGCGAGGGCACGACATATGACAAACAGCATCTGAGCAATAACGATTGTTGTTGCCACCACAGCCTTTATAATGCCTTCTCTCACACATTCGTGTCATCGGATTAAACCACCAAACAATCATGGCTTTGCGCCTACATTCCTCTCCGAAACGAGCATGGCCAGGATCCCAAGCTGCAGTGCACTCCTGTAAGCCAGGACGTCCAGTGCAAAATCTTTGGGACTGCGTATGCGCCACGTAAAGCGTCAGACAAGCCAATGCAAAAATAAATTTCATTTTTATGGCAGGTACTCGTAGCACAGTGCTTATTTTGAACTGATTGACAAACCTGATTTAAGGTGGGTTTATATAAAGCAGTATAATGAAAATATTAAGCTACAAATAGCTTGTTGTTTATAAGCGACAGCTGTTTTAAAACGTTTTGAATATTTACAAAAAGCCGCATAAAACTGTGTGTTCAAATTAAAAATGCGTTATTTTTGAAACTGTTCGTTTCCATAATATAAATAATACAATATGAATAAAAGAATATAATATGAATAATATCAAATATCTTCTTTTATAGTGAAATAAAACATATGCCACCATGTTGATCTAGATCAGTTATGAACGCATTGCTTTTAGAGATTATCAGGCCTGTTCTAGTTTCCACTTTCGGCCAAATGGTGCTGAAGGGAATTTTTCTCAAATGTGCCCATTTCCACTTTTGACAACACTTTGCGGATTGAATTCACTTGCATTTCATTAAGAATTGAATAAAGTTGCCCTTGTGAAAACATTCTATTAACTAAATGGATGATTAAGAAAAGTTTAAACATTGAAAGGAATTTCACTTTTGCAAAATTTTGACGAAAGTGGAAACCGAAATAGGCCTGTATGCTAATAAGAGTGCTTGTATTATTAGCAATTTTATGAAGAGAACTTTAACTTAAGGTAAAAATGTGTTTTAATTCGAAAGCATTCCTTAATTTAAGTCAAATCCAAACGATTGCTCAAAACTGTACACGTGAAGCCCATCCAAATGATGTCTAAATGATTTCTAATCGTTTCTTTAGTCCTGACTTTCTGCACATGTTCTGCGTCCTTGCTCTAACTTCTTCTGTTGGCCCCATTTTCACATCGAGGACATCCCCCCTTCCCCCCTTTGTTGAACTAGAGTCATTAAAAGCAGCCATTGACTGTAGCAAGCATTTGGTTATGCAAAGCGTCACCAAAAACGCGATTAAGATTGCAGCACCTAACTAAAGCAGCAATAACAAATCGCTGGTACACGCCCAGAAACTTTCAAGGACATTATTGGGCACGTGGCTTAATCTGGGTCTGGGTGCTAAGGCTGGAGTTTGGGGGGCTAAGGTAACCCTACTTTACCTGTCCAAACGCCAGCTGGCAGGAACTGTGTTCAGCATGTCCCTAGGTTCTCCTGTCCTCGACTCTCATTGTCGAGTGCGCCAAATACAAATTAGAATTTAAATGAACAATGCAACCAGAGCGGAAGTGTGTGTGTGCGGGTGTATGTGTGTGAGTGTGTGTGAGTGTGTGTGAGTGCGTGTAAGTGTGTGTAAGTGGGTGACATTGCACGTAGCGCGCGTCGGACAGCAACAACAACAACTAACTGGCAATAATGTCATGCAGTTTGCCGCGTACTTTGCCACCCAATTCTATATATTTTTTTTTCAACTAGTTTCTTCATCTGCCTCCCTCTTTGGCTTTATTTTTCAACAAAAACAACAACAACAAAAAAAAGAGAATTAAAAAAAAGCTTGAGATATTTGTGCAGTATAACAAACTGGGTCGACTGCAAAATGTCAAAGGGATAATGGAATTTCGCATAGAAAATGTGCTAAAGTGCGTTCGGTTACAAGCAAAAAAAAATAAAGTCTATTAGAAAGTTTAGAAAAAAGAAAACCAAAGCTAAACTATAGTTTAATGCATAGTAAATAGTTATAAGAGTAGGAGAACGGAGTATATGCTATGTATGAAAGCGATCGGAAATGGTTGTCAGACGAGTTAATAAGTCTCTTTTTCAAACCAAAATTAGTTGAACGAGTGAGAAATCAAGTATTGCTGTATTAAAATAGTTTTCTATCATATTAAGGCTCTTATTCCCTCAGAAGTAAATCAAAATTAACTTATTTTTGTTTGAGTAAATAGCAATTTTTACAGAGTTTATGTAAATAAAGTTAAAACTATTTCTCAACTTAAACTAAAACTTTTTCAATTTGGAAGCATTTCATTTGAAGTGAATACCAAGTAAGCAAAGGCCATAAATAAAAAATGTTTCTTAGCTCGATACTCGAAACTCAGAACTAAAGCTTTCGTATCCGAACAGCTCATCAATAAACTTATCAGGCCTGTTTCGGTTTCCATTTTCGTCAAAATTTTGCAAGTGAAATTCCTTTCAATGTTTAAAATTTCCTTTACCATCCATCTAGTTAATTGAAACTTTTCACAAGGACAACTTTATTGAATTCTTAATAAAATGCAAGTGAATTCAATCCGCAAAGTGTTGTCAAAAGTGGAAATGGACACATTTGAGAAAAATTCACTTTAGCACCATTTTGCCGAAAGTGGAAATTAGAACTTTGTAGAAAACATTTCGAAAATAACATTTTTAATCAGTGATTCAGAAGATAATTTCGATCAAAAATATTTGAGAATACATTATTTTAATTGTTGAATTCTATGATTTCTGATTCCAAAACAAAAACTTATTAAGATGAAAGCTTGCATGTATTACAATTTATTGACTACATTGAAAAGAGTAACTGATTCCTGCCATAAATAATTCTTATTTTGCAGCTCTTACATAAAGTTACAAGCTCAATGAGTTAATGAAAAGAACACACTTTGCAAGAGTAAAGCTATGCAATTTTAATGACGTGTTTTTTTTTTTGTATAGCAACTTTAATGCCGGATCAGCTGAATGGCTACTTAATTGGTATGTGTGTGTGCTTGTGTGTGCGATAGTAAATAATGGCTTAAAGGACTCTATGGCGACTCAATTAAATATATTTAAGGCCAGATAATTGTTGCGTGGTAAATGCCAAACGCCTTTTGCTTACCGCTGTCAAAGTGAAATTTATGTAAGCGAAATTCATTTAATTAAAAACGTCAATCGGTCAACTGACAGTTGAAAAATGTCGCATATTGAGCATACGCAGCGTTGGTGGGGGAGGTGGGAGGCAGAGGCGTGGCATGCCAGCACACGTAGTGCCAAAAAGAAAATGTTATTAATTATGGCATGCGAGGCACGAGGCGAAATGCCAAACTAAATTATAAGGACGACAACATTGGGAAAAGGCCAATTTGAAGTGGCTTTTCATTGCTGCCTCCTCTCTCCATCGCTTTTATGAAAGGAGCATTGAACTCGCAATCAGCAAGCAGCTAGATGAAAATGGGTAGCTGCACATTTAGCATAGAAAACATTTTGTTTGCTTAATAAAACAAACACACACATACACAGATATGAACGGAGGGGCAGAGGAAGGGTGTGCAGCCCGACAGCGTTTAGCGTCAGCTTAGAAGTGCGAAATGTTCGCTGCATGCTAAAAAATTAAATATTCAAATACAACAGCAGAGCGGGGGGGAAAAGGGTGCGGGCATTAAATGTATAGACAGGGGCAATGCTTTATAGAGGAAGAGTAAGCCAAAGCACTCGAACTAAAGCGAAATATATATGGAATGCATATATGCACAGGCGACAAAAATGCAACATTCATTTGAGGCAAGCAAATATTTTCAATAATTTTATGAAACCAATTAAATTGTGTTAAATTCAAAGAGCAAATAGCATTATAATCAAGTCAACAATCATTAAAACAGTCTATTGTTGCTTGAAAGTTATTTATGCTTGATTTAAACATAAAATGTTTATCTTAATATTGTTTATAAATTGCAAACTGACTTGAAATATTCTTAAAATTGTTTCATGCATTTTACTTAGTGTCGATGACCGCAATTTGTATTTTGCATTCAGTACATTTGTTTAAAGTATTAACATGTGTAAGCTATTGTAAATAGCAATCAATTTTTCAATGGAATTTCCATTGTTGCACTTACAAGGTTTTCTCAAGCAAATTTAAAACAATTTAAGTTAAAATTCTTTTAGCTAAATCAAAATGAATTCTGAAAAACTATTGAATATTAGATTTTGGTTAAAAACTCTCTAAATACAGTCGAACTTCTGTACAATTAAGTTATCTTTTCGTCCAATATTAAAACCGTTCTAACTGGGGTGTCACGAAAAGCTCTTCCAACCGAATACCAATCCTTAGGTGTCGCAGAAATCTCTTTGGTTGCAAAGCTTCCGTGGTTTCTCAAGAGATTTGGGTAAATTCAGCCACAAAAAAATGTTTTAGAATAAAAGCAATCATTTTAATAAAATGGAAACTATTTTTCTAAGTAATCTGCATTTATTTTTTTAGTACTTCATGTATTGTAAAAATTTGTATAAAATACAATCTAAGTTTTAGTTTTCTACATAATTAATAGCACAAAAAAGGAAAAAAAAACTTTTTCAAAAGAACTTTTACAAAGGTAAATCGGTTGCTGTTTGATCAAAAACGGGTAAAACGCGCAAACGTAATCAAAAACGATTTAAAAGTACTTTAAAATGGGACGAGCTATGATTAAACAGTATGTAATTCTGCGTTAATGATATAGTATTAACACTTTCGTTAACTTGCAAATTACACATAGTTTAAAACTTTGCAAAGGACAAAGAGTTGCAGCACATGAAAAAAACGCAGAAAAAGCGCAGAGTAAAGTTGACTCTGCAAACAAAGCATATCATTTAATGACGCTGAATTAACAATCAATTTGTGCGTAAGTGAAAATCATGAAATGGCGTTTAAGCACACATTAACATAAAATGATTTTGCAAAATGAAAGAAAGCATAAACGCAGTATGCGATGTCGTATAAAACATATCGCAAACTTTGTCGGTTGTATGAATATAACAAGCAGCACTGTATGTATATGTGTTATGCATGTATGTATGTATGTGTGTCTGTGGTTGTAGAGCAGAATCTAGAGCAGTTAAAAGCCCAGCGGTCCCATTGCCCGAGTGCCAAGTGCGGGCGCAAAAGCCAGAGCCAGAGCCAGAACCAAAAGCAGAACCAGAGTCAGAGTCAGAGCCAAAACCGAAGCTGATGCAGATGCTAAAACAGGATCTAAGGCAGCAGCTGAAGCTGGCCGGGCTGTGTTTAGTTTAAGTGTGTGTGTGAGTGCAAGTGTAAATGTATGTGTGTGTGTGTGTGTGTGTGTGTGTGTGCTTTGAAGGCGGCGCAAGTTGTTGGTCGTTTATCTGTGTCTGTGTGTGGCGGCTGTTGAAGTGTAATCAGCGGCACGGCGGCAATTACTGCAGCATATGCATGAAGTACTCACAGTTTATAGTTTGCACTTGGGCTGCGGCATGTCTACTGCTTGTGTGTGTTAGGCTTAGTGTTAGTGTGTGTGTGTGTGTGTGTATGTTTGCATAAAAGCTGGCAAAACGCAGTGCAATTTGCAGCGCTGAGCGGATTTTCAAAATGCTAAATGCAGCTGCTGCTACTGCAACAACAACAACAACAACAATAGCAACAACAACAGCAACATCAACAGCAACATCAACCGTTCAGCTGCAGTGCATCATCAGTGGATTGCTGCACTGTGCCACTGTGACTGCCACAGCAGCGGTTAGAGTTGCGGCTGTTGTTGACTTTGATGCACTTGTACACGTTTTGCCTGGCAGCCAACATCATTTTAATGAATATTACGTTTAACGCTTTTAAATTCAATTTGTTTCCGACACACAGCACTTAAAAGCAGGCAACGAAAAATCAAATCGAGTATGGTTTATATTATATATTTAAGCATAATATTTGAAGACCAGCTGGCTGACTTTTAATGAGCTGCTTTACAAGGCTTATCAGCCACATTACCAAAACTAAAGGCTAAACAAACTATACAACAATTTAGTTTTCTCTTTAATTTCAAAATAATTTTAAGCAGCAATTAAAAACAATTATAAATACTGCACAACGCTTTGATTTGCCTGCAGCTACAATGTTAAACCAAAAAGAATGCATAAATAAGAGGAATATCTGGCAACATTTACAGCCTGTCTTTTCGTTTGGCTTTTCGGTTTCTGCTTAGATCGGTAGCTACCGGTGAACGAATACAATTTACGCATGTGGTTTCGTATTCGGTATCTTTCAAAAGTTCTTCTGTCTCGCTCGAACACTCGCCAAAAGCCATCAAACACTCCAGCAAGACTTTCAGAGTTTTTGACTTCAGCCAAATATTCTACCATCTACGAATACTGTTTTTATGAATAATGTTTTTAGAACGCATGATGGCAGCTCGGCATTTCAGCGACATCGGGTCAATTTTTTGGACGTTTTACTTCTCTTAGTACTTATATTCTTTTTGGTTGAACTGACTTAAAATTTGTTCATTTAGATTATAAAACAGTTTAGCAGTTTATTTTAAACCAAACAGAACTCGTTTTTAATTAAATGTTTCAACAGACTGCACAAATAAGCTAAAGTCTTTATAATCTTCGACGCGAACTCAATTCTTAAGTATCATAAATCGCTTATAGATTAAAGCATTATTGCTAGACCATAGCTTTTTCACAAGTTGTTATTTTCTAACACAGACAACTTTATTGTTTTCTCTTCATTTATATGTGCTTTTAAACGAAAGGTGTTTAATTTTGCCTTTAAGGCAGGCGAATAAATCCATAGAATGTGTTTCAAAATTAATTAAGATGACATTTGTTTGAAATATTTTAAGATATATTTGAACAAACGACTCATTGTTTCAGTCCTGAAAAGTAATGTTCAGGCCTGAGCGTTTACAGTACTGCTTGCTTTCCTTTTTGTATGGGATGTCCTACTTACAGAAGGCCTTTTTTCGTAAGGTCTATTAATATGAATATTTCCCTTTTATTTTTAAATTCCCAACTGGAAATTTTCGGGAAAGTTCGTTTACGCTCGTAGGCATTACCTTCTTGCTTCTAACGTAAGGTTTATCTTTCGGCTTCGCTTCCGGGTTCGCTTCTATATTCAGATTTTTTCAAAATTTTCAAGGGAATTCTGAGAAATCAGGTATGAACATTCTATTTTCCACCGCTGGGGAGTTATATTTGATCACTCACCATACTTTATAAACCATTTTTTTTGTATACCGACATTATCAACCACAAATAAATACACATTTGCATTATTTGACTTGCCAAAAAGCCTATTTTATTATAAAACTGCAATTGTTTTGTTTACCTTTATATGAGCTCTTTATTAGGTTACATCAATTGCAGCAAATATTGTTGGCAGTTTTGCCTTTTTGATTGGATTTTGCGCAATGTGTGAAAATGATTTCGATTTCATATATATCCGAATGTGTGTACAGTAAGTAGTTGAGAATCTGGGCAACTTCCGCTTTTGGGCAGTCATGGTCACAAAACTCAAATGGATTGAGAAAAAAACTATTCAATTTTTATTTTATTGAATAACTTCATGCATGCCAAATGTTTAAGTTGCTTCAGCAGCAGCCAACGCACTCGAGCACTTGAGCTGCTCGAAGGACGTCCTGTCGTCTTGTCCTGCTGCAATTGCTCTGTCAATAGCAGCAGAGGCAATGACTGTGGCAGTGGCAGTGGTAGGAGCAGTGGCAGTTGCAGTGGTAGCAGCAGTGGCACTGGCAATGACTATGGCAGCGGCTGCATTCAAGCGATTTTTATGGATACGCCGGAGAGCAAATCGCATATTATCGCATCATGTTGCACGGGGCAGGAGCAAGCGCAGGAGCTGGAGCAGAGGCTGGAGCAAACGGCTGTGCTGATCATTAATCTTTACAAGCTGCCAATGTGTGCGCCTTTTTCGGACTTCAATTGCTGCCGCTGCACGAACATTTACCGATGCAGGATGCCACACGTACTTCAGTTTGTGCCACGGCTCTTTCTATGTGTGTGTGTGTGTGTATGTGTGCGTAGAGGCAACAAAGAAGTTGGGCGGTGGGGAAATGCATTAAATCGCGGATGGAGTCCATTAGAAAACCATTGAAGCACATTCTGTCGATTGCAGCCAGTTCATATCCTGCCCAGGCGGATGTGCAGCTGCCAAAATATTGTTTAAGTCGTTCCTGCTTTAGAAACAAACTCAAAAATTACTTTTTAAAACTAGATATACGCTGTACACATTTGAAATGGTTGAAAAGAATGCCAATAAAATGTTGAAATCGTAGTAAATGTAAGTCAATATACGGTAATATTGATAGTATAAATAGTTTTAAGGATTTTCTACAGTTCATTTAAATCCTAACTTGGTTTTATATCAATTACTTTTCGATACTCCTTTACAGTATCTCAGAGCTGGGTATCTCTTAGTCGATCACTCTTCTACTGAAACACACTCGTTCTTTGTTATTTATTAAAATATCTAAGGCAAAGGCTTAACTTTTTTATTTATGCACAAGCGCACATAAACTGCTTTTGGTAATAGACAAAAAATAGACAAAAAAAAAAAGAAAAAAATAATGTAAGGAAAGGAATTCTGCTGCAGTGTGCTGTTCTTTCAACAAAATTTTCACCCCTTTTTGCGTTGGTATTTTGTTTAATTATCCACATGAAAAATTCTTAACAAAAAAAAAAAAATAGAATTTCTAACTAGCAAAAGACTACCAAAGACTTGACCCAATCTAGCACCAACAACAACAAAAATGGAATCAAATTAACAGTAAAATAAAACCAAAAAAAATGCGTTTGAAATGCTTTTGGGTCCCAAAGTCCGCAAAGTGCGAAAAGTAAAAATGAAGCCAACTTTGAAGAGATAGCAATAGTAAAAATAAGCAAAAATAAAATAGAAATAGAAATAGATAAAATAAAAGCAAAGAGTGTTGGTATTTGAAGTGTCATGCCAAAGTTGGAGTAGATTTTGTTGGTTGTGTGGTATGTAATCAAGAAGAAGTTGATTGCAAATAGAAACTTAAAAAGCTTTGTTTTATAAATAAATACAATTTTTGATATATTCTGATGATTTTTGACTTATGTTTGATTATGTTTTTAAAAGAAAATGCGAAACAATTTATTGAATATAATTTTAAAGTTGCTTGACATGGTTTGATGTCAAAAATAAAAAGAGTTTATCAGCCCTGTTCTGAAATATACTTTCAAATCAATTCCAAAGCATACTTTCGGGAGCCCATACAAATTAAATGAATATATGTAGAACAAAGCTATGCTTCTTAATTGTATCGACCTCTAAAGAGAGTGCTACATTATTTTCTGTGGAATTGATTCGAAAGTGAAATTCAGGACTGGCCGAATATCTTCTGAAAGTGTGTTTCCTGAATATATTATAGATATTATAGTATATAACATTCATACTACGTTACCAAAGGTAAAAAGATTACATCGGTTTGTGCAAAAAGATATTCCGCATGGAAATCCCACATAAAATTTTGACAACGTTCGATTTCCAACAACATTAGCTTTGTTAGAACTGAGCCGATCTTTAAATGGAATGATTGTTTTGTCAAAGTTTCTTTTTAGTCCCTGTTCCCAATAAAAATGAGGAAGTTATAAAGTAGGTACATTTCAAACTACATAAACTATATATATGCTTGATCAGCATCAACAGCCGAGTCGAACTAGCCATGTCCGTTTTTCTGTCCGTCTGTCTGTCCGTCTGAATGAACGTGTCCATCTCAGAGACTATAAGAGCTTGAGACACCAAACTTGGCATGCAGGTTCCTGTATACCATACGCAGATCAAGTTTATTTCAAATTTCGGATGCAACCCGCCGCACCCCCGCAAATCAAAAAAAACTCCCACAGCCACAATTTTAAAGATACAGCTTTAATTTTTGGTACACATATATTTACATTTAATCAATGTTGATAAATTGCGTAAATTTCATAACGATCGAATAACAAACACCAAAGTTATTGACGAATCTATTTCCCCCCGTCTCAGAAGGCAGAAACTACAGTTTTACAGGCAATGCGCACGTTAAATGTTGGGAGCAGGGAGTCTCGTAGTCGGGCACACCCAACTAGAGCATTCTTACTAATTTTAATCGATAAACAATCAATTATTTCTATTCATTTCTTTATTTGAGTACTGCTGGTTTCAAGCTAAAAAACTATCAATTAAACATAAATTGAAACAATTTAGTCCTTCGCTAATGATTTCAATTATGTTCTTGCTGAATTAAATTTGATTGAAATGCAACATGTGTTAATTATGTCGATTTGTTTAACAATTGCATTTGGCTTTATTTGTGGTCAGAAAGCAGCATCATAACACTAATGAGTTTTTTTTTTTTTTGGTAAAATAAAAAAGCACCAACTTTTTACTCACCTGATAAGCAAAATACCACAAACCGAACGAGGTTACAACAAAATAAATTTAAGTCAAAGCCACAGGGTTTGTTGAATTTTTTATTTTTATTTTTTAGGTTGCTGCGCTGTTCTATTGACAGAGATATTTAATTTTATATTTTTTTTGGTTGCCTTTTGCTTTGGTTTTTTTATTTGCTGCTTCTTACAGTTCATTTGCTAAAGCGAGCAATGGAAAAAGAAGAAAAACAAGAAGCAGAAATTTAATTAAATCGACTTTCTTTTTTATTTTGTTAACTTGCATACATTTTTGTGTACTTATGTATTTTGAAATGTGCTTGAGTTGGCTTTTAATTTGATTACAGAATCCTTTGGCACATGGTTTTTGTTGCTGCTGCTTCAAGGACGAAAGACAAATGTTTATAAGACCACGGAAAGCCAAAGGAGAATTTCAATTAAAATGTGCTTTTAAAATATTCATTATGTCTGATCCAATGTTGTTGTTGTTGTGCGTGTTTTAGTTGTTGTTGTTGTTTGGAATGGGTGCTGTTAATTAGCGCACAAAAATCTGCTGCGGTTTTTTGTCTTACGATAAAATTATGATTGTGTGTGTAAGTGTGCGTAAGAGTGTGTGTGTGAGCTGCTTTTATGAGTTTTGTACGCATAATAATAATCATATCAAGGCGACCGAAACAGGAATAAAACTTGCCAAATGACACAGCAGTTGTCGCAAGTACCACAAGGACTGAGTTAGATAGTGAGAAAGACAGAGAGAGGGCTAGAGAGAGTTAGAAAGAGAGAAAGAGATAGAACAGGGGCATGCAGGAAAGTGTGAAAGAGAAGACAGCGACATGGCCAAAAGTTGTGCCATGTTTTATGAGCAAAGTTGTTGCTCCAAAAACCACTTGAAACAGCTCCTCACAAATTGTGGTTGTTGTTGTTGCTGTTGTTGTTGTTGCCGCTGTTGTTGTTGTTGTTGTTGCTACTGCTTTTGTGGCATGATGAAGTGTCATGAAATTTAATCAATTTATTTGAAACGTGCGACGGGGCACAAGGCGTTTTAGCCCCATAAATAACGCCGGCTAAACTAAAAATGTGACAATGCCAAAGTGACAAAGTAAATAACAAACAATGAAAATGCAATAATAACAAAAACAACATGAAAACACACTCTACTTCTTTTTTACAAAAAACAAGCGAGATCTTCAAATAAAGTTTCATTGTTTGGCAAACGGCAAAAACGCCACACATGAAGCGACTTTTTCACATTCTGCAAAGCCAGCGACTCCATTTGAAAGAGTTGGTTTCTGGCAATGTGAACACTTGTATACTCTTTCTTGCATAGTTTATAAGACCTTGAAGATGTGGCATTAGTTGGCATAACTATAGTTATCAAGTTCATAGCGACGACAGAAATCGTGTCCTTCTGCAAACTTGTCTTAAGTTATCCAAAGTTGTCGTCATTTCAAAGTTGTCAATCTGAAGTTGTTTGAAAAGTTAAACAACTTTATTCAAATTGTATTTTAATGTCATTTGATTTAATTTAATTTGTTTTGCGCATTTAATTGATAAATTTATATTTAGAAACTATTTTTAAATGATTTTTCAGCTAGCTGTTTTGACAGCTTTATTAGAGTTTCAAATTTAACTTAAATAAATATAAATAATTATTTTAGATTTTGAGAACAATATTTCATAAGCTTAATTGAAATATAGAGACTTAAGGGGCTATATACACTTGTGATGAATGGAGCATTAGAACCGA
Source organism: Hirtodrosophila cameraria (assembly GCA_949708635.1). NCBI lineage: Eukaryota > Metazoa > Arthropoda > Insecta > Diptera > Drosophilidae > Hirtodrosophila > Hirtodrosophila cameraria. Next base: position 13,635,341 of record OX453089.1, on the reverse strand, counting down.
AGTTATAGCTGATTATAGCAAACTACCTGCACAGCACGCAGAAACAAACTAGAAACTTTAAACGCGATTAACTCAGAATCATGTTTTTTCGAAAAGACCTTTGCGGTGGACAAAAAGATATGGAATAAATATTTCACACAAAAATCGAGAAAATTTCATCTTTTTTCGTGGTACAAGTGTATCTAACCCCATAAAAACATGACTTTAAGGATTTACTTTATTCACCAACGTTGTGATAAAGTTCTGATACCCTGTCAAATGGATATACAAGACATTTGTAACCCATACGCATACGAGCTGTCGGTTAACAGAGTGCGTTTGAAAATTCTTTACAAATTTCGTTGCTACGCACGTACAGACTAAACGTCCTTTTCTTTCTCGGTTTCTGCTGCCAAGATGATTTCGTTCCTGCCCCCTGTCAAAACGCACCCCTCGTACACAGAGCGGGGAGTGGGGGGGGCAACGCTTTGCGCCATTATTGTTGGCAACTCACAGGCAAAGCGTTTATAAATTTATTGTTTTCTACGCGTGTACTCAAGTGTTGCTGCGTGTTTCTGGCAACAAATTGGCCAACAAGAGGCACACAACAGAGACCCCCCACAGAAGGGGGGGCAAGCGACAGGACGACAGGAAACGTTAGCTTTCATTTTGGCTTTTGGCCACTCAACTCGTTGCGGTGACGCATTTTATCATAATTATATTAACACGCCAAGAGCGACTATAGTTTATGTTCATGGGCTTTCAGCCACATAAATTTTAAAGCCAGAACCTCCGCATGCTCAACTCCTGCACCCCAAAAAGTAGGCAACATTATTTTGCGTACAAGCTTTAATTGGAAAATATATGAAATTAGTCGAAACTCGACTTGCAGATGTGCTGTGTGGGCTGGATTCGGTTTGTGTTGAGTTTAGAATATTATTGTTTGATAATATTAAGCATTTAAGTTACTTTTTTAATAGATATATTAAACAAATTTTAAAATAGAAATATGATTATGCCTTATAAATCTGATTTTGAGTTATGACTAACGGGTTAACAATTAATAAATGTCATCATTAACTACAAATAAGGCAACACTTTTGGTGTTTTTTTAATAAAAAACAGAACAATATATACAAAATAAATCTATATAAAATAAATATATAAAAAATAAAAATATAAAAAATAAATACATAAAAAATAAACAAAGAAATAAAAAATATATAAAAATAAAAATAATATAATAAAATATAATAATAAAAAAATATATAAAAAATATATAAAAAAAATATATATAAAATATATAAAAAAAATAAAAATTTTTTAAAAAATATATAAAAAATAAAATAAATATATAAAAAATAAAAAATAATATATATAAAATAAAAAAATATATATACAAAATTAGGTGTATTCACAACATTTTTTTTTTTTTTGTGACAAAGAAAACTAGTAATTGATGTAAAGTAACGAACTATTTGGAAAATAAGCCGAAGGGGCTAAAGTTAATTTTCTAAATAATTAAACAGATTATTCACAAGCCGTGAGCACCATTAAAAAAATATTCTTTATATTTACGACTTCTTCAGACACAACTCAAATATACCCTTTTATGAAATAAAGAGCATAAATAAGAGAAAAAAAATTAATGCATAGCAGCAGCTGAAAGAAAAGCAACAGAAATTCCGAGTGGAAAGGTTGAAAAGTGCACACATGACATATTATTATATCAGCTATATGTGTGTGTGTGTGTATGCGTATGTTTTTGTGTGTGTGTGTGTTTGTGTGTAAATTGTTGTTCATTTTTTTTGGTGCAAAATTCATTTCGCGCCATATGCGCATTTAGTACGGACACAGACCACAACAGTGGGTTGAAAGCAGTTGGGAAAAGGAAGTTGGGGAACGCTGGAGCAGCAGTTGGCAGCCAACTGAAAGAACCAACATACCACATATATAGTAGCACACACACACAAATACACACCCAGCCACACATACGTAGGCATAATTAAAAAAAAATATACTTTTTACTACGGCAAATACAACAAACACTTTGGTGGCTAGGGGTTGGTAGGTTCAGCTCATATTTAGGCCAAAGTGGTAAGAGTAGACCACCCTAGCAACTCCCCCACCCCTCTCCACACTAGTCTAATGCCATCCACTCTCAACCCACAATATATAATTAAATTACAATTAAAATAATTTAATTTTATTACTGCGCTTTTAACAGCCCCACACACTCTGCTCTGCTTTGGTTTACTCTGAACCTGCCTCAATCTGTGGCAACTAGCAGCAGGCATTATGTGGAAACATAATCACAAAATGAAATGCGAAATATTTGTGGGTGGTTGTGGTCTGGTGGTTTTACTGGTTGCTCTCAAACTGGACTCGGCTCGGTCGCACCACTCAATTAGGACCAATTGAATTATAATTTGTTTTCTGTTGCATTCCGAGAAACTTGGAACTTGTAAGTGCTTCAAATGGTTGCGTGCCAAACTTGAGTACAACGACAACAACAACAACAAAATACTTTTCGTCCTTTCAAATGCCACGTATATAGTACGTAGGAATGTTAATTAGCTTGGATGGGTCACCCTGCAAAACTGAAATAAATGGGCGAATGAGGAATTTTCTATGAATGTGAGAAACATTGTGTTTGCTTAATATAATTTGAAAACTAACTTGTTAGGGACACGCTTGACTAAATCAAATTTAGTTAATTTTAGAAATACATATATTATAAGAATAATTAAACTTATAACAAGTTCATTTAATGCACAAGTGCTTAAAATGTTTTTTTATTCCTTTTTTTGCGTTTTATTTTAATCATCAAATTTATGCATCATTTTTTTCAAAGCAAGCCATAAAACCGTTTTAAAATTAATTTTTGTTGATTTCGAAATGAAAGCAAATATTTCACACTCGGCAGTTGATGCTGATCACGAATATACAAATTTTGTTTTTCTGAGACGTCTCCTTCAATGCGTTACACATTTCGTGACAAAATTATAATACTCTCTGCAAGGGTATAATAAAGCCAAGGATATAAAGCGCTGAAAGGACATAAGCTACGTTAATGTTATGTATATTTTGCATAATTGTTTTTATGAATTTGGTTCGAAAAGTATAAATTCCGCTTAAGCAAGTAAGTTTCTTAAGAAATTTATAAGTGTTAGCTTATTTAATATAAACATAACGTCTGTTTCGAATAACACTTGCGAATCAATTTAACAATAAGACATTGTTTTGAAATTGAAAAGAATTGAAAAGCTTAGTTGTGCTGTATGTTTATTGCTTCCTAAACTTTGCTATTTCTATTTAAGCATGTAAAATTGATACAAAAGTAGAATTTCAAACAGGTCTATATAAGTAACATGTGCTTATAATTCTTAATTGGCTTAAACACGTGCAATAAGCCCTTTGAAGCGTTAAGAAAAGTCGCAAATATGGCTTAACTCAAACATGCTAATCAGATTTTGCCCAACTCGAACACAACATAAGCCAAAAACAAATCCTTTTTCCAAAATCCTGTAGACAGCTGCTGGAACAGCAGAAACAAGCCAACACTTTTTAGCAGTCGTCGCTAGATGCTTTTCTCTTTAAGATTATGCAGAATGCCAAATGCCTTTGAATTGATTATAGGGCTACATATACATTTTTTTTTGCTTGGCTACCAATAACCAGATAAGTAGCTAGCTGTAACCTTATCTGTTCTGAACGACACGAGGCAAGTTGCCAACCCGCCCCCAAAAGCAGTTACCAGCAACAACAACAACAACAACAACTAAAACAACAACAGCCAAGTTGGCACTTTTACTTATGACGTGTAAGCGGCTCGAAACAGTTTATGCGATTTGTTTCCTTATTGGCGGCACGTGCCAGTTGCTGCAACCAACAGAAACCACTACAAAACTGAGCCACAATTTAAAGCAGCTCAGTGCAGGGGCTTCCATGAAGTGTTGCCTCCCCTTTTTGCTAAACTAGGCGTGTGAAATTTAACGATTCAACATCTCTCCAACAGCCCGTAATAAGTCAGCCAAAAATAAAGCAAGCTTTGCTTTCTTCGGATTGTAAATCATATATACCCTTACAATAATTGTTTTTCATACAAAAACTCAATTTTCAACAGATTTTTGCTGCAACAGCTATAAGAAATACTTGTCTAAATTTAATCTCATTTTCGAAATCTTTAAGAAAATATAACGAAACTCACAATTTTTGAGTTTGTTTTCGGTTTTTCTAAAGAAATTAAACTCATGTTTGAATATTATATTGAGGCCTGTTTTCATTGCTGATTCCGACGAAAGCATTCGGAATCGTGTTTGTTAGCTGTTTTTATTTTCCGAGTATTGATAAACATTATAAAGTAAAGCTTATAAAATTTTGCTTTTGAAAAGTTTTTGACTTATTTTTTAAAAAGAAATCCAGTTTCAATCGAAAAAAGGAACACAAAATCAAAACCGATTCGAAATGACTCGGAAGTGGAAACAGTTCTGTATGTGATCGGATTTTGATGAAATTTCGTTGAAATGCCTAGATGCTATAACTCAGAATTTGACAGTTTGTTAACTTTAAACACAAAATAATCGACCGATCGTTTCTATGGCAGCTGTAACACATTATGGCGTCATATTAAAACTCGGAATTGATGAACTTTGAGCGATTGTTTCAAAATGAAAAGAGAAAATTGTAGTCAAAACTGAGGAAAACCGATAGCATTCAGCATTAGTTTAATTCGGCTTTTAATGCTGATCTGATATATCTACTTAAATACTTTATGAGGTCGCAGTTGATTCGTTTTCAACTTGGCACATTTCGGGACAAAATTCCTATAAATTCTGCCTCTACAAGGGTATAGAAACTCATTACGCGTCCAGCGACTTATCGTTGTCGGTGTCTGGAATGTGGGTTCATCTAACGATGCGACATCTCATTTGATGGACATTGAGGCAGTCAGCTGTTCAGTAAGCTGGACAGCCGCCAGCAAATTCAAAAAGCTCGTGCTAAATTGTCTCAAATTTCAGCTGCTGTCGTCGGAACATTGTCTGAGTGACATTAACTCGCATTCTTTTTTTTTTTTATCCCAAACCCCAACTCTCTAGCTCTGTATTCTTATGCAGATTTGGCGCTTAACAGACAACTTTTTGGTATTTTTTGGGGGGGCAAATGGAAATTGGCCCCGTTTTGCGTTTGCATTGCCAAAAATAAAAATCAACTTAAGCAGCATAAATAATTCTTTTATGTGCTATGTGTTTGGCAGTCAACGTGGCGGCAAATTAACTTTTCAACCATTTGGCCAATAAATGGATACAAAATCCAAAAGTTTATTATACCCCCAAAATTGCGATTGATGGCAATTTGAAAGAGAAATGTTATTCTAATGGTAGCATATATATTTGCTGTGAGCTGAAGAAGAAATAAAGAAGTTCAATTACATTTTTTGAAAATGAAAACTTAATTTTTATATCCTGGAAAGTTTTCTTTATTTTGATTTTTTGCAAAACTCTTGAATATTTATAATAATTTTATAATATTCATTAAAAATGTCTTATGGAACAGTGTATATCTCTATTTCTCTCTTAAATTTTTACAATATATATCGCATAACTAAATTAAAAGTTAAATGGTTATACTATACTACCTATAATGCACACATTTGCTACTTTCGAAGATTTGGTGAAATGAATCAAGTCAATAGCTGGAATGAGATTGGCCAAAACAGGCAACCAAAGCTGATTTTAGAAAATTGCAACAGAAATGCAGCCACATCGAATTGATTTGAGCAATTTGAAAGAGCGCAAAAATGTGCACTGTAGAATGCAATTGGCATTGGGAGTCCCTGAGACCCACACACACACCCACACACATCACGCACACACACCACGCATACACACCATTCACACACACACATACATCACACAACCCCAAACCCGCTAACGGTCTATTTAACCACCCGCCGCCTGTCCAGGAGCCAACCGACATGCGCTGCATGCGAAATACGAAATGCGAAATGCGAGAAAAGCCCAAAAGCAATATTCAACTGGCAGTCAGCAAATATTCGAGTATTTTGTAGATACTTGCAACCGCTCGCAAACATTTTTTAGCTGCCTTCAGTCAATCAAACCGCTGAAAGAATTTCAAATTCCCAACCCCCCCTCCAAAACTCTCTTGCCCCTGCCACAACTCTGGCTCCATTCACTCGCTATTTAAAATGAATTTCTATTCCAGCGCCGTTGCTTTTAATGAGCAGCAATCCTTTTTTACGCAAAGCAACAATACTAATAAGCAGCAAAAGTGTGTTCAAGATTGAACGACAATAAGATACCCTACACTTTGCTATTATGCATAGTAACTAACTAGTAAGTGGGCGTGGCAATTGTGTTTTTACTCAAATTTTTCAAGTTTTGCCATCAATATAAATTTTGTTGGGCCCGTTCTACAGGTTTGAGAGAAACAAACATTGCTTTATATATTTATCCAATCTATTTAATAGGGCAACGGAATGCAACCTGCAAAATTTTGTGATTCTAGCTAAAGGGGTGTGGGAGCTACCGACTTTGCATATTGGTGGGGGCGGGGGTGGTCGTGGTCAATTTTTTTTAGTCAGATCACTCAAGGAAGTGATTAGTAGCCCTTGTGTCAAATTTGGTTGCTCTAGCTTCAAAACTGTGGAAGAAAACTGCGTTCATACGGACGGACAGACGGACGGACAGACGGACATTTCACAAACCCAGTATACTCTTATTTCTTTTTTAAATTAAAAAAGAAATATAAAAATAGAGAATTTCTTTAAATTAAATTAAGTTTCTATTTAAAAAATATTTCTGAGTTTTCTTACAAACAAACCATAAAGTTTTCAATACATTTCATTTTCACGACGATTGTTACTTTGACAGCCAATTTTTTAGGAAAAAAAGCTAAGACTTAGAATTGGTTAGTTTGTTCGAGTTATCTTGAAAACCAAGATTGTCAATCGATTGTTCCTAATCCAACTAAAAAGCGTTAAATGTACTTTCAAACGATAGTTTAAGAACGATAATTTAAGATTTTTTGATTAGGAATGCTGCTAAAACACTTGAAGTTTATTTATCATTTATGACTTTAATACCAAAGGTCAACTGAGAAAATGCAATGAATCGATAAACAAATTTGCTTTGCCATAAATATTTTAATTGGCCATTAAAAGAAGCAAACGCTTGTTGAAATAAACCAACAGATTGCTTGCCAAAAATATTTATGGCTTTCAAAACGAAAGACTGCAGCTGGTAAATCAAGACTTGTTTCTTCAAACTAAATATCTAAGCGATATCTAAGTAAAACTTTGAGAAACATTAAAGCAATAAAAACAACGGTTTTACAACATTCAACTAAACAGAAAAATTCGTGCAATTGAATTGGCAAAAGAAAAACAGTTTTCCACCCCAATTGAAATGAACAAATTCAAAAACTCTCACATAACTGGGCCAATAGCAAACTGAACAACAAGTTGTTTACGCTCTTATTTAAGCAAAGGCCTCTTTTAAGCTGCCGAGCTTGTGACAAAATGTTCTTGGCAACTGTGGCAAATGTTGAGCATAGTTGTTGTAATGTGTTTGTATATATAGTATATATATATATATATTTGTAGTATCGTAGCATATGAAATTCGCACATCATGAACTAAGATATGAAAAGTTAATAAGCAGCAGAAACGTGACAGGAAGCAATGGGGCAACAACTGTGTGGCAAGCATTTGCTTTGAACTTCTGCAGCAAAGTTTGGGGTTTAAGGTGTGAAAGTTTAGTTTGTCTGACATAATAAAAATTGACTTGAAATGTCAGGGGAGTAAATGGCAAATGTTGCTAAATTGAATACAGTTTGCTTTAAGTCAATTGCAAATTGCATTGCTATAAAAACAGAAAGGAAACACATGTTAATGTCATAATCAATGATATTTTCAAAACAGGAAAGAAATGTTATCTTCGGCATGCCAAAGATATATGCCCTTGCAGAAAAGATTTGCATCAGAAAACTTATTTTTGAACTGATTGTTCCTATGGCAGCTATAAGTTATACTTATCCGATTTTGGTAAAATTTGGTCAACGTGTGTAGAACGTGCTTTAATTTAGGTATAGTGAGTTTGGTCGAGTTATTTTGAAAAACACAAATGTTTTCTATACAAAAACATATTTTCAACCGAACGTTCCTATGGCAGCTATAAGATATAGTGATCCGACTTTGATAAAATATGGTCCACATGTGTAGAACGTGTTTTAATTTAAAACTAGTGAGTTTGGCCTAGATATATTGAAAAACACAAAAGTTTTTCATACAAAAACTTATTTTCAACCGATCGTTCCTATGGTAGCTATAAGATATAGGGATCCGATTTTGATAAAAATTTGTCATCTTGTATAAGCTTTCTTTAAGCATAGGTAAAGTGAGTTTGGTTGAGTTATCTTGAAAAATAAAAAAGATTTTCACACAAAAACTTGTTTTTCAACCGATCGTTCCCAAGGCAGCTATAAGATATAGACGTCGGATTTCGATGAAATTTTGTCAACATGTATAAGCTGCCCTTAAACATAGGTAAAGTGAGTTTGGTCGAGATATTTTGAAAAACACAAAAGTTTTTCATACAAAAACTTATTTTCAACCGATCGTTCCTATGACAGCTATAAGATATAGTCGTCTGATTTTGATCAAATTTTGTCATTATGTATAAGCTGCCCTTTAACATAGGTAAAGTGAGTTTGGTTGAGTTATCTTGAAAAATAAAAAAGTTTTTCATACAAAAACTTATTTTCAACCAATCGTTCATATGGCAGCTATAAGATATAGTCGTCCGATTTTGAAACAGAGAATGTTTGATTGAATTAGTATTTATTTAGAATTATATATTAGATATTAGACTTGTATTTTCCATTTCCACAGTTCATTTAACGCGAACGAACAAATCTTTCATTTGATTCCAATTCTCATTCAATCGATTTGAATTCCAAAATCGTTCAGCAAATCATTTGAATCATTTTATTGTTCAACTGATTCAATCGACTTTCATCATAAATTACTCGTATAGTTTGTTTGCAATTAATTTAATTAGACAACCCAAATTGTAAATTCGGAAATGGAAGCATGCCCGAATAAATTCGTTGCATATTAAAATAAGTACATCAGCTTTAATATGCAGTTTTCAATCAAAGCTGCTTTTAAACATAATAAACATATGAAATATTCATAACAAACACGTATAAGTTTAAATAAAAACACATTATCGATAAGCTCATGTCTATGGATCAGCTTAATAAGCTGTTACTCATGCTAATGAAATGTCTAAGCTGATAACTGATAACTGATAACGGGTAACTGACAACTGATACGGAGTCGTTTTCATCTTGATTATCTGCGTTGTAAGCTATTGGGAGCAACAGCAGCAGCAAATTGTCGGTTGCTCTGCCCAAGCAAAGCTGCCAAGTGCCAAATGCAGCTTCCGACCGCAGATTAACTCACAGCAATCGTTCACACAAGCGTGTAAAAGAGAAGGCAACATGTGCGAGAGAGCGAGTGCGAATGTTGAGCAATTAAATGCGAAAAGAAAAACTTTGCAAACGTAACGTAGAAAAGCGAATTCGCAAAGGACGTCAGGCAACTATGTTAACGTGCGTGAGTGTGTGTGGGTGTATATATGTATGTAAGTATGCTAGGGTGTGCCAGTGCTTATATGAGTGTGTGTGTGTGTTTGTGTGTGGGAGTGTAGTTTTAAGGCTCTTTGTCTGCTTCTGGACATGCTCAATGTACTGCTGCGGCTGTGTATACCTCATTCGTTTGGCATAAAGGGTATATTGGATTAATACGATTACAGCATGTTCTTTTATGTTTACAGCAAAGTTTATGCTTGTCATCATAAAGATAAGTTTGTTGTGCATTTGGCTGTACTTCATCGTAGAGTTGGCAGGGTGTTTGAATTTAACTTTCAGAAGCATAATGAGGAAGAGTTGAACTTTAAAAACTCGATTACAAAAGCGGTACGAATTATTATTAGACTTAATTTATAAAAGCATTGAATGGATTTTCCAATTTTTAATCATTTTAATAATTTTAATCAATTTAAAAGTAAGTACTTTCATACGAAAAAAAATAATAACAATAGTCTTCTTGAAACTACAAAATTACAGTCTTATCATCGTTTTCAATAAGAAGAGTTATATTCTGAAATTACATCTGGGGTACCTACGAATAAATAAACAGGTCTGTTCCGAGAACTTTTTAATCCGAATCATTTTCTAAATTGCGATCTTCTTTTTGAAGGAAATATAATTTTTTATGGTCTTCCGAAGAAAAATTTGAATATTTCTCATTCCACAGTCTTATAACCACAATTAAAAAACAAATAACTTTTTTTTATGTTCGGAATTCAGAAAAGCTTATTGAGCGCTGTTTCCATTTCCGATTTCGATCAAAACGGTATCATAATAATTTGCTGCTCTGAAATCCGAATATCAATGAAAAATTCGTTATAAAAATGTATGTTCTTGAGACGGTGGATTTGGAAATAATGGAACTTAGCTTGCAATAGTATGAAAAATTGGAATCTCATTTAAAAACCGGAATGAAAAGTTATCGGAAGCGGAAACAGGTCTAATAATTCCGATTCCGAATGTTTTGATCAGAAACGGAAATGGCAAAAGACATGAATGCATCTCTTTAAGTACATTTTGAAATATGTTAAAATTTGTTTAATGACAAAATTTCCACGACGTGTTTTAAAATTTTGTCAGACAGGGTATTTGGCAGTCGTTCATTGTCTGTTTCTTTGTGTGTGGCACACATAATTGTAAAGTGGCTCGGCGTTTGTGGTTGCTTTTGCTTTTAATTGTCCATGTGTCGAGTTCGAACGCAAGTCCAGGACTCATCCTTAGCTCAATGACTATGCTGCTGTATGTGTGTGAACGTGTGTGTGTGAAAGAAAGTGTGTGTGACAGTGTGTGTGTGAAAATGTGTGTGTTATATATATATATATATATGTATGTGTGTGTGTGTGTGTGTGTGTGTGTGTGAGTGCTATTAACAACTTTAACATCACTTTGGTGTGCCTTTAAACGTGTTACAGCTGCTGTTGTTTTTGTTGCTGTTGTTTCTATGGATGTTGCTGTTGTTGTTGTTGTTGCTGCTGTTGTTGCTGTTCTCATTTTTGTTGTTAGCTACTTGTGTTAATCTTATGACTAAATGTCGTCTGGTATTCCCTGAAGGTTTCCAAAGCTGCACTTAACATGAGTGCGACCCAAAAACACACACACACACGCATTAGCATGTTTATAGCTTTATATAAAATGGTTCAAACTTTTATTGCCACTTGCCACATAAATTTATTAACTGTGAACATTGCAACAACACAATTAAGAACTAATGCCAAGAATTGTTTAAAAATGCTATTTTCTATGGCTGACAACATTTTGAAAAGGTTAAAAAATCAATTTTAAATTAAAACACAATGAGCTCATATGGGTTGGAAAAACTTAAAAACTTAAAAAGTGAGAAAGGGAGACAGTTGGTAAGTTCTACATGACAATAACAGCCACAAAACAACATCAACAGCACAGGGCAGAGGTCATGCGAGACTCACCTTGTACTGCCTGCTCAACTGCCCAACTGCCCACCTGCCCAACTGCCCACCTGCCCAACTGCCCAACTGCCCGCCTGCCGGCTATAGTAATTTGCAGCCTGAGGCCCTGTTATTGAATCGAGTTACATGTCAAAGCGAAGAGTCGCCTGTGGCAAAAGTGGGCGCTACAATCGAGTAAACAACAATAAAGCGAAGACAAACAAAAGCGCAACAAAAGCAAGGACGACATCAGGACGTGGACGTTGGACGTTGGACGTTGTGCGAAGCACGAAGCACACAGGACATGATGAATGGCAACGCGTTGCTAGACAATTTTTCAATTTGAATGGCATCCAAAAATTGTGTTGGTAATGGGTGATGGAGGGGAATTGGAAGGGGCTTCTCTGGTATTGCAATCGATCGCTGCAACCTGCAATTTGCCGCCTCAATGAGCCTAACAAGAAACAACAAACACAACAAAAACAACAATAACAACAACAAGCAAGAAACCAACCAAAAAAAAAAACAAGCCAACTTTTAGGGTCAGTGCCTGTACAAAAAATAATGGTTTTTACCAACGATGAATTGGCAAAGCGGCAATTCAATTAATAACTGGCCCAAAGAATTGCATTCTTCTTTCCAACCAAATTCCTATCCAATTCCCATTCTTAGCTGCCACAGGAATCTCTAGAGATTTTGATTTTAGAGTTGCCAACACACGAAAATAATATTGTTGTAAATCTATTCCCACTTTTGTTATTATTTTTATTTTTGATGGTTTTTTAAAGTACACTAATTAATTTTATTTGTATTCTTTTGAAGTTTTAAATAGAATTTGTAACCAAGTTTAACAAAATGGTATGGCAACTCTTTTTCTGTAGCAATCAATTTCAAGCAAGTTGCCAGCTTCATGATTTTTATGTGAAGCAAGTTAGCAGCAACCATGTTAGGGTGTTTTTTTTACTGTAAACTTTTTTAAATTTAAAATGAATATACTAAAAAAGTCAAATATCAGATAGTTTAGAAAAACAGTATTGTTTACATTACGAATTTTTCTTTTATTTAAGATTTTGGTGTTGTTTTCAAGTTCAAAACTGTGGATAAAACCTGCGTTTATACAGACGGACAGATGGACAGACAGACGAACATTTCACAAACCCAATATACTCTTTTCGAAATATCTCAAAGCAAATAAATGTCTTAATGAGCGAATGAAAATGCAAACTAACCGAAAATCTCTAGAGATTTTCGTGACACCTCAGATAATAACATATATCGCTTTTGGTTAACACCCAATAAACTAGCAATCGTTTTTCTCAAGTTTCGGTTTAGGCAACAAGCTGATAAAAGTGTGAATAGCAAAAACTACAGCTCGTTTTCCAACACTAGATCAAAAAACAGGCACACTGAGGCAAAAAAAGCCTTTGTGAATTTCTTTTGCACTCAATCAATCAATCAGTTGTTGTAAATAACAAGTTGTTACCACTAATTGTATGATGCATGCGAAAATTGAGTGTCGTTTAAAAAGAAAGATCAAATCAACTTTAGTTTTTTTATCAAGTTGTACAAACTGATTGCACAGATGTTTGCGAAAACTTCTCTTTATCTTTTGTTGCTTTGTTATCGTTTTTGTTTTCTCACTTTCCTTTAGTGCAGTTAAACATCGTTTCGTTTGTGCAAAAATGATGTGCTATAGATAAACAAAAGATGTTTAAACAAGTAACATAGTTTGTTGAATTTTATGGAGTTGTATATCACTAATTAATACCGTTGAAAAAGTCTTACCTTAAACACAAAATTGGACACCAATTAATTTGATTAATTTCGGCAAATAAAGCATAATCGATTATCGATTTTAATTATTCGATTTGATGCATTTAACGTTGCTACGTTTATTGATCATCGATTTTTTCAAAAACATTTCGATTATCGATTTTAATTATTCGATTTGATGCATTTAACGTTGCTACGTTTATCGTTCATCGATTTTTACACAAACATTTCGTTAAGGAATAAAAAAATTAAAAAATTTCGAAAAAATTACAAAAATTATTCACAAAAAAAGTTGAGAAAACGATTAAGGGCATTGCAGTCGTATATTCCCGACTGTGGCATACTCTTTTTCAGCCTATTTGCGTGAATCAGAGTGATCTTAACATTTTGTCGGCCTATGGCATATAATAAAGCTGCAAAACAATCGTCACTATCGATAGCGAATTTTCGATACTATCGATTGTTTTTATTAAATAAATAAAATATCGATTTTAGTTTACTCCAGAATTTTGTTACATACGTAAATCGAAGGGTTTGTTTATTACAAATTTGATTCTTATCCCAAGTAGACATAATGCAAAAATATTAAGTTTTCCTAAATTTTAACAAAAATTGTCATAACATATGACAAAATGTGTGTTAAAAACAGTTTTGGCATCGTAAACATGTTAAGAAATATATATTTATGTTCTTGAATAATGTAAACTTGAGTTGATTCGTTATAATAAAGTTTGATTTCCGCTATATATTGAAATCGATTTGTTTCGATTTGAGTCGATTTGAGTTGATTCACACTTACCGCTTGCCTTTAAATGCCAACAAATACTTTTTGTTAGCGGGAAAATTGTTGGCCTGAACGGAGCCAGTGGCGCCAGCACGCAATGGGAACTGTTTGTGGAATAGCGGTATGCTAACATCGAAGCCGTGACGCATCTGGAGCACACTCATGCTGGCCTTGGCCAGAATGGCTTCACCGGCATCAAAGCCAAGCGATTGTTCCGCATAGTCGGGCCAGGTGCCCGAATAAAGATTAAAGATGATATGATTGCGTCCATTATGCCAATGGGGCAAACGGGCCAGACGCGATGGCACATTGCGTACAAAATCCTCGGATAAGGAGTCACGATCCAGCGTATCGATGGCCAAAACAAAGAGGCAGGCGGCGGCGGGATCATTGGTATGATAACGTGACTCCTGTATGGCAGTGAGTATCTTTTGATAATTGGCTGAGCTGGGCGGTGCGGCGCCCAATGAATTCAATGGCTCCGGCGGATAAACGTAGACCAAAAACTGTGCATAGCATTTGGTAAAATCAAAGCAGGTTTCCATGCGGCAAGCAGGTTTGAGTTTAGCAGCTGCTGGGATTGTTTCATTTAAGAGCGGCTTGCGCTGCTCGTAGCCCATAAAGCTGGGCAATTGTGCGTAGGGTTGAATGCCACCATCCTTGGCCGATTCATGCTGAGCACGACGTGGCCGATGTGGCGCCACTTTCAGCCTATAGCCGCCAAAATAGCAATAGGCCAGAAAGGCGCACGAGACAAAGACGAGTATGTAACGCTTTTTGGCCTGCATATTGTTGTTGATGTTGTTGTTGTTGTTGTTCTAGTAGTTGTTGTTGTTTTTAAGTTGGGTGGGGTTGGGTGTAGCAGTAGGATTAAGGAGCAGCACCTAATTTAGTCTAGTCGCATTTTGGCTCTGCTTCTTGTTTGTTATTGTTGCTGCAGTAGCAGCAGCAGCAGCAGCAGCAGCAGCAGCAGCAGCGACAGCGGCAGCAGCGCCCCGCTCGCACTCGCACACGCTCACTCTCTTGCTCTCTGTTGTTCTTGTTGTTGTTGTTGTTGTCTGCGACGTCTTTGCGCGCGACTTTTTCATACACATTTCACTTGCAACAATTATGCTACGTTTGTTTTTGTTACTTATATATATTTTATTCAATTCTTGTTATTAAACATTTAAACATTTGATTTATATGCATATTTTTCGTTTGCTTTAGCGTCGACGGCGACAGCAGCAGCAGCAGCAGCGACCACAGCGACAATTTGGCAGCGCGCATTTCTCATGCTCTCGCGCTTTTTTGTAGCGCGTGCGGCTGCATTGCACAAATTGATAACCCACTTTAGCACTTAAAACTAATAATATATTTAATTAATTTGTTTTATAAACAATGCGAACGCAAACACAACGCAACACGAAACATTTTCAGCAGCACAGAGCGCCACTGTCATTGAGAGCGCGACGTACATATGTCTGAGAGAGCGAGAGAGAGCGCGTTAAGCAACTGTCAAAACATTGCCAGAGTTGCCAAACACTGGCACAGCTGCCGAAAGACGTTAAGTTTTCAAATAAATTTGTATAAAAAAAATGCTTATAAACAATTATTTATTTCAGCAATTGCTTAATTAATGCTTTTGATTTTAGTGCATTTATTGTCATATTGCAGTTACATTTTGTTTTTGTTTTTTTTTTTTTTAACACGCGAGTGTTACGCGTTACGCTGGCGTTGCACTGTCAAACTAAATATGCTAATTTTTGCCGTTCGTTTTGATACGCGCTAGTCTTGAATGCGTTTTGATAGCTCGGCGTGTACTGCCACAGAGATGCTAGTGTCTTGGACTCACAAAGCTTGCTTGGAAGCGTTTTCCTTTTGGCTCCTGGAAAGCAACGTCATGCGCACAACGTAAGCAGCATAGCGTGCGCTCAACTAGGTGGCAACGCCAGGCAGCCAGATCAGCTGTTTTAGCGATTCAACAATTCAAATTTGCTGTTGTTGTTTTGCGTGTGCATGTGTGTGTGAGTGAGTGTGGGTGTGTGGGCGGCGGCAGGCTGAAAAGCATTTCCCACGAGCGTAATATATTTGTCAAAAGTAATTACACAGCAACAACAACAACAACAACAACTGCAACTGCACAATAATTAAGCATTAAATATATAGCATATGAATATGTATGTTTTTATGTACCTATGTATGTGTGTGTGTGTAAATGATTTAACGATGATTTTATATGCTTGTTTAATTATACTTTGGGGAATTATAGTCGTCTTTATTTGTTTTAAATTATTATGACTAAAGTAATTAGCACAGCAAACATAACACATGTATATTATGTAATGCTAAAGTAATTACATACAAATACAAATACAAGCAATGCTGCCAAAACTGCGCAATTTCTAAAAACAAACATTTTTGGACGCTGGCAGCCGCATCCGTATCCGGCTCCGGATCCGGCTGCCTTTTTGGCCGCGCAATTTCCCGTTACAAACGCGTTTAGGCTGGAATTTCAATTATGCACAGGAATGCCGTCCGCGACCATAACCAACCACCACCCCCTTCACCATTCTCGCATTTATGATGTGCCCACATAGATAACAACCCCAACGAAATATGCCAGGCAGCTGCTCCAATGCCGCCTCTGCTCCACCCCCAGCTTTAGCTGCCGTTGCCTTTGACTTTATGACTTTATAAGTTGTCTCTGTTCGGGTTGACTCGCATGCAAATCAAATCAGCGCTGGGGCTAATAAAAAATAGATCCTGGCGCACGACCACTTGAAGCATCCTGTTGTCATCATATATATAAAGAACTCCAACCAGACGACACCAGGCTGCCAACTCAAAAACAAATTGCAGCTTCCGCTTCAGCAGCACTCGACTTTTGTGTGTAGAATTTAATTTTGTCGTCACAGCCTGCACACTGCACTTGCATTTACAGATGTATGGCAAGATGTGGGGTGTGCAATGTGAGTGTGTGTGTGTGGGTGGGGGGAGTGTAGGAGATATGGTACATCAACATCTGCTTCAAGTAGAGATGTGCCAGCCTCAGTCGGAAATGAAAAACTGTGCAAAAACAGTGTTCTAGAATAACAAAGTGGTATAAAAGAAGAAACATGACAGTTTTTAATTTAACTTCTTTTCTAAAAAGTTTTTAGAAAGCATGTTTTACAATTGTTGCACATTATTTATAGCTAAACTAATTAAAATCCATCTATTTGCACACAATCTTAGCTCAAAACAAGAAAGAAATGTTATCTTCTGCGTGCCGAAGATATATACCCTTGCAGAAAAGATTTCCATCTTATTATCAGCCGATCGTTCCTATGGCAGCTATATGCTATAGTGATCCGATTTGGCCAATTCCTACAGAAAGAAGAAGCATCTGTGCCAAGTTTCATCAAGATAGCTCTAGAACAAAGTCCTGAAAAACGCATATAAACAGACAGACGGACATGACAGACAGGACGGACATGACTCGGCTGTTGATGTTGTTCACGAATATACAAGTTTAGTTTATTTTACTTACTCTAATTGAAACTTTTTCACTCGTTTTTTGCGAAAATCTGACCATTATGATTCTGAAACATGCCAGATTTTGGAATAAACTTGGGCACAAAAACCTAAGAAATTTTATTTTTTTCAACAAAAGATATTTATCTTATTGAAACTTTATTTGTTGTTGTTTTTCACTGCAAATTTAGTTTGCTTTCGTTAGCAACATGCCTTATTTTAACTTTAGTTGCAGGCGAACTACACATCACTTTATTAGTTTATAATTTATTTATAAAATTTCACATTTTCTATTCCGTACATACACAACTTTTTCCATTTGCGAAAGTACCTACCACGTTTTTTTTGTGTGATTTAAAAAGTGTTTGCGTTTGCAAAAAATTGGTAGCATTGCTAAAAATGCTTTTCCAATTTGTTAAACATATTTTGGCACGACTTGAATTTTGTTTTTCATATTAAGTTTAACTTGAATTTTTTATACGCATTTGCAGCTGAGCGCTGCATATGACAAGCCGGGCCCCTCTCGCCCTCTCTTTTCTCTCTCATGGTCATGCACTTCAGTTTCCGTTTCCGGCGCTTCTAATTAAGTGTCAGTCGTCGTCGTCGTCATCGTCCACGTTCACGTCGTCTGCCTGCGCTTCCGCTTTGCATTTATTTCTTCTTTTTTTTTTGCCAGTTGGCTTTTTGTTGGATTTACTCCTTGTGCATTTGTTCGTTTCTTGCTAAATTACAGGATAACGCCCACAAAAGTTAATCAATCATGCACACGCTGGACGTTTTCTTTTTGTTTTTGGTTTTTCCTATGTACGTAGTGTAAAGAGAGCATACTTTTAGGTGTTTCGCAGCTGCTACTTCGAAGACTTTGGCTAAACTTTGATGAATTGTGCGCTGTAGCGCTGCATGCTAATGAAAGTATTCGATTTATTTGGACCATGCCCTTAGAAATATGTTTTTGGCAAGTTTGTAGCTGCTCTACTGGCATACAACTACGAGGTATATTGCTGAGTAGAGCAACCTGCTCCAAGCTTGGCCATCTACCATTACTCAAGGGCGCAAGGATGCTCGAATCCGGCCACATAACAATCATGAGTGTTGGTTAAAGTTTGCAAAAGGAGCAGCAGCAGCGACAACAACAACAACAACAACAACAAACACATAAATTCATTAGTTGCTAGACAACGGATTGCAGCAAAGAAGTAGCAGCACAGGACTCTGACTCAGAGCTCCTTGTGCACTCCCTTTGCTTACTCCACTTAAGTAGCTACAAAATTTATGACGTCACTTTTAGTTGGTCGGCGACTTTATTTCATGGCAAACTCCCTATTATGGCTAAAAGCAAGAATGCCGGAATGCTGTTGAATGAAAACTGTTTAACTTATGGCTTGCTTTCCGCTCCTTCCGCCTTCAATCGCAGATCGTCTTTGCTCGCAAAGCATTATAAGTAGGAAACAAACAGATGTTTTAATGAGCTAGGTAATTTACAATACTAACAATTGTTTAACTTTGTACATATTTTCAAAATCATAATGCAAACAAACTTTAAAGTTTCAAAGATTTGTATATTTGTCATAGTCCTAAGCACTTTTTATTTAACTTTTAAGTTTCCGCTTTCGAACAGACTTTGCAGAAGTGCATATTCCATAAATTAATTCTATTCAAGATTAAAGATAAGTGAATTCAATCTGCAATAACTTGTTAAAAAGGAAACAATTTATACATTTAAGGTCAATTTATTTCCGCAAAAACTTTGCGAGAGTGGATAACGGAACTTCTATTAAATGTTCTCACTATTATTTTTGTAAACATTTTTGCGGATTGAATTCTTGACTATCTTATTGATGGAAACAACTTCCTGTTCAAATATTACTTAATTCACTTGTTAAAAGAAATACAAAATATAAACATTTAAAGAAATTTCAATTGCTTAAAATTTTGTCGAAAGTGGAAACTGGTGCAGGTCTATTTCTGGTTTTCAAAGAAGAAGAATGTAAACATTTTAGAAACTAAATAAATTTGTTGGTTTTTGGCAAGTTAAAGGATAACTACGCGTATTCTAAAAACTAGATCCCAATTAAAGTGGGTTACTAAAGTTAATATTGAAGTAACCGTAAAATACCGATATTGGGAACATCGATAGTTTCTACCTGCAGTTTGCAGTACTTTTAAAAAACCACTCTCGACTAACGCCCGCTACTTGCTCTGCAAAAACTAATAAAAATCTATCCATCATGTGAAAAAATGTCGATTTCCTTTAGAGTTACTCAGCTATTTGATACTGCATACACATGGCAACATTTTTAGATTTTCACTTGTGCAACGCACCCACATGCAAAAATGCGGCCACCACCCCCTAAGCGCCCCTGTGGCTTAATGGCCGCCACAAGGACTTGCCTTACACACACAACACTCGCCTTTTGGGTATATAAAATGGCCGTGTTATGATCTGATTTTGTCTTTTATGACCTGCATGTGAACGCTTATGGTTTGTAGCTGAGGCAGGAGTTGGCCAGAACGAACACGAGGGCAAGGTGTTAAAAGTATGAAATACACAAGCTCAACTTACTCATATATGTATATGCAGTTTTTCCCATAACCGTACACATATCTACTGTCAGCTGCCATATCATGTCAGATTTGGTTTGCATGACAGGCGCCGTGCAGACGTGCCAAGGATAACGCCAACCATAGAGTGTCATACAAAACTTTCTGACTTTGACTCAAAGGTGGTGAGAGCGGGGGCAGAGGGGCTCTGTACAGGGAGCATAACAGCTGCTGTTGGCGCTGCTTTAAATACAAATGATTATTATATGCAGCCGACCAGTGGACAAGCTCGAAATCCAATCAACGCTGCGTATACTTGATGGTGCAAAACTTTCAAAGAGGGCGGGTAACGTTAGCAGTGATTTTCACACTACGCTAAATTCGATTTGCCAACATCAAAGCAACATATAAAAATGACTCTTAAAGCACGCGACAAGAACAAAAGAAACAACGCGAATGTAAAACGTTAAGCATGTTTTACTAAAAAAAATATTCTGCCAACAGTTTACCAAGGGAGCAGGAAACAGATTCTAGAAAAAGCTTCGATTGCAAAGGACAAACCAAAGTCTACTTTGACAGCGTGAAAAGATATGCGACGAAGATTCAATATGATATTGTGAAGAAGGATTCTTGAATCAGATTTGGATATTTAATATATATTTGAAGCTTCAATTTGCGATTAGTAAAAAAAACAAAAACGGCGTGCTCAAGAGTGCAGCAAAGATTTGCATAAGAAAACTTATTTCTCAACTGTTTGCTCCTATGCCAGCTATAAGTTATAGTGATACGATTTTGATAAAACTTGGTCCACATGTCTAGAACGTGCTTTAATTTAGATATAGTGAGTTTGGTCTAGATACTTTGAAAAACACAAACATTTTCCATGGAGAAACTTATTTTCAACCGATCATTCCTATGGCAGCTATAAGATATTGTCGTTCGATTTTGATGAAATTTTATCATCATCTATAAACTGTCCTTAAACATAGGTTTAGTTAGTTTGGTTGAGTTATCTTGAAAAACAATAAAGTTTTTCAAACACAAACTAGTTTTTCAACCGATCGTTCCTATGGCAGCTATATGCTATAGTGGTCCGATCTGGCCATTTCAATTATAGGCACTACCTACAATAAGAAGAAGCGTCTGTGCCAAGTTTCATCAAGATAGGTCTAGAACAAAGTCTTGAAAAACGCATATAAACAGACAGACAGACGGACAAACGGACAGACGGACATGACTCGGCTGTTGAAGCTGATCACGAATATACAAATTTTTTTCTGAGACGACTCCTTCAATGCTTTAAACACTTCGTGACAAAATTATAGTACCCTCTGCAAGGGTAGAAAAAATCTGCGAATTTAAGAGAAATCAAAATTTTTTATGATGGTATTTGGAACCTGCTGCACAAAAGAAAGCACTTTTGGGGTGGGAATGCTTAATTGAAAAATAAATAAATACATATTTATGTTATTAAGTAATTTATGCATTATTTTTTTTTAAGACCAGTCTTGCCAAATATTTGTGTACAGGGTATCCCAACAAAGCGGACTACCAAAAATTAGGCATACGGCGCGTGGCACAGCCAGCAAATACTGAGATTATGTGTGTGTGTGTGTGTGCGTGTGCGTGTGTGTATGTGTGTGTGCGTGCGTGTAATTCAATTTGTGTGCCAAACCAAACGCGTAATAAGAAGCATAACACAGTCCAAGCAAAGCACCAAAAAATACAAAATAAGTAAAAAGGTTTCAATTTTTGCGAACATTTTATGCATATAATCCTTGGAGTCGCACATCCTTGCTGTTTGACTGTTGCTTGCTGCTGTTTGTTCAGCTGGCAAATATGTTATTTTATGTGTGTGCAATATGCTTTCAAGACAATTTCGTCAAGTTTTTTTTTTTTTTGTTTCCGCCGACACGCCCAAATTGCAATTGCGTTTGTTTCGCTTCAAGCAGTTGTCTTTAAGCTCAGCTGATTCTGTTTCCTAACATAATTTTCTACTAACATAATCTATGTGGTTTTTTGGCACAATAATAAAGCGCTGTACAAAATCAACAGGATATTCAATTTGCAGACTGCCATTTGATTTTAGATTTTTGTGAATTTGTGGCTTAAAGTTTGCTTTTTTGCTTATGCAGCAGACAGCAACAACAACGCAGCTCGCAAATGCTATGCAAATAAAATTTAATATTTTTGCTCCCACATGCACTCACACATACACATATACAAATACACACACACGCATACTCACAAAGGCAACACTTGAAAAAAAAACATAACGCGCTGGGAAGAAGTTGTTTGCCTCTAGGCAACATTTTTTTTGTTGCGTTGTTGCTACTATAGCAAATGTTTGTTGCTGTCTGGATTAAGCCCAGGGGAGGAGGTAGAAGTGGTTGTGGCATAATACAAGATACGTTTGCCTTTTAAATGCTATAAATAAACGATTTATGTTCAACATTAAAAGCGATCAAAAGAGGCACATGTAATTCAAATGGCTTTGAGCCAGATTAACAAGATTTAAGTTGCTAATAACATTAAGTACGAGTATAGAGTAGTATGCTATGAGTGACAGCTTTGTGTGGGTCATGACTCTGTCGGGTGTGGCCTGAATGTCACACTAACTTGTGTTAGTTATGATGAGACTTGCAAATAATAAAAACTTGAAATGTTTTCCAAAGAAGTTGCTGATTAAACAGCATTAGCAATAAAGATATAATCGCTGAGTGCTCACATAAAAATCTTGTATATAAAATCAATTTAAAACTATATTTAAAATAAGGTATTTTTAGAAAAATTAGCTTGATTTCGAATAATCAGATTTACTTTTAATATGAACTCTTTTGTTTAATTTTCTCAGCAATACTATGTAATCTGTCATGCAACATAGATTTGACTAAGTACACAGACTTTTTCCACTGACTGTTCCTTAAAACTTTATCATTGCTATGATCTGACCAGGTAAACTATCAAACATTATACACAATGTAATTTAAATTCTCGTTCTTGGAATATCTTATTCCGAATCACTTTTAAGATTTGCTTCCAAAATGGTTTGCTGAAATAGAATCTTACTTTTACAGAAATTTAACTAATAATGCAGCTCACACGTAATCTTGAAATGGTCACTAAGAATGATTATAATATTAGCTATAAGCTAATAACATCATTATTTGTCGATCGATTTTGATGAAATATCCTTTTTTTTTAAACGAATTGAGCTATAGACTCAAGAAAAGAAACAAATTTTCAAATGTTTTGTTTTAGTAGTAAATTGCGTTTGAAATCCATCTTTTAAAAATAAAAAAAAAAACTTGAAATTATGATGCCAAATTTTAAATTTAAGTCTTAAGCGGCTAAGCGAACAGGACTTTTAAAAAGTGATGTACTGGTGGATTTTAGGACATAATATAACGTATTCAAAAAAGTAAACTTTTTAATAATCTGAAATCTGGTTTCGAAGATATTGACAATACTCTGAGTGTACCTTTTTGAAAAATCGAAAATCTAGCTTTTTTCATTTAGCTCGAAAACAAGATATCGAATATATTTTTTTTTTCGGAATCAGCGACTGATTTTACATAAGAAAAATATAGTATATATCAAAATTTGTTGCATTGTGTTATTAGTATTTATTGAGCATAAAAAAATGCAACTGAAAAGCGCTAAAAGCTATTAAATGTAAATTAAACATTTTTCAAATTTAACAACCATCTTTTAATGTCAATTTCAATAAAATAAACACATTTCAAAAGAGCTTCAGCCGCATATCTGTCAATTTAATGAAATTCAGAAATTAAATTTTTGATGTGCAACATTAGATGCCGTCTTGCGCAAACTGTAATAAATTCCAAGTCCACAGATGCTCAGCAGTGTCAACAGTCAGGATATGAACCAAAATCCAAATCAACCCAAACCAGATATAAAATACAGCTTCAATGTCATTTGCCTTTCAGTCCCAGACAGATTTGAGTTCATGGACCAGCAAAAATTTTGCAAAATTGTCAATGTTTATACACTTGGCCATATAAACATTTGCCTTTTGTGCGCATTGGAGTGGAGCGGCAGTGGAAATTAATAGCAAGAAGGAAAAGGGAAAGGATTGCAGAAGACTGCAGACTGCAGACTGCAACATATTGCATTTTAATGGGAATTTCAATTTCATTGTCAACACTGTTTGAATTATGAGCTAGAGCAATGCTGGCGCCAGGACTACAACAACCAGGACACATGCTCACCAGTAAGTCGTAAATTTCTGGCTTAGATTAACACCAGGACTCGGCATTCAATTGAATTTAAGCTGCTTGCCACTTGAGTTCATATATGTATGTATGTATGTGTATGTATCTGTGTGTGTACTCGTATCTGGTTGTGGCTGGGCATTTGACACTTTTCAGGTTTAATGATGCAACCAGGCTGGAAGCGTACTGTAATCTCGAGTCGTTGGCCCATTGTCTTTGTCTTTAGTCCTTCTCCTGGCCCGCCGCACATTTGCGGACGACGTGTGTCAACGCATTGTGCGGTGTAAATTGCTTGTCCCACTCTGTGTATACCCCAACTAAGCCCCCCCGCCATTACCTCCTGGGGCTAACCAATGCAGTGACTACTATATACATATATCCATCTTCAGCACTCCCTACTACCCTTCGCTTTTCTTGTCTTGCCTCGGCTTGTGTGACAAGTTGTGTGCATAAATTGCAAGCTGCCTCGACTATATCTGTATACAAAACACGTGAAGGATGAAGCTGATGCTGCTGCTACTGCTGATGCTGATGCTGATGCGACTGCTGACTATGTATGAAGCATATCCTTGACGTTTTGGATTTTGTTTGATGCTTAATAAAGGCATAAACCAGAGCGACTTGCAACAGCCACAGCAACGCGCATAAAGTTTCACTGCAGCCCCACCTGTAGCCCCCACCTTCCCCAGCGTACCTTCTTGTCTACACTGGATACCAATCCCAAGCATGCCACTTGTGCACACTTGCTTCCGGTTGGCAATGATGTTGCATGCAGCAGCAGCAGCAACAGCAACTTAAATTGCTGCCACAATTACACATGTCGCTGTCTGCAGCAGCTGCAGGGTCAATGCTGCCAGCCAACTCAGCTTAAATTTGATTTAATGACGACGCTGAGCTCATAAGTAATATATGCACATATCTTCCTTTTTTTTTGTGTAATTTTGATGAATGCGTGACACTAAAAAATGAGACTTGCCTTAATGAAACTTAAAACATCAATTTAAAAGCCATAAATGAAATTGTATAATATTAAAACTTAAGGTTGTTTTTTTTTTGTCATATCAACGAAATATTGTTCATGTTTTATCTACAAGAGTGTCCCTTTTTGAAATCCTTGTTTCGTTATATTTGATTATTTATTTGTGTCTATTCTATCCCAAGTTTTGGTTTTTATCTAGCATCTACCAAAACTGGTTTACTTTACAAATATGGAATAGCAATTAAACATACGTTTAAGTTTTTTTTTTAAATTTTAATCAGTTTTCTTCATAAAATAAAAGCTAAAGAAGTCTATTCTAGTCTTTATTTGCTCAAATATTTTGAAAATTCAATCCCAAATATCATATCGTCATTGCCAGTCGTTTTTCCGTTTTTCAAATGAAACATCAATCATTCTTTCCTTTTAAAGATAATTTCAAATACTTCTCATTCCACTGTCTCAAAACTAGAACTTATTAAATCGAAATTATATATCGATAATCAATATTTTGAACAGCTTATATCGAATTTGTAAACAAAATTTAATAATCTAAAATTCAAAATCTTTTTTTATATTGATAATAAAATAAAATATAAAACTTGAGAATTGCAATTACTTCTGCACTGAAACATATGTATGTACATATTTTTGTTTAAATAAGATTTCTTATAAAGAATATGTTCTTATACATATTCCATTTCAGAGTTAAACATTTATCTTGCGTCTGGGATAATTGGATTAGTCAGACAATTTGTTAAACCTCACGTTTCGTTATTTCTTTTTCTATTTCTCGACCAGTTGTAAGGCTGACCTACCTCAAGGCTTATAAAGCACTTAACCTAGAAAGTTGACAAAAAAAAAATAAACAACAAAAAAAGAAAGGAAAATATAGTTAAGCTCAGCTGGGGATGTGGCTCAGGCTGTGGCTTATATGCATGCCTGCTGATAAGCCCTATAATGGTTCCATATGCAAGCATCTAACAACAACAATGAACAAACAAACAAACACACAACCAGAACCGCGCCAACCAACATAAGTTATCAAAAGTAATTATCAAACCAACAGCTAAAACAACAACAACAATAGAAACAAAGACAACATTTGTTCCACATAACAATGCCAGAGAGTTTTGCTTTTGTTTGTGTGTATGTATGTGTGTGATTGTATGTCAAGGAGCGGGGCATAAAGGCTTTCGGGGCGTGGTGCAGCAACATGAGTAAGTCAGCGTTAATTAAGTCAAACAACAAATGGCCAACGCGCCCAAAAAGTGCACTCGAAAACTAGAAAACTGCTATCAAAAATGTTAAATATGGAATTCGCAATGGTAAAAAGAAGAAAGAAAACAGGGAATAGAGCAGGTGGTGTTTTAGACAAGTTAGTAGCCTTATAGAAGTAAGAACTAGAAACAGATCCCTAGAATATATGATATAATTTATGAATATTATGAGTAACAAGAAAGAAATGTTATCTTCGGCGTGCCGAATATATATACCCTTGCAGAAAGGATTTTTATAAGAAAACTTATTTTTCAACTGCATGTTCCTATGCCAGCTAAAAGTTATAGTGATACGATTTTGATATATAATGAGTTTGGCCGAGATATTTTGAAAAACACAAAAGTTTTTAATACAAAAACTAATTTGTCAACCGATCGTTCCTATACCAGCTATAAGATATAGTCGTGCGATTTTTATGAAATTTTTTCATCATGGATAAACTGGCCTTAAACTTAGGTTTAGTGAGTTTGGTTAAGTTATCTTGAAAAGCAAAAAAGTTTTTCATGCAAAAACTCAGTTTTCGTCCGATCGTTCCTATGGCAGTGGTGTGATCTGACCAATTCAACTATAGGTTCTACCTGCAAAAAGAAGAAGCATCTGTGAAAAGTTTCAACAAGATAGCTCTAGAACAAAGTCTTGAAAAACGCATATAAGCAGACGGACAGACGGACATAACGGACATGACTCGGCTGTTGATGCTGATCACGAATATATAAATTTTTTTTCTGAGACGTCTCCTTCAATGCGTTATACATTTCATGACAAAATTATAATACCCTCTGTAAGGGTATAAAAATAAGCCAAGGTCCTAAGTGCCATAATGTCAACCCCATGGGATCCTGCAGCGAATCCAAGTGAACAAGTAGCCAAAAAGAGTCAAGAATAATAAATTAAGTTATTTTTATTGAATATATAATATGAAACTGACTTTGTTACAGTATATTCATTTATAATACACATTTTAAGTATGGGCAACTTTTCAAGTTGAAATCATAAAATAAATGTAATCGTTTTTTTGAATTACTTCTAACAACAAATGACTAATAAGTTTCCTGCCATAAATGATCTGACATATGATAGTAAATAAGTTTACACCACAGGCAGAGCACTCGGAAAGATTTATTATATATTTTATTTTATTGACTAGCTCGAGTCCAAAACTTAATGGCGCAATAAAATATGCGTATACATTCCGCAAACTATAGATTTATATGCAAACGCATAAATTTCCAGTTTCTCTGGCACTTCAACAGCTGTCCACACACAACACACACTTGGCAACAGCAGCAACAGCAGCAGTCCATGGTGTTGATGACAACGCGTACCCATTTCAAGGACAACGTGGCGTATGTGTAACTTAAGAAATAGCCAAAAATGTTGGGACTGCGTAGAACATGAAGACCGCTAAAACTGAAACTTGGAACCGCTTGCGTGCCAAAGGAATGCAATAAAAATGAGCAGCAAATTATGCACAGACACACACATTTGCATATACACATAAAAATCTAGTGAATTTTCACTCTTTTCGCCAAGCTAGCCATTTTCCTCGAAAAGCTGTGAAAAGCTGAAAATGCTTTAGCTGCCTGCTAAATGAAGTGAGCAAATATTTGCTCAAACATTTGCACAAATGATATGTGAAGTTTGGAATGAAAGAACTGGTTGTACTAAAGTTTAGGTACTTTAAATAGTAAAAGTAACTATCATCATTATTATATGATAGACTACCACGATTTTCATCTATTATTTGCATGCAATAAGAAACACAGAGTCAGGAAACTAGTCTTGACTTGATCGTTTCCAGTTGTTGTTGAACAAATTGCATATTTTTAAGCTAATTATAATCATCATCATTTGTAAAACAATATTAATATGGATTATAATTGTATCAATCAAAAAAAAAACTCCCAAAAAAATGCAAATTAAGAGGTCAATGTAAAGCATAAAAAGCGCAAACAAATTGAACTAATCCGCCAGCTGAATGAATAACTATGGCTATTAAATTTGTATAACTATAAATAATTATAAACTTTTATTGAAAATGTCAAATAGCTATAGCCCTGAGCTAAATAAGCCACTGCAGAGTAACAAAAACAACAAAAAAAAAAAAGAAAAGAGACGCTGAAAAAATACAAAAAATTTGCATAAAAGCGGTGTTAAAAGCAACGAACCAACCCAATTATTCAATGTAGCACCCAAGATCTGGAAGCGAGTGCCAGGTTGAAACACCTACTGCTCCTCCCGCCCAACCCTCTAGCTGCAGATGCGCTCAACATATGCAAATTAGCGTGCTAATTTGTGAAGGCAGTCTCAAAATAGAGCCATAAATTGAGCAGAGAGTGTGTGTGTGAGGTGTGTGTGGTGTGTAGTTGGTGTGTCTGTGTGATGTGTGTGGTGTGTGTGGCTTATGAATGGATTTAAGACGAGGTAAGTGTAATCAATCAAGACTTTGAGCTGACTGCCTTTCCGTTTTATTGACCAGCATTGAGCCAAAAAAATATTATAATTATAAAAGACGAAAGAACGTTGTTTGCTCCCGACTGCGCTATACGCTGTTCCAGTCTCTTTTCTTGGATAAAAAATGGTCGAGGAAATCATCAGTATTCATCCCATTCAATTTGAATTTGAAAAATTGGGAGAAAATGGGCGTAAAGAAAAAAGGGTTACTAACATGTATACCAAGTTTAGTTTTCAAAACCAATATACTCTCTTACACATTTTGATAAACAGAGTATACAAATTATAATTATAAAATTATCAGTAAAATGCCAACAGAAATGTTTAATGATGACTGTGAGGATGACGATGACGATGACAATGATGATGATAATAATAATGATAATGATGACGATGGTATGGTATGGGGCGTTGCGTGTACGACAACTTGGTGCGGTCTCTCACCTTGAGCGCTTTATATTGATTTCAACAACAGCAGCAGCAGCAACAGCAACCTACAACTATGGCAATACTTGTCTTTATGGGTTTTTTGTCTTCTGTTGTTTTTGGTTTGGTATCAAACGAATTGAAGCCAGTGCAGCGCCTTCAAAGACAACAACAACAAAAGAAGATAAACAAAAAAATTACTAAACTCCTATTAAGTAGTTACATACATACATACGAAGAAGACTCATGCTCCACTGCGAGTGGATGGTTAACATTTGGGAAGAAAAACGTCAAAATAAAAATAATAATAAAAAAGTTTTCAGCTCACAAACTGCACAGCACATGGAAAGCCAAGTGAATGGGGAAAGAGTCGCGAAACGAAAGTGGAACGAACGGATGTGCCACAAACAGTGGAACGAATAACCAAAAAAGCTGCTACTAAGCACTATGCACATGTTAAGCATACTAAATGCAACTTGAAAATTTATATTTAATATATAGAAATATTCTAATGGTTCAGTCACGTTTTGATTGCCACGCACTTTTTATGGTTTCCTCAAGTTGTCTTACTTTCTATTCAAACAATATGGAAAGTAAATAAAAATTAATATTTTTCATAATTGTAGATACTTCAAATGATTGCACTACAAAATTCTATTGTGGGTACATTTAGATTTTTCAATAAATTAATACGTATTAGTATACTCAGACCTGTTCCCATTGTTCTGACAACTTTTGATTAGGAATCGTTTTTGATTTTGTGATACTGTTTTCTAATGAAAAAACAATCATTTTTTCTTTTTGAAGATAAGTTCGCATACTTCTCATTCCACTGTCTCGAAATCAAAATTTTGTGATTTGCATCGCTATTCGGAACTCAGAACAGCTGATTATTACGATTCCGAAAACATTTTTATGAGCTAATCAATTTTCTATATATGCATCGCTATTTGGAACTCAGAACAGCTGATTATTCCTATTCCGAATATCTTTTTCATAAACTAATGGATTTTCTACGAAATCTTTCAGATCGCTATTTGGAACTCAGAACAGCTGATTATTCCTATTCCGAATACCTTTTTCATAAACTAATGGATTTTCTACGAAATCTTCCAGATGAACACTATTTTTAGAAAAATTTTAAAAAATTTTAAAAAATAATTGTTTATTGAAATATATATTCGAAACAACATTCTATCAGCATAGTAAAGTATTCTTAATGAAATCAGTTCAATTTATTAATGCATAACTAATGCAGTTCGGAAAAAATCAAATTTTAACTCGTAAACAATATGGTTAATTTAAACAGTTTGCCAACAAAATTGTTGTCCAATGAATTAGTTTGGAAATCAGCAAATTATTTTCAAAAAGTTGTTACTCTTATAAAAAAAAAGCATTTATTTATCACAAAGCTTTTAACATTTAAATAAATTAAGCCGAAGCTATATAATATCTATTTTGGCTCACAAATTTTGCTGCCTAGTGTTATGTATCCAGAGTTAACTTGTTTTTAATGTCATTTAGTCGCTCAACCAGAACTCGACCCTGTCAAAACCACTTATGATGTTAATGCTTTTTGGAAATCAACAACATCTTCAGCTGTTTTCCCAAAAACTTGTTCGGACACACTGTGCGTGGCAGGCACTTAAACAAACAAAAAAAAAAACAAAAAACAACTAAAAATTGCATTGCCCGAGTCTTCCAGCTCCACCGTATCTTTGCCAACAACAGTTTCAGAGCCCGTTCCAGTCTTAGGCTGTTGTTGAAGTTGTTATGGAGTCGCATTTTCAAAAGGGTGCCCCACAGTCAACGTAATGCGCCGCTTACTTCCTCGTAAGCGCAAAAAAAAATAATAATAAAAATAATATAATGCAACAGCAATAACAACAAATACAAATACATAAGACGCACACAATCGAAGCTTTCAATTTGCACAAAAACTTCACATAAATTACATAAGTTGACCAAAAAAAAATAAAATCACAAAAAATAAACAATAAAGTTTAAGTACAACTTAAAGAAAGAAAAAAACCGGGCGACGTTCCAGCTCTTAAGGGAGCAGTCGAAACTGGTTCGAATCTTTTCGGACTTCACAAACCAAACTGACCAACTGACCTTGAGCCCCGCTTATGCAATGCAATCTTCAATCTTCTGACAGCTGCGAGGGCTCATCTGTACGCACGACAAATTGCAGTCGTCGCTGTGAAAGATTGCAAAATGTACAAATTTGGAATACAAAAAGGCACAAGATCGCATCTCAAATGCACAAGCAACAACAGCATCAAATACAACAACAATATGTCTCAAAACCAACATGTAAGAATGCCCTAATCGAGAGTAGTCAACTGATCGATACCCTGTATTTAGTTATTACATGTTTTAAATGGGATCGGAAAAAGGCAGATCCGACTTCTTCTTCTATTGTTTTAAAAAGCCAAATTTGTCTTATTGTATTGAAGATAATGCATCGACATCCAGTTAGATGAATTTTCTACTAGACCATTTTCTTGAATACATTGAAATGTGTAAGGAACATTTTAGTTTTCTGAATTTTGTATTTTGGAACTAAATTGTTTTAGACCTATTAAGTTTTCTTTTTCAAGCTTTATAAGCAAGCAATAAAAAATAACATTAAAAAACAAACTTCTATGCTTTCCATAGATAGATAGCTAAAAGTTCTAAAAATTTAATGCAAATGTTTAAAAATGAGATTGAAATTGGAGTTTATTGATTTTCAGAATGTACAGTTAATTCAACATAAGCTTGATCTACATAAGGAATAAGAAAATATGCATAACAAAGTTTGTCTCTTTAGTTTTGACAAAGGCCCGATCTGGTATCACCTTTCGGTAAGATGTTGCTAAAGTGAATTTCCATTAAATGTTCCCATTTTCATTTCTCACAAGATTTTTTAGATTGAATTCCCTTATACTTAATAAAAAATTGGATAAACTTCCACTTCAGATAGGATACAATTCACTAGCTGAAAGGTAATAAGGAAACTTAGAAGTCTCTTTAAATGCACCAAATGTTGCTTAAAGTGAAAATTAGAACAGCTCTAAAGGTATTTGAAACACATATGGACGGACAATAAGTCAAACTTAGATCGAATCATTAACTGATGCTCACCAAGAATCGTTAAGCTCATCTTTCGCCTATAACTCTCAATTCTACAACTCTAATATACCCAATGCATCCATCGCTGATAGCTACAGGGTATAAAAACCCCAAAATGACGCGCTGTCTGCGCCGGCGTCGCTGCTACCATTGCTGGCGTGTATGTGTGAGCATATGTTTGTATGTAGCTAGCTTCAAGTGTGTTATAAAAGCAACTCAGCCTGGCTGCCAACAAGCCATAGTACAAAGTCTACTTGCAGCGTGCAGAGCTCGTGTGAATAAAGCCGTCCAAATATATATATATATACCCATCCAACCAACCGCAAAATATCAAATATGTTCAAATACGTGTTGATTGCCAGCCTGCTGGTCAGCGTTGCATTAGCCGCACCCGTGAGTGAAATAATAACAACAACAACATCAGCTAATAAGAAAGAGAAATGTTAAAGGAAAAATTGAAAGTCTTTGCCAAACTAAGGCTTTATTGTGTCTGTTAGCTATAAGAGTTAAGAGCGTACGCATTTAGGCCGCTTGGTGCTGCGATCTGTATCGCATTTCTCAAAGCTGCTGCATTTGACATTGCCACAATAGCTGCCCGTGGAGCCCGCTGCAAATAGAGTTAAACAGTTATCAGTCAAGTTTACAATCAGTCTAATACAATACTCACAGTTCTTGCTGCTAAACGGTGAGGTATCTGATCCCGAATTTCCCAGCACATTGGACGATGCACAGCTGCGTCCGTTGCACAAATTGGGACAACATTTGCCACCAATGGCGCTGCACTCGCTGTCATGCAGACATTTAGGTGTACAATTGGTCACCTTAGTCGATGAGGGGCAGTCTGAAAAGCAGATTTTTAATAAATTGCTTAAGAGTTTGTTAAAACGAACTAAATTTCGTTCTTGAAGTTCATTTGTTTGTTCGTTTTGTTCGATAGATGTGTCGTTCGTTCCATTCTAAGTCCAATTTGCTAGCATTTTTGTTAGTTTGAAATCACTTTGCGGTTTGAAATCACTTTGCGGTTTGAAATCACTTTGCGGTTTGAAATCACTTTGTGATTTAACATCACTTTAATCAGTTGGAAAGTGAAATCACATGGAAAATGTGAAAAGTAACTTTGAATTCAAAACTGATTATACTTTAATAACCGATTCATTGGATCACGTTATTGTTTTAGAGGGTAAAAACAAGTGAAAACTATAAAATAATTAAATGAACTAAAATTCGCACCTTTTTTTTTTTAATGGAATATAAATTGAAATTTGAACGAAAATATTTCTTGAATAAACTAAGCGAACAAAAGGGGTACTCAAACGAACGAACGACTTGAACAACTGAACTAGTTCCTACGATCAAACTTCACTGTGCAGCTCTACTGCAAATTAAATAAATTTGGCTTGTAGCTTGTGTCCAGTTCATTATGGCCATGACTTACCACCGGCTGCCAAAGTTAAAGCCAAACAGGCGCCAATCAACAACAATAGCAGGAAAAAACCAGGCTTGGCTATAACACACATCAAGAGAAAGAGAAAGAAAGATGTAGAGTATTGCAATTGTGGAACTGATGTAGACTGTAATTGTTGCATTACGTACCCATTTTTCTTTGTAGGTATACTTAGTTTTAGTTGAACGTCCGCTTCGTTGCTTTAGTGAGCTCTGACTGGCGACGATTCCGCTTTATACTTTTGCCCCGACCAGACCAAACCGCCTACTACTCGAACCAGTTTCAGGTTTTCAACGCTTTGTCGCGACACTAAAAAATAAAAAATAAAAAAAAAAACAGAGAAAAACAGAAAAAACAAAAGCAATATCACCGACACTTATCAATTTGACTTTATATTTACATATAGCCAGATAGATACGACTAGAGACATACGCGAAGAACTCTACGAAATAAAGATTAGATTGAAAAAGATACAAAACAAAAATGGATTCTTGTACTGAGAGTATAATACATACAAGATGTCTTCTTTGATCAAAAAAATACTAAAAATGCAGCCTCCATTAGGAGAAAGCTTAAAATATGGCAAAACCGTATCCAAATTTTAAATTTATATGATAAAAAATTATTATACTTTTTCGGTACATCATATTATTTGACTCTCTCAAAAATAAAAGTTAAACTAAACTAAAATCTTTAAATATAAGCCACATTCTTTACAAAAGGATTCCCATTGTTTATGAAGATAATTCAGAATATGTTAATATTTTGTATGTACTACCTCCTGTAGCTCATTCAGTAGATTTTATAAGCCGATCTAGCTTCAACAGCTTCGACATATCTTTCAATTAACATTTCCGTTCATGCATTTAAGCGCTCGGCCCTCAACGACATAAGACAAATTAATAAATGCTTCGAGCAAAAAACGCAAAAAAAAAATGCAAAACAAACGGAATGAACCGGTGTTTGTAACCTTAGTTTTCGAGACCCTCACTGGGAGGTCTACTAAAACTGAGAGACTGACTCATCAAGTCGCTTATATGACAAGTTATAGCAAAAAAGTCGATAACATTAACTATGAATACTTACAAGTAATTAATGTTTGTGAAAATTGACAGCTGTCTTTTTTAGAATTCTAATGACTTCATTTATGAATAAAGCTGTGGGGAATTTTCCTATTCCGAATAGTACTAAAAACTTACAATTATGCATATGCCTCTGAGCTTAACTAACTCCAACCTCTTTCTAAAAATTTCTCTCATAGGTTGATGATGACTACAGTGCAGAGGAGAAACTTAAATTAGAACAAGAACAGAACAGAGATGCTCAATATACATTTAACAGTAATGTGGAGGATGGCATTAACGACAGCAATAACCAACGTGAAGAAACTCGTGAAGGTGGAAAAGTGTCCGGACACTACAGCTACAGTGATGGCTTTGTAAAGCGTACTGTCTTCTATGAAGCCGATGAGAATGGTTATCGTGTTGTAAAGGAGGACATGCAGGCAATCGGTGATGGACCAGTATTCAATCCAGAGGGTCTGGCCAATGTGGAAGGTTCCCTCATAGGCAAATACTCGATCAAGCTGGACAAGGCTGATGCCGATAAGCACTACAAGGGCACTGATGAACACTACTAAAAGTAGTATTTCTAAACTATGTCTTAGGATAGTTTCTAACATTTAGAAATGAACTGAATATAACGTAAAATAAAAACCTAAAAAGAACCAGTACAAGTCGAAACTTAACTGTATATTGTTATTGCATTGAAAGTCAACTAAATTTGAAATTTTTAAATTGTGATTTTAAGTTTGAAATTTGTTTTAATAAACTGTACTACTTAGATAATGAAAATGCCAGAGCTTAAGTTTACTGGGATTATGCAGCTGGGAAAACAATTATGTCCATGTCCATGCCTTTTCAATATCGTTCATGATTTTGTGTCCTCATATGATAACTCTAGTTATTCCAACAGTCAATCTCAAACTGTTTTCCTCAAAAATTTCTTCTACTTTTTTCAAATATAATTATTTATCTGTCAATGCTTAAAAAATTCTTTTTATAAGCTAAGTGTGTTATTTAATATAAAGCATATTGTTAGACAATTTGGATCCATGAAGCATATTAACATAAACATATATCGCAGAATTAATACATTTATAGCACATACATATTATAATATAGTTTCGATTACTAAGCATCCTCCTGCACGCTATCCATCGAATTATTTGCCGATTGCGTAATGATCAAAGCCTTCTCTGAATCGGTTAGATTGATAAACTTATGCTTCGACTTGAGCTCCTGCTGAATGGAAGAAAGCAAGTCTGGTGAGCCACGACCGAGTTTCATGATCAGACTATCGCGATCTCTATTGCCGGCCTGTTGGACGACCTCAGCGGCACAAGCCACATCCGATATTGGTTCCACAATCGTTTCCATCTGAAGAGACTGACGCTTGCGACGCACACGCTTGGAGCCACGCGTAATGAGAACAACGGCGGGTGATTCAAAAGGCAGCGCCTGTATGACTGTTTGTAGTAGTTTGGGTGGCGTCTCTGGGGTCTTGGGATTGCCAATAACCACATCAGCCTGTAGAGCGCTGCGAACGCGTTCCTGTTCCTCCTCCTCGCGCTCTCGTGCAGCATTCTTGCGCATCAGCTGGCGAGCGCGCTTCTTAAGAATAGCCTGTGCATTTGGATAGTAAGCAATGACCTCGTTCAAATCCGACTTGGAGAGCACAAACAGATTGGAGTAACCCTTGGAGCGCACATCGGCAGTGCGTCGATCGGCGCCATTAATACCCAGCAGACTAATCTCGCCAAATACAGAGCCTTCGGTGAGCGTGGCCAGGACAACATCGCAACCAGGTCCACCCATAACTTGTACCTGACCCAATTTAACAATATACATTTCACGACCCACTTCACCCTTGCGGCACACAAAATCTCCTGGCAGAAAAGTGACAGCGCGTAACTTCAAGACCAGATCCCTAAGAAGAGCCTCCTCACAGTCGGCAAAGAGCTGTACCTTGGACAAGGTTTGTATATGCACTGAGATGGCGATATCCGTCTTTAAATTGATGGGCAGTGCATCCAGAATGTTGGATTCATCTAATATATGAACAGAACATAATTAAAACAAAATTATTTGAAGTGGAAATTTGCGACGAACCCAAAGTGCGCTGTTGTTCCCAGGTAAATTGAAACCACATCTTAACTCTTGACTGCACCTCCTTCGATAGATTCAAACGCCTCATATACTCCAGTGTCTCATCCTCCAGCTGACGATACTCATGCCTATTGCGTGTAGCCGTTGATATTATATCCCTGATCTGGCCAATGAGCAGGGCAAACACGAAGACGCCCATTAACCAGGCAACCGTCATGAAAACATATTCACCCTGCCGTTCCGGCTTTGGATTCTTGCCAATTGATGTTGCCGTTTTGGTGGCAAAGGCAAAGCATCTTACATACGGATGTCCCTTGCCACTAAAAACCCAACGATTCTGTCCCAATCCCTGATAATCGCTATAGGCGTAATACAAGGCGGCGGTTATATGAATCATATAGAGCATATATGTTAGCGTTTTAGCTACGCGAACCTGCGGAAGTTCAGCAACAGCAAAAGGATTAGTTTTTATAGCAAGAAAAATCCAAAAGCTAAAAACTTACGAAATGTGGTGAAGAAATGACACGATCCAATAGACGGAATACCTCCCAGAAACTTTGTATCTTGAAGAAACGTGGAAAACGTAACCAAACTGCACCAGTGCCATATCTGAGATAGAACAGCTCTAAGGGGAGTAAAGCCAGGAGATCCAACTGTCAATGGAGATTAAAAGATATCATTTAATCGAGCGATATCAATGTCAAGTTTTCTATACTGAATCCTACACAAGTTAGAAAGTTATACAAAATAGCAAAACAATTCATTTTCCCCATACTCACCTTGAACTGCAGCTTTCTCATATAGTTTTTGCGAGTTAGATTCTTGTTCTTAACCCAAAAACCCTCAAAGAGATACATGACACGATGCTTAAAGAAGACGACATCCAGTAGATATATAATATCGGCACAAAAATCGCAGGCTAGCCAAATATTTGTATTCTCCTTGGTCTGAAAGGGAAACGAAGCACGCAGCGGTATAACCCAGGCATTATACAGAAAGGACAACGACACTACACATAACCAGGATATGTAGATTTTGCCCTGTGGATCCAATGTGCGTTCATCATTGTTGGCACCGCACAGACTGGAGCATAGCCACACATTGGAGCGTGGCGTATCCGCTTCAAAGAGACGTCCACGATGCGGCGACTGTCCGGCGGGCACCAGGCGCACCTTATTGCCCGGCGATGGATGCAGGCTCTTTGTGCTGGCATGTAGTGTAGCCTGTCCAGGTGGTGGTGTGGGTGAACTGGCGCTGCTGGAGGAGGGCGTCGGTGGCAGCTCAATGCGTGACTTGACCTTATTGGCACGTGCCGTAAAGCGACGCACTAAATGACGCACTTGGTCGCGCAGGAATTGTTGGCCCTGCGAGTCCAGGCTGCCAGTGCTGGAAGGACGTTGTGGCTCTGTTTGTGCACAAGTGTCTGCCTCGACGACGGCCACAATTTCGCTTTCATTAAATGAGGAGGAGCGTGTGGTGCGCACATTGCGATCATCATTCTGCAGCTCCGGCGATTCATTGTAACAGATCTGCACATCCTGTTCATCTTCGTCCTCCATTTGCTGTGAGCAATTATCACACTGATCTTGTTCCGGCTGCTGTGACTTTGGCTCCAGTATTACCTGTCCAGTGGCACTACGTAGCTCGGCAGCACGCCGTGCTGCAACTGGATCAGGATTGGTTTCAGGCACAGCACCCGGCAGCGGTGTTAGCTCTACATATTGTGGCTGCAGCACACGCCGCACGCTATCCGGACTGACCAGTGGCTTCTCATGCTTCAGTATATGCTTGACCAGAGCATGGGTGCTCTCAATGTTGCTGCCCTGGCCAGAACGTTCCGCATCCACGCAACCAATGCGTCCATTGCGAAAGTACAAACGGGAATGATAGAATCTGGGACTATGTGGACGCTGGCGACGCTGTGGCGCCTTATAGGCATTGATCTTATAGCTAATACGCTTGACCGGACTGGGTGTCTTGTTTTCCTTGTCGTGTTTGCGTTGACTGCTGGACACTGCTTGCTCCGTCTGGCGTTCCTGTTCCTTTTCACGCTGCAGCATTTGCTCCGTGGCGCTGACAAATTGCTCGATCTCTTTGATATCCTTGGAGATCTCTTCCAGGCTGCGTCGCACATTCGCCTCCTTCTCACCGGGCGTTGAGTAACGACGCTGTGGCTCTGGCCGCGTATTTATTACATTCCGCATAAATGCATGCCGCTCCAGCGTCTCACAGAAACGCGGCGAGTGCGGCCTCTTGATCAGACCTGGTGCTGTATCCATGCGTTTGAGCTGGACGTGTGTCTTTGTCTGGAACTCGTCGTACGAAAAATTCTCCAAAATGTTGGGTGAAGATTTCAAGAGCGCTGCAGTTGCCGCCGTGTCGAGCTCCTCGGTGCGCTGGTTCAACTGTGAATATGACAACTGTGTATAGAGTCGATTGCTTGGACTGCCTACAAGGCAAACAAGTGCCAAGCCGCACGCAAATGCAATAAATACAAATAGAAAAAATAAAAATAAACTAAAAAAAAAACAACAACAACTGTGTGCCTTGCATGCTAATTGCCTCGGAACACCCGCACAATCACTTTAAATCGATTTAATCGAGCGTCTCATCTATCAGACATCAGACAACAACTACGAGTCAGTTTAAACGCGTGTCGCACTTTTTTGGCCAACGAAGGACGTTCAACCAAACTCCACCCAACTGGCAATATCCCCGCCGCTATTACAGACAAAAAATTATTAATTAAGTAGAGGCACGCGCTAAACTCTAAATGATTTTTACAATTGTGAGACTGCAATTCATTTTGTACTTTATTGCAATCTACAGAATAGTTAGCTGATCTGACGATTCTCAAGCAATACTATTGATATGTGTGTGAATGGAGTTAGTTTTCAATTCAAAACAAGTACGAACGAGACTCCCTGCTCCCAACTAGCATTTCAAGCAGTTCAGCGACTACACAAGCAAGCAGTGACTGTCAAACTGTTGTTTCTGCTTGCTGAGACGGGGGTAATAGATTCCACCATTTGGTTTTATTTATCCGATCGGGATGAAATTTACACAGCTGATTAACATTGATATAAAATACATGTGTACCAAAGCTTTATCTTTAAAATTGTGGCTGCGGAAGCTTTTTTCGTTTTGCAGAGGTGGGGTGGGTGCATCCGAAATTTGAAATAAACTTGACCTGCGTACGGTATACAGTAACCTGCATACCAAGTTTGGTGTCTCTACCTTATATACAGACAGACGGACATGGCTAGATCGTCATGGCTGTTGATGCTGATCAAGAATATATATAGTTTATATAGTCGGAAATGCTTCCTTCTGCCTGTTACACACATTTGCAGTACTTTATAACTCCCTTTTTCCCATTTTTAATGGGAACAGGGAGTAAAAAGTTAGATGTGAAAATCTAATCTTGATAAATCTTCTTTTCCGTCTCAAAAAATAGCTATATATATACGAAATTCTTTTCTATTTTCTTTAAAATCTGTACTCGACTTGTAAGCTCATTAAAACTTTGGTGTACCGCAGATATTGCTAATTTTATTGTGGTATATCTTTTTTACCTTTCGAAAGAAGCCCATGCTGGCCATATTGTTGCTGTTGTTGTTGTTATCCTTGATGTTGTTGCTGTTGCTGCTTTTACTTCCGTGCGAGTTCACTGCCAGTTCAAAGTTCAGGGTCGTGTGGCACACTCAGTTTACCCTGCGTCTGTAATTAAAGTAAAAATTGTTGCGTGTTACACGCGGCGTATGATTAATGCACAATGCTATTGCGCTGTGTTTCAATCAATATCTTATCAGTCGCCTTTAGCTGCCATATGTTTTATTGATTTTTCACAGACCTGCACTTGATATAGCATTAAATTATGTATGCAATTGTCAAAGTTCAACAGGTGTGCGTATTAGTTGAAAGCAATTTGCATGTTTAGTTTGCTAACAATATTTGTTGCTTTAGTTGGGCAAATTTAAAAACTTTTACCTAACTGTTTTCCTTGGTTTTTCAGCTGAATGTGCACTTGCACTATGAAATTAAAAAACTACGCAGTCTGCTGAACAATGTTCAAGACGCATTTTTGAACTCACCTCCTTCTTAGTTGGCAGACATCCAACAAACTTAGCGAAAGGATTACAAGCAACTGGACAGTGACAAAGGCAGCAGCTGACTATTTTGGTTTTGGCTCCAAAGGATAGCGCACGCGCAGGCACCGTGGTATGAAATTTTTCAACAATTGCCCTTAACATTATCTAAGCAGCTATAACTATTAAGTTTGAATTTAAATAGGTCGGAACAGCCAATTTATACATTGAAATTATACTTTTCTTACATTACATTAATAAATAGAACAAAATACAGATTTGTAGTTTTTAGAATCCACTGTTAGCATTTAAAAAGTAACCGACTGTTAACAGAGCCCATAACAGTTGCATTTACTGTTAATTGAAAGTTTTATGTAAGCTTTATTTAACTGCAAGCTTTAATTGTTTGATTTCTTTGAAAAAAAAATTGTGGAACAAAATAAATGATTTTTAAATATTATGTATGTTTGTTTTCAAATTGTATCACATTTTATTTGGATAAAAAAAAACCATATGCATATATTTTCAAAAATATTTACTATTTAGAATAGTATTCCGCTGTAATATTTGTTGGTCTTGTTTTGTGTTGTTTTTATAGAGGGTATTATAATTTTTCACGAAATAACATCTAGCTGCCTTAGGAACAACTGTTTGAAAAGTACGTAAAATAAGTTTCTGTATAAAAAACTTTTTTGTTTTTCAAGTTATCTTAACCAAACTCAATTTTTCTAAGTCTTAGCATGTTTTTGAAAGATCCACTTGGCGAACGAGAAATATTAGAGTCACATAATAAAACAGATGTTAGTTTGGATTTTTTTGTTAATTTTCATTATTTTTTTTTGGTTGGCAATTATGTTGTGGCTGAGGTTGTTTGAGTTTTTCTTTGTATTTCATTGTTTTCATTGTTTTCTTGAATGTCTGAATTATGTCATACGATTATACTTTAAATTTGAATTTGGTAAAATGTACACTAAAATTGATGCTAATGTTTGTTGCTGCATTTTGCTTTAGTTTATTATTCGCTCTCATCCTCCTCCTCATCCGTTGATATATTCTTTACTTTTTTAGCTCGTTTTTTTGTCTTTTTTTTGCGCTTTTTGGACACAGAGTTTGGGCCAGCATTTTCCTCATATTCTTTAACTGCCTTGTCGTATTGCTCCTTCAATATAATGGCCTTTCGCTGCCATTCCTAATTAAATAAATAAAAAAAATAAATATTTATTATATTAAAAAACAAGTAAGAACGTTGGAGTCGATTGCTCCCGATTGCGACATACTCTTGCGAGATCTTGACACTTATATCAATAAAAACAAAAATAATTTACCTCTTTGTGTTCTAGCCCACGCCACAGCTCACCGCCCCTCTTGGCAATATCTGTGACCCTATACTCGGGGTTCTCCTTCTTGATGGATTCGCGAGTCTCACTGAGCCACAGCATATATGATGATAGTGGACGCTTCGGCCTTTGTCCGCTCATTTTTATTTTATTTATTTGTAATAACTTTTGGAGTAAGTTTATTATTGTACTATAGTTATTTCGTGTTGCCTTGTTAAAACAAATATGAGAAATAATATGACAGACTAGCCTAAAAGTAGGCTGTGGAAAATTTGTTAATATTGAATGTGAATGACATAAAGTTCACAGAATATAACAAATGGAAAATGATGTAGAAAGTGCGTATATAAAAAATATTTATTAGGTTTTCACGTTGCATTTATTCTGCGTGTAAACATTTATTGTTAATTGAAAGCTTTTATGTTTAACAGAAGCTCTAATTAACTTTTAAGCTTTTTGTTTGATTCAGTTTTGAAAAGATTTTTTTTGAAAAAAAATACTTTCCAATAATATAATGCATATTAATTTTCATAATATGAGCAATATCTTAAAATGCATTTAAATTTAAAAAATTGTGAAGCAAATTAAAAATTTAACTAAAAATAACAGATATTTATTCATGAAATGTTGAACCCAAAACTACTCCCGTTTAAAACAAAATTTAAAATGTTTTTAATTTTTCTTTTATTTATATATTTTCAAATAATATTCCGTTCAGCTCTACATTTACAATTACATAATTGTAATATTTGTTGGTTTTCTTTTGTTTTGTTATGTTTTAAATTACATAATTATATACATTTTCATATATATATATATATATATATATATAACTATATATTTACTTATGTATATATAAAAATGAATATATAACTTGGATTCTTCTTTTAAACTTTGTAATTTGTATAGATAATGCAAGTGAGAACGATCGCCCGCTAAATGGACGAATAACGTAATCGTAAAAATCACACATCCAAAAGAACTCAATTCTGCGCATCATAAAAATGACTTTTCCCCAACGTTTTTCCTTATAAACTGTGGAACGCTATGCATAAACATTTACATTTAGAGGCTCCGATCATAATTATAATCATATTTATAAC
This sequence comes from Hirtodrosophila cameraria, assembly GCA_949708635.1. Classification (NCBI taxonomy): domain Eukaryota; kingdom Metazoa; phylum Arthropoda; class Insecta; order Diptera; family Drosophilidae; genus Hirtodrosophila; species Hirtodrosophila cameraria. The sequence goes on along the minus strand of OX453089.1, from coordinate 13,591,562 downwards.
CTCATAATTGCTGATGCCTGAAATGTGGATCCAAGGGAAGAGTGCTACAAGGGGTCCACTTGACGAATGAGTAATATAAGAAACGCGATTAGAATGACATAGTGTATTAACATACATACGTACAAACCTATAAAGAAACAGTTGCTAGTTTTTGTTTTTTTTTTTTGTGTGTTTTATCTTTTTTTTTTGATTGGAAACTATTTTTTATCTTATATTACGGTTGATGTTGTTGTGTTTGTGTTTTTTTTTATGTTTTTTAGTGCATACTTAATGGTTAAAGGTCTTCATTATTTTTTCATATTTTTTCTCTGAATTTTTTTTGTTTTTTGTTTTTTATGTCACTTAAAATTTACATTAGTAAAATGTACTTTAAAACTGATGCAAACGCTTCTTGTTGCATTTTGAGTGAGCTTATTACTCGCTCTCATCCTCCTCATCCTCAGATGACTCCTTCTTCTTGACCTTCTTGGCTGGCTTGGCGGCCATGTTCCTTCGCTTCTTGGGCGCTCCAGAATCGGTGCCACCATTAGCCTCATACTCCTTAACTGCCTTATTGTAGTCCTCCTTCAATTTAATGGCCTTCTGTTCCCATTCCTAATTAAATATATACAAATCATTATAAGCAACAAGAGTTAATATAAGTTAAAATAACTTACGCTCTTGTCTTGCAGTCCACGCCACAGTTCACCGCCCCGCTTGGCAATATCTGTGACCTTGCAGCCGGGGTTCTCCTTCTTGATCGACTCGCGGGTCTCATTGAGCCACAGCATATAAGAAGATAAAGGACGCTTCGGGCGCTCTCCAGTCATGTTTGGGTTGATTTTTGTTGATTTACGGTGGCCTGAAGTAAATTTATTATCTTAAACGGAGCGTTTTGTGTTCTGTAATTAAAAGAAGTTAGAGAGAAAATGTTTAGTTGAATTAACCACAAAGCAGAATGACAGACTAGCCTAAAAGTAGGCAATGGAAAATTTATTAAAATTTAATTTGAATGATATTAATGTTATTCAATAAAATAAAAAAATGGAAAATAATTTATCAAGTGTATATATTAAAAATGTTTTGAGTTTTCGTATTCCAATTATTTTGTCAGCAAACAGTTACTGTTAATTGAAATCTTTTATGTTAAAAAGAAGCTGTATTTTCTTCTTCTTGTTTGGTTTCGCTTTGAAAGGATTTTGAATGACAACAAAATTTGGCACAAAATATTATGAATATCAACTTTCATAATACGAGCAATACCTAAAAAATACCAAAAAATTAATATTTTTGTTATTTTTTTTTAAAAACAAATGAAAAATGTAAATAAAAAAACATATACATATTAATGAATTGTTTAACCCAAAAATACTTCCATTTAAAAGACATTTTAAAAATATTTTTTTAATTTTTCTTTTATTTATATATTTTTAAATAATATTCCGTTCAGTTCTACATTTACAATTACATATTTGTAATATTTTTTGTTTTTTTGTTTTAAATTACATAATTATATATATTTGCATATATATATATACATGTATATTTTAAAATGTGTATAACTTGTTGAATTCTTGATTTAAACTTTGTTATTTGTATATATAATTCAAGTGAGAACGAACGCCTGCTAAAAGGACGAATAAAGGTTTCGTTGGAATCACGCATCCTTAAGAACTCAATTCTTTGGAAGATGCGCATCATAAAAATGACATTTCCCAACGTTTTTCCTTATAAACTGTGGAACGCTATGCATAAACATTTACATTTAGATGCTGCGAAAAATAAAATCATATTTATAACCTCATAATTGCTGATGTCTGAAATGTGGAACCAAGTGAAGAGTGCTACGAGAGGTCCACTTGGCGAATGAGTAATATAAGAAACGCGATTAGAATGACATAGTGTATTAACATACATACGTACAAACCTATAAAGAAACAGTTGCAAGTTTTTGTTTTTTTTTTCTATTCTTTTATGTTTTTTTTGTTTGACTGGAAATTATGTTTTAACTTATATTATGGTTGTTGTCGTTGTGGTTGTTTGTGTTTTTTTTTTTTGTTTTTTTTTTAAAGTGCATATTTAAAGGTTTAAGGATTTCATTTTTGTTTTCATGTTTTTTGTCTCGGAACTAATTCATTTGTTTTTATGTCACTTAAAAAATTACATTAGTAAAATGTATTTTATAACTGATGCAAACGTTTGTTTTTGCATTTTGCTTTAGTTTATTACTCGCTCTCATCCTCCTCCTCATCCTCAGATGACTCTTTCTTCTTGACCTTCTTGGCTGGCTTGGCGGCCATCTTCTTTCGCTTCTTGGGCGCCCCAGAATCGGTGCCACCATTAGCCTCATACTCCTTAACTGCCTTATTGTACTCCTCCTTCATTTTAATGGCCTTCTGTTCCCATTCCTAATTAAATATATACAAATCATTATAAGCAACTAAAAGAGTTGAATATATTGACAAAAAAGTATCTTACGGTCTTGTCTTTCAATCCACGCCACAGTTCACCGCCCCGCTTGGCAATATCTGTGACCTTGCTGCCAGGATTATCCTTCTTGATCGATTCGCGGGTCTCATTGAGCCACAGCATATACGCTGATAGAGGACGCTTCGGACGCTCTCCACTCATGTTAGCTTTGATTTTTGTGGATTTACGGTGGTTTGCAGTAAATTTAGTATCTTATACGGAGCTCTTTGTGTTCTGTAATCAAAACAAATTTGAGATAAAATGTTTAGTTGCATTTTACCCAAAGCTGTATGACACACTAGCCCAAAACGCAGGCAGTGAAAAATGTGTTAAAATTAAATGTGAATTGTTATGGAAAAAATGGAAAATTATGTGTCAAGCGCGTATATTCCAAAATGCTTTACTATTTTCACAATTCCAATTATTCTGTCAATACAACATTTCATTCAACTTAAAACCCATTAAATATTCAATAAATGCATATAATATATATACACAAATGTTAATTAAATATTCGCTGCATATTATGCAGGCAACTGTACACAATTTACACACACACCCACACAACAACCAGCCAACCACCCAACACAAAAAGCAACCTTTTTTTTTTGGATACATTCTGCACATCAGCTCAATTATAATGTGCAGGAACTGTTATATATGTGCATATTGTACACATAAGTTACTCAATTATGCAATTGTACGTGTATGAGGCATAATTGCAGCCAATCCATTGCAGTACTTATATAAATATAATATATATATATATATATATATCACCTGTACATATGTGCAATCAGTGCAATGCACTGTAAGTTCTTGTACATAATATGTGTGTATATACATGTTTATGTATTTGGAGTATGCGGTTGAAGTTTAAGTATCATATTGTTATGTGGCTTTTGATATTAAATTGCAACTGTTTGTCAAGTGTCATCAAACAAAAAATGAATTAATAAACAAACTAATTGTCGTGTTCTTATATCCACAATTCAAAAGTGACAATACATATAAAAAACAGGCATGTTTCTAATTTCTTAAACTTAATTTTAGCTGAAAACATATATTATTTATTTAAATATTATAAAAATTTTTGTAGGATTTTTTTTTGTTTTTTTGTATAAATTATTTAAAACTTAAGCTATTCCGCTTTAAGCAAAGAAATAAAACTCACAAAAATGATCTCAATGAGAGAGCATTAAGGAGTTATGGTAAAGAACAAATATAAACAAAATAAGAAAATATATATGTACATCTAGTATAGCTCTGAGTTAATAATGAAAATCGAAAGCCCTAAATTCGCGTTTGCTCGTATGTTATGCAAATGTGGATGTCTTTGTGTCAACAGCAGCAACTTCATCATTAGCAACAAGAGTAACATCATCGGGAGACAGCATCAGACAACAATCGCCTCCATGCACTTGACCTAAATACTGAGAAAGACTGACAACAACGAGAGAACAACGACAACGACAACAACAACAACGACAACAACGACGACGACGATGACAACAACGACGACAGCGACAACGACGACGACGATGACGACAGCGTTGCTGATGCTGACGAGGTGCTGTGGCAATTGGGTTAACAAGCCACAGAGCTGACAGAGCGACTGACTTGCATGGACACGGGGGCACAGCATAATAAATCAACGACTGCAAGGCTGCTGGCTACTGCACAAGTAGCTTGTGGCATGTTGCAGGTGGCAGACTGCAAGGTGGCAAGACTGCAATCATATCAATCAAAAAGACAAATTCAAGCACCAGTCCAGTCAACAACAAGCTGCACATATTAGCAGCATGCCACAACAATAACATTCCAAATGCATTATGTATGCTTGTGCGAGTTTCTGTTAACGGCGATGCTGCAGTAGCAGGAAAATGGCGGCAAAATGGTTGCTAGTTGCATGCGCGTCATGTGCTGCAAATGTTACGCCCAGAGAACACGCCTCCACCAATTTGATGCACCCTGACACACACACACGCGTGCCATGATGTCGTCAATGTCGCCGCACGAGGCAGCAACACGTGATGCACAAACTAACAGAAATAGCAACAAGAATAGCAACAGGAAACAGCGGGAGTTGCTTCATGGCTTACGCGTTGCCATCTCTCGATTGGGGTGCGTGTGTGTGTGTGTATGTGTGGGAGGCAGGAGTGGTTGTGAATGTGATTGTGGGGTCAGAGAAACACCAAAAGAATCCTCTGACAAGCACGACACATGTTGCCTATATATGTACTCATATGTACGTAAGGACGAACATGCTTGCAGCATGCCATGCCACCTACAATATCGAAAGCGAAATCCATTTCTGTCTGGCAGTGCTTGCGTATGTATATGTGTGTGTGTGCCTGGAGGACATATCTGGAATTGATAGGTGGCAGAAGTAGGTAACTAGGCAGCTGCCACGTCTGATTTGTGCGTATGCGTACATAACGACTTTTATTTCAGTTAGTATGTGTATGTTTAGAATACGACGCAGATTTATAATCAAGTTCACAAAGCCAAACATGTGAGCAGTATGCGTTATGAGATAATAAAGGATGTTATTATTAGCTGTTTCTTTTGCAGTTCGACAACCTTAGTTTTAGCATAAGGCACATAGAACAACTTTTAAAATAGTTGGTTTGAGTAGAATCTAAGCGAATTACTTCTAAATGAACTACGAAACTTTTCAGTTTATCGCTACAGAGGTCATAAGCTTGTTTCGAGATTATTATCTGAATATTCAACTTTATTCTACAGAACGGGATTATGAAAATTTTAAAAATAACCATTTCAAAAATACCACTTTTTTGATTATTTTTAATTTATGTAGCATACTTTTTGGAGCCAAATGTAAAGATATGAAACTTTCCACTTGGAGTATGCTCTTTACAAAAAAAGATAATGCAGCTATTTACTCTAAATAATACCATCAACCTAATTATTTCGGAATATACCCAACCCAATTCCACTTCCAGGCGTGGTCAAGTCTCCAACAACTTTCCAATTAACATAAAAGCCCAGCAGTGAACAAAGAATCCAATGTGTTATTAGTCATACGAGTCCGAAACTGCTTACTTTGAACTGTGAGCTGAATATGCCAAAAAGTGTGGACATTACGCATACGCAGCGTGGTGCGGCACATCTTCCCACACAGCACAGTCATGCATAATAGATAACTGGCTGGGGACAAAGAAAATAAATGAATGGCATGAAAAGAAGAGGCAAGAAATGGAAGGGAATGGAAAGGACAACAAATGATATTAAAAGGCATACAAAATGAGGCAGGAGCGACATTTCAGCGTTGATCTAAAATTGAAAAAAACGCTGGCGACGCCAACATCAACTTCAGTCGGCGTAGGCGTAGGCGTCGCAGTCAAAGTCAAATGGATGAAATTTTGCTGAAAGGAATACAGAGTATACAAATACACAGAGGCATAATATTACCGCTGCTTCGGCTGCGGCTACAGCTTATCTGTGCTATATGTGTGTGTGTGTATGTGTGTATGTGTGTGTGTTTATGGCATTTTTAATGCCGACAACGCAGCTGCTGCTGGCGTTGGCAGCGCTGCTTGGAAACGCTCAGAGTGGTTGCTGCGCTGCACAGCAGTGTAACCACCCGAGCCACACGAAACCACCCGAAACCACCCGAGCCACCCGAAATACAGCTCACCCAAACTGCAAAATTTGTTGCCTGTATGCGACTTTCAGCTTGAGCTTGTGCGCAGTGACAGCATTTTAGGGTAGATACTTTTACAGGGATTTGCGCAGTGGATGTCGACAGGGCAAACAAGCGTTATATGGTGACCGTTATATATGCATGTATGCATGTATGTATGTGTGTATCTATGTGAGTGCCATTTACCGTTAGAGGGCGTACAGTGGTGACTTTTTATAGCTTTGACTCAACGTTAGGTTAGCTCATGAAAATTGTTCACATTTTGCGACACCACTTTTTTGTACAGTGTAGAATGCTGTACAGTCGTGGCACGAATAATGCCTAGACTGATTTCAAGTTTGCATACGTTTTAGTTTGAAAATTGAAAATTTTGTTCGGAGCTAAATCTTTAGAATCGAGTCAGTTTTTCTCATTTACAAATACGATTTTTGTACAAAACTTGGAGATCACTTTTTCGACAGTTTGGAAAGTTCGATGACTATTTTACCAATTCTTTCAATAATTTTACTGCGAAGTAGCAAATCTAAATGAAAAATTCAATCAGCTTTGTCCACGCAAATCACAAAAGCTCTAGACATTGTATACCCTTGGTTTTGATTCAAAAACAATTTTGATAAGAAAAACCTCATGTATATGTATACATATGTAATACCGGTCTCTGCGATTAGCTAACAAATACTGCCAAGCGTAAACATTTTGTGAGCGCAAAAAGCTTTGCCAAGAACAACAAACAGCAATAAGTGCATAAATGTATAAATCATTTGACAGGCGCTGATCATCAAGTGACAAGCGGCGACAACAACAACAGCAACCAGCAGAACAACAGCGTAAGCGCTAAATAGAAAAATAACAAGGGCAACAACAGTGACGTCGCCGTCAACGTCGAGCTTTTGACGTTAGCAGCGACGCGGCGCCGCGCACAAATTCAGACAATTTGAATAGAGATCTTTGTAACGGGCACAAAAAGTACCACAAATTATAAGGTATTTGCGGGGTTCGATGATATCTCAATTAAATTTCGTACTAACGACCTTAACTAACTAGTTAAAGTTGTTATTGAAGAAATGAAAATGGCGCGAAAAGAGCTTTATAACTGTAAATGCAGCACGCGTTCACTTTAATAGTGTGTGTGTGTTTTTTTTTTTTTTTTTTTTTGTACATTTTGTTACCCTCTCTTTTGCTTTGTGCTGCTCTCTTTGTGCAGGTATTGTGTCAAACTTTTGGCGCCATTTTTAGTTTGCGTTCCGAGTTCTCGCGATACGAGTGCATAAAAGCAAAGCGCGCGCGAAATGCAAAAAAATATATATATGCATATATATTAAGAAACGAAACGGGGAAAATAAATAACACGCGAAAGTTGAGCTAGTAAAATAAAGCCGTTTACAGATAAAATAAAGAAAATACTTACGTGAAAAACAAACAAATCAAATCTTTGATTTCACAATTTAAGAAACAAAACAAACAAGTTGAGAAATATAAAACTTAATACGCGACATAAAATTACATATTATCATATGCATAAATGTTTTTAAATTCGGTTTCAGTGATAAGCTAAGTTTGTTCTAGACTTTTCGAATAAAAATGTGCCATATCTTTAAATATTACTGTAGTAATACCGAAAATGTAAACTTTTTGAAAAAATACATTAACAAATATATTTAATAATTTACACGACTTCGAATATGGACTTTTGCTAATATTATAAGGCGAACAAGTATTTTGATCTTTCAAATAATTATATTTCTACACTTATCTTCAACTGAATCAATAAAAAATAATCGAAAAAAGAAAACTTTTATCAGCTGTTGCTAAAGTCTTACAAGATCTTTGTCTTTTGATCTTTATATAAGGTATAGGACGGAGTTGTCTTTTGATCTTTCATATAACTATCTTTCTAAACTTTTCTTCAATTAAATCAAAACAAAATAATCGAAAAATGAAAACTTTTATCAGCTGTTGCTCAAGTCTGACAAGATCTTTGTCTTATGATCTTTGTACAAGGTATAGGACAGACGGAGCTGTATTTTGATCTTTAATATACCCTTTTCTTTAATTTGATCAAAGATAAATAACTTCTAAACGAAAGCTTTTATCATCTTTGACCTTAACAAGTGACTAAGTATTACAAAAGAATCTAGATTCTAGAAAGAGTGAAGATGATGTTTTAATTATTGGAATTTTTCATGTTATACGTAAATGTTATAAACACAAGCATCAGCTGGTACCCCTGCTATTATAATACGATATTGTATTAATTTGAAGCTTAAGTCTTACAAGTTGCAAACAACAAACTCATTTTGGTGACCACATTGCATGCTCAAAGACTGAAAAGTACATCTAGAGAAGTAGAATTCATTTTACCGGGCAATTTTGCGCACGCAGCTGCAAAATGAGACGCAAGCAAAATAAACATGAGAAAAATGGCAATGGGGAATATATAAATGGAATTGGGTACGGGGTATGGGGTATGGGAAACGTGACCACCGACAACCGGCGCGACTTGGCGACAATTTGCAGCCATATGATAAGGTAGAAGACGCATCGGAATGAAATGTGGCAAGAACACCGATGCCTGGACACACAATGCACTGGAGAATTGAACAGAAACGTCCAACACGTATATATACAAATGCCGCAAGTATGCACCTAGGGAGCACCACTTATAGCTCTAGAATCTAGACCCACTAAAGCCGTCGACAGGTGGGTGGCACCATTGGGCGCCATACACTGCAGTCTGCAGCTAACAAGGTCTGGAAGCAGGCCCGGAACAATGACTGAAATCGAAAACGAAATGCAAAGCAGACGCACTCAATTTCGCCAAAATGCAGCAGGCGTGGGGCCATTGGATGTAACTACAGTCGCGGCTAATAATATTGAGCAAGCTACACTTTTAGCAATTCATGGAAATTTGTTTAGCACGTATTTTAAAAGTACAAAAGATCTAAGGTTTTTTAAAAATTTAATTTGTCAAATATTAACAAACATTTTTATTCGTTCACTGAATTTCTAGTTTGTTAATATTTTTGATATACATTTAAGATTTTTTTTAGCACAAATTCGAATATTGTTTGAAGTGTCTTAAGACACTGTGAACCACTGTAAACTTAAACTTTAGTGTTTTTTTTAAATAAATCGCTTATATTATTGATTAACGTTTGAAATCTGTTTAAAAATTTAACTCATTTGGCACTTTGTCATTTGCACAATATTGAAACACAAATTAAGTTAACATATGTTTAAATTATTCACTGATTAAATAAAGTTCACAAAATATGTTCAGAATATTAAAACTATAATTGTAAATGTAATTTGCTATGCACCGTTAAGCAGCTATCAGCTGCTTATTAATTAAATTAACAATAACTTCGACGAAATAAATTAAAACTTGTATGCAAAAATAGGTGGATCAACTTATTTGACGCTCACTGTAAAATGTGTAGGCCCCATGAGCCATACACTAAACGCCAGTGTAAAAATTATTGCCCACCGACGACTAATGAAAAATACTCGTATTTCTGATATCAACGTACGTACTTAGCTTTGTTGCTGTGTATGTTTACTTCACTCTTGGCCCAACTCGGTCTAGAAATTTGCTTCGCACTGGCGCTGGCACTGGCACTGAATAACACTCTGAACGCTGAACAAAATGTACTGTGAGCGTCTATAGAAAACTGAACTGAAATTCAACTGAAGCAGCTGTACCAGGCAAAGGCAGAGCCAAAGCAAAGCAAACCAAACCAAAGCGAGACAAGGCGAGGCGAGGCGAAACGAAACGAAGCAAGGCAGGCAGGCAGGCAGAGCAGCAGGCAGGCAGAACAGAAGCAGAGGCGAAACATACACACGCAGAGGCAGCGCAGGCAGACCCATACGAACGAAACGAACGAACGAACGAGTGAACAGCGAGACCATCAAATAATACACAGAGCCCAGAGCCACACTGCGCTCACAGTACAGGCAGGCGGCAGCAAAAGTATCTGTATCTGAGAGTCAAACAGGCAGCCAGGCCAGCCAACCAGCCAACCAACATACAGCGTCGACGACGACGACAGCAGCAGCAGCAATAGCAACGACGGCTATTGATGGCAGCGGGCGGGCAGCGAGCAGAGCTCACGCAGGCAGACGGGCCAGTGTATGTAGTATGTCCGAACAGTGGTGGCAAATTATGTGCGCACAGCTGCCGCCTGCTGAGTGCGTGTGTGTGTGAGAAAAATAATTTGCGTTTTTGTGGTGGCCGCGACAGTGGCGTCCATGCACATCGTACTGGCAGCGTTGTTAAATTTGTACGGCGCATGCACAGTGCTGTCGCTGAATATTGGGAGAGTTACCGAAACAATAATAAACAGGGGCAAAGCAATAATCAGGGCGAACTTGTAAAAGCAGAATTCACTATACAAAATTTAAAAATATATAAAACACCATATTTTCAAACGGTTATTTTTTTTTTTAACAAAACAAAATTTTAAAAGATTAAAAATTAAAGAATTAAAAACAAATACTTTACTCAGTATCATATTGTTATGTGCCTACAGTGTAACTTATTTATGTTTTGTGCTACATTATACAAGGTTAACAACTTGCTTAAAAACATGACATTTAAGAAAATAATTTTCTACATTTAATATAAGAATTTATAAAATAATGTAAAATCTTGTAAGACACTATTTCTATCTTAATATTATGTTGTACATATGTATGCGCCTATGCTCTAATTATGCTCACTCCCCTACCCCAAAGCAAACTCTCACTCTTTTAGCTCTTGTAACAAATGTAGGCACGCGCATGTTCGACTATTTTTGACGCGACTGTACTGCTTATTGCTTCAGCCATATAAAAAGCGTGGAGCGAACGAGCTTTGTGCGAACGAAATGCCAGTAGCATTTGGCGGCGCCGCTGCTACTCGCCTACCCCCTCTGCCCCCCTCTATAGCTATATTACTCTTACCTTACCCCCCCTTGCTGCTGCCATCATGTCATGAGCGTAGTCGTCGTCACATTTAACCAAATACTATACCGCCCACCTGCCCCCCTTTGCTGTCCCCACTATCCCTTGCCACCGTCACTCACACGCTCAAAAGCTACAACAAATGCCTGCTTTGAGAAGCCCCGTTACCCCCCGTAACCGTCTATTTGATACAAAAAGACAACAATAAATACATTTTACAACTTTTACAAAAATTTAAAAAAAAAATTTGTTAAAATTTTGAATATTTTACAAAAAAAAACTGACGAATTACACACAAACAGCGATAAAAAGATAATGCGTAAAGATCACAATTATCTGTATATAATTGGTTTCAAATTTGTTGTCAAACACGTACTATATAGTTATGGTATTGAATAATCGCAGGCGATTTGGCAGCGCATATTCAAAAAATAACCGTCAATTTTACGCGCGCGCTATTCAAAATTTAAATTCAATAGCAACAACAATAAGAAGAAGTACAGCAACGATGACAACAACGAAACATAAGCGAACTGAAAAAAAAAACTGTATAAAATTGAGAAGAGAACTCTCTGACTAACTATAATATGAGTATTAGCTATAGCTACTATATCAATAGCTATAGGTACTATCAGGCCAGACCAGACCAGAGCAGTACCAGTACCAGTACCATGTCAGGCCAGGCCACCTTTTGCGCTTTTCAATAGAAATTGGGTCGTTTAGTTAACTATTTTTGCAAAATTTATATAATAAATGGCCGCAATGGCGTCACATTTTGATCAATTTATGTAGCTAAGATATTGAGAAATCAATCGTAGTGAGACACTTTTCACTTACCCGTAGTAAAATGTTGCGTTATTTGCGTTTTTAATTGCAGGTTAGATATTTTTCGGTGCACTGTTGTTTGTTCACTTTATAAATTTTCTTCTACTAAAAACTCAAGTCAGTTGTAGTATTGGGCTCTGCACTCGGTCGCTGGCTGTATCGGTCTCGGTTTGTTCAGCGTTCAACGTACAGCTTTTGCCTTCAGTGGAATATCAAATACACAGAATGAATGCCAGGCAGCCAGCCAGTCAACCAGCCAGCAAGCCAGAGGCCCAAGCACCAAGCACCAGTACGAGTACGACGCAAACGCAGGCATACTGAAAAACTGTATCTGTATCTGTGTATTTGTATGCATGTATTGTATCTGTGTCGTTCATTCGTTCGCTCGGTACGTTTCGTATGCTTGTTCGCTCTATGTGCGCAAAGGCAGAGGCAATGGCAACACACAGCCAGTACAGCCAGCCAGCACAGCTAGCACACACACACAGATACACACACTCGCACACTCATGCTTACACACACACATTGAAACTACAGCTATAGCTAAAGATATACGTGTGTATCTGACTATGGCAGTGGCCTGGCCCCGCTTTCATTGTATGTGTAGCTGAACAAAAATTTCGTTCGTTCGTTATATGAACACACGGCAGCAGCAGAAAGCAGCAGCAGCAGCAAACAGCAACAGCAGCAGCCACATCATATGGATGGCTAAGGGGAAGGTGGGCTGGGATGGTAGTTAAGCGGTGAGGAGGCCAACGGCAACCGGCAATGGCAAAGCAGCACCAACAACAGCACTGAATATGGCCGCCTGCCTGCTGATTGTGGCTGGTTTGCTCTGGCTTGCCCTGCGTGAAACGGTTTACTTCACAGTCCCATGCAGTTGAGTTACAAATTTTTAGATGGTAAGACTCTGGGGAAATGGGTATTATCACAACAGATCAATATGCTTATTAAGAACATTTAAATAAACCAAATATAATGCTAGAAAATACAGTTAAAGCTAGTTTCGTTGCAATTTATGACTGTCTATTTCCAAGATACTGAACTGAGCTCAATATAAATATAGCAACATTGTTAAAATTTAAAAAGGAAATCCTATACCTACATATTAAAATAGGGTTTTGGGTAAGCAAATAGAAATTCAAAATTTAACACTGTCATACAAAAGACTGTAGATATTCAGGATAGACAACTTCAAGATACATATACATAAAGTGTAGATACATCTAAATGTTCTATATGAAATAGGTGCATTTTTTAAATATTTTAAAATACCTGATCATCATTTCATTATTTAAATGTTATATATGGTCTATTAAAAACAATATACAAATTTTAAAATAATGCTAGAAAATTTAAGTATGTTAACGAATATATCTGAATCGTCACATTTAAATTGTAAAGTAATATTTACATACAAAACTCTTTTTCACAAAAATTTAAAACTAACAAATTAAAGTGTATTCTACTATTTCTTTATTTGAATTCTAAATTTCTTTACATAAGATAATAATTCAAAATTTTACCACATATAAACATTCATGGACACATAGTTATAGTCTTTGGTATAAACATTATTCACATACAAATTCTTTAACTATTTTCAAAACTTTTCTAAGTATTCGTTCCATGTCGCTTAGCCGAGGTCTATGTCAAATTTGAATCTATTATGGTATAACTGGAATAATACAACTTTATACTTTCGAAAGTCGTATATTTTATCCAGATTTATATCGGAGCAAGCGAAATTTCAATAATAATATTATTATGGTTATGGTTTCATGGATAAAAATTTGAAAAATTACAAATTTTTATTAAGGGTCAAATACCAATACCATTTCAATGAACAATGAATTCAAACTCATATTGAATTTATGGAGAATATATATGCATGTAAATTTTGTAAAAATATATGTATATCGGAACTATTTCAAATATATCTATTAAGCGACAATTATTAACATAATTTTGCAATATTGAAAACATCTTTTTTTAATGAAAATTTATTGTACAATTTTGTATTATTATGTACAAAATAAGATAAAAACTTGTTTTAAAGCTATAAAACTTAGATTTACATCCTAAATAGATTTTCTAAATCACTATATTTAATTATATAAAGATTTCTTGAGCATTATAGAAACCATATAACTACATGAGGCGTAGGGCATATTGAAATTCGACCAGTTTGGATCATTTTGCTTGTATGGCTGTGGCTATACTCGTAGTACGAGTATCTCGCTCTGCTGAACCCACAGCCGCAGCACGGCACAGCACAGCACAGCGCAGCGCAGCCAGAGTACAGCCAGTAGCAGAGACCCGCAACGAAAGTACGTACGAAGCAGACAGAGCCAACGAGCAAACGAATGAAATAGGCAGCAGCAAATGCTGAGGCAGAGCAGGCAACAAAGAGAGGGGAAGTGACGGCAGCGGCAGAGACGACAGCGACAGCGACTGCGATATATCTGTACGTGTCGTTGCCGTTGTCGCTGTTGTTGCTGTTGCTGTTTTTGTATGTGTATCTGTATCTATGCGAGCAAAAAGCAAACAGCTCACAGCCCCAAAACGGGCCCCCAGCGACGTTGCTGGCATACAGCAAAAATCAATATGCCCGCATCGTTGTAGGGTATACGATCAAGCAGTGGGACAGGCGCTAATGCAAACACGATGCAAAGCATTAAACGATTGGGACGTGTGAATATCGTGGATGCAATGAAGCCAGGCTAATACTCTTGTATCTTGGGTCAAAGTTGAGTTTTAATTGAAGGGGATAAGCGTTTCAGAATGCACATTTAAGTAAAATGATATACTATGCGTTAATTGCTTCTATATTTGAAAAAGGAATGAAAGTTAAAAATTGTTACGATTTTTTTTTTTAATTTTTTCGAAAACCAAAATTTTTTTAAAAGATTTCTTGGTGTTTTTTCATGCTTTCGAATTTTTAGATGTATGTACTTCTCGTTCCGATTTGAAATTAATTTTTTTTTATTATTATTTTTATAGTCGGGTCAATCAAGGAAGTTATTAGTAGTCCTTGTGCCAAATTTGGTTATTTTAGCTTCAAAACTGTGGAAGAAAACTGCTTTCATACAGACGGACAGACAGACGGAGTCGGACGGACGGATGGACGGACGGACAGACGGACATTTCACAAACCCAATATACTCTTTTTTTTTAAATTAAAAAAAAAGAGTATAAAAACAGTAACAATATCTCACACGTAGTTAAAATAAAGTATTTTAAAATATTAATATTAATGTTTATTTTAAAGTTTTACGATCTTCAATAAAAATGTTGATCTTTAAGATTCGATTTCAAAAAGTTTACGAGAATATTAGGTAGCGAAAAGAAAACTGTAAACAAAAAAAAAGTTCTTGAGCTCACTGTAAATTTGGAAAGCGAAAGACCTAAGAAGAAAATAATTAATTACTAAAAAGTAAATTTTGTAAAATTAAAATAGTGCTGAACGCACTGTAGCCGAGTAATCGTACCAGGCAACACAATAATCTGTTGAATATATGTACGGCAAATTTACAAAACTGTCGATTAGGTAGAATATGTTCATATTGAGCTCGGCCCACAGTGCAGTGGGTCGATGTCGATTATTCTGCTTGTTTGTCGTCTCAATGCAGGCTATACATAACTATGTACATACATACATACATACATACAAACAAACATACATATATGTATCCGCCAAGCGTCAGTATCCGTGTCTGTGTTTGTGTCTCTCTGCCTGTGTAACTGAACCCCCGCACCCAGGCTAACGGTCCCATTGACATCGCCAGGGTTTGGGGTATAGTTGGGAGTGTGGGGTGCTGCTCTGAGGTAAGAGCAGCGCCTGATGGCTGCATTCGCCTCGGTGGTGGCAATTGTCGGCTGTATGAACGGGAATACATATTCGGGATGTATGCAAAAACCAGGCAACAGCGAAGCGAAGCAAAGCAGCAGCAACAGCAGCAGCAGCAGCAAACGAAGGAACGAACGAGCTAACGAACCAAACGCACACTCGACAGGATGTGGATATAACGAGCCTGCATTTGTGTGTGTGTGTGTCTGTGTGTGTCCTCTTCTATGTCTGCGTGCGTCTGAGCATAGAAACAAACTGCAAACTGGTAGGCACATTGTATAAAAGAGTGAAAAGTGTTGAGTACCCCGATCCTGATATACCCTCCCTGAAAAATGTATCTTTAATGTGTGGCTATAAATGTGGTTTACTACTACTTAATGAAAACGCCGGCCTGTAGTTTTCAAAACATGAAAGTAAATAGTAATTACTATAATATAGTTAGTTTCTTAGTCTGCTCTATAATTAGAAAATGTCATCCTATACCCTATTGGACGTTAAAGTATAATTAGAAAATGTCATCCTGTACCCTATTAAACGTTAAGCTTTGAACTTTACTGCGTTTAAGCCATGAAATTTAAAAAAACTTACTTAGTTATTAACTAAACGATCACTTTCTGTCAGTTTTTAATATTCAATTACATAATTAACAAATTTCATTAATTTTATTTTAATTTAAGTTCAGTTTTTTCAGTTATGCTGTCTCAATCCAATAATGAAATTTATACTAATTCTTGATCTGTTTATTGTGTCTATCAAAGTCAAAGATATTTTCCTGCCAACTATCCTAAATCTAAGACAGTTTTAGTTGAGATGCTTCACAAAGTTAAAAATAAAGTTCATACTAAACCATAATCTTTGCTTAAAAACTACTTAAGGTATTGCATAAGCTTGGAAAATGTATTAAATCAAAGAAGCTGACCTTCACTGCATTCTTAGCTCTGGTTACCAATTAATAAAAGAAAATATGTATCTTATATAAGTACATATAATGAGCAGTTCTGAGCTATTATTTTTGATCTAGGAGTGAGCTCAAGATGTTGTCCTTGGGCAGTTACGCTGAAACTGGGGGCCACTTCAGTTTAGATACTCACTAAGGAACAAAAAAGCGTATTCGGAGAGTCGTTGCTATGGATACAAGAATCATACAAGAATCGGGGTGGTAGGTCGCTTCGCTATGCTACGCTGTATTGGGTTGACTTCAACTCCTGTTTGGCATGAACATGGAGCGTTGGAACGATGAGGACGGCATAGTTTGCCAGCTTAGTTGCATTTATGCGTGCTACTTGCATTTCGCATATGTTGATGTGTAGATGTATGTATGTGTTTGTGTCTGACTGTTGCCGTTGGTCCCTTTTATAAGTTGAACTGGATGACTTGGTCTGAGTGAAGTGAATCTTGCAATTTTCAGGCGCATACATAAATATACACACAGCAGGATGGCTTGGACGGGTACGAGGAGTTGGTCAGAATGAAAGAATGGCAGGCACTTGTTGTCGTTGTTCTTGTTGTCGTTGTTGGTCCACTGGCGTCTTCTTGTCGTCGCCTACTTGAGCCAATATGCTTGCCATATGGATGCAATGTATCTTTTACGTTTACCGTTACGTTTTGCTGCCACAATGCATATTTTATATGCATGCCCACAAAGTCAGCACAATAAAATTGTAGTATTATGCAAGGTTTCAGCTAATTTGTCAGACCACATTGTAGCAATATATTGACAAAGTTAACAGGTTGGTATTGGTAAAGTTCAAAATCTTCAAAAACTATCAAATAAAAACTTTATATTTATTATTTAATAAATATTGTAATTTGATAAGAAATTGTGAAGAATACGCTATAAGGTCTGCTCCGGCTTTCACTTTCGGTGTGATATTACGAAATTGATTTCCCCTTAAATGATCATATTATCATATTTGGTATGATTTTGCGAATTGAATTCACTTTCATTTGATCGATGATTGAGTTGACACTGGATGATAAATATAAGAAAATTTTTAACCTTTAAGAAGATTTCAATTCCGCAAAATATTGACAAAAGTGGAAGCGGGAACAGCCCTGTATTTAATAGCCATGATTAATTTTTGTGTATTAAATTATATAAATATCAAATAATAACACCTCAACGCTAGGTCAAAGTCTAGTGACGATGCATGTTCAAGCCACAATAGTGTTAATCGACTTTCACACTTTTCGTGTTGCTTCGTCACTAGCGTGGACTGCCGTCAACAGTGTTGTAGCTAGTAGGTTCAGAAAAACAAAAATATATATTTAACAAATTTTACGACACATATTTAAAAACAAATTATAGATAGATTTTACCTGAAGTTTTCCCTAAGGTTCAAACCCTCAAACCGAACCTACTTTGACAATTCTGAAGTTTCCAGCATTGATAGTATGACTATTAAGCAATAAATGTCACTAAATTGATCATAATAACTAATTACTTTATTGAAAAAGCCTATTTACTGATGTTCTCTCAACTCAAACTCAATAGATCAGCAGGCTCAGTATCCATCAACTGAAGCTATAGCTTATTAAGTAATATTTGCATCATAATGTGTTGCCTTCTGGTAGAGATGCTGGTCTCTGTGGTTGTCTCGGGGTACGCCGCATTGGCGCCTCGGTTGGCACGAACAGCTGATGATGCATATAAATGCTGAGTGGGAGAACTGGTGGTGCGTGGAAGGGATGGGGGGGAACAGAGGTAAGAATGCGGATGGGTTTGTTGTTTTGGAGGGCGATGGCATGTGCACGTTTTGCCTTAACGCTGCTGCTGCCTCGGTTATGGCTCGTGGCCGGTGTGTCTCTGCCGACCGGCCCCAAAAGCAGACAGCCAGACTGGCGGAGAGTCAGGGCAATTGCGGGCCCCACACGAGAGTACGAGAGAGCCCCACCGAGTCTTTCAAAGGCCAAGTTCAGTATCTTAAACACAATTCATATAGCGCCTATTGTTGTGACCGAGTGTGGCTGGCGATGCCGCAGCGCGATTTTAAAACAACAACAACAACAACAACTGGACACAGACACCAACTACAACTGCAACTAGTACATACATACACATAAACATATATAACATCCCAACATCGACTTGAACTACGCCGCCTACTGTGATTCTGGGCCATGCAGCCGCCTCCTCCGGCATGTGACCTAATTTTGATGGCAAAGTGCGAAAGTGAAGCTCAGAACTCGCATGGACTAACGATGGCGTCGTTGCATGACCATGTCAAACAGCGCCTATGTGTGGGCGGGTGGGGGGGTTGAATTTGTTGACATGGTTGCACACTTGACGGATTGGTTGACGAGTTTCAGTTGGATGCTGATGGGTGGAGTAAGTGAATTAGCAGAAACTTCAGAATTGCCAAAACTCTCGCACATCTCTAACTAAAGAAAACGAGTAATTATTATATTTAAATAAATAATTCAAAAAAAGCATTATCCTTTAACGAATAATGATAACTTTGAAAGAAAGCCAAACGATCTTCACACCATTCGAAGTTTATGAAAAACTGAGATTTGTACATAAGCCTGCATATTATATGCAATCTTACGTGTACATAACTACATACATATTTACATACATATCAAAACAGCTGTTAATCGATCCTTCTTCTTTATCGGCCTTCGAAACTTTTTGAGCTTACTGTATTTCTCTACACTCCACGTGTCTATCTTATCAATCAAAACAGTTAAGTTGTTTGCCACTATGGCAACTTGTGAGATATAGGAATAGAAAGATATAGAGAGTGAGAGCATGATGAGAGTCTAGATCACTGGGAAAATTTCTAAACATGCATACTTACTTACATACATGCATAATGTATAAAATATTCATAAGAATTTGTGAAACGTTCCAAAACGACTTGTTGAACTTAACTGGCAAATAGTAGAGCATTTTGTTGTTGCAAAATTCAGTGCCGTCAAAAGAGAGGCGATAAGCATGTGCTGCTCATAAAAATAAAAAAAAACAGCACAAATGAAAACAACAAACAACCACAGCAACAATAATAACAACAACGATCACAGTCAGCAGTTCGTTGTCGTCGTTGTTTTTGTCCGGTTTTCGCAGTTTCTCTTGCTGAATCTGAGAATTAAACAATTTCTTCAATACATGTGAAGTGATGTATTTATGTATGCATATATGTGCATACATATGTATATTGTTAATGGACAGTTGCATGTATGTATGCGTGTAGGGGGCTTGTGATTCATGCTAGCCGTATTAAAGATACACGCATACACATATACATACATTGTATATACATGCATGTATGTATATGTAGATATGTATGTACATAGAAACATAAATATGCACTCTAATTAAATAACAATATACATATGTACCGAGGTGTGCTTCTGTATACATTACTATATGTAAATATGTACAAACATACACAGTTTTTGCCATAACTTTATGTTATAGCGCGAAAATTGAACGAAACGCCAACGAGTCGACACAGCCTACATTCACCCACACAATAACAAGCACTCCCGTTCATACAAACATACACACAGATACTCACTCGCATAAGGCTCTCTTATGTTGCTCGCTCACTTTGCTTGTTTGTTCGCCGCTCTTAGCTCTTAGCTGGCAAACGCTAGCAAGCGCAATTTGTGGTACAGTACAGTTTTCTTTTGTTTGTGCTTCGTTTTTTGCTTTTGCTTTTTGATGCGTTTGCTTTTTTATGCTTTGTGCTTTCCCGTTTGCTAGCCTTCTTTATGTGAAATTTTGATGCGTTTATGTTATTTGCCAGTGGATATTAAAAACAATTGTTTACTCTTAAATAATTTAAATGCGTTGATTTGTCTTTTCGGTTTTATACAAACATACATACATGCATACATATGTACATACATAATTATCTATGTTTTAGCCTGTCAAAGCTTTTTGTACACACATAGATGTATATAACTGCATATTCATATATGTACATACATATCTATATTGTACACTCATATGTACATATGAACATATATCAATCATGTAATTCTTACA
Organism: Hirtodrosophila cameraria; assembly: GCA_949708635.1. Lineage (NCBI taxonomy): Eukaryota > Metazoa > Arthropoda > Insecta > Diptera > Drosophilidae > Hirtodrosophila > Hirtodrosophila cameraria. The sequence goes on along the minus strand of OX453089.1, from coordinate 13,570,838 downwards.
TAATTACATACTGCAACATATTAACTACGCAAAAATCCTTTACTTTGACTAGCATTGTAAATTAAACACTCACTTTTATGTTTTATATTGTAGGTATTTTAATTATCGTTTAATTATTTTTAAGAATGTTACACACAAGATACAGTCTATTCAACTTACTCTTATTGTTAATAAACTTTTAGTTATTAATTACAGTTCGACACACATATGAATGTATATAATATTTATGGATATACGTATGAATATGTCCGTACATATGAATTTATGAAATATAAACATACATACGAATGATATTGAAAGCACATTTGTTAATATGCATACATGTTGTGTATTTGTGTAAATTTTACAAGTTCTTATTTCCGAAACTAATAAAAGTTTGTAATATTAAATAAATTAATCTTTCAATAACTGAAAAAAAAAAAAAATATTTTAATCTGTTATGATATTTTAAAAACACCAAAGTCAGCTTCACTGGTCCTATTAACATAGATAAAGAAATAGTCTCTAAAAAACTTTGTAAGGCCGATTAAATCTTACAACCAACGCCGGAAGCAGAACAGATATTTGAAACTTTGTAGGAATCGAGAACCGATATTATTAAAACCGAAATGATAGTATAATAATAAAAACATTGTACCGGTAGAGATTCGCTTCAAAGTATTTTTTCTTTAACGTTAAAGGGGCAAGTTTAAGAAATCTGAATTATATTCCATTGGTTTTCATAAATTCGTCTTTTAGTGCTCTCGGTTTCAACATCGTTATACCGATATAAATATCATGATACCAGTACGAAATCTAAAAAAAATGATAGCTAAGAGGAAACCTTTTACAGAAACATATGTTTTGGCACGTCTGAGAACCGGATCCAAAGTACGATTCGGTTTGATATTCTGCTTTTATCTGTCGGTTGCATAACTTTCATATGTAACTTAATACCTATTAGGCAAAAAAGTTTGCCTCTGTTGTATCACCGCCAATCCTGCGACGTTCCATCGATAGCATATACTGAATCTTTGATTGCATAATCATGGCATTCGATAGAGGCATGCTACGTAGCTGTGCCGCAACGCTGAGTCCAAAAAATGTAAACTCATCTTCGCTCGAGGCTTGCAGTATTCGTGGACGCTCCATTGTCGAAGTAGAGCTGGGCATGGTGGCCAGTGTGGTCACCTCAAGTATCTGCGGTGGTATTGGAGATGCTGACTGTGCAACAGGAGGCGTGATAAGACGCAAGGGTGGTGCCGGAGTCAGTGTGGGCATTAGTGGTAGGGCCGTACTAGGTATGAGCACCTGTGGATGGGGCTCTGGTTCTATTTTGACTTCGACCTTCTCCTCTTCACACTCAATGGAGGGCAGCTTAATGGGCTTTAGGCGTGGCAATTTGATCTTAAGCCGCCTTAGAGTTGGTGTAGGAAGTTCGTCTTCTTTTTTCTGTTTATAAGAAATATTTTGGAAATAAATGCAATGAAAACTTTCAGGAGCGGAAAAATAAATACATAACATTAGACCTTAAGAAAAGTTTATGTCATTTATAATAATATTGTTATAATCTTATTTAGTTATATTATTAATACAAATTAAATAAATTGATGTACTAATGATGTTAGTAATAAAGCAACACGATCTTGTTTTCAAGCCTTAGTTATAATGTTAAAAGTTCTACTTGTAGGACTAAATAATTAATAATAATAATACCTTGTCCAGAAACTGTGCCAAAAACTTGTGCAACGGCGCAAACCAGGCTATTTTGGGTACATATTTCGAATTAGCTCTTATCTTTTTCAGCTCCTGATGATAGCCAGTGCGCATATTCTTGATCTTCATTTTGACACCCTGCAATGATATCGGAATTTCACTTGCATCCGCCTCAGAATTAATGCCAAACTGTATGCGTTTGTAGGCGGCATTACGAGCACCACACAGATATGGCCGGCGGTTCCACAAGCACGGTTCACGGCTGTAAAGCTCCACAAATTTTAGGTGCCGTTCGTGTGTAAATCGAAACGGTAGCCCCGCACCCCCATTGCTTGCCATGGGGCTCAGTGCACACAGCTTTGCTGCAGCAGCGACTGGAATATGGGGAGGTGATGGTGGAGAGGAAAAAGCAAAAGCCGTTTGGCAACCGCGCGGTCGAAGTGTTTGCTGAGAACTGAGGCCAGTCGATTATTGCTTTTGCTCTCTCAGCAGCTTTTGTGTTTGGCGCTTCGGGAATCATCGTGCTCGCTTTTCAAATTTTTCGCTTTGCTTTTGTTTATTTTGCTTTTCTCTTTTGCATGTCTGTTCTCATATTGGTGCGTTGTTCGGCAGCAAAACTTGCAAAGCAATTAACGATAAGTGCTTTTAGCGATTAACGATTGCAGTGCCCTAAGCTAGCAAGCATGCTTATATTATGATTACATTTTAATGCTAACATAGCACAGCTAAAGCTTATCTGTAAATGTGTAAGATGTTGCTTTAACGTTGACTGAGCTAAAACTTAATCAGACAACAGGAAATGAAGCAAAGTGCGAAACGAAAATTATGTTGGATGCAGTATCCGGTGCTGGGAATTGAGTTGGCTAATAGTCGCAGGAGAGAAATGGTAGCCCAGCTATCTGAGGTTCGAATCTGCCTGTCATCCGATGATGATTAGAGCTTATTTAATATTTATAAAATGTATGTTTTATGCAAACTTACATGTACTATGACTATTTTATGCATGAATTATGTCTAATATCCAAATTTATGATTAGGTATTCAAGATTTAATTTTATGCTTAATTTATGCATAGCTCATGTGTTAAATTCATAATTTCCATCTAGAATTCTCTCCATATTAGATTTAGCCAAAGTCGATAAGATAATTGATTACTCTCCATGGGCATGCAACATTCAGAATGCAATTGCATCACAAGGTCCTTATTATTGCGTACCTACTTTCATCGTTTGCCCAAAAAATGAATTTCATGTGAACTCAAGAGCTCAATCTCAAAAGAATATTGTGCATTTCCCATGATAGGAATGCAGCTTAGCAAGGAATCGCACACAGCAATTGAAGCGAGTTCTAAGTCTGCCTACCTATCGCCCAGTATCCCTGCTGCACTGTCGCTCATTGTGAACTTCAAACAGCGCGTGACATCGTTATCCTTTGTAAGGCCCGGCAGACGCTGCCGTCCCTGCCAGAAATTTTAACGCTAAAATCAACAACAACAACTGCAACGCCATTTTTCCTCTAGATTTCTTCGCTTCGACTCACTTTTTTTCTAGCGCTCTTCATGGTTTTATGGCGGGAAAATGCTTTGCAGCCTCCACCTCATATGTATGTTTGTGCTCTTATGGGTGGCAAATGTGAGCGACGGTTAACCCTAAACGGGATATGCAGCGGAAGCTACATGCAACCGTTACAATATTTGTACAACTGCCCTTCGGCACTCCCTTTCATTGCAGCATTCGCTTGTAGATGATTACCTTCTATGTTCATTGCATCAGATTTCATGATATTTCTTATACTTCTTTGACTAGTTACTGGTACAGCTGGGTTAAGGATGTCAATAGTTGTTTGTTATTTATAATAAAATCGCTATTCCTTCAAATTTTAATGATGTCATATTGTAAGATAGTAGATATCGATATTGTATTACACAGTCGGATGCTCCCGACTGAGATATGCTCTTTTTTACCCAATTTATGGAGTCAAGAGTGGGCGTGGCAATAATAGAGAGTGATGTTTTTTAGCCTTTGTATGAGTATTTAATTTTCACCAAGGGGTGATCTTTCCTAATTCACTCAAAAAGTTGTCCGCAAAATTTCCGAATTTTCCAAAATTTGAATATTAGTTTGTTAATATATTGTTGTGTAGAGCTTTGAAAATTAACTTAAAAGAGGGTAAGCTACATACAACAGTTTTTAGGCGGGTTTTAAAAAATTTAAAAATTATATTAAAACTTTTTATGAAATGAATTCCAAACAAATATCTCAGATATTCAACTTTTGCATAAACACCCTTGACCACCCTATTTAAGTAAGTAACCTACTCTTTTGAATTATTGTTTTTCTGATTAATGTTACAACATTAAATATCACTTTTTTCATTTGTGACATCAGCTCGACATAGCAACCTGGTTTTTTGTGTTCTTTGGTACGCATGTCAACAAGCTGGTTGCTATAATCACATTCAAAAGCGTGCGTAGAGATAAACGCCAAAGGCAAAGAAATTTCAGAACTGAGGTGATAAAGCATAATATATTATTGTACAACATAATTTGTTAATTTTGGTATAAGTTCTCAGTAATAAGTGTTGCTATATATTTGCGGGTGAGTAATATTATCATATTTGCTTGTATGCATGCATGTACTTATGTATGTATGTATGCATACGAGCCACAAAGAGAGTACAATAGTTGGGCAATGTAAAAGTGGTCTACGAATATTATACCAGCTACAGAGATAAAAATTCGCATGTGAACTGCATGTTTGCTTAATTTTTATTTATTTTATATTAAATATTCTGCTGTTTTTTTTTTGGCGCCATTTTTAAATGAGGCCTCAGTCGTACCTCTTTGTATGTACCAATATATGCACCACTGAGAGAGCTACTGGCTGTTCTCGCCATAAGCATGTATGGAAACAGCTCCACCCATAGCTAAAAAAAATGGGGCAAATTGGTAAAATTGCAGATATCTCATCTTTGGAAGTTAGACAATTTGAATTTGTTTTTATTGCAAATACGTTTTGTGGCCGCTATTTATTCCAATTACATTTCAAACAGTCTTTTATTGGCGTTATTTTTGTTTTTATATGCCTTTTAGCATCGATTCTGCTTTGGTCGCATGCTTCCGATTTATCTCGTTCACTGTCACAGATAATTTGCCGGCTGCTCTCTTTTCATTCGCTCTCTCATGCATACACTGCTAGATATGGTTGCGTGTCGTGAGCCAGAGCGGTCACAACAAATAGCTTTAAAATTTATGTCTAAAATAAAATAAAATATTTCAATAATTAAAAAAAAAATTAATTAATCAGTAAATATAAATATTATTATTAATAATATATGTATGTGGAATTCAGAGTTTGCTTAACGTCGCAACTCTTTGCGTCACGCAGTCATTGTAAGTGACATCGCTGCCCGCGTCGACTGCGACGCGTTCACCACTAACAGCTGTCGACAGCGTTATCGCGCTTTCTTCATGCGAGCAGTCGCTGAGTCCGTACAGTTGAAATTGAGCAGCACAAGAAAAAGGTTGGTTAACTATTGGAATATTTTGTAATAACTACAAATAGTGATTAGAGGTGAAAATAAATAACATTTTTGGTACACTAATTCAGTGATAAAATAGTTACGTCGACAAGCAGAAGAAAACGAAAGAATACACATTTGTGGTTTATTATTTACGTTTTCGCCTAGTGTGCACAATTCAGTTCTCAGTTCGTCGCTGTGAAAAGTACGACACTGCTGTACCAAGAGACAGAGACCAAACCATTGCCATTTCGTACTTTTTGCTCGCTGTGAGCGACGCTAAGTCAAAATGGCTACCCAGGCTTTTTATATTTTTTTCTTTATTAATTTTGCATAATGATGTATGTGTGGTTTGAGCCATGCGTTCATTTTTGGACGACAAATTGTTAGTAAGACGCGCGCAGTTAACTGAATTGCGCGCCTTTTTCCGCCTATTCACATATTTGAGTTTGTTTCCGTTTTTGTATTTGTTTTTACTGGCATTTGTCCGCGTTTCTTTGCTTCGCACTCTTGCATACTCACTCGCTCTCTCTCGCTGTCGAACAAAATGCCCAGCCGGCAATTTATCTGCTGCCGGCGTCGCTGCTACCGCTCTGCTGCGCGGCCAACGTTTGATGCTTTTAGTTTCTTTGCCTTTCTGCTTGCTTCACTCAGTACAGTTGAAGTCAGTATAGAAACGTGAAAGGTTGGTAAACGCGCAAGCATCGATAAAAATTCAAAAATTAAATTGTGCAAATAAACTGAATACAGATATTGTTTTGTTGTTTTTTTTATTTTTTATTAGATAATCCAAAAAGATTATTAACATTTTAAAAAAATTAAAAATAAGCCATTTTTAAATAGCCGCATATATTAGTATATATAGTGTCAAACGGTACAATGCTGCGCCTAAAAAGAGATTTAATAATACATTTTGTGCATTTTTCTATACTTTTTCGCATGGTGCTTGAATTTTTTTTCATACATTTTGCTCTTCTGTAGTACATTTCTCATACAAAACGTCGCTTGGCCTGTGCCTCTGCCTGTGCAAAAGAGCGCGTCGCATACTCAACGCTGCGCTGCTGTACCACAGGCCCAAGCAAAGCAGCCCAGCCAGCCAGTCCGAGGCCAGTACATACAGAAAAAGTGTTGCCATTTCGGTCTTTTGCACTCACTGCTAGCTGGGTGAAGCAACGGAAGAAAAAAAAAAAACATGGCTGCTACTATTGATAATGCTGCAATTTGGCATTTAAATGCCCTTTTATTTAATTTTTTTTTATTATAAATGTAATTAATTTTCATATATGATTATTGTTAGCTGCGCGCACACTGCCGCCACTTGAAGCTAGAAAGACGCGCGCGCGCGCTTTTCTCAAAAGTCGACGCTGCTGTATGCCTGCGTGTATATGTGTGTATAGTATTGCCGTCTCTTCTGACGCGCCACTTTGCGCGCGGCCATTGCTGCATATATATGAGTGTGTGTGTGTGTGCATTGCTTGGTTGGTGGTGGCTTCTCTTGTCTGGGCAGAAATTCTTATTGTCATTAGCTTGTATTGTATTTTTTCTTTTCCTTCAATAGATACTAATTTATACATATTTGTTTCTTTTCATTTGTATTTCAGCTCGAAGCTTAATATTAATTTAGTAACTTTTACCACACAAAGACAAAAAACAAACAAAAATGGCAGAGAAACCAAAACGTCCGCTCTCCGCTTACATGCTGTGGCTGAACAGCGCTCGCGAGTCGATCAAACGTGAGAATCCCGGCATTAAAGTGACTGAGGTGGCCAAGCGTGGAGGTGAATTATGGAGAGGCATGAAGGATAAGTCGGTAAGTAAAATTGAAATGAGAGCGCAGAGCAAAAGCACTCGCTCTATTTGCTGTTTTCTACATATACATGTATACATAATGTGTGTGTATGTATTTGTCAGCTCATATAAATAATTGTGTTGTAATGGCTTTTTTCTTTGGTTTACAGGAGTGGGAGGCAAAGGCTGCCAAGGCCAAGGACGATTACGATCGTGCCGTCAAGGATTTTGAGGCCAACGGTGGTAACAACAGTGCTGCTGCCAACGGTGGCGCCAAGAAACGTTCCAAACCTGCGAAAAAACCAGCGAAAAAAAGCAAAAAAGATGACTCTGATGATGATGACGATGATGAGAGCGAATAAACTTGTTATCTTCAGGCCAGTCATAATAAAACCAACAACAAGAACAACTTACACACAAAGAACATCATCAGTGGACCTGTCGAATCAGTCAAGTCAATCGCATTTTTTGTCTAAACTCCTCCCCCCTCCTACCACCGCCCCAACACCACACTCCACACACGCGCACCCCAAAAACAAAAACCATTCTAAATAGCATAGATAAACAAAGATGTGTCCCCAATCTAAAAAGAAAGAAACCGTTAAAAGCAGCGATTATGCGCCTGTAAAGAAAAAAACCAACAAACACAAAATATAAGCAAAATTGTATTTATACATAAGAATTTAAGTTTATAGTAGGCGTTTCTTTTAATGTAATCATTTATGAGGAGACATTAAAAGTTTTTAAGTCGAACTCAAGTCGTGGTCATTTTGCCTCCTTACAAAAACGCGTAAAACAAAAGGTGGCAAATTTGATGACGCAACAATTGTAAATTAAACGAGAACGTAATTCCATTATAAATAAAAAATATTAAAACAAAAAAAGAAATCCAAAATACTATTGTTCAGAGAGTATAATATACACATACAAACAAACACCACATGATAACATTGCTAAGGTTTGCAAGGCGAAATGGCTTTTATAGTCTGTATATTCTATAGATTGAGATATACTATATACCAATAGCTCTAATACATAATGTTGAAAGTTATCACAATATGAAGAATATAAGAGTGTACAAAATATAGATAAAGGCGTTGAAAGAACTTTTCACGCCGTTCTTAAAACAAACGAACGAAATTTCGCTCAGGTTTTTCGTAATATAATTGAACTCTAGGAAGAGACATCTTTGTTAATCGCTAAAAAGATGTTACGAAGTAAATCAGCAAATGTGTTTGCATTTAATCGGTAGTCTTAATTAATATCTATATAATTTAATTCCATTATGAGAAACAAATAAAAATAAAATACATTTTTAAATGCGTTAAAAATTTAGAAAATTGTGATTTCTATTTTTTGAAAATTATAAATTACCAGAGCATATTCTTTGGAAAAAACATAAATAATAATACTGGTATAATGGACTGGGTATACGCTGACGATACGGTGTGGTAGTTTCGCCTTGTCCAATGCTAAAATATATCATCATCTAAACCACCAAAGATATATAGGAGATCAAGAACTGAAATTGCTAGCATATTCAAATTTATTTAAAAAAATTTCCAAGTATGTTTTTAAAACTAATGCACGAAATATAAGTGAGAGTATATTGTATTTAAAATATAAGTTATTCTAGTCCCCAGGATAAGATACCACCCAATCAAAAGGTTATTCCAACCAACGCTTAGATGTTTTAAGTTTTCTTTTTCTTATTTATTGTTTTAAATATCATAATTAATTCAAAAATCGATCACTAATACTAAAAATGATTTCATCTGCTGCTGTAGGATTCGTAACATTCAAACATCCATAAAGTTCATTAGATATAAGAGGGGGGATTATGTATTTTTTTTTATCTATGTCGTATTGAACTATTGCATACAAATACCGGTTGTTATTTATTAGTATTATTTTTATATTGTTGGGTTCGAAGATCTTTTCATGGGATTATCGTTAACAATTTGTAGGCTAAAAACTAACGTTTAACAAAAGCACACGAGAATTCAGATCAACCTTGGATTGCGCTTAAAAAAAATTAATGCGCTTTTAGATTAAGTCATAGATAGATATACACATACAATAATATAAGTATATAAAACAGTTTTTCAGTGCCGTGCTTTGGGATTGGTTCAAAAAGTATGATGCACACACAAAATGTAAAGCTCACGACGGTTTAGAGACGAGTTTTCGGGCGGGTGTAAGACTATATATATGTATATGGACTGTTTATAGAAAAAGCATGCGATATTATTTAGATTTAAACAAGTTGACAAATATTAAAACTGAAACTGATGCATTGTTTTTGGTTTCCACGACGTACAAACAAATCGAACTTGTGCTTATTTAATTACAGGATCTTAAAACAAATATGGCATAAAATGAAAATTAACAGAGTCTCTCTCGGAGCCATTTACAAATAATAAAGAAAACTGTTGTGTGTGTGTGTGCAGCAAGTAAACAAACAAACAATTAAGCACCATCAGGTTGAATCCCGAATCCTTTCTCCAAAACAACTCTAATTGCGATTCAGCCAAAAGATCGTCTTCAGCACAAAGTATGCCAATCCCAAGCAGTACACAATCTTCTCACGCTGCATTCGCTGCTCATTATTTATCTCAATGTTTAGAACGCGGCGATTCAATTTGGCCAGCTGCCGACGCAGATAGAGTATCTCCTCCGGTGGCGTCAACTCACCCATGGGTGTGCCCTCGCGGTGTGCCAGCATCGAGCCATCCAAATTGTTATGTTGCTGATGCTGCATCATTTGGGACCGTTTGCTCGCGCTGCCCGTGGTGAGCTGTGTTAAAGAAGAGGCAAAATATTTCTTTATTACAATTGATATTTATTGGTTAAATCATTAAGCTAACTTACAGCAAAGTTTTGATAAACCATAGCGTAATAAAAAATATAATACTTATATAAATATATTGCGTTGGAAATTTATTTCTTTACACTTTCTAAAATTTGACAAATATGTAAAAGTGAATCTATGTTTTTCGAAACTTTCCAAGGGACACATTAAAAAAAAAGTTCGAGCTCAAACAGTTGTGATCGTGAAAATAACGGGCTTTAGGAGAATGTCACAGTCCACTCTAGTGACGAACCACCAAGAAGAGTGCAATATATTCAGAAAGAATGAAAGATTTGCTGCGAGAGTCCGATCAGATCGATCGAAAGGTATTACTTTAACTAAGAAGAGTGCATACTTTCTGAGTTACTTTCGATTTGTGTTCCCGTTTTTTGAATGAAATATCAAATTGGCCTTACAAACCGAAAACTCGTGTTATTTTTTCGATATTCAGAATTGGTTCGATTGGAAACAGGCCAAAATGTGAAATAGTCAAAACAATTTCGATAAAATCGTAGCACACAAGTTTTGTTTAGCCATCTTAAAAAAAGTATCAATCAAAAGTTTTCACATATAAATTATTTGACAAAATTTTGAAAGTAATCAAAAAAGAATGTCGCGAGCGCGTTACTCCGACGAGGATGAGCTGCCTAAATTGGAGTCAATAAGTAAAGCGCTGAAATGTGAGCAAACGGGTCACATTATGGAAGCCATACTGCTCTATGAGGAGAGTATCTGCAAGCTCAATCAAATGGCCAACTCGGATCCCAACAAGCAACAGCTAATACTCAAGTATCTAAAGACGTATGAGTCGCGTGCCAAGCAGCTGCGGGATCAAGTCAAGTCGCATTTACATGGCAGCAAGATGCTGGATCACATTGCCATTGAGCGTGATGCACGCGGACGAAGCTATCAACGTGTATTTGGAACCTATCTGAATGACAGTGTTAAGGAGGCGCATCTCAATGAACCACATCTTAGCGAGCAGCACCATTTTAAGAATCTGCTCAACTTTTTCGAGGTCCTAGTCAAGAACTGTCGCTATCTAAAGTACATTCGACTAACGACGCGACCGGATACGGTGCTGCCCAAGAATCAGTTGCATATATTGCAACAGATACGCGGTGATCTGGCAACGGGCAATATACATATGAACTTCCAACTGGATGAGACACTGCACGATCGCAAGATTGTGCTTAGCTCGGGCATTGTCATCAAGATTGGACGCGGTTTGCATTATTTTGAGCCCACCGAGCACATATATAAGCTGGGATTATGCGATTACGATTTTCGCAAGTGTCTGGCCACCGAAGTGGATGTCTGGAAGTGTCGTGCCTTTGCCAAGATTCCCAAGGAGACGCACGAACGTGCTGCATACAAGCAGCCGTCCAAGGATTCTGAGGATCGTGGCCAAGGCATGGCACATGCATACTCCAGTGATTAGTTTGCGCAAATGTGAGGTATTAGAGTCATTAAATTCTGGTTAAATTAGATAAGGCAAATAAATAAAATGAATTCAATAATTGTAAGCAACTTTATAAAAAGCATGTTTCTGTTTCCCTGTCTGTCCCAAACAAGGACATATAAAGGACAACCCTACATCATTCCCTTTGATATTTATAAGTGTAATGGCTCCGGGGTTTTCTTGACAAGTTCATTTCTACGAAAAGCAGATGCTCCTAGATAGATTTCTGATCACAATGAGTCAAACCGTTAGAGGTCCTAATCTAAACCAATAATTATAATAGAAATAATTCAAAGAAACTATTGGACAATTTGATATTCCAAGACTTTCTCAAAATGTTCAGGATAGTTTAATTATAGAGAACAACGTAAGGAAGAATTTCAGAATTATCAGACAACTTGTAATATCTTGGGAACTTTCATTTAAGAGTCACATGTGTAGAGTCTTTCAACCGACTGATCTTGAATTCTTCGATACATTGATTGGGAAGTTGCTGATGCATTGTTAAAGCCTCCTTTTTGCTAAGAGCTAAGAAATTTTGTTTAGTTTATATTATAATCTTTATAACATATTTTAGCAAGCAAAACTCAACAGAGCTGCAAATTCCACACGATTTGTCGTCAGCGGTTCAATAATCTAAAAACAAATAATTAAAATGTGTTTGCGTGTTTAGCGGGAGGGAGGGGAAAACTGTTGCCATAGACGGCACTCATGTTTCGTCATGAGCTGCATTAAACACATGCGCTGATAATGGAATCGACTCTCAAAGATTACGCGCATCGGAATCGAAATCGAATTAATTGGGGTCGTGAAATGTGCTCTAATCGGCACGAAATTTGTAGACAATGAAATGTGACGTAACTTTGGATTAACTCAGGGGTTTCAACTCTATAAAGTCCAAGGCATTCAACAAGTATATCAATATTGCTAATATTGTTTCACGGTTTCTAATTTTGGCAAGATTTTACGGAATTGGGTTTAACTTGAATGTTTAGATTTCATAAAATAGTGAATTGAATGCTATCTCATGTTTAAGTCAGTTCAAACCGATTTTAAAGTTAAGTGAAATCAATCCGAAGAATCGTGACACGAGTGAAGAAGAGCACACTTAATGGGAATCTTGGCGAAAGCAGAAACTAGGCATTGAATTTCACTTTAATGTTCAGATTTCATTATTACTGATGAATTAGTGAAATGAATCCTAGCTCATTTTTAAGTCAATTCAAACCAACTTCAAAGTTAAGTGAAATTAATCCGAACAAGTGAAAATTAGCGCACGAAAGTACAAAGGATTGTAAAAAAAAACAATATACTAATCATGTTTAATCGAAACATTATCGATAGTAATTTTTAAAAATCGCTAATCGAACGTTTCATAATTATTTAGATCCCTTTTAGAAACAGGATCGATTGGATTTTGTTTTCTCACCTGCGAATCCGATTCGACGGAATTGGCATCGTTGCTGTTGTGGAAACCCATGCGGGCACTGCCATTGGAGCGCACATATTGCGTGGCACGAGGCTCATCATCGTCATAGTCACAATCGCCATCCAGATCATGCCCATAGAGATTACCATTTGGTTTAAGTGGTGAACTTTCCTCGGATGCCGATGGAAAATGATGATCGGTGAGTGTTATGACGCGTGGTGGCGTTTGGACGCGTACAAAGCCCGATGGATTTTTGGGCAATATTGAGTTATCCAGTAAGATTTCACGCGGTGCCGAACGCGTCTCCAAATGCTGATTGTGACCCAGCACAACAATGCGATCGGGCACATTCATATCGATTTTATCATTATAATTCCATGAGCTAATCAAACCATTTTGATTCGATAACAAACGATCCTCGTCGGAGTACTCCCCCGTGGCCTTAATGCGCTTTGGCACACGCATCTTATCATTGATCTCATGAGCATATTTTGCATCGTTATACAGATCGTCATCCAGCCCGTTGAACATTGGCGTTGTTGACTGCGGTGTGACCATATTGTGCTATGCTTTGCTTTTAATTTGCACCTTCGTTCGTTCCGTTTCGGTCCGCAGCGGCTGTGGGTGGCAGGTGCTGCAGGGTGTTGTGTGCAACTGCAGCGCTGCTGATCAATGGAACACAGCCAGTTCGATTTTGGTAGGCGTTTTTGGAGAGAGAAACGTTTTCATAACAGTTATAAATCACTGGTAATTTTAATGCTAATGTTGCACAACATTGTCGCTGTTTTTGTTGCGTCGAGGAATTTAGTGTTTTGTTTTGTGTTACTTACATTTAATGAAATGACAGAAAAACTTCCGTAACTCTCTATATTAATTTTTAGTTTTTTTCTTTCGTTCTTGCCTTTTGTTGCCTTGTTCTTGTTTGTAGAATTTTTTATGTGTGCAAAAAAGCCAGCAAAAGAACGCACCAAAAATGACCGCAAATGCGTTTAAAGTGAAACAGTTTCTGCAACTGCATCAAAAAATACCAACGGCGAAATACCATTTGTGCAAACACCGACTTGCGTATCGATAACTCTATTATCGGAACAATTTGCATAAATGTTTGCGCCGTGCAGTGCTGCCAATTTAGCCATTTTCACGTCGGATCTAGCTATTTTGAAAAGTCAAAAGAAGGAAACTATTGAATATAGCAATTGACCTTAAATCGAACTATTTTATTTAATAAATCAGCTATTTTGTTGATATTGGTGTACATAAAATCAAACATTCCTCAATAGATAAATTAAAAAACTATTTCTATTACTTTGGCGTTTCAAAACAGCCATATAATTTGAAAGGTTTTGGAAAAAGTTAATGTATTTTCTATGGAAAGCGTTTTAAGAACATTTTTTTGTAGCTTTTTCCAACACACTTGATGAATTTAATTATTTATTAAAAGGATAAAATATAAAGCGCCATATTACATAAACGATGTTAGTGAATGATATAAATAGTATAAATAATAAAATGATCTTGCACTCATTTTCTTTGCTTCATATTATTCCGTTAAAAAAAAAGCTTTTTGGGCTTCCCAAAAGTTGACAACACTTGTGCCGCGTACTCGCCTTGGACAGAAGCTATCGATATTGTCAATCGATTAACAATCCTCAGGATTGTTTATAATTTTAACGAAAACACAAATATTCTTATAAACACCCCATTTGTAATGAATCTTAACATCTGCCGAGTCTGTATGGCAAGAGAAGGCGCCCTTTCCGTCAAATTGGTAAATATTTTTGACTGGAAACCAGGAGTTGTTGTAATAGAGGACGAGATTGGGATAGGCAGCACTAGACTTGATGATATGCTGAACGAGTGCGCCAACTGTGAAGTCAAGCCCGAGGATGCGCTGCCAAAGAAAATCTGCCTGCGCTGCGTTATAGCCGCCCAACACGCATACAAATTTAAACGTATGTGCGAGCACAGCCATCGATTCTTTTGCCAGCTGCTTAATGATCCGCACATGGAAATGGTGAACAATGGAATTGCCGGCGAGGAGCTGGCCCCACGCACAGAGGATGCACTAGAGAGCATGGGCATGTGTCGTGTCAAGGCGGAGCAAGAGGAGAATGTAGATGCCACTGGCGATACAAGTGTATATAGAAACGAGACTGCTGGAACAGAAGATCGAGCAGAGCTCAACGATATAGATGTGGGACCTGTCAAGATAGAGCCAGATATAAGCAATGCGACCATACACAGCGAGCAGGTCCAGCCAGAGGAGCTGGAGTATGATACGTGAGAGAATATTTAGCTTATCATTAAAGTATTTTATCTCAACTTTATATTTTAACGCAGCTACTATACGGATGAGAACAGCGGCAATGACTTACCAAGCAGCGGCGATCGTCCATACAAATGTCCGCATTGTCCAAAGGCATTTAACCAAAACCAACATCTTAAGCGACACATTTCCGGACACATGGGTAAACGGCCATACAAGTGCCCTCATTGTCCAAAGGACTTTGCCCAGAGTCATCATCTCAAGCGACACGTTTGTACGCACACCGGACAACCCTTTAAATGTCCTCACTGTGCAAAGGCATTTCCTTTGAATCATCTTTTGGCGGAGCACATACGCGTGCATACGGGCGAGCGTCCATTTCAGTGTCCGCATTGTCCGAAGGCATTCACCCAAAATCCTTATCTCACGGCACACATTCGTAGACACAGGGGTGAGCGTCCTTTTCAGTGTCCCTATTGCCCAAAGGCTTTTGGCTTAAATCACATTCTACAGACTCACATCCGCGGACACAAAGGCGAGCGTCCGCACAAGTGTGCTCACTGCTCAAAAGCCTTTACGCAAAAATGCAATCTCAAGATGCACGAACGACGCTGCCCAGAAATAATAGCAAGTCAATCAATTACAACTGAGAATCCTAATGAAAGTCATTTTAAAGCTATATGTAGCTAAGACTTTGTCAAAGCGTTTGACCTTTAGGTATTAAAATTAATTTAAACTTCACTTCTGCCTCATGTTGATCATGTTGCCGTTTCCAATCAAAACACGCATGTAATGAATTGCTAGCTGTTCTGAATTCGGAATATCGGTGGAAAATACATTTATGGTTTTGCTCAGAAGCCTTCAAACTTATTTTTATAAAGGAATTTGCTATTTTTTTCGAAAACATATACAAAACCGAAAGCGATTCAGAATGAAAACCTCTCGAAAATAGTAACAGGTTTACCTATATATCTTTGATCAGACGGGCTTAAGCAAATGTCTAAGTGTATTTTATTTCTAATCGAACTTCTCTTAGTACGCCGAATATTTCATTAAATTATTAAAAAGTTATGTGTTGAACATATCAAAACCATATAAAATCTATTTGTGCTACCAGAATTTTTGGTCTTGAGTTATTATGCTTGGAAAGTTAAATAAATCGACCCTTTTCGAATTATTTTATTTTTTGAACAAAATCTGAAGTTTCATTAAAAAATTTAGCACTTAAGACTTATTTAAAAATTGGCACACAATATATTCTTGTATTTATTTTTTTTTTAATTTGACGTTATCTAAACAAATTATCGATAGCAAATCAGCTGTTCCAGCTTTTCACAAAAATTATTATCGAACCGACTGTTGTGGATTTAAAGAGCAGCATTGCAAAAATTCTGAGGTTGCGTATTTTACAAAATATAAATAATACATGTAATTATTGAAACTAGAACAAAACATCTTTAACTTTAATCAAAAGTAGCAGAATTTACATTTGCCAGCGTATTATCGTATCGAAAACAGAAAAACTATCGAAAATATCGATATGTCAAGTTGATAACAACAAAGCTATCAGAGTTGCTACCCCCAATAAACGAAAACAGAACATACACGTCGTAAACGTCACCAAAAATTTAGTTGAAAACAAATTATTGACAAAAATTTCGTATTAACAAAATGTTTTATTAAACGCAGCATTCCATACACATTTGGTGCGTGCATGTGTGTGAGAGTGTGTGTGTGTCCTTGTTGCATTAAAACCAACATACATACATACATATGTGAGAAGAGAACATCAGCAACAGCAGCAGAAGGAGGAGGGTTTTCAACAATTTTGTTCGTACCGTGCCAATTCGGGAAGGTGAAAGCCAATTAGTTGCATTATAATTAAGGATCGAAGGAACGAACTAGAACCTGGACAGAATGTCACTGCCAGGCAACGGTATCTATGTGGTGCGTGGTGAGATGGCCACTCTGATGACGGCAATGCGACGTGGTACGCGTTGGAATTCAACCAGCTACGTGGTAAGTGTGTTTGAATATTATTTGCAACAACAACAACAACATCCACAATATTCTTATTCAAATATAAACAACTTGCACAGGATGATGAGAAGGACACCTTGTTAAAGCTGTTTATAGATCTGAAGCAGGTGCTTAACCGTATTGAGGATTTGCGTTTGATTGAACCAAATGTCTTTCTGGCGCCCTTTCTGGAAGTTATTCGCACAGCGGATACCACCGGCCCCTTAACTAGTCTTGCCCTTGCCTCGCTTAACAAATTCTTGTCGTATGGCCTAATTGGTAAGTAGGATATACATTGAATTATAATCAAACCTGTTCCTATTTCAGAGAACTTTTCATTCCAAATGGTTTTTAATTTTTTTTCTTTATTTCATGTGAAATAGCAATCGTTTTTCCTTTATAACGACAAGAGCGAATTGTTATCAATCCACTGTTTCAAAATCCTCTATTTTCGAAATTCAGAACTGCTCATAATTCCGATTCCGAATGTTTTGTTTGGGGTCGGAAATGGTAACAGCCGTTTGCTCAATGTTCCCATTTGCGATTTCGTTCAAACCTTTTTAAAACTTCTTAATCCCAATTTGCTATCGATGTTTTGAATTCAGGAGAGCGAATGTTTTCATGGCAATCCGAAATGGGATCAGGCCTGATTATGTCTGTTTCGTGTCCCGATTCCTGAAAGCGGCAAGCTTTAACGTTTGAAAAGTTTTGCTTTTTTGCGGAACGAAAAGTTATGGCCAGATTGCACAGGAAATTCATATATAAAATTGCTTAACTCATTTTTTATATTCATCTTATTCAGAAACAAAGGTGATTCATTCATTTGTTAAAGTAAAATTACATTTATAATATAATATTGAAATACTGTTTATAAAACAGTAATTCTATACTGAAAATTGAAAAGAATTGAAAAGTATCTGAAATTGGAAATAGGCCTAAATAACATGGAACAGTGTTCAAAGACTGAACAAGATTTAAAATATAATGAACACCTTCATTACAAATTAGTTATTCATTTAACATGTTTCCCTAAACCCTTTATAAAATGTATTTATTTAACAAGAGCTAATAAATTTGTTGTAACCAATTTTCAGATCCCACCACACCAAATCTGGCTGTGATTGTGGAGCTAATTGCAGACGCAGTGACGCATGCGCGCTTTATGGGCACCGATCAATCCTCAGATAGTGTGACATTCATGCGTGTCATTGAAGTGCTGCACACACTGATACGTAGTCCGGAAGGTGCCGCTGTTAGCAATGAATCCATGTGCGAGGTGATGCTCAGCTGCTTTAAGATCTGTTTTGAGCCACGACTCAGCGAGCTGTTGCGTCGCTCCGCTGAGCAATCATTGAAAGACATGGTGTTGCTGTTCTTTATGCGCCTGCCACAGTTTGCGGAGGATCGCAGCGATACTGTGCTACAAAAGCGCTTCACCATTGGCGAAGCTGCTGGTGCATTGCCGGAGAAACATAAACGCAAGTCTCAGAGCGCTGGTCCGGCTGTGCAACGCAAGTCATCCACCGTTGAGGAGCCGCCACAGACGCCTCAGTCGCAAAGCACGCTGGTTGTGCCCACGCATTTGAAGGCACCCATACTGGCCACAACGCCAGCCTCACCAGCTGGCAACATTCTAGATATGCAGGGCAAGATCACACAAACGCCCACCACAACAGCAAGCAATCTGAGCGATGCTACAGTTGATGTGCCCGCTATTCAGGTTGACATCAATGTATTGGAGGCGCCCTCAACCGCTGCTGAGGAAGAGGAGACACCAGGCAACAACACCACCACCACTATCAGCACCACCACAACGCTTACCGAGGCAAGCAGCAGCGAATACATTAACTCTGTTGGCGTGCGTTTTACGCAGCAAACATCGTCACAGGACGCAGCTGCTTTGTCAGCCACACTAACGCCGTATGGGCTACCCTTTATTCAGGAGTTGTTCCGATTTCTAATTATACTCTGCAATCCGTTGGACAAACAGAATTCAGATAGCATGATGCACACTGGACTGAGTCTGCTTACCGTTGCCTTTGAGGTCGCGGCCGACAACATTGGCAAATATGAGACACTACTCGAGCTGGTCAAGGATGAGCTGTGTAGAAACTTAATCTCTGTGAGTCGAATTTAACTTTTCTTTTCTGTTTAATATTAATAAACTCTTCTCTTCAATAGCTATTGAGTTCGGAACGTTTGAGCATCTTTGCCGCTGATTTGCAACTTTGTTTTTTACTCTTTGAATCGCTGCGTGGCCACCTAAAATTCCAGCAGGAATGCTATCTTAAAAAGCTAACCGAGATCATAGCTAGTGATAATCCAAAAACTCCCTACGAGATGCGCGAACTGGCGCTAGACAATCTGCTGCAGTTGTGGCGCATACCCGGCTTTGTCACCGAGCTGTACATCAACTACGATTGCGATCTGTACTGCACGGACATGTTTGAAAGTCTCACCAATCTGCTCAGCAAGTACACGCTATCCGCCACCAATGCAGTATACAGCACGCATATTATATCCATGGACACGCTGATCAGTGTCATCGATTGCATAGAACGTAATTGTGCTGCAGCGAAGAGCAACAACAGCCATAATAATGCTATTATGCAGTCAGTTTCAGCTGGTGTTGGCGGCAGTCGTCATTCGCGCCACAACAGCGGCTTAGAGGGCATTATTATCGATAATGGCGAGGAGCCACTGGAGAACATAGCGAGCTTTATCAACAATAGCTCGCAACGCTTACGTTTGCAGTCGGGTGGCGATGGTGGCGGCATAACCAGTGAACATCTGGCTAATGTTAAAGAGAAGAAGCGATTGCTGTCCAAGGGCACCGAGTGGTTCAATCAGCGACCCGACAAAGGCATTCAGTATCTGCAGGAGCATGGCATTCTGCATGCCAAGCTTGATCCCATGCAGGTGGCGCTGTTTCTGCGCGAAAATCCCGGTCTGGATAAAAAAATGATTGGCGAGTATATTTCCAAAAAGAAAAACGTCGACTCCAAGATTCTTATCAACTTTGTGGACTCTTTTGACTTCACGGGACTGCGCGTGGATCAAGCTCTCCGATTGTATTTGGAGACGTTCCGCTTGCCTGGCGAAGCGCCATTGATATTCCTCGTTTTGGAGCACTTCTCGGATCATTGGCATGTGAGTAAACTACTTCATTTTTATATGTAGATGAAATTGAAACAAAATCGGATTTTAATTGACTTACAGACACAAAACAAGGAGCCGTTTGCCAACACGGATGCCGCCTTTCGTTTGGCCTATGCCATCATCATGTTAAACATGGATCAGCACAATTCGAATGCCAAACGTCTCAATGTGCCCATGACGCAGGATGATTTCACAAAGAATTTACGAGGTCTGAACGGTGGCGAAGATTTTGATCAGGAAATGTTAGCCCAGGTCTTTAATGCCATCAAGTGAGCCAAAGTTCTTAGATTTATATACTTGCTTTTACAAATCTAATCAATTGTTACAGAAACGAGGAGATTATTATGCCTGCCGAGCAGACGGGTCTTGTGCGTGAGAACTACTTGTGGAAGGTCTTATTGAGACGTGGCGCTACACATGATGGTCACTTTCACTACGTTAACGATGCCTCCTATGATGTACAGATCTTTAACATTGTGTGGGGAGCTTCACTGAGTGCGCTTAGCTTTATGTTTGACAAGAGCACCGAGACGGGTTATCAGCGCACATTGTCGGGTAAGAACTACATATCTACCAACTATCAAACATACATCAAAACTCAAATGTTATATTTGCAGGTTTCAGTAAATCAGCAGCAATATCGGCTCATTATAATCTACATTCAGACTTTGATGCTCTTATTCTGACACTGTGCAAGTTCACCACGTTGTTGAGCAGCGTGGAGCAGCATGAGCCGGTGCCAGCTAACAATGAGATACAACAGGCGGTTACCTTTGGTTTGAATGGTAAAGCGCAGGCGGCCATGCGAACGGTATTTCTGCTTGTGCATGGCTATGGCGATTGTCTGCGCGAAAGCTGGAAGCATGTTTTGGATTTAATTCTTCAGCTGTTCCGCCTGAAGCTGCTGCCCAAAACGCTTATGGAGGTGGAAGACTTTTGCGAGCCCAATGGCAAATCCCTGTTGATATTGGAGAAGCCACGCGAGAAACAAGAGTCGGGTCTATTCTCCAGCCTTTATTCGTTCATTAGCTCGGAGGGGCAGCGTGAGCCCACCTATGAGGAGCAAGATTTCATCAAACATGGCCGAAAGTGCATTAAGGAATGTCAGTTGGATCAAATGTTGCAGGAGTCGAAGTTTGTGCAACTGGAATCGCTGCAGGAGCTGCTCAGATGCGTACTGTCGCTGCTCAAGGCGCCAGAGGCACCCAAATCCAGTGGCCAGGCATATGCAGAAGATGTGACCGTCTTTTGGATGGAGTTTCTTGTCAAGATTGTGGTGCACAATAGGGATCGCATGATTCCCCTGTGGCCAGCTGTGCGTGACCAAATGTATCAGTTGCTACATGGCAGTGCCCAGAACGGCTACGACTATCTGCTTAATCGTTGTATTGTTGCCATGCTCAAGCTGGCCATCTATCTGATGCGCAATGAGGAGCTCTGTCCCATTGTGCTGCAGTCGCTCAAAATGCTGTTAACACTCAAGCCGGCGCTGCTATTGCGCATCTCAAAGCAAATTTCTATTGGTATCTACGAGCTGCTGAAAACATCTGCACAGAACATTCACTCCGAGCAGGATTGGCAGATTATCTTTAACTTGTTGGAGTGCGTTGGCGCTGGTGCTGTGCCGCCAAACTTTGAGGAGCAACTGCAGCTGCCACAGCTGCCGACCAATGGCCGTGCGACATCAGATGGCGCGTTGAGTAGCGAGGAAGATGCTGCTGCGTCCGTTGAGCGCGGCTACACATCCGACTCAGAATTGAGCAAGGCAGCGACTACAGCGCCGCCCACCTCTAGTCCCAGCGCGGAGAACTGGATACTGGTTAGCAAAGATAGCGAGCAGCTGACAACAGCATCCAGGTGAGTTTAGTTGACTTGAAGCATCAACTTCTCCATTTAACCTTTTGTTCTTGTTTGGTTCTAGACCACAATCGCCGCCCAGCTCCACTACGCCAGCTGCCAGCACACTGGTTTACAACTGCCAACTGCTGGATCACGCACCATTTGCACTGTTCAAGTGCTGGGACTCTCTTGCCTTTATCGTGCGCAGTGTTGCCCACATTACGCCGTACAACTTTGAAGCATGCGTGCGTTGCATTCGCATATTTGTGGAGGCCTGCCGAGATGGCGGCATACGTCAGCGCCGTAAATTCGAGGCAGCTGCTAAGAAACGCAACGTGAAGAAGCGACAGGAGGGTACACGCGAGCAAGGCGTTGCCATGTCCACATCGACGGGTAATTTAACTTCGCTGGTGGGCGATGGTGGCGACAATCAGCCGATAAATGCCGCAGAGGAGGAAGATTTGGCACAACGCTACGAGCAGTTGTCCATTCAGCTGTTGGACCTCATGTATACGCTGTACACGCGAACGGCACAAATCTTTCGCTGGTGGGCAGAGGAGGGCTGCACAGTGCCGCAATCAGCGGCACTCTGGACGCCAGGCTGGTGTCCACTGTTGCAGGGCATCGCTAGACTAGCCATGGATCGGCGGCGTGAGGTGCGCACACATGCCATCTCGTGCCTGCAGCAGCGTGCATTGCTTGTGCACGATTTGCAGACGCTATCGGGCACAGAATGGAGCTCCTGTTTCCAGCATGTATTGTTCCCGCTGCTAAACGAGCTGTTGCCGGAGAGCGTTGCTGCCGCTCAGCTGGATGCCTCCTTGTTGGAGGAGTCGCGCATACGCACGGCCACCATAATGTCCAAAATGTTCTTGCAACATTTGACTACGCTCATTGAGCTAGGTGCTACCTTTAACGAGCTGTGGCTGGAAATCTTGGACTATATTGAGCGTTTCATGAAGGTGGGCTCCGACACGCTCTCGGAACAGATGCAGGAGATTTTGAAGAATATGCTGCTTGTGATGCACTCTGTGCGCGTGTTTCATAATCAGGATGGCACACTGCAGCAAGCTTTGTGGGAGCTGACGTGGCGGCGCATTGGCGAATTTCTGCCCAATCTCAAAACGGAGCTGTTCCACGATGAAGGTGCGTTCAATGTTTAGTCGTATGTCGTCCGTAGCCTTAATTTCCTGGTAACTGTACCTGCCTGCAGATCTAGTTTCGCCAGCAATTCCGCTGGATGTAACAGAAATCATTTATAAACATGCCCTGACATTACCGCTGCCACTGCGCGGCTACGAATTAGCAACGTACGCGACGGCCACGGCCAAGAGCGTGGACTTTACTCCCGATCAAGTTAAGCGGCCAAAGAAATCCTGGAAACGTTTTCGTATTAAGTTAAAGTTGCTCAAGGGTCTGGCTAAGAAGATGAAATGATGTGATTCGTTTTATATTTTTATACCCTTTTATACATTCATGTTGTTCTTTATTTATTTTGCTAGCATATTTATCAATTAATTCAATGCTGTAACTGCTCGTTTTGCAGGCAAGCGAGCTCAAACATTGACAAACAATGCAACAGTTCAGCAGTTGCCAACTGTGGCCATTCTGCCCAGCCAAACACAGCATCATCAGCATCAGCCGCCTACAGAGCTGAGTGTCAGCGTTGTGGCTGACTCTGTTGCCATTGCTGCTGCCACGCCCACCTTGGTCTCACCTGTTGAATCGCCCCGACGCAGCATTATACTCCAACCGCCCATGGCGGAGGCACTGCAGCAAGCGCCCAGCTTTATGTTTGCTCAGGTGAGATACACTTTGTTTATCATTTAGTCTTTTAACAGTTTTTAATATATGTTTTAATGCTTCATCGTAGCCCATGCTGGTGCCACCTCAACAACAACAGTCCGCAGAAATGCAGACGAATAGTAACATATTGCTGCCCGATCTGATCAATGAGGCAGCCGCTTCAGCTGTTGTGCACACCAACACCTACACACCAGGTCAAAGTCACAGGCAAACGGAAACGGAAGCACTTAATGTCACACCCATAGTGAACAGCAACAGCTATGCCATTGAGTTACCAGCGACGCCGCCAGCTTTAGACGAACATCAGCAGCAGCAACTATTGTACCAGCAGCATCAATACCAGTATCAACAGTACCAGTTGCAGCAGACACAGCAGCCAACACAGCCAACATCAAGTGAAGTGCCACCACTGAGTCATCTGCTGGCTAGCAATGCATATCCATCGCTGGCCAAAATACCAAGCGCATCAATTGTGCAGAGCTTTGCGCCAGTCTACGAGACGCCAGCAACGGTACAAACAGGCAATGCGGCTGACATTTATCAAGAGTATGTTCAAAATCCCTACAACATAACGGTGCAGCAGTTGCCGCAGGATCAGCAGCAAGCACCAGCACAGCAACAACAAGCAGCTGAGGTCGTCTTTCCGGCAGCGGCAACTCCCGCTAACTACTTTAATGCCAATATCGATCCCAACAACATACCACCCGGCTCAGAGCTGCTATATGGGCAGCAGTAGGCGGCGAATATGATGTTTAGCTTAAGCAGCTTGTGTTGCACTAGTAGAATAATATGGCATAAAAACCATATTTGTTTTTTTGAGTCATTTTAGGCGTTTTATTTTGTGTCTTGCAGTTAAAAATTTTGAAAATTATTTTATTATACACATTCCGCGTGCGCGCGTGTTTATTGCTCTTTTTGATTAAGACGAGTATGTAGTAAGCGTAATCAACCGATTCACTAATTAATTGAATGCAATTCGATGTGTATTTGAAAACCGATAAAAGCTTTATTCCACTGTTTTAATAACGGGAAAATAGTTTCAATTACAATAATTAAAAATGCTATTTATATGAATATATCGTAATTATGTATGTATGTTATGCAACTGGTAATTGTAAATAATCAAAATCTAAAATATACAAAAAATATGCAAAAAATCTTAGTTTTAAAATGAAAGTACGGCTATCATTGTATTGATTACTTTAAATTATATACTGTGTATACAAATATGATAGCTTACGAAATATTATTTCAAGCTTTAACTCAACTTGATCAGTTTAATGATATAGTTATCCGCTCAGGGCGAATCTGATCTACAAGTGCAATGCCTCAACAAAATATTTATTTGCGGCTTCACCGACTGCTAAAGTATAAGTTTGCTGCGGCTTTATCGACTTGAATCATTCACTGTATGACAAAATATTGTAACATCGGAAATTAAAAAAAAAAAACCCAGACTCCGTGACAATGCATATTGCAGCATTGCCGTGACCAGGATTCGAACCTGGGTTACCACGGCCACAACGTGGGGTCCTAACCACTAGACGATCACGGCTACGTCGGGTTGGTGAGTGCCTCCGTCCAAATAATTAAGCAATATAGCAGCCAAAACGGTAAACCAAAAAAAAACTAGTTTTTTAGAAAGTTTTTTAAAGTCTAACAAAGCTTTGCAGGTAATTTAGTCGAAGCAAATATACAAATGAATTAATGATTTTCGGATGTGATCTATATTTTGACAGAGTAGGCCGGAAGCTTGAAAATTAAGTTGATGTTCCAGAGTTATCGGTGAGTTTATTGTTTTTGGTGTCAAACAAGTTACATCTGACAGAAAAGTCAACTTCGTAGATACTACCTATTTATATCTTAAACAAAAAATTAAAGCAAATAACTTAACTATTTCGTATGCTATTTAAACTAAGACCTAGTTTTCAAAGATACTTTTATATACAATTTTACTTAAACACATTGCAAATGCAATAAACATAAATTGCTTACAAAATTTGGATGCGAAGTCCAGAAGGCATTGGATGCTGGTTAGTGACAAATTTATTAAGCTGACAAGCACAGCAAATCAAATCTAATGTAAGGAAATATTTCATTTTGTTCAAGCTCTTTCGTACATGTTTTTGTGAAAACTTAATTTGACAAAAATATCTCAACACAAATTAAAAAAAAAAAAAATGTTAAAAAAAACCCAATTCCGTGACAATGCGTATTGCAGCATTGCCGTGACCAGGATTCGAACCTGGGTTACCACGGCCACAACGTGGGGTCCTAACCACTAGACGATCACGGCTATATCGGGTTGTGGTGGTGGGCTGTCCAAAATGCTATTTTTACAACTGACCTCACATATACGAGCTGTATTTGCGTGTATGTGTTAAACTTATAATTCAAGCATAGATGGCGCTTTTCATGTACTGCGTGATTTGACAAAAATCTTTATTTGTATTTATATAAATGTGTAAGTCGCTTTATTATTAACACAATTTATGAGACATTCTTAAATAAAGAATAAAATGAAAGTTATTCCTAGCATACTATGATTTAATTTGTTAATGACTTTTAGCGCTTGCGCCTGAATTATTAAATTTGTCAGTTCAAAATGAAACCATATTTGAACCATAGATGGCGCTTTTTTACTTTTCTTGTTGAGAAATCAAATCTGCTTAAATATGCATTTTGTATATATGCATGTGCATATGTGCAAGTCGCTGATTAGGATCATAAATATGTATATATGTATATGCATATGTAAATTACATTATATTTGCTTAGTCAAAGTCGCGTGCAATGTTACTTAATAGCGATAAAAGTCACACAAAAGCCTTAAACAAATGACTAGAGTAAGAATTTCTGTGCAATTTGGGATAATAAAGAAGAACAAGTATACATATGTATAAATTAATACATAAATAAGTATATACATAAGTAGAATATATGCATAACTAGTTTACTTTGCTTAATAGCAGACAACTCTTCTCATTAGCTAAATGTTATTCAAAATGGACAAAATATTTTTAACTTAATTAACAACAGTTTTGTTCTCATAAAATGAATTTTTATTTAATTTTAAATGTACGGAGCCATAATTAAAAAAAAAAAAAACTAACCAGACTCCGTGACAATGCATAATTGCAGCATTGCCGTGACCAGGATTCGAACCTGGGTTACCACGGCCACAACGTGGGGTCCTAACCACTAGACGATCACGGCTACGTCCGGCTGTTGTTCGGCGCCGGCCAAAGTGCTGTTTTTACAGGAACCTGCACAAACAATTTAGATTGTAATGATATCTTTATAGTTATAGTTAACAGTTCGCACAAATAGAAAGTATGTTTAAACTAATTAGAGCGCAAAAGCTATCACTCTGCAAGCTTGTCTTTCCATTCAGCTTAGTTTCTTCGATCAAGCATAAAAACTTTGAAAGACTCTTCTATTTTATTGAAATTCAATCGTATTTGTATATGTACGGATGTTTACTTCTACATTGTTCAGCAAAACCTACCTAAGCTAGTTAATTACGATCCATGCATATCCATTTCTTCTTGATTTCTATTATCTGTTTTATAGATTAAGCTTCTAAATTATAGGCTATAAATCAGTTGCAGAGTGTTTAATTCAAATTCGAGCCTCACTTTAGGTTTTTCTTATCAATTTAGCTGGGTGCAAGGGAGACAAACATATGCATATCATATCATATACTGAGAGACCATATAGTACTGCAACCAGTTGCTAACAAAGCGCGCAACGCTTACAAATAAATGAGGCAGCAGCAAATGAAAATAGTTAGGAGCATATGCGGTTTAACATAAAAAATGGAGCCCAATGTTTTCCCATGACATTGTAGCTCCCCATATTCCAGCTTGTTGCATAAGTATATTTGGAGCCAAGGTCTTGAGTTGCAGCAGGCACACAGAAATCACAGACAGCAACAGCAACAATAAAAAACTATCAAAACGCGAAGAAGCGAGACCGCGACACTTGACCTCTTGTGGCCTGGGCGTAATTACAGCATCACAACATCAACTCTTTGTTGTCCATGTGTAACCAAGTGTAACAAGCGACTAGGCAAACAGATCTTGAAGCAACTAGCTTGCCTAGATTTACAAAGTATCGTTGCATTTTCTGGGAAAATTTGGTTGGCTATTGTATACACATGTGTGCATCCATATGTATATATGTATGTATGTATGTATACAAAGTGATTTTGTATTTTGAGATTTTGTGATCCCACACACATGCAGCTGGTCGTGCCCTGCATCGATTGCTGCAATGCTGTTACAATTTTCTGTTTTGAGTCACGACTGTGGCGATTATTTGTTTAAAAGTATCGCACAACATTTATTTAATAATTTTTTTGTTTGTTTAACTAATTGAATTTCAACAGGAGCACAGTAAGTGACAAAAGTAGACACTGCACACTTAAGATTTCCTTTTGGTACCTGCCACCTTGATCCGAATTTAGATAGAAATTCTTATCTGCTCTTCTGAACGCCTATTGATATACTACTATAATTTTGCCCCAAAATAGCAACAATTGTGATCCTCTATTGGGCTCCCCACTGAGCATAACTAATTGTTGTTTAGATTTTTTTTGTTTGTTTTGGTTGTTGCAAAGAAATAGGCCAGCATAACTTGTAGACGGCTGGTTGGCTCTTTATTTGTGTTATTCCGAATGCAACAACTTCACTTATAGATACAAATGTATCTCAAACATGTGCGTGTATGCTGGCTACGTTCTAAGCACGCTAATTGCCTGTTAAAATGCGACACATTTGTATGTTTGAATCGATTAATTTTTTTTAGAATTCATCACAACTTTCGATTGAAAGTGTTGGAGGCATTTCTTAGCGCCTATTCGGATTCTACAAATTTAAATAAACTAGTTTGACAAAACTCACTTTCACTCATAATGCATGCAATTTCCCACCGAAATGTGTACCATGAGAAAATGTGGGAAATAAGACAAAGATGCTGCATTGGCAAAGTGCAGCGGAGTGTAATCTTGCAGCAGGCGCACAGAAATATTCAGCAGCCATAAGCAAAGTGCAACACAGATATTTTCATTGCAACGAAGATGCATCTGCAGGTAGATCTTAGGGCTTAGGGTCGTTAGGTTTACAAGACTATAAGACACAGTTACACAAATCTCTTTTAACGATTAGTTAAACAAACAGAGTTCAACGAAAACGAATTGAAGTAGAAAATCTTTGGCTATTTCGAAAAACTTGTATGTGTGCTGGTAGCAGGTAGCATTCCTGTTCTTTTTGAGATTTCAGAATGGTTCAGCTTGTAATACTTCTTACAATTGCTGTCAACCTGTTGATTTCATTGATTTGGTTACGCATCATTGATTTTCATTAATCAATGCATTATTATACAGTTTCTATACGGAAAACAGTATACTGGGTTTTTGAAATAGTATTTTAGTTTGTAAACGCTATTATTTTTATTATATTAAAGTTTGAGGAATAAAGTATACAGCAGTCGGGTGCTTTCGACTGGTAACAGGTATACATCTGCAGCGCTATTTTTTCCACTAGAATTTTCCTGCCTGCAACACTTCTTAGCACTGCTGACAACCTGTTGATATTTCATCGATGTGGTCACGCTTCATTGATTTCCATTGATCCAGGATTGATGCTGTTCTTTTGTAATTTACAAAGATCACTTTGAGGCACCCACAAGGTTTCAGATAACAACACTTGCTAGCATTGCTGTCAGCCTGTTGATTCATTCGACGTGGTTGCGCTTCAATGATTTCCATTTATCCATGGATTGCTTTATTTTGTAGGGATGCAGGTGTCTGGACCATTAGCTGAAGCGCTGTTTTTCGGAAAATGATCCTAATAATTTTCCTAGCTGTAACACTTCTTAGCATTGCTGTCATCCTAATGCTTTTTATCAATTTTCCACACTTCGTTGATTTCCATTGATAGACTTAGTTGTCTAATTTGTAGGGATGCTGGTAGCAGGTTGATCTCTGTTTTTGTGTGTAACTTGAATTTTCCAGGCTGCCACACTTGTTAGCAATGCTGTCAACCTGATGATTTTTTCGATGTGGTCACGCTTCATTGGTTTCCATTGATCCCTGGGTTGACCTAAATTATAGGGATCAGGCTTGATAAATAGTGTTCTTTTGTGATCTTCTAAAACAACATTTAGATTGTTATACTTCTGAGCATTGCTGCCAACCTATTGATTTAATCGATGCTGTTGCACTTCATTGATTTCTATTTATCCATATGATTTTTTCCTTTTCAAGGATGGTGGTGTCAGGACTTTTACCTGCAGTCCTAGAATTTTCTAGGCTGAAGCACTTTCTAGCATTCCTGCAAACCTGATGTTTTGCCGATGGGAAAACGCTTAGTAGATTTTCATTTACATTGTTCTATTTTGAAGGGATGTTGAGGATTGCTATTTGCAATTTTCCAGACATTCAGATAATGTCAGTTTGAGATCGCTAGAATTTTCCAGGCTATATCACATCTTAGCATTGCTGTTAGCCTGGTGATATTACAAGCGTGGTCACGATTTGTTGATTTTAATAGATCCACTGAATGATCTTATTTGTAGAGATGCTGTCAGCAGGAATGCTACTCTGTAATTTTCAGGATTGTAACATTTTCCTGTTTTTAACACTTCTTAGAATTTCTGACAACCTGTTGATTTGAACCTATTGATTTCAACGACTGATTTTCATTGGAATGCTTTGAATTGTAGGGATGCTGCTATTTCTTGGAACTTTCAATGAACGCAAGATTAAGGTACCTAGAATTTTCCAGTTTCCATACTGCTTAGAATTGCTGTCAACCTGTTGCTTTAAACTATGAAGTCACGCACCATTTATTTTCATCGAACCATGGCCTGGTTTAATTTGTTTAGCCACTGTCTAGTATTCATGTTTCCCTGTTGCTTTTTCGTTAATCCGTTAATTTGGTTTTCCCATAAGCTGGAAATGATTCCGCAGCCGCTCTTTAAATTTTTCAAAAACTGCAACATTAAATCTTTTAAGATTATTTATTCACTATGGCTTCTTTTTTCCTGTTCACCTGCTGTTTGCAAAGATGTAGACACTCTTTATTGATTTACTTATACTGGTGTAGTTTTTTTTAAGATTTTCCAAACTATTGGTTCATGGCCAAACAAAAACTGATTTTCCTTATGAGTTTTCTGTATGTTTGTGTAAAACATGTTAGCCTATTCCCTTAATCCAATTTGTTACGCATAATTTATTTCAATTATCATGTAGAACAGGTTGTTTAGCTAACAAATGTTAAGCTATTTCAGCAAGGAATTCTAATATAGATCTGTGAATCTTTTGCCATCTTCAGCACGTTATTACGTTTTGTTAGTTTCTAAAAAAATACAAACATTCGAAAAGGAGTCTTTTGCTCTTTGATCAAGTTACCCTGTCGAAAACGCTGCTAACCTGTTCACAAATTATGCATTGATGAGCGGCTTCATTTTTTCACATCATTAACAAAAACTTCACAACTGCGATCTTCAATCGTTTTCTTCTTGTTTTCTTCTATTGTATGCTATAATTTTTGAAGAATACACGCAGGCCCCTATGTTGCTTGTATGAGTGTTAGGCTAAAATAGCATTTAATCTAATGCCCAAGATCTTTCGCTGTCACTGTGACCTTAATCTCTGGCAATGAAAGAGTTTATTATTTATGGTTGCATGAAAGGGTCAAAGGCTTAAACTGTAGCATTCGAATAGGCAAACAGAAACTCGACAAACCAAACTACCAAAAAAAAGGAGGGCAACAACCTATTCCTGGTGAGCTATACGCATTTGCTCATCGCTAAACAGGTAGTCGGCTGGGATCACATTTTCATCTCAAGTGTATATACACAAAAATAAAGATTCTGAGCTGCACACTTTCGTCTGGATTCTGTGCACCTAACCATTTGTTCGGGTTGATTGCATTTTGGAAGCCGCAGACAATCGCCTGGAGCGATAATTCCATCAACAGCTTCATTGCCTGCCAAGCTGACAGGCAACCTTTTATTTATGTATTTTTTGTTTGTTTTTCTAATTGATTTCGAACAGGTCAACAGCAATGAACCGTTGGCTGTAGACTTTGTTGTTCATAATACAAGTTCAGGAAGCGTTAAGGGCAACTAGCTATTTTGCTGTTTGCCTGTTGCTTTGCTACACTTTTGAACTCTTTTTTTCGTTTCAACAATTTGCATATTAACAAGTTGTCGCATGTTCATTTTAATAAAGCGTGAAACGGGCACAGGCACACAGCAAAAGCTGCCAGGTCTGGAATACTACTCACCACAACAGCTCCAGTTCCAGCTTGCATGAAATTCAATACAAATGCTACGCATGCGTCGTCACACACTTGAGTCAATTACTTAAGTCTGGAACGCCTTGTTTGTTGATTGTTGTTGGTTTTGTTGGTATTGTTGCCGCTGCTCAGAACTTGCCGCCAGCTGCTGTGCGCCTATTCAAAAACATGAAATTATCGTGACAAACATCAAGGTTCATTAGTGACTCATTAAACACACTTTTAATGATGATCAACTGGAACACCATTTCTTCTTTTGTTGTTAACAATTTGGCGCACAGCTTGACAACGATCGTTGCAACAGGCTGTCAGACTTAAAAGCGGCATGTGCCTTTAGTATAATTATCTACTATATATGTATATATATATAATTATTATTAAGTTTGTCTTTAATCTTTGCTGATGATCGCAAATTGGCTGTCAATGTGACAGGCACACAGACGCACTAAGCAGTAGCTATTTTGAAAAACTTAACACAAAGCAATTGGGGGTTGTTATTTTGGGCACGTGCTACACTTTCTTATAAACAACATCTTGTGTAATATGATGCTTGTAAATGTCTTGTGTGCTAACAGGCAACCAGCAATATTGCAAAGCAGCTGAAACTTGCTTTCGAAACGGATTTCTTATGTTGTTTTCGGGGTTGCTAATTGAACTAAGACGAAGCGAAGGCATGCCGGCGCATCCGGGATACAAATGTATGTATGTATGTGTTTATGTATGTACATGTGTGTGGAATGATGGAAACGATTAAGTGAATGCATGTATGAAGTCATATACGTTGAGTATTTATACCAAACGTTTATAATTTCTTTGAATTTGAAACCTGCTAAGAACACTTTATAAGAGATTAATATAAATACTTTTATTTTTATTTAATTTTGTATTATTTTTATAATCATTTTTATACAATTTCCTTTTTATATTATAGCGAGTTAAAATTTGATCAATTTTGCAATGAAACTTTTAAGATTTAGTTCTAAGCTTGAAAACATTTAATTAAAATATAATAGTTAAGGCAACCTCTTCGTATACCCTATACATATATGTAATAGTATACCCTACTTTATGAAGCTGAACAAGAAGAACACTTTGTAAACACTCAATGTTATTTGCGCATCAATAAACAGGGTTTTGCAACCACAATGCCACTTTTTTCTTGGATCATTCAACAAATTGTGATCATGTATCTACAATTTTGTTGTGTTTATTTCTTCTGCACATGCTCAACATGCTGCATCTTAAGCATTGTTGCTTCCGCTGCATAAGGGCAACGGCAAGTACTAGTATACACGTGAGTACCTTCAACCTACTACCAACTGCTGTTCACCTGGCCGGTTGTTGTCACTGGGCATGAAAAATTCTCACGCTCACAATTTGTGTTTTTTGGTTTTTTTGTGTGTTGGTTTTGTAACGGCAGCTGGCCAAGAATTTCCCACGCATTATTGTCACAAGCGAACCGCGAACTCTAAACCCTCCACAATTCACATGCCCATCCGCTAAAAGTAACGGACAAAAATGCGAGGATCTCATATTGGAGAGGCTCAACGTGGGAATGTTGCTCTACAATATTTGCTGCTAGCCTGTTCACATTTCCAATGAATCAATGGAATGGTTCTCACGCAAGCGCCAAAAGGTATCATACGATTCAGACAGACAATTATCAGCACATTTTTAGGATAAGATACCTATCTGGAAAATTCGTTACTATTTTCCCTACTTGATTTTTCTCTCTGCTGTTGACCTGTTAGCTGCGAAGACGCTGCATAGTCGATATTGACTTTTAAGATAATCAATAAGACAGTTTTCTCCTTACACTTTTAACATTTCCTTCTTTAAGGTGTGCTACGGCCTGAAGCTGCTGTTGCCCTGGTAACCATTAAGACATTTTTGTTTGAATAGCACAGCCAAAGAGGGATGAAACTAACATTTATTTTCTTAAGAAAACGCTTTGTCTACTATATATATACTACGTCCTGTTAAGGAAACCTTAGAAGTTGAGGTAGGCACATATGTTTGCTGTTTGGTGGTAGTTTTTTTCAACAACTTTCGCCACAGGTAAGAAACTGAACAAATTAAGGTAAAAATCCTTGGCAACGTTTTGTCCAAACTGTTCGCCTGTTATTATATTTAATTAATTTGCCAGCCCTGTTTGATTCAATTTGCATATTAAGGACCTTAAAATGTGGCAACGAATTCTTGATTTTAACGTTTATTTAGTCGTGCTGTTTGCCTGATCCCAAATGTTATCTCCTGGTGTTTGTTTTAAGCAACGTTCTCACGCTTGGCTACAAGATCGCCAAGGAAAATTAATCTCCCGCAACGATCTTTGACAAAAAATGGAAAAAAAAAACAATTGAAAAAAACTCACACGAACCCATAAAAAAGAGATGAAAAGATTTACTACGAGTTCAAATATCATCTGAACCTTGTAAAGCCTGTGAAGTGCGTTCGGAGTTGCATTGAAATTTCTGCTTGCCTAGTAAAAAACGACTAATTAAGCCAAAAATTCTCATGACTTAACAAAGAACAGGCACGCTACAAAGAATTTCAACAATTCCAGGAAAAATGTTCTAAAAAGGGGCAACTAATGATGCCCACATGTTGTGGCACAGCAGGCGGCCTTAAAAAATCAATTTATTTGTAAGCGAAGCGGAAGTGCATCTTTATGCCACGATTTGTTTTGTTTTTTATATTTTTTTTGTTTTCCTGTTTTCAAGCGTGAAATGGTAGCAACAATTCAGATAAGCATCAGTTTCCGGCCTAGAAATGTAGTTAAAAAATTTCACCAACAACTGACACATTTTCTGTAATCTGATACTGATCCTAATTGTTCCATTGTGCTCAATTCCACTTCCTTTAAATTTCTTTGAAAGCGGAATTGGTTCGTGTTCCGGAAATCGAAGGACCAAATAAAAACCATATCTACACTTGTTTACTTGCTGTTGGCCTGGTAAAAAGTGCGTTTGAGTTGACTTGGATTTCCCACGCTTGACTCCTGAATCTAATCTCGAAGAATTTCTATGACAATGGAATATAAGAAAGCAGAAAGCAATAAAAAAAAATAAAAGACGATTTGAATTGCATGCTTTTATTTTATTATTGCCAATATATTATTGACTTGATATTCAATGTTTGAACTTTATTTCCATGCAGTTGGTCTTACTATTCAGACCAAAGAACGGATTATTAATAGTAGCATTGAGGAAATCGTTCTCTTTGAAATTGAGAAGCATTTGTTTATTGCAACCATTATTGCAGGTTACGAATGCACAGGCCACCTTATTGGAAATGCAATCATCGATGAGACGTATGGCTGTTCCCAATGTTGAACTGGTGCTGTGGACCGTAGTAAAGGCACATTCCCAGGCTGTGGTTATCCGTGTATCAGCGGAGCACCTTGCAGATTGCATGTAGGTGTTAAAATTCTTTTGGTTGTTCACAGTATAGCTGTTTGTTGTAGCAATCTGGGGATGTAAAACATATTTGTAATTAAATGATTGCATAGAGTTCAAACGGGTACGAAATATATATATAATTATGATTCAGTCGCCAGATCTAATCAAATTTTCTTCCTATACGTTTACTTACCGCAGTTGTAATGCAGATGGTGTAGTTCTGTTGGGAAGTGGGATTTTGTTTTTCACAGTTGGCAATTAACGTTTTGAAATTGTTGTTGTAAAAGCTTTTCAAGCTGTTATAGGTGTTCTGTGGGCTCGTTAGAAAACCGTTAAGAGCGCTTTGGGCCGAACTGGAGCAACTGAGCAGAGCGGATCGCACAGTGCTAATCAAGGGAATACTAGCGCTGTAGTTCTGCACGCATTGCTTGTGCCAGGAGTCGATTAGCTCAAGGGGATTCAGATGTGCTGCGGCCTCGTCTAGCTTAACCTGCAGTTGAGTGGCCTGCACATTGATGACACGTAACTCTCTTGTATAAATTTCACGGAACGTGGCCAATTCATCCTCTAACTGCTTGAGCTTGGCGTCGTACTGTCTTTGATTCTGTCGTATGTAATCCTCCATATGATCGGAGACATTTGATGCGGATAGAATGCCATGGGCTCCCAGGCAAATAACAAAAGCGAGCACAAGTTCAATATTTCGCATCTTGGCAGCTTTCAGCAGTTCACTGTGACTCCAGCAGCTACTTGGCTTTGTTTTATACGAATGCTGTTGGTGCCTTTATCAGGGCTGTGCTTCCCCCTTCCGACATATCCAATCAGCGGTACTTTCAGCCTTAACAACCTCTTTGTGCAATTCATAAAATTCATACTGGCCTTGCCCAGATATTTTTTATCAGTATTTGCTTAATTTTTTTCTGGATAGATGAAGTATTTGCACAAAGCTTAAAACAAAAAAATACTTCTTGGAATGTAGCCTAATTATCATAAATTATGTGTACATATATATAGTATTTTAATATTTGTTTTGTTCGGCGCTAAGTAGCAACAAGTTCGTAGTATTGCAATAAAAGAGCTTGCTGCTTAGATATAAGTTTTGCATTATTAAAATGTATATTACGGCATTTCCAATTCTAATTTTGCATAAAGACATCACAGCATAAAGTAGAAATAAAATACATTTATTTAAAGGATATTATTTGAGAATGCAGAAACCGTCGTTTTTTTGCGGAGATAAACCCGATAACGTATGACGTGTCTACTTACAACAGTGCCTGTAAGATTATGCTTATTACAAATATAAATATTTTATAAAATATATTTAATACATATGTATTTGTTTATATGAATTCAGGCGTAGTCTGCTAAGCAGTCAGCTCGCAACTGTCTTTGGCAGCCTTAATGCTTTGGAATATTGCAAAGAGCTTAATACGAATTGTCGATAAGGAATGTTTCATTAATTCCAGTCTATAATATAATCAAAGAGATCAGCCGGCAAGCTGGCATTATCCATTTTAAATGCGAGTGCATAATACCGTTGTCGTAATAGATGCGCCGAAGCTTTTGGTTGCCGATTCCGCGTAAAGATGCCCTTCTTGTTACCACCAACGCGCGTAAATGCTGTAATGATGAGTAAGATTAGTTTGTTTAGATTGCAAATAAATGCATTTGGCTATTTACCCTGCTCCGTCTTGAAGTCGGCAAAGTTCCAAACAAACTCGCCAATGAACCAGTCAAGTTTACGCAATTTATCGAAAGCCTGAAAATGCTTGGAGAAGAGGGTCGTTTGGTATTCTTCCGACCAGATAAATGCAGGCAGCTGCAAAGAAATCACTTTAAGCGATATTGACTTTTTAATGTATGCTTTCAATCTTACAGTATGATATCCTTCCATGGTATCGGCGCCATACTCAAAAACAATGACTGGCTTTTGGTAACGATTGCGCCAATTCTTAGCCTCATCGTACATTGACTTTATAATCATATCGGTGCGCCCAGCGTTGTGATACCAAGCATTGTACCGATTAAAGCCTATAATATCTAAAAATTGTGACATCATGCACTCAGAGGGCTTGTCTACATTGCTGGCAGCCGTTAATGGACGTCCCTCTGCAATGCTGCGCGTATAGTTGGCCAATGCGCTGTG
The DNA here is from genome assembly GCA_949708635.1 of Hirtodrosophila cameraria. Classification (NCBI taxonomy): domain Eukaryota; kingdom Metazoa; phylum Arthropoda; class Insecta; order Diptera; family Drosophilidae; genus Hirtodrosophila; species Hirtodrosophila cameraria. Next base: position 13,533,152 of record OX453089.1, on the reverse strand, counting down.
TAAACAGAAGACTAAGTAATTTTCAAACATAGCACAAATTTACGTCGACCTACCCAAAATAAGCTTCGGCTGCCTTCTTCTTTGTGCGCGGCTCGTTGGCTATCGACCAGGCAATCACGCAGGCATGGTTTCGGTCCCGATGAATGAGCTGCTCCAATGCAGACATGTGGTTAAGCAATAGCTCTGGCTCAAACAGATCCGTATTAACGCTGGGGCACTCATCGATGACCATAATGCCGTGCTCGTCTGCAAACTGCATGGATTCCTCGGAGTAGGGATAATGTGAGGTGCGATATGCATTCGCACCGACCCACTTTAACAAATTAAAATCGCGCGCAATCAGCGCATTATCCAGACCCTTACCGCGAATCTGTTGAAAAGCATAAATAGATAAGATTCGAATTCAATTATATATGATACAACACTCACATCCGAATCCTCGTGCTTGCCAAAGCCACGCAAGTAGAGTGGTTTGCCATTAAGGTACAAACTGTCCTTGTTCCAGCTGAGACTGCGTATGCCAATGGGCAGACGATAGGTGTCCAGCAGCCCGCTCTTTAAGTTTACATCTGTTCCACCGGCAGCGATTAATTGCAGCTCTAGTGTGTACATGTAGCCGGGCACTGGATGCATTAAATACGGCCACCAAGGGTTTACGTTGGCTACCAGCAGCGTACCATTGTGGATATTACGATTTATTTGATGAGCCACAACAAGACCAGTTCTGTCACGCAACTGCAGCAGCACATAGCTGGGCTGCACTGCATCCGAAGCGCCTTCATTACCCAGCCACAAGCGATAATCAATGCGACCCATTTGCTTGCTGCTAAGCTGCGTTTTAAGCTCCACATCTCTGATGTAGGTTACCGGCGTAGTGTACAGTTGTACAGACCGATGAATGCCGGCGTAGTTGAAAAAGTCAAAGGTATATGACTGTATATAAGCGACGCCGGCGTCGTCGGGCTGCTTCAGCACTGTGCCCTGTGGAATGGTGCGATTGTTTAACCGATTGTCCACCATGACAGTGATGCGGTTCTCGTTGCCATAATTGACAAAGCGCCCAATCTCTGCCTCGAAAGGCAGATGTCCAATGCTGTGTCGCAGCGCATGCTGGCCATTGACCCAGACATCAGCTTGGTAGTGAACGCTGCCGAAGCGCAGCCATGTGCGTACACCATCTTTGCGCCATTGGCTCGGCACAAAGAAGTGTCGCTCATACCAAACTGTGCCCACATGGTCGCGTAATTTCTGATCCACAGTCACATCGTTGTAGGAAGCCGGCACAGGCATCAAGATGACTTCATGCTGCGTTGCTCTGAGCGTTTTATTGTACCACTTTTCGCGCACTCCCTGCAGCGGATCGCTGGCGTTGCTTCTGACCAGATTCCAGATGCCGTCTAAAGAACGCACCTCTCGCGTCTCAGACTCACGTGGATAGAGCAGTCCCACTGTAGCACTGGATGGCTTCACTTTTGCATAGTTCCAAATTAACTTACCAGACAACTGCTCTTCCTGTTTATTTAAGTCATCGTCAAGTTCTTTCAGCCTCTCATTCTTGTCTGCATTGTCCTTAGAGCAAGATGCATATGTATCCAATAGACAAAGGCTCAGCAAAGCAAGCCCAAGCCACGTTAAAGTGCGCATTGTGTTCTTGATATACTACTTCTTGTATTAATCTCTCTCTTTATAAATACACATACTATAAATACTTCCAATACCCGTATTACACATATGCATATGTTAGTATGTATATAAAATGTTTCGAGCGATAACAAGCTTTCAACTACGTAGCGATGACAGTTATAGAAAAAGAGGCATTTTAAGGGCATTCGATCGCAAAAAAATAACAAAAAATAACAGCGCCAAACAACATTTGACCACAGTTGTAATTTACAGTCAACTTTTTAAAGGTGTTTTTCGCCGTTGCATTGTACTTAATATCGATAGCAAATGCGAAACTATCGATTAAATCAAAATTAATAATACTGGGTATTCCCTACATTTTCAATAGATGTTAAAAACAGCCGGTAATGGTTCGGTTCAGCCTACGCCAAGTGAATTCGAAAGAAAGCTCCAAAACATTTGGTTTTGGGCTCTAAAAATTCGGAATAATTCTAGGATGTCAAAATTAGACTTGGAAAATTTTTTTTGTGGAAGTATTTCAGCCGATACCCATTCTTTCCGCTAATAATACAAAAATAGTTCAAAAACCGCCCCCCAGGTGGAATCGAACCACTTCGACTGTTCATCGACTACGGATTTGAAGTCCGCACCCCGGACCACCGAAGCTCAGTGAGGCACCAACATGCACTTGATAGTTTCTTTTATAAGCGCAACCGGCAGAAAAAGCACTTGAGAATTATAAGAAAAAACATTGCTACATCTCTTACAGCCCGAACCAGACAGCTTCCACAATTTTTATCTACAAAAACTCATTAACGCTTTATTTTAATTAAGAACTTGGCGCAAAAATGCATTCGGAATGAAATAAGATAAACAAAGTATTTAAACAAATTGTTAGTAGCAAAATACAAGGCATATTTAAATAAATGTCGCTTATGAAACTAATCGAATACAGTTTTAAGTCAGTGTGATAATTAATCCACAGCCCTACTTAACAGACGATTGGCTATTCATTTACGAGGCTGCTGTATGTGATTCTGGGTCTTCTGCTGCACTGCAGCTGGCGGCTTGTGCGAGTGGGCCACCTGCGCAGATGCCGGCGTAAAGTCAGTGTGACCCTTAACGGGTGCGCCACTCACTATAGCCGAATTCACACTCGGCGGTTGCTACATATAGTTAATAAAGAAATTAAATAATTATATGCATATACGTGCTTCTTCTTTATTGCAGTAGCTTTACCGTAAGACCTGTGCAATCCTCAGCATCCTTGGCCGCACGCTCTGAGGCTGGCGTCTTGTGCTGCACAATACGCATTCCACCGGCCTTCACTGTAAGCATAAAATGACGTCAATTCAACAAATTTTCGGCCAGCAAAACCATGCGACGCAATTCCTGCAGACGTACATGTGTGTGTGTGTACTTTATCAGCAGTCGCCATTGCAGACGTGAAAATTGATAAGCATAAGAGATATTGAGGCCAATTGATAGGAATTGACCAACTTATTGGTGACAGCGTCGATTTTGGGGTCGTTTAACTGCCTATATTGCTTGATTGTTTACCAAAACAAATCAAGATAAACTTTAAACCGACATGTTTCTTGTATATACGGCAAACACACACACACATACAAACATAACACAGAGAAAAAAACAACGGCAAGTGTACTTACATGCAGGTGGGTGTCCAGCCACCAAATTTGGTTGTTCGTCAGCCATGTTTTGCAAGTAATAAATGCTGCAATTGATTTAAATGTTATAAAATAACTTTAAAAACGGAACTTAACAATAATTACCTTCAATAAGAAAAATAAACGATCTGCTGTTTCTATTGCGTTCTAATTGTGACACGAATGCAGTTTTGCTAGTGATGTTCAAAAATGCGGCATTAATCGATTATAAAGACAGTCTGGCAACGTCACAAAACGTAAACAAGTCAACGGTGCTGCTAATCTAATGAAATATGAATGAACATGCACACTAACGCTAGTTCCGTTTTCTTGTAGAATACATTACCCAATCGTTAGTTTAGTGCCTTTTGGGCACAGCAAAAGAAATAGAACGATTACATTTTCTTTTCCTTTAATTCGGTCATTCATATGCACAAAATTTAGTCGATACAGCCGATAGTCGTTATAAGTTATGTCTACTGCATAAGAAACTTAAAAGAAAAAAAAAGTTTAGTTTTTGTATCCAGAAATTACATCCTTTGTGCGAAAAGGAACTACTGCGAAACGAACTAGAATGTTCAACTCTATTGTATTCAGAGTCTGGCAACGCCACAAGACGTAAACAAAACAACGGTGCTGCCAACTTACTGAAATAAGAGTGATACGGCACATTAATTAACGCAGTTTCGCCGAATTCCAATTAATTACATCAAAATTCTTTGTTTAAATAAATAAAGTTAAATTTATTTGTAATAATATAAACAAAAGCCAATTACAATTGTCAAAATGAAAGACACTAAGGTAGGTTGCAGTACATTTTTAGCCACCATTACACAGTTACATCACATCACTTCACAAAAGCACAAGTAGTTTGCCCCAATTTAATCAATGCAGACACTTGGACTTCGATTGTTGTTGTTGTTGCCGCTGCTGCTGGTGCTCGTGCTGCCTGTCAGAATGATAAGTAATACATACAACACCCTCGAACATTTGCAGCCCTTCCCGCCGCTCAAGAATGACAATTTGCTGCGTGCTGCACGCGGCGAAGTTGTCGATCGTGTGCCCGTGTGGGTGATGCGGCAGGCTGGACGCTATTTGCCCGAGTTTCAGGAGCTGCGCAAGCAGCACGACTTTTTTACGGTCTGCCGCAGACCGGAGCTGGCCTGCGAGGTGACCATGCAACCACTGCGACGTTTCGATTTAGATGCCTCCATTATATTCTCGGATATATTGGTTATACCCCAAGCGCTGGGCTTAACGGTGGAAATGCACGCTGGCGTGGGTCCTGTGCTACCGCAGCCTATTGTCACGCCCGAGGACCTTAAGCGTTTGACACCAGACGGGGCTCTGTCGCGCCTGAGCTATGTGGGTGATGCCATTACCATGATGCGGCATAAACTAGAGGGCCGTGTGCCTTTAATTGGCTTTACCGGTGCGCCCTGGACACTCATGGGCTACATGATTGAGGGTGGTGGCAGTAAGACCATGTCCAAGGCCAAGGCCTGGCTGACCGATTATCCCGAGGACACAAAGCTCTTTCTGAATCTGCTCACCGATGTCATTGTTGATTATTTGGAGATGCAGGTGAATGCGGGCGCACAAATGCTTCAGGTATTTGAGTCATCTGCCGAGCATTTAAGCAAGGAAGAATTTTTAATTTGGAGTGCTCCCTACTTGCGTCGCATACGCGATGATTTGGTGGACCGGCTCACCAAGAAAGTGATACCACCGGTGCCTCTTGTAAGCAAAAATGTGTTTTTTTAGCTAGCTTTTTAATTCTATTATTCTTGTTAGGTACTTTTTGCTAAAGGCGCTGGCCATTCGCTAAAGGAGCAAAGCGAGCTGGGTTACGATGTTATTGGTCTGGACTGGACTGTCGATCCGCTTGAGGCCCGTGCACAGGTTGGACCGAACATAACGCTGCAGGGTAATCTTGATCCACAGGATATGTACCTTGATGCTGACAAGTTGCGCATTCTGACAACTGAAATGGTGCACAAATTTGGCAAATCACGCTACATTGCAAATTTGGGACATGGCATCACGCCTCAGACGCCCATCACAAGCATGGAGGTGCTCGTTGAGGCTGTTCATAAAGCGTTGTAGGTATCGATTATTGATTGATTGAACCGTTCTCTATTTTTTGTATTTACTATATGTAATAAAGACAATTTGGCCTTGGGTTAGGGTAAATAAAACTACTGAAAGTAAAAGTTTCAAAACTAAATTCATATAAATGGCGAATTTCGAATCACTCATCTGAAATTACTTTTAATAGATTCTGTAGTTTAATTTTAATTGATTATATTTGTCAGTGGAGCATACCATAACAAAATAGGATAGTTTGTTTGTAGAAATTTTAATAATAATATTAATGTGTGCTTAAAATAGTCCGCTTTACATGACTTTCATATACATAACTTTGGTTCTTAAACAATCTGTTGAATAACACCTAAATTTGGCACGCTGTCCTCAAAACACATGTTGGTTAAAAGAAATTTGGGACAGCAACGTCCCCTATCATCAAACGCGGGTATATATTAACCCGCCCTGTTAACATTAGTTGCTTAAATGTAAAAAACTTATCGGTTCCAAAAGATAAAATCATATATCGAATTGAATATTCTGGCTGTGCTGTTCCTGCTGCAACTTATCACATATCATGAGTGTGCTGCCGCAACAAATAAGTAGCGTTCCAATGATTATCTCTGCAATAAAGGAAGCAAATTCACAAAAAGTCCAAATACAATTTGAAGCTACCCACTTTTGCCAGGCAGCTGCTCACCGAGCAGATATCCAGTTATAGCCGTAAAGACAAAACTCAACGAGTTGGCCACGGGCACTGCAATTGTAATATTGGCACTCTGCAGTACCCAAACATATAGCAAACTGCCGCACTGATTAAGGCCAAATGGTATCCAATAATGCAACCGCGAGCCGATCATACGCAGCTCGGCAAGAAAGTTTCGGCATCTGGAGCCCGTATCCTTAACAGATTCAATACCTTGGCTGCCCAGGCGTATGAAGGGATTTGTGACGCCCCAAAGCAAACCAACAGTAAGCAGTTGCACTGCAAATATGCAAAAAGGTAATGTTTATCTAAATTATTGTTTAATCAAAGCAAACTTACAGGCAGTTGCTATCATTTTTATTATGAGGTAGGACAAAAATAACTTTTATTTGGCCACAAGAGCTTGAGTAATTAAGCACTTTTCCCTTTTCAAAGGATTACATTCGTTTGTTTAAAAAATTGTTTTGTTTTTTATTTATTGTTTACGTTTGCGTGCGAACAGCTGCCTGTCAGTTCTACCATGCAGAGTTGCAATCGATTATTGTCCAACACTGATTGTTGCCGCTCTGCATATCTGACAGCTCTCTGCAGCTGTCAAATTCTTTTACGTCAAGCTTTCATTTCCTATAGGTGGGTTTCTGTATATTAAACGAAATATAATCAGAAAACATCACAATTTACGCTAATATAAATGCTATGAAATATACAGAATTGAATGAATTACATATAATACTAATTATGGCTATAAAAATGTTATGCCAGTTACGGCTCTGTGTCTGTTATAAATGGCGTTTAAAAATTGCTCTTGTGTTTTGATTGCATATTTCTTACATATTGCATTATTGTTTTCGCTACCCAAAATCTAACCGAATGATGTCTTATCATACAGGATATTGAAACGCAATAGCTACAATGGCCAAGACCAAGGGCGAGAAACGCAACAAATCTGCGATCAACGAAGTTGTCACCCGCGAGTGCACCATTCACTTGGCTAAGCGTGTGCACAACATCGGCTTCAAGAAGCGTGCACCCCGCGCCATTAAGGAGATCCGCAAGTTTGCCGAGCGCGAGATGGGCACCAATGATGTTCGCATCGACACCCGCCTCAACAAGCACATTTGGTCCAAGGGTATCCGGTAAGTTAAACCACATATCACTATCATACTGTCGTTAAAAAAGATGAGGTACTGCCTGGTTGTTTTTAATAATTAAAACTATGACTTTTGAAATAACATCAAAACAAAGTAAACGAAATAAAACAGAAAAGTATAAATAAAAAATCTAAGCAAATGTCAATATATCCTTAACTTTATATCGATTAGCTTGTCGGTATCCACTTATTTTAAAATTGCCAAGAAACCAGGCTGCAACCTATTCTTTTGTATACACATATATGTATATATATAAATATATTTATCAAATATCGTTTATTTATGCTACAGATCAACGCCATTCCGCGTGCGTGTGCGTCTGGCCCGTCGTCGCAACGATGATGAGGACTCACCCAACAAACTGTTCACCCTGGTGACATACGTGCCTGTGCCCACATTCAAGAACTTGCAAACGGAGAACGTTGAGTCCAGCGACGATTAAGCAAACAAAACAATATACAAATTAAAAAAAGTTTACGCCGCTAAATACGTTAATAAAAAGTAATTTTTATTTAGAAATAACTTGCAACTTTTAACAATTGAGCTCTTCAGAGCCTTGTAAACTGTGGCCTTATCACAAAGACGCCATCATCATTGATTAAAGCCAGAAACTGTTCTTGCGACGCCGGCAGCTGCAACGTTTGCAACAACTGTGCTGCAGGCAATGTGCTATCGCCTAGGATCTGCCGAAAGCCTGCTACACCCTGCTGCTGATAAATGCGCAGCGGCTGCTTAGCAGCGGCATTGGACAGGCACAGCAGCAGATCCTTGGATTTGTGCAGCTGAACGAAACTTAACTGTCGCGGCTGTGTAGCATCATCCAAGTTAAAGACTTGCTCTAGTTGAAATTCCAACGCTTCTCTTTTGTCAGACCTATATAAAACAACAAATTATAAACTTTCGTAAATGTTATCTTTGTGCCCATTGTCCATTGCCCATGCTTGCCTGTAAATGTGAAGGCTGGCCGCTGGGGATGCGGTCAAAATGGCCAAGTAATTGTAGCTATCATGTAGCAGCAGTGCCATTTGTTCAGCCTGCTTAAGTTCTAAGTGTTGCTGCAACTGGTAGCTGTCGCCCTTCCATTGCCAAAGCTCCACAGCAGTGTTACCAAGCAGCGCCAGTACAGAACCATTATCAGCAGACGAAAGCAGCTGCTTTACGTGCCCAGTTGGTATTACAGCCTGGCGCCTTATGCTACCATTTGTGCTATTATTAACAAGGCAATAAATGACAAGCTCTTTGCTTTCTTTTTGTGCTGCTAAACAATCTTGAGTATCTAAACGCAGACGGTCAAGAAACGTTGATTCAGCGACTATTTGTCCAAATTGCGCCTTGTATTGTTCTAATTGGAATTTTGTCGATTTCTCATGGTGCAGAATGTTAGTTAGGCCTGAAAAACAGAAACAAAAAAGACATAAGAATACGATAGTCGACCAGTAGATACCCTGCAGCTGTATAATTAAAAAGTCTTTCTAGTCTTATTTTTTACTCCCTGTTGTTATGTTATCTTCGACGTGCCGAAGATATATACCCTTGCAGAAAAGATTTGCATAAGAAAACTTATTTTTCAACCGATTGTTTCTATGGCAGCTAGAAGATATAGTGAGCCGGTTTTGATAAAATTTTGTCTAAATATGTGGATAGTGTTAAAACTTAGACATGGTAAGTTTGGATGAGTTATTATAAAAAACAAAAAAGTTTTTCATACAAAAACTTATTTTTCAACCGATCGTTCCTGTGACAGCTATAAGATATAGTGGTTCGATTTCTATGAAATTTTGCCAACATATGTGGATAGTGTTTAAAATGAGACTTGGTTGAGTTATCTTCAAAAACAAAAAAGATTTTCATACAAAAACTTATTTTTCAACCGATCGTTCCTATGGCAGCTAGACAGATTCTGACATGTGTAGTTATAAAGTACTGCAAATGTATGTAACAGGCAGAAGGAGGTTTTTTCGGACTATATAAACTATATATATTCTTGATCAGCATCAATAGCCGAGTCGAACTAGCTATGTCCGTCTGTCTGTATGAACGCACAGATCTCAGAGACTATAAGAGCTAGAGACACCAAACTTGGCATATAGGTTACTGTATATACGCAGGTTAAGTTTCTTTCAAATTACGGTACTCCCACAGCCACAATTTAAAAGATTTATCTTTGATTTTTGGTACACATGTGTGTTTTATCAATGTTGATCAGCTACGTAAATTTCATTACGATCGGTTAAATAACACCAAGGTTATGGCAGAATCTATTACCCCCGTCTCAGCAGGCAGGAACAACAGTTTAACAGGCACTTTACAAGTTAAGTGCACTGCTTGCTTGTGTTGCCGCTGAACTGCTTGAAATGAAGTTGCGAGCAGGGAGTCTCGTAGTCGGGAACACTCGACTAGAGCATTCTTACTTGTTATATATACAAAAAGTATTTGTGAATGCATACGCCTACAAATCGAAGTGCGCGACAAGCGATTCACAAACCAAATGTACAACAACAAAAGATAAGCCAGAACAAAAACAAGTAAGGTTAGGCTATTTGTTGTGCGGCGACTGAGCTATATTTAAAAGCAGCGCAGCGCTGACTGCAGCTGCATTCAGTGAAGAACCTGCAAAGATATCCAAACTAAAAAAACATTAATTAAAATGCTGAAACTATGCATGTCGCTAGCTTGTTGGTCCGTGGCGTTTGGCGTTGTGGCAGCTTCGTCCTCCAGTTGGGATTGGCACTTGAGCACCAAGACAAGCACGAGCACAGTCAGAACTACGTCGATCAATAACATAACGACGACTGTGACTCAAGCCTCGAGCATCAAGCCAACCTTTAGAACTGTATTGACCACCAAAAGATCAGTAGCTGGTGTCTCCAAAACATCTAGTGGCGCGGAGCAGCTGCTGCCCATGGTCATCAATACGTGGAACTTTACGGACGCAAATGCCATGGCCTGGCGCATACTCAAGCAGTCGGAGGGCGGACTGCGGCAGACGCGAAATGCTGTAGTGGAAGGTTGCACCAAGTGCGAACAATTGCAATGCGATGGCAGCGTTGGCTATGGTGGTTCACCGGACGAGCTGGGCGAGACCACGTTGGATGCACTGCTGATGGATGGTGCCAGCATGGATGTGGGAGCGGTGGCTGGCTTGATAGGCGTTAAGGATGCGATACGTGTGGCCAGATATGTGTTGGAGCACACGAAGCATACATTGCTGGTGGGTAATGCTGCAAAAGAGTTTGCTGTGGCAATGGGCTTTCGGACCGAGTCTTTGGTAACGCCTGAGTCGAGAACCATGTGGCAATACTGGAAGGCCAAGAATTGCCAGCCAAATTTCTGGCAAAATGTTCATCCGGATCCTAAGATCTCATGTGGACCCTACGTGCCAAAAGCGACGCCCTTAACCCGCTGGAAGGAGGATCGTGTTCGCACCGAATATCAGATTGGCCAGCAGAATCACGATACCATAGGCATGATAGCTATCGATGTGGAGCAGCAAATACACGTTGGCACCTCCACCAATGGTGCACGATTCAAGATACCTGGCCGTGTAGGTGACTCACCCATTCCTGGTGCCGGCGGCTATGCGGACAACGAAGCTGGTGCCGCTGTAGCCACTGGCGATGGCGATATTATGATGCGTTTTCTGCCCACGCTGCTGGCCGTGGAGGCCATGCGAGACGGCAAGACGCCGGCGCAGGCAACCGAGCTGGCCATACAACGCATCCTAAAGCATCACAAGGACTTCATGGGTGCTGTTATTGCCGTGAATCGACTAGGAAATTATGCGGCCGCCTGCTACGGCATGGCGGATTTTCCCTTTGTGGTCAGCAGCCCGCGACAAGCAACACGCCTGGAGACGGTCAAATGCTTGCCTGCTGAAACGACTGTAAATGTGGTACCCTTGTCAAAAGCAACATAAATAAATACGCATATGCATGTACAAAATAGAATTATGGCATTTTTTGTTGTTTTCTTTTGTTGGGCTGTTTTGTTAATTTTTCAGTGCTGCATAACGTCGCGATGTTTTTGCATTTTATTTTAAATATGTTTCGTAGCAGGAACACGTTCAGTCTGTATGATGAGAGCTAGCTCAAAAATTTATGCAATAGTTTGAAAAATTATTGTATTAATTATATCTGTTACTCACGATGACTTAAGTCAAGGGTTTGTTCTTTGTTTTTTGTTTTTTTATAAATATTTTTCACCTTTCCCCTTGCCGAAAGTAAAGAAACAGACCGTGCTTTAAGTCAACGTGGTACTGCTCAAAACATTGCCTTTGCATTAAAGTGTATTTTTTTTGGCTTAAATTATAGTTGTAGCTGATTAACTTATAAAATACATACGTTGCATACATTATGTTTAACCTGTTATTCACATGTATGCCGCTGGTCAGCCATCTTGTTGCTTGTGCTTGAACGTGCATATATCCCTAATTATTTTTCCGCCAAATCAGCGTCGCAGCAGACGCCGCATACGTGAAAAAGCGAAGTTGCAAAACGAAGCAGAAACAGCGCAAACGTCAGAAAAGAGCGGCAGAGACAAAGTTAAGTTAAGAAGAAAAAGTGGTAACGAAAAGCCGTCAAAATTAATAAAAACGCGCAAATTGTTGGTCGCAAATCGCTGACTAAAATGGCAATACAGCTGGACAAGATTCTGGCGGACATTGCCAAAGAAAAGGCACTCCACCCAAACAATACAGGCGCCAGCAAACAGGAGCAGGACGACGCCTGGTCGCGCATTGGTCGCCTCAACAAGCTAACTGTGCACGAGTCGCGATCCATTTTTATAGTGCTGCAGAAAAAATACGAACAGGAGAAATTAAAGGGCAACTCCGGCTGGAAGTTGTTTGGCCTCATGCAGAAAATTCATCAGGAGCCCAAGTTGGTCAAGACGGAAGAGTAAGTGTATGCAGAAAACTTAAATCCCTTGAAATGATTTAATATTTTTTCGTTGCCTTCGTGTAAAGTGAGTCATTGCCCATGGAGGATGTGGAGGAGTATGAAATGTTGGAGGTGCAGGAGCCAGAGGAAGATGAAGAGTGCTCAGCGAATACGACTCCACCTCAATATGGACAGCCAACAAATTCAACAGGATCAGCCAGTTCGGATGGCGACAGTCCTACAAAATCAAACAACAGCACTCCGGAAAAGGAGGACAAACAATATGCGAAGCCCAATGTGGATACGCCTCGTCCGGCATTTGAAGAAAAGAAGCTACTCAACACCATGGCCAACAATCCGCAACGCTCCAGCACTTCACAAGCCACTGCTGTATCTGCGGCGGCAGCGGCACTGCAAAAGAAAGGCATCACATTGAAAAAGACGCCCAGCCAGCAGAAATCAACAGCAGGAGCAGGTACACCAACACATCATCATCAACAGGGTAGCAACAAGGCCACACAATCCTTACGCACCACAATTCAACTGCCGGAGGCAATGAAACGCAAATTGTCTGACGAGTGCGCCAGTTCGCCGCTGCATAAGAAGCTGCTCAAGACTCACACTAGTCCCAAACAAGCAGGCAACACTGCAGCAGCAGTAGCAGCAGCTGCAGCTGCTGAGACCGCAGCAACATCAACTGCAAGCAGCCAGGTGGTGCACACAACCACCGCACAATTGCTACAGGTAAAAAAGGAGCGGGAAAGCAATCAGTCACCACCGCCAGGTATTAATATCATAACCATACCTGCCTCACAGCAGCTTAACGGCAACTTGGTTGGTGGCGGTGCTGCTAATTCTTCGACAGCTGCAACGGTGGCTTCTACATCGGTGGCTAGCACCAATGGCTACTCGCCGCACATGGAGGAGCTGGACTTTAAGAACGAAATCATTTTTGATTCGTCCAAGGTAAATGCTGCCTCCCATGCCACACCCGAGATTATTAATTTGGGCAACTATGATAACTCCTTGCCGCCCACATTCTTTAAGAACCTGTGCAACTCGACGCGTCACGAGGCACTTGGTCTCTACGTGGCCAATGTTATGAATCGAATCTCACGACGCGCTGCTGCCAAACTGGAGCTGGGCATACTACGCGCCATTGTGGACGTGCAAAGCGATGAGTTGGATCAGTAAACAGCGTCTTCAGCTGCTTCTCAACACCTTTAGAGGTAGAAAACTTAGCCAAGTAGAGCGCTGTTCCTGCGCACAGCGAAATGCTGTTTTTTTTTAAGAAGATATTAAGTTGGGCTTACACGAGTTTAATATGGCCTCATAATTATTTTATTTAATTAGTATTCAGAGTAAAAATGTCTTTTTTTATAGCATTCTTTTATGACGAAAGAATTGTGCTTTTAGAAATTAGTCCACATTTAGGAAAGGCGCCTCTTCCCAGCTAACAACACTTAACGAAAAAAAATCAGCAGGCAACACCTCTACACTTGTTCATTAAAAACAAGAACTTAACGAACAAAGTTCACGAACTTTCATCGTCTAAATCCGAACTTAGAAATTAAACTAATTACAATTTTAATCAACTGTTTTTCAAGATTTATTGTTTACTTTAGGCACGCAGTGTTTGAAATATTTAATTTTGTCAAAAGAAAATTATTTTATTATGGTAACTGTACTTTATGTTTATATAAGCTTTTAAAATAGGCATCAGCTTTTGACTTCAATATGATACGACATATTAAGCAGCATAAGTTCAAGTGTAAAGTGGTATAAAAAAACTCGTGTAAGTTCGGCTTTTTAATTGCAAATTAATCGTATAATTGTTAACTAACTACGTTTATGCAAAGGCCCAAAATCTAATTCCGATTCCCCAGCATATATTATAACGATTTTATAACTTGTAATTTACATATGCGTTCAACAGAAATTTATAAACACGTTTTAGGCGCTTCGTAAAAAGTTCATTTGAATTTGTTCCCCTCCATATTGTCATATGTCATTTGTCATTTTAGTTGTAAGTTTAAAAACCCATTTCATTTCGAAATTCGAATACATATATATGCATAAAATTATATGATAAATAAAGATACAGTATATAGCCCACACTTACTTGTATTATGTTTAAAGTTTTGCTCCAGCGGCTGCCAGGCATAACCCTTCACCTGAAGCGCTCCCTCGCTGTTTGTATGCCAAATGGCCAACACATCCTGATCGTTCAGCGGGAGTATCTCCAAGTGGCTGGCATTAAGAGGTAGTTGCTGCACCAGAGCAAAGTTCTTCAGCACAAAGGTTGTCTCTGAAAAGTATAATCAATATATAGCAAATCAATTCATTTAAACATGCAACATCAGTTTACCGTTCAAACGCTGCTGCAGTGCAGCTACTTGTTCACTCAGCTGCTGCCAATCCTCCAGATCATTTGTCTGTAGACCGCGTTTCCACTTGCTGCCGCTATCAGACACGTTGCCAAGCTCATAGTTGGCAACGGTGAGCGGCTGTGTAAAGATTAGCTGACTTGCCACATGCAGATTGGGACGATTGTGTGCCTTGTTTGTCAGCAGCTCATTCACATTTAGGCCATTGATTTGATTAACCCACAGCTCTTCAATGTTATTGCTCAGTATGCGTTGTTGCTCCGGCATCGTATTCTGCACCACCAATGAACCAGATATTTGCTGCTCTTGGTCACACAGCAGCAACTCATCCGGTTGCCAAAGGACACCATTTACAGGACCCTTCACTCGTAGATCGTTGTAAAGATTTAATGTTTCTAGAACTGTGGTACCGGCAATGCTATGATTGCCATATATATAAACCGTATTGTTGATCCACTGTGCGACGGGCACATTTGCCACAGTGCTGGAGGGTGTGGCAAAGAGGCGTTTGATAGCGGCGCTCTCAACTATTTTGGGTGCATCTATCAAAGTAACCCCTTTGGTATCATTGCGCAGAATGTCATTCACTAAATTTAGTTGATTTATTAGCACATTGTTCAAATCGCCGGTTAAATATGCTTCCGGTATGCTCCATTGTCCAGTGATGGTGTGTGGGCCACCAGTTTTCAATGTGTTTGCCACGAACTCATCAAAATTAAGCGAAACATTGCTGTTAAAAAAGTTCGTTAAGTTAAAAGTTATCAAATCAAACAAGATTGACAAGGGATTTTGCAAAATTCGGTTGGGACACTGGGAAAATTGGTAGAAAACAGTTATTTGAACCTGTCTGACCGACTTTATTAAATTCCAACCCAGGGTCGGAAAATGGGTGGAAAATTCTGATAGGTATCCTTTTGCTTTTTTCGTGCGGTTGGTTTGAAACTTATTTTATTAGTATAACACTAGAAATAATTAAGTTGGTTACTAAAAAGTGTGGGCCGGGTGGAATATCTGCGTATTCCCGAAATTCTTGCGGATCCCGCAAAACAAAAACACTTTCATCTGAATAGATTCCTACGTTTGTATTTTGTAGCATATTCCCGCCTTAAAAATTTGTTTAAACTTTATAGGAACAGGTTGTGGAGGGAATAAAAAAAAAAAAAAACAACAAATAACTATAAAAACCAAAAATTATTTAAAATTTGCAAAATTTAAAAAGACCCGCGCTAAAGCAGTAGTGCTATTATTTGAATTGCAAATTACTGTCACACTGAATGCTATCGAAAGTGGCAGTTCGATAGCTCGATATTTTTGAAAGTGTCATCAATGTATGCCAGCCCTGGCACTGTCATTTTATTGTTTTTCCTGCCGTGAAGTGTTGAAACTCTGCAAAACGGCTGCCTGTCCGTAGAAAGTGCATTTAAACAAACAACTCAAACACAAACAAACAACACACAAGGTAAAGTGTACATAAAACATAATGTAAGCGCATTGTTTGTTGACTGCGTCATTTGCAGCATGCATAGAAATTTCACCTGCAAACAGTAGCGGGCACAGCTGATTTTACCTTGTGCATCTCTGTGTGGGTGCGTGTGTGTGTGGCTATTTTGTATGTAGTTGTGCAGTGCTTGTAAAACTGCTTTTAGCGCGTAAACAAATACAATGAAACTTGATATCATTTTACAGCTAAAATATTTTTACCGATCAACTTACCCTCTGCCCTCAACAAGTGCGCCATCTTGGACACGTAGCTGTACTTGCTGCGCTGCCAGCGACGCTCCAAAAGTGACGTCATGCTCGAAATTTAACGCCACATTAAGCCGCTGACTGCGGCTTCGACTAAAATAGTTGCTACCAATGTGTGCCACATTAAGGCCATTTAGAGTGCCCTATTGTAATTGTAAAGATTGTGCAAAACTGCTTTGTTTTATATTTTTAGTTTAGTTTCTCATGACTCACCTCAAACTCCAGCAAACCCTCGTAGCTGACTAATGCAAGCTGCGGGCTTTGCAGTTGCACATGCTCGTTGTCCAGCCACAGTTCATCGAGCAGCTGCTGCAGTTGACGTCCATTGAGCGTGTCGTAGCTTGGTGGCGCTGCAAACTCTGCCTCATCCACGTGCAGCGTATCACCGCCATTGCTCAGATAATGTGCCAGCGTGTCCAGTTGAAAGCCATTCAGTTTGCTTATGTTGCACTGCTGCGTTGCTGCCACTACTAATTGGCCATTGATTTTGAGCGGCGCTTGCAGTATGCCAGCATTTTGGACATACAGCATGTCCTCCGGCACGCGCAGTCCATTAATACGTCCTACGCTAAGCGAGCGTTGCAGCACAATGGGATTGCCTTTGCATAGATTGTATTGTGCTATGATTATGGGTAAAGAACAGGGGATGCCTAAAAAGTTGCGGAACGGGAAAGGATGGGACAGGCGGTATTCATGCATGATCCCCAAATTCCCGTGCTTTCGCATTGAATCTCCTTTTCCGTTCCCTTCTCTATTTATGTTTGTGTTCAAAGCTATTTGTTAACTTACCGAATCTTACCGCTTGCAGCTGCTCCGAACCATTCAACCTGTAGCTATCGCTGATTAACTGCTGTAATGTATAGTTGTTAAGACGCCCCTGGAGCAGCACATCCTGATCGCTCGTCACAGCTGCCAGTGTTTGAGCTGCTGTAAATGTCTGCTCGCCATTGCGCTGAAGCCAGCAGCGTCCAAAGCGATGTGCATCGATTCCATTGAACATGTTGTCAAAGCTTAGGCCGCTTATGTTGACCGGCTGGCGAAAGCTAAAGTCACCTACATATTTAATGTTGCCCGCCAGTTGCTGCAGCTGCTGCTCCAGCTCTGCCACGCTGACATTGTTAATGTGCCCCTTGAGCCACACGTTACGCGCTTGGATGGTGCCATTGAAATTGGGTGGCAGTTGCCAGCTGTGCAAACGCTGTGCGCTCTGCTCGAAGAGCTCGTTCAGCTTACGGCCAAAGAGTGTGCCATGCATGCTTAATTGCTCCACGCTCAGCTCGTCTGCTTCTAGATGATCCACGTACAGGCTGCCATTGCAGCGCTGCTCGCCCGTATGGCGCATATAATCATGCAAGTTTAGTTCATTTAGCAGCAGCTTTGTGGCATTTACATGTGACACCTCTAAGCCAGCCAAGTGCACAGGAAACTTGATAGTCTGGTTGCTAGATTTAAGCAACAGCTTCTGTGACAGCTCCTCCACATTGACGCCATTTAAAATGTTGACCTCGCCAAAGCCACTGCGTATTGTTAGGCTCTGTGGCAGCCACTTGGCACCATCAACCACCTGCACCTCATTCACATTCAGCTGCACCAGCCGCTGCATATCCTGCGCATTGATAAAGCTCAGTTGTGTATCGTTGGCGCTTAGTGGTTGTTCAAATCGCAAATTAATATTCTCCAGCGGTTGGTCAACTCGCAGCGCCTGTTGCAATATCTCTGCTGCTGATCTCTGTGCGGTTGCATCACGCATATCCTGTACTTGCAACAACTGGCCAATAGTAACATCTGCATTGATCACATAGTCCCCCTGCAAATGCAGCGCCTGATGCGTCACCTTCATGGGTGACATGGCGCGCAGTTCAGCTCCTAGCATTTTACCCTGTTAATCAATTGAAGAAATATCAAATAGAAATTAATTAACATTCAAAATATTTCCCACATTCAAAAGATCATTTTCATTAGTGATAAATGACATTTGATAAATTTATTATCTTTGCAGAAAGTCATTTTCTAGCACAAGGGTTTCCCTAAATTTAAAAAACGTTTCTCATTTAATTAAAGTCAATATATCACGAAAACTTACAGTTCAGTTACACATTACTAAATAGAAGAGTTGGGTCGATCCAATCTGAACTCGTTCTAAAGACCATATCTTTGCAAGGAATTGTTGAACTTTGATCTTTGATTGTTTCCTTATTTCGTTCCGTTTTTTAAGATCTTTTAGTTCTTCAAGTTCATTTAGTTCGTTGAATAAATAATGAGAAAAGAAAAATCCGCTTCTTATATGTGATTACTACTGCATTCCAATGAACGAACTGAAGAATTTTAAGCTTTTATCTGGAACTAAATGAACAATAGTTCTTTTATATGGAAAGAAACTATATGAAAGATTGATTCCTTTATACGAAAATAAAAAAACAGAAAGACTAGATATTTTATCGGGAAACGAACTATCGCAAAACGAACTAGAAAGCCCAACTCTACTAAATAGCATTCTAGGAATCTGTGTTCTTCATTTGTGATATCGATTTGCAAATTTGTGTTTCGAAATCAGAAATCAAGATTATACTGACCACCAAACTACTGTCTCGAAAGCACAGCAGTCAGCATTTGAACAAAATTAACTTCTGAATCATATCCTTTGATATGAAATAATTGTTTTTGTGCTCGATTTTCGGCCACATTTTGAATAACGTCTTGAGAAATGTACTAATTTTAGTTAAAAATACATTTGCTTAGTTTCCCAAAATTTTCAAATTCATCAATGTATTTGAATTATATGACCAGCTATTTAATATTTTGTAGGAGAGTTAAATCGACTCACCGCAATAGTAATGGGCTCCAATACGCGTATATTTTGAAAACGCTTGACACCCTCGATGACCTGTGTATGATTTGCTTGGTGGAGGAGTAAATCGAAGCGTTGACGATCCACATGTATGTGATTTAGACGCTGGTTGATGATCAGTCGGTTAACATCAATGGGCTGGGCAAACTGCACATCCTGCTGCACAATATAGTCGCCACCGTCGATGGAGATGAGCTGACCCAGCGGACGATCGTTGATCTCTTTGCTGTTGACCAGCACCGCCTCGGCCTTCAGATTGCTGATGTTTACGGGCGCCTTGATAAACTGTACTTCGCTGCCACGGCGTTTAAGTGTTTGCTCCAGCAGCTGAGTCCAGTTGTGACCATTGAGTTTGCCCTCCAATTGCAGCTCCTGCACGGTAAGCTGTTCCATTACCGGCGCATGCTGTTCATCGCTTGTCGCTTCCTTGTATTCCTCGCTTACATACACCTTGCTGGCATTAACTGACTCGTAAACTGGATTCAGCCTGTCAACGCCATTAATACGCACGGCTTGCAGTTTATCGCGCACCACCAGAGTGCCCACTGTAATCTTATCGAATTCGTGCTGTACCCCTGACTTCTGTGAGGCCCGTTTAGACAGTTGACGTTGAGCCTTAGCTGCATCTTGCTCGATTACATCCAGAGCGCGTTTTGCGTAGCGCAGTGCATCCCAATAGTTTGTGGTTAAATTTTGACTAGCATCGACAAACTGTAAAGTGTTTTAAGGTTTAAGGCTTTTATAAGAAGCAGATTTTACTTGGTCAGTTCCATGATTTAGAAATGATGTGCTTCTATTAAAGCTCTACTTTTATTTATATACAGGCTTGTTCCCATTTCCGAGAACTTTTCATTCCGAATCGATTTTCATTGTGTGATCCCTTTTTTGAAACAATTAGCAATCGTAATTCCCTTTTCAAGATAAGTTTGAATACTTATCATTTTACCTTTTCTCTTTTTAACTTTTTAATCCAAATTTTCAATCGATATTCGGAATTCAAAAAAACTAATAATTTCGATTGCGAATGCTTTGATTGGAATCAGTAATGGAAACTGGCCTGCTTATAACCTTATTTCCTTTTTTCTATAGTTTGTTTCGAAATCGGAATCTTAATACAGTTTTCTGATGGTAGTGGCACTTAAGAAAAGTTATAATATGTGGGCTACATATTTTTGTAATATTTTCAGATGCTGACTTCTGAGATTTTCTCTTTGAATCATGTTCCATATGTATTCTTGTAGTGCTGAACATTCTTTTTTCATATAGAGGTATTTTCGTTTCTGCATATAAAATCGTAAATTGTTTTGAATTAAGAGCAACAGAATAAAATTGGAACGCAATGGAATTTATTATATTTCCAAGTAATGCCGAATTCGGAAAAGCCGCACTGTGTATTATACGTATATACAAAGGCGTCTGAAAATAAATCGACCTAGTCTTATTTATTCGTCTTATTATATTATAAACACGAAGAGCATAAAAGTCTACGTTTTTTTTTTTGTATTTTTACAAAATAGCTTAATTTTTCATGGTGCTCTCGAGTTTATTGTGGCATGCATGCGTAAAATCTGGCAGGTGGCAAAGCGAGGCGAATTAGCTAACTTACACTACACAACATAATATTTTTTTAAATTTTAACTTTTTAAATGCATAAGCTTACTCGTAACAATCTTTATTTGTAAAAGCACACACAATAAGTTGTTAAAACACGACAAAAATCGAATTTTGTAGAGCAGTGTTATTGTTCGTTGCAGTTTTAAAGCATTTGCATGGTTTGAATTTTGTTTAGTTTGAATTTCATAGGCTACAAAGGAAGATCAGCAAAATGGTTTTAAAGTATTTGCTCTGGAGTCTGATGTTCATAGAGTGCGTAGATAAAACAAACTTATTATCAATGTTAATTTGCAACTAAACATGGTGAATTTTGTACTTATTCTTAGGGTTGTGCCAGGCCTATGGCAACCAGATAAGCAACCTAAATAGTGGAATAAAAATGACTAATCGATTTGAATACATTTGCAATTCCAAGAAAGTTTAATACAGCAAAATGTAATAAATAAAGTGATTGCTCGGAAGATAAATTCCTTGATAGAAATGGATTTTCAATTATTATTTCTTTGGTTTTAAGCAAAAATAAGAAACTCTAATTTATGCTTAACAAATAGTTTCTTTAGCAGCTTTAAAATGTATATTAAATGAAACTACTTACAGACTTGGTAATTACACGTTTGATGTGCGCTTTCTGCAATTTCTTGTCACGTTCTTCAAGTTTTTTCTGTGAATTCGGATAAAACTTAATTAAAAAGATTTGAAGAATTTTTAGCATAATATTTTACCTTCAGCGCCTGCACTAAATCCGCCACATTCACTTGCTCCAATCTTTTGGTTTGTTCGCGTGCCCAGTCTATGATTTGTTGACGCAGGACATTGGCGTGTTCGTCCTGTTTGTAAAGCGGCTGGAAAATGTTTGTCTCATTGGCAGCCATATTTTCATTGGCAATAACTGCAAATTTAAGTAAAATTTTGTAAATATTCGATTGCAGTTTGCCAAAATTTACCCAAGTAGCTTTGTTCATTCTCCTCGTAGCTGCGCATGCGTGCCACGCCTCTGCTGAAAGCGCCCTCGGTGAACTGCACCGTTGACTCTTCAAATTTCCAATCGTTAAGATTGTAAATTTTAACATCCTGCTTGTTGCAGGCCACAAAAAGCAGAAACTTTTCAGAAGTAACGTGCTGCAAAAAAAAAATATGAAAATATTTATGAGCAGTACAGTTTGACAGTCACTGTGTTTCACTCACTGTTACGGGCAAAAAACGTTCCAAGGCAAAGAAGCTCAAACGCTGATATGGCACAAATTGTCCCTTATCGTAGACATAGATCACCGTATCCGCCTCGCCATCTGCATTGTCTCCACCCACCGTATTGCCAAGTATGAGAAAGTGGCGTCGACTCACTTCGTTTATCGGCAGACTGAAATACTTGACATCCACAGCGCCGTTGCTGCGCAGTCGCTGGAACAGCTGAAAGCGACGCGCTGTGGCATCATATTTGTAAATCTCCGAGTGCGTCGAGGTGCGTCCATCGGCACTAGCATAGTTTGCCACGGCCACGTAATCCGCATAGTCGATGCCAAATGCCTCCAGGCGTCGAGCATTGGTGCAGGGAATGGCACCTAGACGCTGAAATGTGCCGCCCGTCCACTTGAAGTAGGGGCAGCGCTGCTGCTTTTTGTTGCCACCTTCGTAGGCTTGCAGCAGCGTCAGCTCCTGGCTGCTAATCCTCAGATACATGCCACGCAGTTGCAGTCCGCCAAAATACTGCACTGTGCGCATTGTTCGCTCCGGCGACAGCTCATAAATTGGTGAACCCTCACGTGCCTGCTGCACTGGCTCGGTGTGGTTATAGCTGAGCGCCACATAGCCCAGGCCTGCATAAGCCAGGCAGTCTAGTGCCACGGCCTTGGGCGCCGGGTGCTGCAGCAGCAAAGCATAGTCCTGCTCCATTGCACGCCACACATAGACGGCAAAGTGGCGCACTCCTGCCGCATCCTTGTGCAGCGCCGTTGCATACTTGACCGTGGGCAGCTGCAACATGCAAATGTCCAGCGGAAAGATCACAGGCACAGAAGCAACACGCACCAGACCATCGAAACTGTAGCTAGCTGGTAATGGCAGGGAAATAGTTGATCAGGACTCTATGGAATCATCTATATAAATGACAGCTTTTCAACAGTTGCTGGCTTATTTTAGAATTATCGAAATCTGTTTATTATTATTCTCAGTGTAGCGCTTTTCAGCTGCCAAGATCTAAACCAAACAACTCTCTCTCAATTTTCGCCAGCCATTGGCCATGGAACAACAGACCTATCAACACTGTATTGGCCAGCAGCTGGAGGAGCTGGAACTGCTCAGCTCAATATACTGCAATGCCGGTGAGCTGCAGTTGCTCGATGCCGGCGTCGTGGCTGATTTTAATGAATTTCTGCAGAGCCAAACGCCAGTGCCACTGCGTTCCCACTTGGAGTACATCATCAAGCTTAGTTTGCCGGGCAAAGAGTGCGTTGATGTGCGCATTGAATTGCCACATTTGTATCCGCAGCTGGAGCTGGCTAGGATTAGCGTACACACGACACTGTTGGGCAAGGCAAAAGAGCAGCATCTTAAGCATGAAATTGAGAGCTATTTGACTGAGCAGCGTGATGCAGAGGAGCCCTATATATATCAGCTGCTCAGCTGGCTGCTGGAGTGCATAGAAGCCTTAATACTGCGTCCAGCCAGCGAACTTGAGAGCACGCCCGCAGTGGAACCGCCAAAAGCGGCGCAATTGGAACGCCTTTGGATCTACTCGCATCACATTAAGTCAAGTGCCAAGCGGCAGGAACTTATACAGCAGGCACGTCAACTGCAGCTTAGCGGCTTCAGCCGACCCGGCAAGCCAGGCATTATCTGTGTCGAGGGCCAGCCTGAGCAGGTGCAGCAGTATTGGCGCAGCATCAAAGCGCTGCGCTGGCAGAAGATCAGCTTGGTCAAAACGGAGCAGCGTCAACGCAAGCGTCTCTTTGACAACTTTAGCGAGCAGCTATTCAATGCCGCCGATGGCGACGATGGTGTCATGAACATGGGCCAGTTCATCAAGTTTTTAGAGGGCCATGGTGCAGGCTACATGAAATCCGAGTTGTTTGGTTTAGTTTGAGCATCCCTCCAAATGTTGTAAATAATAAAATTGAATTGTTGATTTTGATAAACCTTTGTCGAAAAACTGCTGCATGTCGCGCTTGCGCAACCGCTGCGATTCCTCATCCAGATCGGAGGCAAGCCGGTGGCTCGGATAGCTCTCCTGAAAGCGCACCTCAAAGGCATTGTAATGCTGCGGTAGCATGCAATATAATATTAATAAAAATATTAAACGACACATTATTATTATATACACGAAACTTAACACGTGCAACGCGTTTTTAGACAGATAAATCGTATTGTAGGCTATAGAAATTGAGCTTTTATAACGGCTTCGAAAGCTATGTGTTCTCAGTAGCTCTTAATCAGATAGAGAGCAAACTTTTTGAAAACTTGATCAGCTGTGAAGATGCTCTGCAAAACATAGGGAATATAAGTTTTATAACCCTTAAAGCATCAACATCAAAAAAGTTAGAGTGACGTTCCATTTAATTGGATATTGAACAAGTTGCAAGTTATTTTTCAATTTTTATTCAATAAACCTAAAATTAAAATCAAATTTCGGACAATGAGAAAAAAATTAAAAAAAAAAATTGACAAGAATTAAAGATTTTAATAAGTAGTATTTGAATTTATTTCATGCTTTCATAGTTTAATATTTAGGATTGTTCTGGTTTCCACTTTCGGTAAGATATTGCGAAAGTGAATTTTCTTTAAATGTTTTAAGTATCACTTTTGACAACACTAAAAGGATGAAATTTAGTAGATGAGGATGTTTTGAATATTGAAAGGAATTTCAATTCCGCAAAATTTTGACGCAAGTGAAAACCGGAACAGTTCTGATTATTCAAATATTTTAAATGAAACCGTCTCCTTCGATTTGGGGCGCTGATGAAACGTCTGCATTTACATAAAATTTTGATGTTTCTTCAAGTTTTTTAGATTCCTTTGCCGAGTTCTGTGAAATCTCCTCATTTAACTTTGGCTCGGCATTTGTTTGTGTTGGCTTCTTGCGTTTTATAAAATCACAATAGCAACAATGATGTGTTCGATTTGCGTTTTCTGCTGCTCTGCGTCGCTGAACACACGCTATTTGAGCATAGGCACGCTTGAAGTTCTCATTATTGAAACCGTAGATAATTGGGTTCACGGCTGCATTCACAAACATTAGATATTGTGAGAAGTACCAAAAGTATTGCATGCCGCTATCCGCGCTCGTCTGGTTGGTGTAATTCAGCACCACAAAAATGGTGAAAGGCAAACGCAGCACCACAAAAACAATAACCACAATGAAGAGCGTTCTGGCCACGCTGCGCTTATAGCTAACGGACAGCGGATGCTCGCGACTTAACACGCGCTTCTCATAGCGATCCAGCTAAGGATGAAATAAGAGTAGAAAAATGAGAAACAAATCTAGCTGAAAGAATTAATTCTTACCTTGAAAAAGATGGCCGTGTAGCAGATAAGCATAATGCCCAGTGGCAGCCATACCAATACTGTAATCAGCACATACCAATATTTGGGCAATACATTTGCATTCTCCTTGCAATATCGTTCCGTAAAGTTACGCCAAATACGCACCCTGTATTCGCGATAAATGGCCAGCGGCAAAGCGAGCAGCACTCCTGCCAGCCACGTGCAACCAATCACAATCTTTGCACCACGCAGCGTTAGACGCGTCTCCTGCGGCAGCACAATGGCTGTGAGACGATCGTAGCTAACTGCGGATAGATTCAGCACAGCTGTAATTAGAAATACCACCACCAGAAAGCCCTCCAGCTTGCAACCCACACAGCCCAGCTGATAGTTTTGAAAGAAATCGTTGATCATAAACATAATGGGGCAGATGAGTAGCGTGAGAAAGTCGGCCATTGCCATGTTGGCTATAATCAGATTGGTAGGTGATCGCAGCGTTCGATTTGCGGCTATCAAATAGATCAGTATAAAGTTGCCATACAAACCACACACAATTAATGGCACAAATGTACAAATTTTCCAAGCAATCTCAATGTCCGATTTATGCAACCAAATGCGCTCGGCTGGAAAATCCCATTGACTAAAGTCAAACTGCTTAAATAATAGAATTTTATTTTTGAATCTAAAGTTCTTGCCTGTCTTACCTGCATGTTGGTATAATTATTTTCAGCCATTTTAGCTCTTAGCTGTTATAGTTCTGCGACGCAACTGAGTTGGACAGCTGGCCCTAACATGCAAATCAACATGACCCAACATTGATCCTTAGTAATTCACTTAACTGATAGATAAGGCTATTAACACTTGTCACTGATAATGTACACTAAAAGCTAATTCATTTGACGCTTTGCTGAGTGCCTAACGTGGGCGTTGTTTACCTTTCGTAATGGACACAACAATCTCTCTTTGAGATTCTGATACTAGCAGATTTGATATACCGTTTCCCAAAGCTTCAAGTTGCAGGTTTTTCCAACATTGCTTATGCTGATAATTGTTAAAGTTAATTTTCGATTTTGCTATCAGTTTTCTAACAATAGTAGTTCCTCAGCTTTAAGTTATGAACTTTAACCCTTTCATGCAACGTTTTCCCTTAAAAATGCAACTCTGCAATTAGCTTGAGTTCAGTTTGCACTTGCATTTTAATATTTAATTAAGCTAAGTCAATTGAGGACTTTCCATTCAATTTCAGTTCAATGTGAGCTATTCTAATCGATGTCCAACTTGCGGAACGAGCCCTCCATACCGAACAGAATTTCGGGATTTAAGCTCTTGCCAGGACGCAACTGCTCGTTAACGCCGTATTGGGTGTCATCCTCCTCCTTCAGCTGCTCGCAATAGCTGATCATCGTCGATTCCATCTGGCTAATGATATCAGCAATGCGACCATTACTGCCACCGTATTCTTCGGGCAAATATTCACGAGGTATTGCCTCATAAAGTTGCTCCATGTTTTTGTAGACGTAGAACTGTGGATAGAAATGAAGAATATAGCTTACTTTGTGCACTATGAAAATATAAATTTTAAAATTTATGTACATATATAATCAATTAACAACTATAATTCTAAAATTAGCCGTAGGTCTACAGCAACAGACCTAATTTATGAATAATTAAAAAAATTTCCCACTGCGCAACTCAACAAAGTTTGAGAATGCTCTTTCAGAATAGAGTTGCATAAATATAATAACTGAATACATTCATCAAATAGTTCAGGGGCTTGTGCAAAAACATTATTGAATTGATATAATTTGTAATCTATTCAAGTGCTCTTGATCAAAATGGAAATCGTTCAGGTGTAGCGAAAACTGATAATTGTGATAAGAAATTGATAGCTAAACAATACTTTGTTTGAATGCACAGGATTATCTGACTAATTCCTGCCAATAAAATGCTTTAAAAAATACTTTGAACTTAAGTTTAGCTTCCAAAGGGTTCATACTGAAAATAATAAAACATATTCAAATCAAGTATATGTCATTTGAACTCACTCGTTGTTGCAGTTTGGCAGGCATAAGACTCTTGGATAAGTTAAGCACTGCGACGGCCTCTCTGGGGCAATTAACCAAATGGACACCCTTCAGTCGAGTGGGCGTTGCCTTCTCAGCATACACGCCCATTTTCTTGAATAGAGGAAAGTCCATTTGAGCCAAAAAGCTGAGGCTCATCTTGGACAGATCAAGAATCTCAATGTAGCCACTAATGACGCTGTTGTCATCCTCACGTATTTGGCGGTCCAACAGCAGGGATTGGAAACGAAATAGATCGACCAGCTTAAAGATATTGGCATCAAACTTGGAATAATCCGTCAGCTGTATGCGTGGACCGCCAGGGCCAAAAGGTTTGGGTAGTCGCAGATATGTGCTGTGAATTGAAAGGATAATCTTTGACATGATTGGGTTGGGTCAGAAATTTGTGTATTTACCCCGTGCGACACAGCGCTATGTTCCGCTCATCCATCAGGCGATTGGCAAACAGCTCTGGCATCATTGTCTTAATGGTATAGAAAAAATCCAGTTTCGACTTGGCCTTCTCCAGGCTGAACTTGCAGCCGCGCAGAAAGGCAATCAGAAACTGTGCATCCTGGCGTGCCTTCAGATGCGGCTGTTTGGCCAACCAATCGCGCAGCGCCTGCAGATCCTCTGGCACTCGGTCCTCCACCTCGTTCAGCTCCGTTTCGGCTATGTGGCGCAACTCTGCGCTGAGTGGACGTAGTTCGCCCATAATCTGCATCTATCTAAACCTCAACTGTGCGTCGTGGCAACCGTGCGACTACTGAAATTGAATTGGCGCTTTTTACAGACCAACAATCAGTTCATGCTAATCTAATACCTATATGGCCAATCATTTGCTTGATAATACGGCTGCAACCAGGTGCTCATGCACTCTTCGTTAGCTGCTCTTAACTTTTGTTGACGACCGCCAGAAATGGCCAGCAGAAGAACCAATAAAAGATAAGATTAAGAAAGCAACAAATTCATGCTTATTAACTGTTAATAGTAAAAAAATTGCAGCTGTCGACGAGAAGGCAAGGATCAGGGTCAGGTCGGAGTTGGGGCTGCGGCAAATGCAGCTGTTAAGGCGCGCAACAAAGCCCATATTTGTTGATATCGTTGGTTAATCGAACCACGATACAGTTATAGTTATGTGTGTACCTAATGTCTTATCTTATCGCTAAACTGTTTCTGCACAGTGTCACCAAAGTTCAGGGTTATTTAATAAATTGTAATTACTATTTTTGGAGATTTGTTAAAACAGTTCTTTTATTTATTTATTGGCAAATACAAATTTCATTTCATATTATATTTTATTCATATTGAAAATTTAGTAAAACATAAAACTGAAGATGGCACACATTTCTATATCTTTACATTGCATCGAAAGCTTTTCCTATCACTATTGAAACTATAAAGTGCCGACAATCGAAATTTTCATATTTTTGAGTTTGTTTATTTGCGGATATACATATATATATTTCTTAAACTTATCAAATAAACAAAATATTATTTATTAAATTTATAATACAATTTCCAGTAGCCGAGTTCTCGTTTATATTCTTGGTTCTATTTTGAGATTTGTTTTTATTATTACAAAATATTGTGTTTAATTATTATTAAAATCTTTTTTTTAAAACGCAATATTTAATACTATTTAAGATAAAAAAAACTAAAATTACATTTTTACCAACAAATCTAACACTTGATTTCATCAGAAATGTTATCAATGTTAACTCAAGTTGATGTTGCACCACTGTGCAATAACAACGTCAACATCGACTCATAGCTCCTACTAGTAAAATGTACACTTGTTTGCCAAGCACTGGATTTCTAGAAGCAGGCGTCGATTTTACAATTAGTCGTGTTTTAACCTACTCGAAGCACACAAGTCTCTCAAAACATTTCTAAACAACAACAGTGCACTTGAAAATAGCTTAAAGTTTCGATTACCAAATTTGCAGTTGTCCTTACGCTATGGCCAAAATACGAGAGCTGGTGCCAGAACTTGCGGAAATCGCACACAATGAGCTCAATGAGGATGAGGCAAACAGGGATGCACTCATTATGGCGCTCCGCAATTGGATCATGGAACAGAACTACCTGCAAGCCCGCACCGAAGATCAGTTCTTGGTGGCATTTCTGCGATACTGTCATTGGGATCTGGAGGATGCCAAAAAGCGCATAGTTTTCTTCTACAACTACAAGTCCAAGGAACGTGGAGGCTTACTCAAGTGCCGTTCAGTAGATGACAAACTCTTTGAACTGGCCAGATCCGGGTAAGTCCAAAACGATAGGGTTATCTTAACAAGTTGTAATTAATTGAAATTTGATATTTTTATTTGTAGAATTTTTGCTACACTGCCGAATCCCATTGGTCCGGGCGGCCCACGTATTCACTACACACGCATGGGACACATCGAGACTTCCAAGCACAGCGTAACCGATATCTTTCGCTTCCATGCCTTCCGCTCTGAAATTGAGATCAACACAGATGACAATTGGAATATTTCGGGCGTGGTAGAGATTATAGATTTTACCAAAATACCATACTCGCTGCTGCTTCAATTTGACCCGAGCTTGTTCCGGCGTATGAATGCCTTCCTTGAGCATGGTTTACCCACGAATTTAATAGCCACACACATTGTGAACGCCTCCCGCGAAACACAATTCGTGCTAACCATTATCCGCAATGTGATGAAACAAAAGGAACTGGTGCGTAACTAAATTATTGATACTTTCTATCCGCACACATTCTAAACATTCTCTTTCTCTTTTATATAGCTGCACATACACTCGAATATAGAGTCGCTGCAGAAGGCCATTGGCAAGGAGTATCTGCCGGAGGAGCTGGGCGGAGATAATGGCACACTGCCAGATGCTATGGTACGCTATGAGACGCAGCTGACCAGCTTTGTAACGTACTTCAAGGATGATGAGCGCTACGGAGTTGATGAAAAGCTACGCATCGCCAGCGAGAAGGAACAGCGCCCGACCCTGGTCGTAGCAGCAGGTGTCACCAATGAGGAGGGGAACTTTCGCAAGCTTACCTTTGATTGAGGCTGCAGTTATGGCAGTTTTTTGTATATTCAAATGCACATTCTATATACACCTCACCCTCATTCTCTCTCTCTATATATATACCCTATACATATATGTATTATAATAGCGCTATAGTGAACTTTGGTCATAGCAGAACCTGATATTTTATAACAATTCATAAAAAGCAACATCGAAACTAAAAGCAAATTGAACAATGTTACAACAAAAACAAAGAAAGTAAAGAGTGCACACTAAAACAACAAAAATACAAAAAAAAATGGAAAAAACAAAAATCGCCATTAAATGGCAAAAACCTCATGAATGTCGATTATAATTTATTGTTCTTATCAACGCACACGCCCCCCCTCATGTCTATGTCTATAGATAGTCGCCCAAAATTTTCTTGCTACATTTCGCTCACTATGGACGTCTTCTACTTACATACATATATGATAGTATTATAAGTTGTTGTTGGCTTTTATTTTAAACATGTGCGAATGCATATAGTACATATATAATTTTTCGATATATTTTTGGGTTATTTAAGTGTCGTTTCTACTAATTTTTGATACTAGTTTACACATATACATACATATACATTTATATATATAATATATATTTAGTATACAGATATAATTGACACTTTGTATTGTAGCGACCCATGTTGAGTACGTTAATAAATTAAAACGAATTTGTTTAAATGTCAAAAACAATAAGCATCTGAAACGCAAACAAAAGCAAAACTGGCATTTTCTTTGATTCTTAACATGATTTATGTGCTTCCCGTTTGTAAACTGATAGCTAGTTATCAGCTATCCGCCTATGACGTATCGAACCTTGGGTTTATGTTACGATATTATCTGTGCTTTAGATAAAACTTTGGGCAGGGCCGTGTTTTATGCTGCAAGGTTGCTGATAAAACTGGCAAAACTCAGCAACAAATACCACTTAATCATATTGAAAAGGTAAGGTTGACATTTGAATTAAATTTGCTAGCGTTTGTAATTGAAATCAAACAATATTCTTGAAATTTACTTTTAAATTATTTAAACTAGAATTTGAACGCGCGCGCTAGAAGTGTGAACGAGACAGCTATAGCATACAATTGCAGTGCTGATAAACGTCTTTTGCGTTCACAGTGCTGCATAAAGTAACCAACTTATGACAGTGCTGTAAAGCAACTGAATTTGAACTTTGCACCTCAGCTGATTTCTTCTAAGCAAACAATATTAAATAGTCCGGTTCAAATTGATCGACATGGCAAAGACAATTAAATATTACTATGACTTTATGTCCCAGCCATCGCGAGCTGTTTGGATTGCTCTGAAATTGAGTAAAACTCAATTTGAAGACTGTCCCGTAGCACTGCGCAAACGTAAGTACAATTTCACTTCTTGCCTCAGCTTCACCATTCAAAGTCCAATCTTGTTGCAGGCGAACAATTGACCGATGAATACAAGAAGATCAACCGTTTTCAGAAGGTGCCAGCACTGGTGGATGGAAACTTCCAGATGGCCGAGAGTGTAGCCATGATTCGGTATGTTGACGGCAGCTCCAACTGTCCAAGTATTAATCACTTCTGCACTTGCAGCTACCTGGCGGATAAGAATCAACTAAGTGAGCAGCTGTATCCCAAGGCTTTGGAGGCACGTGCGCGTGTGGACGAGTATTTGGAGTGGCAGCATCTGTCCGTGCGTTTGTCTTGTTGCGAATACTTTCGGGATGTCTGGCTCTTTCCCATGAATGGAATAGCGGCCAAACCGAAACAGGAGCAGGTCGAAAAGCTAATCAAAAATGTGGAAAACAATTTGGGTCTGCTGGAACGCCTGTGGCTGGACA
The DNA here is from genome assembly GCA_949708635.1 of Hirtodrosophila cameraria. Taxonomy (NCBI): domain Eukaryota; kingdom Metazoa; phylum Arthropoda; class Insecta; order Diptera; family Drosophilidae; genus Hirtodrosophila; species Hirtodrosophila cameraria. The sequence continues at coordinate 13,501,043 of OX453089.1, read as the reverse complement.
AGGACTTCTTGATCGGACAAAAGCTAACCGTGGCCGATTTGCTTGGCGCCACCGAAATTGAACAGCTGAGTAAATAGCACAGTCAGCTTTCCGTAATATCATTTTATATGGCTGCCTTTTATTTCCAGAGCTTTGCCAGTACAATGTGAATGAGAAACGGTTTCCCAAGGTAGCCAAATGGTTGGAACGTGTGCGCGAAGCTGCCAATCCGTACCATGATATTGCACATGAATTTATCAACAAGAAGTCCAAGCAGGCCGTGCAGGCTAAGCTCTAAACTGTTCTAGTCAAAATATTTTTAGATAGTCTTTAATATTTGCATTTATGTTTGTTTCTTTGGCCAGTTTAGTTAACATCTTTTATTGTGTTCAATTTTATTAATTATCTATTTGTTTTTATGCTTTAATCGTTTTTACCGTTCTACAACATTAAAAAAATTACTATTTAGCGTAACAATATGTACTTAAATTATATAAAGCAGCTAGTCAATGTCCAGTTTTCGAAATGATCCCTCAATACCAAAGAGCGTTTCGGAATTAACCGGTTGACCACGTCGCAACTTCTCATTTGTGCCATATTTTGCATCCTCTTCGAAGAAGTCGCTATAGTCCAACAGTTTCTGCGTCCAAGTATCCACAACATTCTGTATGCAACCATTGGTGCCACCATATTCCGCGGGCAGGCATTCCTTGGGCACATATTTGTAAAGCGCATCCAGCTTTGAGTGTATATGGAACTGAAAAAGACAGTTCGTTGTAGTAAGTTGTATCAATGATAAAATTCTATAGCTATTTAATGTTAATATTGTTTCAACTCACCCGTTTGCGTATCTTGTCGCTCATTAAACTCTTGGCTATGGACATTGCCCGCTCGGCGGTGGAAGGTGCGTTGATGAAGTGAAAACCCTTCGGTCTATACGGCAGGGCTTTGTCACCCAGTACGGCAAGTTTTTTGATCAGCACCACATCGAATTGGAATATATGGCCAGCACCAACGCCCTTCATATCAATAATTTCAACGAAGCCAGATACCATAGCATTGTCATCTTCACGTATTTGTATTTCACCAAGCATGGTGTTCACTTGCATCACCTCAGCAATGGAATACTTATTGGAGTCGTATTGCCCATAACGGGAGATGTGTATGCGTGGTCCGTCCACCTGCAGTGGTTGAGGCAGGCGCAGCAGGCAACTGTGTTTGATAAGCAGGCACTTGATAAACTTGGAAGACTTGAACTCAATTGGTACTTACGCCGTTTTGAGTATGTTGAGCTGTTTCTCGCCGACAAAGCGATTCTTATACAGTTCCGGCACTGCGCCACGCATCGCATAAAAGTTGTCCAGCTTCAGTTTGGTCTTCTCCAGACTGTACTTGCAGCCGCGCAAAAAGGCAACCAGTAATTGTGCATCCTGGCGAGCATTCAAATGCGGTTGCTTTGAGATCCATGTGCGCAGCGCTTCAATATCCTCAGGCACCCGATCGGGCAACTCGCCTAGCTCCTCTTGCGCTTTTATCGCCAGCTCGGCGCTTAGCGGTCGTATGATATTATATGCAGCACTTTGATTGGACGACATGGCGTGACGGTGGTAATGATTTAGTTATCTGCATAGACAGGATGATACATAAAACATTGATTTATTGAAATTTTTGTTAGCAATAGCTAACTTCCGGGCCATTTGCAATTGTCATGCTTGGTCGAGATTAGATATGAACTAAAGCGGCCAGGTGCTCGAATTTACCAAATGATTCGTCATAAATTTGACAAACCCTTAAGCAAACACCAAACAATGTTTCGGTTTTGATTAGATTACGCGTGGTGTTTAGTCTCAGACAGCTGGCTGACCATTACCCTCAATATCTCTAAGATTAGTCACTGTTTAGCCATGTCATAAATGGAGACTAGGAAAATACAGCGTTATCAACAAGGCCGTAAGAGTTCTTTATTGATCTAGCTGGTACACTATCAATATATACTACTTATTTAGGCTAAGGCCTTGACTTTTCTTGTCACTTGAGTAACTAACGCACAGATATGTTTAAAAATTTCACGCTGCTCGACCTCTACTCACAATTGTCTTTAATTTAATATTAGCAGTTATTTATATATATATGTATACGAGTACGGTTTATAGTATATATTCTCCGACGTACGAGTATGTAGGTGTATGCTCATATATAGCTATATTATTCACGTTGTGCTTCGTATTCAAATATTGAACCACTAACTAGTGCCCTCGACTGTGGTCTATGTGCGACTGTCAACGCTCCGGTATCGTCGTTGCCGTTTTTGGATCTGGTTTGGCCGCCAGGCCGGGTACTCGTGCTCGCAATAGCACTCGCACTCTTTGGTGTCGTCACGGGCTGTGACGCATGGACTAATGACAGTTAGAATATGTTGAAGCGCCAAAAGAGTCAATCCAATCCAAGAGTGTAAATGAGCGGGAGAATTGAACTTGCTGTTGATGTCTATCTATTGCCGAGCGACAAGTTACAATTATTTAGAACCTTGTGTCAAGCAACACTTAACCTACGATAAGATAACAATGCAAAGAATACGTATACGTACAGGAACACGAGTATTATATGTATAGGCATTATAAAGCTATCAACCGAATATAATAAACTGCAGTGAATGGAGCATCTTCAGTTTGTTGGACAATCGACGATACTTCTATAGAGAATTAACATATGTTTTTGCTCTGAACATTTTCTCGACTTTTACACTCTCACTGCCTCAGTTATCAGTTTCGTGTATCTAAAACATTTCCATTTACCTGTCTATAGCTATAGATAAGGGCATTATCATTAAACATGATACATCTGTTTATTTTTTTTTACTTAAATAGAGTTTCACTCGGTTTTTCGGTTGTATTTTTACGTAGCTGCAGAAATTATCATTTGTTATCTCGACTTTGTTGTGTTATAAAGCGAAATGGAATCGGTCTGAACTTGGTTTGAGGCACGCAAAGTAGTTGCTTTTATCTGTGCAGTGCCTAATTTGTAAAGCACATCATTATTGGCTGTTAAACTAGTCAACTAGTTAGAAAAAGTACCGCATTAAAATGTATACAACTTTGTCAGAAAGAGCATAAAATCATTTTGATTTGTTAAAACTCACAAATTCTCTTATCAAAAAACCTGAAAAAAGTACGAGGTTATCAACAACCTTTGATAAACGTAATAATATCAATTATAATGTCAACCTGCTTTTCTTCTCTTATTAGCAAAACTTTCGCACTTTATTGTACAGTTTTAGATTATATCATACATATTGTATAATTATGTCAAGTAATCAGTTCTAGTTGAATAATTAGAGTTCTTACGGGAAAGCTATGGCTACGTATACGGATTAGACTATAAAGACTTTAAGAAAACAACACCGACAAACACTATTTATTGGCATACAAACCCGTCAATTCTAAATTATTTAAATCGCACAATAGCAAAATCGTGTCTGGATGCGAAACGAAATAACGGGAAACCTAAAACAGGTTCAACAACTTAAAATGAACAATAGATGGAGCCAGTGTTTTCAGTGCTGTAAAATATGACGAATTTGCAGTGGCATTTTAAAATACAAAGCTTTTGTAATTGCGGTTGTTGTCTTTGCTTATGATCAACAACCTATGAAAATGAACCATAGATCGAGCCACTGTGTGCGTTTAGCTAGTTTTTTAATGCCTAGTTAACAGTTTTTGACGATTTTGCCATTTTTGATCTATTTTGCGGAATTTTATGGTTTTGGGGGTGGATCTTGAAATGAAATGAAAAATTTATGAATAGGAAATTTCATTATCTAATTTTGAATTTTGTCCAAAGACTTAAAATCACCCTCTTTTACGCTTTAATTTTGCTGTTTGTGAACGCATGTCCTTCGGTAACTTCGGTTTTTGTTTATTTGCCACTAAACTAGCGGCCCTCTGGAACAACTTTTTTTTACTCACATGCCAAAATTTCTGTTAAATTTGCAGATCTGGCTTTTTTTAAATAGCCACGAAAATTGCCAAAATAAGGCGCGGCACGCGGCATTAAAAAAAATTCTTTTGCTCCACAGAAAATAATATAGGGGGCCCTTTGCACTCAAACTTCAACTAAATAAATATATGATCAAATAAAATAAGTTGTGTGCTTCAAAATTAAATTTAAAAAAAAAACAGCACCTAAAATATGTTGCTTTGCTGCTGCTGGGTCCGCGCTGCTTAGCCGCATCCGCCTATCCCCATTACCGAAGCACTCTCTGCCTTTCTATTTTGTTTATGTTTATCAGTTTCGTTTAGCTTGCTAAAAAATTGATATGTCAGCCAAAAACGAATAAAATTCAAATCAATTTTGTGATATTTTATTTAATCTACATTTTTTAAAAGCAATGTCTTAACTTCTATTGCAATTAACCTTAGCTTCATAAAGAAATTCATTTAATAAGCGCAGTGCTGTTCAGTTGAATACTTCATGCATGTACTTATGTATGTATATTTAAAAAATGTTCTTCCCAAGGTCAAATACTAAGCCGGGCAACGCCGGATATGTCGTGTGTGCTACTGTTTTTGTGTTCGTACAGACTGTCTGAGTAAAATCAAAAAATGTTAATATTCAACTTGATTTGTACACACGATCGTTGACATTTGTCTGTAACGAAACAAATACACTGTAATTAGTATCTAAATTTTCGTTTTTAAAGGTCTTCAAATTGTCGAAAAGACTGCCAAAGTTTTATCAGCTTTAAGCTCGCTCTTAGCAGATTTGGCTGCTCACCTGGCTAGCGTCCAACTCGAAATCAGTTGTGTTTTGAAAGTGAAACTGGAAAGACGACGGCAGAGCGGCGATTGAATCAAGCCGTTGACGTACCTGCCAATTAGCAAAGCAAACAAAGCTTTTGGGCTGTGATTTAAATTTACTTATATATAGTAGAACCTGATTCATAGTCTGCTTAAAAGCTGAACTTCGTACTTAGGCATGGATCAAAAGCGTGCCATGCTTTATCCACAAGTGGATTTCAACACACCCAGCGCACCTTTGCCGACACCAACATGCGATATAGTATCTGCACCGGAGCTGCCTGGCCCAGTTGAGGCTCCACCATCATACGATGTGGCAACAGCCGCACAGCGCCAGCCCCCCGAATCTGTCGCTCCAGCGGTGATTGTGATTGCACAGCCAACAGTGCCAACACATCAACAGCAACAACAACAAATACAACAACAACTGGAGCCCACTTTTGTGCAAACAGGTAAGTTCGGATTTGTACATAACTAAAACAAAACAAAAAGTACTTAAATTTTAAATGCAGCTCCAACGAATTTGGGACCCAATCCCTGCCGCGTGTTGTGTCCGGCATGTGGTGTACAAAAAACGACGCGCATGACGCACACTCCCAATGGACGTACTCATCTGGCTGCAGCGCTTATCTGCCTGGTTGGGTAAGTGCCATACATATAAATACCTCAATCAATTAAGATTTGTTTCTCATTTTGTGTGAATTCCATTTAGTTGGTGTGTCTGTGCCTGCTTTGTTCCTTATTGCATGAACAGCTGCCGCACAGGTAATCACTATTGCCGCAAGTGTAACACTTTCCTTGGCGTCTTCAATCCGCAGGGTGTTAAGTGACGCTGCTGGGAAAAGATTCGGATAATGGATAACGGATGCGCATGATTAAAATTAGATAAGATAAGCAAAAGCTAAGCTATTTGCATAGGCAGTCGCATATCACAGCTAAGTTATCACTGTTTTGTTGGCTTAGCTATTATTATAAGTATATTTTCATTTAATTATGCATATAATACACACTTATTTGTTTAATTTTTTGTTTATAAGTTGTGAAATGTTTATGTATGTATTGTAAAAGCGTGTTTTTAAGCTTTTACAAAATGAATTAAGACGATATTTATTTAATGAAAAGCATTGGTCTATTCTGTCCTATAAGTAAACCTACTCATTAGTTATTACTAGAGTTGGGTGTTTGAAAGGAACTATGTCTTTGGAGGACCTAAAACGAAGATTTACCGTTGTTTTATCCGGATATCCACTTAAAGAAAGATTAATTCTTTTATCGGAAACTTAACTTTATCCGAAAAACGAACTTGAAAGCCCAACTTTAGATATCGCATTTTTTTCAAGTTTCCGAAGAGCCACTGTATGTATATGTACATTGTACACACACTCGCATATACACACGTATAAACTTGCTTGGTGTTCACGCCGTTGACGGCCTTTACGCTCCATTTCAGCTTACTGCGTGGGCAGTGCAGCAGCTGCGCTAGTAGTTTATTAACCAAAACTATTCACAACAAAGGTGTGATGATCCACCAATTATAACAATAATAACACAAAGATGCTTTTTTGGTATTTTTTGGTTTGGTGAAGCGCGCTTTTTGAACAAAATACTCAGGGCTGCCAGATGTCTCACTTATGTCGGCATTTTGCAGCACTACTTAACTTATCGATATATTGCAATACATTGGGCGTCGATAAGTAACGCTGCATTGCAATTTGCAACAGCGTGGTGCATCTTTTAGCACAGCCTGCATTTGCTTTTTTTTTTTTGAGGCAAAAAACAATAATTTTATAGTTTTAAAATGTTCGAAAAGAAGAAGCAGACTGAGCACAAGCCCAGGGATGATGGAGTTGAGCTGGAGAATCAATTTATAATGCGTTTTCCCAAGGTACGCTATGCAAAAAATTTCAAACGTTTAAAAAATTGTCAACTTTTGTTTGCTTGTTTGTAGCATCTTGCCAGTGTCGTTTACGATTCCATACAGGCGGGCAACGTGAAGGAGAGATTAAACATACAATTGGACCAGGATTTGCGCTATGGCGAAGTGCGTCTGGATGATCAGTTGCTTTATGCCAAAATTGTTGACTTGCCAACCGTTGTGGAGAGCTACAAGACAATTGATAATAAAAGCTTTTACAAATCGGCGGACATTTGCCAGCTGCTGATATGCAAGGAGGAGCCCGAGGATGAGACAGAGAAGGAGTCGCCGAACAAGAACAAGAAGAAGGATCCCAATAAAGTGGACAAAAAGTATTTGTGGCCCCATGGCATAACGCCGCCGTGCAAAAATGTGCGCAAGCGACGTTTTCGCAAGACGCTGAAAAAGAAGAACGTGGAGACGCCCGAGATTGAAAAGGAGGTGAAACATCTGCTGCGCATTGACAATGAAGCAGTGCGCGTTGAATACGAGATCATCAATGAGGAGGACAAACCCAACGATGATCTGGATCAGTCAGATATTAAGCCGTACCACGAGGCCGATGATGATTTGCAGGAGGAAACCATGCATGCCAGCGATAAGACCATGAATGATAGCGCCTCGCAGCGTGATATTAATGTGGAATCCGATGATGACGAGACCAGCAACTTTGAGACACATCGTGCACCAAATATGGGCGTGGCTGCTCATGACATTTTTGGCGAAGAGGTATCTACAACAGACGACGAGGACGAGCAAACAATGCCGGGCACTAGTTCACGCCCGCAGCGCCATGAACTGGAGGAATCTTCACGCCTCTCTGCTGATGACTCACGCATGTCTGATTTCTATGGCCCCACCAGCGTTGGTGGCGTTAAAATGGAACGCAATGAGTTTAACAAGGCCATGTTTGGACGCGAAACTAGCAGTCCCAAACTCAGTGCAGCTGGTTCCAGCTCCAACTTGGCTGCTCCCAGCGGCTTCTACGACAATCAGCTGATGAACAAGCGTGAGGAGTTTGAAAATCTAGAGTTCATGGATGAACCACAGCCGCAATATACACAGCAGCAGGTCCACGAAAAGATCAATCAATTGACGCGCCAAATTAGCGAGCTGAAGGCTCAGCAAGCACAAAAGTCCACTGAGATTGCATCCATTCAAAATGCCACGCTGAAGCAGCGTATGCAGGAAACGCTTGATAATCTCTACACACAGGTCATAGAACGCGAGCTGGAGCTGAAGGACTTTGAGAATATGCTGGAGCAATGACCTTACTGGTTACCTATATAATTACAAATCAAATTGATTACAAATCGTACATAGACACATACGATGCTTTAAATATACATAGTCAGATCTTTGATATATCCTTGTATCCTTTTATATCTCCTTAGATATCTGAATAAACAATAAAAGTATTTCATATAACTCTTATTACAATGGACTGTTTCAAATTTTGTAGACATAGATAATGCTTAAACTAAGACAGCAAGTTTGGTCCAATTATCTACAAAAACAAAGTTTTATTTCTTAGTTTTAGTTCTTATTTAACTTGTCAGCCAAGTTTTTTGATGATTGAAAGCTACAAAATGGAGAAAGGGCAGATAGACGAACAATTAGAAAAAACATTAATACAATAATAAATTATTGTACATTTCAAAAAGTTCGCTCGAATCCAAAAAAATTAAGAAAAAAAAGTAAACAAAGAATAGCAATGTTGTGCCTATCGATAAGTCGGCGCCCGTTCGTTTCGATATATCGATAGACTGTAGCTAGTTCAGCAACATTTTGTGTTTATTCTCGCGTCACATACGGCAACTCCGCAACAATTTTCTATTTGGACAGCAAATACCAAATTTGCAGAGTTTTTCCAGCAGAAAAAGCGATGTTATAACGCCAATTGTACATTAATGGAGTGCTTAACGTAAAAAGTGTGCACATTTTCTAAGCTAGCACGCTGCAGTTATCGTTTTGTGAGCATTTGTGTGTGTGCTGCGGCCCAACACAACAACAGTAGCAGCAGCAGCAGCAGCAGCAGCAGAAAAAGCGACAGAGAGGCAGCAGCAGCGGTAACAACAACAACAATTGCGAAAATTCAGCCAGCTGCATTTGACATCTCTCCCTTTCTTTTGGTCAGCGTTTTTTTTTCTATTATGGACAAAAAATCATCGCCCGTGCGACGACAAAAGCGCCAAGCGAAAGTTATTGAGGAGAATTTCTGGGATTGCAGCGTCTGCACGTACAGGAACTCGGCGGAGGCTTTCAAGTGTCGCATGTGTGACGTGAGAAAAGGTGAGTGACCTCGATTTTGATTATGATTTTGTTTCAACTGCGACTGAAATTGCGACGTTGACGGCGACGCATCGCCAACGTCAGCGTCAACGTCAACGTCTCATTTGAATTGCGTTGAAGGACGGATGCAAATGGGTCGCTCTGAGTAATTTGTTATACTCAATTACTCATGCGATATTCACCAGAGTTGTGTCCAATCGTTCAGAACTAGTTCGTTCATTTCGTTTGGGTCTGCTGTGTTTTTAAACCGGATCCTTACTTTCAAACGAACGAAGAGGAAACTTAACGAAACAACAAAGCGAACATACTGAAAGAGGCCTGTTCCGAATTCCACTTTTCAATCATTTCCGCAGAAAACTGTGAAGCATACTTATTAGAGCCAAATATAAATATAATTTTTTAGTTCTGTTGTATATTCATTTATATTTTTGTGGAATTGATGATGAACTGATCGATTTATTCATTTCTTATTTCTTTAAAATACAACTCCAGTATTGCTGTCTCCTTTGTCAATGATGCTCTCACTCTAACATTAACATGCTCTCTTTTTTCTTTTGGCAGGCACATCAACGCGCAAACCGCGCCTGAACTCGGCGCTAGTCGCTCAGCAGGCAGCCACATTGCCAGGTGCCAGTGGCAATATGCCCAACGGTAAGCCGGCATCCAGTTCGCGTCATGGCAGCGGAAGCGACAGACATCGCCACAAGCGTTATCCGGCGCGTCTAAAAAATGTGGATCGTTCGACGGCGCAGACGCGTGAGGTGACGGTGAATTCGGTAACTGTTTTTATCACAGAATACAAGGCCAAGCCGGTGAGCAGTCGGCGCGAGTCGAGCGAACAGAGCTTCAGCGAGAGCAACGACAGCAGAAGTTAGGTCTATTTATAAATGGAGCATCATTTTTTTTTTAGTTTTGTTTTTAACTTTTATGTTTTTTTTTTTGTCGGCGCCCAGCCACAAATCTTTCCCTACTTCCCCCCCCCCCCCACACACAAATCCAATGTCGTCTAAGTGTACAAGTAAAAATTGTAAATTCTAATATTAGGCCTAAGTACAATTGTAAATCTATAGCCTGTTTTTAAGTTAGCAAGTATTAAGCGATGTTCACGTTCTCCAACACAATAGCTTAGCAGCCACAGCATCAATGATATTGATAATCACCATGCATTCAAACTTCCCATTAGTAGCTGATAACTGCATTTAAAGGACGCTGTGGCTCGGCTTGGCATGCAATTCTCAATATTTTGAAAGAAACAACTAATCCAAAGTGAAGTCGACAACCTTGTATGTATATATTATATGATTTTAAAAAAAAAACCAACTGAAACTGAAAATGAAAAACTCTCGTATTGTAATAATTGATTCCTAATTTATTGATTTGTAAGCGCATCGTATATGTGTATGTTATACAAATCTATTGTTTATAAGTGTCAAATTAAAATATATAATTTGAATAAGAAATGCAAGCAAATGTTCAATGTTCACATTACGCCCATTGAATGGGTAGACAATTTGTTGCTAAACACACATGTGAAAATAATTCTCAATTTCTATATAGTACTATTGTGTATACACGGATCCAATAACCAAGTTCAAGCGTTCCCCCCCTCCCCACATTATATGGTTTGTGTTTCTTTATACTTGTTACGTATTATTTATTTACTAACCATAATCATACAATGAAAAAAATACCAATTTGATTTTGGTTTTTGCTCTAGCTAAGTCTGCTTGACAACGAAATAAGTATCATGTGAATAAGAATGAATAGTGAATTTGCTGATTTAATTAATTTTGTATACAAGACTGATTAAGCAAATACCACAAATACCTAAAGACGATAAAACTATAGCCCACACACACACACTCTGTTGCTTTGTGTTCAACCTCAAATATGAAGAAGTTAAAACCTAAACAGATGCCCAATCAACAATAGATAACAATTAATGCAACAATTTTTGTACTTTGCAAAGCTTTTAAGCACTGTCTTATATACAATACATAAATGTTAGATATATAGACCAGATTTAGAAGTATCAACCAATTTTTATATAATTTTTAGTATTGAATTAGATATGCATGTAAGATTTGTTTAAGAATTTTTGCTCTCACACACAAGCACACAACAAGAGACAAGCGCGTGTTAAATCTTTTTTTTTTAAATATCAATGTCAAAATTTTTTTTTAGGAATATTTAGCATATTGTTTTTTATAGTGATCTACTTTAAAAATTTTCTTTTATATTGAATTGAAAAGCGTGATCAAAAGCGGTTAAAAAGATATTTATTTATTATAAAGTACTAAGCATTAGGGCTTGATTCGTTTCCGATCGAAAACATTCTAAATCGGAATCATTAGCTGTTCTGAACTCCGAATATCGATGGGAAAAGTCAAAATGTTTTGCGTTTGGGACGATGGAATGAGAAGTATACCAAGTTATATTTTAAATGAAAAACGATTGCTATATCATTTGAAGAGTCGAATAAAAATTCGAAAACGATACAAAATAAAAAGTTTTCGGAAATCGAAACAGGCCTGATTTAGTTTAGTTTTTATTTTTGTGTCCTTATGCTTAAAACATAAATACCGCGAACCGGGTTAAGTCGTGTCTGTTCGTGTCATGAAACAAATCACGACACGCGCCAAGCTCTGAAAGAAAACCCCCACACACGTGCATACACACGCATATACTAAACTCTGTCGCAGTTTTTCAAGTCTTTAAGTTGCTAAAAAAAAAAGCTTTGCACAAAAAGCTCACTTTAAACTGCCGGACTAAGTTAACATAGTCAAACAAAAAACAACAACAACTTCCAACAAGAAAACAACAACGATCAACTTTGCAACTTAAAATTTTGAATACGTATTTAAAGTTTATACACATAGCAAACAAATAAATTAAACAAATAATAGCAAACAAATTGTTAGTAACAAATAACTAATTCAAAAGGCACTCAAACAATAATTTAAAAACAGAAAAACAAACATTTTCAAATTGTATAACGCATAAAGTTTTAATAAATTTCAAAAACTTAAATTTAAAAATGTGTCTTTAAAGCGACGCACAGTCAACCCTGTGTCAGCTTACCAACAACCCCCACCAGAGCATCCCCAAAAAACAGCCCCAACCTGCCTGCCTGCCCTTAAACAAAATATGTGCTTTCCTATGTGCGAGTTGTCTCTGTGTTGGCGTGTGTGTGTGTGTGTGGCATCATCTGTATCTGCTGCTGCTGCTGCTGCTTGTGCCTTGTGCTTACGCGTGTGGCATGCCATGGCTGCTCCTTCAGCCTGGCACAGTTGCGCCAACGCCGACGCCATTGCCATTGCCATCTCTGACTACGCCTTTGGCAGCTGCCTCAACTTTCGCACGCTTCGCAAATAAATTACAAATTGTTTCGTTCCAGCGTTGCTGCCGCCGCTGCTGCCTTGCACTGCTGCTACTTACACACTGCCTGCCACGCCCCACAGCCCCACACTTTCGCCCTCCCTTCGTCCACCAAGCCATACGTACTCCAACTGCTGCCCCAACAATTCGTTTCAGTCGACTCTGACATTCGAAAATTTCGTTCGCTTTTCTCTAAAATGTTAAAATTCACAAGTCCTCCATGGCGGCATGTCTGTCTGTCTATCCCTGACTGCCTCAGGCGCTGACTATGGTGGATGGGTAAGGGTGTTACTGAGCACGTAAAAAAGGAGGGGTGAAGGTTTGGCTAGCAGAACTTGCGTTATCAGCGACACTCTCTGTGCGCTTATCTTTTTCATGTACGTTGTACGTTCTATTCGTTCGTTCGTTCATTCATTTGTGCGTCCTACGTCCTTCGTCCTCCGATTGCTGTTGCTTGCCAATGCTCCTTTGCCTTCTTATCCGTTTGTTTGTCCGTGCTTCCGACTCGTCTGTGCGACCGTCCGCACATCCTGCTCCACCCTAACTGCTGCCGTCCCTTGTTCCCCCTGTTGCCTGCCTTTGTTACACTTGCCGCTCCCTTCATCTGCCGTCTTCCTCAGCGTGTACATATGTATGTAAGTCTGCTTTAGAGTTGCTTTGAATCGTTCAGAATAAGTTCGATCGAGTGAACTGAACGAACGAACTAAGTCCTGGACTTGGATTGTATTCACACAGTTTGTTCGGTCCTTGGAGAGCGTAAATTAATTTGGCAGAAAATGTGTAACGCATTAAAGCCGACGTCTCTGATCTATAAAGTATATGTACTCTGGATCAGCATCAACAGCCCAGTCGAACTAGCCATGCCCGTCTGCTCATCTATTTCTAGCGAACTACTTTCTTAGTTTCAAAGCTCTCCTGATAAAACTTGGCACATATATTTATTTTTGCTGCAGGTAGTACATATCTTATAAGGTAACATAGAATGTAGAAGGTAACAATAGAATCGACCAATGTATTCTTGTATTGCAGACCAAATATTATCAAAATCGTTTTCCTATAAAAGAAACAATTTGTTAATATATGGAGTTTATGTATAAATAAGTTTTCTGCATGCCGAAGATAGCGTTTTCTTTCTTGTTTTATTATTTTTATTTTTTTATACATTATTTTTGAATTGAGTTTTGTATTGTATGAGCGCAGTTTTTTCCACAGGTGTAAAGCTAGAGAAAACTTGGCATGGATGTTGTTATAATATTGCCACACCCATTTCCGACTCCGGAAAGAGTCTAAAAGAAGAGTGTAACGCAGTAGGAAGTATGCTACTGCAAAGTTCCTACTTGTTTTTTGAAGAGGAAATTGTTGCTAACTTTTTTTAATCTTCTTAGTTTTCTTTATGTAGTAAGTGTGATTTTGTCTTTTGTGAATGAACTGAATTCACAATCATTTTTAGCGTTGTTTATCTAAAAAGTTGATTATTTTACTAAATAAGTTGAATAAGAAAAGTAACAAAACATTCAGAACATATTTGAAATGAATCAAATAAGTAAAAATGAATTTTATTCGTTCGTTTGTATAATGTTTTTGTATAATATGCAATGATTGAACTGGTTCTTTCAATTGAACTACAATGCCCAGCACTTGTGTATCTGTGTGCGTGTGTTTGTATGTTTCAGTATTTGTGTCGTAGTCAGCAACAAAAATGTGCAGCATTTGGAAAATGTTAGAGACTCCTTTGGATGCCTGCTGCCTGGTGTAAAGTTTTACATGACGCATACGCCGCATTGGCCGCTGCCATCCACTGCTCATTTGCGATGACCAGTGGGCCGAGGAGCCAAGTCCTGCCGCAGCGCGATCGTCAAACTGGACAACACTCCCAAATGGAAGGCGGCCGCCTTTAGCTTTACACAAATATATTTTCCTTTTTTTTTTTATTTTTGCGAGCCAAAAGTTTTTAGCGACGGGGTGGCGGGGGGTGGAATAAGGGCTGGGGAGCATTGGGTTGGGGGGCATGTCTAATCCCAGCAAGTAACTTGAGCGCTTTATGGCACGTGTATGTAACAGTATCTAAAGCAGTATGGGTGTGGGTGTCTCTGTGTGTGCGTGTGCGATAGTGAAAGAGTGTGGGTGTTATGGGAGTGTATAATAATAGTAGAACGTGTAAGCATCTTAAAGCTTTTGTTGCTCTTTAAGCTGGCGCTCAACCGAAATTTAAAGTTTAGCGCGTTTTAGGCATTATCTGTTTTAATTACATTAAAAGTTTTTGGCATTAAATAAATTGAAGTTGAATGCTGCGGCAGCAGCAGCAGCATCCGCTGTTGAACTTATGTCACTTTGATCCCAGTTACAGAGCAAAAGTAACTTTTGCTGTTCATGCGAGAAATGCCCAACTCCCCTAAAAAACCAACCCACACTCTTGTAAGACAATGGAGCAGGATGCGAAGACAGACTGATAGCTAGCCCCTACCCTCTGCCAAACACTATACTCGTGCTCTGTCTCTGTCTCCATATCTATCTCTATCTCTTGCCAGTTGCTCTGCTCAGTGAGTCGCGTGTAATCAAGTTTAGTGTTTAAGGCTTTAAATTGAAATTCCGGCATTAGACAAGGAATGCGACTGCTGTTGTCTTGGCTGCCAAAAAAGGGGTTGGCTTTTTGTAAATGGTTGGAGATGATTAAAGCTCGCACTATTGCTGAATGTTGCACGGCCAGCGTTGCAACAAATGAGCAACAAATTGCAATCATTGAACGCAGCGCACGGTCCATAAATCAATTAAGTATCAATGCGAGAAAGCTTTTGGGGTTGGGGCTGGGGAGCCACCAATAGTGGCATGAATAGCGCCCCTAATTAAATCATTATCGACACGAGCACAGGCAGAATATACATATATGTACAATTCAAAACTATGAATGCCACATTGAAGCTGCCACACAGCTGAAACTGAAACTGAGACGCGGCGAGTGAAGCAATGTCGCCAATCAGTTACACACCCCAAATCCAATATATAGCGGCTGCGCTGTTAGCGTCGCAGTCGGCGTCGCAGTCGGCGTCACTGTATTTATTTAACATGTTAAAATCAAATTCCCGCGTGTGCAATTTTTCATTTGGCCTGAAAATGAAAAGGAAGTGGAAAAATGTGTTAAGGTGCGTGCGAGAGTGTGTGTGTGTATCTGTGTGTATGAGTGTGTGTGTGTGCTTGTGTATGTGCTTCTGGGGGTTGCAGGGTTGGCGCTTCCGCCATGCTGCTGTCCTTGTCCTAATGTCAGCTACCAGGTAAAGTCTGTAATGTCAAAGCCTTAAAGTAAACTTTAAAGAGCTGCATTCGACAAGATTGGGTAACACTAGGCGGCGCAGTGATACAGACGCACATGCCGACGCCGACAGGTAGCAAGGAACATGCCGCATGAGGCATGCTGCCTGACGTGCTGCTCCATGCCTGCTCGAGCGCCCACACAACTTTGCGCTCTAAACAAAACAAAATGCGTTGGCAAAGCGTCGAATAGGGACGAAGGGGGGTTAAGGCTAAGAACGTAAGCAGAGGCACAAGCAGAGGCAGCTGGCGTCGACGATGACAGCAAAAGCAACGTCATTTTTGTTGCTGCTACAGCCTGCCGCCTGTAAGGACATGAACGCGGACAGAGGACGAGAATGAGGATGAGAACGGGCAGACACGACACCAAGTGTACAATAGCTTTAAGCTTAAACTCTCGCATACTCACATACACACACACACAGAAAGACAGACAGCAACACAAAGTTGCACACACACACAATCATACTCACATTTTACAATACAGGGCCACGAACATTTTGAAAATGTTGCTGTTGCTTTGAAGCTAAGCAATGGCAAGGCCTTGAAGTTGATGCTAGCTTGTGGAACCGTTGGACCCTAACATGCTGGATCTGTAGAATTCTTCTACACCTACTCTCTCGTTTGAGGCATACGCCAACTGGAACGCCCTGTACTGGGGAAAATTCACGGACGAACGCTATATGTCCAAGTCCAAGAAAGAAAAATACTTGCCATGCGACAACATAGCCAAAAGACCAGGGCTGCACAGCACTTATGCTTAGGTCTTTAAAAGGGTCGAACTCTAAAAGCATTTCCTAGTTCGCATAATAATGAAGCACAAAACAGCTGTACAAACAGGAAAAGCAACAAAATAAATGACATATTTGTTCATTTATTTAATATCTGCCGAAGTAAAAAGTTTAAACCAAAAAGATAAAGATCCATATCAAAAATATACTTGTAGAGTGCCTAATAAATTACAGTTTTATCTGATATAGGACAGCTATCCAACAATTTCTAATTTTAGCTTAACTTTTGAAACTATGTCACAGAGTTTCAAATCAAACCAAACACAAACGCAAAAAGAACCAACTGTCTTATCAGGAAACAAAACTTAAATGATATTTTAGTTTGTACAGCTGACAAGCTGATAAGAATTAAACATACACTGAGAAAATGAGCTGCGTCTTGACTTAATGGTTTATAAATGATATTACCAAAACTAATGGAATTCAAACCAATGAAAAATAAGAAAATTAATGTTGCAAATATTATTGATAATTTTTTGTGTTAATCTAAAAACAAAAATATTATGTTAGGGTTAAACTAGTGCAGCTCTACCATATTATATACATATATTAAATTTAAGCTTTTATAAAAATATAAAATAAATGGAGGATCGATTTTTAAAGTAATATAAAGAATGATTCGAAGCTTGAATTAGAATATCAAAAAATATGTAAATTAAAGTTTATATTTTTTTTAATTTTAAGTAAAAAACTAAAATTGAGGGGCTTTAATTGATCTGTTTCAGCTTCCACAACGCGCGATGTAAATTTCCATGAAATGTCCTATCTCATTGTTAAGAAAATTCAAACCAAGATTAAAGGCAAGTGGAAACCTTGTCAAAAAGTGAAAATGAAAACAGCTAATGGTAACCGGAACGGGCCTGCATATTTCTTAGTGTACTCACGATATAGTAATATGCATATATGTACAACGTACGTTGTACATACATATATATTTAAATGTTACTAAGTTGCACTTCGAACCACAATAGAAATAGCTTTACATGTAAGTTAGACTCTTTCTAAGCAGTTTCCAGTTGCCATGACGCAGCCCTGGCAACCAGCAAGGCAAGGCAACGGCAAAAGCAACGACAAGGCAAGGCAAGGCGACCAGGCAGCCAGCCAGCTCCAGCTACAGCTACAGCAATGGCTACGACTACAACAACGATGACGACGACGACGACGACGAGCTGGAGCTTGGGCAGCTTGGCGGGCAGCGTTGCGGGGCTGGCAGCGCCCATTTGAGGGAGCCAGCAAGCAGCGCATTTGTCGGCACAGCGCATAGCGTTTGACATTTCTCGATACTTGCTGGCGCGTCGCCCCAGCAAGTGCTGAGAAATCAGCCAGCCAAAAACAAGATAAAAGTTTCAGTTACTTTATGGCGCGTACGCCACCAAAATGTTTTCAGTTGATTGCCACATGGCAGGCTGTGCCACAAAACTCGCTACTTGCTGGCACGCAGCGCCCCAGTATCTGTTGAATTTGTGAGTTGGCACAGTCGCGTGCTGAGCAATCGCATACTTGATGGCGCGCCCTGGCTGTGCTCCCCCCACCCGAGCGTCGTTGTCGTCGTCGACGTCGGCGTTGCTTGCCAGTGGTGGGTAGGCGACAGCGGCGTTGGCAGCGGAGCGGCGGAGCGCGTCTCTGCCTGGCTGGCCGTTCTCTCACTCTCGCTCTCTGTGGCCCAACTGCCAGAGAGAGTGCATTTTGTATCTGTGTGAGGGCGCTGAATGCGAAAGAGAGCGCTGAATGAGCGACTGGCGCATTTGAAATACAACGGATTTTTGTTTGGGCAGCCAATTTGGCATTGGGGCTCTGCGAATTCAACTGCAGCAACAATTTCAAATGTGCCATCTAAAAATGCTTGAATATCAACAACATTTACACACACACACACACCCACACTGGCACCCACACACAGACATGCTGTTGTAATGTGTTCTGCTATTGTCTGATAAGAAAAAATTCATTGCCTACTTTGTGGGGCTTAAAGCTGCTGCGATAATCAAACGTCGCAATTATCTATGCGCTGTATTGCGTATGCGATTTATGCTCGAATAATGCACACGCACACACGCACACACGCACACACGCACACACACATATACACCCACATATACACAGAGTTGCATTTGCATGCATAACCAGAAACAGAAGCGTTTCCCTTTACCCTTTAAAGCCCCCTCCATTGCTTTCATGTTGCACATTTCATGCATTTCCTTTGTGCAGCCAACTTATCAGGCATCCTGTCCGACAGCCCACGCCCACAACCACTGACCCGCCCCACACAGCTCACCCCCTGACTACGAAGCAACCATTAAGCATATACAATAATATATTTCCCATTTGCCCCAATGTTGTATTTATATGACATGATTCTGCATTTTTGCAGCACGCACATAATTTTTGTGATTATTTTGATTTTAATGCAAAAATTTAATGTATTTTTTTTTTTCAAATAAACTTTACAGTAAATTTTTGAATAGTATAGAGAGTTAATCGGCTGCCTATTTTAATAAATTCTGCCATTACATTTTAAGTGTTATGATTATTATTTGAAAAATCATTTCATCGAGTTCTTTATATGCTTGGCAACTTTAAATATATGTACTTTTTTGGAATACTCAGGTTCATGTTCTAAAATCCAATTTAGCAGTAGAAACTTGATTTAATGACATCTAATTCAAAGATATTTTGAGAGCTTTATTTGGATAAGAAACTTTGTGAAAATAATGTGATTTGAGGGGTTAAAATCGGAAATATATATGTGTATGTGGAACTTATGTTTGGTTTATAACTGAATAATTAAGGTGCAGTTTAATCTAAATCTATAGGTGTGCGTTGTAGAAATCCCATAAATATATAAGACTGACTTTGCTTAGAAATCAAATATTCTAAATTCCCATTACATTACAGTATGAAAGTTGATAGATTGAGAGTAAAATATGAACATTTGTGACTTTCAAAAGTAATTCTTTATATAGATAACTTAAGTACATTTGCTTAAGAAGCTTGTGGATTTGTTTGATATTGAATTAAATACTTTTAAAATAATGTGTTACGAATATCTAATCGTAAAATGTTCCAAGTGTATGTTAGATGTTGAACTTAGCTGAGTATTAGTTGTCCTTTCATGTTTATCATGATGTTGCGACGCCATTTTGTGGGCAAACGGAAGTGGAGGCCATGTTGCTGCGGTTAAGCACATTTTATTTATTTATTTATGCATTTTTCGCATTTATTATTGCGCAAAAATGTTCATATGCATATTTTGGGCGTGGCGGCATCCAGCATTGCAATTAGGTTGCCGCTTTGCAGCATTTAAATTTTTTTTGTAATTTGCTTGCGAGTTGTTTGGTATCCAAGTATCCGAAAAAAAAACAAGTCTGGCAGACAAGAGATCCTAAGGCCATGTTGTTGATCAGGCAGGTGGCTGACACAGAAAACCAGACAAACGACAGCAGAGCGACACCAATACTGAAGCCAAATAACAAGCAACAGGCCGTGGCAGCAACAGCAACAACAAGAACAATGAGCAACTGTGCAACACAAGTGCAGCAAACTGCAAAGGTCTTTCCCAGCTTTTGTTGTCTCGCTGACAAACAATTTGCTTTTGCTTGATGGCTCTGGGAGACCAGAGACCCGAGACCCGAGACCAGAGACCAGAGAGACCTTCGTAGGCGCTTTCCATGCGCAGAGGGAACCCGCCAAAATGCAAATGACGAACTTTTTGGCGTATGAAACCTTTGATGTGCGCCGCCGCTGCAGCACCACCAGGCAGCAACACCACCCGCTATAGTCCAGCATATGTTTGCCAAGCACGCAATGGCCAAAATAATCGATAGTGTTACACGTTTTGAGTTCAAAATTCAAACCGTTTTCAAGCCAAGCTGTCAACTCTTAAGCTAATGTCTAAGGGCCAAGACGTTTGGGGGCGAGACAGCTGCCAGAGTTGCTTGAGTTGCTTCAGTTTGTTGAGTCGGTTGAAGGGCGAACGGAAGTCGTTGTCACATCAAATGGCGACAATAAGCACTTCCGCTACGCACAAAGGATGCCCAGCACAGCAAAAGAAGTCCTGCCAGTCGAAAACTTAAGAATATTATATGAAAAATAAAAAAAAAACACAAAAAAACAAAACTGAAGTTCCAATCAACTAGCTCACGTTCTTCGCAGCTAGCATTAACAATAAGTATGAGTAATCTAGTTGAGAGTGATCGTTAAGCAAATACCCTATACTCGGACAAAAGACAATCAATTTTTGCATCCTAAGAGTATTTAAAAGTTTCAATCCCCAATCAGCAAACACAGATGAGAGACCGAACTAAAGGAACTTGAAACGATTAGCTCCTGGATCCGGAAAGGAGCAAAAAGAAACGATTTATTCTAAAACCAGGGCTAGTTATTTTATCCGGAAAGTAACTAAGGAAAGGATTAGTTCCCTTATACAGAAAGGAACGAAGGGAACAAAAAGAAAGAACTGTTCTTCTCTCAGATAAGCAACTACTAAACTTGATCCGCAAAAGGAACTATAATGCCCAATTCTACTTATTATCATTATGACTAAGCTTTTTATAAGATGAAGAATGCATCACTTTGAGCTTAAGTCTCCAATATCTTCTAAAAATTTCCTTACGAATACACGCAATCTTAGTAGCATACAGGTTTCTTTATCATTTGTTAAGGAAATATGTTTTTTAAATAACTTTAAAAAAAGTTTACCTAAGTCAGAAGTCTTTGATTTTTTTCGATACGGGGCTAGCGGTTATACACAATACCCTATAATAGTAATTTTCAATAAAAACGAGCACCTACACACCAAAATAAGTACCGCTCTAGTACTTATAATGCCTGAGATCAATGTTAAATAATTCAGAATACCCCTCTTGCAGTATTTTATGAATACGGGGTATAACGAACGTCACATGTCGAGACCCCGTGTGTGCTGCGCCGCTGCCCTGCTTTGTTTAACCCCCCGCTAGGGGTCGACAATCAAAACGTATAGAATTCCAAGCCAGACGCGCGAAGGAAGCTGACATTTGACAAGCTTTAAAAGCACACACAGACTTAAGTATATGTATATGTATGTGTGCATATCGTATACATATACCTGTCCCTATATATAGGTAGCTTGGTATATAGAACGACGATAAACCCTTATCTTAGGCAGGGTTTTTGGAATGTGGAATGTCTGTATATATTGTACCTATATGTATGTATGTTTGTATGTGTGTGTCAAGTTCCCATATTCCACCAACAATTTGAACGCATGCTACGCTTTGCTGCTTGCTCCTCTGCTTTACTGATCGTCGTCTGCTCTTTGTGCATTCTTTCAGTTTGCTTTGCGCTCAGTTTCGATACCGAACACTGCTGGCTAATGTACTGGGGCCTGGGTATACCGAGTATGCGACCCGTCTCCGATCTACGGTCTCCGGTCTCCAACGAGGCATGCAGTCATCGGCGTTGCGAGTTGAGTCGATTTGACTCGATTCGAGTCGAGTCGAGTTGTTGTCGCTGAAATCAAGCAACGGTGATTCATCGAAATTAAAAATAAGTATTGTATCTGTATCTCAGCGCTTGTTTCGCATTGTTCTCATACTCATTGTCGCTGTTCTGCAGCTTCCTATTAATATTATTATACCCTAGACGCATCTCATAAAGGGTATAATGAAGTTGCGTGTGAGCATCTTCAATACGATTTATAAAGTTATTTTTTAAAATTCTTGAATCGGTTTTCGTCTCATTAATCGTTTTTTAGCGGTTCAAGAATCGTTGTAATTTCTAGCTAAAATCCGGTTTGCACATAGCTGAATACAGGGTATATACATAAGCACTCTCAATTGCCTTATACTTAAAGTATGAAAATGCTCGCATTTCCTGATCTGTATTAGCTACCTAAGTACTATTTCGACCCTGAGCGTTTCTTCGCACAGTTTATAAAACTATTAAATCACATTCCTACAACCGAATTAATTGTTCAATCAACAAAAATCACCAATTGGGGAAACAACAGTACACTCATTACTTCCAGGAAACCTATCTCTATCAGATTTCTCAAGCTTGCGAGCTGATAAGTTCTAACAAACTGCTTTATAAGCAAGCTTTCCAAGCTTTTTGAAGGCAACCAAAAATATGGTTTTATATTAATTTGTTGAAATGGAATACTTCTAAACTGAAAACTTTATATATTTATAAACTAGTTTGAGGAAATTTTAATTGTAAAATTAAAAATATATGATCAACTTAAGATTTGCATACATAAAAACGATATAATGGCTCATAAAGTATATACACTCTTAGTCTATGATAATGGCCATATATTTCAACAATTTATATCTCATTTTTGGGATTAAGAACCTTTACTTTAATCATAACTTTCAACGTAATCGATAAAATCAGAATTTCCCGCTATTATTTTGTAATTGATTACATTTTTTTATTTTTGTTCGTATATAAGTTTTATTTCTAGAACTAGCAGCTATATATATTACAGCCCCACAAAAACACACACACTGCAACTATCTTGCTCTGACAGCGGAAACTATTTGTAATCTCAGAGCAATTTGGACACCTGTTTCAATATTGCAGCCAAGAAATCTTGACACTTCTGTCGCTGATCCTTGCTTGGGCTGTGTAAAGTTTTGCATTGTGTATGCAACATCCGGTTGCAGGGGCAGGTAGGTAGGACGGCTGCCCTTTGACACGGACAAGGATGAGGATGTCGTGCGCTGATTCTGCTGCTGCTGCTGCTGATGTTGTTCCTGCTCTTCCTGGTTCTGCATCGCTGTGATAACCTTGCCGCGGTGGTGCTTTATCAAAATCTGGTCACCTTGGGCGGCATTTACAAAATGTGTATGCACGGTACGCACACTGACATACGCACACACACACACACACACAGTCAAACACATCCAGACACATACACGGGACCGCTTTGGATTAAAATTTCTTTCGTTTCTTCGTATTTTTTTATGTTAAATGCATTTCTCTGCGCCTGCGAAGCTAAGCAGAAAATGGATAAGGGGCAAGGGCAGGGAGCAGGGTACTGACTGGGAACGGGAACGGGAACGGGGCACAAGGGACAGAGGCATTTATTTTCGGCATTTGAAGTTGGTCCTTTGAAAACGGGGGTTCAAATTCAAAGCGCTAGACCGAACCAACGTACGTGCGAAGGGTTGCTCGCTGTGTGTGTACACTCAATGTGTGTATGGGTGTGTGTGTGTGTGTGTGTGGCAAGGAACACATTTGGATGCCAGACTGCGTCTCAGTTTCGACTCCCTGTGTGACATTATGCGCCGGCAGCAAACGCAAAGTGTAAGCAGCGAATCGATTTTAGAATTCGTCTCATGTGAATGTGTGGAAAATGCTGATAAATGGAGACAGCAGCAACAGCAGGCTGGACAGAGGCCAGAAGGACCAGAAACAGCACTAGTACCAGGATATAGGAACCATCAAACAGCAACTGAACTGCTTTCATACCCATTGACATGCTAATGAGACACGCCCTGCTCTTCACGCCACCCCCCAAAACCAACTGCAACTGCAACTGCAATTGCAATTGGACTCACAGCCTTTTAACCGATAAGGCCTAAACTGGTGGGTTCTGCTTTCTGGGTTTATGTCTGATCTACGTCGTGGCTTTGCTGTGCTTTTGTTTGCCCACTTTGACGCTTTGTGATAAGATAAGCAAAAGCCGCTTTTATGACTACAGCCAATATGCATGGGGCAGCTCTCGTGACTCGGCGACTTCTTTGAGCAAGTTGCAAGTACGAGTATATTCCAAATTCATAGAATGCAAATGTTGGTTAAACAGCATTTTGCGAGGCACACGACCACAGCCAGTTCCAGAGACCACACAGTTGGAGTCAGCTTTTAGCTGGGCCTGCCATAACAACAACAACAAAAAAAACAAAAACAAAAACAGCAACAATAACAACTCGAAGAGACTCAGCGCAGCGATGAAGTCGTGCTTTTCTGGGGTTTCCATGGCTTCAAGTCGAGTTTTTTTTATTTTTTTTCATTTTCAGGCTGAGTCGCTGTTTGAGTCGCTGAGTTTTGAACTGAAACTAGAGCTGAAAAATTATAAAGCATTGGTAAAGTGCTCCGACTTTGTTGTGGGTTTCCTGCTCTAAACTTAGCTGCAACATTGTTGTGAAATTAGGGTTTCCATGGCAATACTTGACTTATAGATTAAAAATCTACAACAAAGTTGTCTTCAATTGATATTGTTGTCCAAGACAAGCTGGATATGGCAGTTTTACTTAGAGTTATCTGATCTTAACAATATCTTCTCAAATTTTATATCGCTTCTGTGCTAAATAGTTATCACATTTTGATTGAATTTAAGTCAAAACATAAAATCTTACAAAAGGCTTATTTTTAGCATTGACTGTTAAGTCATATGGTATAGCATTTCGATTCAGCTAGTTTCGATTTCAATATGTTCCCCCTGTAGTAAAAATAAGTATATGTTATGGGTTTTATAAATTTGCCTAACTTCAACTAAGAGTCTAGTTTGCAAAGAAACAGAAAGACGGTCCGATGTTCGTGCCTATATCGACTCAACTCAGTGAACAAGTAAATATGTATTATTAAAGTCATGGGGTTGGAATAGCCTTCATCAATGTAATACACAACTCATAACAAATTTATAATATCGTATCAAAATATAAGACACAATACTTACATATGTATATGCAAGGCATAATTGTAGGAATTATAGCTAAAATAACGTTCTAAAAACTTTGAGACCTATTGTGGTATTCAGGAGCCCCTAGCAAATTATTTTAATTTCCAAGAAAATATTCAGGGGAGGTTCCATTTGAATGAAATTAGTTCTTTCAAGTTTTCTTAAAGAAGATATTTACACTCAGAAAAAAGTCATGGATTCTGTACTCAAATCATGTACAAACGGAGACAAAATTCGAACAATTACAAAAAAACTTGTTTCAAGAACACAATTCTGAGTTTTTTTTAACCTTCGAAGCTATTTTGTTTGAATCAAAGGCTATTTATTCTTATTTCATAACAATAAACGGTCGCTTTTGAATAAAAGACATATTTGTACTGAATTTAAGAACATATAAGAACGTATAAAATTTTTGAATTTTAAGAACAAATTTGTATGAATTCTAGTCTGATAATTCCAGAACTAGCACGCCTATTTCATCTGAGTGTATCGACAATAAGTGTCTTAAGAAATTTCTCCAAGGCTGTATATACGACACGGAACAAAAAAGTCCTTAAATTGTTTCAAATTTAATGTAAAAGTGGTTTATAAAAATATTAAGTTTTGTACAAAAACAAAACTTTTAAAAAAGTTTATATAGTCTGAATATGAAATTTGAAAGCTGCAACTCTTACACTACACATTAGTCCTTTGTTTAGGCCTTAGCTACTGTTTTCAAATCAGCTTTAAGGCTTGGGTTCGATGGTTCGACAGATGTCTAAGAAGCTGCTTAAAGTTTGGCATTCAAACTGTGGCCAGGCCTGCAATTGATTGCAACGCATTAAGGCAACATTTCCAATTGGGTGGCTTCTATACAAATGTATGTGTGCATATGTACATATACATATATTGTAGGTACTTACATAGTATAATCATGTGGAGCCCACACACATACACACACAGGCACACAAATGCGTGAGCACGCACACGCACATTTAATGCAAATTTAAGCAGTTAGCAAGCAAGTAAAACCGTTATGTGTGTGTATGTGTGCAGTATGTAGATGAAAATATATATATATATATATATATATATATATATATATTTGTTTTTGGTAGTGTGTGTGTGCTTGTATATATATACTCCTGCGCTGCTGCTGATACATAATGCAGGGCAATATAAATAATTGCAATACATGCATATAAATTGCAGCTGTGTGTGTGTGTATGTGTATGTGTGTGTGCGTTGCATAACCGCATTTGCCGTTTACATATGCCACAGATGCATATAGTCTTATATAGTATATATACATACATATATATTTTAAATGCATCGATGCCTGCTGCACATTGGAATTGCATTAGTGTGGCGCCCTTTTGTTCATTACACGCACAATGCTTGCATAAAATAAATTTACAGCAAAATACTCGAACGCATTTGTTAAATGAGACAAGAGTCGGAGTTGGAGTCAGCTGCAGGAGACAGAGACAGAGACAGTGGCGGCGAGTAGGAGGGGGCGTTGCTGGCTGATGCTGCATTCAAAACCGATGCTCGACTTGCCCCTGCTGGTTGCATGTGTGCATTCCTGTGCAACTCCTGCTGCTAATTGTCGTTGCATGGACTTCTCAGTTGAATAAATCCCCACCCCCCTGTGTCAAAGAAGATGAAGGAATTTTGAACACGTTTTGTATTTTAATTTATACATATTGAATTTTATTTCGTTTTCTTTATGTTTCGCATGTTTTTTTTTTGTATTGGTGTGTGTTTGATTTCGCCTGAAACTACAACAAAAATATATATATCAATAAAACAAATGATATATAAACTTAATTCTAGAATTGTATACTCGAATAATGATAAGAGTTCAACATAGTTATATGATACGATGATGATGCGTTTTAGTTTCTGTCATCAAATAAGGCATATAAATATTGCGGTATTTTCTTTTTTGTATGAAAAAACATAAAGATTAACAAAATTGACAGAGCTTTAGCTAAAAAAGATGGAACAGATCTGAAACTAGACTTAATATAGTACTAGTTACTACCATATAGTATAACATAGTTGGGCTTGTTTTTCATTTTCTTTTAATATACTTTGTCTTTCGCTTAGTTAAAAATAAAATTACGTAATTCTTGTTTTTTTTAGCGTTTAATTTTTTGTTGTTTATACATATATTTTATATCACAATAGAAAAAAGAATTAATTCGCATATTCTTTTCAATCGTTATAGTTTTTTTTTTTTGTGTTTGTTTTTGTTTTTTTGTTTTTCGTTTTTTTAAGTTCGCTTACTTATAAATTAAACAATAAAAAATTTACAGAATTTTCTTTAACGCTCTTTCTCGTATGTGTGTGTTTTTGAGGTTTTTGTTTTGTTTTGTTTTTTTTTTGCTAGTAAACAAAGTTTTCATTTTGTTTTAAAGTTTGTTATTTGACTAATTGTTGTTTGACCAAGTTAAGAACTAAAGCTAAATGTAAATTTATTAAATTTCGTTAAGTGTCTACTATTAACATCTTTTAATTTTAATCATCAACTAAATTAAACGGCATAACTAACGACGCTGCACTAAACAAATTCGAAACAAATGCAAACAAAACAACAAAAAGTTCAACACAAAGAATCTCGTTGGGCCAAATACAAAAAAAATGTAAGTTTATATATATATATATATTTTCTAACAAAAGGCAGAGACAGAGAGCGCCAACAAAGAGCAAAGTTTTTGTAGTTGTTGTTGTTGCTGCTGCTGTTGCGGGCAAGCTTAAAGCGCTGTTGACGTCGCTGCTGGCGTCGCAGTTGCCGCCATTGCTGCGGCGACGGCGGCTCGAGTTGTTGTTTAATGCTGTTGTTGTTGTTGTTGTAGCTATGGAGGACGCTGGCTTTTGTTGTTTCTATATTTTTTTTAGTTGCTGTTGTTTCTGTTGTTGCCGAAGCGTGAATTAAAATAAACTATTTAAATTTATTTGCATCTGTTTAACTGCGGCCTGCATTATACACATACATACACATATGTATATGTATGCATGTGTGTGTGTGCCTTGCGCTGCCCGCTCTCTCGACGCTTATCGCGCGTCTCCATCGCCATGCACTTTGTTGCTGCCGTCGGCCATAGCTGCAGCCGTGTTGTTTTTGTTTTTGTTTTTTTTTTTCGTTTCTTTTTTTATCGCCGCCGCCGTCACCGCTGCTGCTGCGCTGCGTGCGTGTGTAAGCTGACGCGCGCGCTTGCCCCCTGCAGCCCGCCCGACGTGCCAACAGGCCCACAAGTGCGCCGCTGCCAGCCCCTTAGGAACCTGCGGCGGCAGCAACAACACAACATAACAACAACAACCACAGCGCAGAGCGAGCTTCAGCTCCATGACAGCGATTGTGTGAGTGTGTGTGTTTTGTTCATTGTTTGCTTTTTGTTGTTGGCGTTTGTTGTTTTCTGTCTCTCGCTCTCTCTCTCTCTCTGCTGCGCTCTGTCTGCGACTCTGCTGCGTCTCTGCTGCTTGCCGTTTCTGTTTCTACTCGTTTCGTACAAAAAAAATTTAGTACAGCGTGTGGTATGGCAAACGAAAGCTATGAGTTTTCAGTGTATCTTGTTGTTGCTTTTTTCCTTAGTTGTCTGCCCAAGCGTACGTGCGTGTGTGTGTGTGTTTGTGAGTTTGCTGGTGTGTGTAATTACGTGCCTTGCCTTCACGTCAGACATGCAACACGGCACGCAGGTAGAAGTAGATGAACGACGAACGAGGAAGACAAAGTCAAGAGAAGACCCAGGCTCAAAAGTCACACGCACACAAACACGCTCACACAGGCAGACAGAGATACTACTAAGGAAGAGGAAGGGAGGGGGGTGGGGGAATCCTAAGCATTTGCCTGGGATGCCTTCTCCGCCTCTGCTGCGGCACAGGCATTGCAGTCATGATGAACGCATCATCTGACCAGCCAGAGGCCCAGATTGAGCTTTTGCAGCTTGGGCAGCTTCATAATAATATCGATGCCCTTGGAGCTGAGCTGTGTGCAGCCATAGAGATCGATGGTCTTCAGATTGGTCAGATCCTCGGCAAGTGTTTGCAGGCCCTTGTCCGTGATGCGACTGCATTGTCCAATGTTGAGGTTCTCCAGTTCGTGGAGGGACTTGGCTATCTTGAGCATGCCCGAATCCGTAATCTGGCATTGATTGAGACTAAGGGAACGCAGACGATAGAGACCCTGTGCAATGTGAGTGAGCGCCTGGTCGCTGATCTTGTCGCAGAAGCTAACGTCGAGGGAGTTGATGCCGCTGCCGCCTTCGGTTAGATAGGCCATGCCAATGTCCGAAATGTTGTCGCAGCTGCGCAGATTGAGTTGCTCCAGTTTGGGCATGCGTGCCAGATGCTTCAAGCCGCTGTCCGTCACCGAAACGCAGAAGCTCAGATTGATGGACTTTAGTGAGGTTAAGCCCTGTGCTATGTGACCCAATGCCTCGTCGCTGAGACGCTGGCAATCCTGCAAGCCCAAATACTCCAGCTGCAGGTTACCCTCGGCCGTCTCCCGACTGAATCCTGCGAGATGACCAATGCCCTGATCGCTGATGTGCCAGCAGGAGCGTAGATTCAAGTGACGCAGCTTCTTCAGACCCCACGCGATGAGCAGCAGACCCGTGTTGGTAATGTTGCAACAGCCGCCCAGCTCCAGCGTTTCCAGATTCTTCAAATGCTGCGCAATGCGTCCGAGACTCGTGTCCGTGATTTGTTTGCATAAGGACAAGTCCAGCGTTTTGAGATTGGGCAGATCGACGCTGAAGGCATGCCCCAGATTCATGTCGGCCACGTTGAAGCAGCCGCTGAGATTCAGCGATGTCAGCGCCGGCACACCCAAGACCAGATCCTTAAGCGAACGTCGCAGTGAGAGGATCTGTACCTTCTTGATGCCGCGTCGCACCAAGCAATTGAATAGACTGGGACTGGAACGTTTTAGATGCAACTTGGCCTCCACGCCCTTCCACACGCTCTTCGCATACGCCGCATCCCGCCAGGCGCTGCACACCTGCGCCGCACGCCCCAAATCCCGCACCGGCAGATGCTCAAAGATCTGCTCCAGCAGCTCGGGGAACAGATTACTGATGTGTGTACCCTCGACGGGCGGCGGACTTTCGGGTGAGGGCGCTCTGTGCTGATGATGGTGATGATGATGATGATGGTGCTGTGCATGTGCTGCTGCTGCAGCCGCTGCTGCTGCGGCGGCAGCTGCCGCATGTTGCAAATAGAGCGCGGGGGGCAACGTTTGCAGCTGTGGCCGATGATGCAGCGCATAGGGCGTAAAGCGCAGCAGGTGGTGTGCATTGCGTGTCAGGCCGGGCAGCTCAGTCTGTTGGTAAAGATCGTCCATGCTCCAGCCTCCTCCACCCGCCGAGCCAGCTGGCATGCCACAACCAGCTGCATTGCCACTGCCACCGCCACCACCTCCAACACCGCCACCACCATGATAGTTCGTCAGCGCTGCAGCTGTTTGTAGCGAAATTGTGGTCTGATGATGGAATGGCAACAGCTCCGTGTTGGTTGCCATTCTGTAAGCGAGTTGCTCAATTTTAGAACGAGTTGTTCTCGTTGCGTTTTAATCCTTACAACGAGTGGTTAGAATGTGCAACGACTTCCGCTTTAAGAACGAGTTGTTATTGTTGTTTCTAGTTGTGTTGTTATTGTTGTTTGTTTCACTTTTGAAAAAATGCTCTTGTAGCACTTGTAGGACTAGATAAACACTACACGTAAACGATAATAAACACTTGCTTTAACTTTAAATTAGATATTGTATCTTTATCTTTATATTTAGATTCGCAACGAACAAGCGTTCAACTTCAACTGAATACCGCACCACGACAAAATATTTGAGAGAGATGCGCAACAACGTCCGTACGCTTCGATGGCGAGTAACAGAATGAAGTGCAGAGCGACAAAGCGTACAAGCTAAATGAGCGTAGCACACACAAACACACACACGCACACCACCATAAATGCAAAAACGTATTCAGCAATGCCTGCCAGGCAGGTAGCGCGCGCTCTCTCGCTCTCGCTCTCTCTTTAGAGCGCGCTCTCTTTGCATTTGTTTGTTGGGCGCTGAGCCAACTTTAGCTTGTTTCCCGTCAGATTGTTGTGCTTGGCTATTTAAAGGCTGTTATAAATGATGTATTTGCTTTAAATATCAATTTTAAAGTTGGTTTCTTGCTATATAGTTGTTAAAGTATTGTTAAGTAGTTAGTTATATTGTAAAGCATACAAATTTGCTATGTTTTGAGTGGTTTTCTTTATCAAATTAGCTATTTATGAAGCATAGAATACAACAAAGTGCTTAGCTTTATTTTTATGCAATTTTGAATGTAAAAAGTTTATTTAAATTCAATACAAATTCTAAATTTGTTTTTTTTTTTATTTTCAATTGTTAAGTTATTGTTTAATATTTAGTAATAATATTGGAAAATGCATCTGCTATGTTTCTAGTTGTTTCTTTCACCAAATAAACTGCTATTAGGCTTAGAATATAAACAAACCATTTAGCTTTATTTTACTACAATTTTTGAAACGCAAAGTATAACTCTATCGAGTTGCCTGCGTTGATACGCTGACATATTTTTTCAATTAAGTTTAAATATAGCATCAATTAGTTGCATTTTATTGCTAACATCAATTGCCAAAAGAGTGCGTTTGAAAATTCCAACAATAACTAAAAATTAGCAGTAGTTTGTGTATGATAAAATAAAATTTGTTTTTAGTTTTTTTTCTGCGTTTTGTTAGTTTATAGTTAAGTTAACATTGTGTGGCATGTTCTATAGCAGCTAAATGCCAAAAACTCCGACGCATTTGTTGCTGCTGCAGTGCATTCCGAGCACGATCTACGGAGCAGGTACCTGTCTTGCCATGCCATTGTATCTTTGTATCTGTATCTTTATCTGCGTAGCTGTTTCTCAGTGTGTGTGTGTGTGTGTGTGTGTGGTATGTTGAGTGTAGCTGCGTTCGTTTCAAGTTGGTGCTTGTCGCTACCTGCAACAGCAACAGCTAAAGCAACTGCGACTGCGACGCACAACAATCCCGATTTCCAAGAAAATATTAACGATATCTTCCAAAACGTTGCCGCACACAAAACGCAGCTCGAGTTCCACAGCTGAAAACCCGCTGGGATGCACAAAAGCCGTGCCACAATAGCGGCCCCGACATTGTTATTGATACTAGGAAAGCAATGCACACACACACATGTTGGGTAAAACTCTCGATCTTGCATTACCCTTAAAAAAGGAAAACCTCGCCGTCTTTTAAAAAAAGGGACCAGAAAATTTTGGGAAAATCTGTATCGCTACCTGCAACAGCAACAGACACCCGCACACAGACGACGCACCCTCAAAGATCGTTTTTGCCTGGGGGAAAACTGTAAAAAGAAAATGCCTACGCTGATTTCTCATGCCCATGCTGAGTTTGAGGTTGAGGCTGAGGGACTCGTACAGTCACTGGCATTATCATCATTATCCTTGCCGAGAACAAGGCGTGCGGCAACCGAATATTTCTATCTTTCTTTCTTTTTCTTGGCCCTGTCTACCTGTCAAACCGGTTCGCAAAAAAAGGGCCACGGCCAGGGCCAAATCTTTGGACTGCACTGAAATTGAACGTTGAACGTGTCAAGGCGTCGCTGGCAACGTACAAAAATAATCTGTTCGCTGGAACTTGCTGTTCTCTCTCTACTCTCTGAAAGAAATATAGTGCGGCAGATAATAATCGATTGGTTTTTGGCTGCCTCTTTGTGCGTTTTGCACACTATGATCATCATTAGCGCTGCTGCTGCTGCTGTCGTTGTTGCTGCCACAGTCAAAGATGCGCAGGTAGGTAGCTGCAACAACAGCAGCAGCAGCAGTTACTGCGGAAAAGGTGCAACACGCAGTCTTCACGCAATAGAGACAACATACAACTGTGGGCGAGGAGCCAGGGGAGCCCACGCAACAAGTGCAAATCAGGCGACCGCGACCTCAATGCAAGCTCTCTTTGAACAGACCCAAAAACTGGAAACAACACAAATGTACAATGTACATTGTAAATATATATGTACATATAATATGTGATACATATGTACATTTATGTCATAGCTGCATCTTCCATTAAATGTTGTCAGCATTTTGGTTCACGGTTCGAACCAATGTCATAGCTCACTTTCGGTTCGTGAACTTGGTCTTATATACATATGTATCTCAGAAGTCAGGCTTTAATTGCAACCTTGGTTTTTACCATGCAGATAAGCTTTCTATACAATGTACATAACTTTTCACTTAAAACGAATCTCAAGGGACTGGACAAAATGGTTCGTTTTAACGTAGTTCGCTTTTTATTAAGAAATAAAGCGTGTAATTTTGAAATTGGTTCTTTTTAGGCGTAAGATTGTTTTAAGTGGGAGAAGTACTGTATATAGATGCTCCCACTTAATTAAATTACTGCAATGCTATCTTGATTTCTTCCTTGCTTTGGTCAAAAACTAACTATCAACAAGGAATTTGTCTTCTTTTTATCATCATTCATCATGCTGGTTGAATTTTTAGAAGAAAAGATCATTCTAAAGATCTCTATTCATTCTCTATTCAGTGAAATAATACTTTTGTTATATGAGCTCCTAAAAGTAAAACTCTCAATTGCATTACATTCAACTTTTCACATACAATGCATATTCAATTAAAATAAATATGATTTGATCGATTGCAATACAAGCTGATCCAGTTTTAAATATACAATGTACATACATGCTTATAAACAAATTATACCACCAAGTACTGTGGGATTGTCAAACAAAGATGCCGCCATTCAGCCTAATTGATGTAATCGCAATCTGGTTTCAATTTGTATTGGCCTACCCGCATGTGTCGCACCAAATTCTAGCTGTGGTATTAGATGCCTTTTCAGGCCTAAGGGTTAGTCGAGATGGATAACAATTTGTGAGACACCCGACGACTGTGATGCATTGATATTTTAGATGGTGAAAGAAGATTTCGGGACCAGCAGAAAAAGGGTTTCTGATGATTCTGGAATGACTAATTAGTTATCAAACTGTTGTTTCTTATGGTATTAAGTATATCCAGATTTGGGATAAAATCTTGGAGTTCTATTTTACAATGATCTGGCAAAGCAGATACTAAAAGTAAGCTATAAGAACAAGGATCTATTGAAGGACTTGACACTTGTCCGACTTTCAAAACACTTAAAAATCTTTATCTCTATTCGGTAAAACTGTAAACTGAAACTACAGTTCTTATCTCAAGTGCCAAGTTCCGCAGCTCAAAGGCATTTCTGGCGAAAAAGGACGTTCACTTCGGTGAAACTGTTGAAGTACGATACGGATGTCAAGATATTAAAAGGAAAAACTCGCTTTATTGAATGTAATCAGGATCTTAAAGAGCTGGACTCAAGTAGTGACAAAGCTACTTGGCTAAACAACGTGATATCAGTTCCAGTTTCCTGGAAAAAACTCTGGAAGTGCGCAGAAGCAATAGAAACCCTACTTTAAGTATAACATTGTAAGAAAACTTTACACAAACTGATTTCAATAAGCAGATAAGTGATAACTTATAGAAATATTTTCCTACAATAAATAGACGCGATTTATCCACATATATATGTAAAATGTTCCTTTATTGTTTATGTAATTTTAAATGCTATATGTATATTATATTTATGTATGTTAAGTAGATTTATGTCAGTTTGTTTTTTTTTTTTTTTTTTTTTGAAAAATTTCGTTTACATATGGCATACGTACTAAAAATTAATGTTTGATTTAGTTTAAATCTTAAAATTCGTTTACGCTATGACTTTAAAATACTCGTATGTACGTAGTTAATAACTAGTTGCTAATTATGTAATATTAAAACCCAAAATCCAACTATAAATGCTTCATTATGCTACGGAAGGGCAGTTTAACATAAGCAAGTTGGCTTTTTTAATAATAATATATGCATATGTTTTGTATGTATGTATGGCAGGGTTCATAAATATGTTGTGTAGTGTAGTGTATTGTGTTTTATATGTACATGCATGAGCACCACATCGATCGAAAGGATATAGGGATGGATATGGATGCATGCAAGGAAGTATGTTTCTTGTGTGTGTTTATGCTAAAAGCATTCTTTTGATTTTATTTGATACATGCGCGATACTATGTGCTATATGCTATGTGATATATGTATATGTATGTATTTTTATGTTTTAGTATGCATAGTATTGTTTTTTTTTTCGTTGAATTTAGTCCAAATGGATATACAATATACTCGTTAATCAATAGAGCCGCAAACTATTTAATTTTTTTGATTTATTTTTACCCGTTTCGGGGAACTTGAAAATCCGATCACGAATCGCATTTTTCAAAAATTAATAATATGCGGCACCCTCGGCTAGCCGAAGTTGGGCGTTTCACTGGATTTGATGATATATTTTGCATTTCTAATGTCGTACGTGCCTAAGTTCTAAATTATGCTATGTTTCGTCTTCTTAAAACACCCAAAAATTTCGTGTCTGCGCTTTTTGTTTTGCTGTTGTTGTTATTATATTTTCCAACAAACATAACTCGTTCCTTGAAAATGTAAACAAAAGAAATATGTTATAAAAACAAAAACAAATAATATTAAAATACTTTAATGGGGTTATATATCACAGGTACATTTTAGACTTTTTTTTCTTTCAAATGCAAGCTTGTAAAAATGTATGTTCGTTATGGAGAGTTCCCATACACAAGGACAAATGGATAGGAATATAAAAGGATTAAAGATCGGACAAGTGTCTTGCGTATGGGATACATATAAAGTTGGCTTCGATGGCACCGAAGTGTTGGCTTTAGCTATTTTATGTATATGCTGCCTATAAAGTATAAGTATTAAGTATAATTTAAGTGTACTATTTACTAAGTCAAGTCGTTATTTATGAAGTATTACTGTTTGTTTTGTTTCTTTTTTAATTTTCGTTTTATAGAAAAGCACTAACCATTAAACATTGCAACTGCTGTTTCATTGTTCTCATTATCATTTCATTTACATGCATATATTTTAATATGCATATAAATGCAAATTTTGGGAACATAGGATATAAATATGCTCGATTGTGTTCGTAGATATGAAAGTAGTTGAGAGTTGAATTGAGTACATGCAACTAACTTTATCAAGCCTATGACTAGGGCCTAGTTAAATACATATTTTGCATCTAACTACACAACTGCAGTTAACTATCAAAAGTGTGTACTTGCTATGGCCTGACTGGGTTATATATTCTCTTGAGTTCTATCGAGTACGTATTTCTTGTTAAGCAATTTATCAATTTGAAGCATTTTATACAGCATTTACTTCTTAAGTACATTTTTAGGGCCTGTTTCGGATAACACTTTAAGCATGATTTTACTTTAAATAAGTTTTTTGAATTGAATTCACTTGCATGTTTCAATTAACTACATATATCATTTGCGCAAAATCTAAAATTGATAACCAAAACAGGTTCCCTCTCGTTTAATATCTCCCTCTGTGTTGACTGGGTGCTTATATTGTGGTTTCTATCAAGTTCTATATGAGTGTGTGTGTGTGTGTGTGTAATAATTGTTATGTAAAATTCGTAATTGCTAAGTTCACACAATTTCTCAATTAGTTATTATGTTTTATGATACGAGCTGTGCACCTTGATTGTTGTTGTTGTTTTAGTTGTTCTGCTGCTATTTATATATTGTACTTATAATCGAGTACGTATTCGGTTTTCTTTTTAGGATTCACAAATATTTTTTTTTTTTTTTTTTGAGTTTATCCAAGCACAGTTGATAAACCAATCTATAGAAAATGCTATGGAGTATCGTGTGCTAAGTTCGATATGAATGAAAAGTTAGACTAGATGCTATTTTAATACTACTCAAACCAGCAAATGCCAGTCTTCAATTTAAGTATTTTTAGCAGTCATTAGGCGCGGAGCTGAGGCCGCATTAGATCCCATGGGATCACCAGCCTCGGCATAGAGGCAGGAGCCCTCGCTGCAGCTGCAGGTGTCGCCCTCGCGTGAGCTGTTGCAACAATCGCTGGTATAATTACGCTGATGCAGCTCATAGCTCGCCAGCATGTTCTCGTTCTCGCTTTCCGCGCAGGAGTTTTGCTGTTGTTGTTGCTGCTGCTGCTGGGCAAGATGTGCAGGCGGTCGACGCTGTCCGGAACGTTTGCTGCTGCTGTTGTTGTGCTCAGCGCTGCTGTCGGAATGCAGCTGCTGCTGACGCTTGCTCTGGCCATGGGAGGCACGCGAGTTATCCGAGCACTCGGAGGAGCATTGATAGATCTGATGATTGGACGCAGTGGGCTGCATTTGGCTGCCATGCGTATGTATTGGCTGATACCAACCCTCGGCCGTTGGCGGCAGCGGTGGTGGCTGCATGGGCGAGGCCAAGGCATCACAGCTGTTGCAGGCTCTGTTGTTGTTGGCACAACGCGCCGCATTCAGACCCGCCTGATACTCGCTGGTTGCATGCCGCTGCGTGGGATAGTGGATATGTATATTGCGGGCGGGCAAGTCGCCAGCGCCGGCGGTGGCAAAATAAGGTGGCAAGGGCGGCGGATGTTGGCTGGTGGGCGTGATCTGGTAACGATTCTGTGTGCCGCTTACGGTGCTCATGGGATTGCTATACAAATTCTCCTGGGGACAGCCGACGGCACATTGCGGTGCAACACCCCAAGCAGAGAAGCCGCCCGAGGAGCTGCTGTGTATGGAAGCATTTAAATTGCTAAAAGTAAAACAAAAACAAAAGTTAATAAACAGTTTCAGCTGCTGCTGCATAGAAATCACCTTTGATTGGTGGATATGCCCGAGCCGCCGCTTTTGGAGCTCTTGCGCGAAGATTCAGGCGAGCCCTGAGCATAGCCATAGTTGGAGGACAGCGGTGGCGGATGTTCTGGCGGTGGTGGCAGAAACTCCGACCAGTTAATCGTTTCTGTGGGATATTGCAAATAGTTGGATTTGTTGCTGGCAGCGACTGCAGCAGCAGCTGCCGCTGCCTGTGCCGTAAATGCATCCGAGTAGGGCGAATGTGTGCCCGAATCCTTATCAGCGCTCAGCGATGTGGTCTTTGTGCAGGTCTCACTCGAAGTGGTGCCAATGATCATGGTAGTGGCATAGGGCGTCGGATTATCGGGACTCTAGAGCATATACTGCTGATTAGTTGAATGAATTGTTAAGTTAGATAGTTGAACGCACCTTGCGACAGTTGTAAAATGTGGTCAGATTGCGTGTGTCCACCTCAGCATAGTCAGTGCCACCGTCCGAGTTGTTGTAGTTGGACTGGCTGCTATTCACATGCGAGAGCAGCTTGGACTCACTCAAACCAGAGTCCTTGTCCGTATCCGTAGTGCGCCAGCCGCGATCAATCCACAAACTCTCCTTGCTATTCAGATTCAGTGCGGTTATCTCATTGGCGCTGACCACTGCAAAATGTAAAGAAGGATTAGTTATGGTCCAGCTACACTTGGGTTAAACACCTACCGCTAAGATGTCCCAGTTCTTTGGTCATTTGATGACGCCGCTTAAAGTAAACCATGGCTGTTGCTGTGAAGACGACCACAACCAGAAGCACAACGATGACCAACACCATTAGCCAGGTGCCAGGCAGATAGCTTGTTGTTTTGCGATGCGTTGTGGGATTTGCATTGTTGGGCTCCGTGTTGGCCATGCCGTTGGTGTGGTAGGTGAATTCGTTGCCAGGTTCACTGCGTCCATCATGGGTGCCGCTGGGATGTGCGCGCGGCGGATGCACATGATATGTTGGATCCATGTACAATGATTTCTAAAAAGAGTATATTATTTAGCAAATATAAACTGTTTAGCTGCAGAGACATACGGGTTTGGAGTAGGGTCCATCGCCAGCCTTGGTAAATGCATTGAGACGGACGCTGTAAACGGCCGTTGTGGTCAGGTTGTTGAGCAGCACCGATGTGGTCGTCGCATTGAGCGTCATATTAGCCAACACTTTCATGGTGTTGCCAGCGCTCACTTCAATCTTGTAGCCATACAGATTGCCATTGTGATGCTGCGCCGGCGGTGGAGTCCAGCGCACCCAACCAGCAGTTAGATTGTACATGCCAATTTGTATGTTATCCGGCGGTGCAGAGGGCACTGAATTAAGTTAAGAATACAAATTAAAATCAACCCTTTAAATGTGTTTCTTTCTGCTGCCTACCATCTTCATAAGTTGTGGCCATTTTGGAGTTGCTGGGCTGTCCTTCAATGGTTTCATAAAACGGCGTCACAAAGAATTCATATTTTGTATATTTGCGCAAATTGGCGATCACATGGGATTCTGCTGAAGCATCCAGCACAGTGATTACATGATATTGTGTTGAATGAGTGCTGGCATCTCTGAAGCGTATGTGCAGGCCCTGTTAAAAAAATCAAAATTAATTTAAGTCTTAAACTTGAGTTAGCAGTTGAACTCACCTCGACAAATTTCTCACTGGCGCTGACATGCAGCATCCAATCCAAGCGCACTGCGCTGGCATTTATGGCCGAGGCATCTATTAGTTCCACAACCTGCACAAAAGTAAAAACATAAGTTTATGCAATGACTTTTTACTAAGTTTTACGTTTTGCTTACCTTGCCCGTTAGCAGCGTGCGTGCCGCTGAGAGCTCATTCGCTGGCGCCGCATCAAAATCCTCGCCCAGCGTTTTGATTGCATTCGATAGACCCGAAGGAACGGATACGCCCTGCGTATTTTCAGCACGCACCAGGAACACATACGATGTGGCGGAAGTCAAGTCCGAGATCTGTTGCACAAATAAATGGGATTAGTGTGAGCAAAACATGTACAAAATAGGGCACACTTACCGTTACTTGAGTGTCGGGCACACGATGTGCAGCCACAATCCAACCCGTTTGCAGATCGGGACTAAAGTACTCCACAGCATAGCTAAAAATATTGATTTGTTTTAGATGATATGATATAAGATCATTGAAGTTGGGTAAAAGTCAATAAAGTTCTAAAATTGTCGACTAGGATATAACCTGTTAACAATTTCCTGAATAACTAATATGTTATTTATCAAATCTCTAAGATAGTTTAAGCTTAATTAGCTTCCAGGCAAATATATATGTTGCTTTATGAACAGGGCTTTGTTTTGGATAACCGACTTATTTCATATATGGAAATCGGTTTAAAACTCGTTACTCTTTGAGTCCCTTTTCGGATAATGTTGGCTTACCCAATAATAGGTCCAACGGCGCCGGGTTTCTCTTGACTCTTCGCCCAGCGTAGAGAGATGCTGGTGCGTGTAACATTGATCACTTTCGGAGTGCCGGGTGGTGCGGGATAGGTGCTGGGATCCGCAATACGATGCAGCGTTGCCGAGCTGCCCTTCTCCACCTGTTTAAGAAGCAATGTGATTAGTGTGATAACAATAAAGGTTTGATAAAGCACTAGACTAACCGCTAAGGCAGCAGACCAGGAGGATTCACCACGCTCCGAGGATGCAGTGCACGTATATAAGCCAGAATCGCTTAGCTGAAGATCTGTAGGTATAGAAATAATATTCAGTATTGTATTTATAAAATTCATGTTTATTTAAAGCCTACCATCCACTCTGAGAGAGCTGCCTTGAACGATGCTGTGTCGATTGCTAGTCTGCACGGCATAGCCATCGTGGAACCATTTGACACGCGGTGTGGGATTGCCAGTGGCACGACAGGGCAATGTGGCCACAGAGCCCTTGGGCAGTGTTTGATTTGTGGGTCCAATTTGTATAATGGGCGGTGGACGTTCATCCACAGTGCTGACCTGCAGAAAGATGCGCACCGTGGAAGAGTCGACTACACTAAAGGCAGAGCACACATAGAAGCCTTCGTCATCCTGCTGCACATCGTTAATCTGCAGCGTGCCCTCGGCAGAGATCTGTTGTCGTCCATGGGAGCTATTGGGAAACATGAGCGTAGAGACGCCCTCTTTGGTCCAGAAGACAGATGGCGGCGGATTGCCAGTTGCCACACAAGGCAGCTGCACTTGTCCATTGAGACTCACTTTCTTGTTCGTTGGTTTCTTCGAGAAATTTGGCGGCGCTGTGAAATCAAAAAATGCACAATTAGCTGGTTTAATAGATGGATTTGATGGCAATAGATGCTTACAGTGTACAACAAGTGTGGCTCTGGCGCTGATCTGGCCCACATTGTTGTGTGCCTCACAGACATAGGTGCCCTCATCGTTGGGCGTTATATTGGTCAGCTCAAGGCTCTTCTCGTCATGTAAGATGCGTGCACGGGAGACGGGTATATTGCCCTCCTCCTTCTTCCAGAGCACCTTTGGCGGCGGATCACCACCAACGGAGCAGTGAAACGTGGCCGTTTGTCCATATACCATTATCAAATCCTTGGGCTCCTTCATAAAGTACGGCTTGATCTGTACAATCAGCTTGGCATAGCTGGACTCGCGTGAGCCCAACAGATTCTGTGCAATGCATTTGTAATTGCCCTCATCAATGGGCTCCACATTGCTAATCAGCAGATTGCCCCCATCCACAATGCGTACACGCGAACTGGTGCTGAATGGCTTCGAGACCAGGTCATCCAACGGCACGCCATTCTAAAAACAAAAAACAAGGCATCCAAAATGAAAGAAACAGTTTGAATTGGCACAACTACGAGTATTGCTTAAGATCTTGTTTTTCTTTGCTTGCCTTCATCCAGATAATGGTCGGCTCTGGTATGCCTTTGGGCGGCCCACACTCAAGCAGCGCCGTCTCGCCTTTGGCCACGCGTGTGTCTTTTGGCTCCACGCGAAAATCGTCGCGCAAAACTGCAAGTAAAAAGGTGTCAAACATGGCCCAAAACATTGTACAGATTCGAAGCGTGTGTCTGTTAGAGTTGTACATTGTAGTTCAATTGAACGAGTACGTTTGAACCGTTTTATTTTTGGTGAATGAACCAATTTAATCGTTCGTCTGTTTAATTCCTTCGTTAGCTTAGTTCCCTTGTCTGTTCAGTTCGTTCTTTTATTCTGTCAGGTCATTTGATTAGTTTATTCAACTGTTTGTTTCTTCGATTTGTTCGTTTGTTTGCTTGGTTCATTTGAATATTGTATTCATATTGCTAGTTTAGTTGATTTCTCTGTAGTTCAATTTGTTGTTTTGGGTTCCGTTCTTGATTAGTTCATTTGATAATGGTGTATTTGACTGTTTAGATAGTTCCATCATTTAGTTCCATCCTGATTAGTTTATTCGATTGTTAAGGCTGTGTAGCTCGTTCGTCTGTTTAGTTTATCTTTTGGACTTGTTCATTTAATTTAGTTCATTTGATAATGGTCTTCGTTTAATTGGTTCGTTTGTTGTTCAATTTATTCGATTAAGTTCCATTCTGTTCATTTTTGTTTAGTTCATTTGGATACGGTGTCTGTTTGTTTACTCAATTCTTTCGGATGTTGCTCAATTTGTTCGTTTGAATTCTGTTCTTGTTCATTCTGTTCATTTTATGTTCTCTTTTCGTTTGTTCTGTTCACTTGAATATTCTTTTTTGTCTAGTTAATTTGATTATGGAGTAGTTTGTATCTTTAAATGGTTCGTCTATCGTTCAAGTTGTTCGTATGAGTTCCATTCTGTTCATTTGCGCTTGTTTTGTTCACTTAAGAGATCGTTTTTCGAACTAATGTTAGTTTTAGCAATAAACTGAAACAAATTTATAGAAAGCCCCCAGCAAAAAGGCTTGCAATAGAACATACCAAAACGAACGAATTTAACGAAAATCTTTAAACAAGTTCGTTCATTTGCTTATGTAAATAGTTCAATTGAACTTTGTAGCACAACTCGCATGTACATATGGTGTGTGGGTAAACAAGTTGTTGTGACTTGTAGTTCTTGTTATTGTTGACTTACCAGCTATTTGGAGCGAGGCATGCCGACTGACAGCTTTGCCCACGTGGTTTTTGGCCACACACCAATACTCGCCGCCGTCCTGCTCCTTCTTGCTCTGCATGGTGCGATAGAAGAACAAGGCGCCATCCTTAAACAGCACACGATGCGATTTCTTTTCATTGGTATTGACTGGTTCGCCATCCTATGTTTGGATTATATAAACATATATATCTTATAATATTTGAATACATTTTAAGACCAATCTGTACATACCTTGTACCATTCAATGGTGGGCTCCGGTTTGCCCTCCACTTTGCAATTGAGCGTTGCAGGCTCATTTTTCTTAACCACAAGATCCGTAGGATGCTCGATGATGCGTGGCGATTGATATTGCGCTGAAAGTTATAAAAGAAGCTTGGATGCATAAGCCTATGAGGAGTAGATGATTTGGCTAAGATGGGTTTACCTTTGGCTGCTGGCAGCGCTGCCAGTGTAAAGGCCAGCAGCAGTAGAAGCTGCCTGCCGCTGCTGCTGGGCATTTTGTTGATGTTTGATGCAGATGCTGATGCAGATGCAGATGCTAATGCTGATGCTGGATGATAGTTAGTGCTCCAGATGTGGCGATCTCGATGTCGATGCGAATGCATATGCATAGATACAAGTGGTGTATGTCTTATTTTATTTTTGTATTACGCAGTTCTGTGAGTTGGCAAACATTTTGTAGCGTTTTCTTGGCTAATGCACAAATGAGAATGACAAAGAGTGTGACAGCTGGTTAGTCAATAAGAAGCTTTAATGAAGTACTATAGAACATATGCAACACACGCTGCACACACATTATAGATACAAAGATACAATTATAGATACAAAAGGCGATTATTTCAGCAGCGTTGTTTATTGTCTGACAATCTATTCACTGTCGATATTATCGAAATGCATAGTTGCTTTCACTATTATTTAACGAAAACGAAAATGTCTTTCTTTCTTTTCTTCCACAGCAATAACTTTTACGTCATTTGAGAGATACTGAAAAGATTTATTTATGCTTTTTGTGCATGTGTTTAATGACAATTCTGTGAATTATTGTGCATGCATGGTTCTTAACATTTCCGAGAACGTTTCATTATGCATCGGTTTTGATTTTGTTTTTCTAGTTTCGCAAGAAAACGCAATCGTTCTACCATTTTAAGCTTAGTTTGAATCCTTATCATTCCATTGTTTTTAAACCGAATTTTCCATTGTTATTCGGAGTTGAGAAGCTAATAAGTCTGATTTGGAGCTCAGAGCAGCTTATAGCTCCGATTCGGAGTTCAGAACCGGTAATCATTCCGATTCGGAGTTCAGAGCAGCTAATAAGTCCGATTCGGAGTTTAGGACAGCTAATCATTTCGAT
The DNA here is from genome assembly GCA_949708635.1 of Hirtodrosophila cameraria. Lineage (NCBI taxonomy): Eukaryota > Metazoa > Arthropoda > Insecta > Diptera > Drosophilidae > Hirtodrosophila > Hirtodrosophila cameraria. Next base: position 13,456,728 of record OX453089.1, on the reverse strand, counting down.
TCGGAGTTCAGACCAGCTAATATTTCCGATTCTGAGTTCTGATTCTTATTCGGAGTTCAGAACAGCTAATATGTATGTAATTCCGATTCGGAGTTCAGTTAATACTTTCGATTCCGAATGTTGTGAACGGCACCGGAAATAATTGTTCCATTTCCGGTAAATTATTAATGTAATTTGTAATATTTCTATTAAAAGTTATATTTCTATTGTGCTTCAGAATTTCACAGGTTTTTGATTATTACGAATTAATTAATACTAATATTAAGATTAATTAATGTTAATAAATTAATACTAACGATGTATGTATCTACAGCTGTTATTCAAACATAAATCATCGCTCAACTATCTTTCAACTTGCTTGCCAAGTATCTCAAGGCTGTCGTCCTGGCAATAAAGTGAAACTTGCGCTTTTCAATGTTTTGCAGGATATGCCAAAACGCATGTGTATTGTGCGGGGAAGGGGGAGGCGTGGCAATGGTTGAAGTTAGAAACAAAGACTTGTCTTGTGGCAAAAGACAAACTACAAACCTTTTTTATTTTGCCTCGGTCTGTTGTTGTTTTTGTAGTTGTTTTCTGTGCACGTTGCGTGCTTTTAGTTTTTTATTATCTTTATCTTTATTCAAAAAGCATTGAACACATTTCCGAAAATTATGCTACGTCTGCTCCAGTTACATTTGAAAACAGAGACAGAAACAGAGATAAATCGAAATTGAAATCGGAATCGAAGGCGACAATGACAACATATGCAGATAGATAAGCACTTTACAACAACAACAACACACAGACACACATACACACACACAACAACAGCAATAAAAATCAAATTCTATTATGTGTCTATACTTTTTCCATTAATTTTATTTCTGTATTTATCTCTCTTTTGGCTGTGTTTATCTCGCGTCGTATTCCCAACAAGAACAAGAGCGCCTACGGCGGCGGCGTGCCCCAAAAGAAAAAACGAAAAAGTATAAAATACATTTAGTTCGATTTTGATGGGGTTTCTTTTTCTTTAAAGTTTTTCTCACACTTTCTTTTTATTTATTATTATTTTGTATATTTTATTTTGATTATTTGAAATGTTTGCTCTTCTTGTTGTTTTTGCCCTTTTTGAGTCTTATGCACATAAATTCGTTTTGCGTTTTTTGGGGTTGTTTCTCTTTCTCAGCCACACATTTCCGCATTTTCCGAATGAAATTTCTTTTTGGTAATTTTACAAGAACAAGAACACGCTCCTGCTGTTCCACCGTTCCCTTTCCCGTACACGTTCCAACTGTTAGCCTGCCTGCCTGCTGCTTGTGTTGTTGTATCTATAACAGTGCGTAGCGTATGTATGCACAAATATACACATACTTACATCGTACACACACATATATTCACTTTGAATTCGGTAGATACAGATACACAGTTGTAAAAAAACACACACATCCGATTTTTACAAGCCAAATGCGGGCTTCATTTTGACATGTATTCACTTGCCCATGGCATTTAATTTGTGCGCTTGATTAAGCAGCAGCATCAACTAAACTTTTATTAATTAAACTTTAACTATTTCTTTGTGTTTTAATGTAATTTCTGTGTAAGCGACGTATTGGACGTGGGTTGTGTCTGTGGAAAACTGCGGAACAATATGAACTTGGAACGTTGAGGCGGCCCAAAGCGAAAAACATACTAGCAAAAATACTAAATGTACGTTTTTTGACTGTCTGGCAGCGCTGCAGGCGCTACTTTTTTAAACAGTCTGGCCATATAAGCTTAACTGAAACGACTATTTAAAATTGCTTTTAAAATTTATTGTGCAGTATTGTGTCTACCCAGACTCTTATAAATGTTTGCATTGGCTTAGGACTTTTGCGAACCTTTGGGCTGTTTGGAAGCTGGTTTGGCCGTAATTCGCAAATTTTGCAAGCGCACGCGCGTCCTTCTTTTCGAATTGGCATCAATAATATTGTTTTCCTGCTCTATTATATTGGGCTGGCCGGGATGCTGCTGGAAGTCGTGATATTGCTGCAAGTCAGGACTCTGCTGAAAGTCAGGTTTCTGCTGAATTTCTGGATTTTGATGCATGTTCGGACTCTGTTGCAAGCCATGATTTGGCAGTTCGGTATGCTGTTTGTTTTTGTCTTCTCTGAAGCCATCAAAGCGTTTGGAGCAGACGAATGCTGGACCGTCTGTAATAGACTGCATGACATGCGATTCGGAGCTGTATGTGATTGGCTGCCAGTTCATCTGCTGTACGTCATCTGCAGACTTGACGCATTCAGTTAATTTTGAATCGCACTCATTGGGAGCCGGATGCAACTCAAAGCAATGCTTAAGCGGCGCACTAAGATAATCAAGCACTTTGGGTTTCTCAGTGATTGTATTAGCTTTGCGTAGTCTGCAGGTTAACTTTAGCCAGGTCATGTCAAACTTACGGCGCCGTGTTCCCAACGCACGTGCCACGTCTGCAAGCTGATCCCAGCCAGATGCTAGCAGCTTTGTGTAAAGCTTGCGGCAACAGTTGGCCAGCCTGGCCTGGGCAAGCAGTTGACCAGCTTGCATTGTGTCCTTTGCGGGCGCCTTGCCAAAAGCTGGTGGTGGACATCGGCTCAACGCATAACGTTTTATAATATTCCGGGAATTGTGCATATTGTGGTTTAAATGCAAATTTGGAACAAAATATAACAATTTGTTTTTTTCTGTTTTTTAACAGCTTACAAATTTTGTTGTCTAAAAATGCCTTTTCACTTCAATCTTGGCCAACTGAGGCTTGCCTCTAAGCAGATTACGCGAACGTATCACATTCGAAATGCCTGCCTCACAGGTGGGCACATAGCCACCAACTGGACGAGGCGGCGGACGTCGCCCACCCGCTGTGGCCATGGCGCTCTTCACCTGCTTGGGCTGCAGGCGCAGCTGGGTGACGCGATCTACAGACATGCTCTTGGGACGTCTGGAGAGATAGTCATGTATATGGCTATTGGAACCATTGCTAATGTTCAGATTTATCAAATAGTCTTGCAGTTCGGCTTTTAACTTTGCATTGGCTGCCTCCAAATTTCTCTTTTGCTGCTTGAGGCAGGCCACATCCACGGCAACATTGTTAACACGCCGCCAAAATGTTTCCATCTGTGGCAAGGCGGCAACTTCCTCCTAAACAAAAAGAAGAAAACATGATTATATTTCTAGTTGACATTTTTAAAGACTGCGGCTTACCTTAAGCGGATCACTGACAGTATCATCTTTTGGCGTGTGCACCTCTCGTATCTCAATTATCTCCCGAGTCAGCTGTGGCAACTGAAACATCTTTTCACGTTGGGTTTCCATTTTGGCACAAATACGCGAAAGCTGAGCTAAGGTTTCACCTTTGGCTAAAGTGCTCTTAAGTGTCTAAGTGGAAAAAGTTACAAGTTTTTAAATATAACTCGACCAAGCTTAACAATTCTGAGTTTCAGCATTATCTCAACATGCTTAAAATTTTTTTTTTAAATTGGACTAACATATAGTATTGCTGCCATACGAACAATCGGTTGAAAAATAAGTTTTTGTGTGGAGAACTTTTGTGTTTCTCAAGTTACCTCAGTTTTTGTCATGCTGATAAAATTTGAGCAAAATCGGATGACTATATCTTACCCTTTCTGCAAGGGTATACATATTCGGCATGCCGAAGATAGCTTTTCTTTTTTCTTGTTTTTTTTTAAGAACCCACCTCAATGGCATCATAGCTCTCCACGGACATTTGCTTAAACAGCTTGTGCTCATTGTCCACCTCCTTGTCGACGCAGTTGCGCAGTTCCCGCAGTCGATCGGTGAGCTGCTGTTTGACATGTTGCCTGTGCTCCAGCTGAGTTTGTTGCTTGAATTGTTGCTCCTCGGCTAGCAATCTTAGATTGGAGAGCTGCTCAATCAAATGCTCAATTTCATAGCTTTGCTGGCTGATCTGCTGAGCGCTCTCCTCATCACGCTGCTTCAGATCAACATACTCCGAGTAGAAGCCTTCAATGTGCTTGCCATAGCCGGCCAGCACTGATTGATATTCCTGCCACAAACGCTCCAGCTTGCCCTCGCCCTGCCCCGTAATGTGTTCCAGTTTCAATTGCATCTAAAAGTTACAAATTGAAGAGAATTGTAGTTAGTCTTAATGACGCCATTGTGTGCTAGTCAAGCGTCTATTAAGCTGTCAGTGTTCGTGTCCATGTCACAGTCAATAAAAATATCAAAGTCAGCTGCGCTGGCTATAAAAGTGTCATGTATTGGAGTTGGGGCAAACAGTGCTGGAGATGTTGCGTCTACAGCTGCTCATCTTACTTGGCTGCTACTGTGGTACATACAGCTTGAAGTGTCGCTCCCAGGAAGGCGCCAGCGATGCAGAGCTCAAAAGGATAACGCGCAGTTGCATGCAACGCGCCGGAAGCAGCAGTATGAGCAGCAACAACCAGGACGATAGCGATCGACGTTATGGCAATCAAAGATATAATTTTGATAGCTCCTATAATGGTCAGGACTACGGGCAAGCACATGGTCAAGGACATGGACAAGGATACGGACAAGGATATGGACAAGGGCAGGGACAAGGGCAGGGACAAGGGCAAGGTCAAGATTACGGACAAGGGCAAGCACAAGGCCAAGGCCAAGGACAAGGACAAGGATATGGACAAGGATATGGACAAGGATATGGACAAGGACAAGGACAGGGACAAGGACAGCGGCAACAGTCCTATGACCATCGCTGGCAGCGCAGTGTAAAGCAATCGGACATGAATAACAACAACAACAAGACAAACAACACTGGAGAATTGGGTTCCTGCGTGGCACAGTGTTTCTTTGAGGAAATGAACATGGTAATGATGAGAGAGAAAGATGGAATCGGCATATCAGAAGATACCTTTTGTATATATCCTTTATTATTTTCAATTCTATAACTGCTCATTGCAGGTGGATGGCAGCGGTCAGCCGGATCGTCGAAAGGTCAGCTATTTGCTGACCAAGGATCTGCGTGATCGTGAGCTGCGCAATTTCTATATGGATACGGTGCAGCAATGCTTTCGCTATCTGGAGCAGAGTCGCTACAACAACAATAGCAACAACAGGTGTAATCAATCACGTGAGCTAATCAAATGCATGTCGGAGTATGCCAAGGCACAGTGCGATGATTGGGAGGAGTATAGCAATATGTTGTTCAATTAGGCTGCTACTTACGCCAGCTTTGAGATCCTCGACACGATCGAGAAAACGTTCGTGATTGTTTTTAACATCGCGATCGGTGGTCTCCTCAATTTGATAGAAAACGCACTCCAGCTGCTGCTGTGAATCCGCTTGCATGCCCTTAAAAAAGGTTGAGTCCTTGTTCCATTCGTTTAGCACCGCCTGCTTATCATCCTCATATATGCATTTAAAGAACTCTATTCGGCTCTTGTGTATATCTGGTTTTTGAGGGTTTATCAAAGGTTTATTGTTTTGTGTAAGCTAAATAAACATTTCTTTAGTTTTACCTATGATTTTGTCAATGTTTTCCATATGCGACTGCTGAAGATTGCCGTACATATCCTCTGTGGAATTAATATCGCCAATGAGACGTTGTATGACCTGATCCTTGCGTTTTAGTGCATCCTTGAAGAACAGCTCTACGTCAACTATTTCTCGTCTTAGATCTTGTATCTTCACCTGACGCAATATGGTGCGCCATTCCTGATTGATTTTGGCCATGTTCAGGCGACAAAAGGCATCCTCGCGTTTAAGTTTGTTCTGCGCAAAGATTTTGAAAAAGTATAAAATGTAAAAAAATACTTTGAAAACAAATAAGTTAAAATAAAGACGAAACAAGAACCAAATAGGTTCAGTTGTGTAAATCTGCGAGGGCTGTTTAACAAGTCTTTAGAAGCTGCATCGTCTCTACCTTCATATAAAGCGCAATTAGCTGCATTTTGCGTCTCCTGGTCTCCTCTTCTGCATCCGCACGCATTTGCAAGTATCTGGCGCGTTCCTCCTCGGACATTTTGGCCAGCTTGTTGCCCTTTCCCTTGCCCTTTTTGCCCATCTTAAGTGTTTCAATTGATTGCCAAAAGCCGCTTATTAAATTTCAGAGGACAGTATGCGACTAATTAAGCGAACAAGTTAAACACAAAGCTCAATTCACAAAATACAATAAAAAATCAACAAAAGCCAATAACAACGTCACCCCGTTCACAGCTGCCATGGCGACCCGTCTCTAGAACAACCACCCCCTACTAAAAAAAAAAACCCATTTGGTTGTCAGCTTTGCTGTTTGCTCGTCAACATAATGCCAACAATTTGAACATGCATTAACTAAATGTCCAACCATTTCAAAGCTCATTAAAGCTATACACAATTGATTTGGGTGCTGACCGGGCCTAAACCTTGCCATATAAATGGCTAGACAGGCTGTTTCAGATATTCAAAGCTGTCACCATGTTGAAACACATATTTGTGGTTACCTTTGCGATGCTGACGCTGCTGGTGGTGAGTCGAACCGGAACAGATGAACAATTGCAGCTATTTATAGCTATTCTCCTATTTCACCCACAGTCCCGACAATCTGCCATACGCATCCACTGTCGTCATATGGAACGCATACATGAGGATCATATACATTACTGTTGCAAACATCCGGATGGCCACAACAATGTCACCGAGATGTGCGCCAAGCAAACCAACTTTCTGCTGCCCTCCCTCAACGAGGAAGCCATTGAGGATGTCACCGTGGATCAGGCTATGAGTGGCACCTGTTGGGCCAAGTGTGTCTTTGATCATTACAAATTCATGGAGGGCGACACGCTCAATATGTTAAATGTGCGTAGTCATTATAAAACTGTGTACAAATTAGATCCGGAATATGAAACTGAAATGTTGGCTGCCTTTAACGATTGCCACTCCAAAAGTAAGCACTCCATTGCCGCTGTCAAGCATTAAACTAATCTATGAGCATACTTTCAGCTGAGGAGGCTACTGCTGAGTTCCTGTCCTTGCCACTTGTACGTGCCTTTAGCTCTACTCATTGCAAGCCAATGTCCAGCATCATATTGTCTTGCGTCATACACAATTTCTTTCACAACTGCCCCAAAAGTCGTTGGTCCAATACGCCGGAGTGTGTCGAGACTTTGGCATTCGCAAAGAAGTGCAAGGATGTGCTGACTACTATGTAAATGCAGACTAAAATTGCTTTCGGCTTGGATTAAAAAACGTACTTTTGGTCGCCTCGACAAAAGCTTCATGGTGTTTTTTCAAATTATTTTTTCTAAGTATTGGCTTGCTTTAGATCATATCTTGACATGTCCTTTAAAAGTTCAATCAAATATTAAACTACAAATGCGAAAAAAACTATTTCCGCGTTTCATTTTAAGTATTCTATGTATGTATTTTAATTAAGTTTTTTTAAATTATGCATGCCAGGTACTTGCAACTTGCTTATCATCTGTCTCATCTCAATAAAATTTTTGGATCCGGCGGAATTCTTATGGAAATTTTCGTCCCGATTTCATCTTCAGAATACATCATTATTTATTTATTTTATTTATTTTTATTTATTATTTTATGGTTATTCAGAATTGAAAATAAAAAAAAACATAATTTAAGTTATAAAATTTAAAAATTAAAATTTATTTTGACATTAATATTATATTAATTTGGTGGATTATAATGAAAATGAGATTGGGAAAGAACCCAGCAAACAAATCAGTCATATTTATTATGAATAACTCATCAAAATCAACATTCGTCTTCTAATTTAAAGCATCAAACTAAAGGATGGACTTGCTAGAACTAATTGATTTATAACTAATAAATATAGAATTTTTATATTAAGCAGTTTTGGTTCTTTATTATATGTATGATAAAATGCATTTGATTACAATGTGGCTAAAGCATCGTGACACTTCCTGCTAAACTCCAGTGTAGTCTCGCATTCCTGGGTCTTGGACCAACGATCAGTTGGACAATTATGGAAAAACTGTCTGATGACACAGGCCATAATAACACTGGGTTTGGGCTCACAGAAGTTCTGTGACATTTGCATAAAAACATGACTGGATAGGAATTTCGCAGTGTTCTCCTCAGCTGTAATACAAATGGAATTAAAAAGTGTTGCAGCAAGGTTAGCTAAGGATTTGACTTACTCTTGCCATGACAGTGATCAAAGGCGCTGATCATTTCCTTAACATACTCTGGATCATCAGTGTACGTATCAGTATAGTGTTTCTTAACTGCCGCCATATCTAAGTTATTGTCCTTCATAAAGTTTAGTTTGCCAAATACGCATTTGGCAAAGCAGGATGCGGCAATGGCGCGATCGGCGGTCAGATCGACAATGGATTGTTCCTTTGGGTTGGGCAATTTGAAGCTGGTTTCCTTGGCGCAGCTCTCAAAGATCTCATTGTAGCCATCGGGATGCTTGCAGCACAAATGAATGTGATCTTCGTTCACAGTCTCCGGTTTCTCACAGTCAATTTTAATGGCGCCGGCAAACTTAAAGAGACTTATATTATTTTTTTTGTTAGAAACTTATTTTAGTAACTTACCCAAACTAGATAGGTGAATGTTATGGAAATTGCCAGTTTCATTTTTGTGCAAACTTTATTACAATTTTAGCCATCTATGCGCTGTTTATATAGAAGCTGAAATTTAAATGAATTAATTTGGTTGAATAAATTTAATGCAGCATCATCATGATATGAAATCTTTAGACTAACAGATTTGTTTTTGTTGCGATTCATTACACAAGTGGACTACATTATTTTACATAATTATAATTAGTCATTAAAGTGTTACATTTAATTAGGCAAACAAATTATAATTAAGCTACTAATAATTGCATGCAATGTTATAAAACTTGGCCCAAACACACAAACCCATTTCATTCTATAAACTCAAATTCAAATTCAAGGTACAATGGTTAAACTGAATAATACGCTGATAAATCTGCTACTTGGCTGTGTTGCCATTGCTCAAGTCCTGGCACAGGACTCCGAAGTTGTGGCTACCGATGCTGTCTCAATAGAAAACTTGAATGAGGAACATTGTGGCCAGGAGGTGAGCAGCTTAACCTTCTATGCTAAGCCTGAATCAATTAACTAATTAACGGTAATGCTAGCGCAGTGGATGCTGCTCGGAGATGTTTCTGGGTGATAACGAGAATCTGATCAAATGCTTTGCTATACACTCTATGAAATTGCCACCCGATGGCGATGTAGACATGAGCAAAAGTTTCAAGTTTCTTTCGGTTGGTATTTGAATTAACTTTGCTTTGTATACATTTCAACTAGTACTTTTCTCGCAGTGTTTCGTAGAGTGTCTTTACAAGCAGCGAAAGTATATTGGCAAGAGTGATACAATCAATATGAAAATGGTGAAGCTCGATGCGGAGCAAATGTATGCGGATCGACCTAAGGAGAAGGAGTATCACATCAGACAGTTTGAATTCTGTCGCAAAGATGGTAGGACTTTTAAATCTATTTACTCTCTTTCTTAAATCCTATTCTTATTGCTTAGCTCTTAACGTATACGGCATGGTTAAGGCCAGTCCGGGTGCCAAGTCGCTGCTAAAGAACGCGTGTAGACCTTATCTATTGATGGTTTATCTATGCCAATCGGAGTATCACTCAAAACACGAGTGTCCTTATTTCCGTTGGGAGGGTATCACCAAAGCGGGCACCAAGCAAATCTGCAAAGATGCACGAGCCAAGTGTTATGAAATCGATGGTATTGCAGCACCCAAAGATTTGTAATAGTTGTAAAATACTTGAAGTTGTTTATGATTCATAAATCAAATACAAAAAATACATAAATATACAAATATATACATACAAAATACACAAACAAGGGATTTATATATACATATACACGGCTTTCACAAATGTCTGGAAATTATACAGTGCGCAGAGTCACCCTCGACGACCTTAATGCGATCGAATCTCTTATAAACGAACCAAATGCCAAATGGTTCGGTAACAAACGACCCAAATACGAAGCAAGGAAAACACTCTTCAAGAACTACCAGACTCATCGCCTGGTTGTTGTGCATAATAACCCACAGGAGACCGGATTGATAGCATATGCCGAGTTCCGGAACTATCCAGCGATTGGTCCATTACCCAGCGATAGCTGGCTAGAATGGTTATACCAAAGATATTGGTAAATGCCTAATATAAATATGTAGGCAATGTTTAATAAACAAACTTTCCATAGCATAACAATCTCTATAAGTTGGCTGAATACGCTGTTCTTCAACTTTTGCATCTATAGAAATGAGCATCCAGAGGCGCTTCTTGTTATTCTCAGAGAGGTCTTCTATATAGAGAATCGTATTGTATATCTGATAACAGTTAAGACGCCAGTAGTGCAAGATCATCTTCCTTATATCGAGTGCTTTGAAGAATTGGAAAAGTATGCAAAGGTCTACTATCCTCGTGAGTTTAGCATTGGGTCAAACACGAATACGCAATCGATATATATCACTGAACGATACAGGATACTGCCAAAGATAACATATCGCAAGGCCCTGTAAGTGCTTAAATTTAAGGTCTCTGATACTGAAAAGTCTTAAACCAGTTTTGTATCCCAAGTTATTTTAAACTGCCTTTGAAGTTCCGAAATTCTCAAAAGTTCCTTATAAAATCAAGAATTTAATTACAGTTTTTTTTCTCATTTGGAAATTTGCGTTAAGATAAGGGTTCTTTTCGAAACTGACATGATTTTTTGGGTAGACGCTAAATTTACCGAAAACTCCATGTTGATAACAACTCTAACAAACAAAATTTCCCATGTTTAGCGCAGAAGATAATGATGATATAATTGAGATACACGCAAATGAATTACCCGAAATGCAAGCTGAATTGGGTGACTTTTATATAGCCGAAGAACTGATGCGTCAGGATGAGAATGCTAAGAATACTGTTTTGATTGTGGCTGAGATTGAAAACGAGCGTCAGGAAATATTGACAGCGGGCTTCATGTGGCTAACGACAGATGTGGACATTAGATTCTATGTTAAAAACTACGATTTGGAAATTTTTGGCAATCTTATGAAGTTTTCAAGCATTACTCCACACACTCACTATGAGCACATATGTGTCTTGTGAGTACCCAAAAAATATAATACACATAGATTTGATCAGTTATAATTAGCATATATACAGATCGGCTGAACATAAGGCTGAGGCCAATCTATTCACAGTAGATGCTATGGATGATTTGGATGCAGCGACCATTATTGGCGGCGTGCAACGCAATGATAGTGGTATAAGGTAGGATAATATCAACGGATATTTCAGTTTTGACTACATTTCTCATTTAGTGTGGCAAGTGCGAGCAAGTTTAAAGTGAGCTCAATTCATGGCACAATTGTTGAAGCAAATATTTCAAGCAGTCAGGATAAATTTTATATGCGAGAATTTCTGTATCTCAAATTTCAGTATATATTCGATAGTAAGTTTTTGACTTTATAAAGAGAGAACGTTATTTACTTTTTTTGTTTGTATACTTAGGGCTAATTACGATTGACTACTATGTCAATGAGCAAAATAAGAGCATTAATCTGTTTTATAACAAGGATAAAAGCTCCACTGATACGGATGATCTTCAAAAGGCATCCAATGTCTTTGCCTTGAGATACGTTTGTGCACACAAAGACTTTCCTATAGAGCGTTTATATAACTTTCTAGGCGCCATGTTTTCTGTTTTTCCTGATCGTGATTATTGTATAATGACCATTCCGAAGAGTGTCAATTCCTTGCGCAGTCACGATGAAGCGCTCAAATATTTTATGGCAAGTCACAAAAATAAATTATAAAATTTTTGTTTTGATTGATTTGATTTTGCAGCCAGTGGCAATGCGTCCCTCTGATGTGAGCAACTTGGATGAGATTTATATAACACATCGTAGCACAATATTTGGTGAAATCAGGTATGTTAAGTCCTTTCAATATATACTAAAACTGAACTGAGCCTTGTCTAGTCTGCATCGCTTACAAAGCGAAGATGTCGAGGTGGTTAGTAGTCTTGCTTGGGACAGAAAAAGGCTTTCATATCTACCCGAAGGATCAACGAACAGCAGTTTTTCATTTGCCTCCAAAGTCAATGCATTTGCCGACAATGAAAATGAGGTACGGGTCATAAATGACATAATGTCTGATGTCCTAAATAATGAATGCAGTGATTTTGATGTGTTTACCATACGTTGTGGCGACTCGACTAAATCGGCCAAGGAGAATACGACCGTTGGCTATGTAATACTAAGAAGCTTCCTTCATCATCATGAGCTGCATCATCATTATCATCTGCCCAAATATGATGATCATTTGAATAACAAACGCGCGGAGATTATATCACTCAGATTGCATCCACTTTTTAATAACAGCAGCGATTTGGTTTTTAGAAATCTGGCAGGCAAAACTAACTATTTTGATTTCTATTTTATTTGCACACGTAACGTAAGCCATTATAAAATCATTTAATATGTATAGTTAAATATTTATAGATGTTTGTTTTACAGTTTAGTTTATTTACAAACGATCTAAAGACCATGATGATGCTCATTGAGCCTAATGTGAGGAAGAAATATCCATTTGAATCGATGCCAACAATATCAAAACCCACGCGTGCTATAAAAGGTCTACCGATTCACGATTACCAACGGGATCATTTGATTGTCTTTCGAAACAAGCTGAATCCATCCAAATGGTTTGGCACCTCCAACAGGTTGATCATCCTTGGCTTTACCCCGGTATGCAAAGCATTCCTGCGCCAGCTAATCTTTCTGTGGAACAGCAAGGAGTAAGTCAAGTAGCCTAAACACTTTAAGGACAACTACTCAAACAAAATAAACCATTCTGCAGTCATAAGAACTCGGAGAGTTACACCTGCCTGCCACGTTTACAGGTTACGGTAATTGCGAGTCCTGGCACAGTGGAGGCTGAGTATGATTGTATGTTTCGATGTCCGCACTGCGAGAATTCAAAGAGCTGTTATATGACTTATCAGAATCATAGCTGCTACATCCGTGATGTAACTGTTCGTATGGATCTGCGGTATTGGGTACACTTTGTGACTGGACGCGTGAATTACATAGACAGGTAAAAAAGGGAGATCTTGACACTTTGTATGCCTATGGTAAACTGTGGAAAAAATCTGCGTTCATACAGACGGACGGACAGACGGACGGACGTACATTTCACAACCCCAATATACACATTTTTCTTTTTTTTCTTCAAATAAATTAAAAACAAGTAAGAACGTTGCAGTCGGGCTCACCCGACTGCGATATACTCTGTTTTCTGTACGTATATTAAATTAAATTCTTTTAAAGACTACTTATATGTATATGCTACGAACTATAAAATTCTTTCTACTAAGTGCAGAACGCTGCAAGCGCCCAAAGCAGAGCGAGACGCGTACTTGTCAAATTGATCGCTCGTTTACTGGGGCGAGGGTGGGCGTGGCATAATTTTTTTTCTCCAATCTATTGAAGAGTTCAAATGGAGTCATACTGCAAAATTTGGGGTTTGTAGCTATAAGGGTGTAGGAGATACATGTAGGGTACAGGTTTAGCTCATTTGCGGGGGCGGTTGTGGGCGTGGCATATTTTTTTTGGCAGGTCGGTCAAGGATGTGGTCAATAGCCTTTATGTCAAATTTGGTTACTCAAGCTATAAAACTGTGGAAGATATAGGTTTTTGCGGTTTGTGGGGGAAGAGGTGGGGGTGGGGGGGAGATCTTGACACTTTGTCTGACTATGGTATATACCAACATGTATGCCAAGTTTGGATGCTCTAGCTTCAAAACTGTGGAAAAAAACTGCGTTCATACGGACGGACGGACAGACGGACGGACGGACATTTCACAAACCCAATTTACTCTTTTTTTCCATTTTGGAAAACAGAGTATAAAAAGAGTATAAAAAGACAAAATTTACTTTCAGATAAATCCCAGCGGCGTGCTGATGATAAATACCATTGCAAAAAAAAAAAACTTAATTCTTAAACTGATTTTTTCTATTGCAGCTATAAGATAAAGTCATCCGATTTTGATAAATCGTGTTCAAATTGTGTAGAATATAATAGAATTGAGTACTATCGAGTTTGGCTGAAACATCTGGATAAACAGAAAAGTTTTTCATACAAAAACTAATTGTTTAACAGATTTTTCCTAAGATACAATCGACCGATTTTAATGAAATTTGGTCAGTATGTCAACAACATACCAAAACACAGAATTTATGAGTTTGGTTAATATAACTTAAGAAACTACAAAGTTTTTGATACCAAAATGTAATTTTAAACGATTGTTCCTATGGCAGCTATAGATATAGTCGTCCGACATTTATGAAATTTTGTCAACATTTGAGGAATATGCTTAAACTTAGATGAAAGTAAACTTTAATGAGTTATTTTAAAAAACAAACATGTTTTTCATACAAAAACCTTAATTTTTATTTGTTCCTATGACATATGTATATAGTAGTCCGTTTTGGCCGATACCGACATAGTTATTACCTGCAAAAAGAATAAGCTTCTGTGCCAAGTTTCATGAAGATAGTTTTAAAACTGAGAGATTAGTTATATAATAATGCTTTTTGAGAAAATACACATATTAAATTGATAATGATAATATATTCTTTACAGACAAAACAAGTATGTGAAAGTCAACCAGAGCTGCGAAGTCTTTTATGATACTTTGCTGCTCATGCACTCTAGAGATTATAATTTAAGAAGGTCTTCATTGGATGAGAAAGGAAGACTGCCCGCAAATTTTCTCGAAATCAACGATCGCATTGATAAGTTTAAATTGTTTTACAAGCTTCGTGTACTTTTGGAGGAGCATAAACGACATCATCTTATACTTATCTATGGCTCGAATCTGAACACCTATGAGTGCATTGCCTTCCTAATTTCACATGGCGTCAGTCCTGCCCGAGTGGTGCTCGTGGTGCCCCATTGTAAGCTTGGAACTGAAGAAGAGCAGAAATTTCAGAAACCACATATTGATAAAAACGTGCAGTTTGTACTAGAGGATATGCTAGAAGATTTGGAGGTAGAAATTCATAGTGGTCTTATATTCTCTCATTGGGTACAACATAATTCGGCCAATTTCATTATTGAAGTTGTATTCACGCCGTTGACCTACAACAAGGAGACACGCTTCGACTGTGACTTGTTTATATCCTTCGAAGAGGGACACATGAACGAACGAACTAAGACCTGTAAGTTTATTAATGAAATCTTAAAATTTTTTAAATTTTGTCGTTGTATTTTTTAAGGGTTAACTAAATCGGGCATTGAACTCGACGGCTATAGCATATTAGTTGACAAGAACTTTCGAACAAATGATCCAGAGATTTATGCGGTGGGCAAATTCATTAAAATAAAAGAACAAGTCAACCATCAATACCAATACACAAGCGATAGAGAAACTGCCAGCAAGGTAGATCTTGATCATAAACTATACTTAATCAACCAATTAATATAAATATCTCTTAAACAGTTAATGAAGATACTAGAACTTTCTACTGATGACAAGCCTTTTGAATATAAATACGCGCAGCCTTCATATTTTCAGGCCATTCTGCCGCTAAACTATTATATTACAAGGGTGACAATGCCAAGTCGATATTTGGTTAGTCAATTTATTGGATGTAAAAGCTGTAGTTTAACAACCTATAGAAATCAAACCTTTTGTCGCATTGGACTTACGCGAAAGTTAATTGTGGACGAGATAGTTATTGTCACGAAAAAGGTAAACTTATAAGTACATTGTTCAAAAGTTGGTATCATACGATTTATATTTGTAGGATACTCCATTTGATTATCTGGAACACTTCTGTGGCAAGCACGAAACAATGCTTAATAATCTAAGATCACGTTATAAGGCTGGAAACATCAAATGTTTAATGAATTTTCTACAAGAGCCTTGGACGGAGCTATTAATGCATAAAGACTTTGAAGATTTACAGGCTGAGAATCACAAAGCTTTGAAGCCAATGATTCAAACTTTAGATATTGTAAGTATTGTATTTCTTAAGCATTTTTTTTGGGTAATCAAAACTCATATATTTTGTACAGTATAAGACCTATTCGGAAAAAAACTTTCAAGAGCTAAATCAACACATTTTGGAACAAAATGTTCTTAATTTTATACGAAAGCGTCGCCAGGATTTTCAACACGAATTTGCGCTGCCAGAGGACTTTTCGGACAAAACTGTCAGAGATTCCATCAGGCCTAAAAATTGTAAATGAAATAACTTTGTAAACATTACATACAATAGATCCATGAATACTACAAAACTTTTTCCAATTTCTACATATACTTAAAATAATAATAACAACAATGAATCCAAACTATATCTGTTTTTAAAACTCCTTATAGCGTAGACTTGCCCATAACGTTGATGCATACAATATTCTTTAACTTCTACATTCACTCATCGACTGATGATACGATTAAAAATTAATTTTGATTATAGTTTTTTTTCGTAAGCACAAAGTGGCTTATTTACTTGTTGTGCGGCCACCTTACTACCCACCCAAGGAGTTTGACGATCTTGAAAAACATGGGAAGGTCTACTATCCTAGCGACTATGATATGTACAAAGGCAAGGACCTGCCTACAATTGTGCTCATGTCTCGCTCAAGCTTTGTGCCAGTCATCAGTCGAGAATTCTTCAGACCTGAGGATAATTATTGTTACTGAGGTGCAGACAAAGGACTTTTTGGACAAAGCTGTGAGAGATTCCATCAAGGCTTAAAAAACTAAACCAAAATTTTATATAAAATAACTTTGTAAACATTACATACAGTAGGTCTATGAAATACTTTTTACATTTGTGCCACAATTCAATACTACAAAACTTTTTCCAATTTTTTCAAATACTTAAAATAATAACCATGGATACAGAATATATGATTCGCACGGCCAATATATATGACGTTGATCTAATTGATGAGCTGTTTGCCGCACATTCAGCACGATACTTCGGTGAGAAGCAGGAACCACCGTTGTCTAAGTTATTCTATGAATACAAAACCCATCGCTTCGTTGTGTTTGAGGCCAACAATCCAAAGACGATTGTGGCCTATACTGAGTTTTGTATTTATCCCAATATTGGTGTTCTCGCCAATGATTCTTGGATCGAGTGGTTAAAATGTCGTTTTTGGTAAGCTAAACTATTCGATGGTTGACAAGATATGTTTTTAAAACTCCTTATAGCGTAGATTTGCCCATAACGTTGATGAATACAATATTCTTTAACTTCTACATTCACTCTTCGACTGATGATACGATTTTAAAGTTAATTTTGATGGAAGTTTTTTATCGTGAGCACAAAGTTGCCTATTTGATTGTTATACGGCCACCTAACTATCCACCCAAGGAGTATGAGGATCTTGAAAAATATGGTAAGGTCTACTATCCCATCGACTATGATATGTACAAACGGAAGGATTTGCCCACAATTGTGCTTATGTCTCGCACAACCTTTATGCCAGTCATCAGCTTTCGTAAGGCCCTGTAAGTATGTAATTTATAGTTCTAGTTTTATATACTTAAGTCGAGAATACTTCAGACCTGAGGATAATGATGATGTTATCGATATGATTGACTATGAGGAGCCGCAAATGCGCGAGGAGCAAGGTGATTACTTCATTGCAGAATTGCTGATGAGCGCGGAAACTGGCAAAATGGATAAGGACAAAATTATTGTTACTGAGGTGCGGAACAAAAAAATTAAAGAAATTTACTTAGTTAACTTAAGTTGTCCTGTGTACTCAGGAAAGCGATTCAGCAACCGGAGGCAGCACAGGCATGATGTGGCTTTCGGAAGATGTTGACATTGAGAAGCTGGTTACCAATTTTGACTTGGAGGGTTTGGGCAACTTGGTGACATGTTCACCGGATTTACCACATGGCACTCTAAAGTTTGAAGTCTTGTAAGTAAGCTAATGAGTTGTTCATTTGAAAGTAGTTTTCATAAAATATTGTATTCAATAGAACGGCCGAGCAGCGACGTTATTGTAAAGTTATTACTAGCGTACCTTATACAAAGCGACGCAGTGTTTACTTAGAACCTAATCAAAAGCGAAGATTATCGGAAAAGGAGCGTCTATATACAAAATTCAAATACATTAGCGATGGTAAGTAGCAGCGGATTATACACAAAACAAAACTTAAGTGCTTATAACTTTAATTACAGAGTTTAATAAAAGTAGCACGTATTTGAAAACAGTACCAAAAACTCTGGAAATAACATTCGATCTGACCAAAAAAACAAAGAGACTAAAACAAAGCCTAAATAGTGCATCCAGGGCCTTTGTATTAAGGAACTTCATACTGCATCCCAGTCTTAGATTGGAGTATACCTATTATTATCTTTGTGCCATGTTCAGCGCATATCCAGATCGTGATTACTGCGTAGTACCTATTGCACCTGGCACAAAGTATTCCCATAGTCTGTGGGCATTGTTAAGTTTCTTTATAGTAAGTATTTTCTATTGAACCAAATACTGTTTTCCAACAAAAACTATCCTTATAGCGTGTGCAACATCGACCCAGTTGCGCCATGCCAGATGAGGTTTTTGTTGCACATCGCAGTTCGATAAGCACGGAGCTAAGCGTTTATGCCTTGGTGCAGGATGATATAGATGATGTTATCAATATGCTGCATAATCCCAGTGAACGAAATAGCATCGACTATGAGCCCAATGAAACAATTAGCCGTCTTATTGGCATTGTGAAAACTGTAAGCTTCGACGTCCTGCACAATCTGAGATCTGAGTTTAGCATGTGGATTGTACGTTGTGGCAACTTGGGTCGGGAGAACAGCACAGCAGTTGGATTTATAATTCTGCGGTGAGTGAACATGCTCCTTAATATGTTTATTTTTATTAATAAATAAATCATTTCCGGTTTGCAGTCCATTTACCAACTATAGCACAGTCTACAAGCAGTTCATGCTGCCTTTTGACGAAGACTTTCTGACCTTTGACCGTGGCGAGATTGTTATGCTCCGACTGCATCCTTATTTTCACATGTGGGCCGACGAGATCTTACGCACCGTGGCCATTAGAACATCCTTTCGAGAACTCTTGTACTTTCAACTGATGAAGGTAAGTGTGTACTCAAAGTTTTGGAACTAACAATAATATCTAAAACTTGATCTTAGGGTTTTGAGTTACCCAACGATTTGGCCAGCAGAATGATGCCAGTGGAGCCACGTCGCCTCTCCAGGAACTGGTTCATGGATGCAAATAGCTCCGAATGCTTTAGGCGATCATCTAGGCTTGTCGATCTGCCAAAGATTAACTGCGTTAAAGATCAATATTATCTATTCCGTCACAATTTATTTAAAACCAGATATATTGGCAATCAAACTGCTTTGGTAATTGTGGGCTTCTCGGACATATGCAAAGCCTTTCTACGGCTCATGGTGTTTGACTGGAATACACCAGAGTAAGCTATATAATATTGTATATATATATATATGATATGGTATATATTTTCATATTATTATGCATAGCTTAAAGAATGTCAACACAAACAATTGTCTGCCCTCTGTGGATATTACGGTTCTGGTGCACTATGGCGAGATTGAAGCTGAATACGATCATGACTTCTCTTGTGCTTTCTGTGACAGCGATGACGATTGTTATTTGAGCAACTTTAACACTTGTCCCTTTGTGACAGATGCGACACAACGCTTGGATCTGCGCAACTGGATACACTTTGTGGCTGCCAAAATAGAATGTATTGATCGGTGAGTGATTAGTTATAAGTAAAACATTCATATTACGTATACGCAACTTTTGCAGTAATGAGAAATTAATTTGTTTGGACAACCACTGCAAAATCTACTATGATAAAATGCTGCTAATGTGTGAAACCAAGTTTGGGCTACCAGATGTAATGCAGCCACGGAAATCCAATCCTATGTATGGCATCCCAGATGAAGGAGAGACGGAGTTGACCACGGCTAACAGGGATGGTATACCATACAACTATGCCCATATCAATGGACGTCTGGACAAGATAACGTTATATCACAAGCTTATTGAACTCAACAACAGCAAAATAAACACTAAAAGGGTTATCGTCTATGGTTATTGCTTGGCTGCACATGAGTGTATTGATTTTCTTCTGAAGCATGGTTGTCAGACCAAGGATATTGTGTTAGTGCAGCCACATAAAATACAGCAGCCGGAATTTTTAAATGATCCCACAATTGATACGAATCTGGACAACATTTTGATACAAATGGTCATTGATATGGGCATCGAAGTGCACGAATCGGCAAATTTTCATAACTTTACGCTATATGAAACTGCATACTTCATTAAGACGGTTAATTTTAAAAGATTTGGCACTGGCGAAGAACTGTTCATGACCTGTGATCTGTTTATAAGTTTTATTAAAGTTAATCTTACTGCAAGAGTTGAACGAGGTAAGATATTTGTGCTATGAGTAGATGTCACAGTTAATGTTATCGCTTTTCTCAGTGCTTGTTGAAAGTGGAGTTCTTGTGAAGAATAGAAAAGTTCTGGTAGATGAGGACTATTGCACAAATGATCCGAATATTTATGCAGCTGGCAGGCATGCTCGCATTGCTTGGGATGTATTCTATCAGTATAGTAATGTTAACGAACTCGAAATGGCTGAAAAGGTGAGTTGCCATTAAGATTAGTATAATTCATTTAACATGTTTTGCTTTTCCAGTTGATTGATATATTGGATCTGAGTCAGGAACCGTATACCAGTGAGCGTAGATTCAGCAAACCCTGCTTATTCCATGCCCTGCTGCCCATGGACTATAAAGTCTTCAAGATAACGATTCCCAAACGTTATTTGCTGGGCAAACTGTCCAATAAGTATAGCCATTATATGACCACATACGAAGCAGGCGAGTTTTGTCGCATTCGAATGAGTAAAAAACTAATTGTGGAGGAGATTGCCGTTATTACCCGCAATGTAGGTGACTTATAATAATAATAATAATATTGATAATATTAATACACAATCTTTTTACAGTTGGATAGGCCTCTATTTTTTCTGGAGTACTTTTGTGGCAAGCACGAGACATTGCTCAATAGCCTTAGAGTTAAGTGGAAGCTCGGTTTGATTAAGAATTTTGTTACATTTCTTGAGGAACCATGGACGGAATATATTATGCATGATCGTTTCAGTGAGATGCAAGCCAAAAATCATGCAACACTCATCTCGCTTCTGCATCAGACGCACAGTGGGGTCAAGGGCATGCATTTGGGTGAATCTGAATTTGAAGAGGCATCCAAGCACTTTCTGGAAGCCAATCTGCTTAAATTTCTGCGCAAACATCGCAAGGAGTTTATTAATAAGATTGCATTGCCCGAGGATTGGGAACGTTTGTCTACTGTATAGGTTGTACGTGTGTATATTTGTATATTTGTATCGATAACATTGTATTACATAGTATAATAACTAAAACTATAAGAACAGAAAGCTATTTATCGTAGCGCCGAAGCCTTTAACTTAGCTTTATATTGCCAAACATCTGTAGAATTATGGTTATCGATTCGTTTCGTTCAGTATTAAAGTAAACTAGTTAGTACTCGTAACATATGTATGTGTATATATATAAATGTTATATATACTTAATAGTTGTCCGTAAGGTCTGTTTTGTATATATCTTCATATACATATACTACAATTATTAGATATATCCGTTAGAGCGGGACACAGGCGGCACGACGCTGTGCAACTGCCGGCTGATATCGAACAGGGGGGCGGCTTAGGCCACTGGGGAAGACGATGACATGATGATTGAGCTGGCCTCATATGCCCTGCAAATACCTTCGTAACTCCTCCTCAGTGTCGAAGATCATGACGGGGAAGGGCGAGCCAGGCACAAATTCGCCAGCCCACTTAACCTCCACGCGATAGTCTCCTGGCTCCGTTGGATCGTACTATAAAACATATATGGATTAGTTTATTATCTTTAGAGCTGTGTATTTGTGTGTGCTTACCTTGCACAGTATGGTGCGATCCTTTTGACTCTCACGCTGCATCTCCACGCGAAAGGCACCCTTGGGACCGCGCACACGCACCGTCAGCTGTCCGGCGCCAGCGCCGCGTGTGTCGCAAATGAAGCGGGATTGGAAGGTGGCCAAAACGCCATGTTCAATGCCGGGACCGTAGACGCGTACCTGATAAAACGATATTTATATAGTAAGGATATGACTTGGTGTTTCATTCAAGTATCCATTAGACTCACCTTGCTGGCATCGGGTGCACCCGCCACTTTCAAAGCAAACGGCGAGCCGGGCACATTTTGTCCGCCGTATTTGATCGTAAGCAGATGGCGACCCGGCTCCTGTGGCTTAATGTTCAGCGTAAAGGTGGCATCGCCATGGTCATACAGTTCACAATAGGCTACCTTGCGTGCACCGGCGCAGTGTGCGGTCAATTCGCCAGGACCTGCGCGTCGCGTGTCTATCCAAGACTTGATATCCTTGCCAACGATGCCATGCCGCAGGCCTTCGCCGGATGCAATAACCTTTGAGGCGTCCATCGAAGAGCCCACGGCAACGGTGAGTGGACAGCCCTTGACCAGGCGGCCGTTCCACTTCACTGACAGCGTCAGTGTGCCTGTTACGGATTTCTGTGGCGTGTATGAGGCCAGCCAGATATTCTCGCTGGGACGCGGCTGTGCCAGACTGACGGGCAACGCAGTGTTGTCCTGTGTAATCAAAATGACTTCGGGCCGGCCGGCGGGCGCATTGGAGGCATCGATGGTGAAATGCGCTGCTTCGCCAGCTTGAGCGGCAGCTAGACCGCGACCCATGAGCACCACTTTATCGGCGGCCTGCTGGCCCGTCACGAAGGCGCTGCGTGGACACTGTGTGAGGGTCAGTCCGCTCCAGGTCAAGTCCAGATCATGCTCACCGGCGGCCAGATTGTCACCAATGATGTTAAGGCACATTTTGCCATCGGCCAGCTTGTCCACGGGTATTTCAATGCCATCGATGTTGCAGACCAGCTTGCCTGGTCCAGCGTTCTCCACATCAAAGACAATGCGAGCGGGCAGAATGAGACGACCATCATGATCCACCAGCGTGCCCCAGCCACCCACAGGTGTTACCTTTGTGGATTCCACGCAGACAACACGCCAAGGCGAGCCAGGCAGACTGCCGCGATTGGGGCAGCTGGCACGAATCTCATAGCTGCCCACAGACAAAATGGCATACGAAATGCGCCACTCGTTGTTGCCCAGCGCCTTGATCTTTGGCTCGATGCGTTCACCAAACTCGTCCACGCGCTCAATTTGCACATTGGGCGCAATGGGGCAATATACCACAAAGGAGGCCTCCTTGTTGCGATGACACACCTCCAGGCCATGGCCCGCGGCGCGTGCATCATTGCGCACTCCACTGGAGGAGGCACTAAATGTGAGCGGTGAGCTGGGAATCGTTTCGCCACCATACATGACCGTTAGCTTGTAGTTGCCCGGCTGGGAGGGCACAAATTCCACATGGTAGATGCCCTCAGTCTGCTCGTTGATGAGCACGGGCAGGCTCTGATTAGTGGGTGAAATGGCAAAGGCTTCCAGCTCGGCGGTGCCTGCATTGTCAGTGCGCACGGTGAAGCTATTGGAGCTGTGCAGCGCCAGCGGTTCCTTTGTGACGCCCTGTACGCTAACCTTGCTGCTGTCGAAGGCTTCGCAGGTGAAGGGACTGCCGGGCAGTGGTTTCGATTGATGTAGCACCTCTGTAAAAACAAGACAAAGATTGATTAGAGCTGATGGTGATTGCAAGGATTAGCTGCACCTACCGATCACACATTGTCCCGGCTTGTTGATGCTGAACTCTGCCTGCAGGTGTCCGTTCTTGGTCTGATAGCAGCGCACAGGCAGCGCCTGTCCACCGGGTCCAGAGACAACCACGTCGAATTCGCGTGCCGGCCGCTTGACCGTGTCAATGGCAAAGGATGTGGTCTTGCCCACGCGCGCCTGATACAGGCCCAGGCCGCTGACGCTGATCTCCTTGCCGGCACTGGCAGGCAGCACATTAATCTCCAGCGGTTTCAGCGATATGGGCACATCGTTAAACAGTATGCTGATCTTATGTGGCGCCACACGCGTCGGCTGATAAACAATCTCATAGATGCCCGTCTTGCTGGGTCCACGTATGGTGTGTGGCACCTCGTTGGAGCCACAACGCACTAGCGCCGACAGGTCACCCTGTCCGGCCTCGTTCAGCGAAACGCTTATGCTGGCTGGACGATGGCAAAGCGCCTCGCCCACATCGATGATCTTCACCAGCATGGGATCGAAGGCGCAAAGCGTGCGGCTGCCAATGTGTTGACGTGTCTCGCGATCAATAAACCGCAGCGTATAGTTGCCAGTCATGTGGGTGCGGAACTCTGCCGTCTGGCGGTTAATTGTATAGGGCACAGGCTTCTGATCCGGAGCCAGAATCTCAACGATCTGATCATCGGCGGCAAAATCAATGGCGGCCAAGCTACCTATTTGTATGTGCTGCGTGTGCTGCTGTATGTCCACACGGAAGGGACTTCCATCGACGGCTACCTCATTGAAGGTAATGTTGACATAGTGCGACTCGGTGCTCTGCGGCACAAAGGTAACATCGTAAAGGCCACGGGCGCAAGCCACCACCTCGGCCTTGACAGTGCTGCTGTCGGTGGACACCACTAGCTCGAGTGTGCCCTCACCAGCGCCTGCTGCATCCACGCTAAAGGTGACGGGCACACCCAATGTGGCTGGACCGTATTGTTGCTCCAGTCCGCTGATGCTAACGCGAGACACATCAAATACGTTGCAGCTAAAAGGCGAACCGTTAATATGCTGGTCGCTAGCCAAGACGCTGATCAGATGACGACCTACAGTGCTGGGCCGGAAGGAGGCGCTGTAGCTGCCGCCATCGTGCTGGCTTAGCTGACAGTGCTCATTGTCGCCGGCTGGCGAGGTGACAAATATTTGTGGCTCAATGCCCTCGAAGCCTTCCAGCTCAAAGGTATTATCCATCTTGACGGCCGCCTGCTTCAGACACTCACCCAGCGCCTGGGCGCGTGGCAATCCCAAAGAGCTGGCGGCAGCAGCTGCAATGTGGCAGCTAAAGGGTGAGCCCGGCACCGGGTGTCCATTGAAGCGCACGGAGAGTGAGTGTGCAGCGGCTTCTGTGGGCTTAAAATTGACCTTAAAGCGCGCATTGCCTTCGGATTGCACAAAGTTGGGCACATTCTTGCCATTGACAGCAACTATGATCTCCAGATTGCCAGCGCCCGCCTGTGAGGCATTGATGCCAAAGCTGACGCTCTTGTTCACCACACCTGGTCGTATATCTGTAACAATAACCTTTTCTGCAGAGTATGCTTTTAGCAGAAAAGGACTGCCTTCCACATGACCGCCACCGGGCAGGCGTACTTCCACAGAATGATCACCCACCTCCATGGGCTCAAACTTTACATTGTAGCCGAGCGTAGAGCCGAGTGCATCGATTTTAACCGGCACACTGCGTCTGGCTGGGCCCAGCACCTCAACCGTGGGCTTCGTGTCGGATTCCACCACAAATTCAAAGAGCCGACCCACGCTCACCTTATCCATCGTCTCGGGTGACTGTATGCGTGCCGCAGCTGCCACACGGCAGGTGAATGGTGAGCCAGGCACATCCTGGCTATTAAAACGCAGCTCAACTGTGTGACTCTCTGCTTCGCGCGGTGTGAAACTAATTGCATAGGTGTGCTGACCTTGCGCCTGTGCCGAGGTGGGCACGCGTCCGCCATTTACCGTGACTTCCAGATTGCCGGGGCCAGCCTGAGATGTTTCCACCAGAAAAGTAACGGGCTTGCCCACCGTTCCGCTGCTCACATTCTTCACCTTGATGGCGCTTACATCATAGACCTTTTAAAAAGGGAATTCAATTAGAAATTATCAGAAAAATTTTCTACCATGAAACATACTCAATCAGAGATAATCCCATCTATTTCATATCTTTAAAAATTAAACAAAAAAACTAATTTTAAAGTAATATAGAAGTTCATCGTACCAGGCCAGTTCTGGTGTTCAATTTCGTTAAGATATTGCGAAAACGATTTTCTCTTAAATGTTCATATTTCACATTTGTTAAGATTTTACGGCTTGAATTCACTTGCATTTGATCAAGGATTGACTGACATGTTACCATTAAGAAAAGATTCAATTCACTAGATGAACAATAAGTAAATTTTAAACCCTAAAAGAAATTTCAATTCTGCAAAATTTTTACGAAAGTGGAAACCGAACGATAAGAAATATTTTAATGCGAGATTAACTTATAAACTAAAAGTCAGTTGAACTTACCTTGGCTGCATAGGGGCTACCGGCAGTGGGTAATCCATTAACAGTTACATTGACACGATGCTCGCCGACGACGCGAGGCACAAACTCGGCCTTGAAGACGCCCTCGGCGGACTGATGAACTTGGGCGGGCACAGATTGGCCAGCGGGACCTGAGTCGTCCAATTTTGTGCAAAGTGCATTTTTGCATTTTGCATTTTATATATGTTTTAGTATTATTAAGTTTTTTTTTTTTTAATTAGGTTTGATTTTTGGATTTTCGATTGCGACGTGGCCGGAAACGAGTTTTAAGATGGTTTCATTTGATTGTTTTGTTGAAATTCGAAAATATTGAGCATGTTGTTGTTGTTGGTGTGTGGTATGGTTAGTGATTTATTTTGGTTTGTTTCATTTCGCGTAAGTAATAAAAAATTTGGAAAAATGTTTACTTGATTAGTTACGGCATTAAATTGAATTGAAAACAAAAAGTCTTAACATGAACGATGCCAACTGTGTTGTTAGTGGGATTTGTTATTGTCAAGATAAATTTGAAAGTGCGGTTAGTTTTATTTGGATTTTAATTCTATTTTGAAATATTTGATAAATTGATTTTCTTGACATTTTATCGAGTTTGTTGCCAGAAACGGGTTAGTAAACTGAGATGTTGCATGTGTTTTCGTGTAGGTCAGAGACAGAATAGCGAGCAGACAAACCCCTGCTATATATAAGTTATGTACTAAATATTAAGTTAATATACTTATGTATGTATGTACAAACTGAAAGCCTGACTGCCTTTTGGTCTAAAAGAATTAATGTACAATCCTAAATCATGTTTGTAAACCATTTTATTGTTGATTCGCTTGCCTGTTACACATAATTGTAGGCACTTTTTTTTTAAGACATTAATCAAAATCAATAGAACAAATTAGTAAACAATTGGATTGGGGCATGTGGCATGCGCCAAACGCTAAGGAAATTAGTAAATAAGAGTATTTGTTTGTTATTTTTGTTGGTGCTGCTTTTTTTTTTGTTGTTTTTCCACTTGTGGTTGACATAATAGTATTTCACTTTGTAGACACGTTGAAGGGTTATTTGTTTTCACTATTTGTAGTTTAACGGACTGTTAGACGGAATATGTTTACATATAGAGTAGATATATAAAGAGCTAGTATATACATACTATATATTTATATATAGAGAGAGAGAAAAAGATAAAATACTCATGTGTATAGAGATATAAGATATATATATGCATATTTATAGAGTCTAGTACAAAAGATTTCGCCGTCCTGAAATATAATACAGATATAAAAGTGAGCATATTATTACAATTGAGGGCGTAAGATTACAAACATAAAACACAACTAGATACAAACATACATACAATATAAAACTAAGCCACACAAACATATGTTTGTATATAATAGAGCTGGAAAACAATCGATTATAGTGTCGATTCTTTATATACTTAACTATTTTAAGGTTTTTTCAGTATTGATACTATCGCAACCGCATGTATTCTATAAATTGATTTCAAGTCTTACATCTAAATTCATTTGTTATGTAAAAAAAGTAATCAGTTTCCAAATAAATAACTTAAATACCATGGAAAAATTTGAATAGTTCATGTTGTTTAGACTCTTATCGATACTATCGATAATTTCTTTTGAAAATATCGAGTGCTTATACAATCGATGGTTATCCAGCTCTAATACATGTGTACATACATATATACATTACGAGTCTAAAGTAATTATAGCGAAATGTGCACGAATTCTAAATTGGCATAGATTACTTAACATTCAACACACACACACTCATACTAGCACACGTAACACACACACACACACACACACACACCCACACAAGCACACGTAAAACACACGCCTAAGTATTGTGGTCATTATACAATCTGGCAAGTGAAATTGCCTGCTCCAAGTCTCAAGCCTAAGCACCGATGCTAATGCGTCAACATGCAAGTGAAACAATTGCCAAATGATAAATATAATGCATAATTACATCTACTAAATGAGCACCACATAAATACACAGTCTGCGAAGGGGTTGAGTGGGTGGAAAGCAGAGTTGCCAGCTTAGCTATTTTAATCTCAGATTTGCGGCTTTGTGGAAAATATTTAACATAATATCAGAGCTGCCAAAAATCTTACACAACTGTAGAAATAGATTAATTATTAAAGAAAACAACAAAAATTGTGTTAATTTTACTAACTATTTAACTTTGAACCGTACAGTAAAGCTCTCAACAGAAGTACTTCAACTTAAAGTTTTAGATGTATATCTTATAACTATCTTGATTTGATCAATTCTGTAGCAGAATAGAAGAGTGCAACGGTTCTATAGCCCAGTTTATATAAAATAAACAAATTAATTTAAAATGCAAGTAAAAAACATTAAATTTAAATTGTGAAAAAAAGTACGAGAGGCTTGGGAACCAAATAAATTTAAACCTAAATTTTTAAAAATTTCTAATTAAAACAAACACAAAATCTAAATCTTCAACCTGAGATGGCAACACTGATGAGGGAGTCTAATAAGTTACAAGTTCAGCTAACACTCAGTTGGCGAGACAATGTCAGAGTGTGCGTGTGAAAAGTTGAGAGGAGAATGCGGGGTCTTTGACATGCTTGAGAATTCCAACAACAATTTCCGTACATTGTGTTGAAAAGTGTGAAAATGTGTGGGAAAGTCTTATGTGTTGAGTGCAGATGCTGATGCGGATACGGATATAAATACAGATACTAGCTATAGATACAGTTATCAAGTGTGCGAGTGTGTGTGTGTGTGTATAGGTGTGGGTGTGTGCGTTTGTGTGCAAACTGATGCCACACAATAAACATTTAATTACTTTACAATAACGAATAAAACTTGAACCAATATCAAATGCAAATGCAAATCAAGCCAAATACACAGACAATGAAGGCAAATGGCAGCGAGAGGGGAAACAGAGACAGAGTCAGAGGACGATAATGTAGGGGGGCGGGGGAGGGATACACTTAGTTGTTATACGCTTTGGTTAGTGTAGCGGCCTTTTAAGCCAGCTTGACCCTAACTACATACCTTCGACGTTGACCTCAATGTCTTCCAAACGGCCACCATTGTGATTGATAACAAAAGAATTGGTCTGATGGACGGGTCCGGGACCGCCGAGCGACACCTGCGGCCCGGCCACGCCCCCACTGATGCTGACAGTTATGGGGCAGCCGGGCACGGGCATTTTGTTGAAGGAGACATTGATGGTATGCTCGCACGACTCCGTCGGCACAAACGAAACGGAGAATCTACAACAAAACATATAAATGGCAATTAATAACAGTTAATGCGGACGATCTGACCGGACTCACCTTGCACTGCCCTGGGGATGCACCTGTGTGGGTATATTTTGACCCTTGGCCGATATGGTTATCTCCAGGTTACCCTCGCCGGCATCACCCGCATCCACAGTGAATTGAACCGGGCGTCCCATAGTGCCACGGGAGACGCTACCAACGACCACCTTGCTGGCATCGTACGATTTGGCCATAAATGGTGTGCCCTGCACCGCAAAGCCATTGTATTCCACATTTATGGAGTGGCCACCCACGCTGGTGGGCGTAAATTCAGCCGTAAAGCCGGCATGTATGTCGCCAGTGACGCGTACAGGCAGCTCACCATGTGGACCACGTACGCTGACCGCCAGCTCGGCGGCACCGCCACCGCTCACAGTGATGTGAAAGGATGAGGGCCTATTTACGGGTATCAGCTCGAGATTGGACAGGTTGAGCAGGACACGTGAGGTGTCCGCCACGGCGCATACGAAGGGGCAGCCGCGCACCGTTTCGCCATTGAATTTAATATCAATTAAATGGGACTTGGCCTGCTCCGGTGTAAAGGAGACAAGGCAGCGACCGCCGCCAACGACCTGGACATGATTGGGCACCTCGCCCTCGTTTATCGATATTTCTAGCTGTCCCTCACCTGCCGCACTGGCGTCCACACGAAACTGGCATGGTTGGCCAACCACGCCGCCGTTAACCTCGGTCACTTGGATAAGACTGGCATCATAGACCTTTGCTACCAAAGGGCCACCAGCAATCTTTGTGCCGTTGATGGACGCATCAATGATGTGTGTGCCCACTTCCGTGGGCACAAACTCAATGCGTGCAGCACCATTTGCCGCCTCATGGGTGACTCTGGCATTCAGTTTTGACTTGTTTGGAGTCAGAACCGTTGCCACGCACTCGCCTTTACTCAGGCTTTGTCCAGGAGGCGGCAGTATCTCAAAAACCGCCGGCGTATTGGCGGGCACAAGGCGTGTGGATTCGCCCAGAGCGGTTAATCCGGGTGACGACATGATCTCAGCGTGCCACGGTGAACCTGCAATGAATCAAAACAATTGAAAGACCGTTAGTTGAGTGCAAAATATGATACGATTGTGCGTTATTTGAGCCCAGCCAGCCGTTCATGTTAACTGACCCACAAATCAACTTTGTGCTGCTGCAACTCTTGTAATTGAGACGCCCCCATTTGTTGCCAGCAACGAGGGTTGATTGAGTAAGTAATGCGTTCTCATAAGAACTCTTTAATATATCTCACTTTTTGTACTAAAACTATTGCATAATTTCTGTTCTGATTTACATTTTTGAAATTCGCTGCTGCTAATTTTTCCTAAAGGCCTTTGCTCACTTGGTATTCACTTCAAGTGAAATTCCGTACTGTAAATTCAAGAATTTTTCTTTTGATCTGGGATTGAATTCACTTCAAACTGAATAACAACATGAATAAATAAGTAAAATAAACTTATTATAGGTGTAAGAAAGCAAGTTTTGAAACTGAAAGAAACAAAGTGATTTTCCATTTCATATTAAAATTAATTTTGTTATTTAAAATAGAAAATATAAATCATAAAATATTTCGTTACAATCAGAAGTTCATTTCACAAGTTTTGGAGCTTGAATATCCATCGTCACTAGACTTTGAAATTAATGGTATTTTTACCTTCAATTTTCATCTTGACACTTTGTCTGCCTATGGTATATATCAACATGTAGACCAAGTTTGGTTGCTCTAGCTTTAAAACTGTGGAAAAAAACTGCAATCATGCAGACGGAAGGACGGACAGACGAACTGACGGACATTTCACAAACCCAATATACTCTTTTTATACTCTGTTTTCCAAAATGGAAAAAAAGAGTATATTGGGTTTGTGAAATGTCCGTCTGTCCGTCTGTCTGTCCGTCTGTCTGTATGAACGCAGGTTTTTTCCACAATTTTGAAGCTAGAGCAACCAAACTTGGTATACATGTTGGTATATACCATAGGCAGACAAAGTGTCAAGATCTCCCCCCCACCCCCACCCCTTCCCCCACAAACCGCAAAAACCTATAT
Source organism: Hirtodrosophila cameraria (assembly GCA_949708635.1). Taxonomy (NCBI): domain Eukaryota; kingdom Metazoa; phylum Arthropoda; class Insecta; order Diptera; family Drosophilidae; genus Hirtodrosophila; species Hirtodrosophila cameraria. Next base: position 13,425,061 of record OX453089.1, on the reverse strand, counting down.
CTTCCACAGTTTTACAGCTAGAGTAACCAAATTTGACATAAAGACTAGTGACCACACCCTTGACCGACCTGCCAAAAAAAAATATGCCACGCCCACTACCACCCCCGCAAATGAGCTAAACCTGTATCTCCTACACCCTTGTAGCTAGAAACCACAAATTTTGCAGTATGACTCCATTTGAACTCTTCGATAGATTGGAGAAAAAAATTTGTACGTACAGAAAACAGAGTATATCGCAGTCGTGTGAGCCCGACTGCAACGTTCTTACTTGTTTTTTTTTTTTTTTTCAAAAATATTAAAAAAAAGAGTATAAAAATGATATTTTTGAAGCAGCCCTCGTTTGCTGCTCAAGACAAGGTTTCCACTTGGATATCGCATTGTTTTCCGCTACGTCTCATTATAATTGTCGCAATTGCTGCGGCAATCGCAATCCGTGCCGCCTCGTTGCTAACAATAACAACAACGACAACGACAACAAGGCGCAGCAACATGCGAATTACAAGTGCGTATCTCAAGCTGCGTTATTGTATCTGTATCTGTAAATATCTATGCAGCTGTAGCTGTATCTGTAACTGAATTTGTGCAACTTACAAGTATGCACGCTTAGTTACAGCAAATGCTTGAGCAGATTATAATAGATTAATTGGCTAAAGTAAGTTGAAGCCGTTTGTTGCTGCTGCTGCTGCTGCAACTTTAAAAAACATATATTGCGAAACAAAACGAGCTCAAATCCATTAAGGAAAGAGGCACAGATCAATAGAGGGAGAGAAAGAGAGCAACAGTGGAGAGCTGGCCAAGAGTGAATTGAACTTGCAATTTGCAATTTACAATGCTGGTTTTACCAATTACGATGCAGCTCATAAAAATGTTTGCTTATGTATCTGCGAGTTTTATTGATTTTCGCGATGTTGTGTTTTGTTGCAAGCTTGGCGCAAAAATGTACTTTTGTTTGCAACTTTCCACACATTTCTCTTTCAGCTTTTTTTTTGTGCTGTTGTTGCCTGCAGCGATTGCTGCACTTTTCCTTTTAACGCTCGTTTCGGTTGCAGCTGTAGCTGCTACTTTTTTTTTTGTTTTTTTTTTTTTTATGGCTTTCCATGAAAATTGCCACAATGGTCAGTCAGTTCAATGGAAAAATCAAACTGTTGCATTGCAATGTCCACGTTGTTCGCTTGAAAACTCGATTTGAGTTGGCACTTTTTCTGTTGTCTTGCACAAATCGTTTAACGTAACAATTGCATTGACCAACAACAACAAAAAAGAAAAAACTTTATTTTCGCTTGGGAAACTTCTGTAAATTGAAACCCCAAAATGACGGAACAACTTCAAAAACGACAAAAATTCTTTCAGCAGCTCAATTTGAAAACTATTCTTAGACTTTGTTAGCCAATTGTTGCCCCACTTTAAGCCCACATTAATCACCATCTATTGCCAGCATATAACTCTATGCCTGTATACAGTTAGCCTGGTCATCGAATAAAGCTTTCCCAGCATCAAGTAAAAGTTTACTGAGCTCATAAATTAAACTCGGTGTCTGTGTCATTGCCACATTCTACGGGCTGCATGCACCTGGCCACATCCACACGAGCTTGCAGCTCTTCAGCCAAATAGCTAAAGATAAAGTAGGCGCTGTTTTTTGCTTTTGTCTAGTTATAGAAGGTTCTATTTATAGGCTGTGGCGTTTGTGCTGCCTACCATTCTATAAATTCTTAAATGTAGCAACTTAACTCTTTTTAAGTAAAACATAAAATCAAAAACTATTTCGAACTTAATTTATGTTGAGCAAACTCTTAAAATTGTCTGCTTTAATGAAATTTAAGTATTTGTTTGGCTTTTCATAAAGTTTAAACAAAGATTATGTCAAGTACCTAGAGCTTCATCTTAACATTTAACTATTTAAATATACTATTAAATAGACAATTTAACTGTTCTTAAGTATATAATAGAGCGGTTTCTAGCTAGTACTTCAACTATAAAGTTTTTGTACAATTTTCTGCACCACAGACACACGTAAATACATCAATTGCGAGTTCTTTTGAGTACAATCTAGTTGATAAGTGACATCTTATCAATTTCTTATAAATGTTTTTACTCTTGTAAGTTTCTTATTTGCTAGTACAGCTGGAAAAAATACTGGAAAGTTTTGATAGTGATAGTTTTAACTGGATTAGGATGCATCAAATCCCTTATTAAAATTGACATAAGAACATGAATTTCAATCAGAGACTATAATCATTATAAGTTTTATTATAAACATTATAAAATAATGATTGCGTTAAATTTTTACTCCCTGTTCCCATTAAAAATGTGAAAAAGGGAGTTAAAAAAGTACTGCAAATTTATGTAACAGGCAGAAGGAGGCATTTCCGACTATATAAAGTACATATATTCTTGATCAGCATCAACAGCCGAGTCAATCTAGACAGGTCCGTCCGTCTGTCTGTATGAACACTGTGATCTTAGATACTGTAAGAGCTAGAGACATCAAACTTGGTATACCATACGCAGATCAAGTTTATTTCAAATTTCGGATGCACCCCCCCAAGTCGACAAAAACTCCCACAGCCACAATTTTTAAGATAAAGCTTTGATTTTTGGTACACATATATGTTTAATCAATGTTGATTGGTTGCGAAAATTTCATTACGATCGGATAGCAAACACCAAAGTTATGGAAGAATCTATTACCCCCGCCTCAACAGGCAGAAACAACAGTTTGACAGGCACTGGACAAGTTAAGTGCGCTGCTTGTGTGCGTTGCCGCCAAACTGCTTGAAATGCAAACGTGGTGAATATGCATAAATGGTCATCAAAGATGAATATTGGTATATTTCTCGCTGTTCCAAAGTAACTATAAGTGAATATTATCATTATTTACAGTATCAAATCAGTCCCTGATTTTAATAGTTTTTAAAGTGATAATATCGTAAGAGAAACATTGAATATTTTAAAGATAAATTCGCTATGTGAACTAAGCTTTAACTATGAGCTATGCATACAACAGCTGTGCTACAGAACCATCTGTAAGTTTTATGATAGAGTATCTAGGATGCTGTATACCTGTATAAATTTAGCTACCTGTTGCGTCTCTGTAGTTATGTCTGTGGCCGGTTTTGTCGGCATGCCTGATAATCGGGCAAGCTGCATGGCTGTCTATCTGTCCGTATGTCTGTCTGTCTGTCTGGGGGCTGGCAGCGAACAACTTTTGCGGCATGTGGCCAGAGAACGAACAAGTGCAGTTAAGAGTAGAATGCTGTTATTCAATATGCATATGCCTAGGTAACTGAGTGTATCTGTGTGGCTGACAAGCTGAGTGTGTATAGCAGTGTGTGTGTGCGTATACAAAATCGGTTACGTGACTGCGGCAGTTGACCGTTAGATGGTCAGCAGCTGTCGCCACAGCAGCGGTTAAAGCTGCCGCCGCAGAATTCAAAGTCAGAATGTCTGGCAGCGACCGTTAAGCATAAGCTAGTTAAATATATATAGATATATATATATATTTTGGTATTCCATTTGTAAGAGAAGATTTACGTTTTGTGGCGTCTGTTGGAGCTGCTGACAATGCGTTGGAGCTGTGGAATCGTTGGTAGCGTGGCTTTTGTTGTTGTGGCGCAGTGCAAGATTATTATCTGAAAACGCGTGTGATGGGACCTTTTTCTTTTGTATATCAATTTCACAATTGTTGTTGGCGGCACGTCTGAACTTGAGACACTTGAAATCAAAAAAAATGTTGTTTAACGTGCTGTGATTATGTCAGCGACTTGTTATATTTTTTGTTTATTATAATACTTGTGTATTTTATTTTATTTATTATTATTTTTCTTTTCTTGTATTAAATGCTGCTATGCGAATTTCAACAAAAACAATTTAGAATAAAGCGCGAAGGTATTTTCTTCAACATTTCGTTGAGCACTGCACAAAAAATTGTTTTAAACGGAATCACGAAGCGCGCACGTTTTAATCACGTTTTTTAGTTTTTTTTTGTTGTATTAAATATTTTTCACGGCGTCGCAAAAATTCGTAATTTATCATTTGTTTTAATTGCGTTGCCGTCGTTTAAAAACCAGTTGCCTTCGTACCAAAAATTTCACTTTGAATGTGGCTCATAAAACAAAAAATGGGAAGGGGAAGGCGGCGTCTGTGAAATTGGGCATGTACAATAAACGCATACATATGTATATACATACATTCATATGTATGCCAATATGTTAACAGGCGGAAATGGCTATAAGCAGCGGGTAAAAGCTCAGCTAGCTAACTATTTACAGTTTGGCCAAGACAGACAAAGCTGCGTAAAGAGGTGTGGCTCAAACTTCAAACTGATTATACCAACAACGAGAAGAAGAAAACAAAAAAATAACACAAAAAGCAAAGCAAAACAAAACGAAACGCAACGAAAATGAAATGTCCGCTCAAATATTTGTGTTGTGTCAAGTCAAGTCAAGTTAAGTCAAGTCAGTGGGAAAGTAAGTGGTTGCCACGTTGCCGAACCAAAAGAAATTGCAATCTGTGAGCTGATCTCTCGCATACCTGTGGCACGCCCTTTATACACTACACTGTGAGAAAACAAATATTTACAAAAATGCACTTTTCAAAATAAATGCTTAAGTGAGCTTCATTCGAACTTCACTAACTCCTCGAACTCCTCTAAGTCAAATTGTTTGTAACTCGAACTAACCCAGTTTTAGAAGAACGTTTAGAGGCAAAATTGCACAGAATTTTTTTTTATCTATAACTCCATAACTTCAATTCCTCGACAACTTGAACTTCCATAAATAGAATTCCTCAATAACTCAAACTAAAAATCCTTCATTATTCTTCTTTTTTACTCCCTGTTCCCATTAAAAATGTGAAAAAGTATTGTTTGAAGTAAGGACATGTGTGCGCTTGACAATCATAAAACTTTGAAGTCATGTGGAGTATGCTTTTGAAATTTCAAATTTATATTTAGAGACAAATAAAAACACAAAAAATCTTTGCATTTAAAATACTAGTGCAAAATCGAAGCTAGATGTCGAAATTGAAATGCATACTTCTTTGAATATTAATATTTTATAAATTTTATGCTACTTTCTATGTTTTGAAAACATTGAACTGAGCTTCAAACCTTTGAACTTTTGCGTAAGGCGTCAAAAACTTTATAACCTATACTTGTAGAAATATGCTAAGTGAAAAATGAGCATTTGCAAAATTCGCAACATTTTTGAGCTTTATATCTTCAAGTTCTAAAGCGACAATTTAAAGAGACATTTAAGAAAACAAAAGTTGACAAGAAAACTAAAATTAACACTTCAAAGCTTTCTACAAGTTTAACTAAAGTTATTTTTTTCAGTGTACAACGGACTTACAACCTATCCCAACGGGTTTCAAGCTGCAGCCGCCTTAACTGGCAAAGGCAAGGTGTATGCGTTGCGTATCTGTTGGATCTGTTGTATGTGTTGTAGCTGTGGTAGCTGCATGTGGCATTGTCATAGGGCGTGCAACTTCCTTCTGAGCTGACAAACGAGGCATGCAACAAGTGCGCCTTGAACCACATACAAAATATAAAAAAGAGACAACGTAGAAGCCAGATTGAAAAATGGCAACAACAAAAAACGAATGCAGACTACTTCCCCTCTATGAGTGTGCGCATGTGTGTATCTGTGTGTGTGTATCTATAAGTGCGCGCCTGTCGCTTGATTATGTGTACTGCAGATACTGCACGACGGGGCCTTTAACTTGGCCAACAAACGAGCTAGATTGGATTGCGGCAGTGGCATGTTGCAAGCTCGTAACAAAATGGCTGCCACACAATGTGCTCAATGAAAAATTGAAAATTGCAAAGCGACATTTTTTTTCTTTTTTTTTCTACAGGTTGACGTTGATTTAGCTGAGTTCAGGCTTTAAGCCAAAGCAGCTGTCTAGTCCCATTGAAAATATTTCAGCTTAAAGGTTCATTAAACTGGTTTTTTATATATTTTTTTTTGTTCGTAGCGCGCGCCCCACACACGCAACACACACACACACACACACAAGCACAACAAACTGAAACCTAAATGCGACGAGGGCAACTTGGTTGAAGACGGCAACGGGAACGGGAACCCGACGTCCGCATATTAGCATATTTCTTTGCCATAGAAATCTCACGAAAAAAATCTTTTCGATTCGCTAAACATTTCACAAAACTTCTTGGTTTTTATTTATTTTTTTCATTTGTTGCTTTGTAGTTCTTTCAGCTGAAACCGTTGTTAGCATTGTCAATGTTTTTGTTTGTTGCGCGTACGACTTCTGTTTGATTACAAACAATTCTTTTCTTTTACGTTTGGCACAATCACCGCGCTTGTATGTCTTTAATTTTTTCTCTTTTTTGGACAAATATTTCTTGGCTTTAACCGTTGCGATCCGCAGCTATCGGGCGCCGACGTGTCAGGTTCGTTCCAAACGCGATCTATGACTGACTCACTGCCAACACGACTTCAAACTGCGAGAAGTAAATCATGAGCCCAGCACCCAAAACTTGTCCAGCAGGTCGCTCACAGAGCGCGCCGGAGCGTAAAAGAGCAGCTAGAATGCGGCAGGTGAGCGCGGCAACAAGTGATCAGCAATGAGATATAGAGAGAGCGATCGAGAGAGAGTGAGCGGGATTGAGCGTAAGCGTGTGAGCGTAGTTTGAACTCTCTTGAGCGTGGTATTCGAATTCGCCGCACTGTGGTCGCAGTGTCATGAGCACAGGGCGAATTTTGCCTTTAAGCTGGACAGATTTGTTTCTAAAATCGGCAGTTACTTTGTTCAAGTGAACCAGTCATTAACACAAAAATAAGGTTTCTGGTTTGAATCGCAGTTTGAACTGATTAACTGTTCAAGGTTCGAGTCCCAGTTTAGGATATGCGTGTTTTGCTAGCTTTAAGCCAAAAACATAGTAAATAAAATGTCTGTACCTGGAAAAAGTGTAAAATTCTCTAACAAAAGGCTTACTAGTTGTTAAAAATATAAACCAATAATGTAAATTATCCCTATATCATTTCTCAATAAACGTTTTCTTAATTGATAAAGAACATAATTTGATATAGCTTTCGACAAAATGTCAACTTTGAAAATTTACCAAGTTAAATTTCAGCCAAAGTCAACCATAAATACGATCTTTGCTCTACGTTTAAGCGTTATGCTTGATAAACTCCAAAACCTGTGTTCCCCAAATCAATTCAATCAACCAATCATGCCCAATTAGATCACTGAACTACTTGCGCATCGAGATCCGCAACAAAAGAATGCTGTACTCTGTGATCTTGCCTTATAAAACCACAACGCCCACGAGTTCTATGCTTCATGACGTAACATTTGATTTCCTGCTTGAGCGTATATTTAAATCGACTCACCTGGCACCGTATCGCCATTAAATGTGATCTGCACGGTGTGTGTTCCATGTTCGTGTGGCGTAAAGCTGGCTATGAATCGTTGGCCGCCCAGCGAGCGTACCGAGGATGTAACACGGCCGCCATTAACAAGAATTTCCAAATTGCCGGAGCCGGCTTTGGATCCATCGATTTCAAACTCAACGGGTCGTCCAATGGAACCGTTAGGTATGTCCTGTACACGTATGGCTCTAGCACCGGTTGCATTGCTATCTATGGGTCGAAAACGGGAGAGTGAGCTGTAGCCATAGCCAGCAGGGCCAGTACCGGTACCGGGACTGTGGCCATTGCTTTCCGTGACCACATGCTCGCTGGACTCCTTAACGGTCTTGGTATAGCCGCCAGATCTGTCCGTATACGTGTTGTTCGAGTGTGACTTGACTGTGATGGCACTGGGTCTGTTTTGAAGAAGTTAAATAGATTAGTTAAGTATAAGAGTTAATGGTACTGTTTGCTCCTACTTGTAGCGGTCCACGTTGTCGGGCGAGTCGCGTCTATAGTCCGACAGATGATGCTGCTGCTGTTGTTGCTGTTGTTGTTGTTGCTGCTGTTTGTGCAATGCAAACTTGTTGTACTGTGTATTGCGCTGCGTCTCATTATCCAAATCCGGGCGTGCATAGTTCAGTTCCGTATTCAGCTGCTTCTCCGTCATGTTCGCCAGCGATTCGAGCGAATTGTGTGAGAGCATGTGCTTCGTCTTGTTAATAACATCCCAGCTATCGCGTCTCGCCGAAGCCGGCTTTATTGAGGATACACGCACATTCGACGAGTGATCGATGCGCGGTTCCGGTGAACCAGCTCGACGTAGTCGCTCAGCGGTGCCATATAGCGATGGACTGGCGCGCACATTGGAGTCGGTTACATAGTTCGAGCTGGATTTATATGTCGATGACTTTTCCACCGTGCGCGACTCGTAGCCGTTCTGAAATAAGTATACAAGTTAGTTCTGGACTTCAACTTTTTCATGTAGGGACTAAAAATAACAGTTAGTGCTCCAAATATAAACCAAAATGGTTAAGGTGTCCGAAATGTGCGACGTCAACAAAGTCGCAACCTTTACTTTAAAGCTTATAACTGTTACCGTCCCTGATTTCAAGTAGAATTGGGAATGGCATAGAAATTCGTTACCAATCCTTGGGTTTACCTTGTTCAGCGTGCTGGTCACCGGACTGCCAATACGATGCGTAGCTGTGGATATGTAGGCGCTGTTTGGGGAATAACGCTGCACCGGCGAGGCAGAGGCATGCCGAGGGCTGTTTGACATGTTGCGTGTGGAGCTTTCATACTGATTCGATGTCTTGATGGTCAGCGGACTGTGTGAATGCAGCTCGCTGGAGCGTGTCTGTAGGACGAAGCAGGAATTAAGATTAGCAGTTGTACAAAGTTAGAAGCAAGACACACAGATTAAGGAATACGTTGGATATCATAAGAGGTAAAAAACAAAACGAGCAAAACAAAATTTAGTTACATTCAGTGTGGGACTAGGTATTGGACTGAGCGAGCTGGTCAGCTGCTGGTGCTGCTGATGCCGCTGATAAGTGTTGCTGTTGCTGCTGCTGCTGATGTGATTGCTGCTTAGTTCACGCTCCTCACGCGGCGGTGCCAGCTTAGGTTTGCTGACAACGCGTCGTTGACTATATAGCTCATTCTCCTTGTCATAGTAATAGTCGTTCTTGGTGGAGCTGCTGTTGGAGGTCTTTGAATCGCGACGTCCGCCGGGATGCTCCGTATACAGATCGGCAGAGTTGAGATACTTCACAGTGGGTGAACCACTGGTCAGCGGTGGTGTGGGGGATGCGTGGTTCTCCTGTCGAATGTCGAATTTTGAGTGTGTGTCAAGGGAGGACATGGGCATTTAGTGTGTGTGGAGTTAGCCAAACTTTCAATTTTGATGTGCATTATTGGATTTGGTTTGGTTAGTTAGCAGTTAGCCACGTACCGCGTGCATTTGATTCGGATCAAGCCATGCCCAAAACTTACCTCGCTCTCCCGCTTGTAGTATCTCGAACTGGAGCTATGATAGTCGGTTGTATCCAGCTTGGGCGAATACTGCGGTGAATAGCTATTGGTGCGCTCTGCCGTATTGTGACTGTGCAGATCCCGGCGAGAAAGCGATGCATTTCGATAGTCATTGTGACGCGCATTTGTGGTGGAGATGAAGTGCATCGAGGGGCTCTCGGAGCGATGTTTGCTCTCATGCAGCGGGCTGCTGCGCGTCTTGCCCGAGCGTCCCTTGGTGCCCACGCGCATGCTACAAGAGATTGGTTTAAGAAGGATGCGATTTAATAACATCAATTTACTTACATGAAAGGCGATCCTTTGACATCGTAGCCATTAAAGTAGATATACACGCGATATTTGCCGTTTTGGCGTGGCATGAATGTCACTCGATACTTGTTCTCCACGATCTTCTCCACGGAGCACACCAGCGAGTGCTTATCGTGAACAATGTCCACATGCAGCTCGCCGGTGACGCCTACGCCGCGTGCGTCGACCTCGAAGGTGTGAGCACGCAGCGGCATGGCGCCATCGAGGCCATGGACAGAGACGCCCGAGGCATCGAAGACGGCACAGGTGAATGGTCCGCCTTGGATGTGCCGACCCTGATAGGTAATGGCTATCTCCCAGATGCCGGCCTCATCCGGCTTAAATATGGCACTGTGTCCCTCATCGATCTTCTTCAACGGGCAGTTATGCGAGATGCCAGACGGCGACACCGCCGTGACCAGAATATCCTCCGTCTTAGGTGCGCCCGTTGCATTCACCAGCACTTCAACAAGGCTACCCAACGCACAGGGCGCCATGCCAGGCGGCGCCACCTGCATCAAGCGCGGCAACACACGGAAAAAGTGTCCGCCCAAACTGTCATCGCCAATCTCCACAACAATCTCATGCATGCCATATCGCTCCGGCACGTAGACGCCCTCGCCATGCGGATTCAGACGCACCGACTGCCCCGGCTGACCGGATGGCGGCACCACGTGACAGCGCACCGAGCTCAAACTGATGTCCCGCGACAGCACATCGATGCGGAAATGCGTCTGCGTGTGAAATGGTTATTAAGCATTAATGCGTTTCATCATCGATTGTCCTCAACTGGACGAGGCACCTACCTGCTCGCCCACACGTCCGGAAGTGCTCTCCAAATAAACGTTGACCAGATCGGAGAGTGGGGGACGCGGTGGCACCCACTGCAGATGTGCTGCATATGCCATAATGCCGAGATGCTCCACTTCCGGATTGGTCATGTCCTTGGGCGTCAATATGGGCTGCACGCCCAGCTTGGCGCCCGCATCGACAGCCTTGCGTATGTTGTTTTCGTAATGAAAGGGATCGGCGCTGAGCTTATCCGGCGATGGTGCCGAGCCTCCCAGTCCCTTGATGATTTCGCACAGCACGCGTCCATCGTTCCAGTCGGTCTACAAAGCAAAGCAATTAAAAACTTAATTAAATTTGAAATACGAAATTAAAGAAGGCGCAATTATAAATTACAGCCAGTGTTGGAAAGTGACGTTTTAAGAGTTTGTTTTCATGGAATGACACTTTCAAGTTTTGCTGTGTGGAGCAGTTCATTGTAGTTCAGTTGAACGAATAAGTTCAGTAGTTCAGTTTTTGCTGAACAATCCTATTGGTTATGTACTTCGTTTAGTTCGTTCAGTCCTTTGGTTCATACAAACATAGTTCGATCGTTCAGTTTGGTGAATAGTTCAATCGAACTTATTTTGAACGATTCGATACAATACTATCTCTTAATAAGCATTGCTTATGTATATGTATATATATATATATGCTTATTATAAATAGCAAATCCGAGTAAAAGTCACTCTGGCATGTCCAAACATAGCTGATTGAAAATACAATACGCCAAAATATTGACTTTTTGCAAAAAATTAACAACGCAATTAGCATTGTTGTTAGCTCCAACAAATGAAAGCTGCTCTAAACAATTTCTCAATGCAACAATAGATATCAATTATTGACAATATTATTTCTTGTCAGCTTCTTTTGAATACAACAAACAATTCACATAATATATATGTATTATATATATAATTATTGTCAATAGCAGGTGAAATTGAAAGTGTCATTCCATTGTAAGTGATGTATTTAAGCTTTAAAAAAAACCAGTGCTGTCAACTGCAGCCAGTTTTGATGAAATCACTCACCGTAAAGTTCTTAACCGAATCCTTGACCTGTGTGTTAACCCAACGCATGGTGGCATTGTAACCAGGACCACCGGGCTTCATAAAGTATGACAAATACGTCATGCCGGAGAGCTCGTCCAGCCAAGGCGAGGCCAGGTACTCGGGCTCCAGCACCTTGGGCACATTGAATTCCCGTTGCGCCAGATTCATGGCATTGGTACAGTTGCGCACACTCTGACTAGGATCGAGGCTACGCCAGTGCGGAAACAGACCCGGCTGGCAATAATCCAGCAACGCAGCCAAGTTGACGCCACTATTCCAATCTGTGGTCAGATTGGTGATCTTGCAGTCGGGCAGAGCAGCCTGCAGCCAGGCAAGCATCAGCTTGCGCGGCGGGAACTTGCTGCGTCCGATCTGGTAGCGCACAATCAGGGACCAGATGAGTCCCAGAATCAGTTTCACATTGCCATTGATAATGTCCACGTTGCCAATGTTCACCAGCTTGATATGATCCGCCTCGATGGACTTGAGCGCGGTCGTTGCATTCTCCAAATAATGATGCTGATTGGCTGGCCGACGATTCCAGGATGGCTTCAATGGACGCGTCTGCAGTCCCTCCACGAGCGCACACAAGCAGGTGCCATCGCAAAAGTCTGTTGCCCAGTCGTGCACCTGTCACAATCAAACGTATAAATGGTAAGTTGTATTTTATTTTCAAATTTGTTACAATTTTTTTCAATGGGAGTTAATTAGCATTGTGTCTCGTCGCAACTATGCATGTTCATTCCAGCATTCCTACTACTACATATTTACTTTATACAATGTACATACCTGCTGCCAACTTTCATAATGGGCAATCAACAGCAATAGGTACAATAACAACAACAAAAACAACAATTAGGAAGGCAAACATTTAGCAGTGCTCAACTGGAAAATACCCTGTACCTAGATTTAACATGCATATCTTTCTGCTATATAAAGTCGTGAGTAAAAAGTTGATAATTATCGATTAGTTTGATAATCGACTTTACAAAATTACAACCGATGGTGTTTCGATTAATCGTATGAAATAAATCGATTAATCTAGGTATTAAAGACAAAAACTCAAAGTTTATCAGATAAGTTACACTCAAGAATCAGTAAAGGATGATCAATGATCGATAATTATCGATTATATTATATATATGATATATACGAATTTAATCGTAGCAGTCAAAAATGCATCGATTTGAAGAACTGATTTCGTAGTCAATCGGTAATTCAATTGACAGTTTATCAAGGAACTGAAAATGTATCAGATAAGATGTAGTCATGAATTATTAAAGGATAATGAATGATCGATAACTATTGATTGAGAACTCATTTCAAAATTATATCAATATCGGATGCTAACCATTCTCTATAACATTTCCACAACTTTTTTATACCCTCTTAAACTATTCCCTGCGTAAAGGGTATACCAATAACTGGCAGAGCCCGCTAGTTGCGGCCCACTTTTGGGCGTGAAGCTCCCTCGATGGGCGCGCAAGTGACTTGGCTGCGATTCCGGCACACTCACACGGCAATCTGAGTATAGCAACTAGCTGGAGTTGGAGCTGGGTTGGGTTGGGTTGTGTTAGGTTGTGTTCGGCTTTCTCCGCGGGCGTCTTTGCAATTTTTAGCATTTGACATAAAGCTTTTTTATCTTGGAGCTGTCAGCAGCCGTCGAGACAATCGCGTGTCTGTTGCTGTTTGTCTTCTGTTCGTGCCCATAGAAAAATAAGTATTCAGCGGATGGCCATAAAAATCTCGCACATAGTTGCCAACACGCTGATACCTAACAAGCCAGCTTGTGTGCCTGTTGTTGTGGGTGTGTGTGTGTTGTCTCCTAGTTGTAGTTCTCAGCTGTGCATAACTTTGAAATTTGCAAGTCATTTGACTTTTTACGATATGTGTTCGCGTTGCAAAAGTGGATTTTATCAACGCGCTCTTATAAAGTTCAATTTCTCTGCTGTTATGCGACATTCTTTACGCACATATCCTTTAGATTTCCGATAAGGATCAGTTTTGTAGACTTTAAGCTTTTGTCTAACTAAACTAAACTGATTTACATGCGTTCTTGTATTGTACTCAGCTTAGTCTGTATTTGTAACTCAAGTTTACTATTCACTTTAAAATTCTAGATAACATTGAAAAGTTTACAATTTTAATAAAAATTTTGATCGAACTCAATGAAGGTGATTTTTTGTAGTTCTATAATAAGATTGTTAAAAAATCGGTTAATCGTTTTAATCAGTTTTCAGCCATTTCGCTAATGAAATGTAAGTGTGATTTTCTTATGAATAATATCGATACAATCGATAATTATCGATTTATTCAATGACTTTGATCAAACTACCATCGATCGTAACTATATAAATTCTATAATCGATTGATTTACGATTATTAACATACCTAGCTCTTAAAATTTTATAACATTTTAAATTTAAGAAGGTTTCTGATGCGAATCATTTCTATATTGATATTTGATATGACAATGTCTTCATAGAAATGTGTTTGAATCAAAAGTTGCACTTGAAAAAATCTTCGCTGTGTGAAACTTTTGTTATTGATAGTTTTGATTATAATCGAAAGTCAATGAATTTAGCTTAATAGTGTATCTCAACGGGGTCATATTAGACATAACTTTTCCTTACTTGTTTCTGTATTTTGTTTTTGTTTGACAATATGGCACACAAAGCTGATTGCAATTTGATGAGCCATAAACACGCGTAAGCTAGAATATAAAATGCATACTTGGCAGTCTCAATTTGGCAGTTTGACCTAAATGTAGATCCCAGGTTTTTGTTTATTTGTTTTGAGCTATGCTCAATTAGCGCTGTTTTCAACTTGGGGCAACAATATATACATACATACTATATATTCGTATGCGAACTCGGTCCATGTTCATTTTGGAGGGCTGTGGCCTTGCCTTAGCTGCCTGGTTCATCTCTCATATTGTTATATTGTTTGACTATCAAAAATTTATGCATAAAAGTTGAAAATCTGTCGTTGACTTTTGTTTTGTAACTGGTAATGAGCTTTGACTGATGCTGCTATGAATGTATTTATTTATTTATTTGTGGCCTTGGCATTCAAGCGCCCAAATATGGCCAGTTCATGTGGCTGTGGTTTTGCGTGTGAGAAAATCCAAAAAGGTGACTCTCAAAAAAAACTCAATGTTTGCTTTCAAAAATGACAAATTGACAAATGCAATGCATGCTTTACTTGAGAGCAATTCAATGTAAATTGTAATTATTGACCCAAGTATTTCAAATATTGCCTTCAAGTGTTTAGTTTTGAGTAATTTTGTTGCCATTGAAGTCGTCGCACTTACATGCCGCGTGGGCGTTAAGTATACGCCATGTGTGTGTGCCTGCGTGGGCGAAAATGAGTCGAGTTTTGAGTTTTATGACTGCACGGGGTGGTGGCATGTCCATTTATGGCCATTTAAGGCCGCCTTTAACTTGCGGAAGAACTTGGTTCACAGCCACCTGTCCAAGCGTGCTAAAAGTTAATCGGAATGTTCCCAGGCCCTGCTTGAAGTGCTGATCTAAGGTAGGTATTTTATATATGCATAACTATATATCGGATATATGTTATGTGTGTGTGTAATTGATAGTTCTATAGACTGCCCGACCCATTGACTGAGTAACCAAGCGTCGCATTGTTTGCTATTCCGCTTCATCGATCCCAGCTGTTACATAAGTTTGTCTAGAGTCTAAACTAAAGCTGCAAAAACTCACAAAGCGACTATTGATGATTAAATTTGTTGCTTTTTTTCAGCACTTTTGATTGTGTTTTCGGTTTCAGCACTTTATAGATCGATGCCAACTCTAAAAGCGATCAGGAAACAAACGGAAACTACTTTTAAATGGAAAATTGTGGCAACGATCGACTGGAGGCACTATGCTGATATTTGTATGTTATATTCACTCACCTGCATGCCCGTCTCGCGTAAATGCTCATTAACCCAATTGCGAAATGTATTCGCCTGGATTTCCACCCACAGATCCTCATTGCCGCGTATATTCATGCCCTTGGCGGCTGTGCCCTCGGGACTGCGTGCCACCAAACCGGCATGTGTGATCTTTTGTGTCTCCGTGCTGCCGTCTGTGTTGTGCTTTAGCAGACCCGCGTGCGTCACCTTGGCGCCCTTGATATCTTTGACGTCCATTGTGAAGCGCGCTAACTTCTGCTCACCTCACTTCACTTTCGTTGTGGTTGTGTTGCTTCAGTTGCATGCAGCTACCACTGGCACTTGTTTCATTGTTTATATAGTATTTATATAGTTATTATTTTGTAAACACTCTGAGGAAAGACAAAACAAAATGTATTCTTTGAAGTTGTTAATTGAGAAACGAGAATGTTGCGATTTTTATTTTCGATTTCGATTCAATTCGATTTCCGAACGCACGCGATCATTGCCCAATGCGAACTGAGTGGCTGCCACTTTGGGGCCACTTGCTCTGGGCCAAAACAAACAGCTAGCAAAGCTGGCTAGCAAGCGAGTTCACAAAAACAATGACGTCATGCCCGAGCTTAAAGCTCGCTTATAAAAATATAATCACAACAACAACAACAACAACAGCAGCAACAAAATGTGGGCATGCGAATCTGAATCTGGCTATAGAAAAACTGGTTTCCAACGTTCGTTCCAAGCCAAAACGAAGCGAGCTAAAAGGAAAATTGAAAAAAGAGTCTGACAATAAAACACTAAAAAAAAAAAAAAAATTCACTTAGTTAGGAATTTCGCCGCAAAAACACAAACTTTGCGATCTTAGTGCGGTGGGCAGCGTTATAAAAAAAAAAAAACAAAACCAACTATGTAGTATATATAATGTGTGGTTGTTGTTAGAGCAGCGTAGGAAACTGTAAGTCTTTCACAACAAGCCGCAGCGTCAAGCGAGTTTAGAAGGCCGTCAAGGTTTCTGCTTACAACCCATAGACAATTGTTTTGGCTAACAGAATGGACCGGGCTCTGTCTGGGTGGGTGTCTTTGTGACGCACTGTGCTGCAAAATGTGGGAGTTGGCAACTCTCAGTTATATGTACAATAGTCTCACACCATACACACAATTGCAATTGTTTGGGCTGCCATTGATTATTGTGTTTACAATTTCACTCACTTTTACCGCAGGAATTTTGTTGGCCAAATTGAAAGCTACTTGCAAAATACCACGCTAATTGGCTGCTTGACAAGTCGTTTAGTAAATGTTGCCAAATACAAATTGCGGTACATTTGCGGTCTCTCCCACTCTCAAAACATTTGCATTTTGGCTGAAGACAACGAGGCGTCAAAAGTGCAAAGGTAACTTAATTATCGGAAATCCGGTTACGCTAGCTTACTCTTAGATATATATGCATATTTATCATACATTTATCATACTTGAAGCTCACATTTCAGAAAACCACAAAAAATTGTTTTATTGTGCATATTGAGAAACAATTTTTATTTAACGTGTTTACTTTTTTGATGTTGATGATGATGATGATGACATCACGCATCTTTCATAGAAACGCGACAAGTTAAGCTTTGAGTTGTTATTTTTGTACAAAACTGATTAGAAACAAGTAAACGTGTGCTGATAGAGTGTGCATGACTTGGTAATGCCCTGTAGCCTGTTGTAAAGTATTTTAAAGTCTGTTTTCTCATGTCCACTTTAACCCTTCATAGCCACCTGTGACACATCTGTAACACAGCAAAAAAAGAGCTTCCAAGATCAAATTGTATTCGACTTGATTTTCTTTTATTTTCAAATTGTTTTGATTGCATATTCAATCGACTTTCGAAACTTATAGTTAGAATCTGTATTTCCGTGGATTTCAAGTCTGAAAAAACCAAAACATAGCTAGAACTTTGTCCTGAACTTAAGAAAAAGTGGCTTAAACCTATATGCACTCATTTTTCTATGCATAAACACAAACTCAGATATTGCATAAACTCGAGTCGAATGTTTCATTGTCTGCCTTTAATACTTTATGATACCCTGTATAACCATTTATGGAAACAGGGTAGAATTACATTGCGAGTAGGTACTATATAAAATTGCGTTGTTGCATAAATTAAGAGTCATACCAAATAGTTGGAAGTGAATTTCAGATGTAAACGGTCAACAGGCTAAAAAATAAAAGCAATAAGGTCGTCAACAAAAACAATTTATGTACATACTCGTAAATATGACTAAACTGAACTGAAGTCAAACTCGAACTCAAGTCAACTGAAATGAACTGAACTTAACTTAACTGAGATCTGCTGATGTCATATGGAATTGTAATTGACATTGGCAATGAACCTAGTCTCGTAATTAGTTGCACTTAATGAGCACGCGTTCTAAATCGAGCCATTTACTGGGCTAGCCAGGCACTTTCCACAAGGTCGTGGGAATGGGTACAGAGCAAAAACAGCAACAACAACTTTGAAAACAACTCCAATTTCAACTACAAACTTAAACTACAATTGAGGCAATGCTAAGTTTGCACAGTTGGTCAAGTAAGCAAACAGTCAACGAAAGTGTTTAGCTAGTTGCCTCATTTGTTTGCCGTTTTTTTCTTGTTTGTTTGTTTTTTTTGGTTTTTTTGTTTGTTAACATCTTTGACGTGACTCAAGCGGCTTGTAAAACGGCTCGAACAATACAAGGTACACGCCCAGTTTTAGTTTTAGGTCCATGCCATGCCATTTACATTACGTAAGCAGACAAAAAAAAAATACATTTTAGATTTAGCCACTAAATCTGGCTAACTGACACTGGCCATGTTTTTGTTTTTGTTTTTGTTTTTTTTTTTTTGCGAACGATATCAAGAAAAATGCATGTGTAGGTGTTTTTTATTTATTTTCGTTTTTGTTGGCATTTTTACACATTATTCGGTTTGATTCGATTTGCTGTCCGAAATTCGCCTTGCCAGCACACCCACACTATTCTCAGTTCTCAATTCACAAATCAGAAATCACAAATCACACACAACCCCAGCGTCGCAGTCGTCATCAGGCTCACCCACATGAGCATGGAGCTGCCTCTTGATGTGATGTGATGCTGGTTCAACGCCTCGTTCTAAACGTAGGCGAGATTTCAAGTTTGATTTGTGCCAAAACAAGCGACAAATGGGCATTGAATTATGAATGATTTTTATAGTGTGAGATACAAAGACAAAGCATTGTAAAATACAACACTTTGTGCATAAAGCTAAAGCGAGATTTAGCATATATATGGTACAATGAGAACAAGAGGAGTTTCAAGCATTCAAAAGAGTTGTTATGGCTGCTGTGTGGGCTCTGAGACCGCTATGGCTAAAAATAATTATAGAAATATGGAGTAAAAAAGCTTAAGATTTACAGTTTAACGACATAAGAATCGTACACTTAAAAAAGCCGCACTTCTCAGCATGTTTAAGTAATTGATGGTGTTATGTTAACTTATGTAAGTTCCAACAGAAGAATATCGCTTAAACAGTGTTTAGTCGACGCAATTCGTGAATGCTTTTTCACGCATTTTCATCTTGCATCGTTTAAACACGACTCTTATATTGAGTGCAAGTGCATATCGTGCAATAGCAATATAAACGTTTCTATTCGGTGAATGAAACCAAATAAGATTAGCTTTTGTACTCCCTGTTCCCATTAAAAATGGGAAAATGGCAGTTATAAAGTACTGCAAATGTATGTAACAGGCAGAAGCAGGCATTTCTGACTATATAAAGTATATATATTCTTGATCAGCATCAACAGCCGAGACGAACTAGCCATGTCCGTCTGTCTGTTCGTCCGTCCGTATAAACACACAGATATCGGAGACTATAAGAGCTAGAGACACCAAACTTGGCATGCAGGTTCCTGTATACCATACGCAGATCAAGTTTATTTCAAATTTCGGATGCACTCCCCCGCACCCCCGCAAATCGCAAAAAAGTTCCACAGCCACAACTTGAAAGATAAAGCTTTGATTTTCGGTACACAAATATGCTTAATCAATGTTGATCAATTGCGTAAAACTCATTACGATCGGATAAATAGCACCAAAGTTATGGAAGAACCTATTACACCCGTCTCAACAGGCAGAAACAACAGTTTGACAGGCACTACACAAGTTAAATGCACTGCTTGCTTGTGTTGCCGCTGAACTGCTTGATATGCAAGTTGGGAGCAGCGAGTCTCGTAATCGGACACACTCGACTAGAGCATTCTTACTTGTTTGTTATTTCTTTTAGGACCGCTTAAACGATGTTGTATTTTTAAGAAAGATCTTAAGTAGCCTATGTAAGTTTTAACAGATAAATGTCTTCTATCTGTTAACTCATGATTTATTTCAGCAAGGTTAGCTTCATTTAACAGTTTCTAATCATGTTACATTGAAATTGCACAGTTGCAACAAAATACCAAAATGCTTAGCTACCAAAAATGTTATAATCAAATAAAACTTTGTGCTTTTTGTTTAACAATTATACAAAATTATGTTTGATGCATTTTAGTTTAAACGAATGCAGTTGTCTTGAACTTGGTATCGTTTAAACTACCATAAAACTTTATTATAAGCTGCTGCACACAATTTCCTTATTACTTTTAATAGTCTTGCATGCTATCAAATGTCCCTGGTCAGTGTTATGACCGCTATATAATCATTATTTATCTATAACTTGGCATTTGGGCACGCCTTGAACTAACTAGCAGCTCATTAATGCCACGTTTCCAATGAATTGCTGGCAAACGAGCGTTTATTTTTGGCAGCATTTATTGCTGTTCATAAATAGAAGAGCAAGCACACACACACATATACAAAGCACACTTCAAGTTTGTGTCTTCAGTCATTAGATTTATGCCGTTAGACGTCACCAAAGCGCAGCCGCGCCGAGTCATGTGTTCTATTGTTGTTTTATATTTCTATTTAAAATTTTTTTTTTAATTTTTGCTCATTATTTTACTTACTCAACTTTGTGGCTATTAAAAAAATGAGACTTCTAGCTTATTACAGTCCATTACCATTAAGGAGAAAAAAACTAAACTAAGCTAAAACCAATTGGAAAACCAGATTCATTTACCGATTCAAAAAAAAAAAACAAACTTTCGGTTTTTTTGTTGTTGTTTGTGCTGCTCTTCGTTGGCGGCATTACGTAATAAGCCAACAAAATGCAAATACGGCCGAAAATATGTATATATATATAAAGACAACGCCCCCGCCTGGCGACTTTTGGTATTTGGCTGCTTCAATGAATGGGCCAAAAAAAACTATTGTGAACATTTCTATAGCCATATTATGTTTATTAATGCCGTTGCTTTTGTTCACACGGCCGCGCTTAGTTCACGTGTTTAACACAAATATTAAAGCAAAAGAATCTGAAAATAGAAAAAAAAAAAAACAAAATAAATAATATGTGTCTCCCTAATTTGTGGTTTTGAAATTAGAACAGCGGCACGCAACGTTAGCGATACGTCGACTAACTCTCGTGTTGAAGCAGCATGCCAAAGCGAAATGACTGTAAAAAAAACTGAGACTGCGATTTAGACTTGGCTCAAAGCAACGGCGAACGGAGACACTCGAATAAGTTATGCATCAAATAATATAAAATTATGATTAACGTTAGGCGCGCATTGGAATTAACAAAACGTGGGGAAGGCAAGTTGCGAGGGCAGACACTTAAGAACTTAAGTATTGTCTATATGTTTTTGAATGTATATAAAGACAGTTACAGCTAAAGTTGGCACAGACAGCGTACGCGGTTTATTTTTTTTTATGGCATTTCTCGTTAGCTTTTTTTGTTGTTGTTGTTTTTTTGTTTAGCACTTGTTGCTTTTTTATATTAGTTTTTAAGTTTTTAGCGCTCTTACACTTTGCGCCGTTGCGCTGCTCGCTGGCTTCGACGGGGGGTAGGGTTAGGGTTGGTTGCAGTTGCCCTTTTTTGTTGTTGTTTTTTTTGTTTGTAGTTTTTAAACGTTTACGAAACACGTCCAGCGCCCACGAGTTGCTTACAACGACTGAAAATCAAAAGCGCGCTTTAAGCCAAGTTTCAGTGAGCCAAGCGTTCCAGCCGCAAAAAGCTTTTGGCCGCAACTGGAAGCCATGTCGACGTCATCGTTTCATTCGTTGCGATCTTGGCTTGTTTTGCTTACCAACTTTGTTGCGCTTTTGTTTTGGGCTCTCAATTCGCTTAGCTTAGCTGCTCAACTCTCAACTTAACTCAGTTTGTTGTTGTTGTTGTTTGAGAGTTATTGGAGTTGTTTACTGGCTTAGTGGCGTTTCCGTTTACGAAACGCATTTGGATTCTCGAGAGTTATTTAATGGACTGCACGTTAATTGTCAATGACGCTGTGGTTTTTCATTTATAATTGAACAATTTGCGGCTTGTTTCAAAAGTTATTGATTATCCAAAAATGCAGCTTGTGTTATTACCAAACAGGCCCCCCCCAAACCCCAATCATATCAATAAGTAACAATGCGTTTTCTTTCATTTCTCAAGAATTTTTTTGATTTTATTTGTATTTTAGTTGTTTTTTTTGTTGTTGTTGTTTTTGTTCTTTTCTTTCTCTTCTGTGTGTTTTGTTTTTCGTTTTTTCATCGTTATTATGTTATTTGTTTTTGTTTTTAGTTACCCTTTGTTTGCGCTGAAGTTGTCAGTTTGGTGTTTAGACTTCGTAGTTCTTGTTGTTCTTATTTATTTTCTTTGTTTTTGTTTTTTTTTTGTTTTTGGCAAAACACACACGGCTTTAAAATGCTCTCATATGATCTAAACGATCATAGGTATATATATGTATGTTAGTACCTGGGTACATGTGTATTATATAAGCTCGATTCACTTGCTGCAAATCGGCGCTGACTGCTCTGAGAATATTATCTTTAAAAATGCCATTAATTTTTATATATTGTTTTTTTTTCTTTTTGTTTTTCTTTGCTGTACTTTTTCATTTGATGTTCTTTTGTTTTTGTTTTTGTTTTTGTTTTGTTATACTTGTTAATGAAGTCAATGCTGAATTAATTTAATGTATAATCTTAAAAATTAATTAATTAATTAATATTCACAAAATAAAGCTATAAATATTGTTGGTTTTTCTCATAGTACAATACATTTAATTAATTAATTCATTACAAAGCATTTTAGCACATTTCCAAGCCTTACATAAAACTTTAAAATTAACACATATTGCAAATGATCTGCTTAACTTCATCATCTCCAATTATTTTTGTTTAACATTTAGCAACAACACAACCAAATCGATGTAGTTTCTTCTTCTTCTTTTATTATAAGTACTTTCCCTAACAAATCTGATAACGAAAATAACTTGAGTTAACTAAGGAAAAGCCAACAAATATTTGCAGACTGAACCCGGGGTGAGAATGCGCATTCTCTGGAAAAACTCAATAAAGAGAATTCTTAAAACTCCTTTTCTGTTTTCTTTTATAAGCATGCTAAGAAGCAATAAAATTTAATTATATTATTTAATAATAACGTTATCTTCACTTGGCTAACTAAAAAATAAAAAAAAACCTTCAACAATTTTTAGCGTAATTTCTTCACGTTTTCTTCTTTTTTTTTTTTTGTTTTCTGTCTTATTTATGTTTGGTTTTGTTTCTTATTTTGTTTTTGTTTTTTTGCTTTTTCGTCTTAGATGAAACCCCATTTTATGTTTATTGTAATTTATTAATGTAGGCATATTAATGAATAAACTTTTCCTTTCTTTTATAATAATAAAAATGCAATAATGTTTCAAAATACAATTAGGTTTTAAACTATGAAAAGGAATTATGTACTTGTAGTTACTTTTCCAAAAAGCAAAACGAAGAGAAATCTAAGAGAAATTCTAACAAAATTTTGTGTGTGTGTGTTATTTTCAATTTGTCATCAGCAAGAAGTGAATTAGTTTTTATTTTTTTCTACATGGGATTAGCTCTCAGCTGGGAGCTTCAATAGCACATTAACTAGCGGCTTATAGACACTCAATCAATCAATCAATCTATCAATCAATCGCATTCTCATTGATACACTTAAGTTAATAGCTTAGTTTTCTCGTATATACTCGTAATTATTACATTGGATTTTCGTGTGTGTGTGTGTGTGTGTGTGTGTGTGTGTGTGTGTGTGTGTGTGTGTGTGTGTGTGTGTGTGTGTGTGTGTGTGTGTTTGTGTTATGTGTGTGTGTGTGTTTGTATATATGTGTATGTTTTGACACAGAACAATTGTGAAATATTATTTGGTCTTCTCTTGTATACATCTAATGGTAACTAGGTAAATTGTTTATGTCTAGAGTTTACAGCTAAATTCTTGGGTCTTCTTCGATCACTTAAGCCTGCAGTGCGCTCCCATATTATGGGTTTCCAAAATCTTTGCTTAGTTCTGCTACAGAACTGTCTCTACAGCGTTTAGAATTCATCAGTATCATCTTACTTATTTGAGTGAGTTCAGCATTCATTTGGCTTGGCAACTAACTAAATTACAATACATTTAGATCTTTTAGTTTGAGCATATATATACAATATTATATAATATAATATCAATATACCCAATGCCATATAGAGTTACAATATACTAATATAGTAGTACAATATAATATTGCATTAAAAGTTCTTTGACAGTTTCTTTTTTTTTTTTATTCTACCCACTTATTGATTTTTTGTTTTTGTTTTCGTTTTTTTTTGTGGTTTATGTGTATAATGTTTCAGTTTCTTATTTTGTATATTTTTGTTTTTGTTTTTGATTTTTGTTTTTTTTTTACATTTTTGGTGTCTGTTGTATGCTGTGGCAGTTCTTTCCAATAGTACAAATATTTTGCAAATATCTTTAGTTTACTATAAATGGTTTTAAATACATATTATTTTCAATTTTAAAGTAAATCGTTTCCCATATACACATCTAGTAAATTTTATTCAAATTACAATTACATTTAGCAAATATTACATTACATTAATTTATATTATGCCCAATTGCCCTGGGCATTTTTTATTACTCGCAAATAGTTAAATTTTGTTTTTTGTTTTGATGCTAGATACTCGCTGAAATTTGTTGATATTTTCTAATTGAATCCTTAGATTGAAAATATTTACAATGCAAATTACACACAATGCTCACAATTTGTATATATGTATAATATTATTAATTGTATAATTTCCTTCTTTTTTTTTTTATTAAAATTAGCGACGAATCTAAATGCTAATGATGCTAATGATGCTTATATAACTATGTCTATAGCTGCATTTTGTTTGATAGTATGGAAAAAGTTTATGGTATATAGAGGGTTCAGCTAGAGCTGATAATCAATCATAACAGATTATGAATTCTCAATTTATTACGGAAAATCCAATAAAGCTTTTCCGATATATTTTTAGATAAAGTACATAATCGTACATTTATCAAATATATATATATATATATATATATATATATATATATATATATATATATTCGTTTAGTTTTTTTTTTAAAAGTTGTTCACAAGTCTTAACTTAAATAGTTGTAACTTTTTTTTTGTTTGAGTGGTATATTTGGAATCTGAAAGATGCAACTAAACTAGCAAATTTATTATTATTTTAAGATATAGCTAAACTATAGCGATATATATATGTACATATTGCATTAACCTATGTAAACCATTGAACGGTTTTTTTTGTTTTTTTTTTTTTGTGGATTAACAATTATTGGCAGTGCCATTTAGTGGTGAGTAATACTAACACAAGCTTACGATGCTATAAAAACATACATCATGTGTAAACATCACGTATGTACGTGATGCACACTTGAAATCAGCTGTTTCCTTTTGTTTGTTTCCTGTCCATTTACTGTATTCTAAGTTGATTTGATTCTCGTTTATTAAGTCTTATAGCGAGCAATACTTGTCACAGGGTTGCTGTTGTTGTTGTTGTTGTTGTGGCTGTTGCTGTGTTGTTGTTGTTGTTGTTGCTGTTGTTTGTGTTGCATTGTTGCTGGCGCGTTGCAAGCGTTGCACGTTTGGGTTAGCTGGTTGTTGCTGTTCTTGCGTTTCCTCCTGCACATTGTTAACGTTGTAAGCAGCTGCTGCTCCTGTACGCGTCGGGGTCATTAAGTTAGTAAGGCAATTTGGCAATATTTCAACCGCATGCACACACATACACACACACAGACACAGACACATACACAGAGAGAGAGTGATATTTTGTTTGACGGGAGGGGGTCATGACTACGCACACACTTAATGAGTTAGAGAGAGATATTAACAGTGCGAAAGATATAGATGCAAATGTTGTATGAGGCGATAATACGCATTCGCAGTTAACTGTTTATCTGTTTTTTTTATTTGTTCGATTTGATTTTGTTGTGCGTAATGAGCGATAGTCATGGAGTCATGAGGAACATGATATGTACACCATACCGATCGGCTGATGCTGATGGGGCAGCACGCTCCCGTGTTATATAATACTCTCGCGATTGCGTTCCAGTTCTTCGGCCTCATTATCCGGATCCACGCTTGACGTTGACGAGACGCCACAGATTTGCATTTCAATTTCAGCTAAACGATTCTCCAGATCCCACTGCTGCTGCGACAGTTTTGTATTGAGCGCTTGATTCTCCGATTCGACAGTGTGCAAACGTTCTCTCAAGCGCTTGATCTCATCCTCCAAAACCTCGTGGGAGCCCAGCAGCGGCGTGGTGCCACCACCGCCACCGCTCACACCGGCGCCATAGCACTCCAGCTGCGAGCTCGAGTCGCAAATGTGACCTAATAAGACAGAGATAGCGAAATGAACAGAGAGAGAGAGAGAAAGTTGTTATCACAGCTCATCTGCTATTTCTTTAGCTGCTGCTACTCACCTGTGTGGCTTGGCTGCGATTGCGGTCGCATTGAGTGGTGCGAGGTGGCGCGACTGCGTGGCCGCTCCTCGGAGCCATGTGCGCTTGGACTAACCGAACGTGGCGAGTCTGTGGCACGCACCAGATGATCCGCATAGCTACGTGGACTGCAAGCGTTTCTTAATTGGCATTTGTTTCTAAAAATCTAAAGTCAGAATAGCTCACCTGTAGCCATGCGACTGCTGCTGATGCAGTTGTTGTAGCTGTTGCTGCTGCGGCTGCATTGGCAGCTGTTGTTGTTGCTGCTGCAGCTGCTGCTGTTGCTGCTGATGTTGTTGCACGTGATGCAGCATTGATGCTGGTGGCAGCCACATGTCTTCCAGCGTAGTGCGACCCAAGCTCTCTACCAAGCCCGGCGTTGATTGGCAGCGGCCCATAGCAACTACATTAAAGTATTTGACTGTGTTTTAAAATCAAAATGAAAAACGTTCACGAACAAACAGGAGGAAAACCAACGGAAAAAATGGATTTGTGTTATTCGAGGAGCATTCGTATTTGTATCAAATTACACTTTCAAATCAATGCAGGCTTTGGTATTGAAACGAAAGTGCAACACAGAACACAGCTTTGTGTTGCTTTTAGTTAAATTTAGAGTGTGTGGCGTCGGTTGGCGGGAAATGGCGGGGTTTACAATACATTGAAATTGGTTTATAAACAGCATCTTGCTTACCTTTTTCTAATGGCGCCTTCTTGTATTTCTCCAATCGTTTGACAGCAATCGACTCGAGGCGCACACGCGCCGCAGGATATTCCTTTAGCACGTCCCACATGTCCTTTTTGCTCAGCACAAACAGATCGCTGTAACCAACGGAGCGAACGCTGGCGGTGCGTCTGTTTCCTATATAAGTGTGGCAATGGCAGTGGCAGTGGCAGTAGCAAGTTGGCAAATGTGGCAAAGTTGCACGTTCGCAATGAAGAGAATGAGGCAAAAGTTTAATATCAATATCTTGCAGTGGCATTTGTACAACGTTGTTGCTTGTTGTTCTTATTGTTGACTGCGCACACAAAGACATTAAAATTGCATGCCAACCTGAGGGAGATGCACACACAATTGGATGCGAGTTGTGGTAGCTGGAGTTGGAATTGAAGTTCTTGTGGATGTGGGTGAAGGGAATGTGGGAAATTCGTGTATTGCAGTTGGAAATTGGAGTTGGGTTGACAGTTTCATAGGGGCATTCATTGGATGCACAAGTGCTTGTTACACAACTATAAAGATACATACATATATTGGTCGTAGTCTGGAATACATTTGCTACAAACAAGACTTTAAAGGGTAGTATAACAACAACAACAACAGTTGCTAAAGCTTATATCACTTTAATTAGTTGTTGAAAAAGCTTTTATATTTTGTAATGGCATACTTTTTGGAGTAAATAGTTAATAGAAATGTTAAACTCGGGTTGCTTGTAAAACTTTAATGTTTTAGTTACCAAATAGTTAAATTTCGAGCACTCAAGCTGAAAAGCTTTTGAGTTTGAAGTAAAGATGCAATTTTGTGTTAAAAACATCTGTATTTATAGTGATAAGATATCAAAAAGACAGTTGTTCGCAACATAAAATTAGCTAAGATTTTAGCTTTAATTTTCGACTAAATTTCCAATGCAAAACAAGTATGAACTTTGCAGTCAGGTTCTCCCGACTGCGATAAACTCTGTTTTCTGTACGTTTAATAAATTAAATTTTTGTTAAGTCTAATTATATACTTATAAACTGTCCTTAAACTAAGGTTGAGTGAGTTTGGCTGAGTTATCTTGAAAAACAAAAAACTTTTTCATACAAAAACTTATTTTACAGCTATATGTTATAGTGGTCCGATCTTGCCGATCTTAACACTTTGTCGTCCTATGGTATATACCAACATGTAAACCAAGTTTGGTTGCTTTAGCTTTAAAACTGTGGAAAAAACCTGCGTTCATACAGACGGACGAGCGGACGAACATTTCACAAACCCAACTTACCCTTTTTTTTTTTCCATTTTGGAAGACAGAGTATAATAACGTTCGAATTTGAACTTAATCATGGTTTGAAATATAATAACATATATCACAATCGATTATAAAGTTAACTCCAAAAAGTATGCGACATAAATTGTAACAAATTAGATGCTATCCATTTTAGTTAAGGGGGAATTTGGCGTGCAATTAGAATGCTTTGAGGTTGGAGTAGAACAACAAAATAAATGTAAATTGTGGTGTCAATGTGTCTTTGTATACTTAATTATAATACACTCAAACACAATTAGAACGTTTAAATTACGGCCAGGCAAAGCAATACAACAACGAGTCAGATTTATATATATATATAATATATAGAGAGAAACACATAGAGAGAGAGAGAGAGAGAAAGAGAGATTTTTACTAGTATAAGAAATTAATACACACATCATTTTGGTTTAATGGATTCTCACATTTATAAACTACTTAAATGTCTTGTGGGTAAGGGTTTGGTTTATAATAATTGCCATGTTAAATAACTTGAGTTGAAAACGTTTAAGTCATGCATAACATAAGATTAAAACAATAAACGGTGTGAATAACAAAACTAAACGATTCGATTTGAGTTTCGATTTTGTGCACAGTTTGCAGAAGTCTCATTCTCTTTTAAGGTGTCAACTGGCAGCTGGAAACTTGGGCGATTGTCTGCAAAGTCAACGACTAATTGAGCCAGTTGAGCCAAAAGTTTTTGGCAAGTGCAACTTTTGTCAGCAATTCAAATAGAATTTAGTTGCAAGTTGCCGCTGCTGCTGATGTTGCAAATTTAATTAAGCGACGACTTTGAGTAGCTGTAAAATGAAGCGCCCTGAAGTATGCAACGCTTTTTGCGCGCTTTATATGCACTGAGATAAATTTTGATATTGTTGTTAATTATGTGGCACAAATATAGTCTCTGTTTAACAGAGTATCTATGTGTGTGTGTGTCGGTTTAAGTTATCGCTGCATTGGCCAATAATTTACAGTTGAGCGCGCATTGCACAATAATGTGGCATTTTCAAGTGACTCTTGAAATCGATTGAAAATAACTGAAATTTATTTAGGCAGTGACAACGAATTAACCGCAATTATTGTTGGACATTGTGCTTTTAAGCTGATTTTATTGCATTTTATATTGCATTGCATAATTGTGCAAAAAATGTGTCGCTACATGAATTTGATTACAATTGTAGATGCATATGTAAATATGTGTGTGTGTGTGTATATGGTATATATCTGAGAGCATGCAGGTGCAATAATTGCATTTAGCATTCATTATTTGTGCTGTGCGGGAAGGGTAGAGAAAACACAGACAGAGTGGGTGTGAGTGGGTGTAAATAGATATATATTTATGTGTTGTGTGCATACATTCAGGGCGGGTCATAAAAACATTTTGCGACTGAGCGACAACAACACATAGAATGCAAAATAATAAAGAGAATTCTTTGCTGTAGGTGCAGCCAAATGGAAAACACAAAAAAAAAATGAAAAACAAAAAAAAGTGAAAAAACAATATAAAATTGTTGCTAAAATAAATATAATAAAATATCAAAAGTGATGGGCATTTAAACGATTACGCAAAACGAAAGACCGCTATACAACTCTTGTATTTAATAGAGTTTCGAATCGTAAAAGCAATCAATTAATGTGTGCGATATACAGACAGAAAGTCAAAGTGCTTTAAGTTTAGATAATGTTTATCAATATCAATATATCCGTGTTGCTAAACCAACTGATGACTAATCTAATGTGATATGTGTGTGTGTGTTTGTGTGAAATACTATTATTCAGACATAGGAAGATTATATAGACACATATACTAGCTAAGATATTAATATTTTGTTGAAGATTAATTCTTGAGTATTGCGTGTGTATTGTGTGTAGTCTGTTTTGGTAACAGTTTTTGCTCAACTGATTGTAGTTACGTTATTGATATTGTTATTGTTATTGTTCCGCCTGTCGCACTAAAACGAGATATTTACCAAGTTCTTTACCTGCGGTGCCCATATTCAGTATACTAATCTCGCCGAAATAGGAACCTGCCTTTAACGAGGCCATCACCGTTTTGCCATTGTCAGCAACAACCTGCAAACGTCCACGATTCACAATGTACATCTCCTTGCCTACTTCGCCTGTATTGTGTCAAAAGGATGCAGGGGTGGTAGGGTGGAGAAAGAGATGAAATATAAAAGTATTAAGACTGGAAAAACTGGGACTGGTCACTCACCTTTCCGGCAAATGTAGTCGCCCGGGGAGAAGAGCACGGGCCGCAGGCGCAGCACCAATTCGCAAAGGAAACCAGCTTCAGTGTTTTGAAAAATCTCAACCCGCTTAAGTGTATCTAAATGGACGTTAATTGCTATTTCAGCCTGCAAAACGGAGACAGAAACAGAAACAGAAAAAGATACAGAAACAGATACAGATACAGCGAATAATGAAACAAAAACCAGCTGTTCAGAAGGAATGGAATTAAGGCTAAAGCAAAAGTAAAAGCAAATGCGATAACATGATACAGAAATGGACAATTTATGTTTGCTACAAGCTGTGTGTAAGGGGTTGGACTTTCCAGGACAGCTGTACAAGTTTTGGTGGTGGGTTATTTACCTTTAATTTATCAGGAAGACAGGATACGGCACGCTCCTCGTCCGAGCACTTTTGTGTGAGCCACAGGTAATCGAACCATTTGATGACCTTCACCTGCAACTGATTCGGCACCCGTCGCATGCGCATGTAGGTCTTAACTCCATCCAGCTTGGCTGCAAATACCAATAGCATACAATATCAGTATTATTAAACACATACACATACACACACACATTCACATGCATATATATGCAAGCTTATTTGTGCCCCGTATTTACTGTGGATTACCCACAAATCGAAACGCTAGCGGCATACAAATGTTCATCGAGTATGCTCGTTGTCCACTTGAGCCGCTCGGCTTTCGTCCTGCGACCCACTAATCGCTCTGCTTTCGCAGCACTGACATAACAAGCCAATCAGCATTGCTCTGTATCAATTTCAGCATGCTGCCTATTGTATTTATAGCTCCTGAGTCCTGTCTGTAGCTGTTTAAGGCTGCCGAGAAATACTTAGAGCAACACCTGGCGTATGCTTAATATTCAACTGTGAACTGTTGAACTTGAAATGGAAGCATAACTATCGATAGTTGCCCAAATAGATAATCACTATTCCGATACTATCGATAATTTTGTATGTTACATTTTAATTACTTATAAAATAGATAAATAATGCTTCGACTAAAGTAATTGAAGTACAAACACAACAATTTAAAATTATCGATAGTAGTTATCGATGGTATCAAGCGTTAATGCTATCGATTATAATAATAAAAATAGTATTAATCATAATAATAATAATATTGAATAATAACCATATTTAATATTGAATAATATTAATAAAAACATTATAATTAAAATTAAAAAATTAAAAACAACATATATAAACTTAAAAAAATTAAAAAACATAATTAAAAAATTTAAAAAAAAATTAAATAAAATTATAAATAATTATAAATTAAAATTGAATTTATATTATTGCCAATAGTACTATGTAATTCAAACTAAAATCAAAATTTAAACTTAAATTCTACAAATTTAAAAAAAAAATCAGATTCTATTTTTTTTTTTTAATTTTCAAAGTTTTAGTTGAATTTTAATTAAAAATAGGACACATTTTAAGTGATTTTTACATATATTAAGAGACTAAAGCTTAAATTTAATAAATTCCTTTTTGAGTTAGGAATAAGTAAGAATACTCTAGTCGAGTGTGCCTGACTACGAGACTCCCTGCTCCCAACTTGCATTTCAAGCAGTTCAGCGGCAACACAAGCAAGCAGCGTACTCAACTTGCACAGTGCATGTCAAACTGTTGTTCTTCCATAACTTTGGTGCTATTTATCCGATCGTGTTGAAATTTACACATCCGAAAGACATTGATCAAACATACATGTGTACCAAAAATTAAAGCTTTATCTTTAAAATTGTGGCTGTGGGTGTCTTTTGCGATTTGCGGGGGTGCGGGGGGTGGATCCGAAATTTGAAATAAACTTAATCTGCGTATGGTATACAGGAACCTGCATGCCAAGTTTGGTGTCTCTAGCTCTTATAGTCTCTGAGATCGACGCATTCATACAGACGGACAGAGGGACAGACAGACGGACATGGCTAGCTCGTCTCGGCTGTTGATCCTGGTCAAGAATATATATAGTTTATATAGTCGGAAATGCCTCCTTCTGCCTGTTACACACATTTGCAGTACTTTATAACTCCCTTTTTCCCATTTTTAATGGGAACAGGGAGTAAAAATAAATCATTTAAATATGGATATTATTGATATCGCCACCGATAGTTTTGCAACACGAAAAAGGTACTTCTTGAGTGAAAAACAACTTCAACTGAAATATGTATAGCAAACTTATATACAATTTTCCCATGGGGGTAGCTGTGTATTGCATTTCCGGGAAATATAAGACGCGTTTCTGGACGTCATGGAGATGGTGCGACTGACAATCGTTTTTTTCTTTCTGTTTTTTGTTGTTTTCATGCTCTTTGTGTTTGTATGTGTTGTACATGTGTGTGTGTGTGTGTGTGTGTTTGACTGGGTAACCAAGCGGCGCTCGATGAGAGGAAATTAAATCTGTTCTTGGCTCGACGTCACTGCCAGCAAATATTGACACAATTTGTCGATTGACAACTGCGGCTGGGCTGTAGGTGGATGCCAGATTGACAACGGGGAATGAGACTTGAGCTTTTGGTTTGGGGTTGTTGTTGTTGGTGGCAGATTTCTGCAGTGTTTGCTCGTGTAAACATTAGCAAACCAACTGGCAAACAAGCAAACAGATTGAAAACAAATAAATAAAATTGCTTGTCGGGCCGGCAGGCAACGCACACAACTCACATCTCATCTATAATGTAAGTGACGCCGTTGTGTCCGAAAGACCAAAAGACAAAGCCAAGCAATTCCCTGCTTTGCTTCTTGGTTTTTCTTTAACTTGCCACATTCATTTATCATTTATCCATTTGTCGACAGTCGTCAGCTGATCAAATTTCAATACCTTGTCGCCTAATCAGTCAGCTTAAGTGCAAAAGTTCAATCCCTCTGTCTTTTGGTCAAGTCTGACTTTTTTCCAGTTATTTATTGCATTTATATGGAGAATGGCAGAGCTGCAAGAATCCAATTTAAATCGAACTTGCTTTTACAAAGCGGAAAAAGCACAGTTATTAAAAACTTAAGTCTCAGCATAAAATGAACTTGACTTATTTTTTTCTTTTATTAATAAAGCAATTGATTATATTTTCTTATTTTTAATGATGTGAATCACTTTCGTTTTTCTCAGAGTTGTTGATTATTAATATATTTGATGAGTACCCACATTTCCAATGAATTTTTGTATTGCCTTTGTTATGTTAGTATACACTTTAACCTTGATTTGAAGAGCTTTTGCTTGTTTTAATTAGTATTTCTTCGTAAAGATAATATGCATTTGCTTTGGGAATTTTGTTTATATTTTTCTTATCGTTCGTCTGTGCCTAAACACGCTTATCAAACTTACAATATAATAAGTAAAAGATAACCGCTTCAAATTCAAACTGACCAGTGTCTATATAGACTGCATACCCAGGTGACTTTTCAGTTATTCAAAATTAATATGTTGTGGTATCAGTTGGCTTTTATCGCTATTGTCAGCCTGGCTCTGACCCAGGTAGACTATGCCGACAGTCAGGCTGCTGTTACCAACTGTAGAGGCAACTTTAGCCTGGTTGGTGGCAAGTGCCTCTTAGTTGTTAACAATTGGTTCAACTGGTTTGAGGCTGAGCGCAAATGTCGCACCCTGGATGCCGAACTTATTAGTCTGCAGAATCAAACGCAGCTGCAGCATATCAACACTTGGCTTAACGTTACAGCTCCATTCGTATTGGAGTTCTGGACCTCCGGCAACAGTCTGGGCGAGAAGGGTTTCTACTATTATCAGGGCACGGGCGAGCCGGCAAGGTTTGCCCCTTGGGCTTCAGGACAGCCCAGACAAGCTGACGGCGACTGTCTCTCGCTCTACGGCACCTATGCAGTGTGGCAGGTTGACAATTACCGACTGTCGGTCAAGAACTGTACCACCTGGGCACCGATCATATGTGAGCAGCAGACACAGAAGTATAATACTAGCACACGCATTTGTTTGAAGCCGGAAGCCATCGAAACTTCTCAGGTTTTGATCAACTAAATAAACAAGAAGAAACATATTGTATTATGTATTGTAAAATAAACAGATCATTTATTAAAAGCTAAGCAAAATCCTATAAACCTTCTTTTAACACATTGGTGTCCAACAATTGCACACTCTTGAACCGATCCAAATTACATTTAATCGAGTTGATTCAAATAATTGATGGTCAGAGAGTAGAGAATTGTTATTTTGACAACAATTAGACTTCAAAATTGAAATTTTAGCCATGCAAGTATAGCTACACTCAAACGAAGCAAACAATAATCAATGCAAATGACTGCAATAGGCAATAGCTTCGTTTTCAATATCATTGAATTTTCGATAGTGCACAATAGTTTATCAAATGTCCATATTTGATTGATAAGAGTCTTGTTTGCAGTAGTTATTACAGTTGCAGTTGCACATGCTATTGTTTAAGTTAGGAATGTTGCACGATGGAGCACTGTCATTTTGATGGAGTGTACCAATTACTTTCATCGAAAACCCTATGCTTGAACAAACAATTACATGCCACTCCAAAGTTGAAAGTTAACCCATACAAGTATAACTAGGTGCTACAAATTAGTAGAAACGCAATGCAAACTCATAATTGGACAGAATTATCAATGACAATCAAAACACAATTTTCTTCAATATGATTAATTATAGGCATAGTATTGTAGGTTTCAAATCCAATTGTGCCAATGTTTCAACCTTTTTATTTAGACAGCCAAATCAGTTTAGTCTCTGAAGTGAATATTACAACAAACCTTTACTTTTATACATATTCTAAATGTAAGTTTGTGTTTGTAACAAAATAAATTGATGTAAGTACATATATAAATTGATTCAACTGATTAAAATAAGGCAAAACGTTTAACCGAAGTATTCAATCAGTTAAACCATCTGATTGTACTACTTAAAGCATGTTTGGGTAAAAAGCTTTTTAGACTATTACCATGAACAAGAAAGAAATGTCATCTTCGGCGTGCCGAAGATATATAGCTATAAAACATATTTTTCAACTGATTGTGCCTGTGGCCTATGGTGCCTATGGTCAACATGTGTAGAACGTACTTTAATTTAGATATTATGAGTTTGGCCGAGATATTTTGAAAAACACAAAAACTAATTTTCCAACTGATCGTTCCTATGGCAGCTATATGCTATAGTGGTCCGATCTGGGCAATTCAACTATAGGTATTACCTGCAATAAGAAGAAGCATCTGTGTCAAGTTTCATCAAGATAGCTCTAGAACAAAGGCTTGAAACCGCATATAAACACAGACAGACGGACATGTCACAGCTGTTGAAGCTTATTACGAATATGCAAATTTTTTTTTTCTGAGACGTCTCCTTCAATACTTTATACATTTCGTGACCAAATTATAATACCCTCTGCAAGGGTACAAAAAGTAGAATAGCATAAATCGTAAGAATAACATAATTAACTATCTGCTAAGTCAACTTAAAATATTATGAAAGTCTTGCGTGTTTCGTAGAACTGTTTAATATAATTATTAAGTACCCGTATTTCCTTCGAATTCTTATTTACTTATAGACACATGTATTGTTTTTATTAGCATTGTTATACTTTTAGCTTGTTTTGCAAAAAACTTTCGCTTGTTTTAAGTAGTGGGGATTTCTTCGTATTGATAATTGTTAAATGCTTTTGAGGGGATTTTGTTTCTGACTTTCTTATCGTGCGCGTGTCCCACGCAAAATGCCATCAATTAAAACTTAAATATGCTTATCAAATCGACACTGTGATAAGCCACAGATAAGCTTTTCAAATTCAAACCCCAACAGACAAGCAACTATATAAGTTTCATGCCCACCTGACCAGTCAGTTATTCATCGTTTGTTTACTTTCAAAATGTTGTCGCATCAGTTTATTGGCTTTGCTATTGTTGCCCTGGCTTTAACCCAGGTGCACTATACCGACAGTCAGGCTACAGTTAGCACCTGCAAGAAGAACTTCAGTCTGGTGAATGACAAGTGCCTGTTGTCTGTTAACAATTTTGTTAACTGGTATGAGGCAGATCGTCATTGCCACTTCCTGGGTGCTGGCCTGGTCAGCGTGCAGACTCAGGCAGTCCTGAACCAAATCACCAATTGGATGAATGTAGTATCACCATTTACCCTGGAGTTCTGGACTTCGGGCAACAGTCTTGGCAGGAAGGGCATCTACTACTGGCAGAGCACAGGTGAACAGGCTAAGTTTCTGTCCTGGTCCTCTGGTCAGCCCCAACCCAATAACGGTGACTGCTTGACCCTATACGCTGTCAGCACCACGAATAAGAAATTCGGTGAAATGATCAGGAATTGCACAATGAACTTGGAACCATATGTCTGTGAGCACACACCTGTGAAGACTAGCACACGTCTTTGCCTGAAGGCAACAGCCTATGAAAACGCAACTATACTGATGAATTAAATATAATAATTACAAAATTTAGCAAATGTAAGAATTCGAAAGTGTTGAACACTCCAAAAGAAGCTATTATTTTTAAATAAAATAACTTTCGCTTAGAAATTCTATGAAACTTGCATATTTTCGTTTTTTAATTACCTATGCAGTATCTATATATTTAGCTATCTACGAGGCTATCATTTTAATTTATATAAATTGTTTGCTTGTTTTCAAGTATTGTTTATCAAAAACTAAAACTTTTGCGATTTGAAAGTGAATTGATAGTAAATTGCCATTTTTATACCCTTGCATAGGGTATTATATTTTGTCACAAAATGTGTAACGCATCGAAGAAGACGTCTGAAAAAAAAAAAAAAATTTGTATATTCGTGATCAGCATCAACAGCCGAGTCATGTCCGTCTGTCCGTCTGTCTCTTTATATGCGTTTTTCACGACTTTTTTCTAGAGCTATCTTGATGAAACTTGACACAGACGCTTCTTCTTTCTGCAGGTAGTACCTACAGTTGGCTTGGCCAGATCGGACCACTATAACATATAGCTGCCATAGGAACGATCGGTTGAACAATAAGTATTTGTATGAAAAACTTTTTTGTTTTTCAAAATAACTCGACCAAACTCACTATGTCTAAGTTTAAACAATATCCACATATGTTGACAAAATTTTATCAAAATCGGATCACAACATCTTATAGCTGCCATAGGAACAATCCGTTGAAAAATAAGTTTTCTTAAGCAAACCTTTCTGCAAGGGTATATATCTTCGACACGCCGAAGATAACATTTCTATCTTGTTTTTTGTAAAAAAGTCGTCCATCAACAATTTCATTCATTTTGTCATTCTTAGTTTAATAGTTTAAGTTATTTCTTAATTAAATATTTGCTAACCTAACTCAAATTTCATTTCGTTGGGATTTCTTTGTAAAGTTTGCAGTCGTTGAATTTCTTGCTGTTTTGCTTATCGTTCAACTGGCTTAGCCAAACAGTTGTCAATTCACAATGTAAAACATATTTAATAAAGCGACAAAATATTAAGTTCCAAACAACTTTGAACACAAAACTGAGCAGCAACTATATATTAAGTGCATTCCCAACCGACCAATCAGTTCAACATGTTGCGGCAACAACTAATTGGCCTTGCAATTGTCAGCCTGACGTTGGTCCAGGTAAACTATGCCCACAATCAGGCTACTGTTTACGACTGTAGGAACAACTTTACCCTGGTGACTGGCAAATGCCTGTTGGCTGTTAACGTTTGGCTAAACTGGTATGAAGCGGATCGTTACTGTCATACGCTGGGCTCTGAACTACTCAGCGTGACGAATCTAATATTGTTGCAAAAGATGACCAATTGGATTATTGCAGCAGCACCATACACACTGGAATTTTGGACCTCGGGCAATTGTTTGGGAAAGAAGGGCACTTTCTACTGGCAGAGCACGGGCGAACTGACGAAATATATGCCTTGGGCTTCGGGTCAGCCCCAACAAGCTAACGGTGATTGCTTGACGCTCTACACTATTAGTAGCATTAAAAGGGATTTTCGTCTAATGGTCAGAAACTGTTTAAACATGGAACCTTTCGTTTGCGAGCAAAGGGCACAGAAAACAAGTAGACGCATTTGCCTGAATCCGTTAGCCTTTGAAAACAATACTGTGCTGCTCTAGTAAATAAAATTGAATATTAAAAAGTTATTATTTTGCGTTGTTGTCTTAAGATTAACTAGGTTTTCTTAAGCTCGCTGTTCAGATGGTAAAAACCCATATTAAGACAGAACTATTTGAATTACCCTGCACACATCGCTCGACAAGAAGTTATGTTGTTTTAATATCATTTAAAAACCGACTTGATATAATAACAGATTTCCATTTCCTGTGTATCACTGTCTTTAATATACATATATATTTGCATTGTCGATAAACTGCTTCGTAACTTTATACGGTCAGTTGCAGCTATTGTAAACATGAGAGAATAAAAATCAAGTCGTTCATTGCGGAAATTCACACAATTTCCATTGCATACTTTTGGGCGTAGTATTTTGTGTCTGAAATTGCAGAGAATTTGTTTTTTTGAAATGGGATGCCTTGTGGTTTTTATTATTGCTGTGTGAAATATTGCGCAATGGATGCCAAGTATCGGTTATCGATTGGCATTCGCTTTGCTTTCTGCCTTACAACATGCTCATTGGCAACCAAACATTGCCAAGCATTGTGGCATGCCAACTGAGCTTCTTTCTTGCCACACACACATATATACAGAACATAACCGTTATATACAACGGATATGCTTGCTATGATATGATAGCACAAGCACAAGCACACACACACACACACATATGCACGTATGCAAAATAAGAGTGATTTTTATTGCGGCTCTGCTTGGCTGCCTGCCTGACACTGAAATCATTTCCAAATGAAACCGAAGAGTTTCAGGGGGAATTTTCCGACGGAGTCTTTCTTCCATCAGTGTTGGTAATTTAACGGAATTTTTTTCGCTTATCTTTTTAAACTCTTTTTTAATTTTTTTTCATATTTTGTGTAATATTCGTCTGTCCGTTCGTCCGTCTGTATGAACGCAGTTTTTTCCACATTTTTCAACTAGAGCAACCAAACCATAGGCAGACAAAGTGTCAAGATCTACCCCCCCCCCCAAATTTTGAAGGTTGACTTCTGTTGCCTTATGAAATAGATAAGATAAAAAATGCTTCTAATTCCGCAAAGAGGCTAAAAAAGAGTATTTCGCAGTCGAGTGTATCCCACTGCAACGTTCTTACTTGTTTTTTTTTTTTAGTTTTTCTATTATTACTAAGTTGCTTTGAACATAGTTACTACAAAAAACTTTCTGAAATCCACGAGTTTGTTAAGCGTAAATTGTAATTAAATAAAAATCTAAAACATGAATAATTTTAGCTCTTTTTGTTTAGCTTTCTGCTAAGCTAGATATTTTTAATTTAAAAATTTGACAGCACTGAATCTCACTCTGTTCTCTTTAGTCTAACTTCAACATGCACGTGGCACGTAACGCTTTGTGGATTTTGTTACAATTGAAAATCAATCTAAATATTAATTGCATATTCCATGACGTCAGTCACACATGTGGCTTGTGTGTGTCAGTGTGTGTTTGATCCAAAAATCGAATTGAAATTGCCAAAAAGTATATTTGAAAGGGGTGTGTTTGTGTGAGTGTTGCGAGTTGTTGCTATTCGTGTCGTGTCGTTTGGTTTCGACTCGACTCGATAATTGTGGTTAGTTGGACACTTTGTTTATGTAGCAATTATTTGAGATTTAATTCCTGCTCTGTGGTTGCACACACAGTTTATCCGTATACCAAGAGTTGCTTTCAACGTTTTTTCTTTTTTTATTCTTTTTCCATTTCGTTGCATTTTGCCGACATCAAATTTAATTTGCCATTTTGCCCCGAAGTTGCTCAGCTGGGCGTGTCCTTGTTGCGGGCGTTGCAAAACTGCATTTCGCATCGCATCCTGGCGCACACATTTTCTTCAGATTTTCTCTTCTTTTTTTTGCAATTCGTTTTTTCTTATATTTCTTATTTATTTTTCATTTTATGCTCTGCTTGGCCACAGTTTGCCGCAGGCACATTTTGATCTGCTGCTGTTGCGCTCGCTGTTTTTTGTTGCTGTTGTTGTTGTTGTGACACAATTTGTGGCGGCTGCCACCTTAAGCACTAATCTGCAACTATAATTGCATTTGTACATTGCACATACCCGCTTTGTCCAAAGTTCAAATGCGAGCAAATCCAAACTGACCAACATGCTGACAGACATAGAGCCAGAGAGTCTGTCAGTCTGTCAGTCTAACAGTCTAACAGTCTGGCAATCAAGACAATTGTCGCTGTGGGATCAAGTGCGTTGTCCAAAAGCCGTACAAAAGTTGCTGTCATATGTGGGATTTTGCCTTTTGTGGCACAACAATAAAAATCTGGGTGCAAAAGTTCAAACCATTGTCAAGCAAACAAACTGCAGCAAGTTTTACAGCTGCCTTTCTCTCTCTCTCGCTGTCGCTGTCTCTTTCTCTCTGGGTGCAGGATTCGAGTTTATACAAACAGTAAATATGCATGACAAAAACTTGCTCTTCCTGCCTTTTCATAAGCCCAAGACAACAACAACAAAAAAAAAACCAGCTAGGGACTAAGGAAAGCAAAAGCAGGTCGGAGTGTAGTTTGTCAAGGAAGTGGAATGCAGACGATGTGGGTAGCTGGCCAAGTGAAAATTTCAAAAACTAACTAGAAACCACTTAAGAGCGACGCTGATGTGCATGTGAAGCTGGCACAAAGAAACTGCCTGCAATATGCTGGGAGTAGGGGTATATAAAAGCTGGAAGTTGTGCAGCAAAAAGTGTGGAACTAGACTAAAAGAATAACAGCTTAATATTTAGGTGATATGTGTGTTTTCAGCCACGAAAATAATCTATACTTGCATAGATACTCGTATAGTTGAATAAAACTGAATGTGTTACTATTATGCTGATTGTTATGATCAGTAGACTGTTTGAGAACGATTTATAAAGGTTTTAAATGGGTTTCAAGGTACATAAATAAATCAAACTGAAACTTTGAATCTAGTTTTATATCCATGTGCTCTTCAAGTGTACTTTGCCTTTGCAAAGTGCTTTTAATTAAATTAGATTATTGGATTTAATTATATAATATTAATATAAAGCTCGAAAGGATGCTTGGTTCGACTTCAAAGTCTAGTTTAATATAAAAAAAATCGACTCTACCTCTGGAATACCTGCACTTTGGTTCTTAATTAAAAACTGAACTTGATATCGTTGTCAAAATGACAAACACTGCTTAAATATAAATACACATTGATAGCTCAATCTTCAATAACAAGAAAAGCAGCTGAAGAAGAGAAGAGCGTTGAAGTTCGAACTCGAGAGATGCAAAATTTATTAAAAACAAATTCTCAGCTTTGACTAGCAACCGAACAAAGTCAAATCCTATTTAAAACCAGTTAAAGTCTGATTTAAAAATATTCATTCTCAATTTTCATAAAGCCGTAATTAAATTCCTAATGCAATTAACTGCAACAATATGAAATTAGTTATTCGCTTCAAATCATTTGCACCGT
Source organism: Hirtodrosophila cameraria (assembly GCA_949708635.1). NCBI lineage: Eukaryota > Metazoa > Arthropoda > Insecta > Diptera > Drosophilidae > Hirtodrosophila > Hirtodrosophila cameraria. Next base: position 13,382,983 of record OX453089.1, on the reverse strand, counting down.
GCATGAATAAATATCTTAATTTAGCTAAGGACCTGCTCTTAAATATGCTTTTAAGATACTAAGAAAGCTTAGATATGTTAAAGGGTTTACAGCTCAAATGAAAACCTTACATCAAGTTTTCTCAAGCGCTGGGTGCGTTTTCCAGCAACCAATTTGTATCATTAATTATGAATATGCGGTTTATGCTGCTCGCTGTTTGCCGTTTGCTGTTTGCAGTTTGCCGTCTGCTGTTTGCTGTTTGTTGATGATGAAGTGCCTGACGATGGATGCTCTCGTGGAATTGTTCAGGCGGCAAACAAAAATAAATGCGCTCCGTTAGCCAGCAATGCAATAACAATAACAATAACAATAACAATGCGCATGCCAGCTGCAATGTGGATGCAGTAAAATCCTTGGCAAATTCGCTTTTCAAGGATAATGGAATATTTTTGCCCTTAAAGAGCAGCTACATGCCATACAATACCAGCAACAACAACAACAATAACAACAAATACAACTACTACCACATACAACAACAACAAAGCCATGTTCTAAAAATACGACGGTAAGTTGGCGTACATGCAGCTTAATGGGCAAAGCGGCCAACAGCGGCGACTGCGTCTACAATATTGATTGGAATACACACACATACACACACACACACTAACACACACATAGAAACACATAGACGCACTCACGGTTACAGCTGTAGGGCATAAGCAGCAGCAAACATAAACACACACACATACACACACAAAGACTTACATTCACATGTACGTTAAGCGCGATGGAGCATTGCTGTTGTTGATGTTACTTGCGTACTATGGGCAAAACAGACATTTTTTAAGTTTAAATTAAAACTGATGAAATCCATTCCCTGTAGTATGTGTGTTGGTAGAGCTTAGTTACAGTGGCTTAAATTGCATATTACTTTTTTTTTTTTTTTGTAGATGAAAAGCATATTCTCATCTGACCAGCAGTCTTAAATGTTCTGCATACATTTTCAGGCTACTAAACTTTTAACTGTCAATGTTGTGACACTTTTACAAGCTTCAATATACACATATGGCCAAAATAATAAGCACACTTAGCACATTTTTTCAGTAGAGGATAGCCTAATAATTATTCTCTGCAATTAAAAACTATAATTTATATTTTAATCATTATATGAGTTTGTTTAAATATATATATATATGGTGGTTAGTTCTGCAGAACATGAAAATTTGTCCGTCCAAAATAATAAGCACACTAGTATCAAGCTAATGTCTTATCTACACTATATAGATATTTAAAAAATCAAACAATTCAATAGGTAAATTGGCCAATCTTTGTTTTCTGTGTAGGCTACCTATTTCATTGCAAAATTATAATAAACTCTGTAAGTGTATAGACACGCAACGCTAATTAATATGCTTGCACAAAAGAAACTAGACTCTAATGTCGTTCTAATTCATTGCCAATTTAATTTATGATTCGAAAAGTGTCCATTTAACACCATAGTGTGTACTGTCGCTGTGGCAAGCAAGAGCAAACAGCGAAACGAACAACAACAACAACAACATATCAAGACAAATTTACACACACAACTTATATACACTCTCTTACGCTGGCAAGTCAGGCAAGTTAAAGTGGATAATGGACGCTGCTGCTGCTGATGCTGATGCTGATGCTGATGCTGCTGCTGCTGGTCGCCATGACTGAAGAAAGTAAAGCAATTTAAAAAGCAAAGTCAAAAGAAAAGGCAGAAGCAAAGGAAATGGCAAACGCAAACGCAAAGGCAAAGGCAATAGCAATAGCAATAGCAAATGGCAAAAGAGCGAATTGTGTGACCCCGTTCGCTCACCCGTTGCTTTTGTTGCCTTCGTTGCTTATGTTGCTTACGTGCGTACGTCGCTCAATTCTATTTTTAGACACGCGCTCATTGTGCGAGAGCAAAGGCAACAACAACAGCAACAGCAATTGCTTCAAAAAGTAATAAAAACAACAGAGAAAGAGAGTGCGAAATAAAATGAGTTCAAGTCAAAATGGCTGCAAATCCTCCACGTAAGGCACTACAAATCTCAAAGACCATATAGCCAGTGCCCAGCCATAAAGCTATGTGTGTATGTATAAGTTCAGTTCTATGTGTGTGTGTGTTTGTATGTGCGTAAATTGAGCGCATAAATTGTTTTAATTGCAGTAAACAACTGCAGCAAAAGTCCCTTTACAAGCAGAGCGTGAAAGCTTACACACACACACGCACGCACGCACACACATGAGTCTGCCGCAGGCAGGCAACACATCAATCAAAAGCGTTGACAGCGCTGCTGATGTGTAATTTGCATAAAAAACTATTTACAATAATAATTACAGCAGCGCCAGCAATATTAACATAATTTTGAATGGCATTTTTTGAAAAGCATTTTCCGGAATTATGCCAGGCGCAGGCATTAACCTAACCAAACACACACACACACACACATGCAACACTTGCTAATGTTGCCCAAATAGCGATGACACTATCCTTAGTTTCGATAGTTTTTATACTCTGTTTTTAAATATGGAAAAAGAAGAGTGTTTATTGGCTTTGTAAAGCGTTCGTCTTGTCTGTCCGTTCGTATAAATAATTGAATAATTTTTTGGAACAGTTTTAAAGTTAAAGCAACCAAATTTACCATATACTTTGGACTACATTATAAGCAGAAAGACTGCTATATATTTTTGGTTTTTTACTCTATATGAAAGCATATTGTTTGTTTTTTCAAAAATATGTTGAATTTAACTATTTTGAATTGACTTTTTGACATGTTGGTTCTAAGAAAATATATTTTAATCAAACTTTTTATAACTTTTACTTATTTTAATTTGATATTATATAAATATCTTAAAAAATTTTAAATTTACAGAGCAGTTTGTTCAAAATGAAAGTAGTTTTGATCAACAATTGTGTTTAACTATTTAAAAATAACCATGTTTTTTAAGGTAATGAAAGTAAGTAACAGGCCTGTTCCTAATTCCACTTTCGAATCGTTTTCAAAAAGTGAAAAGTGTATGGCATACTTTTAAGAGCATACTAGAATTATAAAATCCTTCAATTGTACAACTTAAATATATTTTTTCGATTAGCCTTAAAGTATGCAGTACATATCTTAATGGAATTGTTATGGAAGTGGAATTCGGAACAGGCCTGTATATATTTTCGATAGTTATCCAAATAGTTAGCCATCGCTAACACACAGACAGAAATGTCAACGTTTAAAGTTTGCGCCTGTTTGGCGTTAACAAGCCACAGCCATTGCGTTTAACTAAGCGTGAATGTAACGCTTTCTCTCTGTGTATGTGTGTGTGTGTGTGTGTGTGTTTGGGTATGTTTGTGTATGTGTGTGTATGTGGCAACAACATTGTTGCTAAAATGATTTTGAAAAACCATCAATAACTCAAATATAATGACAGTTTTCCACTTGTTGTTGCCAGCGTGGCAAGCAAGCAGGCAGGCAGGCAGGCAACCAACCAGCCAGCCGAACCGTAAGTGGGGCTAAATGGATGAATAACTTAAACCAGCTGCTTGTATAAGTCCCCAATGTGTGTGTGTGTGTGTGTGTGTGCGCGTGTAAGTTGCCTGTGCGCCTGATGTGATGTTATGTAATGTAATAACGTCAATCAAATTTGAAAAAAGGCTGGCCAACTATTTGAAAATCAATTTTCATGCTGAAATGTAAGAAAGAGAGATGAGCACACACACAACAGAAAACAGAAAAGAGAGGGCGAAGAGGCGAGCAGTGCAAGTGGAGTGGCAGTTCCTTAAGTAAATATATAAGTTTTTAAGTTGTTGGCCAGGAAGTTTGCTTAATGTAGCAGAAGGCCATAGCCAAAGTGTTATGCTCTAAGCCATGACTAGCGGAATTCGCAATATTTGCTTGCAACAGCGCGTATAAAAGAAAGCAGCAATAAGAAAACAGCAAACGAAAGAAATTTGTGTTTTCAAATGTCATACTCGCTGTTGGAAAATGGTTAAGATATCAAAGATTAGCTGAATATGTCCAGTTGTATGGTTAATGTTCTTGCTGTCTGCGCTGAATTTTAAATGAATTACTTCATTTTCGCTTAAAGTAAAATAGTTTACAACGCTAAACACCACTTCAATAAAAGTTTATAATTATTTTATTAAATTGAAATTATGTATACAAATTTACAAGAGTTTATCTATGAGTTACACAAGTAATTGCCTTCTCCGAGTATTACTTCCCATCAATTCCTCAGAAAATATATGTTTATTGAAATATTTTCCAGTTAACTCAAAAATACCTACGCTTTATATATTTCCTTAAAATTATATTTACAAACATTTCAAATAATACTTTCAATGCAATACCACCGAAAAGATATGTTTATTGAAATATTTAAGCTTACCTAAATGTATGCTTTATATATATGTGTAAAATTATATACACATGCATAAATTTAAAGCCCTCGTTCTCACAATACGCATTAAATTTCTCGCACTGCTTTAACGTTAGGCTCAAGCGGCGCATGAGTAATATTTGCAAATATATATATTACTCATACGCTCTGTGGTCGAACAAGACTTGAAGAGCATTTAAGCATCACCAATTGGTTTTGGTCATGTTTTTATTGCGGTTTCTCGCTTGCTATATAGCTTTCCTGCCTCACCACCCCACCCCAGCCCACCCCACGTGCTGCTGCCACCCTGCATCCTTCGTGTTTGCTACGCATCAGCAAGCATCGAGCATGGTTTGCTTCTTGTGGTCGCCGCGCACTTGAAGCGGCAAGCGCTGAATTGACAAATTGATGGATGGTTCTCGTTGCATGTCCATGGTTATATGATGTATTATTATGCGAGGCAAAGTTTTGCCACGAGTCACGAGTAGAAAACTACGTGAAAAGTTGCCAACTCAGCGAAGCGCAACGGTCACCTAAGTGTTTTATTAGCCCACAAAGTTCGAGTTGAGGCTGTGAGTTGATTGTCAGTTGCTTTTACTTACTTTTTATTCGTTATTTGTTTTTGTTGCTTGTATATACATTGAATTCGTTTTTTGTTTTTACTTTTTTTTTGTTGGTTTTTTAAGCCAGCAGTTTTTTTCATGGTTTTTGAAAACGCTATGCCGAAGCTGCTGTCTTGCGAGCAAAAAGACGAACTTAAAGAGTTGTTCGAGAAATATGATGTGAATCATGATGGCAAAGTGGACGCACGGGATCTTCGTCTAATTATACGCGCCGTGGGCACCGAGCCAACCGAAGCGGATCTTCACGAATGCATCGATATGGCCGATCTCGATGGCGATCATCACATCATATTTCCCGAATTCCTACAACTGATGGTCTCCCGACTACATGACATTGAGAGCGATGAAAATCTGTGCCATGCATTTGAGGTCTTCGATCGCAGCAGTCGCGGCTACTTTGATGCTCTGGACTTACGCATTGTGATGAGCCAACAGGGTGAGGTGATCACCGAGGAGGAGAGCAGCATACTTATTGCCGATATGGATACCAGAGGCGGTAATCATGTGGAACTAAGCGAATTTCTACAATATTTAAAACCTGGTGGTCCGCGCTCTGTTCCGACTAGTCATCATAAAGAAATTTCAGTGGTACAATAAAAATTGTGATTTGTTGCATGCAAATATGAGAAGAAGAAGAAAAAACATGGAGTGCATAAAACCAGAAATTAATGCAACAGCACGTTTCGTCCATTAAGCTGCTGAGCTTTTGCTTGCTGACTTTTTGCAACCGCTCTTAACCCGCTCTTGCCTCACAATTCAGTTTGGTTTTTGTGTGCTGCAACATTTGCACACATGAAAAGTGTTGTGTAAACAAGTGTTGATTCTCAGCTGGAGACTGCTGGGAACAGCAGGAGCAAGCACTTATCAACTTGCCACGCCCATCAATGTGCTGAGGAATTACTTTGCTTGCCTTGCCCCCCCTCACAAGCTGCAGCATCAGCTCTCGCTCTTGCTCTTGCTCTTGCTCTTGCTACAGCTTCCGGCCATTGTCCACTATTTACAATCCAGTGTCCCTGGGGCATTTTGCTTTGTGGCTTATTGCCATTGAGTGGCCTTAATATTTTCAGCTGACGTCGCCTAATGAAAGTTTCGTCTTTTCCACTTTTTTTTTTGTTTTTTTCATTCCACTTTGCCATTATTTGAATTGCTTGGACCCATTTGACTTGGGTGTTCTTTGAAATTAAAACGACAAGACGACAGGACGACAAGCAGGACTGCAGGACAGTTGGACAGCAGGACAGTTGGCACTGCAATGACGACACTTGCATTTGCCTAGTTATTTATGGACCAAATAAACGAGTTCATTTAGCTAATGGTCGCATGGCCTACTGAGCTAACAAGAGACTGCTGCACTTTTCTCAAGCAGCCACTTCAAAGCGCTGAAGAGAGTTCTCTCTGCCTCTCTACCTCACTCTCTCTCTTTCTCTCTCAATGCCATAAAAGGACATCGTCTCTAAGCCAACAGATTTTACTGAATATATACATATATATATATTTTGTATACACACACACAAACATATACCATTTTTCTTCAGTTTAAGCAGCTAAAATGACAAAGCCAAAAAGTTTTGCATACTTTTGAAAGCTTTACTCATTGTCCTGTTTGTCAAATGTTTTCTGGCTTTGCCACCCCCAAGTACCATTTGTGTATTCATCTCTCCATTTGTCTGTCTAACTGTCTGTCTGTCTGTCTGTCGCATTTTGTTGTCGTGTTAGCTGTGGATTATCGTTCCCATATGTGTACGTACCACGTATCTATCCCAGCTCCGAGCAACAGTTTAATCAGAATGCTCGTAAATGTTGAAGCCACAAGACAAGAAATAAAAACAAGTTTTACATTCTGGCTTCAAATTGTCTGTATATGGTTATTGAAAAATGTTTATGATTAACTTTTCTGTTCAGCTTTGTTATATCTCTTCAAGCTTGAGCTGTTTCTGTTTTGGTTTGAAACTATCTATGCATGTTTCTTGACTCTTATGTTATGTTTATGAATTCAGCCTTTTTGCTTTTTTATTGATTATTTAGTTTGTCAGCATTTGCTTGAAACAATTTGGCTTTTAAAGCCTATAAAAGAAAAAAAAAAAGAAAACTTTACGGCGTGCCTTTGCAGAAAAGTTTTTCATATAAAAATTGAACTTTCGAACGATTTTTCGTATGGCTGCTCAAATATCTAGTCGCATGATTTTATACCTATAAGATTTCTGAATTAACAAAAAAGAGTTTTATGCAGGCACAGGTAACACAAAATCTCTGCTTTTGTTTAAACAATTCAACTATCGTACAATCGTCCTATTATTTAACAATCCTCCTTTTCAAACTCTTCCATTTCGCAACCATTTTAAAGGCGTTCCTTTTAGCTTTTTTTCCACTTTTAACTATTTTATTCAATCCCAAACCCATTTGAATTGATTTTTGTACTCACCTTGAAACTCCTTGCGCGCCGCACTCACCGACGTCACAATATTTGCCACATGCCCCAACACAGTGGCAAAGAGCATCAGCCCAAATAGCAATTGAACTATCACAAACACGTACTCGCCCTTGGAGCGGGGCTTGGGCAGATCTCCAATGGTGGTTAGAGCCAGAGTGCACCAATAGTAGCTCTGCAGATACTGTTTAACCACATCGGCCTGTTCGGAGTCTTGGTAGACCCAATTACGTGAGCCAAATCCATTATTCTTGTGTATGATGTGGTAAAGACAGCCGTTCCAATGGAATATCACAAGCAGATAATGTATCAAAGCGGTTGAACGAAACAAATTGGGATAATTGGTATGCCGCTCCGTGCGATCCATGAATGCCCAGAAGCGATAGATCTTGACCAGGCGAAAGCTGCGCAATATGGAATTGAAGCCAATGGACAAATAGAGAAAGTCAAGCGGTAGCAGGCACAGGCAGTCGATGTAGAATATCGTCGAATTCATGTAGTGTGTGCGCAGTTTCAGTGCATCCGTCTGAAGCACACCATCCTCCAGATAGCCAGTGCGAAAGTGAAAGAATATATCAATCAAATATAGAAAGTCTGACAAATAGTCAAGACAGAACCAGACCGCAATCGTTCTTCGATTGATCTCCTGAAACGCAAAGCGGTAAATTATCACCCAAAAGTTATACAAAAAGGCCATGGACACCACCATGGACCAATAGTAGCAGAGTCGCCCCGCCGGATCAAACACAAAGTGCAGCTTCCGGGCGACGGTTGCGGCGCGTATACGCTGTGAGGCAGTGCGACGCGGTTTCTGATGATGCGGCTGTAATGCCATGTTGCCACCAGCACCGCCGCGTGGTGTCTGGTGTGGGTGTCCGCCATGGGGCGGACCAGGGCCACCCTGTGTGGGTGGACCGTGCGCATGCGGGTGGTGTGACGCCGATGAGATCGAGTGCTGCAGCGTATAAGAGTGGTGTGCCGGTTGTCCAGCATTGTGGTGCGCATGCTGTTGCGAACGAGAGCGCGGATAGCTGTTTCAAGGGAAATCAAAATTATCTATCGATATTATCGATTACTTCAATAAAAACTTACCGATCTGTGCCATTGCAATAGTTGCCGCCATATTGGTTGTGCCCCATTAGTACGTTGGTGGCACCACCACCGCCACCACTACCACTACCGGCCAGCGTGTTATCCTGCGAGCCGCGGCCTGTGGATCGATTCCATGTGCCCAACAGCGGCTGATCGCCGCTTGTTGTGGTTTTCAGACGACCACGCGATTTTGTGTTACGTTGCTTGTTGTGCAGTAAATCCATTTCGGAGGCAGTGCTTACAGTGGCCATTTGAGAGTTCGATGCTCGGGAGGCGCATGGTGTGGCCAGGCTGTCATGTGACGTAAAGAAACCTTGTTGCGATATACTCTGGCCGAATTTCGGCTGGGACATGCCAAACTTAGGTCCTAGATCTGCAAAAGGTTCAAAAATTACAATTTAGAAACTTGATGCAGTCATTTAACTAACAAGAGCGAGCAGAGACGGGACACAGCATTGAGAAACACATACAAACTCACACAAGCACACACCACACTCACACATACATTAGGGATGTAAAAAGTATCGATTAATCAATTAAAACCGATATTTTGACTATGGAAAAGAAACTTTATTCCTTTTAAAAAGTAGAAAATAATAACTCATCAAAACCCATGTGTTTAGTGACAGTTTTTGAATATGTATCTAATTTGATTGATTTTGAAAACGTTTATTAGTTGACAGATTTTGTTTATTTTATGTATTAACTCAAATCAAGAAACCCTCGTGTTGCTTTTGCTGTTTATGATTGATGGCAGGATATGATTTTATAAGAAATGTGTCAAAGGGCAGTAAAGTAATTTAAAAGTAAATCAAAATTTGAGATTAAAGAAGATAACAGCATTTTCTTTGAATTTGGGAAAGACAATATTTTTTTGTGTTTTTGGCATGATTTTTGAAAAAGCTCAGAAAAAGTTTTGCAATTTCGTTTTATAATAATTTTGATGTCTGCAATCAAAAAAAAGTAAAAACTTTAAACTTTAATATTAATTTGGGATATATTCTAAATTATTGAAACTCCCTAGATTTGGGAAAGATACCCTTTCTTTGTCTTTTTGGCTTGATTTAAGACCAATTTTTGAAAAAACTTAAAGAACTCAGAACTTTTGCAATTTTGTTTTATATTAATTTTGATGTCTGCAATCGACTTAAAGTAAAAACTGAAAGCATTTATATTTGTTTAGAATTTATTTTAAATTTTTATAATTCTTTGGATTTGGGAAAGAAAAACTTTTTTGCTTTTTTGGCATGATTTAAGACTAATTTTCGACAAAGTTTAGAAAAATGATCGAAAACTCGTTTTTTATTAATTTTGAAGTCTGCAATCGATTCAAAGCAGAAATTTAAATTTTCAGAAAAATTTGAATGCAAATTATTTTCTGAATGCGATAAAATTTGAATGCAAAATCAATATAGATGATAAATCATGACCAACAAGACAATCCTCACAGAAATAGATTTAGTTCTGACAAAGTTATGTCAGTAAAGCAGTTCTTCTAGTATTATTAACCTTTTCGATTATTATATAATGATTTACATCCTTAACACACGCATACACGCATACTGCGCCTTACCGAGAAAGCTCTGGCGATCGATTGAGAAGCGACGCAGGCTACCCAAATCAATAAACTGCTCATCAGCTGGGATTGTTGGTGTGATTGAGAGTTCGGTTGTGTGAAATGCAACACCGCCGGCACCAGCATGCATAGCACCACCACCACTGGAGTTAGCAGCACCACCCACTGTCAAATTGGTGCAGGTTGTGGCGCCACCAGCGCTGCCGCCCATGCCAGCGCCCAAATAGGCCGCATTGCTGGCATAGAAGCTGCCATCAAGCTCGGCCATTTGCTGTTCATAGGCCGTCAGCGGATTGATGGACCTGGAGCTGTGATCCCGGTAAAGTGGACGCGGGGATGGCATCAGTGAGGGATACGGCGGGTTCAGCATGCCGTTGAGCGATAGACGTGGCTGCATTATCTCAGAGAAGCTTGCGCGAGGCGCTAATCTTTGATTGCTTGTTGCTGTTGTTATTGTATTTCTGTTGTTGCTGTTGTTGTTGTTTTGATGTATTGCTTTTGTTGTTGCTGTTGTTACTGTTGTTGTTGTTGTTATGCTGGTCTGCGGCCTGTCATGGTTTGCTGTTGCACTCAGCGCTCTTGGCCGCCATCGTTCATCATCATCATCAGCGTTGACGTCAATGCCGACGTAGGCGTCTGCGTCTGCGTCAGCATCGATAGCCGCAGCGCGGCAGAGACGCCCAGTGGGCGTGGCCTTGTTATGCTTGTCAGCTGCGATTCACATTTCGGTTGAATATTCAATCAATTGTTGTTGTTTTTTTTTTGCATTGTTTTTGATTTTTTCATTTATAATTGTTTTAATTTGTTGCATTTTTCACATTTATTTATTGCAGTCATGTTTTTTTATGGTTTTGTTTGGTTGTTGTTGTTATTGAAAAACATGAGAAATTTGAGCAGAAAGTAAAATTAATTGCAAATTGTTCATTTTAAACATTTTGTGTGTCGGTTTTTTTTTTGTTTTTTATTGGGATTGAAGGCTGCTACATGATACAGAAACAGTTATAAATAGATTGTGGGTGGGGCTGATAGAGTGACGGATAGTGGTATTGTGGTTGGTTGGTGGTTTTTTTTTTGTTTTTTGTTTTTGGTGGCTACAGGTGGCTGGGTGGCCTTTAACAACAACTGCAATTAACAACAACATTCAACAACAATAAACAGCAACAACAGGAGTTGAACAATAACTTATATAAGTAGATTATAAATCTAAATGCTACAACTAATGTGTTTTTCCACTGACTGCATAAGCCAAAAACAGCAGGGGGGGTGTTAATTCAAAAGCTGTAAAACTTTTGTTTTTATAATCAGACATTATGTGGCATACGTTTGTATTTCACAGCAAAATGTTAAGCATACTTTTGGAAGCACGTTCAAGTAAACAAAATGTCAGCTTTGTGACATTTAACAATTAAACTTAATAGAGTTTATGCAATGGAATTGACATTCAAATAAAACTTTTTAAGTGACATATGTACACAAAAATCTATACTTTTTTGCATGCCATGTTGACTTATTTCAATTGCATTTTACAACATAACTTTAATTGAAAAAAAAAATGCCAATTTTCTTTTATAAATTTAGTATTTAACAAAAAAGAGCTATCTTTTTATTGAAATTGAATTCGAATAATATATATATATTGCTCTATTTCTCTTTTTGGCTTTCAAATAATTACCCTAAATGAATTACACAAATTTTGCAGTCAGTGGAATAACAATAAACTCTGTGCTCAAAGAGACTTTGATCACAATATACATTCGTATTCATAAAATATTTAATCAAACATTCATTGAGTAATATACACGTTCGGCGAATGGGCTCTGTATTAAAGGAGTATTAAGGAGTGCTTTGGTTATCTTAAGTGTGTGTGTGTTTTTTTGGAGTGGTGTCTGTTTTTGTTGCCTTTGCAGCATGCAAGCAACACATAACACGTGGAAGTTGAATGCGTTCACTTGAGCAAAAGTGCTAATAAAGTTAGATTTAATTACGTGCGCCTTAATGCTGCATGCAAAAACAAATAAAAAAAAAAGAAGAGATATACACACACATAAAAGAATGAATATATAGTACTATACGTTGAAGGCAATACTCAAACACACACATAGACATAAACACAACCAACACGTAGACTGTCACACAAGCTTTCGCAGTGGTGCTATGAGCTGGCGCTTCATTAGCTTTAAGCAGCTGCCTGGCAACTGATTCACTTGGCAATTCATGACTTGACTAACACACCCACACCCACTCACACACACACATCTGAAGTCAAGTAAGAAGCAGCAGCACAAGTGCCACTTCACTGCCGTGGCAAGACAATGGCCAAGAAGCTGTTGAGCTGCGTGCGGCGCCAATTTATTTCTATTACTTGGCCTGTTGCTGTTGCTGCTGCCAGAGTTGGCACTGCTGCTTGCCACACTAGCTGCCTGCCTGACTGCCACACTGCCACAAGTTGCTTTGTCAACTGTCACTGTACCTGTCTCCAGCTGTGCTAGCAATTGATTATTGGCCAACCGCTTTTAATTATTGTCCTCGGCGCTGTCTCTGTTGCCTGCCTTTAATTCAATTAGAGCCCAAAAGCAATGCATCAGCTGGCAGCTAAGCTCAACTGCCACCAATCACCCTTACCCTTACCCCCACACCCACACCCAACCCCCTCCCCCATCACTCCCACTCAACCTATACAAATGCAAAATTGTTTAATTAATTTGCGCGGCATACGCGGCGTATGAGCGACATGAGTTTGCACTTACAGTCTGCTCGAGTTGCGCAATAAATTCAAATTAATTTAATTTAGTGCTCAAAGGTAGCTCATACAAATCAGGTTGCTCTAATTTATGTGCTCAGGTGCTCCGTCGTGCTTAATACATTTTTAATAAATGTGCCACAGTAAATGATTACACAGCCAGCTGTTGGCCAACTTACAATTACAGTTACTAAAAACTGCCTGGCGGCCATCTTGGCCGTTCTCTTGGCCATTGCTATTGCTATAGAAAGTGCATTTCCTTGTCGTACATTTTCATGGCAATGCAACACAAGTTTCGCTGTGCGGCTTCGAGTGAGTCATGCACACATATTGCACTTATGAGAGCTGGCCAAATATCGTTGAAACTATCGTTTGTTTTAGAGGTGGCAAAACATCGATGTGCATATAATCGAATAACACATTTTCAGAAAAAATTATAGAAATGTAACTATCTATATATTGAACCAAACATCAATAGAGAATAGAATTGAAAACTATCATAATTGTTAATATTTCTACATTCATATTTCTATTAAAAAAAAGTTATTAATTTAAAACAATGGCAATTTGGTTGCCTTTTAACAACTTATTTTCAAAGAAAGTTGACATTAAATTAGATTAATCAAAATATTTTCTGAGAAATAACATATTTTCGCAAAAAATCTTACTATCGATATATTGAACAAAAAGGTAGATAGTGAAGAGAGCTGAAAACTATCGACATAAGCCATGTTAACATCTATGTTTTGCCAGCTCTAGTTTAGAGCGATGAATGGAAACTTTTTGGAACTATCGATAAGTTTGTTCGATATTGCGATTGAGTTTATAACAGTATATTCTATAGAAATCTGAGTTTGACTAACGCAACTTTCATTTATCGATAGTAAAGTGAAACTATCGTTGTTTTACCACCACTTATACACAACCACTCAAACACACACTTGGGTAAGCAGACGCACATGTGCAGTTTTTGCCAGCCTGTTGCATAGATTGAGACGCTGTTAACGCTAATTGGCCAAGAGTTTGGTGCTATTCAGACCAATAACTGTTGTTTAAGGCAAGGGCGTGTCCGTAGCAGCCGCAGCAGCAGTCGCAGCAGAAGTTGCAGCAGCGCCGCCTAGTCTTGCTTTAAGTTTGTAGACATAATCAGAGTACTTTTTAATTTTGCTAATAGTTGAGTGCCATTAATTTAAACTTTGTTGTCTTTTGCCATTTGCCATTTGCCGTGCACAGATTCAGAGCGCCGCCTTGCGAATTGCGGCTTGTCGTTGCCGATAAAAAAATGAAAAATGAAAAATCTAGGGCTTAATGGGCGGCACTTTGTCATGGCCCGCCAGCCGTAAAGAGCGAAACTTGCGACAAACTTGCGCCAAAGTTCAACAAAAACGCTTGAGCGGCTTTTGCGGCACGGCTGCTGAGTGCTGTAGAGGGGAGTGGGTTGGGGCGGGTGACGAGTGGCGAGTGGGTTGCGGATGTTGCGCCATAAATTGTCAATAAATTTGCTTGCCACAAATCAGCGTCGCGACGTCTGCCCCCCAGTTGATGTGCAAGTGTCCAAAAATGTTGAAATTGTAGAACCACCGGCAGCAGCACGAACAGTGCCACAATTATTTGTTGCAGCTGCCGCAGCAAATGAAAATATTTGAACGCTCACTGCGAGTAGCCAAAAATACTTTGACAAAAGTTTTCTTCTGAGCAAAAGTTTGCTTAAAACATACTTCAGAGCATACTATGTACAATACACAGAGAGAAAAGAGTTGCCAACAACGACATAGTTGCTGAAAGTGGCTATACAAACGCCCGCAAACTCAAAACGACACAAAAAGGAAGTCACGCAATAAAAACTTACAAACAGCCCCACCGCATCCCGCCCTGTAAACCTCGACAGGCATCCCTCTCTGACCAACGAACATGACTGACGCATTGGAAATTACAATAGTCAACTGTTTAGTGGAACAGATGTCAACAAAAGTGACATTGAGGCGGGTTGGTCGCTTCAGCATACTGTAAGCCACAGTCACAAGATGTGTCCACTAAAAGTATTTCAATATCGCTCTCAAATATAACTGAGACTAGACCAATTGCAAAAGTTGACTTCGAATCAAATTTCAACTCAAATATTTACACAAGAATGACAGCACTAAGTAGAAATAGTGGACATATAAGATTACTTCAAATGTGAGTTGAAACTTTTCTGCAGAAGCTATTAAATTGAGCATACAGTTCACTCCAAGTTTCATTATTGTATCGAAATTTTACTGGGCTTAAAAAGAATACTCGAGTCAATAAAAGTTGCCTATAATTATATTTCTCTTTAGGTAAGGTATCAAATTTTAGACCGTTTTCAAGGAAATCATGGTGGAGATATGGAAAATATAGAATTGAAGGCTCAAACTATATGTAAAATTAGGAAAAAAGCTATTCTTTATTCTACATACCCTTCCAGAGGATTTTATAATTTTGTCACGAAATGAAGGAGACGTCTCAGAAAAAATAAAATTGTATATTCGTGATCAGCTTCAACAGCCGAGTCATGTCCGTCATGTCCGTCTGTCCGTCATGTCTGTCTGTCTGTTTATATGCGAACTAGTCTCTGCGTTTTAGAGCTATCGTGATGAAACTTGGCACAGATGCTTATTCTTTCTGCAAGCAGTACATGTGTCAGAATCGACCAGATCGGACCATTATAACATATCGAATCTAAATTATAATAGCTGAAATGTCTGCATTATAAAGCCAATTCAAGCACTTGATTGGACAAAGTTGTTAATACTTACTAAACTATATTTAATCAATTATTTCAGCTGTTCAGCGTTTTCGTTTTCTTGCCAAAGTTCTGATGGCCACAAAAGTCGCAACAAAATTCTTTGACTCAGCATCTTTAAGTATTTTTTCTAAATTTTCAAAAGCTGTTGAAAAACTTGTTAGCTTCAAATGAACTTTCGAAATTGTTCAGTTATGGAAATAATGTTGCTGTTGCTGCTACTGCTGGACTCCAAATCCCTCATCCTGTCTGACAAGCGCATTCTAAAACGCGTGAAACGCCTTTCCACGCCCGAATTCGATAAGAATCGTACACTTGAACTGGCCAAATATGTTGTCTCCATACGATCGCGTACACCCCGTATGTACTTTGGAGATGATCATTACTGTGGTGGTTCAATCATAGCACCCACATTTGTCTTAACTGCCGGACACTGCGTAATGGAGTAGGTACATAATAATTTCAACTGACTTTATCTAATCATACTCAAAAATGTTGTCCAAAGGAAGAACAAAATTAAGCATTATAGTCGAGAATTACTTGTCGTGGCCGGCACGCCCAACAGACTGAAGTTTGTTACCAATAAATCGGTGAATATGCCGGTTACCAAGATCTTTGTGCCCACCAACTTTACCAGGCAGAACACCAACAACATTGCGCTGCTTCAGATGCAGCACGCGTGGCCAACAGGCAATCCACGCATTGGCATCATCAAACTTCCCAGTTCGCAGCCCATTTACAATATTAACTATACTGTGCTCGGCTGGGGACGAGTGTTTAAGGTGAGTCGATTAAAGAAAAGATATCGAATTGGAATGGAAAACTCGATTTCGATCTAATTTCTATACATCCAACGCAGGGTGGACCATTAGCTGCCAATATCATGCATATTGATGTTATACTTATGGAGCGTTCAAATTGTACCTGCATGTTAAATACTTTCAAGGAGGAGATGCTCTGCGCCGGCAATCCGGATGTAAAATATGATCAGAATCCCTGTTCTGGCGACACAGGTGGGCCCATGATGATCAATGATACGGTATATGGTGTTGCCACCTATCGCTTAGGTTGTGGCTCCCAAAGACTACCCTCGGTCTACACAGATGTTTGGTATCACATGGACTGGATCAATAGTATAATACAGAATGCAGCTAGAATTGTAGTGCCTAAACTAACTGTAGCTCAAGTCACCTGGTTTTCAGTGTCAGTATTAATCTTAATTTAAATATGTAAATTGTACACAGAATTAGAGTCATTGTTGGTTGTAAAGCTGCTATACACGGTCAAGTCACAGATTAATTGTATTCAAACAGATTACAATTGTAAGCTGAAGTTATGTAACATTTATTAAAGTACTTATTGTATAGTAAAAAACTTAAATCTTTAGATATTGCTTGGAATATCCATTAGAAAAATATGGCTTTCTTGCATCTGGATTACATTTTCTCAATTCTCAAATACTGTTGAAATGAACTATCGAAATTGTTCAGTTACATTGTTGCTGTTATTGCTGCTGTTGCTGTTGCACCTGCCGCTGGACTTCACCCGGGCTGAGAATCGTTTAATGAATCGGTCCAAGCGTATGTCCTCGCCCATGTTAGATGAGCGTACTAAGGAAGTAGCTAAATTTGTGGTCTCCATACGTTCACGCCGTCCGCAAATTATATTTGGGGATAATCATTTCTGTGGTGGTGCCATTATAGCACCCACATTTGTTTTGACTGCTGCTAATTGTGCAATGAAGTTGGTATCGATTAGAGTTTTGTACGAGTGCATTTGAAACGAGTTTTAGTTATTTGAGTGATCAAGCTAAACAAACAAGATTGAAGACTTGTTTGAGAAGTATAGAGTATGTCAATTAAGCGAATGCTGCTCTCTTGATTTGCACTCTACTTGAACTGATTTGTTTCTCAAACTTCTGTCCATTTCTCAAATCAAGCACTCGTTCAAAAACACTTACTATTAATAATACTTTTACTAATACTATTTAAAAACTACCCAAAGCAAACGCAAAGTAGCGCACATTACTCGTTCTTTGGTCGTTGTTGGCGGCACACCCAATCGACTCAAGTTTGTGGATAACTCCGTCACTTTGCCCGTGGAGAAGATCTTTGTGCCACAGAATTTTACCGATGCAAACTCCAATAACATTGCGCTGCTTAAGCTTCGGGGATCATGGCCTACTGACAATCCAAGCATAGCTATAATCAGTCTGCCCATTACGGAGCCCATCTATGGCAATAAATATCTGGTCTTAGGTTGGGGTCGCTTCTACAAGGTGAGCTAATCAACATCTTTAGTTTTTGTTGCCATTCTTCAACTCATTTCCATAAGCATAGGGTGGACCTTTGGCTGGCAATTTGGTACATATTGATGTCAAGTTGTTGGAGCGTAACAATTGTGCCATAATTTTGAAGGATCTGAAGCCTGAAATGCTGTGTGCCGGCAATTTGCTCGATAAACTGGATGAGAACCCCTGTGCGGGCGACACAGGTGCGCCCATGATCAGCAACAATACAGTGATCGGTGTTGTTTCCTATCGCATCGGTTGTGGCTCCAAGTCACTGCCCTCGATCTACACAGACGTGTGGTATCACATAGACTGGATAAATGATATACTTTCGAGGAGTGTTAGTCCTGTACAGGTTAAGTTATATATTCTGATGTTTGCCATGACTTTGCTGTTAGTGCTGGCAGCTTAAAAGTCAACCCAGTCAAATAAAAGTATGTGTGAAAGCGTTTTGTAAGCGGATTTAACTCTGGTCATGCTTTGCCTTTGAATCTGTCACGTTGCATCAATGCACTCTTTTATGCTTACAGCGGCCAAGACAGCTGGTCGGTGAACTGGAAAGGATTACCACTTCGTTGGTGTTCCATTGTTGCTGAAGCCATTATGTCAGGTTCATAGTGTTAGACTATGGTGTGCTTGACAGCATTGCTGAATACTAGAGATGGCAAACAATTGATAATAAAGCTAACAAAGTTAACAATATTCAATGTATCAAGGTTTTCGATTTTATGTTTTACATTTTATATCAAGATATTTAATTTATCCCTATTCAATTCAGTTTCCATCTGCTCTTGTTTGTAAACAAATGTTTCGTTAAGTTTGTTAATTTTTTCTCTTAAAACTATTACCTTTTAAGCTTAAAGTGCTCTTTTAACTTCACTGCTCTCCAAATAGTGATACAATTTGACAACTTTGCTTTTTGATTATTGCTTTTTAACTATCGAATTAACTCAGTCCTACACACAGAAAAACATGGAATTGCTAGTTCTAGAATTATCAAGCTATTTATACCTTTTTAACATTCAAATTCTAAGTATTATACATCGTTAAGTATTTTTATTTAATACGAATAAGTCTTCAATTCAAAAACTGCAATTTAGTGTCATAAAACAAAAGTATAAAAAACTTTGATTAAGAACAAAATAGTTTCAAAATTATAAACAAACGTCCTTAAAATAAGAATTTTGTACTTAAAAGAAGTTGTTTTGTACTTAACCTTATTCTCTCAACGTTTGTACTTGTTTTGAGAACAGAATCCTAGATTTTTCCTTAACTGTGTTTATGTAACCAAGCTAAGTTTAATCGTGAAAAATCAATAGTATCGATGACTTTAACTTTCAATATACAAAGCATATAGTGACAATACTATCGCGAAGTTTTCAGCTTGACTGTATACTCTGTTAAATGCTCCACAGTTCATTTCTATATGCATTTTCATCCACTGTTCGCCGCTTTGGCCATGCTGGCTATGGTGTTAAGAGCACCACCGCAGCATTGCCAACAGCTAAGACCACAGCTGGGCGAGGATTTGCACTGTGTCGGCAATGAAAAGAAAAAAAAACATATGTGCTCTTTGTACAATCTTCTCATACATACGTTAAGCTGCACTCTCAACGTCACTTTGCCCCGGGCTGTATACAAAAATATCCATTATCGGAATTGGATAAATGGTCAAGTTAATTTGTGGCAGCCTTTGGCCAGTTCAAGTTGCAGTTACATCATCACTTGATGTTAATTTTGTCTTTTGCAAACGCCGATTGTTTGCTTGCGCAGCGCCGCAATATAGGCACAAATCAAATCAAGCTTCAGTTGCCCACAAATTCGAGTTGAGTTTGAACAAGTGCCACCCACACAGCTGCCAACAGCCAACTGCCACCTGCCACAAGCTACCTGGTGGAAGCTGCCATCTGCCACTTGTGTCGATTGGTTTTTCATTTCTTTTGCACACACAAAACGACATTGGCTTTGGCAATGCTTTGTTGTTGCTGTTGTTGCTCTTGTTGCTGCTGTTGACCTAGCAACATGGCCAGCATTGAGCAGTGAACTGAAGACTGACGACGGGCAATCCGTGTTCTTAATTACCACGAAACTCGGGTCGCGTCTGTGCGGCTTTCAAGCACTTTAATTGGCGTCAGCTGCCCATGCCAAAAAAGCAATAAAGCACTCAAATTTAGATTTAGAAACCCAAGCCAGTAACCCGAAAAAAGACTGGCACTTGAAGCTTTGTCTATCTTATAGCATTCTTTAAATTGGTACAGTCCTCGACTTGTGCTAAGTAAAGATACAGATATAGCTTTAACTGCGTACTAAGTCGCTTGATTGCAATCAATAGAACTATCAGCAATGTTGCAATTTCGTAATGTTTGCAATCAGCGTTAAGTGGAAGTTGCCTTCTCGACTATTGTTTTTAGAAGCAACTCATGATGAACATAAACGCTGATAATACAAATTTGCGGCATATATTGCAATGAGGGGGCCCAAATGGAGGCACCTGCGCTCCATTTATGTAATGAATTTCGTGACGCCGGTATCAGCAGCGTCTTCAGCGACCGTTGCCGTTCCTGTTGCTCCTTTTTGCTAGGCAGCAGCAAATGTGTAGGCAAATGCGTAATGACAACATTAATGCAAACGACTTCATTTAATTAAATGACTGCAGGAGCAAAAGAGACAGAAAAAGCGAGAAATGTCGTCCTTGTCATAGTCATCATCGAGGCAGATAAAGAGCAGATAGCAAAAGCAGATATCAGAGCACTCATACGCCTCTTTGTACGCATGAATGCGTATTAAGGTGCATGCCACTGGGAACTGGCAACTGGCAACAGCGAATTGGGCGAATTAACTGTAGGCGTAGCAGCCAACTGCTTATGTAAGTATACGAGTAGTTGTGCGCTGCGCACGTGCGTATAAAAACACGTTTATATATACAAGTGTATATACCATACATACATATAAGTAGTATGCGACAGGTGTACGCAGCTGTAACAAAGTTCGCAGACATGAAGTTGACATTGAAGTCAAGGAACTGAAGCATACTTTCTGTATATATTGAACAAATGGCTAAGATGGCTTTTAAATAAGTTACCCAAAGCCAGAGGAAATAATTAAGAGAACTTTACTTAAACGAGCCCTCTTATCGTTAACAGTGCTGTAAACGTTAACAGAGTAGTTGGGTTGTTGCGTTATTGCTACTCTGTTAACGTTTACAGCACTGTTAAGAACAGTGTAGCAATAACGCAACAACCCAACTACAGTGCTGTAAACGTTAACAGAGTAGCAGGGCTGTTGCGTTATTGCTACTCTGTTAACGTTTATAGCACTGTTAAGTACCTTTCCTGCAAAAAAATCAACCTCCGCTACTGGATTTCGCGTTTTTATGTTTTGTTTATTATTTTTTGAGATTTTAAGGATCCTTTTTGGCGTGGAGGACCTCAAGTAAAGTATTACCCATCCTTATTAAGCCATTGAAAACTATGAAACATTTACATCAGTAGTTAAGTTTCCAACTTTTAACTACTTATAACTCTAAACTACTAAAGTAACACAGATTATAAGCTTATGCGGCAAACAGTACAGTATATGTTCAAACTACTTTTACAAACTAAAAGCTTTTATTTAACTCAATAAATGGTTGACTTTAAACTAACTTAAAGGAACATAAGTTTTCCCCTGAAAATAAGAGCTTCAAATCACGCGCTTAAGCTTTTATAAGTCATCATAAAAACATTTCAATAAAGACTTGTGCATAAATATATAATTGGAGACATTTGCATTAGTTTCGACACAATTTGCAACAAAGAAAACACGTCTAACCAAATTCCTTTGGTCTCTTGTCTGTTGGCACTCAATGTGCTAAACACATTTTAAAATTTTCAACAATTTCCGCGCGTTTAAGTGACTGCGCTCATTAGCAGCCACAGCAGCTAGTGAAGTTGCTGGGGTCAAGAGAGAGAAAGTGTGTGAGAGAGAGTGAGAGAGAGAGTGAAAGAGTGAGGGGTGGATGTTAAGAAATAACATTCACATGCACAGGCAGCTGCAACCGCAACAAAAAAAAGGCCAAAGCCAAACAGTTCATTTGCATGCGCTGGCGCTCATTACATTTACATTAAACTTTTAATATGCGCGCACATGTGAAAGAATGTGTGCAATGCATGTGTGAGTGTGTGTGTGTGTATGTATATATGTGTATATGTTGTGTGTATGATGCGGGTGCCATGTGCAGCTGCTGTTGAGCGACAGAAGTTCAGTTGCCTTCCAGCACACGCAGCTGTTTAAGGTATGTATGTGTGGGCGAGTGTACGTGTGTGCGAGTGTGTGTGGCATGTGAATTCGTTCGCTTGTAACAAAACGTTACGTTATAACAATGTGCGACCCGCAGCTGTCTGGCCAGGAAATATCTTAATTTCCCCTGAAATATGCAGTTAATTACATTTGACCAGACTCCGATTTGCAACCGCCACGTGCCACATATATATCTACATATATATACACAAAAATATGTATAAATATGCACGTATATATTTTTTCACTCATCTTAAGCTGCATTCGCTGGGGAATATTAAAGCCATGCTGGGCATCGTCTGTTTATCAGCTTTGCTTAAAACGTGCACTGTGGGGCAAATTGATAAGTGTAGTGTGAAAACAGTACTTAAAATGACACACTAAAAACATCAAAAAAAAGCATTACGTCGAGCAGATCAAGATTAGTTGAAAGGCGGTGTTAAGCTAACAGTTTTTAGAAATGTTTGTTATATACGTTAATTAACATTGAAAAGATCTGTTAATTTAACAGTTTTAAGGAATGTTTGTAATGTACGTTAATTAACATTGAAAAGAGATGTTGACTTTAACAGTTGTTGGTCCGTGGTTTCGATATAGCTATCCCACATAAAGAGCGATCCAAGAAATATGGGCTTAGTCTCAAAACATGCGGACAAAATTTCTACGATTACAAAACCGCGACCGGAGGCTGACTTTTTAGACGGAAAATATAATAAAAATCCAATATAAGGTAAATCGGAGATCTTGATAACTAATTTCCATATGCTATAGAAAATAAATTCTTAAATAATGTCTGTTTTTTCAACAATTTTAATGAAATTTATAGAAGGTAGTATAAATCACATGCCACAATGCAGGCGTACCAAGTTTCGATAAATTACCTTTTAAATTGTGGCTGTAAAATTGCTAAATCATTGCTCCCCAAAGGGCACATAAAAAGTTAACAAAAAAAAAAAAATGCAAATAGACTTGAAAAAAAAAATTTGCTTAATCTTTGATTTATTCATTAATGCCAGAAAATGTGTAAATTTTTGCAATAGTGCAACGTTAGCAAGTCACATGCAGTCAGTGCATTGGCTGAGTATGCGACAGTAGCTGTTCTCAAGGTATCTCTGCTGCCACATGGGGCAGTCTTATGAATGGCAGATGAGTTTCTGCACGCTGCCTGCCTCGTGCACCACGCTGTAGAAGGGGGTAGGGAGAGAGAGAGAGAGAGAGAGAGATACATGCAACACAGCTGCTGAGGCATTTGACACCAAAGCTGCCTGCATGCTTGAGGTATAGCTGACACACACATACATACAGAGACACATTGACTGCGTGAGTATGCGTGTGTGTGTGTGTGTGTGTGTGTGTGTGTGTGTGTGCTCAAGTGTAAGTGCATTTCGTTATGAGCTTAGCAGTCTTATAAATGTTTGCGTATTTGTTTGCCAGCGTTATTTGCCCCCAAGTGCAGTCGCCGTTGATATTTACTTGATGTTTCCTGCCGCTGAGCTCAGTGTGACCTCTGCGCTGCGTAACTGTAAATGTATCTATGTATGTATATACATATATATACATATATATGTATATACACATGCATATATGTAACTAACTATGTAGCTTTAGAGTGTTTCACTGTGTAGCTAACTGTGCATAGCACACAAATATCTAAAGCGTTCTTGAGTAACTGCTCTAATGGATTTGGGTTAAAAATACACAGTGCATATATATGTTTGTATGTATGTGTGTGTGTATATATGTATGTCTGCTGCAAGGGCACGTTGAGGGCATACAACTGAATCAAGTGCCACGACGAGTCTTTCTTTTTCGAGCTTGTTTAAGATTTACAAATTAGTTTAATTTAAATTAAAATGCAACAGAAAGGAGTACATGAAGCACAGAGAAAGCGAGAGTGCAACAGACTGTGTGTGAGAGTGTGAGAGATAGATACTGCAACAAGCACTTAGCAGTCAGTTAAAATGTCAATTGCTGGCAAACAGACAGACCTGCCAAGCAAAACAGAAGCTGCATGGAGCCAAAGTTCTTATATACGCATTTCTATATATATACGAGACTATATATGGATATATATATTTGTAAAGCTGGGGATATAGCTAACTATTATGTTGTGCAAAACATTTGTAATGCCAAGTAGAATTAGCCAAAAACTCTTAAAACTCATGTTGCAGTCATTTTTCACAGCATACTTTGCAGCGCAGACAAAAACTATGCAAATTGTAGCTGTTGTTGTGCTTAAAAAGCTTGTTTAATGTTTGTTCAAATATATGTTTAAATAAATCTAGATATTTGGAACAATTTTTGTTCATATTAAAGTTGGCTTTAGTCCAAAGAATTAGTTACAAAAACTTATTTGCTAAGTATCAAAATTAGTGTTAACGAAAGTTCATGGCAGAAGACATGTTGACTGGCATTAAGGGCTGCCCAAATTGAAATTATAATGGTAATAACATAAGCCGCACAAAATATCAATACACACAGAGCACACACATACACACATAACAAGAAAGCCCGAAAAAAGGACCCGAGGCATAGCAGTATATTGAGCAACAGGACAGTGCGGCATATTAAACAATTTTAAGCAAAAATTATATATGCCATAAAGATGTTCCGGCACACTAACATACACACACACACACAACAGCTCACATACTAACACATATACACATGACATAAATGTCGGTTTGCTGTGCAGCAAGTAATAACCGTGTTGGGCCAACTTATTGTTTACGACGTGCTTAGTGGCAAACTTGGCTTTGATAATGAAACGAGCATACACACGCATGCTGTCACACACACACTGTCTCACACACACACACACACACACACACAGCGTTACTTACACGCGCTGACAGTTAACGGCAATTGCGACAAATACCACAAGCGCCCAAAAGCACATGGCTTGGCATTTGTTCTTGGCCTAAAACACATTCTGTTGTCCAAGCAAGTTGCCTAAACACAATCAATGGGTGTCTGTCTCTGAGTATGTGTGTGTCTCTGCGTGATTGTGTGTGTGCGTATTAGGCGCAAGACAACACGGCGCACGTGATGTGATTAGCACAAAGTCACCAATACTGCCAACTTATGCCAAAACTTGTGTAAGCTTAGATTTTAATTTTAGGATAAAAAAGGTGGACAATTTTCCTTCTTAAATAAAGCTGGAAAATGGATGTTTCTGCCTCGAAAATAGCGTTGATTTTCTATTACTTAAATTCCGATATATTTATTCACTTTAGTATCGGATTACTATAAAAAATCACGTTCGAAACTATTCTGTTGAACGCACCCAAGTCGTATACGCAATGCGAGCGCTTGTGCGTGTGCAATGAAAAATGTTTGAAATTATTCAAAAAAGTTAACTAATTTCTCAATCAAATTTGTATGCATTGCGCCTGTGGTCATGTCAAATAAACTGGTCAAGCATTGAACTGATGTACGTGCACTTAATCAATCAACACCACTACCTGACTTTGTGCAACAGCAGCTGCTGCTGCAGCAGCTGCTGCCTATTGACGTCATTTGCTTTTTGGATTTGCTGCTGTTTGATATTTTGGAAATTGTGTTGCTGCTTGCAGCAAGAATTTTATGTTTTTGTGGCAGAGGCAAACATTATGCTGACCTCTTTTGCTGCTGCTGCTGCTGTTGCCGCTTTTGCTTTTGCTTTTGCTGCTATAGTTGCCTACACTTTTGCCAAGTTTATTTTGCATGCCACAAATAATTTCGAGTTTTGGCAGCTTTTTGGCAGCAGTTGCCAACCTATGCATGCCACAACGCAGTTGCAGTTTCTCATTGTTTCAACAGAGTTTCAGCCAACGCCAAAAATTCCAAGCCAAGCCAAGCGTTACAAAGAGGCTGCACACAGAATATGAACACCTAGCGAGACAGACAGTCAGTCGCTAGTGATGTCAAACTTTATGCGATAGAAGTTTATAGATGGCTCTATGATAACATGCTGACTATCAAAACTATCGATGCTTGCACAAAATGACAACTTAACTTTCAAGCTTATTCGAAAACTGCAACAAAAAGCTTAAAAAACTATCGAGTGTGCAGCACTATCGCTAGTTTTGACAGCTCTAGTTGGCAAGGCATTCCGGCAGCTGCATGTTATGATTATAGAGTGTATGCATATTGTGTGTGCGTGTGTGTGAAAGAACTTAAATTAAGCTAAAACCGCTTCAAGTTGCAATTTCCGACGCTGCAGCCAAAAGAAGCAGAACAACAGCAGCAGCAGCAGCAGTAGCAGCAGCAGCAACTTATTGCCTCAAGCACACGAGTGGCATGCAACAACAAAAACATGAAACTGCAACTATAATTAAAACTTTAACCCCCAGACAAGCTGGCAAACGCAAACTGACTGAATGAAGATGAACTCTATGCTACTCTCGTGTTAGTTCCACGCCCACAAAAACGCCCACTCATGCAGGTTGTTGGCATGCAAAACTTGAAGATCCTGCACTCGAGAAACCGCTTAAATGGAATTAATGCATTAATCACTTTTGCCGCTGGCGACGTCGCTGCTAATTGACAAAATGCACATCGACAGTAGCTGAAAAAGCAACAACAATCAAACCTGCCCCTTAACTGCGCGTTCTGCTACTGAACGTTAAATTAATTTAAGTCGACAGCTACGCGGGGCAAGTTTCAAATGAATTACATATTCTAAGCAGGCGGGAATCTGTTGGTAACAAAAGGCAAAATGCGGCAGTGGGCGTGGCTTGGCGTCTGTCTATAGCATTTGTTGCTTTGTTGTTGCCTGCCGGCTTACATAATTGTATTTGTTTTTAGTCCTTCGCTTCAAGTGCGTTGCAAACTTTTATTATTTTCTTTTTTTTGCGGCAGCCCGTTTTTAACTGTTAAATTGTTAAAAAATTACAAATAAATTGAATGAGCTGCCGAAAGGGCTGCCCCTTAATAACAGCAACAACAACAACAAAAACAACAGCAATACGAAGAACAAATTACATTGTATTGACTTTTCAATTTCATTTTGCGGCAACTTTTAAAGTGGTATCCACAGACGCCGTCGTCGTCGCCGCTTGGGCGGCAGATGAGAAATTGCTCAACATTTTTTTTGGTAGCATGTTTGTTTTTAGTCTTTGTTGTTGTTATTTGTTGTTGCTGTTGCTGTTGTCGTTGTTCTGGCTTCCGCCATTATGCCATTAGCTCTGGGATAGCGTATTTAGGTCACATGATTCCAATGCCTGTGCATTAATGGCCCCAACAGCAATGCGGCTAAGGCTTTTGCCCTCAGCCCACACAACCAAACCGGACAAACGGCAGAAAGCCCAAACATAATAAGAGCCAACAAGAGGCACGCCTACAGTAAACCATCACAGCAAAAGGGGGGGGGTGCAAAGCAAATGCTGCGGCAATGGGGCAGTGTTGAGTGAATGTGATTGTGAATGTGAATGTGAATGCCTCAAGTCGCAGTCAATTCGACCCAAGCATAAGCACAGGGCAAAAGCGCACAAAGGATATCAAATTTAAGTGCACACATCATTGCGAGAGCAGACAGAGAAGCCAAGCCGAGAGCTGATTGATAAGTTCTTTAACATTACTACAAAATCTACAATAAATAAATACTTAATATACGCTCAAAAACGCTCTTATGTTTGTTTAACAGAGCCATTGCTTCCCTCTGTTCGAGATCATGTTAGCAGACTTGAACTTGATTTATTTTCATGTGCGACTTACAATGAAACAAAATCAATGTAATCATAATCTCATTTTGTTTATTTTAAGTATTTCAAATAAAATAATTAACACTTGTTTTCATTTCAATAAAATGTGCATGCTAAATAAGTCTCAACATGCACCCCACAGTTGCTCTCAGATGACGCTGTTAACGCCATCTAGCATAAACAGAGGCTCATTCTGTTAGTGTTAGATTACGCTGTTAATGCCAGCTAGCACAAGCAGAGGCTCATTCTGTTAATGTTAGATTACGCTGCTAATGCTTTGTTACAGAAACAGAGTCTGACTCTGCTAGTTATGCTTAGTTATGTTAATGAAGTTTTCTCTGTCATCAGATCCAACAACAAGTTATATTAAAAATTGCAGCAGCTTGTTTAACAGAATTATAATGGCAAGCTTTTGTATGCATTAATTTTAAGCCTGAGTGCTTAATTAAAATAAATAAGTACTTAAAATGCGCTGAGTATATTTAAACGAAAAGCACGTGTTCATCTCCGGTCTAATCATATTTGAAAACAAAGAATAGTTGCAATTTGTTGCACTTATTGCAATAGTAAGTGCATAAGATGATTATTCAAAGCATAACAATTAGTTCTTCATTCTTGCCATGTTTCTTAAAAATAAGGCCTGTTCGAACTTATGCAGCCACCCTCGTTTTCATCTTATGCTGCTATATGTGTGTGACCTAATCGCATTGAATTTAATGTCAAGCAATTTCTGCGCTCATTCGAATGCTGCCTGCTACTTTTTGCTTCTCAATTCGTTTGCTCGTTTATGTGAGAGTATGTGTGTGTGAGAGTGTCTGTGTGCAAGTGTGTGTGTGTATGTGTTAAATTCCTTTGAAAACATCATCAAAATACATACTTTGAACTTTTTATTGTCAATTGCCGTCCGTCTGCACACAATAAAAATTGACTTCATTTGGTCATTTTCATTTCATAATTTGTCGCAGTATTTTTTCCTTTTTATACCCTGTTTTCCAAAATGGAAAAAAAGAGTATATTGGGTTTGTCCGTCCGTCCGTCCGTCCGTCCGTCCGTCCGTCTGTCTGTCCGTCTGTATGAACGCAGGTTTTTTCCACAGTTTTGAAGCTAGAGCAACCAAACTTGGTATACATGTTGGTATATACCATAGTAAGACAAAGTTTCAAGATCTCCCCCCCACCCCCACCCCTTCCCCAACAAACCGCAAAAACCTATATCTTCCACAGTTTTACAGCTAGAGTAACCAAATTTGACATAAAGACTACTGACTACAACCTTGACCGACCTGCCAAAAAATGCCACGCCCACTACCGCCCCCGCAAATGAGCTAAACTTGTATCTCCTACACCCTTATAGCTAGAAACCCCAAATTTTGCAGTATGACTCCATTTGAACTCTTCGATAGATTGGAGAAAAAACATTTTGCCACGCCCACCCCCGCCCCAGTAAACGAGCGATCATTTTGACAAGTACGCGTCTCGCACTGCTTTGGGCGTTTGCAGCGTTCTGCACTTAGTAGAAAGAATTTTATAGTTTGTAGCATATATATATAAGTAGTCTTTAAAAGAATTTAATTTAATATACCTACAGAAAACAGAGTATATCGCAGTTGGGTGAGCCCGACTGCAACGTTCTTACTTGTTTTTTTTGTGATTTTTTGTCCGATTTCTCCCTGAACACACTTTAATTTGATTATTATATAGTGCGTGCTTTAATACGCAGCAGCATATCACATCATGTCGACTGCTGCCCAATGCGCCCTTTGACAAGTGTCCATCTCATGTGACCAGGTTGTGATTGAAGCGCACTGGAGAGCAATCATCTGTCGCAATTGGTTATTTGATTGTGGTCATAATAGTTCACCGCTGGGCTGCACTATCAATGCAGAGCACCCAGGCTGACAGGCAGACAGAGAGAGGGACATAAAGGAGTATAAGTTTGATAAGAAAATCAAATCTACATATTGCACAGAAATATGCTCAACTGAAAACACGCAGCTCGCAATTCAGTTTCGACAACTGCTGTCGCGTTGTGCAGACATTTTTGATGGTTTTAAATTTATGTCACTAACGATATTTTTTATGCGATATATAGATATTTTTTTCTTAAATAAAAGTCGTTTTGTTTAAATCCCAATTGAACTTAATTAGTTTAATTGTATTGTATTTAAATTGTTATGATAAAACACACTTGCTTTTCAATATAATTAAGTAAGCGCTAAACAAAATAATAGCTTTAGTTGAAATGTTAACTTTGGTCATATAAAATTCAATTTTTATATACAAAATGTTGAGTTTTTATCAGCAGCAAATAGGCCTCATTGACGACTTAATTGGCCTGAAACTAATTAGCTTTAATTACTGTATAGTATGGGAACTAATAACTTGAATTAAATTGACTTTGAATACCATTTTATATGGAAATAATTATATTAATCCTTAGAGATAAATGAATTCTGAATCAAATTAAGGTTTATTGAAGTATTTTTAACTGTGCTGAGTGGCTTTTTCAAGCCTGTTCTAAAGTCCACTTTTGAGACCACAGAAAAATGTGTAGCATACTTTTTAAAGGAGGATATTATAATAGTTTTTACTTGATATATAGCCTAGATAATAGAGTGAAATAATTAAAAGGTAAAAATGTTATTGTATTATTCTGTTTGGCAAGTCAAGTTGCGTGAACTCTCCGGGGTCTCCTTCAAAGGAGGATACATTTAAAAGTCTTAGTTTGCTTGTACGCTCATATAATTTTTAAATGCATTTTTGTGGAATTGGTTCGAAAATGCAATTAAAAACTTTGCTGAATAATGTAAAAACTAATTTTTGAATAAACAAATATGAACAAACATTTTATTTACAGCTTAATTAACATTTAACAAGTGCATCGATAGTATCAATACCATCAACTATCGAAAGTATCGCTCCTTTTGCCATCTCTGCCGTCAAGAGCTGCTGCATTTGAAACTTTTGATAAAACTGTTATTGGCAAGCAAATGCGATTACAGTTACAAAGTTGCAGCCATCCCCAATGCCCAACTGCTGCTTTGCCGCTAGCACACATACATCTTTGAGATTGACGTGTTCTATAAAAAACTATGTAGTATATATAGTTCTAGCTAAAGTTCTGGCACAAAACGTGAGAAAATTACAAAGTATGCTAACTGTTTTTAGCCAACGGTATTCTGCTTCTTCAACGGTGCTTATAATTTTCTTGGCGCTGTAATTGCGCTTATCGCATTGTAAGAAGGCAAATTTGCCGCAGCGCCACGTGCCCAATCAGCAGCAGTTCAAAATCAACAACAAAAACAAAAATGTAAAAAATGTGGAGCAAGAAAAGAAAATAAAAAAATATTAAATAAAACAATAAAAACCAAAAAAAAAAAAAAAAAAAAAGCTAAAAATAAAATTATAAGCAAAAGAAAACTGGCACACCGACTAAAGTACAACAACAAGAAAAAAAAGAAAATTATTTTTGTAATCCGCTTAGCTGCCATCGTCAGTTGCCAGTTTTGCCATTTGCCATTTGCCGCTTGCCGCTTGCCATTTGGCAGAAGGAAGAGCAAAGCGCAAAACTTAATTTGCTGTAGTGTGGTGGTGCGGTGGTTTGTTGTGGCGTTGATGCTGCAAGGGAGAGGAATGAGGGGAGCATGGGGGTATAATTACAACATAAATTTACCAAATTGCTTCTTTAAAAACTTTGCACTCGCTACTGCGGGGCATTTAGTTAGCTGACATTAAATGCTGATGCAGCAGACCAGCTGATTTCGTCCCTTTCGGACAACGTCTGCGGTCTGGTTAGCTGTTAATCCCTTCCAGCTAATCCCGTCAGCATATGTGTGAGTGAGGATTGGAGCAAGCCACTGACTGACAAATTATCGCTGCCAGTTGACCAAACTTGATAAGGCCAAACAAGTGTGTGTGTGTGTGTGTGTGGAGCAGCCAGCTTAGCCAACTCTGCTGCAGCCAGTTAAACGTTGCAGGCTTCGAGGCAAGGTGATGTTGGCAGCAATGCTTGTGGTTGTAGCAAAATAATAGGTTTATGCTTTGCAGGCATCAGACATGTGATTGATATGCCACAGCTGCTGCCGTAACTGGAGCTGTAATTGTGGCCAGCACAATGGCCAATATGGCCGAAAGCGCATTTCAACTTTAATGTACTTAATACGTGATTTGTTCATGTGAATATGTCTGTCTGTGTGTGTGTGTGTGTGTTTGGCAAAGTCCTTGACACTAGCATTTAAGCTCTTAATATGCTTAGAGCATCTCATGTCATATCAAATAATGAACTAGTATTTATGTGTTAAATAATATCTAACAAAAACTGAACTGAAATAAATGTTGTTAAAATGCTCTAAAAACATAATATAACTAACAGTATTTAAGAGCAGTTGAGTATAAACTACCTATTGCTCACTTTTTAATCTTGCTTAACTAGAATTTACTATATTCGTTTTCTTCTATACTATTTAAGGCATTTAACCAATCTGAATTCATTCTATATTACATTTAACAAGCTTAATTTGTCTTCAATCTTTATTTTTTGGGACATTACAGACTTTTATGCAGCCAATACAGTTTGCGATGCCACATTTTCAAAAACACAGTACTATCTTAGTTTTAGTGTATATCTTTTTTATCTTAATCAACCATTAAGCAAGCCATGTGTCCTCCATGGTTACTTTCTAGCTAACATATAGGATTTGTTTTGCTATAAAAGTTTATAATGCTGTCTTGTTTGTGAAACAAATGAAATATTTCGGTCCTGATCACATTTGTGTTCTAAACTCTTCTTAATTAAGCTAAACATACTTCTTAGTTACTTTTTACTCCGTTCCCATTAAAAAAGGGATAAAGGGAGTTTAAAGTACTGCAAATGTGTGTAACAGACAGAAGGAGGCATTTCCGACTATATTAACTATGTGTATTCTTGATCAGCATTAACAGCCGAGACGAACTAGCCATGTCCGTCTGTCTGTTCGTCTGTCCGTATAAACACACAGATCTCGGAGACCATAAGAGCTAGAGACACCAAACTTGGCATGCGGGTTAAGTCTTGCATATATGAAAGTTCATCGAATTTTCCTGCATTAAGTTAATTTGTATGGTCATATTTCATTGGTTACGTCAAGTGTCCTCTATGGTTACTTTTTCAATAACAAAACAAGTAAGAACGTTGCAGTCGAGCTCACCCGACTGCGATATACTTTTTTTTTCTCCAATCTATCGAAGAGTCCATATACTGCAAAATTTGGGGTTTCTAGCTATAAGGGTGTAGGAGATACAGGTTTAGCTCATTTGCGGGGGAGGTAGTGGGCGTGGCATATTTTTTTTTGGCAGGTCGGTCAAGGGTGTGGTCACTAGTCTTTATGTCAAATTTGGTTACTCTAGCTGTAAAACTGTGGAAGATATAGGTTTTTGCGGTTTGTTGGGGAAGGGGTGGGGGTGGTTGGGAGATCTTGACACTTTGTCTGACTATGGTATATACCAACATGTACACCAAGTTTGGATACAGACAGACGGACAGACGGACATTTCACAAACCCAATATACTCTTTTTTTCCATTTTGGAAAACAGAGTATAAATATTAACTAAGCAACAAAAGCTAGTAATAAAGCCGTGCATATAATTCTGCATGCAAATCTGCTTACATTTGAGTGTATTTCTATCATAATCTCATTAAGTTTGTTGTGTTGTTTAACATTATACGAGAATAAAGTATTAAGCGTTTTTCTTTTTTGTTGTGTTTGTCATTTTAATAATTTAAAGCAACACGTAATTCCAACACATCTGCAGATCATTTCTACCTCCTGTTTATACAAAGCGAGACGAAACAGCTTTTATAATTTGTATAATGCTGCAGTTTGCGTTGATAAGTCAAGCATTTGAACACGGCAAATCCATGGCCATCTCTGCATTTTTTTGCCTCTTTCATCGCTTTTTTTTTCTCTGTGACTCTCTTGACTGTTCTTGAGCGTTCTTTGGCCAACACCTGCCAACTGGCTGGTCTGGCTGTCTGCCAGGCTGCAGCAGCTGTCCCAACTGTTGTGCCAGCTGCCCCACTCTTGGCATTTTGTAATTGCATTACGGGCACGACAAAGCAAAACCTTTTTGAAAACGCCCCAACTGTGTGTGTGTAAGTGTATAAGAGTGTGTGTGTGTGTGTGCCAACTTTAAGTGCCCCTTTGTGTTGCCTCATAGCTGCTTGCTGCCTGCTGCATGCTGCATGCTGCAGGTTGCGACCCCTCGCTGCTTTAGCTTATTCTTTTTGTCCATTGCATAGTTTTATCCGCAACCAACTCTCGACAGCGGCTACATTGTGGCCAGCGGACGTGGCGTATACGCAACGTGCTGCAACATGGTCGTCAACTCGTTTATCTCAAATGCCAAACGCAAATGCAACTGACAATTAAGCCGTTAGCTATATTTGCCAAGCAGCCGTCACAACATTGTGGCAATCTGTAACACTGAAAACTATTTTTGGCGGCTTTTGCAGCTGCCATATTGCGCTTGCCCCTGTTGCTGCCCCCATTCAGCTGCCCTTAGGCTGAACTTTATGCGCATCGCATTACAGGAATTTCAATTTAACGCTACAATTGCAGTTAACTTGCCCAGGCGTCTGCTCAACTGAGTTATCAAATTGGTAAGCTAATATGGCCAACAATGTGAACGAGGGGATGCCAAGATTGCTTTTATAATTGAAATGCTCGAATTACAAACTTACTGCCCGTCCGCCTGGCAACTCAGCTATGCAATCAAACTGTATGCCACATGATGCTGCTGCAGCTGGCAGGATGAAGTTGCAAACAGGAATCAAGAATCAGGAATCAGGCATAGATTGCAGGATTAAGTAAAGCAGCGACTTTAATCAGTTTGTTGGCCACTTGGCTGGCCACCTGATACAGTCTTTGGCCTCATGCATAAATTCTAATTAAAATTTGTGTGCCAGGTGGTAAATAAAACTAATTATATATGCGTAAATTTACAGATGGGGGGGCCTGTAAAATGAGAGTTGCTGCTAAATGGAAAAACTTTTACAACAGCAATTCAGCTATGTCTGTTGCTGAAGTCCTGGCTTAAGCTGACAAACGACAATAACAACAACGAGTAGAACAACAACAACCGCAACGGGCGTGCAATAACAACAAAAAAACACGAAAAAACAAAAAACTTTGTGCAAAACTTTGACGTTGGTCGAGCTCGTCCCCGTGTGCCGAAGCAGCCAAATCAATGATGCAGCTGCCATAAGACCTCTAAGCTCAATTATAGCATGAACAGCGCCCCAAAACAGAGACAGAGATAGAAAGAAAGAGAGACAGAGAAAGAGAATGAGCGATTTGCAAGACAAAAAAGAAAAGCAAAACGGTGTAAAAAAAATCATAGACAAGGACATCCACTTGGCCATTGTTGATGACTTTATCGTTTACAGCTTGAGCTAAAAGTCAGCCAGAATGGAGTGCAAAGCATGAAGTGCTCTTTAAAGCGCATAAAGTATCTGATATCTGATAAATAAAGTTATCAATTGCCTTTGATTATCTGCATCAAAGTGCTGTCCTAATAAGTAGGCAACGATTTTTTTTTATTCGCACGCTTGCTGATTGACAGCCAAATTGAATTTATTTTATACTTTTATACTCTTGCGTAGGGTATTTTAGTATTAGCAAATATGATAGGCGTTGGGGTAGCTTACTTTCTAATTCGGTTTTTAAAACAAATTACTTTTTTCAGTTTTTATTATATTTGGAATACAATTTGAATTGACTTTATTTACAGAGCTCAGCAGCATTATTAAATTTTGATTGTAACATTGCTAATAAACGCTTAAAAAAAAAACTATTTTATTACCAAGTTTCTGCTATATCCCATTCACTGATATTTGAATAGCATAGAAAATATTGTTTACAACTAATGCTAGGTTTATACAGGCGTCATATTGTATCATATTGTCATATTGTTTGTGGAAACCGTCTTGAAAAGATGTCATATTCAAGATTTGACATCTATTGTCATATTGATAACTGTAATATGACGCTTGTGGAAACACTTTTTCGATATGACATTGCGGCGTCATATATATGTCAAACATCGACATATCTCCATATTGTCATATGTCATTCCTGTGGAAACTCAGCATTATAAATTATAGCTGCTATACTTATTTAAAACAATTTTTTGTGTTTAAACCAACTTGAACTACTTTGCTACAACTCTGCATATTTGCTACTCTAACTACATCATTTAAGAGACTTTATTTGCTGTATTTAATTAAATTCATTGGCATTTAACACAAGTAGCACTTAATTGCTTAATTGATATTTTGATTTAGTTTAAACTTTCAGACTTTTAAGCTATTTAAACATTCGCTTGCCTACAAAAGCATTTATTTTCTATAATATTTGAATATGAGCGTTTCACATACGAATAAAGTGGTTATTTACGGCTGTTGTGCACGTACAGCTTTTAAAAATGTCAGCGTTGGTTGCTCTTGTCAATTTTTGAATAAGTCAAATTCAATTTAACGTTTGCTATGCAAAAAAAAAGTTTGATCAAAGGCACGACCGAATTGCCTTTGTCAACAAACACGCACATACAAGTGAACACACACATGTACATACACACACAAAACACACACACCCAACATGTGTCGTAGTCTTAAAAAGAGCAATATACGCATCTACTAAAAAATTGTCAACGACAGTAAAAAAAAGATATCAAAAAAAAAAGAAAAAACTGCCGAGAGTTGAAAACTTTCTTCTTTATTTTTTTTTTTTTTTTTGGGGGCTAGTGTTGTTGTGGTTATGGCTGAAACTGTGTTTTTTTCTAATATACCCTATATGCAAAGACAGAGTGAAAACATATAGTCGTAAAACGATTTCAATAAGCAAGTGGTTTATTTTTGTTGATTTATAGATTTTATTTTGCAAAATTTGAGCTAGTCAAATTTTATTGCTACTTTTGGTAATAAACTGGCATAGAACAACAAATAAAATACTACCAACTTTTTACAGCATTTGAAAGTATTTCATAAAAGTGGTCTCAACTAGTTTTTTTTGTGTTTTGTTGTTGCCCTTTTCAAGTACTCAACTGATATTAAAGGAATTTAAAATGAGAACAAACCTGTACAAAGTTATATTTATAAATGAGTTTGCTGCTTGCAGCATAACTTGCAGTCCATCATTCAAGTTAAGACTCAAGTCACTTAGTATGTGCGAAATGTGAGCGTTAAAGCGTGCATTTGGACATAAACAACTTAA
This sequence comes from Hirtodrosophila cameraria, assembly GCA_949708635.1. Lineage (NCBI taxonomy): Eukaryota > Metazoa > Arthropoda > Insecta > Diptera > Drosophilidae > Hirtodrosophila > Hirtodrosophila cameraria. The sequence goes on along the minus strand of OX453089.1, from coordinate 13,345,901 downwards.
CAGTCATTAAATCCAAGCCGCCATGCGATAAATGTCAATAGCACTGAAAAACTTTGCTGCAACTACATACAAACACACACACACAGATACATGCACAGACACATGGTATTATTCAGTGCAGTTGTAGTCATTAAATGCATTGCGCATACGCCACGTTGACCCCCCGCATATGTACATGTATGTAGCTGTTGCTGCTGCTGCTGCTGCTTTGTCCGACAAATTGCAGGCGTTTGCTTATGTCGCAAACAAATGAAATGCGACAACAGAGTCGTTGAAATAAATCTCATTTGTCGAGTAGGCAAGATTCAGATTCGGATTCAGAGTGGCTAGCAATGCACAGTACAGTTCAGTGGCAAGGAAATTTGGATTTAAGTGGGCAGGGACTGTAGAATGATAAATTGAATTTCACTCAAAATTAACTGTAAGCCAAAGCGGAACGTGCCACACCGCAAACAACAGCAACAGCAGCAGCAGCAACTACAAAACAAGTTGGAAGAAAAATGGTCGCAACATATGCGGCCTATAAAATGTGACAAGCAAGCCACAAAAAGAAACAACAGCAACAACAACAACAACAGCAACATGCGATTGTGGCTTTGGCTAAGACAACGCCTGCGTATTTTCTCTATATATATGTATTTACATCTAAATGTGTTTTTGTGTATGTGTGTGTGTGTGTGTGTGTGTGTGTGTGTGTGTGTGTGTGTGTGTGTGTGTTTGGTTGTTGTGCGACCACAGCCTCAACTTGCAGCAGCAGCAGCAGCCTGCCAGGCAATGAAATTAGGACAGAGCTGTACGCTGTGGCCTGGCAATTGTCTAAGCATATTTGTCATTTGATTGATTTATTTTGCTTGCTTGCCATTCAAAAGACAAAGAGCCCCAAGATTGTTTTGGCTTGGTTTGGGGGCCAACACAACACAACTACTAACAAACAACAGCAGCCAACAGAACGTAGGCCAACAACAACAACAACAACTGACTTCTGGCTCAATTGTGACAGACAGGCAATGTTCCAGATTTAAATAGACACAGGCTAAGGCGCTTTGTCAATTCAAAGGCAACGTTCACACATTGCACAGCCCCAAAAAGATTTACGTAATGAACTAGTCGTGCAAGCTCCAATTAGTAGATATCCTGTAATCGATTTTAAACTAACCTATTTGTGTTCTACGCATCGTTTGCCTTTTTTTAAAGCCAGGTTTTTCGCATCAAATAGTTAATTGCTTTTTGGAATTACAAAAAACAAGAAACTTTCATATTACATAATGATTTTAAAAAAAGCTCAATTTTCTTATACTCTTCATCAAATTTTGAAAAAAATTAGTAAATTTATTCATTAGATTAAAATCAAACAACATTTATAATATTCAATTGAAAAACTGTCTGCAAAACAGAAGCGAAAACGAGCAAGAAAACGTAGCTGTTCACGATTCAGCAATTCTTACTTAAAGATAACAAAATAGAACTTTTACCATAACTCGGTTTCGAACTCGGTTTCGAACTCGGTTTTGATCTCGGTTTCGAAATCGGTATCGAGAAAACGAAACCACTCCGATCGGTAATCAGAACAGGAACACGGAAATCAATCGGAATTCGTTCGATTTGACTCGTCAAAAACGTACTGCATTCGGAACAGGCCTGTATAACGATTCTATTTGATTTAATGGGCATCAAAATTGAAAACGTGGCTGTTGTATATAATAATACTAATATTTTTTTTTCGAAAATGTTTAAAGAATTTTTAAGTTAATTTTTCGAAAACAAATTATTTTTGGAAATTAATAAAAATTTAAATGCAATATTAATCTAGAGATTAATATATGACACAAAAGCCATTTGGCACTGAAATCGGTTCAGTTTTAACAAGTTAATGGGATTCCTGTTTTATATACTTTAACCCCACAAAAAGAAAATGGTAATCAAAACGCCGGTTTATAACAGCTAGTATACATTTAAGTTTCAAATATATATAAATTTATAATAGTACACTTTTTAACAATTATGTTTCTAAAATTATTTCCTTTCTTTCATAGAGAATCGTTAGAAATTGACATAATTAAATCTAAAATTGCTCCGCGTTTGCTATTAGAAGAACTCACATAACGAATTTCATAACTCTTAAAGTTTCTAAGAGTTGAAAGTTGGTTAAGATAACAGTTAAGTAGAATTTATTGATATGCTTTGTATCCATTTTTAATGGGTACAGGGTATAAAAAGAAAAAAAAGGTGACTGTCGAAACTGCTGCCTTCTCAGAGATTTTCATAACTTAATACGCTTGAGCTCAGCAAACCGTGCTTGCTGCTGCTGCTGCTGCTGCTGACTCCTGGCTGCTGATGATGATGATAATGAGGATGATGATAATAATGATGATGATAGTATTAAAGTTGCGCCATTTGCAAGTCATTCAACTGCATTAAATATGCAAATGGAATGGCATCATTTGGCACACCTTTGACTATAGTTACGATTTTGGCTTTGTCTTTTTAGCTGAGCATTATCCAAATGCCAATCAAATGGCAAAGTTGTTTGCGACTTGCAGCTGTCGATTGAGATTCCAGGTGCATAACAAATATAAATGCAAAAAAAGGCCATTGAGAGAATGTTGCAGTCACAAAGAGGCAAAGACAAAGACAACAAATGAAATAGCTATAGCTACTGTATATAACTGTGTGTGTGTATTGCGCGTGTGTGTGTGTCATTGACTTTATAAGCATTAGCGTGTTAGATTCGTATCTGTTAAAGATGCGGCAATAAGTTCTACACAAAAAATTTGCCACAGCATGCAGAGAGAGAGAGTGAGGGAGGAGTAGCTGCGGGGCGGGGCCAGTTTCAAAAATTCAGTTGCCGATTATGGGTTTGGGACTACGTGGTTTTGGACTATTGGTTTTATTGGTGGTAGCTCCATGTGCATTGTTTTTGGAATTGTCTAGAGCTGAAAAACAATCGCAGGCACTATCGATAGTATCGATTAAAATCAACAAAAATGCATGTTTGACAACAATTTTTTAAACCAATTTATAGTTTTTTCATTAAAATAAGAAATTTTGGCAATAATATCGATAGTGGCTTAAATTATAGCTATCGATACTATCGATAAACAAGTTTAAGTCTGCTAATTTAAGCACTTTCATTGTTTTGAAATCTTTTACTCTATTCGATACCATCGATTACTGCCAATACTATCGAATAACGGCACTATCGATTCTTTTTCAGCACTAAAGTTGACTACAAAAAGTACTTAAACATTTGATTGTGGGTGGGGTGCGTGACATTTGGGCGTTTGCTTGGGGGTTGCGTGGGGTTTTGGGGTGCCTTGCTTACCTGTTGAATATAGGGCCACAGCCGCGGCGGCGCTGCTGGCGTCGTTGTTGTTGCCAATGCAGCCGCCATAGGAGAAATGATGACTGGTTGTGCCGGTTCCGGAGACAACGGCTATTTCATCCAGCTCATGACCTGGCGAGGTGCCGGCTGAAACCAGCCGCGTTGACGATGTGGCCGAATTGCCCTGCGAGTTCTTGCGTCCACGTAGCGAGAGCACCAGTCTTTTGGCTGTGGACATGCCCACAAGTACCCCGGATGCTTACCGCCTCCTAGTTTTACAACACTGCCTGCTAGCCTGTGCCGTAATGTCTTCAAGATTCCTGCTGCACTGCAATGAGGAATGGAGAAATTGAAATGGAAATGAGAAACTTTTTCAATATATGCAAAACGTACAATGACAAAAAAAAAAAGAAGAAACAGCAACAACTTTAACTTAAGCAACGCTGCTATTTATATGCTTAATAATTTAGCAGAAAGCTACAAAAGATATATGTTAATTTTGAGCGATAGAGCTGACTGAGCTTGGAATTTTCATTTTTATGCGCCGACAGAGTGCGACACACAATGTTGCGAATTCTTTGTATGTCGAGTGGCAGAAAACACAGCAGAGTCTTAAATTATGCAAATGCTTGCAATCAACGCTTAAGCAATGCCAGCAACAACAACAACGTGCCAGCATGAATGAAATATATATTAAAAAGAAAAAAAAAAACGAAAAATCCGTAGAAAATGTTGAACAAAAAAAAAAAGCAGGGCACGAAATGATTGCGACATGAAAAATATGCCCGCAATATTAGCATACAAGAGTTGTATACGAGGCAAGTTGCGTTTGGGGGGAGGAGACACACAAATGCGACCCAAAGCGGCTTAGGAAAAACACAAAAACGAAATAAAAAGAAAAGAAGAAAAACACTGAAAAGTAATATAAAAATAGGCAACAAATGCCACTCATAGATATACCCAATACCCAAACTGTCAGCTTGTCAGTTGACAAAAAACGCAAGTGCGTCCCTGCTCGGGCGCCGCTGTTTTACCAATTTAATATTTAATAAGCCATGCGACGCATTCAAAACTCCAAAAAATATTCAGTTGAGTGTAAAACTGATAACCAATAGGAAGACCCACAGGCTTGCGATGATTTCAAAATGCAGATTCACAGCTCCCGATATCGATTACAATAACGATTACTTCCATAAGCACAAGCAGGCATTATGTATGTAATATTCAAATGTTTATAGATAGTATTAGCTTGTTTGACTTTAAATGCTCAACGAATTTAAAGTTCTATGCTAAATGACCTTTTGGCAATGCGTACACACACACACACACACACACACACACTCACACATGTATTTAACTTGACACTTGTACGTGACGAATAACAAATTTGAGGGATTTGGCTGCACTTTGATTGAATGTTGTCGCCGCTGAGCCACAGATCCCAAAAGCCAAATATGATTTATGAGCAACACACACACACACACACATATACATATGTGAAACTTGGCTAATATATGAGCATATAGCCAGCTGCAGTTTGCATATTGGATAACTTTAAAATGTATGTTTGACTTATTGCATAACCGATTTCCAATGATATATACCGTTTTGTGATTACTAAGAGCGATATAAATATATAAATAAGCCAATATATGTGTTGCCTATTTGGCAGCTATAGCTATATGTTAGCCCAGGTACACGATGTCCTGGCAAAGCCAAAAAGGCAATCAAGTGTTGCCAAAACTATGCTAACATGAAAATTGCCAAACGCTTTCAAATACAAACGCCAGCAAACTAACAACAACAACAACAAAAAGAAGGGAAAACTGCCAAAATTGCAGTTGCACACAGGTGCGAGTGCATAGCACAGAGAAAGAGCGAGTGAGAAGGACTATGTGAAAGGTGAGAGAGCAACATATTCCGGACAATTGTTTGCGTTGTGCAAGTGTCAACAGCATTTGCAATTCCGTTAAATTTTTACCTCTTTGGGGCTTGTCAACGCTTCGCTGGATCGCTATTGTTGTTATACCCTGTATTTTGAAGAATATAGCATATTTTGGCATTTACAACTAAAAATTATAACGTTTATTAACAGCAGTTTTAGGAAATAAATGAACATATTAACACATTTTTGTTTGCTTAAAAACTTTTCAACAGTTGAAACTGCTTTAAATATTTCATTTTTTATGCAGGAACTCAGGATATTTAAGCATTTAAAGATGAGCTTTTTTGTAGTTAATGCGCAGGAGAGGTTTTCGAACTGTAAGACAATGCCATGTTCTGCATAGGGTATGCAAAATTCGATCATATTCGTTAGTAGCTTACTTCAATTTTGTTGGCTCACATATTTTGTGTTTGGTCTGTCGCTGTATGTGTGCAAAAATATGGTAATTTTTTTTATATATTTTGTGGTTGTCGCTATTTTCAATAAGCGCCATTGGCAGCTGGAATACAAAATAGCAAAAAAAAAATAGAAGCTTATGCACATATATTTTTATTTCAATATGCATTTTAAAAGTTTATTCAATATTATTATAATCGCATCGCTTATGTAGCCTAAGGAACTTTTAAACGCACATGGTGAATTTCAGCTAGGTAAATTGAATTGAATTTTACAATTTCTGGCTTTGTGAAGCATTTTTTTCAACTAGCGTTTTTCACATTTTCACTTGAATAATTAAAGCGTATCTATACGCAATGTGGCTGTAGCTGTGAGTCAGCTCAAAATGATGGTCAGCATTTGTCCATCTCGCATGGCAGCAGCGACTAAAAAATGAATCGCCATCAATCTCGCGCTGACATAAGCAGCAGCAGAGCAGCAGCAGAGCAGCAGCGGAGGAGCAGCAGCAGAGGAGCAGCGGAATAGCAGCAGAGCAGCGAAGCAGCAGGGACATGAAGCCTGAAGAGTGATGTGGTAACATAGAGAAAAAGGCAACTAATTACAGAGCTGCTGACAGTACCTCAGCTAGAAGGGTTTCGGGTACGCTGTGGGTTGCTTTCTCTTTGCTTGCCGGATTAGGGATCTGGTATCTTAGTCCTACGCGAAAAAGCAGCTATTAATGTGTTAGTCGTGAGTGCTCGACTAGAGAATGACCTATAACTGTAATGGAAATTGATTCTAAAAATAACTTCTTTGATTGTTAATGAGCTGAAACATTAAAATATATCGATAACTTGTCTGAGTAACAAGTACAAGTACAAGTAATTGTATAAAAAGCTACATCCAAATGTAAATGGTTGTATGAAATATAAGATTCAGGATCAAAATAGGTTTAGGGGTTGCTCAAAGGCAGGTTTCTCAAAAGCGAAAGTATCGAATCGTCATAGTTAAGTTAATCAACAATCTTATGGGCCTCAGCGCTAATTTTATAAGTTAGTTTTCAGACTTCATTAATCTGAACTTAAATATTGTTTTATTCACTTCCAAGTTTATAAAGACCAAGGCTGCAAAGCAGTTTCTAACCGAAACTCCTGATTAGAGGATTATATAAACTGCTCCGTGATTCGATATTAAAGATATCACTATTCTAAAATCACTACTCTGAAATTTTTAATAGTTACCTTGATAAAGACCCCATCATTTATTGTCCTTTATAATACCCAAAAAAAGAAAGAACTTTTTTTTTACTTAGTGAATTGTATAAATAATATCGATAAGCAATTGCTATCAATACTACTTTTCATATATTTTAGATTAACTCAGCAATTACCGATGATAAAACTGAACATATTTGCTTCTGGTCAACTTCATTATACCCACCTTAGCTTTCTTACGTTTACAGGGTGTCTGTTTGGTACAAAAAAAAGAAGAACTAAGATACGAATCGTATCCGATTATGCCAAGTGCACATTTGTCAGTCGAATGTGACAGCATCAATGGGTCTGACAACTTGCCAAATTGCTGATGGAATGCCATCTCTCCATCTCACCATCTCACCCGTCTCACCCATCTCACTCAACTCACACCAAAAAAAAACTAACCAGCTGACCACACTTGACACCCTCTAATTGCATTTCGCATCCATTTGCAGAACAATTTGGCTCAAATAAAGTGATAAAATAAAAATGTTGGCAAACTTGCTTTCAACTTTTGTCGAGCTGTTCAGCTTTGTAATTTATTTATTTAAGTAAAGGCATATTTCATGCATTCGTCTTATTATGTTTCGGTGTAACGAAAGCTTTATGTAACAAATGTGCTGAGACCATGATTTATTGCCTGGCAAAAAACATTATGATAAATTAATACTGCAAAGCTGTCACATTAATTTATTATGTTTTCAATAAAATACACGTTTAGCAGATTATTATTTATCATCTTCAATTGAAATGTGTTTCATTTTAATAAGTTTCAACTTGATTAGAAAAGTGTTTGGACTAAGCTTGAATTCATATTCAAAATTGTATACAATTAATAAAAGTGTCTTGGATTAATATCTTATAAAGTATTTATGAGCATGTAAGCTGAATGTAGGCATTTTTAATTTCATATAATTCCTCTGTTCCATTTTGCGCAAAAGTCAATTTAAAGTACTTCAGAGCTGTTTAAAGCTAGTCTTAAAATGTTTCACTAAAAATGTTCAAACAGAATTGAAAGTTTATTTAAATTGTACCTGCTGTTTCGGCTATTATGTAAGTATTAACAGCTGCATACTCCAATTACTTTTACGAAATAAAAATTTAAATTAAATTCTTTTACACACTGCCGCAATTGTTGGGCATTATTTATTGGAGCGATTCGCTTTTTGGAGGGCACTGGTCGGCTACCCACCTGTAAAATGCAAAATGCAAAATGCAAAATGCAAATACATATATAAATGCTTACATACACACATTTATTGTAAATGCAACGAACCGCATATGCAATTCCAATGTAGTTGCAACTGTTTTTAACTGTACGCAAAATACAAATTGTTCAATTTCAGTACCAATTTTGCAATTGCATTGTTGCAAATTTTGTAGAAAATTAATGCATGTGTGTAAAACCAATATGATTGCGCAGATTTAAGTACAATTTTAGCATTATTCTATCCAATTGCATGCTTGCAACAAAATGTATATGTGTGCCACATTGTTGCCATGGCTGGCCGCACAAATATTTAATTGTGCCCTGCTTTGGTGTTTTGTTAATTCTATTACAGTAACTATTATACGCCCTTTACATGCCACACACACACTCTCATACACACACACACACACACACACACACACACACACACACACACACACACACACACACACACGTTTAGACAGCCACAGATGCATCACCTGCAGCTCGACCTCGTTGCCGGTGGCTTTTACCACACAACAACTAACCCAACTAACCAACCCCAGCCAAAAAAAAAAAAAGAACCCAACCGACAAAACACCAAAACTATTTTTGGCTAAACTCTCTCTTTATCTCTATCTCACTCCCTCTCTCTCTTTCTCATCTCACTCTCTCTCTCTCTCTCTCTCTCTGTCGCTTTTAGCTGCCATCTCTAATGCCATTTCTGCTCAGCTCTGACTGGCAAACGTTGCGCACGAGTTGCAATTTATAACTGCACATACGTGCACATTGCAATCTCTTGCACCCCTCGCCCTTCCTAACAGCCAGAAACCCACTACCCTCCCCGCCCCTTACTGCTGCCTGCAGCACATAAACATTTTTGTTAGCTGCGCTTTAGTTGCACATTGCTTCGCCTTTGTGCCAAGGTGCCTGGCTATGCGTCCGCGTCCGCGTTCACGTCTACGTCCACATTCCATGTCCTGGCCCAGGACTTTGCTGCCATTACAGTTTTTTGTGATCCGCCGGAGCGCAAATAAACAAAAGCTTCGCCTCGTGCAAAAAAGCAAAACAAAATGAAATACAACCAACGGCGTTAAGAACAATAAAAAAAAGTATATACAAATAAAAAACAAAGATTGAAACAGTTGTTTTGTAAATTGCCGAAGGCTTAAATACCCTTGCAATATTTAATAATTAAATAGTGCGATTTTAAAACTGGTTTAAAACGTTTGTTTTAAAGGCAACAAAAATGCACAAATTATTTAAAAAAAAAGATATTGCCTTTTGATAGCATAGCTCAAATAGAAAACCAGATTGTTTTTCAGTGAAAAACAGAAATAACTTCAAAGCTGAGAAATTGAGTTTTCATAGAAAGTTAGAGAGAGAGATAGTTGGCTTTGGATGGCCAGATAGACTCAGCTCTTATACTAAACTAGCTGGTATGGACCAGCATTGCCCAGCCAAGTATTTGACATTGAACATACTTTTCTGCCTGCGGGGATTGATTTTGCCAATTTTTGATTGTTTCACTTTAAGAAAGATTTTAAAAATATTTAAATTTATAAAAACAAAAACAATTTTAGAACTTTTGTTTTTTGTAATTCGGTGAACCGAACTGATTTTTAGTTAAAACTTAAAAGAAGACATCACCGAACCCCTAAATTAGGTTTCAAAAAATGTTTATTTATTTAAACAGGTTACATTGAATTAACGGTAAATTAACATGTTCCTCAGTGAACTTAAACTTTATACTTAAACTTTGATTTAAGCTTTGATGGTTTGCGACAATTCACTTGCAAACACATCCACGCAGCACCAATCTAACAGACCAACTCGACTCGACTGCGCCTCGATAACTTTTCTTTGCGATCTCCGTGTATCGATATCTTTGTATGTCAGTGTGACCAACTCACATAAAGGCACAATACCTGCAGCATTTATGGTATTCCCACATGTATTCCTAATCAGCATCAACAACAACAGCCGAATCAATCTAGCCGCGCTTTTTAGAAAACATTGCTATTTTCACAGAGTTAATCAATTGCTTTGTCGCATCAGCTCTTGCCTAACTTAACTCCACAATTGAAATTTCACTCCTGCAAGTCGGAGTACAGACAAACAATGCCAACTTATAATGGACAATATAATCAATGACAATGACTACATAGCTTTACTTTTAATTCAATTTGATTTTTGCCAGCTTAATATGTCAAACTATGTCCATATGCTTGGGCACTGCAGCTTTTGATAAGAGTCTTGTGTGCAGATGCTTTTGTTTTATAGCCAAAGGATGCTGAGTTGTGCATTGTTATTTTGACAGAGTGGATCAATCGATTTTTATGAAGTTCTTCTATAAGTACTACAAATTAAAAGGCACATCATTTTGTCAACCTATGCTATATAGTATATAGTATATGTATACCAAGCTACAAATGCCATTACAAAATGATAATGCCCAGTGCAAGTGTATGGAAAAAGCAAGCATAAAGAACAAAAGTGCAGGCATTGTGCAACGGGGCAACGGGTGTCAGTTGCAGCTACACAGAGGCTTGGAGTGCTTCTCTTTTGCAGCTAGCAACAAATTTGCTGGGGCAAGCAAAAAAAAATATATTGTGCTACAGTGGCAGGTTTAGGCATAGAGAATGTGTGGCATGCAGCATTACTGGCTTTTGCCCGAGATTATTAATCAATGGCAGTAGTTGGCAAGCAGTCAACTAAAGCGATTTGTTACACTACTAGGCAAGACATAATCAAGCATCCAAGTGTTGCATGCCACTTGTGTCCTGTGCATCGCTTACACTGCCTTTAATTGCAGCTCAACACACGCGTTTAACATTTAAGTGCCTAAACGCTGCAGCGTTGCTCAGCTGGATGTGGTTATTGCCCTCAAGGTGTGAAGCATTGGTTGCATTTGGTTTTGCTTTGGCTTGACATCAGCTTGACATCTGCCTTCAACTTAATTGAATGCAGAAATTAACTATTAAGCCATTTACCACCCGCAGGTTGTGGGTGCTGCCTGCGACGTGTTCGACTCGACCACAAGCTGCACAAACAAACACACACACACACACACACACACACACACAATGCACACATGCATATGCAAATTGGATGGCAAACAGGCCTATGCCAAATTGGCAATTTCAAATTAAGTCCACCAAAATGTAGCTAACAGATATGTCTCCAAATATAGTTGCTTAATTTTACTCGGCGCAAAAAAGTATGCTACACATTTTAATGTGCTTTCAATGCCAAACTGAAATGCGAAGCTAGCCGAAATGTAATTGAAATTAACTTAAAACTGGCCAAATGCAACACCTAATGAAGTTGCGTGTCAACGCAAAATGCACAACACAAAATAAATTTCACATAAATTCTTGAGGACGAAGAAGCCGCATGAAAAATTCAATTTGCTGGCTTTTGTGTGTGTATATTTTTGAGTGTATGTGTGCATTTGTGTTGTGTGTGGTTGTGTTTGCCATGAATTTTATCTCAAAGTGTATGGGTATACTCTAGCTGTGGTTGCCTCGTGCCTTCTGCACTGGCAGCTCTTGGCTGCTTTTGACAGCTGCTCCCAATCGCCCGAGAGCAGAATCTACCACTGCGACCGCACCTTACCCGCATCGCACTACCCGCCCTGCCAGCCCTGCCCGTCAGGCATGTCAAAACAATTGTCATTCATTCCCAGCTTGTCTCTAGCTCACATCGCACTCCATCTACTATGTATGGCTTGCAATTATGGCCCAGTTGACATGTGTTAACAGGCTCAGTCGGCAAGGCATACATTGCAATACGCTCAACATTTCCGCACAGTTATTTTGCCCATTTCCTGCAGTTCGCTTACACTTGGTACGTTGCGTATACGCCGCGTTTTTGACGCGTTTGAAATCAATATCAAAATGGAGGACGGGTGTTGGGTAGTATGTGGCTAAGGATTGTTGTTGTTATTGTTGTTTTTGCCGTTGTCGTTGTCATTGCCGTTGTCGCCTTGATTACTGCTGTCATATTATTTTCACACTTGAAATGTGTCCTGCCTTTATATCCATCCCTTCATATCGATCTGCAGCTGGTCATTATCAACGCTGGCCATTATGTGGCACTTGGCTGTCACTTTACATGCTTCTCCACGGCCGTGTGGCTTTTCTAATATCCTAGTATCCTTGTCGCTGTCACTGCACTCACTGTCAGCCATTTCCTATTTAACACACAACGCCACCGCCACCCACCACATCGATTCACTGTACGTTTTTTCAGTTCACTTTGTGTGCCCCACAGCCTCAACCTCAACGTCAGCCTCAGAGCATGGGTAATTGATGCTGTATCGAGCTATGTGTGTGCATATGCGTGTGTATAGCGGTTTGGGGCGACTGGTTATCAATTTTCGCCTGCGCCACACATGTTGGCCATAATTTGCAAGTGTGCATTTTATGACCAATCGTTTCGCTTGGCTAAAACTTCGTTCGACTTTAGTAACACATAAAGCAAACATTGCCTGCACATTCATTCAGTACTTTCCTTAGTACTTTCCATTCACACTCAATTCACTCACATACACACACCCACACCTCACTTACAAACGCACACACAACATGCACATATCACTTAAATGTCCACTATTGCTGGCAGGTGCATTCATTGCATTGGTAAGTATTACTAAAGATTTTAATTCTGAAAGAATTACGAATTTCCTTAACACCCAACAGATTCACATGCCAAGCAGCTGTGCCAGATCCCTGCCACAACAATCAGCTGGTGATTTTACAATCGCCAAGACATCATACTCGTTAATAGATGACAAAGAATCCTTTCCCAAAAATAATACTAGTCCACTGCATATAAAGCGTCAGAAACGGGAGGAGGAGAAAGAAATGCCATTCGATTTTCACACCAATCACTTGCCCTGTGACATGGATACGCCAGAGCTGACTAAGTATATAGGAGCTATGCCCACTCATTGCATCTGGATGTATAATAATCGCTATGTTAAGGAGGCCTATTTTCGTAATTTCAAGATCTATCAGCTGGAGGGTTTCTTCTTTGGCCAATTCTATGAACGTTTCAAGCGGTTCGAAATGAGCCCCCATAGTTTTACTTAATTCATACTATATTGGTCTCGATACGGCTGACCGAGAGAGTGATACTCTTTCGCTCACCCCGTCAGTCGCAACGAGACCAAAACACATAGTACAAAAAACTTCAGTTTAAAAGAAATTTACATTTACACTTTACAAATTATTTTCATTAAACTCAATCCCTATCATACATGTCGCTGTTTATTTTTCAATGAAATAGAAAAGGTTATTAAACTAATTACAATTTTTAATAATATTTAAGGAACAATCACTAAATAAATCAATTAGAAAAAAAAGATTAATGCTTCGAGGAACCAACAAAAAAAAAAAAATAACCAGAGAAAATGTTTTGAATGTAAAAAACGCAAACGCAATATACAATAAAAATTTATAAGAAAACAAAAGACTATCAAAAAAAGAATTCACAGCAGAGTTCAAACCATCTGTTTGTTCCAATATTAGAAAATTTTTAAAAAACACTGATCAGAATCTTCAAAACAAGAAATAAAAACAAAAATGAAATGTTATCTTCGGCGTGGCGAAGATATATAATCTTGCATAAGAGATTTGCATAAGAAAACCTATTTTTCAACTGATTGTTCCTATGGCAGCTTTAAGTTATAGTGATCCGATTTTGATAAAATTTGGTCAGCTTGTGTAGAACGTGCTATAATTTAGATATAATGAGTTTGGTCGAGATATTTTGAAAAACAAAAGTTTTTCACACAGAAACTTATTTTCAACCGATCATTCCTATGGCAACTATAAGATATAGAAGTCCAATTTCGATGAAATGTTGTCATCGTGTATAAACTGTCTTTAAACTTAGGTTTAATAAGTTTGGTTGAGTTTTCTAAAAAAACAAAAATGTTTTTCATACAAAAACTTATTTTTCAACCGATCGTTCCTATGACAGCTATATGTTTTAGTAGTCCGATCTGCCCAATTGAACTATAGGCACTACCTACAATAAGACGAATCATCTGTGCCAAGTTTCATCAAGATATCTCTAGAACAAAGTCTTCAAAAACGCATATAAACAGACGGACTGACACAGTTACAATTATAAAGAAACAACCTTGATTTACACAAACAACTTATATCAATGTTAATTTATACTTGCTTATAATATTATTATTATAAGGTCATTTAACAGATATTGGAAAGTTTTCTATCATTCAATATTTAAATTCCAAAAAATTAAAAATAGCAAATTCCAAACTACTTTTTCTTTTACAAAACTAAGCTAGCGTGGACTTTTAGTTTTCAATTTAATGTACGATTCATTTTAAGTATTGATTCTAATGTTCAATTTCGCTTACTGTTGACACAAGTTTTTTTCAGCGATTATTGCGTTAAAGAAAAAAACTATTATACACATCGTTGTCTTGGATTTATTATGAAGTTGCGTATAAATTTCTCGTGCACAGTGCTATTAGCTGTAATATTTACATTGGTAAGTGAAAAAGGCACTCAATTTTCAAGGACATAAATATATACGATTATTATTCTTTTGGCAGTCCCATTTGCAATGCGGAGATGCCAGAACTCTGGCCACCGCAGAGGTGCTAAAAAGCACCACGTCAACCATGAAAATCAAAAATACCAACATACAAAATGACACCACTGTGGATTTCCAGGACATTCAGCCTAGCAATGCCACCACTGTTGTTATTCAGCGTAGCAATGCCACCACTGTAGATGGTCAGGACATTCAGCATAGCAATGAAACCGCAGTGACAACTATGCCAGCTCCGACCAAGTCTTTAGAAATATCTCAGCCCACTGCTAGCTCAGCAGTCGCTCATATTGTGCGCATTAAGCGTGAAACTGAAGTGACAATGCCATATGATTTCAATACAATGCATTTACCATGCGATTTGGATCAAAATGGCAGAAGCCAAGTAATTGATTCCTATCCAAATCATTGCATTTGGGTCTGGAACAATAAATACGTTCATGAGGGCTTCTTTCGCGTCTTCAAAACATATCAGCTAGAGGCTTTCTTCTTTGGTCAGTATTATGAGCGCTTGAAGCGCTTTGAGATCGATCCGCACAGCTGGGACTATACAAATACTGGCGTATAGATAATGTATATGATCATTTTTACGATAAAATTAACTGTACGTTCAAAGCAGATATGCAGAACCACAATAAACTACAACAATTAACATATTCATTGATTAGTACAAATGTATAATGATTGGTGGTCATTGTTCCCTGAACAATATAAATCAATGTTTTGACTTTTAAACATTGACAATGATACGTTGTAAATAAACAACGATTATCTTGACTCAAAATCGAACCCTAGATTTTGTGTGTCTCGATACGGCTGACGAAGAAAGTGATACTCTTTCGCTCACCCCGTCAGTCGCAAATGGACCAAAACACGTAACACAGAAAAGTTAAATTTACAAACAAGTAAGAACGTTGAAGTCGGATGCACCCGACTGCGATATACTCTTTAGACTTTGTCTGCTTATGGTATATACCAACGTGTATACCAAGTTTCGTTGCTGTAGCTTCAAAACTGTGGAAAAAAAGTACGTTCATACGGACAGATGGACGCACAGACGGACAGACGGACATTTCACAAGTTCAATATATAAAAAAGTGTATAGTAAACAAAAAGGGTGTTCACGACCCCCTGTGTAGTTGAGTAGATGCGTATTGCGTACTTCTGCTCAAGTGCCTATCGTGAGCAACCTTTTTGTGTCAATAGTATGCGTAACTGTTAAGATTTCCTTCTTCTTCGTTATTAAGAATCATAATGCTATTTCAATTACAAATGTCAAAAGTATTCTTAGAAGATGCCCAGCAAAAATGTAAATACAGCTTATAATATAAAAGAACAGAAAAGTAAATGAGGCTTTAAAACAACTACGATTTATTGAAGGTATGCTAAATAGTAGGTATAAAATTAAATATGGAAAATTAATCCACTATTCATTTCCCGAGACAAAGGGAATAAATGGCGATACCGAAATCAACATTCAAGATTTACGCTCATGTTCAACTTTTGTTTGTTGTATGCTGCTTTTTATACACTTTTTTTTAATTTTTTTGAAAAAAAAAAGAAAAAAGAGTATATTGGGTTTTTGAAAAAATTTGGCCTCGCCCACCCCCGCCCCCAAAAATGAGTAAAGTCTGTATCTCCCCCACCCCTTTAGCTAGAATCACCAAATTTTGCAAGTTGAATTCTATTGTCCTATTAAATAGATTGGATAAAAATAATTTTGACACGCCCACCCCCGCCCTTGCAATCGAGCAATGTTTCTTTCTCCCAAACCTGTAGAACAGGCCCAACCAAACTTAAATTGATGGCAAAACTTGAAAGATTTGAGCAAAAATACAATTGCCACGCCCATTTCTGACTCCACAAAGAGGCTAAAAAAGAGTATATCGCAGTCGGGTGAATCCGACTGCAACGTTCTTACTTGTTCTCTTTAGCTTTTGACACTTTGTTACTAAAAACGCAACTGCGCAACTACACAGGTGGTCGTGAATACCCTTAATATTTAAATTCCATAAATTAAAAATAACATTCCAAACAACTTTTTCTTCTTAAAAACTAAGTTAGCTTGGATTTTTAGTTTTCAATTGAATGTGTAATAAATTTTTAGTATTGAAAAACTCTATAATATAGAACGTTCTTTTGGATTTATTATGAAGTTGCGTATAAATTTTTCGTGCACAGTGATATTCGCTGTACTATTTACATTGGTAAGTGATAAAGGCACTCAATTTTCAAGGATATAAATATACAATTATTATTCTTTTGGCAGTCCCATTTGCAATGCGGAGATGCCAGAACTCTGGCCACCGCTGAGGTGCTAAAAAGCACCACGCCAACCATGAAAGTCAGAAATGCCAACATACAAAATGGTACCACTGTGGATGGCCAGGACATTCAGCATAGCAATGAAACCGCAGTGACAACTATGCCAGCCCCGACCAAGTCTTTAGAAATATCTCAGCCCACTGCTAGATCAGCAATCGCTCATATTGCGCGCAGAAAGCGTGAAACTGAAGTGACAATGCCATATGATTTCCATACAATGCATTTACCATGCGATTTAGATCAAAATGGCAGAGCCAAAGTGGTTGATTCCTTTCCAAATCATTGCATTTGGGTTTGGAACAATAGATACGTTCATGAGGGCTTCTATCGCGTCTTCAAAACATATCAGCTGGAGGGTTTCTTCTTTGGTCAGTATTATGAGCGCTTGAAGCGCTTTGAGATCGATCCACACAGCTGGGACTATACAAATACTGGCGTATAGATAATGTATATAATCTTTTTAACGATAAAATTAACTGTACCTTCAGAGCAGATATGCATAACCACAATAAACTACAATAATTAACATATTTATTTATTAATTCATGCATATGTACAATGAATTGTGTGACTTATAAGCATTGATAATGGTACTTTGTAAATAATTTTCTTGACTGGGAATCGAACCCGAGGTTTTGTGTGTCACAGCCGAAAATGTTCTCACTCGGCTACAGTCTTTCACTAAATAAACTTTGAATGCAAAATCAATCTTATTCATAATTCTTCACTAAGAAGACATTCTGCATTAAATTCGGTTTAGTTTTAACCACATTACGAAAGTTAAAATTGTGAGTAGAACATTTTCTATTGAGTTTTAAACCGTGCAAGTTCAATTTTTTTGACTAATTTAAACTGTGAGCCTTTCTGAGTGCTTTGGGAAAGAACGGCAACGAGGGGGAATCGAATTCTCCTGTACCACACATGCTGGCCATAATGTGCAAGAGGATATTTTAGGACCAATTGTTTCACTTGTTCAAAACTTCGATCGACTTTCGTAGAACATAAAGCAAACATTGCCAATATATTCATACAGAAAAACCTTTTCACTTTTCCAATCCACATACATTTCACACTTTTTCACATATTTATACTCACTTACACACGCACACACAACATGCAGTTGCCACTTAAAAGTCTAATATCGATGGCAGGTGCATTCATTGCATTGGTAAGTATTACTAAAGATTTTAATTCTGAAAGAACTACGAATTTCCTTAACACCCAACAGATTCACATGCCAAGCAGCTGTGCCAGATCCCTGCCACAACAATCAGCTGGTGATTTTACAATCGCCAAGACATCATACTCGTTAATAGAAGACAAAGAATCCTTTCCTAAATATAGTACTAGTCTGCAGCATATAAAGCGTGAGAAACGGGACGAGGAGGCAAGTATGCCATACAATTTTCACACCAATCACTTGCCCTGTGACATGGATATGCCAGAGCTGAGTACATATATAACAGCTATGCCCTCTCATTGCAAATGGATATATAATAATCGCTATGTTAGAGAGGAATTTTATCGTAATTTCAAGATCTTTCAGCTGGAAGGATTCTTTTTCGGCCAATTCTATGAACGTTTCAAGCGATTCGAAATCCTGCCGCATGATTTTAGCTATCCTACTTAATTATTATTTTTACAAGCGTATCACTTTTCACTTTCGGACTAAAACTAAAACTTTAAGTAAATTATTCAAATGCTTTAGTTTTAGTCGGTCATTAATAAAATATCTGATACTGTATTTATCATACTACAGTTTCAAAATATACTTCAAAAATTTAACTTAATTTATTCTAGACATGGGCTGAACCTCTATTATACTTTTTACTCCCTGTTCCGATTCAAAATGGGAAAAATAAAGTACTGCAAATGTATGTAACATGCAGAAGGAGGCATTTCCGAATATATAAAGTATATATATATTCTTGATCAGCATCAACAGCCGAGTCGAACTGGCCGTTTCCGCCTGTCTGTCCGTCCGTCCGTCCGTCTGTCCGTATGAACACACAGATCTCGGAGACTATTAGAGCTACAGACACCGAGGCATGCAGGTTCCTGTATACCATACGCAGATCAAGTTTATTTCAAATTTCGGATGTACTAGTTGGGAGCAGGGAGTCTCGTCGTCGGGCACACTCGACTAGAGTATTCTTACTTGTTAATGTATAGCCTTATAATATGCTTATCAAATTAGTGGACAAGACAGTTTTGAGCAAAGTTATGGGAGTCAAAAATCTTGGAAGAATATGTCCGCAGATGTATGTACGAAATAAAATTTAAATCAAATCCTCGATCAAGTACTGAAATTAACAGAGGAGCCATGTCAATCAAAATCAAAAATGAAAATGAAAATGAAAATGACAAAACCGACACATTTAAAGAGTACCTACACACATTAATATATAGCACAACGTTCTGGTTTCCTTATACACAAAATTATAGCGTGCAAATAAAATGGGCCATCATGATTATGAGTTGGAGGAATTTAAACGCGCCTACGATATGTTGGATCGAGATCATGAAGGTGGCATCACGGCCAAGGAAATAGGAACCTTTCTGCGTTGTCTGGGCAAGGATCCGACAGACATGGAGTTGCAGTTGATGGTCTGTGAGGTGGACACGGATGGCAATGGAACCATTGACTTTGAAGAGTTTGTGGATGCAATGACGCTCAAGATGAGCGTTGTGCCAGATGACGATGAACTGCGTGAGGCGTTTCGCATCTTTGATAAGGAAAACACTGGTTACATAGGCATAGATCAGTTGCGTTCCGTTATGATAGCCATAAACCAGAAACTGGCCGATGATGAGCTTGAGGACATGATACGCGAGGGCGATAGAGATAACGATGGCATGCTTAGCTACGAGGAATTTGTCCAAATGATGACAACAAAGTGATCTTAGCAACATTTTCATAGAGCATATCTAAATTATAGCTTAAACTAATGCAATTTAATTATGTATTTCTTAGAATAGCAGAAAAATAAAATTAACCGTACGTTCAGAGATAGAGATTGAACAATCAGAAGTATCTTAAGACACTGCATTTATCATTTAAGCTATATTTGTGTTACTTGTTTCAAAATTTTGAAAATTATTTCGAACTATAGGTTGTAAGAATTTGAAAATAGCCTTTTCCCTGTTCACGGATTACTGATGTTAAAATACCCATCGCATAAAATTTAGAATGTCCTCTAAAACGCATATATATGCTTTTAAATGAAATTTATAAAATTGAAATTCAAAAATCGCAGTTGGCATAACATTGATGAAACTATGTACAAATAAAACAGAAAACAAATGGCTCACAATTTCAAAAACACACTCGACTAAAGTACTACTTTTATTTTTTTGTATTTTTCTACATAGTTTTTCTTCTTTTTTTTGTAATTTTATCGCATCTAAATTTGCAATTAATATGGAATTATCAGCTAATGAACGGGAAGAATTGCAGAATATTTTCTCAATATTGGATCGCGACAAAGAGAACAACGTAACCGCCAGAGATCTAGCAAATGTGATGAAAGCCTTGGGCAGAACAGCAACCGATAGCGAAATGCAATCGATTATCAATGAGGCTGATATCGATGGCAATGGATTCATTGAATTTAATGAATTTGTTGTTGCAATGTTGCAAAGGATGAACGGTAATGCGGATGATGATGATCTACGCGAAGCATTTCGTGTCTTTGATAAGGAAAACACTGGCTTTGTGGGACCCGATCAGCTGAGCAAGGTGTTTATAGACCTGGAGCAAATTGTGGGCGATGACGAGATTGATGAATTGATACAAGTTGCGGATCAGGATGGCGACGGTCGTTTAAGCTACGAGGAGTTTGTTCAAATGATGACAACCAAGTAAAAGATTGGTGAAACGATAACCAATTCTTTGCTGCAGCACATGAGAAAATTTTAATTTTGGACTATTGCAAATTGTTGTTCTACAAAATTATAAAGTATTTAGATTCCGAATCTGTTTTTGCAATTTAATTTGACGCTGATTGTAGATGGGTCTACATTTGATTTCCTTCTTTTTTTTTTTAACATATTTATTGTGCCTTTGGGAGCGCTTTCAATTTTGATGGCCACAATCAATCAAAATTTCTATCGCCGTATTCATTTAGCGGGCCCAACGCAAATAAGGTGTTTTGGTGAGTTGGTTTTTTTTTTGTACTTTTATCTGCCAATTCGCATAAGATTTGTGTAATTTGTAATTTTGCGGATCATCAATCAGCTGTCGGCAGCTGCTGTCGAGCTGCGATTTCTCCCACGCAGTCAACAGCAGCAGCCTCAATTCAATCGAAACTTATCGCATTGATTTATCGATGAGTTGCCAAAAAGGAAAACTTTGCTAGCAATCTAATTAGAGGCTTTTCGCTGCCACGCCCCATTTGCACAGTTGTGCACAGGTTTTGCATTTTTACGCAGACAGCTGAAAATGAAAAATGTTGCCTTTATGGCGACTTCCGTTTCCTCAGACAGCTCAGCCAATTTTTTTTTTTTTTTCTGCCATTTCTTTTCTGTAGCTCTCTCTTTTTGTTTTCGCTTACACATTTTGGCATCGTCTCTGGCCGCATAAATTGCAAAATGCGTTCTCTTGGCCAAGTTGCTTCGGTTCTGCTTCAACTTCCGCTTCTGACCTAACAACTTTGTTCTGCATATTTAATTGTGCATTGCGATAATATTACAAAGCCAGGCTTTGAGTTATGCAATTGTCAGTTATATGTTTGCTGCTTTGGTTTTCATTTTTATAGCTTTTTATTTTATTAACATTCCTTGTCGGGCAATGCCAACAATGCGTACATCAAATTTTTCAATTGAGATTCAGGCATGGACCAGCAACTTTTTTTGTCTGTAGCTGCAAAAAAAAACAAATGCTAACCAAAATCCAATCTGAATGCTGCAAGCAGAGCATGACAAACTGTATAGTTATCCTTTAGCCAAAGTTAGTTACAATTGTAAGAAACATATTGTTAGCAAAGCACATCAAATGAATCATTTGTAAAACTTTGCTTTACTTGACTTTCATGGACTTTTAACTAAATTTCTATGACTTCAACAACTTTCTTTTAAGTTGATGTAGCTTAATTGAACAAAGTTTAAGAGTAATAATATAAACCGAAATAATATTGAATTACGTGTAATACTGTCTTATTCGAGAAGAAATGAAAAGAGACAGGCCTGTTTCACAAATCACAGGCAAAATTATACAAAATATAGAACTTAGTGGAATTCTGCAATAGACAGGCTACTTTCAGATATTGCATGCTATTCAATTTCATCAAATATTATAGCATACTTTTTAGAGCAGACTATAAATAAAAGCGTAAAATTCGTAGTATGATTTTCAAATTTATGTGAATTTAATTTGAAACTGAAATACATAATTACAGCTTTGATAATTTCAAACAAACATTGTTTTATCCACAATCTGAGCATGCCAGCCAGAACATATACTTGTGTTACAATTTATTATAGGGTATTAGAATTGTCTCTGTGGGTTTGAGCACAGACTCGAGGCTGCTGGCAACTTTTCCACATGAACAGAGTGAAAAGTTGAAATTGAGTTTCGTTAATGCAGACATACACATACACAAGCACACATACAAACACACGCAGAGACAGATATACACACACACACACACACATTGGTACATTTTTGCGTGCGGTGATAACACAAAGGCGGTAGCAGCAACAGCAGCAACAACGTCTTTTCGCATCGTAAAAGCTGAGCAAACGCTGAGAAGCCCTGCAAAACTCCCAGCGGCAAAGTTTTTGGCGCAGTCAACAGCAGCAGCCGCAACAACAAAAACAACAAGTGGAAATAAGAGCAGGGCAGCTGGAGGTAAAGCAGCAGAGTGTTAGCTGGAGGCAACTGGAGGCAAGACAGGAACTGGAAAATGCTGCATGGCTGTTGACGACACAAAATCCACAGGCGCAAAACTTGCCCCAAGCAAAGAGGTGCGCCAGACAGACACTTTTTGAATAGAATGTAGATTGAAGGATGTGTAGGATGTAGTACGCAGTATCCTAACTGCAGATTCCAAACAGAGCATGGCCAGCATTTACAATTTTAATGTCTTTCAAATAAAATTATTGACTCAACTCGCTTGGTTGAATTTGCCAATGGCATGGCCCCAACTTATCAGACAACAACAAAACAAGGAGTAATAAAAAATAATAAAAAAAACTATGCAGGCAGCATAAAAGTTGGCAACAAGCAGGTCCAGATTTGAAATTGCTGCTCTGTTGGCTCTGTATTTTATCGACTCTATATTTTAATTAATATTAAATTATATATCAAATGCATGCAAGGTTGAAAGCCAAGAGCAATAGGAAAAACACAGACAAACAAACACACAAACAAACAAACACACATAGACATACATACAATAAATTTATGTGAAAGAAAATAATAAACCATTTGCGGCAGCGCCATTGCGAGTTGTTTTTGTTGCTGCCCAAATAATTTGTATCATTAAAATTTTACGGGAATTTATGTTGCTGCTGTTATCCTTGTTGCTTTCCTTATATATTTTTTTTTTTTTTGAGACACGTAAATTTCTATGCAAAGCTCGTTTGTTTCCTTTTATTTTGGCCTTCGTTTTGACTGCTGCCTCTTTGACCGCCCCAAAAAGTAGGCAACAACTTTGAACATGACCAGCGGCTTGCCTTTTCTTGCCACGCCTTCCCTCGGCTTGCCCCTTGCCCACCTCGCCTCTTCTTCCCTCGCCTTCCTTTCTTCATATCCTGCCTGTCTCCTTTAGGATTTTATTTATTTATTTCCGGAAACGTACTCTGGAGATTTTCTAAGCATACTTGAGTGCCACCATTCTCCCACTTGCCCAGCGCTTAGTTAGCATACACAAGCATATACACACCCATACAGACACAACACACACGCACACAAACACACACACACACACACACACACATACAAAACCCAGCAACAATCAACGGTCTTCGCTTTTCATGTAGTTCATTAAGTTTTTCGCGTGCTCGTCAGTTGCCTGTTCAATTTGGCGCATGTTAGAGGCTATTCCACTGTGCTTATACCCTGTAAAGCTAAGCAAAAGGGGCATATATTTTATGCACTTTCATTAGCGCTACGCAGGCCTGTTACGCATATCACTTTCGAGTCAATTTCATATACAAATTAGAAACGTTTAAAAGCTACTTATAGTCTATTCTACTTTTTCTTTGAAATATATTTTCAATTGGTATTCTGAACAGTTCAAATTTAATTAATTTCTTAATTTCCATAATTTGTCAAAATTTCAACCTAATTAATTTTCAAATGTCTACAGCTCAACTTCAAGTCGTGCACTTGTGACAAAACGATTTCTATATTGTTATGTCTCAATGGCAAAGAGTCCCAAAAGGCCATGTCCCCCGCTTAAAGTCTATGCAGCCCCCAGCCCACTCCTATGCCATCCCACCCCAATTCTACCCCCAACTCTTAGCTGAAGCAGTCCCTGGCGCCAATTGGCAGGCTATTCTAAGCGCTTTGTCTCTGTCCAACTTGAACATTGACCAGAGCCGCCTCAACGCCTAATGAAAACACAATAAAAATTTTGCGCTTTTCTGCCTTCCCAAGTGGCTGTGAAATTTTGATGACTTTGTCAGCTAACGCGAATTGCCAAAAAACTCATAGCCCAAATGGACACGCAGCAATTCTAGTTAGCGCATAAAAAACAGTCAAGTTCAAGTGGTTGCAAGCACCGAAGGATAGTTGAGTAGCATCTTGAAATGCTTTCAACTTTAGTTTAACATAATTAAATTCACAGCGCTTGAACGAATTGCTTAGATATAATTTAAAGACTCATCTAATTATTCGCATTTTTTGAAGTAGCATGATATCATGAATTGAGCAATTAGGTATTTAGCTCAAAGCATTTTGTAGAATAAATGATACATCATCTTCATTAGATGATAACTAGTCAAATGTGATTAGTCAGCTAGGCAAAGTTTCATATTCTTGAATTTCAGTATGAGTGAGGTATAAGCTGCTATTTGGTATATAAGTCGAGGGTATAGTGTTGAATATATTCCAGGAATTGGATTGAATTAAGGCTAGATTATTCCGGGCTAAGCGTGTAATTACAAAACTTGATAGAAAGACAGATGAACAACACTTTTGATGCCATCAAGAGTGCTATTATAAAGTATTGCATTATACCCCTTTTTAAACTGTTTTATGGGTAGGGGGTAAAGGGGTAAAAAGAAGTCATTTAAATGGCTATTATTGAAGCTATGAACAAAGTGGCCAACCAGTTAGCAATTAAGCAAATGATAACAAGTTATTGCTCACATTTCTATAGACTCAAGTGTAAAAGCTTCAATCTAAAAGTTAACAGATTGTAATAGCCCAAAACCCATTTCAGCTTCAAATTCAGTTGCTAGGCATTTTGTTTGTTTATTTGTTTATTTATTTGGTTTGCTATGAGGTTTTGCTGCTGTCCCCTTTGCAACCACAAAGGTGCCCCGCTGCTGCTGCTGTTGTGTTGTAGATGTTTTTGCTGTTGTTGCTGTAGATGTTGCTGCTGCTGTTGTTGCCTGCTGGCATTGTATGTCCGAATTCCCACGTACTTATTTGAGACTGACACGACGCATTCTCAGAGGCGCAAATCTCATTTCCCCTGTGGCGGCATGCAGTCAGCTAAAAAAAAAGCGACCAAAAAATAAACCACCATCATATATTTATATATACATATACATATTTTGTTGCTGTTCTTTTAATACCCTGTTGCCTTAAAAATAGCATCAAAATGGTATAACAAAGTTGTATATTTATACAACTTTTTTGTGTGTAACAAACAACTCTTTTAAGATTTTTATGAGTTTGAGTAATGTTGTATTTAAATTTGCTTTTGATAAACATATTTTTATATATCATGCGTTTTATTGCTTAGCTTTAAATTTTCTATATTTCTTAAGGTAAATGTTCATAACTTGATCCACAAAGAAACTCTTAAGATATTATACAACATTTTTCCGTAATTTCAAGCAGATCAGAGCTTGGTAAAGCTTTAAGTTTTCAATATTGCATCAGGACAATGTTCATAACTTAATCCACAAAGCAACATTGTAGATATTCAAAATAATTTTTTGTATTTTTCAAAAGAACAGAGCTAAATAAGCCTAATAGATACTATCGATACTGAGCATCTTGTATTTTAACTATCAATACTATCGAACATGTACAAGTTTTATAAAATTTTTATAAATGAAGTCTCCATTTAACGAAATGTTCGTAGAATCGTTCTATTGCTTCTGTCGATATTATCGATAGCTTCTTAAAACTATCGAATGACATCACTATCAACTGTTTTTCAGCGTTAAATTTTCAACATATTTTCAGAACCAATGTTCATAGCTTAATCCCCAAAGCAACATTGTAGATATTCAAAATAATTTTGTATAATTTGCAAAAGAACAGAGCTTGATAAGCTTAATAGAAACTACCGATATTGAGTTTCTTGCTTTGTTGACTATCGTTACTATCGAACATGTATTCATACAAGTTTAATATACTTTTTATAATTCAACGAAATTTTCATTGTGCTTTTTAGTTTTCAAAAACATAAGCAGTTCTAATTCTTTACTGGATACTATCGATAGCTTCACAAAACCATCGACTGACAGCACCATCAACTGTTTTTCAGCTTTAGCAAGGGATATTTCTCAGTCGTATACATTACACTAAAAGCATTTTAACTTGAATTCTGCTTTTTTTTTGGTGATAACCCAATTTAACGGTCGCTGCTGCTGCTTACGTCACATTTTCGCACCTCGCACACAAGCTGCTTTCTGTGTCACACACACACACACACACACACACACAAACAGCAGCAACACAAAAAAAGCAGCATAACAAAACAGCAACAGAGTGAAATACGTCAGGGACGCAGCAGAGGCATAAAAAAAATGAGAAAACGGTAACAAAATTACATACATCAAAGGTGTTTTTTTATGAATATGCGAGTCGCATGCTGCCACGTTGTTTCAAGGGCTGCTATGAACCACTTCTGCTTGTTGTTGTAGCTGTTTGTTGTTGTTACTGTTGTTGCTGCTGCTGCTGCTGACCAATGGTCCATGTAATTTTTTGGCAAGCAGCCTCATATCAGGAGCAACGACCCTTTTTGGAACTGATTCTGGCCCCTGTAAATGGTAAAAGTGTTGCTTGGATGGTGGGTGAACTGCTGTTTGAAGGGGAGATCCAGAGACTGGTCATGAAATATGCGCACATTTTGTATGTGCGATTGCTTTTCCGTGTTGCCGCCCCGTATATGTTATGGCAGGCACACATTTTATGATGAATGTGCGGGCCGCTGGTCAAATAAACTCGGCCAAAATAGCTGCGGGTTTGGGTCAAGTTTTAAAGCCAAGCCAAGTTGTTGGTTGCTGCCCCCACAGATTGACATCATTAGTTGGGGTCAGTTTTGGTAGGCGCTTTGCCACTAAATCATGTCCACAAAATACAAAAAAAAATATGTATCAAAAGCATGCATACACAACTAAATGAATGGCACACGTGGGAAAAAAACATTGTGTAGACCCAACACACAAAAAAAAAATTGTTTTTGATTTATGCAAAATAGCAGGGCAGCAACTTTAAGAGCGGCTTATACCATTATATATAGTTTGTGTCATATATACAGAATTTATCAGCTTTAACTCTGCTCATAAACACTGCTCTTGATCAGCTGATAACAAAAGTTATGTCCTTTTGTAGTCAGCTGGGCGTTTTTACCAATTTGTTTGGCATTCATTCATACAATCTTTTGTATGCTGGCCAAAGCGCTTCAAGCATTGTTTACACCTCGATTATTGATAGCACTTCAATCCACACACAGATACACAGATACACAGATACACAGATACACAGACACAAGCCCAATGGCAGCTCAAGTCTCTGGCAGTTCAATGCCAGCTTAAATACGCATAGCCAAGCCATTTTCTTTGACTCCGAGTTGACTTTTGCGTAACTTGCACAATTCCCCTTTGTATTGCATAAAATAAGTTTGGCAAAGTCGAATATCGAAATGTGTATATCAGGTATGCTAACGGGTATTATACAAATATTCATTCGGAATACGCTTTGGCAAAGTATTTCTAAAGTTTAAGCTTGAAAGTTGTAAACTTAACGAAAGAAATTAACATAAGAAAGTTATTTTATTCAAAATATTAGAATTGTTATTGTTTCAAGTGTTGGATACGTTTGCTTTAGCAAAGTTCAGCAAGTGTATTTTAGCTTCGTTGTTTTCATTGCGCAATGTTTTTTTTTTGTGCTTGTAGTTTCAGGCATTGCCTTTGTTTGTTTGTGTATGTTGTGCGTGATGTATACGCCATGTGTGCCATATTTTTACATGTCCACCGGGTAGCAGCAACAGCAGCAGCATTGGCAGCGACGACAACAGCAACTTGGCCGCTGCAGCTGACAGGACGCAGAATGCTGATGACGACGGCAGCCAAAGCAGCCAGCAGGGATATCAAGGATATCAGTGGGTTTATTTAGCTCGCCACACAGCAGGCGTCACAGCTGCAAAGTCGTCACTCGCAGTTAACGCTGCACGCCCTTTTTTCGTTATCCCTGCTGCCCTGTACCCTATTCCCTGCCCCTTTACCCTGCTCCTGCTCCTGTTCCCAGTTGGCTTGCAAAAGGCATGTGTAAACAGTAGTTTTTTTTTTTACCAGCGCATAAACATTTGCCTTCTCGATTCTTGTTGTTCTTGTCTTGCAGATGTTGTTGTCTTTGGGCTTACATGCTCTTTTTTATTGCAATTGCATACACGTAAGTAAACATACACACACAAACACATGCACACGCACATACACGGCGCACAAATTAACATTTTGCATGTACACACATACACACGTGCAATGAAATTGCATTAACATTGCGCATACGCCGCGTGGCCAGCACCTCCTTTAGCTGCTGTCATTAAGTAACGTAATGCAGCCTCTGCTGCGGCTGCTGCCTCTGCTGCGGCTGCTGTTTCTGCTGCGCCTACTGCCTCTGCTGCGCCTACTGCATCTGCTGCTGCTGCTGCCAACCGTAAAATGCATTAATCAACTTGAATTTACAAGCTGCTTCATTTAAGGGCATTATATGTAAAAATATGCAAAATATTGCCATTGATCTTGTATGTATATATTTATATATATATTAAATATACAATGTTGGCTTGTACATTATAGCAATAAACCCAAAAAGCAACATTTCGCAATCGTTTTCTGAGTTTGATTAAAATTTCGGTTACAAATTTGATTAAGAGTATTAAGTATGACATTTATAGTTCTAGATACAGAATGCTTTTGCTATTAATAAGTTTAGAGCACATCTGCATTTCAATTTCAAATCTTTCTTTTTAAGTTTAGTCTTAAATTTAAATAAGACTAAGTCAAGCAAAGTTTTTAATACCAAAAGGTATGCTTCAATCGTTTCTGTGGTATTCATTTGAAAATGGAATTCGGAACAGACATTTTCATTTATTTAAGGACTGTTTGTGAACACACACAGCAGTTTCTGTTTCACCCGTCGCTGTTTATAACACTTTGAATATCATTTTAATGGCATATATATACACTCAGGCACATTCACACATGCACACTCACACACGCATGCTCACACATGCACACTCACACTCACACATGCACACTCACATGCCAACACACACAGAATGCTGCTGTGAAATGCATGTTTTTAAAATCGAAAAATAAAATATTTGTGGCAATTTTATGCTGGGTTTTTATTGCGTTGCCAACATCACTTTGTTCCACAGCCGCCTCAAAAAATGAAGAATTTAAATATAAATGTTAGACATATGAATCGACACTGTCTACCACACAACCTTCAGTTCCCCCCCTCCACTTCGTGCTTTCTCCAATTGCTGTTCTATGCTTTTTCGAAAAGTTTATGACACTTTACCGTTTGGCATTTTCATGCAAATATGAATTACAAAACGCATTTTAACTGACAGGCCAGCTGGGGCGAAGGGGTGCGAGGTGTGCAAGAAGTGTAACTTTGACGAGGGCAGGTCAAGTTCTTCGTTCTGTGTCAGACTGCCAATCACAGCTGTAACTCAAACTGTAGCTGTATCTGTGTGCTGCCATCTATGCGCATGTGTGTGTATGCGTGTGTACGAGACACACACACGCATTAGGTGCTGACTTTTATGCGCTCCGTCGCATTGCACATAAAACATTTTTATTGCTCATTTAGATATTTATGCGCAGTTTTATTATAATGAAAATTGTGCGTATGCGTGCGGTTTTTATTGTGATTGCAGTGGACCCAAGCGGCTGACGCTGCCTAGCAAAGAGAAGGAGAGCGTTGGCAATCGTATCCTGCTTATCTGCATCTGAAGCGTGACCAACTTTTAAGCGCACGTGTTTTGATTGCTTGCAAGCAGCGACATCGACATCGACACCGCTGCCAAAGTTCAATTTTACGCAGCTTTACGCTTTTGCTTTTGCATTTTATGAGCCTCAAAGTACACACACACACACACACACAGAGACACACAAACACACAAACACTCTCACATATATTGCCTTTTGAAAATGTTGCCTGTTAAGTGCCCACAAATGTAGGCAATGGTTTTTCATTTGCCCGTTTCAATTTCCACATTTTGCGGCTGTTTAATTATGATCGCGTCAAAGTCATAAATATTTTATAAAATTGTAGCTTTGAAGCGGCCAAACCAGTTGAACTAATGCTAATGCTAATGGCAATGATGTTTTTAATCGATTTTCTCATTCATTTCCATACTCATTTCATATGCCCCAGCGAATTGAAATTCATCAAGTGATGTCTATGCCCGTACATGTGTGTGTGTGTGCTCGCGTGCGTGTGCTTGCGTGCATGTACATGTATGTACATGTGTGGCTTTCAGTTTGTTTGCATACAATTCAATTATGAGCTTTGGTTTCAGATTTAGCTAAAATGCATTTAATGCACTAATTATTAAACAAATACCGAATACGCTGGCTCCATCAAGCAAACACCAACAACAACAACAGCAACAACAAATGTTACCGCAACAATAATAATTGCAAACCAATTAAAAACATATTTACGTATTGTATTTGCCTTTATAATGCATCTGTACACACATCTATACGCAATTATTGCATACACTTTTCCGATTATGCAAGTAAGAAAATTCCAACTGATAGTTCCCGGCGGCTTAATACTCTGTTTTCACTAAAATAAGTTAACTTTCAGGCAGCTAAACAGAATCCACATTTCCCAACTTTAACTTTTCAATTGTGAGTATTTTTAACTGAATTGAATACCAAAAAAAAAACTTGATTTATCAATTGATCGATTTTTTACAAAAGTATGAGTTCTCATAATCGATACTTTTTGGGTTGATAAAATCGATAGCCGATTTTTATCCACCAAATTTTAAGGAAGATGAATTATATACGAAAAATTACCAAAAATTAGTAAAAATAAAGTGGAAAACATGTTTTATTTTTCTGTTTAAATATAAAAAGATATATTAAATAAAAATATAATTTTCAACATAATAATAATTTTTGTTTGTCTTTAAAGCTTACATTAGTCGATTTCTTTTACACGATTAATCAAAGCACAATCGATTATAATTTTGTAAAATCGATAATCAAATTTATCGTTTATTTCTCCTTTATTTACATCCCTACATTTTCTTATGTCAACATGTATATCCCCAATTAGATTGATTGCAAAACTAAACACGCTCAATTTGAGCAGAATAAAATGCTACGCAATAATACTATTTATGTTTTTAAATCGTATTATATAAATGCATATATGCATATACATATATTTAAGTTCATCTATTTATATATTGCTGCATCTGAGCATAAGGGGCTTAATAATGCGCTTGCAAACATTTTGCGGTTACGACGCTGTCTGATATTGATTGACAGCAAACTGTCAATGTCACACACACACACACACATGCACGTGCACACACACACACACACACTTACACACAAAACACACACAAGTAATGTTGCATTAAATTAAATGTAATACCCTGCTGCAATTTACATAACTTACATTGGATTAAACAGCAAGTAGAACAAGCTGCTTTGAGCTGTGTACTTGAACCAGTTCTTAGCTCTAGTTGTTTACCCAAGTATTTCTCATAAGTATTTAACTTTGTGTTGAACTATTATATATATATATATATACATATATATAAACAGTTAAGCAGTTGTGTAACCTAATTTAACTTATTATTTTTAAATAGAAATTTAAAAGGTGCATTTGATGAAAACAGTTGAAGTAGCACATATTTTTTTCTCTCTTATATAAAATGGGTAAACTTATTCAGTTTATTTCTGCTTTTTTCTTTTATTTCAAAGCTTGCAAAATGCACTCAATTGAACATAAGCATAGAGTATGCAAATGTTTGCTTTCTAAAAGTGTTTTAAATGTGCTTTCTCTACAATTTTTGAACTTAACGAGCTCAGTTCCGGTGCTGCTTTCAAAACGTAAGCACATCTCAATGGAGTGTCTGTAATTACATCAAAGCAACTGCAACTGTATCAACAACTGCAGCTGCATCAACAGCTTCAAATGTAGCTGCCACAGCAAATGCATCTGCAACTGCCACAGCATCTGCAGCTCCCTCAGCATCTGCAACTGCCACTGCAACTGCATCTGCCACAGCAACTGCATCTGCCTCAGCAACTGCATCTCCCACAGCAACTGCAGCTCCCTCAGCATCTGCAACTGCCACTGCAACAGCATCTGCCACAGCAACTGCATCTGCCACAGCAACTGCATCTCCCACAGCAACTGCATCTGCATCTGCCACAGCATCTGCAACTGCAACTTAATTGAAATTAATTATTGCTGGCATTTAATTGCGAGTGGTTCCGTCTCCGTTGCCAGTGTGTACATAAATGTTGCAACATTTTGCACCTGTTACATGTTGCTGCAGCAGCAAGCAAAAGCAGCAAGCACGTCATATTTGCTCACGTCATCAACTGTCTATCTCGCTCTCACATTTCTTCTTCTTCTCTGTCTCTCTCTCTCTCTCTCTGTCTCTGTCGCTTGTGACGCAATCCGCAGCGCGCCTATTAAATGCCAATTGCAGCTACACATACTGAGCTGATAAATGCAATGGTTTGAATTGGGTGGCCATGCTGGGAATAACTGCAACCCGGGGGCAATGCAAATTTCTCGCATGCCAACGCGTTGCAAGTGTCTCTGTCTCTATTCGCCACCCAACCGCTCCAACCGCCTCCCTTCAGTCACTGTCCCTGGTCTATTAGACTGGTCCAGTTGGCCTGGCTGGCTGGCCAGGCTAGTTGACATGACCCGTCTCTGCTAATGCGGCCATTGGGCAGTTGGCAATGGCTACTTGCTACACTTTCTCTCCCCCTCTTTCTCTCTCTCTCTCTCTCTATCTCACTCGCTCGCTCGCACCCACTATAACTGTTTGTACGCCTTTGTGTATATAGTTTTGTTGATTTTGCCCTTTGGCTGACACAGAACGCTGTTGACTTTGCATATTAAAACAAAATGAATGCAGACAAGCACAAAACAACAGCAACAATAACAACAACGAAAATAAACGACCTTAGCTAAAGTGTGGGAGGCTGTACTGTACTTTTAATTTCTAATTTCAAACACCAAACTCAGCCCAGTTTCCTTTCTGCTGCTTAGCTTTAATTAATTATAAGCATGTATACGGTTTGTTTAGCAAATTAAAAACTGTTGACTCTGCCAAAAAAAAAACTGAAATTCATTTGTGGCACACACAACGAAAAATGTGGCAACTCTTCGTCATCATCTTCTTCTTCATCTACTTTTGCTACGTCCTCCCGCGTCACTTTATGTTGCTTTCAATTAGCGGCACAGCAAACAGTTCAAAGCACAAATGCATATATACACGCTTACCACATAAAGCACACAACACACAACACACAACACACAACACACATTTATGTAAGTATTTTTGAAAGTAATTAAAACAAGAATTGGCTGCCGAAAATTTAATATTTTTGTAGAGACCCTAAGAAAATGGCTTCCATGACAAATCAAACAAGTTTTTAAATATAAAAACTCTTATTTTTCTTCGATTTTCTTGTGAATTTGATGCTGTAATTCTTTGCGGCAGCTGTGTTTGACAGATTTTTTCGATTATGTGGTCTGTTTCCATTTCTAATTTCGATGAAAACATTCGAAATCGAATTTATAAGCTGTTCTGAATTCTGAAACATCAATGGAAAATACGTTTTAAAAAGGTTTGCTTCTCGGACAGTGAAGTAAAGTATTGCAAACTTGTCTTTAAAAAGGAAGCACAATTCTAATTCATTCGAAAACTTAAACACAAGAACAGCTCGGAATGAAAAGTTCTGCAAAATAGGAACTGGCGTGTTTATAAGATTTCTATGCCAAGTAAAGAAGCTAAGCTTTTCTTTTCTGCGTTCATTCAATTTTCATTGGCTCCTAAAAGTATGCTTTTCATATATATTTAGTAATCGATTCGAAAGTGAAATTAAGAACAGGGCTGATACAAGTACTTTTTGTAAGCGGATACGCGTTTTACAATGCGTTACACATTTCGTGACAAAAGTATATAAATTCGCACGTATACCTATGCTTTTCTTTGCTCTGAAATGAAGCTAAAAGACTGCAAATTGTTGGCAATAAATTGTTTGCTTGTTGCCTTTAATTTAGCCTTTTGCAAGCAGCTTAATGGCCAAATGGAAAGCTGAAAAATTGTGAAATGCTGTCAAGTGTGGCATGCAATAAGAATTAGCGTCCAACAAAAGCATCAAAAGAATGTCAGAGCTGTTGCTGTTGTTGGCACTGAGAAAATGCCCTTGATTGACACGCAGTGCGAACACGTTGCCCAAATGTGTGCTTCAAATGGGGAAATCCTGTTGGACACTGGTGCTGTTTCTGCTGCTGCTGCTGCTGCTGCTGCTGCTTTCATGCTAATTGGAGCACGTAGAGGACGACATACAAACGTCAGGTTGAGGCCAGAGCAAGGTTAACGGTTGCCTGAAGCGAAGAAATGCACTTAATTGGACGAGGCGAAGTGCGTTCGTTGTGGTACTCGCGGTTTGCTATATGATTAATTAGTGGCTACACGGAGGGACCGCAATCGAAAGAGACGGATATATATCATGGGGCAAGAGAAAGCAATAAAGATGGCAAAGAAAAATGAGTTGAATAACTATTCACGCTTTGTTTATTATGGTTTTAGCTGCGGGCAACTGGAATGCGTTTCAATCAGCTGTGGATATTAAAAATTTTAATCAACTTGCAATATTAAACGCAGTTTGCTTTTGTGCTTTACTTAATATTTGGTTTTTTTTTTTTGTTTTTTTCAATGAACATAAAAGTAATTTGAAATGAAATTCAAATGAATCAATAAAATTAATTATAATATATTTCATATTGCATTTGGCTTATATTCAGTGGCTTAATTAAAGTGCAAAATTATAATGCAATTAGTATTAATATTGAAATGAAGTGGCCAACTCAAGTTTATTTTAATGAACTCTTAAATTTAAGCGAATTATTAGGTTTGTTGCCATTTCTGATACCAATCAAACGGAATTATTAGCTGTTCTTAATTCCGAATAACAATAGAAAACTGGATTTTAAAAAATTAAGCGTTTGAGACCTTCAAATAAGAAGTATTTGAACTTCTCTTTCAAATAGAAAA
Organism: Hirtodrosophila cameraria; assembly: GCA_949708635.1. Taxonomy (NCBI): domain Eukaryota; kingdom Metazoa; phylum Arthropoda; class Insecta; order Diptera; family Drosophilidae; genus Hirtodrosophila; species Hirtodrosophila cameraria. The sequence continues at coordinate 13,310,209 of OX453089.1, read as the reverse complement.
ACGATTGCTATTTCATTCAAAACGTGTATAGCACAAAATTGATAACGAATAAGAAGAAGTTATCGGAAATGAGAACAGGTCTTTAACAGCTTTGAGAGCTGTCTAACTTTGCACAATAAAAGATTTGTTTAATCTGTTATTGTAGCTTGAATTAAGCTTTTAGAAAGCAACATTTTGTTGTTTGTTTGTGTTTTAACTGTTTTACTTTCAACGTGATATGCATGATTTAGACGCTGTTGTCATTTCCACTTTCTTATTAGCTTATTAACGGGAAATGTAAACTTCTTAAGCTGCAGTTAAAAGGCATAAAAGTCATGCGCGTCGTTTGGCGTCATGTTAAATTCATAATTTCAATTTCAAATTGTTATTACAGCCTGCGTTGACTGCCAGTTAGTTTACTTATACTCCAGCATCTTAGCTGCCCTGCCACCCCCCCCCCCCCCTGCTTCCACAACGTCGTTGGTATAGTAACAGCTTTCCCCCCGCTTACGCATACGCCTGATTATTATTGACAGTTGCCGCCGTCAGAGAATGTTGCTTATTGTTATTGTTGTTGTTGTTGTTGTTGTTGCTGTTATGGCTCTCATTTTAGTCTCATAAATATGCAAATTAATCATTTGCGGAAATTTGCATACTTAATAAGTTGCTTTAATTAAATGTTCACGCACGCATGCCTTACAATCTTTCCCCGAGGAATCGTGAATCCTTTTTTTTTTTTTGCCCAAATGCTATTTTAAAGCGCCAACTTGTTAATTGCGCGCAATATCTGCTCAACTGCTCAATATAAAACTTATATATACTATATACTTATATAAATTGTAAAGTGAACGCATTGCAGTGCTTATAATTTGTTGGCAAATATATATTTTGAATAGGAAAAGCTTTAAAATTGGTTTGCTAGTTGTGTTTGTGTGTGTGTGTGTGTGTGTGTGCCTAGAAAGGAAAACCGCAACTGAATTGCCAAACTGTTTCTTATACTATTTAGGGGCACAGTCACGTTTCAAGTCGCCGCAGAGTCCCAACAACAACAACACCAATATGAATGTAGAGCCCAACAAAAACTGTTTTTATCTGCATGAATCTTTATTTTTCTTTTTTTTTTTTTTTTTTTGTATATATAAAACATTTTTGAAAATGAGCAGCCCTAAAAAGCGAATATATATATGCAAACTGCGAGGCGCAGGCAACATAAATTAACATTTTTATGCGCCGCTGCTGCAGTGAACGCTGGACCAAAGTGTTCCAAAAGAACCAGACCAGACCAGACCAGCATCGGGAGCAGCTACATCAACAGCCAAGGCAAAAGCAAAAGCAACAGAATCACAGTCAAAGCGTAAGCTTCAAAATGGGCGCCTCTTCTAAGGCTCCGCATTATTTACGATGGGGCCTGACACTGCCAAAAGTGGGCGTTTGATAAGAGTAGGTGGTGGGAGTGGCGGGGGGGGGGGAGTGTTGTGTGATGCGTAGTCTCTCCATTCACATTTCTTCATTACATTTCATTTTATTTCAGTTCACAACATTGCCAGCCACGTTTATATTTATTTGCCATTCGGCATGCGCCTTTTGCCCTTTGCCTGGGCTGGCAAATAATTTTAATTGGTTTTCCCCCTCCCTCAGCCACTTCAGATGCGAAGTGATGAAGAAGTGATTTCATTTGCAATTGAAATATGTACAATAATATACATACATACATACATATTTTACAATGTTTGATCATCTTATTATAAAAGTTTTACTTCACATATGTCTTGCTGTAGTTGTTTTTGTTTTTATAGCAACCACAATTGCAAAATCAATTTGACTTCAAAATCTGCATAAATATGTGTGTTTATGCGTGTTTATTGTGCATATTGCGTGGCATACAAATATGTAAATTAATTGACATCTAAACTTGTTCAATTGTTCGCACAGAATGCTCAAATCTAGCATTTCTTAAGTTAATTGGCAAACTTGCATGTCTGCAAGTCGGTTTTTGGTCAAAAGTTTAAGAATGTAAAATTATTTGATGCAATTTCAATTTGATCACTTGTCACTTTTGGCTATTGTGGTTGCCAAACAAATTCCAGTTGCAAATTCGTCTTGTCTTTTGATAGACTGTTTTCTTGTACTTGTGGAATATTCATTTGTTTCACAATTGAAGTTCTTGTTTGCTAAGAAATCATCAATTGAGTTGCATTCCCTTCTTATGCTTATATTTTTACATCTTATATTTATATCTTATATTTATTAATCAGTTTCAATTACTTCTTATATTCTACAGAAATATATGACGCATACAAACTAAGCTTACTTTTCTTATACTGCTCCAAAAAGTATGCTACGCAAAAGTTTAGTTCAGCATACTGCTCCAAAAAGTATGCTACACATTCTTGTGTGGAACTCAGTTTCTTTTTGAATTAAACTTTTCCGCTGCATACTTTTTGGAGCAATAAAAATACTTAGTTATGTTATTTTTAATCAATCCTAAAAGTATGCTACACATTTTTCTGTGGAATTCACGCATAATCCGAATTCCATTTTCGACTCAGTTCTACATAACAGTGTGTAGTGCACTTATCAGAACAGGAGACAACCAAAAATATCTTAGTTTTCTTATAAGCTTATATTGTTTTTAGAATTCCACTTTCGAATGTTGCACAGACTACAAAAATACTCAGTTTTATTGTAAGCTTATGTTATTTTTAAACAATCCTAAAAGTATGCTACACATTTTTCTGTGGAATTCACGCCTAATCCGAATTCCATTTTCGACTCAGTTCTACATAACAGTGTGTAGTGCACTTATCAGAACAGGAGACAACCAAAAATATCTTAGTTTTCTTATAAGTTACTTCTTTTTTTCTACAGAAATCTATGAAGCATACAAACTAAGCTTAATTTTATATAATGCTCCAAACAGTATGCTACACATTTTTCATTGGAACTCATGTCCTTTGCGAATTCCACTTTTGAATCAATTCCATAGAATAGTGTAGTATACTTTTTGGAGCATTAAAAATACTTAGTTTGCTTGTGAGCTTATGTCATTTTTAGAGAATCCTAAGAATATGCTACACACTTTTCTGTGAAATTCATGTCTACTGTGAATTCCATTTTCGACTCAATTCCGCAGAAAAGTTTGTAGTGTACTTATCGGAACAGCAGACAGCAAAATGTCAAAGTTTCTTATAAGTTTATATTATTTTTGGAATTGCACTTTCAAATATTTCACATACGACAAAAATACTTAGTTTTCTTGTGAATTTATAACATTTTTAGACAATCCTAAAAGTATGCTACACACTTTTCTGTAGAACTCAGGTTTGCTTCAAATTCCACTTTCAAATCAATTCCACAAAAAGGTGGGTAGCATAGTTTTTGGAACAAAAATATCGTAGTTTTCTAACGATTTTATATTATTTTTAGAAAATGCTAAGAAAATGCAACACAGTTTTCTATGGATTGAATTCTAAAGTGGAATTAGAAACATTTCTATTTAATTCCAATGTAGAATTCAGAACGCATTAGCATATTAGATTTGCACTCTTAAAGATAACGTCAAATTCTTTTAAGCTCTTAAAATATCTTTTAATTCTATGAAAGATTTTAAGATCTTAAGTTTTAGCTCTTACTTCTTCTAATGTTAACTGTTAAATAAAAGTTAAAGCTCACCTCAATTTGATTTTGATTTTTTAGCAACTGATTCTTTTGTTTTCGTTCGCTTCGTTTTGTTTCGATTCAATTCTGCTTCTGCTCTATTTCAACACACGTTTGCAGATTTCACTTTCTGTTTGTTGTTGTTGTTGTTGTTTCCACTAACACGCCATTGTTTAGTATGCGGCGTCCATCATTTACAAGTCAACGTCACACATACTACAACAACACAACATACACACGCACGCATAAACACGAAAGGGGGCCACAAATGTTGTTGTTGTTCTTGCTGCTTCTGCTGTTCTCGTTGTTGTTGTTGTTGGGCACATTTCGCAGAGAATTCATTAGGCATGCGGGAATTTTAATTTCACTTGCTCACACACGCGCACATATGTGGCGACAAATTTCTCAAACATTTTCGCAGCGTGCGGCGACGACGACGACGGCGACGTCAGTTTTTTATGTTGCTGCTGTTGCTACTGCGGCCTCTGCTACTGCGGCTGATGCTGCTGCTGCTAGTTTGTGTTTTGTTTTTGCTCTGGCGCTTTACAATTTGCATGACGGCGTCGCTGCGTGTTGCTGCTGACCTTGCTGCCAAGTGGAAATAACTGTGCCGCACACATACACATATAGAATAGCCATACACACATGCAGAGCGTAGAAAACAAAGCCAAAATGGCGTGCAACGACCGCACTTGTTACAACAACAACAACATCGACGTTGCCTGACAGCTGTCAAAAAACACAAAAAACTGTCAAAATGTTTAGACGAAGAAACGAAAAATGCAAACTGCGATAACCCGCAGCGGCCGGTTTGGCATCTTTGCTAGCAGAAGTAAAATAAAGTAAGCCTCAAAAATGTCCATGGGTGTTGTGTGTTTGTGTGTGTGTGTGTGTGGGGGGGTGTAGAAGGGGGGGATAATGGCAGCCGTACACGTTTAATGTTCAAGTCAAGTGCGAAGCTTATGCGCCTCGAAATGTGCGCGTGAGTGCGTCTGTCTGTGTGTTGTGTGTAAGTGTGTTAGTGTGTTTGCTTGTCTTTGTGTTGGTATGTTTTTTGGGATGCTGCCGCTGCTGCTGCTGCTGCCTTGGAACGTTGCTACGTTTTCTTTTGTTCTACGCGCGCGCGGGGGCTGCCGACAACGACGACGACGACGACGACGACGACTGTCGCTTGATGACAAATTTTTCGCACACGTTGTTGTTGTTGCTGTTGTTGTTGTTGTTGCCTCTGTGCAAGCAGACAAACACAAACTTCCAGTTTTTAACTGCTGATGATTTCTTGCTTTCCCTTTTCTTTTCTTATTTTTGTTGGTTTGCACTTCTAACGTTTATATTTTTATATATTTTCTTTCTTACGTTTCTTTTTTTTTTTTTTTGTTTCTTGGAGATTGGATGAGGTTGAACACGCGCTTTGGTTTTGTCGCTGTTGCTATTGCAACTGTGCTTTGTCTTTAGTCTCTTTGTTGTCTGGCTTTGTTCTCGTATTTTTAAATAATTGGCAACGCTTCTGCTGCTTCAACTTCATCTTTTCTGCTTATTATTGTTGTTGTTCTTTTTGTAGTTGTTGTTGTTGTTGCCATTGTTTGCATAATAATGCAGAGGCGCGCATCTGCTGCGCTTTAAATGATAATATGATAATAAGCCTTTCACTTTTCACTTTTACTTTCGTATTCGCCTGCACTTTGCTTAATGACTTGATGACATTAGCACGTGGCAATCATTGTTTCAATCACACTGTTTTCTTGATTCATATCGAATATGCTCGACATATTTTTGAAACAGCTGCTCTCGCCGTCAGCTGAAAGCTATGCTATGTTAAATTTACGCTTTGCCGAAATTCTTTCGCACGCTTTCGCAAATAAAATGCATAATTCCGTAATGGCATCAAAATTTCAACAGATTTTTATATTCCTGTTGAAAGTCCACAAGGAATTAATGCGGCATCATTTTTGGTTTGTTTGTTTTTTTTTTTTTTTTTGCAATGCGCTGTTCAGTTTTCATTTTCGTTTTTTCATTTCACGCACACACTTTTTTTATAAACGATTTACATATTTTTCCACGACTGCGTTCACTCAGTCCACAATGCTCACATTTTTTTGTAAGATTAATTTTGGGATTCTATTTTCATCTCCGCGTTGTGTTCACAACACCGCACAAGCTCCGACTATGGACTGGCAAAGTGCTTGGATGCCTCTACAATTTAGTACTGAAAATTGTGTGGCGATAAACTCGCGCGCACCCTGCATCCTCTTCGGCTGGCATCTCTTTTGTGTAGAGTTTCGCAGGATGCTGGCGCTCTCGGGTACGCTTTCCAGCCCAAAAACCCCCACCGAGCGTCCATGCCGAGCACGAAAATACTCTACACTGAATTCGCATTTGTGAATTCAGTTACTTTTTGCATTCGATAACAATCGATAGCTATCGATAAGCATGTATTGAGGAATTTGAAAATGAGCGGTAAGAAACTGTACTGCTGTAACAAAAGAACGGTATTTTGCACTTGGTTTTTAAACATTTGATGCAATTTTGCGAAAAAATTATGATTGATTAAGCAAATTATTTATTTATTTCAGAAAATCAGCAGTGTTTTAAAAATCTTCTAATTTGCGAAGTTTGTCAAAGCTGCTGAGCAACCACAGTGGGGCAAATAAGTGAAACAGCTGAGATAACAGTGACATCAACTTAACATTCTAATCTGTTATTAACAGTGAGCAATCTTTTCAGTTTTTCAGCTTTTTAGATTTGCTTACATTGGCTGTTGAGCTTGGCGCCGCTAGCGAAACTTACTCAAACTATATAAACAAAAAAAATCGCAAAAAAAAAAACGAAGAGCTTCTCCAATCAATATGCCGGCTATTGAAGCTATCTATTAAACGGCCGAATTTATGTTAAGCGGTGGAGCATTCTGTTAAAGGAGGAGCGTTTAAGGTGACCAGCTGACTGCAAAAATTGAACACACATAACAATTTAGTATCGATATGCGGCACACTGTCGCATAAAATGTTATCGATAGGTATCGATCAACCTTTTTAGTTTTCTCTGGGCACACAGACGAGCAGCGAACGTGAGCCGAACGGCAACCATCTTTGTGAAAAAAATACCTACGAGTCTGGAGAGGAGTTGGTGTAGGAATTAAATATTTCTGCGGCATATTAAAAGTTAAAAAATAATAAAAATAACGATGATTTCTGCTCGCTTGGCGTCGTCGGTCGCTCGCAACTTGCCCAAGGCGGCTTCACAGGTATTAAAATAAAGAGCTGCCAACAAACAAGAAAAAAGAAAGAAAAAAAAGTTGCACAAAATATTGAATAACCCAACCCAATTTGCCAAATAAATTGCAAATTTAAATACGCGATGGAACTTTAATTAAATAACGGTACAGCTAACTGCTCGTTCATATTCTAAATTACGTTCATAATACAGTTTTATCATTAGTTTTGATTATGTGTTACGCAATGCGATGCGCTGCGGTCTTACAAAAAGTTACATAACAAATACAAATACCAAAATGTATATTAAACATATATTTGCAACTATAACTATAACTGTAAAAGCAATCCAAAAGTGTTCATTTGAAAGTAATGTGTTTTCCTTGCAAAGATTACATAATTTGTCAACTGGGCTCAGCTGCGACCGCTGCTGCTGCTACTGCGCTCGTTGGCAGCGTACAGTTTGAGGTTATGTGCGCGTGAAAATTAATGCTGCAGTTGAAGTCAGCGATAAAGTTCAAAGGCTAAAGCAAAGTTTAAACAATTTCAAGCTAAAAACAAAGTAAAATGTAATTAATATAAATTCTTGCAAAATGTTCTGCAGGCCGGCAGCGTGCTGTGCGTTAGAGCGAGATAGCAGCAGTGCTGCTCATGTGGTTATTCAATTATTGTTACCCCCCTCGCACCTGTTCCTTACATAAGTTGAATGTTGGCCAAGAATCAAAAATTTAAAATTTTACTTATTTATTTTATTATCATTACTATCTATCGATAACAGATCGCTTGCAAGGCTGCGTACCCAGCTGCCACTCTTGCTGCCCGTAAATTCCATGTTGCCAGCACACAGCGCAGCGCGGAGATCTCCAACATTTTGGAGGAGAGAATCCTGGGCGTTGCACCCAAGGCCGATCTCGAAGAAACTGGCCGTGTGCTGAGCATTGGTGATGGTATCGCTCGTGTCTATGGCCTGAATAACATCCAGGCCGATGAGATGGTGGAATTCTCATCCGGTTTGAAGGGCATGGCCCTCAACTTGGAGCCCGACAACGTTGGTGTTGTCGTCTTCGGTAACGATAAGCTCATCAAGCAGGGCGATATTGTTAAGCGTACTGGCGCTATTGTCGACGTGCCCGTCGGTGATGAGCTGCTCGGTCGCGTTGTCGATGCTCTCGGCAATGTCATTGATGGCAAGGGTGAACTGAAGACCAAGGATCGTTTCCGTGTCGGCATCAAGGCACCCGGCATCATTCCCCGTGTCTCTGTGCGCGAGCCCATGCAGACTGGCATCAAGGCCGTCGATTCTCTCGTGCCCATCGGTCGTGGTCAGCGTGAGTTGATCATTGGTGACAGACAGACTGGGTGAGTTGACAATAACAACAAAAGTTATCTTTGGCGTGCCGAAGATATATAACCTTGCAGAAGAGTTTTGCATAAAAAAACTTAAATTTCGACCGACTGTTGCTATAAAATATAGGCGCCCGATTTCGATCAAACTGAATCAACAGCTAAGTTTGGTTGAGATATCTAAAATATATTCATGTTTTTCGTTTCGATTCCGACAAGTATGATAGAAATCGAACTGTAGAAAAGGTATGATAATCATCCGATTTGAATTAAAATTGAACAAACTTTATAAAGCATAATAAAACTAACAATTACTGAAAAGTTATTCATACAACTCAGATTCGAACCGATTGTTCCAATGGTAGTTTTAAGATATTGTCCGATTTTTATCAAATTAGAACAGAATGACAAAAAAATTTTAAACTTAGAAAGGGCGAATTTGGTTGAGATAACTTGAGAAACAAACAAGTTGTTTCTACAACTAATTTTGCAACTGATTGTTCCTAAAAAGACACCGATTGTCCCTATAGTATTCCGATTTCAATGAAATAAATTTTGCTTACTTTATGCGCACGGAGACGGCTTCTTCAATGCGTGACAAACTTATATTTATCTCTACAAAGCTATAATAAACTGAACGCACACAAATCAACATTTTAACTCTTATCAACCGTTTTTTTTTTAGCAAAACCGCTCTGGCCATTGATACCATCATCAACCAGAAGCGTTTCAATGAGGGTCAGGATGACACCAAGAAACTGTTCTGCATCTACGTTGCTATTGGCCAGAAGCGTTCCACTGTCGCCCAGATTGTGAAGCGTCTGACCGATTCTGGTGCCATGGGTTATACCATTATTGTGTCGGCCACCGCCTCCGATGCAGCACCTCTGCAGTATTTGGCTCCTTACTCTGGCTGCGCCATGGGTGAATACTTCCGTGACAAGGGCAAGCACGCCCTGATCATCTATGATGATTTGTCCAAGCAGGCTGTTGCCTACCGTCAGATGTCTCTGTTGCTGCGTCGTCCACCAGGTCGTGAGGCCTATCCTGGTGATGTGTTCTATCTGCATTCGCGTCTGCTTGAGCGTGCCGCCAAGATGTCCCCAGCTATGGGTGGCGGTTCACTGACCGCTCTGCCTGTGATTGAGACCCAGGCCGGTGATGTGTCCGCCTACATTCCAACCAATGTCATTTCGATCACTGACGGTCAGATCTTCTTGGAAACCGAGTTGTTCTACAAGGGTATCCGCCCTGCCATTAACGTCGGTCTGTCTGTGTCCCGTGTCGGTTCCGCTGCCCAGACCAAGGCCATGAAGCAGGTCGCCGGTTCCATGAAGTTGGAGTTGGCCCAGTACCGTGAGGTTGCTGCTTTTGCCCAGTTCGGTTCCGATTTGGATGCTGCCACCCAGCAGCTGTTGAACCGTGGTGTGCGCCTTACCGAGCTCCTCAAGCAGGGCCAGTATGTGCCCATGTCCATTGAGGATCAGGTATAGAATTTGATTGAATTAATCATTTATACTGATTGTCAACTATTAACTGTATCCAACTTCTACTTCGATTAAGGTTGCTGTCATCTACTGCGGTGTGCGCGGTCACTTGGACAAGATGGATCCCGCCAAGATCACCAAGTTCGAGAAGGAGTTCTTGCAACACATCAAGACCAGCGAGCAAGGCATGCTCGACTCCATTGCTAAGGAGGGACAAATCTCGCCTGCTGTCGATGCCAAGCTGAAGGAAATTGTTCAGAAATTCATGTCCACCTTCCAGGGTTAAGCAGCTAAAGCAGCTCTCGCGTGCAGTTATATCGTAGATATCTGGCAAAGATTACCAAACACCCCTTGCAAGCAAAATAAATGAATTAATGTCTAAGTCGAAAGTCACGTAAATAATGAACAACAAGCTGCCAAACTGCGCGCTGATGAAACAACAACAAAACATCTTAAAGACCCTACACCATAAGAAAATATAAACAAACTAAAAATTATAAAACTCAAAAGAAAAAACCTTTGCGCATTCATGTTTTCCTTTGCTGCGACTCTGCGTGACGTCCCTTGCCACAAATCTTGGGAGAGAGAGAGCGCGGGACGCACGTGGCATCTGCAGCCTGGGTGCAGGAGGAAATCATCACTTCGAATTTCAGCATTAGCCGATTTAAAGAAAACTCTGTTGCTCTAGCTTAAAATGTAATCAATATTTGAAATATTGTATTGTGTGTAATCAAGAATAGTCGAAATAACCGTTTGTGGATGATTGTGAAACGATGAAAATAAAATGAAAAAAACGATACTAAATTATACTCTTAAAAGATGTGAATATGAATTGTAATCTTATGAAAATATATAGCTTAACGGGATTATGCCTATATCGATTTGGATATCTAGTTTAGATTACTGCTATAAACGGATTTACGGTTTTGATTCTATGGTAGCTCACATTTGATTCCATTTATTTACCTCAGAGAAAACTAGTTTATCATCTTTATGTTCTTTAAATGTTCAAAGTTTTTGAATGCTATTGATCAAGTGAATTTAATCCTATCTCAATAGAATCGTTTATCAAAAGCAGGTGGATTCATACCGTAAATCTTGTCTAACAGAAAGCGGACACCGGAACAGGCCTGATTGTTACAAAATTAAATAAGAAATGGGTCTTTCAATTTGTTTTAAAATCTCTATTAACGCATATACATATATAATTTTTAAGAAAATTGAGTTGGATACTTCATTTAATTGTCTATACGGGCTATGTAGGATATATGTGATTGATTGGACAGGTGAATTCAAGGTAGAATGTATGAATGCAGATAGGGTGGAATAGTGGATAAGAATACGGCACATTAATAATACAACAGATATGTTAACGATTCATCAGACGAAGTGCGTCCCTTAAACGACTTTGTGAATTCAAGTTATCACTAAAGAAAAATAATCTAGACTGTTTACTGAGAAAACAGGTTCGCAGGACAATCGCAGAAGGGTTGAAGGAATGACTCCATTGGAAACAATCATAGGAAACATGAACCATACGTATCCTATCATTGCTAAAGTGTATGCGAGAGTTAAGAGTTTCCTAAACAGAGACCCACAACTGTATATAAATACTTAAGTACGGCAAGAGAAGTTTGTGTTACTTTAGTGATCTCAAGTCCTTAAATACTGGTACTCTAATAATCCATCCATACCAAAAACTGTCAACGGCAATTGCTAATTAATACCCTGCCCCAGACAGCAAACAGACACAATGTCTTTACAACTAATCTGTGCAAAGTCCTCAGCTGATCCGCCTCAACATCAGCAGCTGTGACGCTCATATCTTTCAGATATCTTTCGCACTACCTTCCGCAGTGACCTTGCAACCCCTCAGCGGGGTAGCGCATCTAACTAACCACTACCTGACTATATCCTCAGCCGAGCAATGCTGCCTGCCGTCAGGATAACAGTCACAGTGGCGCACAGTTCAATGGACGGGCGCTGGCAGCACGCTTTGCATATTTCGTTAACAGCCGTCCAGAAAAAGGCGCAAGGCTGTCAGAAATTCTGGCTCAGAACTCCGGCTAGAAAACGTACCCAATGTAGAAACAGAGATGAACTTTATGATGCCTAGTGATGGCACAAAAAATTTAAAAAATGTATATTAATCGGTTATTTTCTTTTAGTTCAAAATTTAATTGTATCAACAAATTTCCTTTTGATTAGTTGGCAAATTAATCGATTATTTTTAAAAATAATCGTAATTCAACACTAGTAGAGCAATACAATTTCAAAGCTTTCGCTTATTTTAAACAAATCGAACAATTAGAATATTGTATGGTTTCGCTTTATAAATATTATTTGGACTATATATAAATTTTTTCAAGTAATTAGAGATAAAATTTTATAGACCAGCTAACAATTTATTTATTTTAAGCTTAAAATGCTGATAAATCGGTTATTATGCCGATTAATCGGTTCTATTATTACTTAAAGATACTTTTAACTATGTATCTGATTAGTGGTTCAACTAAACATATGATGCCATTAACCGATTAATAATATTTTATGCCATCACTAAATGGCACATATCCAATAAATAAATTCATGTGTGCCCGCCCTGCCAGGACAAACAAACAGCACCCAGGACGACTCCTGTCGAGGGGCGAAATAAAAAGAAAAATTACTGTGATTTTCATTACAGAGCCTTGGCGCTGTTGTTGTAGTTGTTGTTGGCGCTGCTTGTTGGCTGCTTTCTTTTTATTGTTGCATTTGTTTGCTCGTTAAAGTGTCGAAATTAATGAGAGCCATAAAACCGTCAAACTTAAATTTCGAACAGGCGCACAGCGGCCGCGGCAAGCAGCAGCAGAAACCGTTGCCAGTCGCAGTCGGAGCTCTCGTTTTCCCCGTCAGCCGCACTCATACATAGACACCCGCACACATGCACACACACATACAATTCAAATACATATTTACATGCATATATACAGACACGTGCGCGTGCAGACTGCGACGGCGCTGTCGACGTCGTGCCCATGCTGCCCGAAAATTGCTATAAAACGGCGCAAGAAGCAAGAACAGAGAGAAGGAAAAAAACACACATACATACCTACATACATATATAGGTGCTGAGAGTTGGCACATAAGGGAGGAAAAAACTGACCTGCGATCAAAGAAGCAAAAGCAAAATCAAAAAAGCAACAACAAGCAAAGTTTCAATGCCCATATTGTTCCTTTGTCTGATTTTTTGGCTGTTTATTTGTATGTGTGCAGCCTGGGCGTTGATAAGGACCGGACAGCCTGCGGCAGGGGACGCAGTTGCGTCTCGCTTCGTAATTGTTTTTTTTTTTTATTAAATGTGTGTACATATTTGTTTCGTTCCGGTTTTTAACTTTCTCACAGACCTTTATCAGCTGCTTTTGCTGCCGCTCAAACTTTTGGGTCACAAAACGATGTCATTTAGAAATCCTATATTTAAAAATTGTTGAGAAATACTTAGTTCTAGTTTGAGGACACCTGTTGCATTCGTTATGATCTCAAACTGTAACTTCATCAAACTAAAAACAAATGATAAAACCATTCTATACGACATATCTAACTTATCAAAACGAGAAATTTTCTCCCAAAGCGAGCAAAGCATTGTTCGGAAACGAGTTTTCAGTGACAAATAAAAGTTTGCTCGAGTAGCCATCAAAATGAAGTACAATAAAAATGTATTTTGCAATGTTTATTAACATATTATTATGCACAAATTTGTTGCTTATTTAAAAAAAGTAATTAAACATTAAAGTTTGCCAATGTTTGTTGATATAATTGCAGAAATTCGACTGTACGCTTAATACATTAATTTAAAATTTTATTTAATACATAGCACTATATTTAAAATCAATTGCTTAAGTTAAATACAATATAAAATGTTGATTTTTTTTGTTGTTTTTCTCTTTTAAAATATCTTAAAATATTGTTTTATTTTATTTTTTTGTTTTGAGAGGCAACGCCGATATGTTCAGCCAGCAAATGCGCTCGTTGCTCATCGTTTAGCTCCTTGGGTGCTCCCAATTGTCCTTGGCAGTTCTTAAGAGAGTTTATATATTATGACAGAATTTGCCATCTAGACTATATATATATATATTAAAGGCAAACTCGTGCAACTTGTGCAATATTGAAGCAAAGTTGTAGAGCAAGCGCATGGCTTTCTTTTTATATATTAGGGAGGGGAGGATCGGCCTTTGCTGATGATCGCCTCAAAATAGAGATATAGATATAGAGAGGACATCAATTCGATGATTATTACACATACAAATTAAGAACATGAAACGAACAAACTACACAAATTTAAATAATAAACAAATTGAACTAAACTTATTAACTGCAGTGTCCAAAAGAAATCAATTGAGATTCCTTTTCTAAAACTTCTTGATGACGCCCGCAATTGAATCTATGAGCGGACCACTCAGCTCAGAACGCAGGGCAATCTTCTGGAATTTATTACCCTGATATTTATTGTATATCGCTTTCAATTTGTCAGTTGGCGCATCGCGTGCCAATTTGGCAATCTTTCGTGTGACAATACGCAAATCTGTAGCCGTATAACGTGAGTAATGCACCAACGTGGGCGTCCAGTGCTTGGGATTGAAACCGGTGGCAGCGCGTGCATTGCCATTAATCAACTGCAGCGAAAGATACAGCGAGCCAGCCGCTATCTGCAAGTACAAAAAAAGTGGTTTAAATATAGGTTTTCCAAATATAACTCATATAAAGAAACCGACCTCGGATGGCTTGACGCTGGCCAATTCGTAGTCCATGGCAGCCAGTTCCAAAAAGTATTTCGACATGGCATGATGCTCATCCTCAGCGCTCGCTGCCTTCGAGTAGCGTCGCAAGAAATGTATGGGCAATGGACGCGACAGATTGATATCGATTGCCTTGAGTATCTGCAATTCCATTTGACGTATCTCACGACCCGTGTACGTATCATCCGTAATAAATACAAAGTCACCAATGGCCGGTGGAAACAGCTCCTCGTATTTGGTGGCTATAAACAGAGCTGTAACCCCTACCAGCTGCAAATGCTTGCGTTTGGTATTCTTAACCACTTGAAGATAGCGATCTATAATGGCCACGCCCAGATGAAAGGTTTCGGCTGCCAAATGAAACTGCAAATGCACCTCGTTGATCCAATCGATGAGCACAGCGCGCATTTTGTGCGACACCTCCAATTGGTTGGCCAAATGATTCTTATAAATGGGCTGCTCGTCCTCCAGCTGATACAGATAGTCGTAAATATCATTAACATACTCCGACACCAAGATCAGATTATCACGATCATCGGCATCAATGTCCTCCACCTCCGCCAGTCGCTTGCTGGACAACGACATGGCCGCTGGCGGTGTCTCAGTGATTGTGGTGGGGGGCAAAACAGGCAACTTGGGACGCCTGGCCAAGGCGACCGGCTCCTTCTTTGCGAGCACATCCTTCTTCAGCAAGCTGGCAGCACCTGCTATCTTGGGCTGTGCGCGAGGACTCCTTACCAAACTAACTGCTGCTGTCTTGGGCTGTGCTGCTGCTGCTGTCTTGGGCTGCGCTGCTGCTGCCTTGGGCTGTGCTGTGGCAGCTGTGGGCGCCAAATTGGGCTTGGACAGCGCGGCGCGCAGTTTGGTCAACGATTTGCGCGACAAATTGCTATCCTCGCGTCGCAGCGTGTTTAGCTTCTCATCGGAACCAGACTTTTGTTTGGCTGCTGCGGCAACTGTGCGGTATTTAATAGAAGGATTGGCATTGGGCTTTGCCTTGTTATCTAATGGCTTTAGCTGATACTTACGCTTGCTGTTTGCATCGGCGGCGGCCACTTTTGCATTGGCCATAGTCGTTGCTGCTGTTGTTGCAGCTGCGATGCGTCCTGCTTGCAGCGCAGTCGATGAGATCTGGCGCGTCATTACGCCGGCAGCATTAATGCGCGTCGAGTTGGAGCGCAACAGAGGAGCTGCTGTTGTCTTGATTGCGCCGCCTGCATTGGGTTTAGGTGCTTAATTAGTTGAAGAGAGCGAAGAAACAGGTTAGTTTCCAACTGTGATTTATTTCTTAAGTATTCTGAATTTTTTAAAATATTTATTTGTCATTTAGAGAATCGTTGCTAAATTGTAGAGAACACTAAAACTGATAATAAGCGCATATTAATTTGAAGAATGTTTATATTTTAAACATTTGTTATTTTTGAAAAAGTTTTTATACATAGAAACCTTTTCAAATCCAAGAATTTGGACTCGGAAATTAACAAATTATATTAATTTCAATTAACTACCAGTTACGTCAAAATAATCTTAAGACATTATCAAAAAAAACTTTGTGGATGAAGGTCGTTTGTTTTTCTTAACAAATGTTCCCTTTTACTTTTTAATTCAGATTCGAATCATGCGGATTCGGATATGGAAAGCATGGCTTATTATTTATGCTGATTACATTATTCAAACCATTTCCAAAAATGTATATTGTGCAAAATGAATAAAGAACATCATTTGTTTATAACTCAATGCTAAAATTGAAGCAAAAGTTCATTTAGAATTCTTTTGACCTAAAAAAATGATAAGCCGCAATCAAAAAGTTGCTAAGCTGATCTCGCCTTGAGAAACTGCATGAAGTCGGTGTAAAGGCCCAACAAATACTAACCTGCATTGGCATTGTTCACGCCCAAAGGCTGCTTCTTCCAGTAGGTGTCCACACGCGGCTTGGTCAGCTTCACATCTTTCAGTCTGTGCAAAAAAAAAAGTTAGTTAAAACTAAAAAAAAAAATTTAATGACATACTCTTTGTTGGCCGCTTCTTTGGTGGTAAGAGCACGGCTAAGTCCACGATTCTGCAAGTCGCCGAGTGCGGCGCGCTTTGTGGTTGCCTCATTTGAAGGCACTGTCAATTTCTTCACCTGGACCTGGTTGTACTTCTCTGATGCATTCTGCAAGGAGGTTAATTGAATCATGTGTAGAGGTCAAATGCAAGGCGGCCATTTTGTATGCGGAGGCAGCAAAGAGAAATGTAATTAGCGGTAAAAGTACCGCAAACTAGTCACAATTGTCAAAAAGAGAAAAAGGCGCCAAGATTATTTACCGCTGCAGCAGCAGCAGCAGCAACAACAACAACAATGCTAGACAAAACGGCATTTTAATTTACCCCTCTCTTTTGAGCAAAGCTGCTGCTGCGCCGACGCTGACGCCGCAATGGCGTCGCCGCTGCCAACGCATTGCGTTTTCTGCTGCTGCTGCATATGAAAAAGTAATAAAATACACGTTTTAAAACAATTCTTACCTCGTCCATGAGCATTTTTAACTGTGTGCCCATCATCTTGATGCAGTTTTTATTAGTTAACTTTACACAAATACACCTGGCAGAAAATATAAACGTAATTGATTTGTTTTTGCACTTAAGCGCGCCTTTTTACTGTAAACGCAAATTTTAGTGATTTTTTTATTCCATAGAATGTTTATTTTTACGCTTTAGTAGCTTGTTTGTAGATTGCACAAATATAATTTACAAGCCTTGATGTCAACGATTACTAAGTTAGTTAGAATTTAGAAAATTTCGAGCTCAGCGCACGATGCGAACGCAAGCGGCTGCCGTTTATATTTGAAAACCACGCCAAGTGCTGAAAACAATGTGACCAAGTTGGGTAACGCTGACAAATGCGGCGAATGGTGTGACCGCATATGCATAGGAGCGATAAGTTTTGCAAGCAACGCTGCATTGACAGTGTGTTGCATAGCAAACATCTTGCGTTTGTCTTGCATAGCAATGAGCTTACGTTTGTGCCAAAAGTGCTGCCCATCAACATTTTCAAATTTAAATAAACGTTAAATGCAATCAAGTTTGATTTCTATGCTGAACTTTGATTTGCATTACAAATGAACACGTTTGTTGTTTTTTTTTTTTTGCTATTGACTGGAAATAGACATGTGGCATATGGCGATTTATCATTGTCTTCGTCACTGAATTGCATCAATTAAAAGTTGATCACTTCAATTGGCTGGCATAGTGGAATTCTCAAATGTAGCACTTGCAACAATTTGCATTGCTGATTTAAGATTTCCTTCACAATGGCACTTAGAGCTGTTTTCCATGTTGTGTTACTTCAAACCGAACGGAAATGCAACATAATTCTTAAGTTTGTTTTTTACTCGACTGTGATGATCAGTGTCAAGTTTTCGTCTGGCCGACTACCCCATCATTTTCAGGCACTTGACCACAAAAACAAAAAAACAAAGAAACGAAGAAAAAAAAAAATGAGAAAATAAAAAGAATAAACAATTGCCGTCGCAGCGTTTGGTTCTGCACTTTTTGCTAATTTTTCGGCTGCTTTACTTAACGGTGGCGTTCTATTGTTCCGTTCCATCCGACTCTAGCTCATTAGCATACACAGCTCCATCTTCAACTTCAGGCCAAGCTATCCAAGCTATCCAACCAACCCATTCCACCCCTTTCCTACAGCGCTCACGAACTCTTAGTCGCAGTCGCCGTCGCTGTCGCAGCCGATGGCATTTGGCGTCGATCGTGTCTCTGGCCCTCGGGCTTGAATAAAGTTTTCCGCAGTCGTGATTTTTCGTCATTCGCGAATGTGGCGCTGCGCTGGCAAGATCTTTTGATGAAAATTGCGCGCATTCAAATCTAAAAAATTTTGTGTGGAACAAGAATTTTTGTTCATGGATCTGTTAGAATTAAGCCAAAAGCAGTTGTTAAATCGATTCGAGTTGACCTCCAAATAAAGCTAACAGAAACGGTTAGCGCAGAGTGATTTATATATATATATATATATATATATATATATATATATATATATATATATTTGGCTAAATAATAATAATAACATATAAATAACATAAAAAGTACTCAAAAATGTTCTGCTTCAGAGCAGCTGCTGAATTGTTTGTGTGTTGTGTGTGTTTAAATAAAATATAAATGCGTATAAATATGAAAACAAAAGCGAGCATTATGCACAGCGCACTGAACAAAATTATTTGTTTCATTTTAATTGCTTTCCAACGTCTGAATTGTTATTTGAAGTGCTTGCGGCGAATTGGCGCCATTTAACGTTATCTATAAAATATGTCAAATCAGTGCAATAAGGAAGCGCGCAAATTGAATGCCACTTCAGATAACAAACTGCTGCTTATCGATGCGTGTTATCGTAATCGATATTACAAAGAACTTAAGCAACGAACTTGCGTTTTGTGTTTGAAACTTTAAAACTTTGAAATAAGGAAAAATATAAAGTGGCACGTTAGAAAAAGTAAAGCAAGGCGCTGTTAAAGTACATTAAAATACAACAACAAACAACTACAACAACAGCAATTAATTAGTGCATAAACAGTTAAAAGGCAGCAGCAATGTCTGCGTCGGCGTCGACGTCGCTGCGTGCATTCACTTTTCTCTCTCTCTCTCTCTCTCTCTATCTGCCCTGTTGCTTCTGCAACACGGACTGCAATCCAAAAATCCAGTCAAATATACAATGTTGTACATATATATATATGTTTTTCTATTTCTTGCAGAAAATGTAACACAAGTAAAAATTATGACGCAAATAAGCAATTTAAATTAGATTGCGCAGCAGAATATCCAACGCAAAGTAAATACATAGCATTTATTTTGCAACAAATGCAATTTGTGCGGCGTGGTAGCTGCAACAACCATAATAATAACAACAACAATCAAGCAAAGTTTGTGTCTGTGTGCAACAACAATAGCAACAAATGTAAAATAGTACTTAGCATTAATCGCTTAATTGTTTGTCAACATCATCAAAAAGCGTCGTTATGTCTGCGATTGCGGCTAATCAGTGTTATCGTCATCGTCATCGTCATCGTTTGTGCCTAATTATTGTTTTGGCCGCCTTGTGGCTGGACGCTCTGGCTGCTGCTGATGTTGCTGCTGTAAACGTCAACGCCAACGTCAACGTCGACGCCAACGCAGTGCATATTGAGCTGCGACGCAGAAGAAGCGTCAGTTGCAATGGCATTGAG
The DNA here is from genome assembly GCA_949708635.1 of Hirtodrosophila cameraria. Lineage (NCBI taxonomy): Eukaryota > Metazoa > Arthropoda > Insecta > Diptera > Drosophilidae > Hirtodrosophila > Hirtodrosophila cameraria. Next base: position 13,290,548 of record OX453089.1, on the reverse strand, counting down.
GTAATTTATGATATTTGATTGCATTTATTGATAGTTTATTAATGGCATTTGTCACATGGCCAAATGTTAGAAACAGTGGCGTATTTAAGATGTCCCTCAGCGGGGGTTTTTTCTGAACAAATATTTTTACTTTTATTTATTATTATCAATATCATCCATCATTAATATTTTCTTATGAATATTATACAAAGCCCATTAATTCTCGACCCAACTCAGCTATTCTTATAAGCTTTTTCCCATTTCGAACTAACTTTATCAATATCGGACGACTATATCTTAAAGAATTCATAGGAACTATTCGTAAAAAAGTTTTTTTTTTTTGTTTTTCAAGATATCTTAAGATATATTATTAATTAAACTTGAAAATTCTAATTGAGTCTAACACATTTTGATTAAATTTCATAAAAATCGAATCATTCAAGCCTGTTACCATTTCCGAGAACTTTTCATTCCAATTCGTTTTCGATTGTGTCATACTATTTTTGAAGGAAATATAAATCGTTGTTCCTTTTTACAATACTTCTCATTTAAATGTTTCAGAAACATAACTTTTTAGTCAAAATTTTCCATAGATGTTCGGAATTCAAAACAGCTAATAGTTGCGTTTCCGAATGTTTTCATCGGAATTGATAATAGGAACAGGCCTGATTATATTTTATAGCCGCCAAAGGAACAATCTGTTGAAAAATGAGTTTTTGTGTTAATATGTTTCTCAATCAAACCCATAAATAACAAGTTTTTTTTTTTAGTTTGATCAACTTTGATTAAAATCGAACCACAAATCTTAAAACTGTTATATGAACAATCTGTTGAAAGTAAAGTTTTTGTATTAAAAGCTTTGCTGCAAAGATATATTCGGCAGTCTAAAAAACAAAGTTTCTTCTTTTCTAACCAACAAGGTTAGTCTAAAACCCCCTTGGACACGCCACTGATTACAAAAGAACATCAATATGCTCAGTGTGTCATGAATAATGTCACCTGAGATCATCACCCGATCAGTGTCTCATATGTTTAGCCTAAAAAGCGAAACAATTCAAATCAAATCAGGTGATTATATCAGTTTGCAGTCCGTGCAGTTAGCATAAACTGCAGCGTGGACAAAAGTGCAAACGTGTGATTCATTATAAAGTGTCAGCATATGACATAAATATATATAAGAAGGCGCTGTGGGGCGTGGCACTGAACCAATTTGTAGAACTACAGCTGGAAAATAAGACGTTTAATGACCCCGTCGCACAGCTAGTCGCTCAATATGTGCTCGTAAGTAATTGGTATGCTATAAAAAAACTGAAAATCAAATAAATAAAATCTTTTGTCGAACATGTCGTCGACAACTTGTCATATTACATGATTTGATGGACGAGTCGGATGTCCCATCAAATATATATATATATTTTATTGAGCCCAGAAGGCGTCCAAGCGTCTCTAACAAGTCAGAAGTCGCAGCTGGCAATTGTCTCATATTTTAAATATGCTCGAACGAGGGCAGCTTTATACAAATATATGACTTGGCCTCAACTAATGTTGCATTGCCAGGTGAGGTTTCTATTGCTAGAACTGTTTAGTTTCAATCGAGTTATTCTTAAAAAAAGATCATGACATCTTCATTGAGGATTCTTCTCATTTTTGATGAAGGGAATCGATACTATTAAAAAATTATGCTTTTCTGATTTTTTCTATTGTTTTGAGTTAAGCTCTTTTATGAAATTTTAAGTATTCTAAAGTATATTGAGTTTCAATTGAATTTGAAAATGTTTTTCTGTACAAAACTCTATGAATCTGATTGTAATAGTTCTTAAGTTAAACAGAGATATTCAGACCGGTTCCAATTCCGAATACTTTTCATTCCGAGACATATTCAATATTGGCATTCATTTTTCAATCATGAATATTCAATCGTTTTACGGATTATAGAACACCTTACAATTTCGATTCCGAATGATTCGATAGGAATTGAAAATGAGAAAAGGGATAGATTACCAAATATTTTTCATATATTTTTAAATACTTGTTTCTCTGCACTTTTTATTTGAATGAAAATATTCTGTTAAAAGTTTCCAAATTTAAAAATTACTTTTTTAGTCTGTTGCGAATACGAATAATATTTTAAACCTGGTTCTTAGATGATAAAGCCAGTTTTACACTACAATAATACTTTTGACAAAATTAAATATTTATTGTCAACTAAGCTAAAAGCTAATAAGAAAAGCCTGCTTCAATCTACTATTGCTCTTTCTTTAAGAATGAAGCTTTTTTTGACTGAAAGCTTAGTTTAATTATCGAACCACCCTCGTACATTTTTTAATTTCAAATTGTCGGAATGCATTACACGATATGCCAGACAAATATAGTCAAGAAACTCCCGCATCAGCAGCTATGCAATAAGTGTGGCGCGACTTTTTTTCTCCTGTTTTTGGCAGCTGTGCGAAAATTGTAGCAATATTTTTCCAGCTGAGCTCGTCTCGGGCAAGTTATTGACCCAACTTCAAATTAGTTGGATACTTAACAGTAACTACGTCTTGAGAACCCTTCGTTTTTCTTTACACTCTTGTTGGTTCCGCCATGATTTTGTGCGATTTTTGCCTTGCATGCTTATTCTTGGATTCCCAGTTGGGGCATACATCAATTTACCTGTTTGCCAACCATTTGCTCTGACTACATTTTTGTTGTTTTTCGTAGTTTTTTCCTTTTATTTTTTATTTTATTTTTTTTTTTTTGCTCATGCTATCCACGGGTCACGCAAAATTTCATCACATAATCAGCCGACGGGCGATTACAGCTGGGTTACATGCGAGTGCCAATGCGAGTACGAGTTTTATAAATGTTTATACAGACAGTTTCCACTTCCATTTCCACTCTTGTTGTACGTTTTTTTTTTTTGCTGTTTGTTGTTGCTGTGCTTTTCCGGCAATCGCTGTGTGTTGATGGACCCGGCCTTTTATGCTGTTGCCCTTGCCGCCAATTAGTGTCGTTTTATTGAACATTGTTTGCCTGTACTCATACAAAGGCAATGGGTGTATGAGTGGATGCTGACTGAATGGATATGTGAGTGTGTGTGTGTGTGTGTGTGTGTGTGTGCGAATCATGATTGTGTATGTGCTATATTTTAGAATTGGCAAAAAGTGCAGTAGATTTGAAAATCAATCGATTAATCGAACAGTTATCGAAAATGTATCGATTAACTATCGATACACACTTGAATGTTGATCCATTATGATAAAACACGCACAGCAAATCTTACATTCCTGCTGTATATAATGCTAATCGACTTTCAAACAATTCGTGTTGCTTCGTCACTAGCGTGGACTGCCATCTACAGTGATGTGATCCTAACCCTTTGTCTGATTATGGTATGTACCAAAATGTAGTATATATGTCCAGTTAGGCTGCTCCTACTTCAAAGCTGTGTAAAAAGTTCCGTTCATACGGACGGTCAAACGGACATTTCACAAATATGTACACTCAATAAATTCTATTTGATGTTTTTAGAAAAAGTTTTGTGTCTTTTTATAATTTTGATGTCCGTACATTAGTTTTGAAGTTTGGTATAATTTTTGAGCTACCTCAGAAAAAATTTTTGTGAAAAGTTTAAAATTTGTAATTTTGGAAATTCTGTAAAATTTTAATGCAAAATAAAATAAAAAATATAAATGACAAATGTTTCCCGCATCAAAATCGGATACATTTCAACAAAGCTTTGAGAGTTAAACTTTTAGGGTGATCATCTTCTATGGGAGCTTTACAAATCAAAATCGTTTAGCAATTTGTCCGATTTTTTTAACTACCTTACAAAATGCTTTAAAATAATTCTAAGGTCCGCAAAATACAATTTTTTTTTATTTTTAACCGGCTAGTATTTTATATTTTAAATAAAGCCGCAGTAAACACAATTACATCTTTAATGTTTCAAATCAAAAGCTCGCTGCCACGCCTTATTTCAGCAGCATTGTTTGATTACCATATAAACGCCCACAGCAATTTGTGCAACACCTTCTCTATAAGTATTGAGGGGGTAGGGGAGCGTGGCATGGCTCTAACCGCCCATTGGAGCCCAGCGAAGCGCTCTTCACGCATCGCTGCCCCTCGACGCGCTTTTTCGAAAAAGTGTAACAACAAATTAAATTAAATAATAGTACAAATGGGCACACGCACGAGTTGGGGTTATGCGTGTGTCCATAGGGAAGCTGCAGCAGAACTGCTGACCGATAAACGATATACGATACCGATATGCGATATGCCTTAAAGATGCAGGCTGCAAACTTTGTGGCTTTTAACTTATTTCTATGCCCATTTTTCTGGACTGCGTTTGTCGACTCCATTACAAAAATAAAACATACAACAAAAAAAAAAAAACCTTAATGGGGATTTTCCTAAACTAATTTTCTATTGTTGCGTGCAGTGAAAGTGTTTTTTTGGTTTTCGGTTACTGGCTTTTAAGACACAACCCTTTGGCTTTTGCTTGGTCTTTTTACGCTTTGTTGAACCTGCGCTTGTTACACTTTTCGTTTGCATATAAGAAGCATTTAAACAACAAGCCGATCTCACATTTCCCTTTCTCTTCCAAAACCACCATGTTGCAGCTGGACGAGAACGCGCTACTCGAGCAGCTGGCGGAGCACGAAAGAGCGCTGATCTTTGGCACAGCGTCAGGTAAGTTCTTGAGCTTCAGCCGATTGGAAAGATTAGCTGACTGACATACCTATATAAGAAAATAGTTCATAGTACCTACTCGTTTATAAGTTGTGGAAAGTTTTTCGTTTTTTTATGGGCCAACGTTGAAAATCAATGCCAAAATGCTGACAGGCAAATTGAGAGGACAAGTTAACAGCAACATGTTATTACCGGCAAGCAAAAGTTTGGCCAAAAGCGGCTGGGTGCGGTAAGGTGTTCAGGCGGTCATCGTTTTATTATTATTATTGATTCATGGAATGCACATTTGACTTTATTATTGTGTTTACCTTTCCGCCTGTTTACCTTGCAGCGCCTGAATTCAAATTGGTGCACTTGGCGCGACGCAGCGCTCAGCAGGAGCAGCAGCATCGACGACAGCGACGCAGCGCAGCGGCACAAGGTAAGCTTTTTTTTTTCTTTTCTAATGCATGCCACAGCTGTGCGCACACAGATACCGTAGACACACACACACCCACACATATGTAAATATCTCGTGCTGCTCCAGTTGCGACTGCTGCTGCTGGCGATCATTATGCGAATTGTTTAATTAATTGAAATGCATTTGGCAGCCGGCAATGTGGAAGCAGAACTGCAGCTGCAGCAAACGCCGCAGCTAATCGACGATGCCTTCGTCTTCATACGACGCACCGCCAACAGCAGCCAATTTGTGGAGCACTCGCCGCTGATGCTGCAGCGTCTCGAGCGCTGCTTCTATCGCAGTCCACGCGCAGCGCTTGACTTGTGCGATGGGCAGAGTGTGGTGAGTACTCAGCAGTTAAATCTAAAGGAAAGGTGAATTTACTTATATACTTATACAAATTCAATTCACCTAAAGGCATAAGAACGAGGAAGCAGTCGTTAGTGCTGGCACTTAATATCGATAGTATCGATACTGTTGAAACAGTTCCAAACAAAAATGAACAATAACACAATTCACATAATTTCATAAGCTACCTGTTCACATACGAAATTATTAAAACTTAAATTAAGAGATAAAATTAAACACTCGTAAGCTTTTGGGATAATTGGGATATCGATAGTTGATCTCAAAGAATTCTTAAAGCATTTTAAAGAATACTCGATACTATCTATGTGTATATATTTATATCGATAGTATTGACTATTACAAAATTCATCGGTCGTGAGATCTAAGCATACGTTCCGATAGTATCAATAAAGGAATTCAGAGTGCCATTGACTATATCTATTTATGCATTTAGTTAGAATCGATAAAAGAATAGCCATGCATATTATAGATAGTATCGATAAAAATGGCCATTTCGATCAAATGAAGCAAACAGTATTGATGTTTATTCTTCTAACGATAGTATTAATGGTTACATTGAAATGCTATCGATCAAAGTGTAACTCTTGCTTATTTATGTTTAACTATCAATACTATCGATCTGGCAATCGACTGTTTACAAGCTCTACTAATCACAGCTTTAACTTGTCAACACCTTGTAGCGAGGCATGTTTCAGCAGAATGCGAGCAACTTTGTCATCCAACCGCTGCCGGCGCGCTTTGGCGCAGCGGCTCATGTGCTCTACCAGGCGCGCTTAGATAAGAGTGACAACAGCAGCAGCTTTAGTCAGACGACACCGTTAGACAGTCAGCTGCAGTTTGAGCCCGATGCAGCAGAATTCAACGAACCGCAGCAGCAGCAACCGTCGCAGCAGCAGCGTCAGCAGCTGCGTCGCAAATTGCAATCACAGCTGCGCCTGCGCTACCAGCCGCGTCATCATCATCATCATCATCAAAATCAACATCATCATCATCATCATAAGGGCACTGGCTTTGGCACAACGCAGCGTCATCGTCGTCATATTGGACCTCCGCCACGTCGCTGGCCGGTGCCGCATGAGCTGCACATTGAGACGGCAATTTTTGTGGACAGCGATCTGTATCGGCACATGGAGAAGAACTTTCCCAAGGACACCGAAAGTCAGCTAATACGCTTTGTTTTGGCCATGATCAATGGCGTGCAGCTGCTATATCATCATCCAACGCTGGGCAGACGCATCAATTTTGTGTTGAAGCGTCTGGAGATCTTTCGCAAGGACCCGCCCGAGTTGCGTCGTTCCAGCGATATTGATACCTATTTAAGCAACTTTTGTCAGTGGCAAAAGCGTCTGAATCCGGCCTCAGATGCAGATACTCTGCATTATGATCATGCCGTCATTTTAACTGGATTGGATCTCTATGTTATTGGCAAGAACGGTCATGCGAGTAGCCAAGTGGTGGGTCTGGCGCCCGTTGCCGGCATGTGCACGGCCACCTCCTCCTGCACAATCAACGAGGGCAAGCACTTTGAGAGCGTCTTTGTGGTGGCCCATGAGATTGGACACAAGTGAGTTTTTAGTTCTAAATGTTCCTTTGTCTTTAAGTCATCAATTTCTATTTATGTTCCTTATTATGTTCCTTTTAAAGTGTTTTTTTGTTATTTTTGCACAGTTTGATGTTCTGTTTTCACGCTTTCATACATTATTTCCACTGCTTAATATTCCAATTCAGCCATTCCGTGTCCAATTTGCATTATTTCATGTTCCATTCTAACTGTTTCATGCTTGCATTTTACTGTTTCATGTTTTGTTTAGACTATTTCGAATATAATTTAAGCAGTTAAGTGTTCCATTACCACCGTTCCGGGTTTCATTTCTACTGTTTCATGCTCAACTTTTACTATTCCACCTTTTAACACTTTTCCGTATATAATATCTGCAGCCAAGTGTTCCAATTCCACCATTTCGTGTTCCAATTCCACTGTTACACGCTCAATTTCTGCTGTTATAAGTTTTTTCCGTATATAATTGCTTTGGTTAAGTGTTCCATTTCCACCGTTCCGTATTTCAAACCCAATATTTTTTTTACTTGCTCAAAAAAGTTAAGTTTCCTTTAATTATTTCAACTTATGTTTCTAGTTTGGGCATGCGACATGATACCAAGGATAACAGCTGCGATCCTAGTCTGCACATCATGTCCCCAACCTTGGGCAGTGGCAAAATTACCTGGTCCAAGTGTTCTCGGACCTACTTAGAGGAATTCCTGAGGTAAGTAAAGGAATGAACTGATTAAAAACCCTTGCTTATTGTAACCTACTACCTTTCTAGCCAATCCCAGGCCGAGTGCCTCTTCGATCGTGGACAGTTTAAGGCGCATCTAGACCACTCCGCGGAGGGCATGTTGCCCGGCGAACGCTTCGATGCCAATCAGCAGTGCATGCTCAAATATGGACAGAGCTCGGTGCGTGCGACCAGCCAATCAGAGATTTGCCATGACTTGCACTGCCAGCGTGAACGGCACACATGGACCTCACATCCCGCACTAGAGGGAACCGAGTGTGGCGAGAGCATGGTAAAACGGTATTACTTTCTGTTTACAAACTGTTTACTAACTTATGTGTTTTGCAGTGGTGCCGCGGCGGCTACTGTGTGCTGCGTCCCACACAAGAGGCGTCCATGAGCTCTTTGAAGCAGCTTAGCGGCTTCTCCAAGCCCAGCCATGAGAAGAACAGCGCCGGCATTGTTGAATCCAGCAAACTGGGTCAGCTACTGCACGAGTATAAAGCCAGTGGCAATGAGCTGCCCGGCACCAGCACCTGGAGCGACTGGGGTGAGGCCAGTGGCTGTGACTCCGGCTGTCTTTACGGTGCATCGCATCGTTTGCGTGAAGGCAGCACCGGTTTGCGCACCTACAGTCGCAGCTGTCTCAACTATCGCCAGCGTTGCATGGGTCGGGATCGCAGATTTGAGACCTGTATTGCGAAGCAGTGCTATAGTGTGCCCGTGCAGACAATTGGTGACTTTGCCACACAGGTGTGCAAGCAGGCGCGCAAATCCGACAACGAGCTGACGGGCGAGGGACAGCAGCTGAGCGCCTCCATTGGTGAGTGTTTGAAATGGACTCGAGTCGTGTAGCCAGTTAAACTTGATTTGCTCTAGATGATTCGTGTAAGGTGTTCTGCCGCACTAGAAGCAACGGCACCAAATCGCGTCGTTGGACCTTTCCGGATGGCACCACCTGCCGTGCCAAGCATCATAGCACGGATGATATTGCATACTGCATTGCGGGCCGCTGTGAGCAGTTCTCCTGCGATAATGCCACCAGCAACTTCTTCAAAATGGATACCACCTTCTGTGCGTATCGTACGCCCAGGCCACAACGTGATTCGTCGGAAGTGGAGAGCAAACAGCATCCCAGCTATCACAATAATGTGAGCTACAAGCGTTATGCGGATCGTTCCGAAGCGGTTACGCATCGGAATCGCTATGAGAATGGTATGTGAAATGATTTTGTTTAGAATTGGGATTGATTTAATCTCCTTTATACACTTTTCAGAGGTAGCAGTGCGCAGCTTTCATGTCCAGGACAATCACATAGCACCACAGCAGCCGTACAAGCGCAAGATCATTTCCAATGAGTACAAGTATAGCTACAACAATGTTCAGGAGCCGTTTGCCAAGTCAGCACCGCCGCCCGCATCCGCCTCTCTTATAGCCGAATCGGAAGTATCTGCAGAGTGGCAGGTCAAATCAGGCTGCCACTCCAATTGCATCACGGAGTCAAAGGGTGTGCAGGCGGTTAGCTCAAGGCAAATGGGTGATAATATACAGCTATGCACGCACAAGGTGATGCCTTGCGAGCGACTGCAGACTCCAGCAGAATATGCGGAGCAAATGTGTGCCAGGTACAAGCTTAAGGTGCGTGGTTTATCCGGCCATGGAGCGCAGATCTCAGCCAGCATTGAGGAGCCGGATCGCAGCTGTCGCGTTGGCTGCCAGGATGAGTTTATTAAGTATCGTTATTATCTGGTAAACGGACGAAACGGATACTTTCCCATTGGCACACGCTGTTCTCAGGTGGGCAGAAGGTATTGCGTGTTTGGCAAGTGTCTGGAGTTTGGTGCGGACAATTTGGCGCTGCAGCAATCGCACATTAGCCTGGCGCTGTTCAGAAGCAAAAGGGAGGCAACTCAGCGTCAGAAGCGCAGCTTTCTCTACTATGATCCGGTTAATATAACCGAAACCATTACACAGGACTTTCTCAACAGCATTGTGAGCAGTATTATTGACTTTGAGCGACAGCATCTGGGTGCGTAATCTTTGTATATACTTATGGTCAGATGATATTTTAATTCTTTCAAATTGCAGATGATGCTGCCGACAACATCGAATTCTCCAATCCTATACACGTCTCAATGGACGAACTGAGCAAAAACTGACAACTGATGACTAGTGTTTAATTTTTTTACATATACTTTCCATAGTATTATGTATATGTATTTAAAATGTAGCTTATGTGGCTGCCCAGCTGCGGCTCAGACTGCCTCCAAAGGCATTCCCAATTACAACCCTTAGTGTTTTTAAGTCTAGCTGTAAGCTTTGAGTTGCGAATTGTGCGAATAGTAGCTGAAATAAAAGTGTGTGAATGTGACTGAAAATAGCTTGAAATTCTGATCATAGAATTTCTAAAAAATTGTGTATCTTAGCATATTTTAATCAGATTACATTAATTAATTAATTCAATTGAAGTTTAACTGCTTGTTCAAATTGAAGATAAGAAAATCGTTAATTGAGTTTGACAGCATGTTATTAGTTTTGACATGTAAATTGCTTTTATATTAATTAGTTCTTAATGATTAATAAATTAACGGTCACTCAGAAACTCGGCCTACTTAAAATTAGAACATTTCAAATTTGTGTGGCATACTTTTAGGCTGCTTGCTATTTGAAGCAGAGCGCGCACAGAAGTATGCACGCATTACATTGACAACTGAGAGCCCACATGCATCACTCACACATATCACTCACACTTACACACACCCGAACACACACACACACACACACGTACACACACACAATCACACACACACACACACACACACACACATAAAGAACTCACTTGCCACTCCCACATACAAAAGCAATAGCAATGCGAGTTTCAACCGCCCGACACTCGTCTGCTCATCAGTTGTGCTTCCATTTTTGGCGTTTGCATGCAAACACTAACAGCCATTACCAATAACCGATACCAAAAGGATAACAACAACAATAGCTCACACACACACATAAGTGTATATATGCCAACTGTGCATTGGTGTGCGTGTACTAGAAATTAGATAAAAACACCTACAAAATGCTGAATATGCCGCAGTCGGCAACTAAAGCGCACACCGTGCAAACCGAATAAAAGCTAAAGGAAAACCCGTAACGGAAAAGTGTAGAAAAAGTGTCCAAGTGTGTCTAGTGATTTGTGAGCTTTTGCCTTTTGGCCTTTACATTGAACATTGTACGTTGTACATTGACCAGCTGCCGGTTCATTGTCGTTGCCGTCGTCTCGTATTCGCTGCAAGTTCAATGCACCTGTGGCAAGTGACTCAGTATGAATCAGCATGCCTCAGGTGCAATCAAATGGCAGCATGAATTATGCAAAGTGGTGCCTAGATTCAGTCTGCAGCCAGTTGCAGTGATTTATTCAAGCAAAGTGCTCGCATTACCATTCAAATTGTTTGTCATTAGGCATTGACATTTTAATGTCCTAGGCTCTGTTGTCTCTGTCTACGTCTGTGTTTTTTTTAGTCCCCGGGGACTCATTAAATTTGGGTCACATGCCTACAAATTAGAGTTCGCCTTGAGCATTTGTAGTTACGAGGCAACATCATCAGCACGCAGCTCAAGTCATCCTAAAAGTGTGTCAATTGGTTTTTAGTTTTTTCCGGAATTTAACTTCATTTTGGCCACTCAACACGCAATGAACAGTTGTCGTGTCTCAATTAGTCATTCAGAATTTTTCAATTAAGTTTTCATACCTTTCTTAAGTGTGGTACACAGGCTGCAGTTGCTGTGCTCAATGAAAGTTCACAGCGCCTTGTTGTGGTTGTTGTTGTTGACACGTGCTACAATTACAATTGCCACGTACGCAGGACCTTGAAGTCCTTTCATAAATTGTATGTTCCGGCTGTTCTACTTTCAATAATCTACTTTCGAAATCGAATTATTGATTCGTTTTAATTGGTGCCGTTTTCGTTTTCGTCGCCTCTCACAATTGTTTAGCTATTCAGCTGGCCGCCGTTGCCCACAAAAGTATGCAATGGTTTATTCCCTGAGTCAACTGCAAATATTGCCCCATTGTGTATGCTATGATTATTTGTGTGTCACATGTGCGCCTACACATGCAATACGAGTTTAATGCATTAGAAATGCATCAGTGAAAAATAACAATTAAATTGGCGATAAATGATGTAGTTCAAATTACCCTATAATTAATTTTTAAGTGTGGGTTTATGTCATTGGTACACATTTCCGATTCCGATTCAGATTGGAAATTATTAGCTGTTTTGAATTTCAAATATTAATGCATAATTCACTTTATAAAGTTTTGTTTCGGAGACTACCTTTTAAAGAAAAAAACACGATTGACATTTTTTTTTCGATAAGAGTAAAACAAAGTCAAAATCGATTCAGACTAAAAAGTTCTCGGAAATGGCAAACGTTTGAAATTGTTACGATTTGTGAGAGTTTATTTTTTTCAAGTGATTCGTTTTTTATTATTGCGGCTAAGGCAATGTATTGAGTTCTATCTCAATCGCATGTGAATTCAATCCAATATCAAAGGCAAGTAAGTTCTTGTAAAATTTAAAAAAAGGAATATTTTATGAAAAGTTGATAATTTTTAAATTTTATCGCTTATTTTTCGGAAAAATTTAATATTTTAAGGAATTTAATACTGGGAAGAAATCTTCAGACTAGAAACTCGAGATATACGGAGTCTCAGCTCAAACGCAAATCTTGCATTTATTCAATTAAACTAAAGGGTAAGCTTTAGGTTCAGAAGGCTTAGATTTTATTAGTTTGCAGTACAATACCATCACCACAACAATAATAATTAAAATCAAACAAAATGCAGCATATCTCTGGCATGCATTTTCGTGCCCTTTATAATTATAAAATTTGTGCACTCGTTGAAACCAACAATTGTTTGCTTAACCCAGCCCATAACACCGTTTGTTAAGTAAGGGTTTTTGGGTTTATCAAATGTAGGGTGACCATGTTATTGTGTTTCTTATATGCAGGCCGTTCATTTTTTATGCATACACGCAAAGCACACACGTTGCAATTGGTCAAGGGGGCAACATCAAGCATACAGACTACATATTGCGTATTGACAGCGCTGTAAAACTGTTATAGTCTGTCAGACGTCGTTGAACTTGCAACGGCTGAGGACGACGAGCACGGACGTAAAACTGAAAACTTAAATAATAAAAATAAAAAAAAAATAAGTGATAAAGTTATAAAAAAAATGTGCCGATTAAATCGCGACAGGAATGATGCGAGAAGCCGAGGACTTTAAGTCATAAATTGAGAAGTAACTGAGCGAAAAAAAGAAGAGATTGGCGGCATGCCACCCAAGCGAAGACGGAGATTTCATGGACTCTATTACCATTCAACACCGCCAAAGGGTGAGTTATAATGAATACATTCTATTAAGGCACATTTATTTGCATTAGTTGCGCCTAATTGAGCCAATTACATTTGATGTGTGGCAACCAATTAAAGCACGCAAAAAGTCTCTAGAGAATGGAGTATAGAAACGAAGCGCATATGCGTGACAAAGCGCAGGCATGGCCAAAATTTGCATATTGCGTGCCCCAAATGGGGCCAAGCTAAGTGTCAGACTCAACAAGTATTTGTTGCCTGTGCCCCCAACTCCGTGCAACACAAACCTAGCTACTGGCGGCGACATTAAGTGGCACTCGCTAATGCGCCATTTCCGTGGTAGCTGATGTTGCCGTTTTTATTGCCCTCAAACTTTGTTGCAAATGTTGTTGGGGCACTCCAAACTTCATTTACATATGTGAAATTCTATTGCCTTAAAGGTTACATTTTGTAAGTAGACATAAATAAACTAGAATAACATAACACAAGTGTTTGTTCTATTTGCATACAATCAAATGTAGCTAAACATATTTACATATGCAGTAGCTAATGAAAATGTTCTTATATACATAATAATACTTAAATATATATATATACACACACACACTTTCACAGTTAGCCATAGCTTTGTTATTTGTTCAGCATACAGAAAATAAATAACGGAAGAGCGCGTACAGGACGCAATTACCTCCCACTTTGCCACACCATGGCGAATGGCACAACACAAGCAATAAAAATAAAGCTATTGTCAATTAGCTGATACCCTGTAAACTATTTTTATACATATATCTACTCCTTTTTTGTTTAATTTATGGTATAAAGTTTATTAAAGCTCGTTGTTTTATTTTTAATATATTTATTTTTAGTTACTTTTGTCGATTGATTTTTATTTAGATTTAGTTATCTTATTAACAGATACCCTGTAAACAATTTGATAGCACTCATCTGCTCTTTTTGATTAATTTATGCTATAAAGTTTATTAAAAATTGAAGCTTTATTTTTAATATATTTATTTTTGCTTGCTTTGATTAAAGGATTCTTTTTTTAAATTTAAATATCTAACTTAATCAAGGCAAATCAAATATAAATAAAAAGGAAGTTTTCAGTATTAAGTATCTCTTTCTTGACTACTATCTTTTTTCTTTATGTCCTTGGTAAGAAGTGAAAGCTAGTTGGACATAGCTATATAAGCTCGACACATAACTTGGCACAACTTTATGAAACTCCATACAGGGTATATAAAAAAAAAAACAACGAAAAAGCAAAAATAAAAAGAAATATAACACATTGAGCTGTCCTAAATTCAACACCTAGCCTGGTCAGTAAAGTTAGTTGCCCAACGTGGCTCAAACTTGCCACACGCAATATAAAAAAAAAAAAACACAATTGCTGCGAACTGCAAAAGTTTGAAGTAGGCTATTTGTTTGAAAGCATTTGAATGATTAACAATAATATATCTCTGGCTACACGAGTATATGTCAATAATAAATATATATATATATATTTTTTATAAGTTTACATAAATTCTATACAAAATGTTAAACATACTTGCAGTAATGCCAACAAACGGACAGGCGGCTGGCCAGAATGGACGCAAGCGGCGTGAGAATGACGGTGCGTATGAGTAATGTCTTAATGGTAACAGTTAGCTCAATTGTTGTTAGCAGCTGGCTCTTTCACAAAATGCTGTTTAATATTTCAAAAGTCATTTATGTGGGCGTTCGATTTACATTTGATATTAATGCGCCTTGAAGCTGGCAGCGACCTTCAAAGTGCAAAAGGCGTTTCAAGTTGCCAAAAAAAAAACAAAAAAGTAAAAATGTTGCAAAGTCGTTGCAAAAAAGTCGGAAAAGTTGTTGAGACTTTAAGTTTGAGCAATTGTTCGTATTGCAAGCATTTTGCTTTTAATTTAGTTTTTACTTGCAAATTGCATGCAAACACGAACGCCAAAAACGGCCAAAATGTTAAAATGAAATCGAAACGTGGCCAAAAATGTAACAGCGGGGATTGGGGGGGGTGGGGCAGGGTTTGGAGCTTACATTTTTTTTATTTTTTATTCACTTTCAATTGCATTTGGCGCTAATAGATTTCTCGGTGAAGCTATCGACCATACGTATCTGGATGCATGAAAAGGACATTGGCAAGTTGACGCGCCTCTTGTGGGCGGGCCAGGGGCAGCGTCTCTGCCAGCAGGCTAGCAACAATGGGCGTGTCAAGCGCTTTCTAGCCGCCGTGCCGCATGTCATGGTAAGCACATTTGTGGTTTGTTCCAATCTAGATCTTGTTATTAGCGCTACGCTACGCTTTTGCAGAATGCCAGCAAGGATCTGCATCAGGCGGTGATTGACAACAATTTGGAGACTTTACAAATGCAGCTAGAGCCGCCAGTGCCGCCGGCACTCGTCACCGCCAAGGATAGCAATGGTCTCAATATAATACACAAGGCCGCCGGTCTGGGCCATACTAAGATTTTGGAGTATCTCATTGGACTATGGCCGGAGGGCGCCCATGAGATCGATATTACGGGCAAAACACCGTTGCACTGGGCGGCCAGTGCCAAGAATAATATGCGCTGCTATACGCTGCTCACCCAGGCTGGTTGCGATGAGGAGGCGCTGGATTACGTGAGTGTGCTCCGGAATTAGCTCCGGAACAATTAAAATGCTTGCATGCTGTTCATTTTACAGAAAATGAAGACACCGTCATATTATCGCCATAAGCCACATGAAATCGAGCGCGCCTACTTGGTCTATGTGCCGGAGGCGCCACGCATCACACCGGGCAGTGTTGTCGACTGGGAGGCACTTGGCGATGAGAGCACCGACATCAGCAATGGCGCCGGCGGCGACGCCAGCCGCAAGGTAAGTACGGGCGGTGGGTGGTGCAATGACCTTTGCCGTTTTGTTTGCGGGGCTAATTGAAAAGCTTGTTATACTTTTGGTCAGAAATTGAACATTAAACCAGCGGTCGCTGTAAATGGTCGTAAATCGTTGGACGACAGCGTTGAGAACACCTCGGAATTGGACACGAATGATGGGTAAGTAACTTGACATTGACTTGGCCTTAGCGCTGGCCAGCTTTTTTCGGGCAGGGGGGGGGCTTTGGGCGGCGTGGGGCGCTTCGTTTTTAATTTGTTTCTGGCATGGCTTTTGAGAGTATTTTGCATTTTGAATACCCAATACCACAAAAAAAAAAAAACAAACCACGCAGTGCCAGTGCCAGCGCCAATGACGAAGATGATTTATCCAAGACGGATGTTGATGCGGAAGCGGAAGCGGAAGCGGAAGCAGCACCGTTGCCCTTGCAGCGCCGCCCGGAAACGCCAGCAGCTCTTGCAGCTGGCGATGCCAGCGATACAGCTGGCGATACTGAAAGCGAAGCTGAGGTAAGTCCTTAAAGCTACTTGAGCTGTGAATTGCCTGAGCTCCATTTTGTTGTTAAACGCTTTGCACCCTGCCGCTTTTGCTGTACAGTTTATTGGGCCAATTAGCTAAGTGAAGAGCTGCAGTCATTTTTGTTCAAGCGCTGTCTAAGTAAGCCATTGTCGGCCTTGATGCGGCTTTCTTTTTACCACAGCCACATACTTAACACACCAAACAGACACACACACACAAGCACACTGTTATGCAGGGATCACAAAAAAAAAAAAAAAAATGGTTAAGGGAAAATGTATCAATGAAATTTATTAGTCAATTTTCTAAATATTGATTTGATTCTTATTTTCTTAATTAAAAGTTTTCCAAATAGAATGAATTTTCTTAGCTTGTATTTGATTTTTAGTATTATTTATATACTAAAAATATTTGCAGTATTTTTTAAATACTAGAAATGCAGCTAATCAGTATTTTCTGTAGTTTACCTTTAAAAATTTATTTAAAAAACAATTTAATTGAGGTATATCATTTAGAATTATTTATATACTAAAAATTCTGTAATATAGTATATGCAGTATTTTTTACATACTAGAAATGCAGCAAATCAGTATTTTCTGTAGTTTACCTTAAAAAAAAAACTACAATTTAATTGAAGTGTATAATTTAAAATATTCCTAGCAGTTTTTTTAGTATTTTATATACTTTAAATAATATAATACAGCATACTATGTGCACTTAAAATACATCAATTTAGTATTTTACCATTAAGAAAACTACAATTAAATTAAAATTTTCCAAACTGCATTTTGATTTTCAGTATATATTTCTATATAGTACTAAATATACTATATGTTATTCTTACATTATAAAATTTACTGGAAATTGCACTAAAACTCTGAAATAAACTAGAATTATAACTTTTTCTTGTTGTAATTTTCAAAAAATAAACCTTATAACCATTTGGATAACTGTTAATTGTACATAAGAGCAATATACACACACTCACACACACATGCACACACACACACATACACACAGCCACACTTCCGCTTAGCGCTTTGTCAGTTTGACTTAAAAAAACCGTAGATACCAACGTAATATTATAAACCAATTCCAAAGATCACAAGGAAAGCAAAATCAGTCGACAATTGTTTACTTTTACAGAATATTGCAAGAGCTGTAAGCGATGATGATGATAAAATTGAGACAGAGCCTGAGCTAGAGGCAGTAGCAGATAACCAAGAGGAGGAGCATGCCACAGATGAAACAGAGGAGACAAACAATATTGAGCTGGCTGAGAATGGGAATGTTGAGCAAACGAATGGTCAAGTCGATGATGAGAGTGAGCAAAATGCAACTGAAAAGACTGAAGCAATTGAGAAAGTGAATGAATTAGAGCCTGAAATGGAAACAGATATTGAAATGCAGCTGGAAAATGGAGCCAATGCTCAAATTGATGAACAAGAACAACAAGTGGAGCCCATAGAAACTACAGAAGATATAATTGAAGACAAGAACGAAGAGACAGCTGCTGCTGCTGCTGCTGCTGCTGCTGAAGAGGAGGATGAGGATGACGATGAGGTACAGATTGGCATGCTTTAAATGTCAATTCTAGTCCAGTCGGCAAATGTTTAGTAGATTGATTGTTTGATTGATTTGATAGATTGATGCATTGATGTTTTGTGTGTGTGGCGTTGCTCGAACCGTTTGATCTGTTAAATGTATAAATCGAAAATCAGCTGCAGGCACTCAAATTTTTAGCTACTTATAACTCAAATTGTTTACAACAACTAAATACCGCAACCAAAAACGCAACAGCAACAAAAAAGCAACAGCAACAAAAAAGCAACAACAACAATAACCAAAAACAATCACACAGCTATTACTTATATATGTATATGTAGTATCTATCTTAGATAATGTGCTAAACCAATTTCAATTTCAATTTCAATTTCGTGTAGCCTTTACAGACTTTATAATGTATATTTTGTAAACGCAAGTGTATTAAGTTTCCTACTTTCGAGCTAGTACATATATTATATACATATATATTACTTATCATAACTAATTTAATCAATAACCAATTAAAAAACTAAAAAATTAGCAACAGCAATAAAATATAACCGCAACTTGTGTGTTTTGTTTTTTTTTTTTTTTGTTTTGTTTTTCATTTCGCACTCTATATCTTTGCTACTTCAATTTTCGTGTTTTATGTCTTTCTCTCTCTCTTTTTCTCTATATGTCTATCTCTCTTTCTCTCAAAACGTCTGTGTAGATCAAATCAATGCCAGTGTTTGTGGCGCATTTTGAAATTTTGTTGCGCATATCGATTGGGCAAATCAGCAGCTGTTCAGCAGCAGATATACCTTATAATAACATACTTCTATTCGATTCACATATATGTGTCCTGGCATTTCACTTTCATTCTGCTTCTTCTGACATATGCCCCAACTTCAACGTTGAGGCGCCACAGGCGCTGTCAGAGGCAGCCATTCAAATGGCAACTGAGCATGCAAACGTCAAGAACAGTTGCAAACATTAGATATTGTATGTTATATATGGGTTTATAGTTACAATACTATATAATACTTTCGCTTATATATTGTTTTCAAAGTTGCATACAAATTGTTGCAGTTGTTAAGGGGTGGAGGGAGGTGTCGGGGGGATTGTTTGTAATATGCATTTATTGCGTTTTATTTGTTCTAACAATTGAGTGGGCGTTGTACAAAAAAGAAATCTTAATGACTACCGGTTTGATCCTATCTCTAATGCACAAGGTAATAAACAACTTGGCGTATGCGCAATATTGCGCACCAGGCGACTTGTTGAAGTTAAGTTGTAAGTTAAATCTGTAAATTTAAACGTGGGTTTTTTTCCTAAGCCCAGTTGAGGCGCTATCAGACCTGGCATTGGCACCCCTACTTAGCACTATACTTTGTCGTAGTCGTATTTTGTAGTCCTGTGTTTGTATCCTTGTGCTTGCACCCTTAGCTAAGCTAAGCAGTGCGTTCAAATAAAAGCGAAATTCTCTGCAGGATGTGATAGCGATAACGCCAAGCAGACGCCAGCAGGACCAAGAGCAACAACAGCTGAAGCAGCCGTATCAGGACGAACTGGTGCAGGACAATGATGGCGGCGATTCGCTGACCTCAGCGATGGCCATCGAGGGCTTTGTGCAGGGCGACGCCGAGGATTTTACAGTTCAGTCTCAAACTGCAGCTTATGAAGTCGATGAAGTATAAGCGGCTAACCCTTTTCTCTATCTTCATCTATGCATCTAACTCTCATTTTCTAACTAAATCACATGCTGTTTTGTATAAAAGTTTTCTCTTTGTTTTATTTTTTGATAACTTTTCTTTTGAAACGCTCTACTGTCGCTTTCACTTCATCTGTGCACTGATCCTTCTTAGCGCTGCAATTCTGAGCCAAACAAAGATTATCTCCAAACTTTTACAGGACGCGCGACTACAGCAGATTGTTAAGTCCGGTAACATGGAGCAGCTGGCCGAGATTGTGCTGAATGGTGAGGGAGCTCGACTGCTGGATCTCAAATCTCAGGAGCCCGAAATACAGGCCTTTCTCAACAATGTGCCCAGCTATATGGTCTGTATACACTATACAGTATATGTGGGGCATTTTCTAAAAAAAAGTCAACTTAAATAAATAATTGTTTTAATTTTTTTATGTAAAAGAATAATAACTTTATGTAGAGAACATTTTCTTTCAGTGTAATGCGTGGATTGCATGTAAGAAGGGGCTCAATTTTGGGGCAGTATAATTTTCATATGGCAATAACAGTAGATCTGAAAATCTTATGACTAGATTTTTTAGAGAATTCCCTAAGCTATCAAGAAAATTTGATGAAAATTTAAAAAAAAAAAACTATTGTTTCACATTTTTTTCCATAAAAAATGAAATCAATAACTTTTTTTTGAGGAACATTTTTTTGAAACTCTCCTTAAGTGTGTCTTATTTAGTAATCCATTCATCCCTTAAATTTAATTTTCGGAAAGCAAAGTGCATACGATATACAGATGAATAACCTAATTTTCTAAAATATTTTTACTCCCTGTTCCCATTAAAAATGGGAAAAAGGGAGTTATAAAGTACTGCAAATGTGTGTAACAGACAGAAGGAGGCATTTCCGACTATATAAACTATATATATTCTTGATCAGGATCAACAGCCGAGGCGAACTAGCCATGTCCGTCTGTCTGTCTGTCTGTCCGTCTGTCCGTATGAACACACAGATCTCAGAGACTATAAGAGACTATAAGAGCTAGAGACACAGACTTGGCATGAAGGTTCATGTATACCATACGCAGATCAAGTTTATTTCAAATTTCGAATGCACCCCCCCGCACCCCCGCAAATCGCAAAAGACTCCCACAGCCACAATTTTAAAGATAAAGCTTTAATTTTTGGTACACATGTATGTTTAATCAATGTCTTTCGGATGTGTAAATTTCAACACGATCGGATAAATAGCACCAAAGTTATGGAAGAACTTATTTCCCCTGTCTCAGCAGGCAGAAACAACAGTTTGACATGCACTGTGCAAGTTGAGTACGCTGCTTGCTTGTGTTGCCGCTGAACTGCTTGAAATGCAAGTTGGGAGCAGGGAGTCTCGTAGTCGGGCACACTCGACTAGAGTATTCTTACTTGTTTTTAATATTTGGGTGGAAAACTCTGTCTATATATTCATCTGTAGCATGTAAAAACTTTACTGTCCGAAAATAAAATTTTGGTGGACGAAAAGCTTCTAAAATAAGACACAGTACGAAATTACAAAAAAAATTATAGGCCTTAAAAGGAATTAAAAGAATAAATTTATTTTGGGACATTTTTTTGTAGTTCTTTTTTTTTGAAACCCCTTAAAAGTCCATGAAATTCTCTACAAAAAACAATAGCAAGATTTTCAAAGCCATTGATCTGGGCAAATGCTATTGTCATTTGAAAATTACACTGAATTTTTGGGCTGGTTTTTGTTCAGAGAATGCTCCATTTATAATATGTATAACCAATTGTCCACTAATTGCTGCACTTGCTCGCCTGCAGGAGAAAATCCATCGCGTGCATGATGCGGCACGTGACGGCAGCTTGTTGGCGCTGCAGCAGGCTCTGGATCGCCGGAAGTTTGCCATTGCTAAGAACGACATATCGCCAAATGGCACCACGCCACTGCACGTAGCTGTGCTCTTTGGTCACAGCGGTAAGTTAATGGGCGAGGGGGTAGATTAGCAAGTGGTGGAGGGGGGAGTGGGTCACCATTGTGCTGTGTCACAGTTTTGTACATGCTGCGTTTGCTGTTTTTGCTCTGCTCTTCTACCCACAAACCCCATCAGATATTGTGCGCTATTTGGCTTCACGCTTTCCGGAGACCATGGCAATTACGGATAATGACGGACGCACGGCGCTGCACTATGCGGCCACAATAAAGGACAATGGCCACTTCTATAATGTCCTGTCGCAGCTTGGCTCCAATCCACAGGCCGTGGACAAGGTGGGTAGTTTGCTCCGCTTAGGCATAATTTATAGCTCAAGGCATTTTCAGGAAGGTTGCAGGACACACTTTTACTTAAGTTACAATATTCTAGCATTTATTTTTGCATATCGAATTTATAACGTTTTTCTAAATTGGGTCTTAAAAATTTTACATATTTATTTTTACATAATTTTAACATTTCTAGAGACAATTTTAAAGTGTAGCTAATCTTCTTAAAATTTTTGTTTTATTCAGAAGATCTATAGTTCTTGTACGAATCTTTAAAAGTACAGAGCTTTAAAAGGGCTTAAACTAACTTTGATTAGATGTATTATATTATTTAGAAGTCCACTAAAATGGTCTAGAAATAAGAATGGTAAATGGTTTCTAAAAATATAAGGACTTACAACCTTACTCTACCTTTGCAGTTTTCAGAGACCTTTCGAAGGTTATTTTATATTTGTTTTTCCATTTAATAGAGTTACTTTTCAACCTATTAAAACTATTTAAAGGCTCAAAGCTTACATTGAAAACAATTGCTCAAGGGCACTTCTAGTCGTACAGAAAGTTATAATTACTAAAGATGGGAACATCAACAGCTGGTCTTCGTATAAATGACTGCATTTGAAATGTAAAGAGGTAGTCTTGACATGGTAATGTTGGGGCGTAAGTGGGTCAAGGGATAAGTGTTGACTTTCAAGTGTCAGTTTCATATGTTCTATCCTCGAACTTGCCACAAAACTTTCCTCGAACTTGAATCAATACGACATAAATATGATATGAACTATGTATAATACATTTATAATTTAAAACACACACAGCTGGGGCATACACCCGAATTCTATATGGATATTGAGAAATCCAAGGATGTGCTCACCTACACCGAGCTGCTCAGCATATTTGGTGCCGAGGAGATGGAGAATCAGTTGCTCAGCGATCAAGGTAAGGTTCGCATTTGTTCACTTTTGTAATTTTATTGTACAAATCAAATTAAATTACATTTTGCTTTGCTGTTTGGCTTTATTGTCGTTTTGTTGATACACGCAGTTTCGTAGCACAATCAACAAACAACACACACTCACATTTACACTCACACACACACAAACACACACACACACACACACACACACACACACTCATCCAAAGCACCGCGTAGTAAAATAATTAAATACATTTGCTTGCTAACTGGAACTTCCGGGCATGATTGGCTGACTTGATGACTTTGCCCCGCCAAACATCGATTTTCAGTTGCACCTGCCAAGCACACATACTCTAAGCACCCACCCACCATTCAAACCCCCCCCCCCCCCACACACACACACACACATCCATACACACACAAGACGTGTCCTTCACTGGTTGTGTACTCACATATTCATACCAAACCATTCGTATAGTTAGTCAACTTTTGGTGGCTAATACGCGCAGTTGGACTCACAGTTTACAGTTAGCGGCGGCAGCTCAAAGGGCAAGCAGTCTAAACAAAATGGCAGCAAATCGAGAATTCTTCAATGAGATTATCAATAATATTGATGATATATTTGGTATGTAATTAAGAGTTGCAGCTACTTATTAACTCTGAATAAGTTGGCACTAAAATGTGAGCTAAAAATATATGTGGTTTATACTAAGTGCGATCAAGTTTTGTTAGTTAATTGTGCGGGAATAGTTACAGTCATTATTGTAATCATTATTATATTGGTCCAGCCCTCTTCGGTATGTAAGCATAAGTAAAATTATAATTGGCCATCAGGTTAGAGTTTTGTATTCTAGATTATGTCTGTTTATAGTATTCTTATATACTTCTCTTTGACAATTTAAGTTAATGGTTAAACTTTGATATAATAAATAAATATAAAATCAAAAATTTGCCTGTTTCAATTTCCGATTCCCTTTAAACTTTAAATCGAAATTATGGCAACTTGGTTTAAAAAGTTTTGCTTTAAAGAGAGTTAATGTAGAAGTATTCCAACTTAGATCTGCCTATGGCATATATCAACATGTAAACCAAGTTTGGTTGTTCTAGCTTCAAAGCTGTGGAAAAAAATTTGAGCTAATACAGACGGACACACGGACATTTCCACAAACCCAATATGCTCTTTTTGCTTTTTTATCAAAAAAATGTAAAAAAAGAGCATAAAATCGATTCTGACCTTAAAATTGTCAGAAATAGGAAAAGGCCTGATTATATTTTGGTCATTTGACCAAATGGCCGGGCACAGCCTGGATCTCGACCAAGGGGAAAAGATATAACTCAAAAGTTTTGTTCGTTTTAAGAACTTCTTAAGAACGCATAATAATGTTAGAGCTATTGGTCTGTTTAAATAATACATAAATGATGAAGGTCAAGTTCAACTCAATGGACTTTACATTTATAAGACGGCTTTAGTTCATGACTAAACCTTGACAGTTTACTTTAAAGGTTTACCACTCTAGCGTGCTTTTACTTTAATAAACAGCTGTAAAATGTTCACTTACAGTATGCATCATTTGTTAGCTAGATTCTTGATTCTTCCTTATGATTATTGTGCACAAATACACGCGCCTATTCCCAGCACTCGCAATCAAATAACTTTTGAGCTAATCTGTGTTCATGTCCATGTGGTGTGTATGTGTATATGTGTTGGTGTTCAATCTAGCCCGCTGTGCTGTACTGATAATCATCAAAAATTACACCCAACAACAACGCTGCCGAACACAAACAACGAACAGTACCCGATGATCTGCACAGCGCACGCCGTGAGCTCAAGGATGGAGAAGTTGCAAGGACACTCGATCGTTGCTTCAGTGTCATCATGGAATCGGGTAAACTGCTGAGTGCAACGACAGCCTCGGCGCTGAAGCATAAGAAGCCGCTGAGCGCCTCCTCGCTGCAGCTGGCGGTGACCAGTTATCTGAGCCGATTCCTCAAGCGATGCGTCTACGATAAGATCAAACGCCGCCAGACGCGACTCGATCATAATCTCTTTGATGTGCTGTGGCCGGCGATGCGTAAGACATCGAAGTTGCGTCATTTGGAGGAGGATATCAATTTGGGCATTATAGCGCCCGACTTTGATGTGTTTGTGGTGTTTCAGGAGTTCCTGGTGCCCTTTCTCAAGGATATGCACTGCCTGAGTATTGAGGCGGAATTCAAGCCGCATGCGCGTCTGGCCTACTTTCCCATGGACAATGGTGAGCGCCTGAATACGGCGGGCTTTGTCTTCGACGATGAATCGCAGCTGGTTACGCGCTGCATTGTGGAGGCATCGCGAAATTTGGATCAAATGGAGCTGCCGCTCAATCTGACCATTGGCCAAATCGAACAGGTGGAACGCCTGATGATGAGCAAGATCTTTACGCCCAATTTTGCGGAAGCCATTGGCGAATCAGAGTCAGGCAATTACTTTACGCTCACCGAGCTGATGGAACCAGATTCCGAGGTGGCAATCATGCTGAACAATCTGGGCCTAATGATACCACTGCTGGATACCAAGGATCTGGTGCAGGCTGCCGAATCTACAGCATTTCATGGCACCCTCTGGCCCTACGGACGTGGCGTCTACATCAATTCATCACACAATCTGGCCGTCTGGCTTAATTGTCTGGAGCACATGCGCGTTATCTCTGCAACCAATGGTAAGGATGCGGCAGATATGGGCGTGGCATACACACGCGTGGGTCGTGCTGTTACCTATTTGGGCACACAGCTGCATTTCAGGGAGAGCTACCTGCTCGGTTATCTACAATCGCGTCCAGCGTTTTTGGGCACGGGTCTCAAAATGACGGCTATTGTAAAGCTGCCCAATCTGATGAAGGAGATGGACAATCTGCGTCATCTTTGCTCAGTGCGTGGCCTGAGCATGGTTACCAATCGTCTGTCCAGTCTAACTGTGCGCCTGGTTAATATGCAGAGTATGGGCATTGTGGAGTATAAGCTGTTCCAGGACTATTGCACAGCGGTGACAAATATATTGTCGCTGGAGAAGGATATGTCGCTGACAAATTCAAAGCATATTGCCACCATGCTGGTGAAGATCTTTAAGCGCAAGAAGAACAGCATTATCGATCGCAACTAGGATACAACAAATAAAATCACGTCTCATACATTTCAATGCAATTTGTATTGTAAATACAACAATATGTACAACAATAGCAACAAGTGCACCATTAACTACTATAATGTAATATATATTTCAAATACAGCTATTGATTGATCGATAATTTAGTCTTTATTAAGCCTTAAAGCAACAGCTAAGCCACCAAATCCACATCCACATCCTTCGGCCGTACCGTCGCACGCAAAAACTCAAAAGTTTTTTGAGATACACGTACGTACCTATTGTTCCTCCCGTCCTACCCTCTCTCTAACTATCTCTAACTGCCAGAACCCGTTAGCAATGTGAATTGTACTGATATTTGTTATGATTTGCAAAGTATGTTTTAGTTCATCATTTTGTTCCAGTTTTGCTTTGTGTACATTGCCTTATTAATTTTATAATTGTGTTTTAAATTACTTGACGTTCAGTTGACTTTAATAGGTTTTCTCTGTATTCGCAGGTCAATCGCAGCCCGTGAGTTTTCACGCTAATCCTATCTTTAAAACGGAACAGGGCAAATACCTGGCCGATTGTAAGTATAAGTTTTCTTCTACTACTTTCAAATATTCAAACAGGTAGTTTTTGAAACCAAGTATTATTTTTGATTTTTTAAAAAATGTTTAAGTTTTAAGTAAGTAATTCTGTAACTTTTATTTTAAAAATCAAAAATAATATTTAATCATGATTTATATTTTAAAAACTACAAATTAATTAAAAACTTAGATCGATTTAATGTTCGAATTACCCATCCTAACATTATATTTTTTAAGTTGATTAACTAATGACTACTGATGCCAATTTGGCTATTTCACAGCTAGTTCTGGCTACAAAAATTCAAAAAATTATTGTAAGCCGGAAATCTGGCTTTGACAAATATAGATTTAACAATTTAAACAACTTACTTTTCCGAATAACCAAAATTTGAGACCAAGAAAACCAGATCGGAAAACTTTATATATTTAACAGAAATTTAATTTTTTTCAGAGAAATGTTAAGCCTCTGTTAGAAAAATTTTAAGCACAACAACAAAATCGCAGCAGAAAATTCCAAGAAAAAATGCCGTTGTTTATTTTAATTTTTGCGATTTTTTCAAATTATTGTTGTTTTTGATGCCGTTCGATTCGAACAGCGAACAATGAGTTTACAGAAGCTGTTCCAGAGGGCCGCTTACCACCCCCAAAACCATAAAAATCCACAAAATAAATACAAAATTGCAAAATCATAAACACTGTTAACTGGATCTGTTAACGGACGCAAGTTTTGTATTCTCGGTTAAACTGATAAACGTGTGAATGGCAAAATTGCATCTCGTTTTCCAGCACTGCATCAAAAATTAATAAATATAAATTAATAATACAAAACGGTCTAAAATATACTGATATTTCAACATTCATTCCAGTATTTTATAAAAATGTTCTATGGTATATTCTTTCTGCTTGCAGCTTTAGCCGACCCGTTGATTAAAGCCTTGACAGAGATTGCCAATAAGCGTCCGAGGGATCCAGTTGCCTATCTGGCCAACTATTTGCAGCACTTTATGGGCGAACGCAAGTCCATCACTGAGGTCCTGGTGCACTCGGGCAGCAGCCAGACCGGCAGCAGCAATTCCACGGCACTGGCCAGCTCTAATTCCAGGCATATCAGCAATCGCTCACGCATCAATGCGGATATCATTGAGCTGGATGCAGGCTCCTTGGCTGAAACGCAAGAGGACGATGAGGATGGTGCTCTGGCTGTGCAGCAGTTGGAGGAGCGTGATGAACATGGACAGAGCATGCTGCACTTTGCCTGTGCCCGTTCCCATCGTCGTGGTGCGCTTTACACATTGATTGAGGAGTCGCGCATCGATGTCACCTATAGAGATGAGCTATATCGCACGGCGAGAGATGTAGCGCTCCAAGCTAATCAGCCTAATAATGCTGCGGAAATTGATCGCTTTATAGTCGCCCAGGCAGTCTTGGGTAAGTTTTAAAGTTTTCATATTGCAAATTGACGACTTATTTCTTTGCTTCACTCAGGTAATGTGGAACCCTTCGAGCAGTTGGCTTTACAGGGCTATGATCATATTTTAGATCTAGAGGATGAGAAAGGCAAGTCCATTGTGGACGTGGCTGCAGAACGTCACAATGAGGCACTCGTCGACTTTTTAAATAACTTGCGTTTGCTGGAGGAGTCGCGCGAGGAGCTGCATCAAGTGATACGGGATAAGAATATGGAACGACTCAACGAGTTGACGCAATTGCCCAATGCCAAGTGGTTAATCAAGACCAAAAACTATTATGGTAAAGAGTAAAGATAATTTATGCTTAGAGTAAATAATCCCTAATACTTTGATTGTAATAGGTCGCACCGCACTGCACATAGCTGTGCTTAAGGAATCCGAGGAAATGGTACAACAATTGGTTAAGATTTGCCCCGAAGCGCTCAAGGTGACGGATAATGTAAGAACATAACTTCTTCTATGTTTATAAAGCATTAACTTATCCATTATAACTCTCTCTCTCTTCTCTTGATAACACTCTCTTAACTCTTAGCTGGAACGCACCGTGCTACACTACGCACTGGGCACCAATTATTGTGAGAGTGTCAGTCGAATACTTATTCAAAATGGTGCCAAGCGCACGGCAAAGGATCTCAAGGGTAGACAGCCGAGCTACTACTTTATCAACAAAGCAGATATCATGCGCCTGCAGGAGGAGGAGGATGAAAGTCGCTAAGCAGTTGTTAAAGCAATATCAATGCATAGAAATAATTTAGTTATAAGCTGTTCTAGTTAAATAAAGGATTTAAAAAACTAGTCGTTTACCAAACATCTTATGAACGTTATTATTAATTTTGCTATGACTCACGTGAGTTTGAGTCCTTTCACCTTTAGACACATGTGTGGCTCTCCCACAATCAGTTAAAGTGGCCCATTGAGATTAGGTTTAAGGAATCCACATGTTTTTTTTAAAAGCTGTCTTGCAGTGGTGTTTGATAGTGTCATACATTAATGTGAAGTAGTCGATAAGCGTCGGGTAACTAAATTTGAGAAATATTCTACCCAGAGATTAGATTAATGGCCTTGCTTTATATAAACTTTGATTTCTATTTAATTTTAAATGGTTACAATGAGATTTTCATGCATTAAGTAACTTGAAACAATTACGTTTTCTTTACAATTAATTTTAATAAATTTTTGGTCTTGTGTAAAGCATAAAAATTAAAGCCTTTCTTCAATCTCAAATCGTTTAACGCTTCTAGAAGATTTACTGCAAGAGGTCTGCTAAACGTTTTGATTACAGATTTCTTTACATAAATATCTTAAAATCAGTCATAAAATAGTACAACTTTTATAAGATTTAAACTAATTTGTAATCCTTAAGTGAGAGGTGTTCATGGAGAGATTTCAGCAGAGATAACTTAACACATCGATATTACACATGTATAGTATATTATTTTGCGGAGTATTTAAGAACCATTGCGATTAAATTGAAATTTATGTAGTATTTACTCCCTGTTCCCATTAAAAATGGGAAAAAGGGAGTTATAAAGTACTGCAAATGTGTGTAACAGGCAGAAGGAGGCATTTCCGACTATAGAAACTATATATATTCTTGATCAGCATCAACATCCGAGACGAACTAGCCATGTCCGTCTGTCTGTCCGCCTGTCTGTCTGTATGAACGCACAGATCTCAGAGACTATACGAGCTAGAGACACCAATCTTGGCATGCAGGTTCCTGTATACCATACGCAGATCAAGTTTATTTCAAATTTCGGATGCACCCCCTTCCGCAGCCCCGCAAATCGCAAAAGACTCCCACACATATATGTTGTATCAATGTTGATCAGCTGTGTAAATTTCATCACGATCGGATAAATAATACCAAAGTACCCCCGTCTCAGCAGGCAGAAACAACAGTTTGACGGGAACTGGACACGCTAAGTGCGCTACTTGCTTGTGTTGCCGCTGAACTGCTTGAAATGCAAGTTGGGAGCAGGGAGTCTCGTAGTCGGGCACACTCGACTAGAGTATTCTTACTTGTTTTCTTCAGAAACTCATCTGTTGAGCTATTGACCAAGTGTCTCTTTTCTCTGTCTAATTCGTGAGAGTTGCTCTAATCAGCCTCCATTATCTAAGCAAATGAGCATAGAGTATTGTATCAAATTTTGTGTATTTGATTTGCTGTCAATGCCCTATCGATCGGGCTGTGCACATGCCATAGATACTTACTATCAGAATTTTATAAATATATATGTATATATATTTGCGATTGTGTGTGTTGGAAGTGAAGTGCACTGATTTCAGACTAATGCTAAGTATGATACGATTAACTGGCAGGTGCTTAGGTGTAAAGAGAGCTGACATCGAGTTCCATTTTGAGTTGCTTGTCGGATTTTCATGTGTGCGGTTTAATTTCAAGTAGAGCGCAAAAATGACGGCGGAAACAAATACGGGTAATTGAAATTGGAAGATCCTAGTTGGAAGTGTTGTACAACTGACTATAGCTTAAATCCTCAAAGAACTTAAGTGAAATTGATAAAATGTGATATAAAATACCTATAAATTAACCCTTATAAAGAACTGAATTGAGTAAAAGTGATATAAATGTTTTGGATAAGGACTTATTAACTAATGACTACAAAGTGTTTATCTATGTTGGAGTTAAAGTTGAGATGGTAGAAATATTCGAGATTGTAAAAATTTCAAAATGCTGTCGCAATGCAAAGTGTCTGTGCTATCCCAAATACCACCGATCGGAAAATTCTGTTGCCGTTTTCCACCCCGATTCCAAAAGAACTTCAAGTAATATTTTGAATTACTTATTTGCTATCCACAGGTCCCATGCTGGGTCAACGTCATGTGCAGACCTTTCTGCTCTTTCTCTCGATTGTTGTCAACTATATAGCCAAGTTTAATGCTGGCGTTGCTGTCGTGGCTATGACTAATGCCGAGAGCACAAATCCCAATTTTCCTGTAAGTATTAACTAAAAGAAAATATCAAACACTTTTTAATTTTCTTTGATTTTTTGTTGAAAAGGAATACGATTGGAATGAAATGGAGCGCTCCTATATACTATCCAGTTTCTTCTGGGGCTACATAATGACACAGTTTCTAGGTGGTTGGCTTTGCCGTCGCTATGGCGCTAGGATTACCATGTTTGTGTCAACCATCGGTTCTGCGCTCTTGGTTCTGCTGGTGCCCTTTTGTGTAAACTGGGGCGGCTGGCAGGCATACTGCACTATACGCGTGGGCATGGGATTGTTCCAAGGCCTGATGTTTCCCTGCGTGCACGCGCATCTGGCCAACTGGTGTCCCGTGACGGAGCGCAATAGGCTGGGTGCCTTGGCCAATACGGGTTTGGATTGTGGCACGCTGCTAGCCATGTTTGTAAGTGGCCAGGTAGCTGCGTCCAGCATGGGCTGGCCAGGCATCTTCTACATTTCATGTGCCGTCGGTGTACTCTGGTGCATTGGCTGGCTTATTTTTGGCGCCGACACGCCCAGGCAGTCCAGATTTATAAGCAAGGCGGAGCTGGATTACATTGAGTCTTCGATCAGTGCCAACAGCAAGGAGGAGGAAGCCAAGGAGACACGTCAAATTCCAGTGCCATGGAAAGCCATATTGACTTCAATGCCTTTCTGGGCGTTATTCTTGGTACGCTGCACACAATCTTGGGGTTACTCGACACTACAGGCTGAGATTCCCGCCTATATGAATGGTGTTCTTTTAATGGACATGAAGAGCAATGCCTTGTTCTCAGCGCTGCCCTATTTGGCCTCCTGGTTAATGGCTTTTGTCTACCTGATTGTTGCGGATATTTTGCTTACGCAGGGCACATTAACAATCACAGGCATACGTAAGACCTTCAGCTCGCTGGCTTCTTGGTTGCCAGCACTCAGCTTGATTGGACTCAGCTTTTTGGATAGCAATCAAAAGACTTTGGCCATTGTGCTAATGACCGCCAGTGTGGGTATTAATGCTGGTGCTACCATTGGTAGTGCTCTGAATACCATTGATCTATCTCCCAATCATGCGGGCATCTTGATGGGCATTGTCAATACGGGTGCAAATATTGTGCCAATTTTGACGCCACTTTTGGTGGGCATTATAGTCAAGAATGAGGTACGTTAAATATTATTATAAATTGTTAAAGCAAACTTCATCACTTTTTGTTTTCTCAGCATGATCGCGTTGAATGGCAAGTGGTGTTTGTTATTTCGGCCGTCATTTTCTTTGTGGGCAATCTGTTCTACATAATATTTGGCAGAATGGTTAATCAGCCTTGGAATGATGCCGACTTTCTGGAGAAGGATCTAGAGCAGCTCACGCAGGAAGAAGGTCAAGCAACAAAAAACAATGAAAAAGCATTGGAAGCATTGCAAAATGAGAAACAAGATGAATAATAAATAAGGCTGTAAGCCGCAGAGCTATGAAAAAGCGGAACTAATTAGTTCCAAAATCTGAGCAAGCCATTAATTTTAAATAGTGATTAGAAAAAACTATGGCATAGCTGTGCTTATACATAGTACTAAAATTAATTAAGAATTACTCACGGCTGGGTCGTAGATAAAAAACAAAAAAACTATACCAAATAAATGTATGACACAAATTATTTATGATAAGTTTTATGGGTAAAAATGGATTTGGCTCAGTTGTCTTATCAGCTCAAAGTAAACCTTTTTGGCAGTCAGACATGTGTCAGAACTTGGATACTTGGTTGCTAATCTTTTCATTAGTGATATATTACATGTTTCTAGCTAATCAAAACAACTGATTTTAATTATATATAATCACAGCTTAACTGGCGTTGCTTTAAACAGTATTTTTATAACCTCCACCCATAAAATAGATAACACATAAATAACGAAACCAATTAAATTTCTGTGAGCAAAATAGATGATGGATGCCTTTCAACTTATATATTGACTGTTTTTAAACAAATATATCGATAACATACATACACATATGCACACATCTACAAACTCGACTTTATAATGCTCCGAGACTATAAAATAGCTCAAACAACGGAGATAGTGTGTTATTTTTTGAGTGTAAGTCGTCTCGCTCAGTGTCTTCCAAAAATATTTATGGTTGAGAGAAAAAGTATAAGTGTCTAAGAAGAAGAAAACAAATATAGTAAAGTTTTGCATTTAACAACTAAATTTCCACAGATTGTTCCAATAACTTTGATTAAACTTAGTCAACATCTAAAGAACATAATAAGTAAAATCATACAAAAAACTCATTTGTTGACAGATTGTTCATATGGCAGCTTTTCGATATAGTCCTGTAATTTTAATAAAATTTGATCAACATGTCGAAAGCATTCTTAAGCCCAGAATATGTAAAATTGGTTAATGTAACTTGAGAAAAAATAAAGTTTTTCATACAAAGGCTTACTTTTCCGATTCTGACATACATAAGTACTGCTAGCACGAAAAAGAAGCAACTGTGCCAAGTTTTACAAACATAACTCAAACACTAAGACTAGTTCGCATATAAACAGACAAAAATGGCTACTTCGACTACGCTGATCAAGAACATATATACTTTACAGGATCGGAGACATCTCCTTTAATGCGTAACACATTTCGCAACAAAATTATAATGTACTCTGCAAGGATATAGTAAATATTTAGGCTTACTTATTAAATCTAATGAAATAAAGGAAATAATAATGTCAACTTTCATCGAGACGCGATAATAAGCATTTAAAATTGCATTTTTATTCAAACAATTCCATAAAAATAAAATTACAAGTTGACTTTAATAATATACTGTGGTTGTTTTCAATGCACTGTCTTTTTTTTTTTGCTTGGGTTTCTGAAGTCTGGAACTGTAATCGGAATCTAGTTGTTTTGGTTTGCATATTTTGTTGAGCTTATCAAATGTTTTAATCCAGTAAATTCCAGGAAGTATCCATTGATAAAACATCGTCATTGACATTGCCAACACACAAATTTGGAAGAATTTGTGAAGTATTGCCAATTTGTGTATCGACATCCTGCACAGTTTCATCATCTTTTATTGGCCCAGTTGCCTCATTTAGCTGTGAGAAAAACACAAATCAATTAGATAATTCTACATAAATAAATCTGTATTTACTTTATCGAAGCTCAATATAACATCTAACATTCAACTGACTCACTGATTGGTGCACAGCCTTAACAATAAGAGACTGCATTTTCCCAATAGTTTCATCTAATGCGGAAAACTTTTGTATGACAATTTCTGATTATCATTCGATTGGGCTAAAAATCATTTTCAAAGATCTTATTTAAAAAGTTTAACACAATAAATAATGAAGGTTTTTGAAAATATATGTACTTCCAAAGGCGTAAAACGAATGTGACAGGGGAAATGATTTTAAAAAGTGCGTTACGGAAGGGATTTCTGTTCCCGAGATACGTGCGTTACCCGTGTATAATGTAGCCGTGACGGGCGGAACGGACTCGAGTTTTCTTCCCGTTCCCAACTCTACTTCAAATTAAATTTCAAAGCTCTGCCATACAAATTTGTACTCGTGGGTTAGGAAAATCTACGTCTGGTCAGTGTCAAATGTTTAGTAGGGCGATGGTAGCGGGAAATTGTAGCAAAGTATGTATACCTTTTCGTCCTCCTTCGGTTCTTTTGGCTGTTGTTCCATATTTCCCTGCTCGGTTTCATCAACTTCTTCTTCTTCTTTCTTCTCTTTTTGCTGCTGCGTTTGCGTTTTTAATTGAAGCTGCTTCAATTCCTCAAACTACATTAATAGTTAAAATATAGTTTTAATAGATATGTAGTTATTAAATAATAAACAAACTTACAGTTTCTAGATCTATATACGGAGAACCCGATAAAATGGATTTTCGAAATTCCTCGTAGATCTCCTGCCACTTGGCGTATGTGTACGTTTCAATGCCAGTTCGTTTTACAACCTGATTCCACAAGCATTGAATATCGCTTTCAGTTAGTTTTTGCGGATTCATTGTAAGTGTTTTGTTATATATTTTTTCTCGCACTTCCTAACCTACAATTTTCGCACGCTGTCGTCTTGCACTTAGAATTGCAATGCAAAGTTTGTCTGTCACGAGAACAGTGTGACCGCATGTGGCTCAAATACCAAAAATAACATTTTGTTGATTAAGCCTTTTATTTAGGACTTTATTTAGGTTAGTAAATTGCTCGTAAAAAACTCGCGCCTGTTGTTCCGAAAGTCCTCTCACATTTAGTTTTTATTTATCTGTTTTCTATTATTGCATCAGGAGCACGACTACCCAACACATGTAGTTTAATTGTACCCAATCTGGCACATTATTTATTCGTAGTATCGCCAAGTCTTATTGGATTTGTTGTGATTGTTCGAAAATTGCGTTGATGGCTTATCGTTTGGACTCAGAGGAGGTGAACTAAGGCGTCATCTTGGACTTTATTTTAGTAAATATTAATACGAAATCTGAAAATCACAACAACATTTTTATATTCAATTCATGCACATCTACTTGTACTCTTCCAACCGAATTCCAAATCTTAGGTGTCCCAGAAATCTCCAGACAAAGAAATAATTTTGTTTAAATTTATTCGCACTTTTGTTATTCTTTTTGATAAACAAAAATTATAAAGATAATATTTTATTAAACTTATTTTTGCAATTAATATTTTGAGCTTTTAAACAAAACAATTTCAAAATTTTGTAGCCCGCCAAGTTTAACAAATTGTATGGCAACTCTTTTCTGTAGCAATCAATTTTGAGCAATCTGGCAACTCACGTGCTTTGTTGGTTTGGTTAAATGCATTTTTTCAATGGATGTTTTTCAAAATCTTAAACTATTAACATAAAGAAGTCAAATGTTTATAAATTGTACTGCAAATAGTTCAGAAAAATAATTTTGTTTCCATTACAAATATTTAATTAATTTTTAAAATTGATTTTGGTGCTGTTTTCAACCAAAACTCTAGAAATTTTGCAGTAACTTTGAAACCAAGCGAAAGAGGGTTTTTTGACAGCTATGAAATTTAATTTGGCTATAAGCTGGAAGCAATTAAGTTGCTTCAGTGACTCTTCCATAAGCCAAACAACTAAATATCTTAAAGCATTTCAGCACCGTCTGTTTCTAAGAGCGAATGAAAATGCAAACCACTCGAAAATCTCTAGAGATTTCCGTGATACCCCCCCGCATATAACAGACTTTGAACCATTGCGAAATTGTGGCATACTTTTCGGGCTTATAATAAAATGCTGCCGCCTTTAGGCTGATAATCTTTTCGAAATTTCCAGCTAGATTGTTAACTTTTTTTTTAAAATTATATATGATCTTATAATCAGTATGCTTTAAATTACCTAAGACCTTTAAACTGTGTTCAAGGTCAGCGCAAGTCATTAAACGTTATAACTGTCTTCTTAATCAGTCTCTAAGCAAATGAGCTCCCGAAAATTTGAAATGCTTTATATTGATTTATTGATTTGCAGTTTGAATTAATGACGCATTTACGAATTAGTTAATTAAATTTGATAAAAACGATTGGAACTGGTGTTGCTTGTTGAACTTGTTTTGTTTTTTGTCACAAAATGTTCGAATCTGGACCAGTCTCTGTGGATCGGAGCTCAGATAGAATACTACAGCAGATACCAGATAACAGATACCGGACAGATGACAACCTGCAGCAACTGGAAGAACACAGTGCGCATATCAAAATTTGTGTTTGATTTGCTATATCCTATCGGATAAATACTTAATTCAAGGTCTGCGCAAGTTAATAAAGGTTAGTACAGATTTCTAAATTAAGTCCTATCCATCTCTTCAGGTGCCTTAAGATTTAATATGTGCTTAGCTAGCCCTGACCTAAGATAAGATAAGATGTATAAGATTCGATTTGTTAATGGTCTTCTTGTTGGCCTAGGTCAGCATATTACTCTCTCAAAAGTGAAACAGCTTTCGAGGTCAAATTTGTTGATAATAAATTCAATTTTCAGTTGATTTGGTCCGCTGGGGTCTTTTTTTTTTTTGCAGCATGTGTATTGCCTTATCGTTGGATAATCAATTTTGATAAGCTTTACCAAAATTCCAGCTAATCAGCAAGTTTACGATCGGAGCAAAGTGCTAATAGCCACATTACCTGGACTTATTCGTGTCCGGTCTTTGCTGCAGGTTGAACGTGGCTGAAACTTGTTGCTCTGTCGGGAAATAACAATTTTGTTGAAGCCAATTGGATTAAGGACTTTAAAAGAATGACACAGGCGGTAAATAAAGGTAAGAGTTTCTTAATTATATATATTTTTTCGATTTAAGTGATGCAAAACAAATTACATTTTTAGCAAGTTGCAACTCAAACAACATATTTACAGTTTCAATAAGATAAGTGAATATTTTCGACGGTGTTGAAGCTCAGTGACAGTTTTTAGATAATGAAAACAAAAAATTATAATAATTTTGTAATACATTTTACGCTGAAAGGCATTAAAACTGCTTGAAAATATTACTCAACATAATGAGAGAATTAATTAATGGGTACTTTATCTGAAGTACGTTTTACTTACTCTTGTGTGGTATGGATCATAAATCCTATAATCTATTTATTATCAACCCACATACACACAATCGAAATCAGATCATAAATATTTAACAGAAATACATTTTGGTCAGCTTGTCGGCAGATTGCCTGATAAACGTCAAGGCACGCGAATGGTCTATAATAATGCTCAGATAAGTTGGAATTCAATCATATATGTATACTGTTTGTTTTTAGATTTTGTTCTGATTAACGTACGATTTTGTAAGTGACTTTCAGCAAAATTATAATATTTAAAATTTATATTCCTTTTGCTTTTTGCAGGACCCTTTTTGGGCATACGACATCTGCAGGCTTTTTTAATATTTGTAACCATAACAACGGTTTACATTGGGCGTCTCAATGTGGGAGTTTCTGTGGTGGCCATGACCAATGCGGAGTCTACAAATCCTGACTTTCCGGTATGTTGTATCAGCTGCTTTTTAAACTAAAACTTAAACGTTCCCTTAACAGGAATACGACTGGTCAGGAGCGGAACAAGCCTATGTATTGTCCAGCTTCTACTGGGGCTATGTCATCACTCAGTTCCTAGGTGGCTTTCTCTGCAAGCTATTTGGAGCAAAGAGTGTTATGCTTTGGTCCACCTTTGCCTCAGGTGTTTGTAGCGCTGTGACGCCGCTGCTTATTGGTTGGGGAGGTTGGGGCGCATACTGTGGCATACGAGTGCTAATGGGCTGTGCACAGGGTTTGATCTTTCCCTGCATACATCAGCACTTGGCACGCTGGTCGCCACCAGAGGAACGCAATCGCTTGGGTGCTTTAAGTCATACTGGAATTGAGTGTGGCAATGTGTTGTCCATGTTTGTAAGCGGCATGATTGCCAAGGGACCCATGGGCTGGCCAGGCATATCATACATTTCTGCAGGAGCAGCCTTTGCCAGCTGCCTCTTGTGGTTTCTCTTTGCGTCGAACAATGCAACCGAATCCCGCTTCATTGGCGAAACAGAAAAGCACTATATTGAGGCATCTTTGAAGCATGGTGATAACTATCATAAGGCTGTCATTCCCATACCCTGGCGGGCAATTTGGACTTCGTTGCCTTTCTTGGCATTGTTGATAACACGTTGTGCCGAAAGCTGGGGCCTCAGCACGCTTCAGGCCGA
Organism: Hirtodrosophila cameraria; assembly: GCA_949708635.1. Classification (NCBI taxonomy): domain Eukaryota; kingdom Metazoa; phylum Arthropoda; class Insecta; order Diptera; family Drosophilidae; genus Hirtodrosophila; species Hirtodrosophila cameraria. The sequence goes on along the minus strand of OX453089.1, from coordinate 13,251,862 downwards.
GATTCCTGCCTATATGAACGGAGTGCTACAAATGGACATTAAGGATAATGCATTATACTCGGCTCTACCCTTCCTGGCCATGTGGTTCATGTCGTATGTATATCTGATAGCTGCCGATATACTTCTCACTGGCAAATGGCTTTCCCTTACGGCTATTCGCAAGACAATTAATTCCATGGCCTTTTGGATACCAGCTGCAACGCTTATTGGCATTGGTTTTCTGGATTTAGACCAAAAAACATTGGCCATTGTCCTAATGACTCTCAGTGTGGGTTTCAATAGTGGTGCCACCATTGGCAGCTCACTGAACTCCATTGATCTGTCGCCCAACCACGCCAGCATCCTTATGGGTATTATTAATACAGCAGCGAATGCTGTGCCAATTGCTACACCTCTGGTCGCGGGTCTTATTGTTCAGGACAAAGTGAATATTGAATCCTTAATTTCTTAAAATGTACAGCATTCTAAATGTTATTTCAATTTCAGGGCGACCGCACGCAATGGCAAATTGTGTTTATTATCTCCTCCGTGGTGTTCTTTGTGGGCAATTGCATCTATTTGGTCTTTGGCACAGCCGTGTCCCAGCCCTGGGATGCTGAAGACTATCTGCTGAAAGCACAGCCCGAGCTTGCTAAGCCTCCAGCAATAACTGAAAAATCAGAAGAGCAAAAATCGAACAGCAGCTAAGCAGACCCGTTGTTTTGTATACTCAACAGTATTTATGTTTATGAAAATTGTTTAATTTTTGTAATTCAAATATATGTACATAAGAATAGAAATTTAATACAAGCAAGAAAGAAATGTTATCTTCGTTGAGCCGTAGGTATATACTCTTGCTGATAAGTTTTGCACAAGAAAACTTAAATTACAACAAATTGTTCCTATGGCAAAATCTATGAATAATTCGAACAAATGGAGTGTGTTGTCTAGCTTTTCAGAGACTTTTACCAAAGATTTTTCATTTGCTTTGCTAGCCTTACCATTAGCCTAGGTCAGTATATTTCTCTCTTGTAAGTATTACAGCTGTCAAGGTCGAAAGTCTTAAGTTTTAATGGTCCGCCTTTGATTAGAAATTTAGTTAATATTCGAGATAAACAGCATATATCCGATCAAATTGTCTAGAGCCATATTATCTGGTATTGACTTGACCAACTATTTTATTTTAAGGCTTTGATTGAAAAAAAATTACTCGATGTGGTGAAAGTATTGATTAAGAGGAGAATTTATTAAAGTGTGTCTTTAATATGTAGGTAGTAGCTAGGTACTACATTAATCCTATAATTTTTTATTATCAACACTCATACAATCAGAATCCACTCATAAATATTTTCCAAAAATACATTTTGTTTGGATTTTTGGCCGACTACCTGATAAACATCAAGGCATGCGAATGGTCTATTATATGGTCAGATAAGTTGGAATTGAGCTGCTCGATTATGGACAATGTTATCCACCCTATTGGGTCAATGGTATCTTTTTGATCTTCGGCTCCACAGTATCCCAGCCGAAGACGAAGCCGAAGATAAGTGAAAAGCCCGATTCGAAAAATACCGATCAGCTGTTAACCGGAACCGATAATCCGCAATCTGGCAGCAACTAAATTGCTCGAGTACTATTTTAAATCACAAAAAAAAAATAAAAACCCATAAGCAATCTACGTGTGGCAGATGACAAAAACGATAAGCAACAAGCCAAAAATTAATGTTTTATATACTCGAAGGAATTTATGTTTATAAAAACAGTTCTTTTTTTTTAATTAATAAATAAGTACCAACAAGTAGATAAGAATAGAATTAAAATTTAGAAATACCCATGTCTAACTTGTGTTGTTATTGTTAAAGAGTACCTATGTATTGTACTTTAGCTATATATGTTTAGGCATTAGAATCTCCGTAAATTAGAATTATCTCCGGATATATAATTCATAATTCACCTTATACTGTAGCTAAAATCCATACGTGTCTATTCTTTCTTCGTTAAGCTACTGCAATCAGCCGACTTTTGGTCTGGCGATAACTGATTTTAGCTTTACTTTATTTTAAAAAAAAAATGGCAATAAAATGTTATAAATTATATGTCTAAGGTATTGCCGTTGTTTTTCCCCTGAAAACGGAGTTTCGTGATGGTTCAACACTCGGAGAAAAATGTTGAATTGTTAAGAAAAAAATTGAGTTAAATATTGAGAGGCAAATTATGTTAATAAATAATTGTTTATGCAATATGTAAAGACGCTTTAAATAAATTAAATAATAATCTGCTAAATAGCAATGATTTTTAATTATAATATAATATTATAATCATAAAAGTTGGAAAAGATGTCTGCCAAAGCATACATGCTTATTATATGTTCGATATAAGAAAATTAAAATTCTCACATAATATTTAACTTACATTATAATGAAACTCTTTTTTGTTAAGACATAATAGTCGAATTGTATTGTAATTATATTTAACTCTTTTCAGTGTATGCCACTTAAGAGCCGATTTATTTTCAGCAATGTTTCAAAACCTTATCGATTTTATTATTTATTTAGCAAGTAGCATCGCTTATCATTCGCATTATTGTTTACTGGACAATTTGATTAAAATCATAAAAGAATATTCACAAAAAAATATATATGAATTCATTCACTTCATGGCAGACAGATTGTTTCAACATGTGGCTAAAGTATGTGGCCAATAACAAACAGCTGTTAAGAAAACGTGAATTGTTTTGAGTCATAAATTAAATTGGCAAATAAACAACTCTTAACTAAATGAGACGTCAGTTGGTGACAATTCTAGACGCTTTAGTTATATATATTTTTAGCATTACCTTTTCGACCTCATCAATATTGACAAAATGAAGCACAAGCCCGGTTGGACTAGCTTTAAGTAAAGCATGCTAAAAAACATATACACCAAATGTTACTATATATAATTTGAACAATAGATATTAAATACAATTAACCATGAGCGTCATACAACTGTGGATTTACTTGGAATTTGCGTCAAGTGGGTTTGCTTTGTTTATTTGCTCAGAGATATATCTAAACACAAATAGGCATTAACAATGTGAATGATTTCGGGCTATGTAGCCAGCCTAAGGAGGAGCTCGTTAGGCCCTCCACAACTGTGCAGCTGTATAAATGTAGCCACTACAGCTGCGACAGGCCCCAGAACCATTCCGTTAATCAACAAGTGCACAAATCTAGAGCGCGTCAAGAAGTATTTATATAAGTTAAACGGTATGTCTAGCCAGACAAAGGTGTCCAAGGGACCGTCGATTGGAGTGCGGCATCTGCAATCGCTGCTGCTCTTTCTGGGCTTAACAGTTATGCATATAGCCCGCTTGAATGTCAGCGTGGCCATTGTGGCCATGACAAATGCCAAAACCACCAATCCTAACTTTCCGGTGAGTTTCAATATTCGACGGCATGCATCTACAATAATTGACGTGTGGAATTTATATACAAATTCAGGAATACGATTGGACGGAACGACACAAATCGTATATACTCTCCAGTTTTTATTGGGGCTATATACTGACCCTCTGTCCAGGCAGTTTTCTATGTCGTCGCTTTGGCGCCAAGGTTGTGCTCTTCATTGCTAGCTGTGGCACAGCCGTGTTCAGTGTGATAACACCTTGGTGCATCTCTTGGGGCGGCTGGCAGGTCTTCTGTGCCATACGCATATTGCAAGGTCTGTTTCAGGGCGTCATCTTTCCCTGCGTCACCGAACATCTGGCCATGTGGTCACCGCCGGAGGAACGCAATCGTTTGGGCGCCTTTAGTTTTACGGGCACGGATTGTGGCACTGTGCTGGCCATGTTTATCAGCGGCATGATTGCAAAGGGCGCCTTGGGCTGGCCGGGCATCTCTTATGTCTCCGGTGCACTCTGTGGCGGCTGGTGCGTACTCTGGCTCATCTGTGGCTCCAATAATGCGCTCGAGTCGCGTTTTATCAGTGAGGCCGAGTGCAAGTATATTGAATCCTCGCTGCAGCACAACGAGAACTTCCATGAGCGCAGCATACCCATACCCTGGCGTGCCATTGCTTGCTCCGTGCCGTTCCTGGCCCTGCTGGTGGCACGCTGTTCCGAGACCTATGGCCTGAGCACACTGCAGGCGGAGATACCCTCGTATATGAATGGTGTACTCAATATGGATATACAAGCCAATGCAGTGTTCTCATCATTGCCTTTTCTGGCCATGTGGCTGCTCTCCTATGTCTATCTAATTGTGGCTGATGTGCTGCTTAAGCGCAAGTGGCTATCACTGACCTCGGTGCGGAAACTGTTCAACACTGTCTCATTCTGGATACCCGCCGTGGCTCTCATTTACATTGGCTTTCTGGACGAGGATCATGCCAAAATGGCCATTGCACTGATGATAGTCAGCGTGGGTGTGAACAGCGGTGCCACCATTGGTAGCTCTCTCAATGCCATTGATCTATCGCCCAATCATGCGGGCCTTCTGATTGGTCTCAGCAATACGGTGGCCAATGTGATTCCCATTCTGACGCCACTCATTGCCGGCATCATTGTGGTAGACAAGGTAAGCTCCGAATTTCATACCCTATCAAGTTGTTTCTATAATTTCTTCACCCTTTCTCTTGCAGCACGATCGGGGACAGTGGCAAATTGTTTTTGGCATTGCTGCAGTCATCTTCTTTGTGGGCAACTGTGTATTTCTGATTTGGGGCACGGCAAAGGCGCAACCCTGGGATGCGGAAGACTTCCTTACGCCCAAGGATGCAGAAACGTGCAGTCAGAAACGTGCGCCCGAAATAGCATTTGCCCCACCCATTGAACCAGTGCTGGAGCAGCAAATCAGTTGGCCCGAAAGGTATACGGCTAAGATCATGGACTGATTTGCGGCAATAACATCGAACAATAAGCTTTATTAATCAGTATTAAAAAATAAGCAGGTTGTAATTTATTTTATTTATAAGACCATAAATCTGAGCATAGCATAGCTATACAATATATATATGTATATTTATAGATTTTAATCAATTGTTTTTTATTTTTGTTGCTATGAGTGTACACTGTACAGTGCGGATTTTGACACTCAACACTCCATACTCAACATTCTATTGCCCTCAGGCTATCTAATCGGACAATTTCTCTCAATATTCTATATATAGTATATATATTAATACAAAGAACTGGGCAGCTACAAAATAACTCTCTACTGGTATCAAGTAGATAGATAGAGCGAGCTTTTGAGCTGGTCAAAAAGCATTTGGAACAGCTGTTTGACGCCCTAGCTATTATTAATATATTAACTATACCTATATAGACTATATTAGCTATATAAGCTATATAGGTACATTCTCTGTACCAGTAATAACATCTATTACTGTGTCAGGGCCAAAGGGGCAGGTCTTTTCCTATCTAATCAGGGACTATCCCAAGTTCAATAATTGAAATCGTTTAACAATCGTTTTGTCATCTGATAAAATTCAATCCGATTGTAATTAGTGCAAAGCGCTTGATATAATGCACTATAATATTTACTTTCTGATAAGAAGTGTCATTGCTAGCCACCGTTTCAATAAATTGCTCATTGTTCTTAGTCCACCTTTTTCTATATTATTTGTTTATCTACAACTATTATTAAGTCATTCACACTATCTGCTTTGCTTTGTTATTATCTATTTGAAATCATTTGTAATAGTTGCAAAACAATTAAAAGTCCAATACAGCTGTGTTCTTTTTTTTTCAATGAAAAGAAATTGTGAACCAATAAGTCTGTTTTTTTTTTGTTTCACAATAATTGCTTTCTAGTGCAATAAGACAAACATCTTAATTTTTATTTAATGGAAGAAATGTTTGTTCTGCTACTTATCTGAAAAAAAACTCTAAAATTAATTCGCTCATAGTTTCCAAACCAAGAAAGCTACAGACGCGTCTTACATTTTGTTCGAAAGGTACTTTCAAGAGCTATTAAGCAAAGCTAAAAACTTTTTTTCTAAAAAATTAAGTTAAAAAGCTGCAGGTGAAATAAAGTTTTCTTTTCAGCTTAAAAGAAAACGGTATCCATTGAAATTACGCAAGTTTTTGGTATAATTCGTTTTCTCCAGTTATTGCCTGTTTAGTGTATCTACTCCTACTCCTACTCCTACTTCTGCATTAGATCTTAACGAGTACACACAGCGTAGATTCAACTTCCAATGCAGGAAATAAGTTTCTTTACTGCCTGTTTTCATTAAAAATGTGAAAAAAGGGAATATTTAAGTACTGCAAATGTATGTAACAGGCAGCAGGAAGCATTTCCGACTTTATAAGGTATATATATTCTTGATCAGCATGAACAGCCCAGTCGAGCTAGCCATGCCCGTCTATATACATATTAAGCAAACAAGCAGCTTTGACCGTACATTTTTGCAATTCTTCCATTATTAAAATCAGTCAATATGCCTTTAAAGTAGACTGCATTTTTTATTGAATCTGTAAAAAATGTATTCACTGTAGCCTAAAAATATGTCACATATTAATGCATATACACTTATTAACTATTTTATTTAATTATTTATTATTTATTTAGTTTTTTGACTTATGGAAGAGTCACTGAAGCAAATTCAATTTAATTGCCGCCAATTTAAAGCCAAATTATATATCGTAGATGTCAAACAACCGACTTTCGGTTGGTTTCAAAGTTTTAGCAAAATTACTAGAGATTTGGTTGAGAACAGCAGCAAAATCAATTTAAAAAGTAAAATAAATATTTGTAATGCAAACAAAAATGATTTTCTGAACTATCTGCATTACATTTTATAAACATTTGACTTGAAAAAATGCAGTCAACCAAACCAAGCGAACACAGAAGTTGACAACTTGCTTGAAATTGATTGCTGCAGAAAAGAGTTGCCATACAATTCGTTAAACTTGGCGGGCTATAAATTTTGAAAGTGTTTTGTTTAAAAATGCAAAATTATAATTGCAAAATTAAGTTAGTATACTAATACTTTAATATACAAATTACTTAATAAATTTGTTTATCAAAAATAATAACAAAAGTGCGAATAAATTTAAAACAAAATTATTTCTGTCAAAGTCAAAATCTCTAGAGATTTCTGTGACACATAAGAGTTGAAATTCGATTGGAAGTTGCTTGGTTGCGCTTTATTTCAAACTGGGTTAGTTCCAGTTGCTATATAGATAATATTTGTAATATATCGTTTTATGTTCCGCCGAAAAGTATGCAATATAAAATAATCGGCCATACAGTTATCTGAATTAGCACATGTACATTTCCCCTCATTTTAAGACCAGTTCACGTATCTAGAATAATAATGCTGTTAATTTCATATTAATTTTAGCGAATTGCTACAAATTAAAGTCAATTGTTGTGCACATTCTTTAAATGTGCTTGTGTGTGCAAAGGTATTTTAATAAGCACATAATTATAGATGGATCCATTTGTAGAGTAGCTGTGAATTCTTAATAAATTTACTAAAATTCGCACCGTTTTTGTGTATTATCAAAACAGTGTGCATCATATTATGAAAGCAGCTATTCTAAGAAAACATTTTGATTTGTTTTCAATATCTTGTATTTATTGCAAAGCCGTTAGCAAACTGATATGAAAAAGTGTTTTATGACTTTCCTAATAAATCTTCCCTAATGGACTTATAAGTGATAAAATTTTATTATCAGAGATTAGATTATTAGTTACTGCTTAAGACTACTGGACTTTTGTGTTACTGCTGCTCAATAAAGAAAGTTTTGATCAAAATTAAAATGTTTTAAGGCAGTGTATTTATTCTTCGACTTGAACAAAATCTTCTTTTTTCTGTTTTGAGTGCAAATGTGTTGTTTTAAGGTTGTCAATTTGATTCTTCACTCGAAACTGGCTGTTAAAGCGAGAGATTTAGTTCGGGCTATGTGCATTGGATTTTGTTTGTTTTTGAAGAAAAGTTCAGACAACGGATTTTATCAAAAGATTTTATTGGCTGACAATTGACGCAATTCGCGCGTTGAAACATTTTAACATGTACTTAATAATATTATTGTGTTTTTTGTACCGCAAAGTTGTTGTTGTCAATTTTTGTGAGATGTTATGCTCTATTTCAAAGTATTTGTGAGTGAACCACCGCAGTAAGAATTGTTTAACTAGCTATTTGGAATAACCATAGTACGAACTTGTATATCACAAGTTGAAGATAACTTCCCCCACGAAATACAATTAAAATATTTCAGAAAAAATTGGCATAATTTTATTTTTTAACGGTAAATCAGGTTAACAATTGAAACAGGTTCTATTAAGTTATATTTGCATTCAACTAAGTAAAAAACCCAATGAACATTTATATTTATAAACTGAAATTAAAAGTTAAAGTCAACTTCCCCACTCGAAACACATAATGAAGTTCGGTTGAAAGAGCGCAAACCAAAATTGCAAAATGGAATCGCAGTCTGAATAGCCAAGCAGCCCCCTTTGCCTGGGGGAAATTTCTAGGAAGGGGGCTTAATCAATGTCATCGATTGCCATTCAACTGTGGTGTGTTTAACTTTTATTTAGTTACCCGAAATCGTCGTTCAAATCGGTAATTAAAATGCGCAACGTTGTGTTCACAATACCGCATAATACTGATACGTAGTTTGCCAATTTTGTTGTAGTTATTTATCCATTGAACGGATGGCTAACTGGGCACTTGAACTTGAATTTACATGTGATTGACGAACAAGTATGTGTTAAATTTAAGGAACTCAATAACTGGCCGACTTTGGCTGTGGTCAAGTTCAGATTCTGCCACGTTTTGCATATAATCAATATAAACAAACACGTAAGATGTTCTTGTCGAGTCTGCGCAGCTAGTAGTTACCCTGCAGTAATATCTTAGGTATTCTAAATTTGAAGTATACAAGGAATAAATGTGTAAAGTAAACCAAAGATGGAAAGGTAGTTGCAGCTTCCCTCAAACTTAAAGTGCCTGAATTTGAAGAAATTACATAGATAGCACAAAGGCAAAATGCATCCGGGCTTAAAGTAATTTTTTCTGATGTAGTACGGATCGAGTTATCTTGAAAAACAAAATTTTCGACCAATTTTCCAACAAAGTTGTTTTAGATTTTCCAACTTAAGCCAATTGGAAACTGGAAAACTGGAAAAACTTTGAAATTTAAAAAATGTTGAATGTCCATGCTCAAAGAAGAATTAAGCGGGATGCATTTTTTTTCGACTTTTCCTCGAATTTTCAAATTGAATTTCAACTAAAAATTTTTGAAAAAAATAATATTTTTGCAGTTTTGGACACAATATCTCCAAAACTATTAGATATATGTTCAAAATGTGAAAGACTTATTTGTAGGCCTATATATTGACTTTCATTTAATGTATTGTTTTTTAAAATCGGTGCTGCAATACGCAAGCTATAGTCAATTCTTTGAATTCACTTCAAAAAAATCTAGTTGAAAAAAAAACTTTAAAAATTAAAAAAAAAAAAACTACCTAAGAAAAAGTAAATAACAAAATATTTTCGTAATTAGGGACCTCAAATATATCATAATTTCAAATTGTTGCACGGTATAGTCAACTATTCTTCTAAGATCTACACAGATTTGCACAAATTGAAGCTAGACTTTTTTAAGTTTTAAATTGATACAGGGTAGATAATATACATACAATGTGCTGGATGAGCAAAAAAACTTGCACAATGTTAAACTCAGATAGAAAAATATATAAATAAATAAAATGCATTGCAACTGTTCATTTAGTTGTTGTATCAAATATGTCACTGTTGTAATTGCCGAGTACTCGAATGTGAACTCGAACATGAGCAGAGGGGGCAACTTGAAATGCAATTTCATTGCCTAGTAATTATTTTCGAACCAATTCGCCCCCTAAACATTGCAGCTGACATAACAAAAACAACAATAACAACAACAACCAGAAAACAGCTCAAATAACTCCTATAATCATGTAACTTCAATTATCTAGATGCATATTTACAGAATAAAGCATGCCATGCCTGGGCTTTCAAATTCATGAATTTGCTGCATCATTAGCAAATGTATTCGATATTATTTTATTTGTTCAATTGGTTTTGCAATTTATGGTTTATTTAGCATACATATTTGTAAAGTTTATAGAGGAAAGCTTTTTTTGTGCCTGGCACAAACACCATAAATTATCAAGTGCATTGGCCCCGGAGCGAAGTTTGATACAGACTGCCGGAACACTTTAATTTTCGAGTGTTAAGCATTGGAAAATCATAACAAAAATCGATTAGAATCATTGCTTTTCTAGTGTCTAGTTAATGTACATTAAAAATATTAATTCGATAGCTATATAAAAATCATAAGTTATGTATTTTGTGTATGACTTTATGTATACTTTATAACGTTTGAATTTTAAATGATTTTATATAGATTTGAAGGTTGTAAGGCTTTAAACTGCTTTAATTCGATATTTTCGATAGATCAACTTGAAAATAATGCTACTATTGATAACAATCGAAACTAAAAGTTGAATTTAAAAAGTGTTATTTTGAATAAAAGCCTATAATTTTCATACCTAAACTATATTTTAAAAGTGTTTCAAAACGTCATTGCACTTATTGTTAATAATAGTTTTATAACTATAGCTGAATAACTGTCATTAGTAGATCAACTAGAATGACATAGAAATGTTGCTTTAACTCTAAAAAATCAATCAAATCATCAACCTGTCAGCGTGTAATGAAATTCAATTATTGTCTAAAATGGAATACCAATAGCGTCATCAACGGAATTTGCGTTTGAAATAATATACATTTTTCTCAAAAATATATAAAAAATAATAATCACTCACACTCACGGTGTAAAATCACATAACAATGCGAATTCCATTGGATCAGCGAGGCATGAACTATGCATGCCTGGGCTAAGAATTTCCAAGCATCATTTAAGCAATTGTTTGTTGTTGTTGCAGTTATCATACAGAATGGTTTTCATTTGCGAAAACTCCAATCTACAATTTTTAAGAAAAAATTCCGTTCTAATTGAAGGAGAAAGTGAAAGTCAAAGCGAATGTCAACTGCTAAAACCGGCGGCATTTCAAAAATGTGCGTCAAGTGGTCTGGGCCAAGGTGCTTATGAGTTGGCCCAAACGATTGTTTCAACCAGTTTGATAATAATGATTGTTAATTGCGTGTTAATTTAAGTAGCTGGTTTGTTGGGAATAGTTTTGATAGATAGTTTTATTTGAGATTATTTTTATAGATACTATTGAACTTATGTTTCAGTGTTTGCAAATAGCTAGCTTTACTTCATATTTCAGATATTATTGAGTGCATTTGATTAATATGATAATGTTTATATAAAATCTGAAACATATACTAACGACAGCATATATTCTTAATATCGAAACCATCGATTGCCGGCTTTCCAGCTCCACTTCTAGGGGATTTATTGTGATATGTTTATCTGCTTTGATCACGTCTAGACCACAGGCTTCAGTTGGTAAATCAAAAAAACTCGAAACGCAAAAACAAACGTATAAAAACAACAGAATTGGAAAAAATTTCCATTGGTCCGTTCCGGTTGCCGGTAGGGCGTCATACATGCATACAAGCAGGTATCAATATGTAACATGATTGTATATAATTATGCCAGCAGAGCATCCGACTGTTATTGTTAACTGTTAGCTGCCTCATAGGTCGATCGGCAGCACTCTTGATATCTGGGCCAGGTCCCTGGCGGCTGACAGGCTTTTGTTTTGGCCAGTCAGTGTCTAATCTAAAGAAGATTCCGATAAGATTCGACTCGAGCTGTGTGTGTTCCGAGCGGACAACTCAGTTGTCCACGGGGTAGCAGTGTGTTGGGAGTTTACGTTGACTTTTACGTTGACGCTGACGCTTGCGTCGACGTCGACGTTGACGGCAACGCTTACAACGCTGGCCGCATGCCGGGAGCATGTTCGAGTGGCCGAGCGTAGAAAGCACCGAATGCCATAGCCATATAAATGGGGTGACCAACGTCGGCTCAGTGTTCAGTCGGTCTGTATGTTTCAAACGAGAGACGAGTATCGATCGCGTCAACTTATATATCATTAATATACATATATATCGAACAATCTAATGAAAAAAGAGGCAAAAACAATCGGTTGGTTTTGCGTTCGGAATAGTTAAAATGAAAACATTTGCATTACCCATGAACGATTGTAGAGTGAGGAGTGCGAAGAATTCACCAATTGCTACGGCATATTAATTCAAATTGACCATAAATAAAGGCATATTTTAAGAGCAACAACTAAATAAAAAAAAGTGTAAATAAATCTTCAAAACTGCCAACAAAATAAAAATATATTACAAAAAACTATAAGCTACGTGCCATATTTCCTATATAATAAACTTAGTAAATTGTTCAAAAAATAAAACCAAAATGAGGTTTATGTGTTGTGGCAATAAGGGATCTATGCAGGTTAATGATAACGGTATTACAACGGTCAGCAAAAAGGAAGCGGAAGCGGAAGGCACAAGTAAGTTTCCGGAACTTTAAACAGGACAATTAGTAACTATAAGAAAATTAACATTGTCTCTTAAATATAATGATATTCCTAACTCTGTCGTACGCAAAAAAGTAAAAGTTAAAAGCGTGTTTTCCACCCACTTTCCGCCAAATTCTCCGAAAAATTGGTATGCAGTTATTAATGAATTTTATGTATAAATTTTTTAAAATGAGTTTGAAACTGATCGGATGATAAGCAAAAAAGTTGCATACTACCGCTAATTTTCGACATTTCCCGGCCAAATTTTAGTACGCACTTTCAGCATAAGACGAAACTACTGTGAAAAATTCAGGCTTCTAGCTCTTATGGTGTGGGCTGTGCTACAATTGTAAATCAGCCAGTCAGCCCGCATTAACACTTTTATATACATATGGTATATAGATATGTCAGTTGCATTTTTCAAGTCCTTCAAAAAATATTACATAACTATAATATGAGTAGTTAAACAACTTATAAACAGCAGCTAAAGGATTCCATCAAGTTTTTCCATACTTGATAAGCATTGAGTAAAAACTTTTAAAAATGTGTAGTTAAAATCTTTCGTTTCATTCACTGAAAAATTGGAATTAAACAGAAACTGTGTATTTTCTTAAATTTAAAACATGAAAAGTTAATTTAAAGTAGAATTTAACTATAAAAACTTGGTTAAGCAATTTTTTTTAAATACATTTTCAAACTATTAAAGTTGAATCTGCCTCTTAACGTTTATCAGTGGACAAGCAATATATTAATCAAATAAGGCTACAAATTTGAAAAACGATACTTGCTCTTATATACTCTACTAAAATTATAAACAAGTTTTTTGTTAATTTATTTTCTATAAAAAAACTTTATGCAAAGTATGTGCAAATATTTCTTTGAGTGCTCTTTTTTATATTTATTTGTTTAACGTGTCGCAAATGAAGTGAAATTTTAGACTGGCCATTAAAAATGTGTAGCGAATTTGTAGGTACATAAGCTGGTAATTCCATAACACAAGTGCTTAAAGAAGTGTTTATGTAGATGAGCCAACAACAAAACAAAGAAAAACAATAAAAAACAAACAAAATCTCGTGAGTTGTTTTGTGTGTGGCCCAATTAGGTTTTGTGTGTTAGAGTTGGCATCTTAATTTAATTATAATTAACTAATGCTTATTATATAGAAAGAGTAATTTGCATGGACATTCAAGTAATTGCGATGTGTATGTTGACCTGGAAAGGTGCCTGCAAACATGACTGTAGACAGGAAGCCAACAGCAACAACAACAGCAACATTTACACTGATTATGGCCGTAAATCGTCAAAGTTAATATGCAAATTTGATCAGCAATGAAATTGGCAAACAGTTTTGATATTGTTTGTCTAGCTGTGTGTTTGGCTAAGTACATGCACACACACATGCACGTACGTATATGTTAACAATGAAAAGCATGCCAAAACGAACCGACAGGCAGTCTATCAAGACACTCGGGCAAGATTCCAGTTTAGTACAGATCGGCTAATGAGCCGACTAGCGGCGCTACAGTTAAAGCCAGCCAGTTGACATCTAGAGATTCGAGCTGTGAGATACGAGAACAGGCACTTTCTTAGAACAATTCGTTACGTATATGGCTTAAACATAAATCTCACATATTTGCTTAACTTAGTTTATGTTCCTGCTTTGACTAAAGCTAACTAGACGAGTTGTGAGCAGCTGTTGGCAAAGTTGACAAACTGCAAGATACAACAATTATAAAAGGGATCGACTACTAATTACAGGAAGATAATCGTTCAGGCTTTTCAATTTACTTAACATATACTATAGCAGCACTTGAACTTTATTTTAATCAAATTGCATATATGCAAATATTACAAGTTGAGTTATTTTTACAAGCACTTGACAAAATGCGTAACTGAAATTTCTTCCGTAAAGTTATAAATTATATTGGCAGCGGCTAAAAACTTTTGATTATATAATTATAATGTACTTTAAATTACAAATTATTCAAGGTGGGCGCCTGGCGCCAGGCATTAGATTTATGTTTATGTTGACACATTATACATAAGCACATTCAAGTTCAATGTTGTCTAGCAAATTGGCAAAGTCAACGCAACTCGAAGTGAGATACATATACAAATACAAAAAAAACTAGCTGTGCGGGTTTTTTTTATTTCGAAATCAAAATAAACAAAATAAAAAGAACGAAAGAATGATAGTATGTTCTTCTGCTGACATACATATGAAAGAAGTAGGGTTTTCCATCAATCCCATTGACATCTGTCATCGAGTGGCACGCGGTTTTTATCTGTGGCGTTTTATTTTTAAAAGTGGGTTCCTCACCATTATCATTGCCTATATCTGATGGACATTTCAAAGTCGTTGGGCTTAGCTTGTCCGCAAGCACAAAACAACAATACTTATTAATTACTTATCAGTCCACTTAAGACCACTCACCGGGCGTATACGCAATATTTGCACAAACGACCTATCAACAATACCACAAATATCAAACTTTAGAGCCCTTGAGACAAATGTAAATACAATTAAGAATTATAAGTTCTACAAGCGTGCCTATTTATCATTCGCACGAGACGATCGTGCCATGCTTCAAGATGTGTGAGAAAAACCTAATTATTTATATTACAATTACATTAACAATTGCATTAACTTAACCGCGAGCACTCAACTTTAACAATTGCGCCCTGAACTGCAAAACCTAAAAAAACGTAAAGCTTTATCAATGTAAAAGCTTAATTCAGCTTGTTCGTCGTGTGGCAGTTTTGACTGTCATTAACAATAACAAACGAGCTTTCGTTGTAAACAAAACTTATCAAAGCTTTAAGCTGGCATCAGATAGCAAAAGCTTTGCGGAGTAGCTTTAAACAGCAAAGCTCAGCATTGTCAGTTGTAATTATTATGCCTAACGGCTATTTTTAAAACATTTATAAGCTTTCAAGCTTTAATTTATAGCTATAAACTATGTCAAGTTGATATTTGATAAAAATATAAAAATCATATATAAACATGATATGGTTATGGTATAAAACTGTGCCTGGAAGCCACTTGTGATGGATGATTGACAGTTATCAATGCCATTGAATCGGAAAAATCATTCGTTCTAAGCACATTTAAGAATAAAACTAGACTCAAGCTTGCTTGGCTCAGGCCTAGCTACAACTATAGATACTATTTAGAATCAAATCTACATATATTGAACTACTTACAAATACACACACCTATTACATAGGCATCTTGTCAAGCAAGTGCGATGGAGGCTGTCAGAATTTGTGAAACTTTTGGCTCAACTCGTAAGATGCTCTATGAAGCATCAATCAGTTAGTTATTGATTAGGCTCCGTGTCGTGCAGTAGTCAAATACAGAGCAGTTTTCATAATTATCTTTAAGTAACTTTGTTCAATTGCAAGAGCTTCAAGCTTCAACATGGTCAAGAATCGTCGCTTTCAAGATGAAGAAGGTTTGTAGCTGCAAATTTGTTGACTTTAAACACAGTCTTAATGGTTTGAATCTTTTGAATTCTGTTTCAGTTGACATAGTAAATATTAAAAATTTAATAGAATTTTAACGTTGCTCTGTTGCGACTTGTGTGGCATTTATTTGTTCCGCTTCAGTAGAGCTTGGTGACTTGTGCGGTTTGTAATGATCTCTCAAGTCTTTTTAAGATTATCATTGGTGACATGTTTTAACCCAAGTGATAAGAAGCCATCATAAAAGACGAGCCTCCACCTTTTCAATGGCAAAACTGTTCAAATATAGTCTAAAGTGGTTTAAACTTCAGCATGTTTACTCAACCCAGACAAGTTTCTTATCATTTCACCAATCATTTAAGTGTTAAGATGAGGCGCGTGTATAGCTTTTGGGGTGAGAACAAATTAGAATTGGGAAGTGACAATTTGTTGTTAGTTTTGAGGTCTATATTTTGTTGGACTGTAATTTTCCATAAATTTATTTAGCCATTTGGTCAATATTATCGATAGTACATCATTACCAACAAGGCAACTTCTTGAGATAATTCCACTTGAGCACTACGCAAAAGACTCAAAGTCGAAGATGCCAACATGACCTTATTGTGACCTACAATGATTACTAACACATAGGAAGAATTGACAAGTCTCGCTGTCTGCCTGATCAATCACTCATTGATTAAAGCTATATGAATCAAGTTTAAGTTCAATATTACGATTTGTTTATTTGCATTTAGCTAATCGCAATCTATTTCCATTTAATTTCTTTCTAATTATACAGAATATGGACTTGGCGTACGTCATTGGCAAACCTTCCTGTTATTTTTTGCCTTGACCGTGGCATATGCACAACGTGTCAACTTATCTGTGGCCGTTGTGGCCATGACAGATGCAGCAGCAGCTAATCCAGACTTTCCTGTAAGTAAAGGCTAAAATACAGTACTTTGGATTAAGCTAATCCTACTTCTTATATCATTACAGGAATATCATTGGCCGGAAAAGACGAAATCTTTGCTGCTGAGCAGCTTCTTCTGGGGCTATGTGCTTACCCAGGTGCCATCCGGTCAGCTGGCTCGCAAATTTGGTGGCAAGATCACGCTGCTGACAGGATTGGCCATCTGCTCCGTCCTGAATATCCTGACGCCCTTGTTCGCCAAGTGGGGTGGCTGGCAGTTGGTTTGCGCCCTGCGTGTTATGGAGGGTTTATGCCAAGGTGTGGTTTTTCCATCTGTGCATACGCTTATCTCTGCTTGGGTGCCACCAAATGAGCGTCCTGTTTTGGGCACCTGTGCGTATTCAGGCAATCAGTTCGGTACTATTGTCATGCTGGCCACGAGTGGTCTGCTAGCCTCTTCTGCAGCTGGCTGGCCCAGCATCTTTTACATATCCGGTGGTGTTGGCTGCGTTTGGACTATTGTCTTCTTTATATGGGGTGCCAGTTCACCGGCTGAATACAAGAAGATCTCTGTGGAGGAAAGGAAAATGATTGAAATGGCACAGGCTAGCGAAGCTGTGTCGGAGCAGCCCAAGGAGAACATGCACACACCTTGGTTAAGTTTCTTTACCTCACCGGCCTTTATAGCACTCATTGTGGCACACAGCGCCAACAATTGGGGCTTCTGGACGCTGCTCACCGAGATACCCAGCTACATGAAGAACGTTCTGGGCAAGGATATTAAGTCGAATGCGTTACTCTCTGCCCTGCCCTACTTTGCCATGTTCTGTGCATCCTTTGTCTTCTCTGCCATTGCCATGCAACTGAACAAGCGCAACTGCATCTCAACTGTGACCAGCCGGAAGATATTCAACACCATCGGCTTGTGGGTGCCCATGTGTGCTCTCATTGGCCTGGCATATGTGGATAGTGCCCAGAGCAATCTGGCTGTCATTCTGCTTACCATTACCGTGGGATTTAATGGCTCCTGCTATCTTGGCTTTCAGATAAATCATATTGATCTATCGCCCAATTTTGCGGGCATTCTCATGGGCATAACCAATTGTGTGGGTAATATCATGAGCATCATTGCGCCGCTTTTGGTTGGATTTATTGTTACCAATGAGGTGAGTCCTTTATATATAAATGGTCATTCGGAACAGAGATATAATCTTAATTTCTGTCTTTGCAGCACGATGTTGAGCAGTGGCGCATTGTTTTCTTCATTGCCGCTGCCATTTACCTAGTGGGCGGCGGTCTCTTCATCATCTTTGGTCGTGCCAATGTGCAGTCCTGGAACGATCCACCCGCCAAGCCGCGTCGCAACTCCTCATCGCAAGTGGAGTCTCAGCATTAAAGACAAGGAGAGAAAGGGAGAGAGAGAACCGCTAGTCACCTAGTTCACTTTTCCAGCCCACGAGTTGGGTCGGTGACAACTGAAACTGTCAATTTATAGTTCGAGGCAAAGTCGAAGAAGCATCGAATTTGTATTTGTTTTTGTTTTTATATATTGTAAATATAACATTTGAGCTTTAAGTTTTAAGCTTAGTTTGTAGTGCATAGATAAGGCCTTGTTTAATACGTGTGTAAAGACCAAATGACAAAATAAAAGTTAATAAATAAATAAGTTAGCCAAATAATGCATTAAGAAAAAAGAAATCAAAAGGGAGTAATGAATTTATATTGTAGACGCTTGAATGCAAATGCATGGAAATATTAATGTCATAATCAGTTTCTTTACTATTGTTACAATTTTTTAAAGCTATTTTGCATGCTAGTACATGAAACAGAATACAAATATGTATTTATATTTAAAATTAGCATAGTTAGTTGATAAACAAAGCCAATTGTTTGTTTCTGGCGGCAAAGTGCTCGACCGGTAACAAAACTATTGGCTGCCACAAAGGCAGCACAAAATGTATTGCCTACTTTTAGGCACTGATGCGAATTATTCAATTCCAACAAGAAACCAAAGTTGTCCTCGGCGATCCGCTTGATGACTTGTACAGTGCATAGTCATCTCTCAACTCATTTCAATCTAAAGCACCAAGATAGTTAAGTGTATCATGTTTTCAGCTAAATGATAAGAAACCATGACAAAAGACGAGCCTCCAACTTTTCAATGGCAAACTGTAAAAAAGTAGTCCAAAGCGGTTTAATCCTTATCATATTTACTGGAGCCAGACAAGTGTCTTATCTGTTCAACAATCATTTACGTGTTAAGATGAAAAGCGTGCACAGCTTTTGAGATCAAAACAAATAAGGGTTGAGGAGTGGCAACAGTGGCTGTCAATTTGGCGCCAGTTTTGCGGACGTAAGCAAGATAAACCATCTGTATGAATGGAATTTTTTGGGGATTCACGACCCATTAAAGAGACAGAGGCTACTGTTAAACACTAGTAGCTGATTATAGTAGCTTATAAAGTCATTTGGGCTGATAAGGGATGGGTAATCAAATCTAAATCAAATTGCATATTTTATATGTGATAATAAGGAGCTGGTATAATATAATGTTGGTTAGTTTTCTTACTTTTGATGTTATTAAAACGAGCGGGTGATGACAAAGAATATTGTTTTTTTCTTTAAAGAAATGTTGAGTACCTAAAAAGGATATGCAAAACTTTAAAACTAAGCTCGGGGACAAGCAACGTGTACATTTTAAAACGAATTTCGTTATGTGTCTTGATTTTGCAAGTCAACTGTTGATTCTTTTCACAGTGTTTTATAATACTTATAAAATATAGTCTTGTGCATTTTCTAGCTTAAAACTCATTTCATTTTATTTAAGCTATCTAATCAAAATTAAAATTTATATATTTAAATAATTGTCGAGCTCTTACTACTGTCACATTAACCGCAAAGGAGATACTTCAAATTTATAGAGTCGAAAGCCTTGCAAGATGAGCTGTTTTACTTTTTTGTCAGTTAGTTCGAAAAAAGGTTCCGTGGTGTTCGGTAACATAACGCAGATAAATCGTTCTTAAACTGATCTCAGCTGCAATGTCGGACAGCAATAGCATGGCAAAGAATCGTCGCTTTGAAGATGAAGGTCTGATATACAGAAAATGTGTTATAAAACTGTGATACCAATTTACTGATTTAGAACATACGAAATTTAGATCGGAGGCAGATTTAACCGTACAGCAAAACGTTTTAATTAAAATCGTTAAATATTTTCAAATGTGGTACTCAGAGTTTTGAAATAGCAACAAAAAGTTATAATCTTCAACAAGGAAGTCGGATCCCAAGCACAATCAAAATCTGAAGAAAGAAAATATGTTTATACTCTGTTTTCCAAAATGGAAAAAAAGAGTATATTGGGTTTGTGAAATGTCCGTCTGTCCGTCTGTCCGTCCGTCTGTCCGTCTGTCCGTATGAACGCAGGTTTTTTCCACAGTTTTAAAGCTAGAGCAACCAAACTTGGTGTACATGTTGGTATATACCATAGGCAGACAAAGTGTCAAGATTTCCCCCCCACCCCCACCCCTTCCCCCACAAACCGCAAAAATCTATATCTTCTGCAGTTTTGCAGCTGGAGTCACCAAATTTGGCATGAAGACTACTAATGACATTCTTGACCGATCTGTAAAAAAAAAAAAATGCCACGCCCACTACCGCCCCTGCAAATGAGCAAAATCTGTATCTCCTACACCCTTATAGCTAGAAACCCCAAATTTTGCAGTATGAATACTTTTGATCTCATCGATAGTTTGGAGAAAAAAAATTTGGACACGCCCACCCCCGCCCCAGTAAACAGAAAACAGAGTATATCGCAGTCGGGTGAGCCTGACTGCAACGTTCTTACTTGTTTTGATTGGTGTAGAAAATTAGGCTTTAATCGTTAGACGGCTGTCAGATTGTTGTCATAGTTTATTTATCTTAAATTTCTGATTCCGCAGAAACTGACTTTTATGTATTGACCCAAGAAATTGTCTAAAGATAAGAAACTGTCATATAACGAATGAGTAAATTTACTTTTAATAAACAAAATCTGCCTAGGACTACTGTTTAAAAGATTGTAGAGATTTACAAAAACTTGAATCACATAAAAATTATTTATCTTTCGATGGGGGCTCGTCTCTTTCTTCGGTGCTTTTGAGGTTGTTTCCTAAGGCTTCATTTTCGAATATACCATATGTTTTATATCTAATTAAAGGTTCTGGTTATGGTGAACGTCATTTGCAAATGTTTCTGCTCTTTGGTGGACTAATGGTTGGATTTGCCATGCGGGTCAATCTTTCAGTGGCTATTGTGGCAATGACTGAGCTTTCTGTAAGGCAAAATAATCTATGTTTATGCCAGATCTTATCAAATCTAAATATATAGGAATACGATTGGTCGGAGCAGACAAAATCTCTGGTGCTAAGCAGCTTCTTTTGGGGCTATGTGATTACCCAGGTGCCCGCCGGTTTACTGGCACGCAAGTTTGGCCCCAAGGCTACAATCCTAACCGGCATCTCCATCTGTTCCGTGATGAATGTTTTTACGCCTTTCTGCGCCAGTTTCGGAGGTTGGCAGCTGCTCTGCGCCGTGCGCCTACTCGAGGGAGTTTGTCAGGGAGTGCTTTATCCATCATACCATACATTGATCTCCGCTTGGCTGCCACCAAGGGAACGAGGCACATTGAGTATCTGTGCTTACGTAGGTGCGCAGTTCGGTACGATTATAATGTTAGCCACGAGTGGCATGCTTGCCTCCATCGCTGGATGGCCTAGTATTTTCTACATATCTGGTGGAGTTGGTTGTCTGTGGGTAGTGGCTTACTACCTCAGAGGCTCCAGTTCGCCAGCAGATTCCAAGAGTATCTCAGCTGAGGAGAAATCTATGATTCAGCTGGCACAGGACTGCGAGGTTGACATTAAGTCGGCTCAACCCAAGGAGAAAATGCCAACACCCTGGCTAAGTTTCATAACATCACCACCATTCCTGGCACTTACTGCAGCTCATAGCGCTGCTACTTGGAGCTTTTGGACGCTATTGACACAGATTCCCAACTATATGAAGAACGTATTGGATAAGGACATTAAGGCTAATGCACTACTATCCTCACTGCCCTACGCCGCGATGCTTGTGCTTAGCTTTTTCTTTGTCTGGTTGTCCAAGATTTTGCAGAGAAAGGATTCACTCTCACTGTCCTTTAGTCGCAAGTTCTTCAACACGATCGGCCAATATGTTCCCATGGTCCTGCTTATTGCTCTAGGCTATGTTCCAAAGGATAAGGATACGCTTGCTGTGGTGTTACTCTGTCTTACTGTGGGCATTAGCGCTGCTGCTCAGCTGGGTTTTATGATAAATCACATCGATCTATCGCCCAATTTTGCTGGTATCCTTATGGGCATTAGTAATTGCATTGCAAACATTATGAGCATCGTTGGACCACTCTTAGTGGGTATTATAGTGACCGATAATGTAAGTTTTTCATATATTGCTTAAAATTTATTTTATTTTTATTAAGACATATTTATTTCTTTATTATAGCATGATGTTTATCAGTGGCGCATTGTTTTTTTTATTGCCGCTGGTTTCTTGTTGGTGGGCAATGGTCTCTTTGTCATCTTTGGTCAAGCTAACATTCAGAAGTGGAACAATCCCACAGCAAAATCACAATTCAGCTCCGTACCTCAGATGGAGTCACAGGAGAAAGCAGAAAAGTGCTAGTCATTAAACCCAAATCTGTGTTTTAACTTTAGTTTTTATTAAGTTTTATTTGATCAATATATGCATGCAGATCATTAACAATAAATCAAGTAATATACTTTGTTTTAATCGAGATTTTGATGTATCGATGCTGTCAACCCGGCATTTTAGATAGAAATATTAGAGTCACTTAATTCGAGCTGTATTTTCTTTATTTGGGAGAATTTAAGGGGCTGAGTCATTCAAAGGTCCAATGACTTTTGATTTTAGTCAGTCAGGACAATAAGATAGATAGATTTGTTACTTTAAAGTTTGAGCTAATACGATTTTGAGCCTTGATATATCTTCTGGATGCCAAAGAACCTTACAGATTTTGAAAATTTTGTATTCAACTTCAAACCATATTAGATTTAATAATGGCGATTAAACATAACTATCTGATTATAATCAGAGATACACAATACTTAAACTCTATTCTCCATCTGCCGAAAAATCTTCAAGTTTCCCTCACACCTCATTATCTCTCTTATCAAAGTGTAAACATATTCGTGCTGCCTATCTGTTTAGGAGGAAACCAGAATCTGTCTAAAAAATGCACTTATAAGATGCTCTGCCAAATATTTATCATTTAGTTAGCAAACGGGCTTCAAAGCATGCGGTTGTGAATTGTTTTCTTAATCTGAACTACAACTCAATGGCAGGCAGCATCAGTATGGTAAAGAATCGTCGCTTCGAAGATGAAGGTAAGCTCGTTAGAAAGAAATAATGTATCGCGTTTTAAGTTTATCGAATTGTGGTTGTTTTAATTTGTTTTCTTTTACTCAACTCAATAATGTTTGAATTTTGTTTCTTCGTTATAAGATGTCCTTTAAAACTCATCTTATTTCAACATTTTCCGTATTTTTTGACCTTGCTTAAACCACGGACATCCTATTAGAAGCCAGTCATGTTTTTACAATTGTTTAGAAACACAAATCATGGGGGCTATTTATTTGTAATTTATAATACCTTATCTGTTCAGATAGCAGACAGGCATCTGTAGCTTCTATCGTACTTTGTAATAAGCTATCTGCGTCATTCGGCTCAAACTTTGAAGATACCCCCCCAAAAAAAAAGATTCCACTCAGACAAATAGCTTTTATGACTGGCTTTAGAATATTAAGCTATCATCTGCCCAAAAGAACGATGATATTTTTACATATCTTTCATATCTTTTATTTACTTATTTACAGCTAGTGGCTTTGGAGTGCGTCACTTTCAAATGTTTCTACTGTTTTGTGGTCTATCAGTTGGCTTTGCAATGCGTGTTAATCTTTCTGTAGCTGTTGTGGCAATGACCGATGCAGCTTCAACCAATCCTAATTATCCGGTAAGTAAATACGACTGCAAATCAAGACAGTTCTAGTTAATAATATGTCTTTGTCTTATACAGGAGTATCCCATGTCGGAAAAGACGAAATCTTGGGTCTTAAGCAGTTTCTTTTGGGGCTATGTGGCAACCCAGGTGCTTGCAGGCACATTGGCACGCAGATTTGGTGGCAAGGTAACACTCCTAACGGGAGTTTCCATATGCTCCGTGCTGAGTCTTTTGACACCACTTTGCGCCAGCTTAGGTGGTTGGACTTTGATCTGCGGACTACGCTTTGTCGAAGGCTTGTCCCAAGGAGTATTTTTCCCATCGTGCACCACAATAATGGCTGCCTGGTTACCGCCCAAAGAACGTGGTTCCCTGTCCACCTGTGCGTATACTGGTACCCAGTTCGGTACGATTATCATGTTGGCCACAAGTGGTCTGCTTGCCTCCTCACCAGCTGGCTGGCCGAGCATCTTCTACGTATCTGGTGCCTTTGGTATTGTGTGGGTGGTGATTTACTATACCTGGGGTGCCAGTACGCCAAAGGATTCGAAAAGCATTACCGCGGAGGAAATGAAGTTAATTGAAATGGCGCAGGCCAGCGAGCAGACGAAGAACTCACAAGTGCCAAACAATCGACAATCTATACCCTGGCTGAGCTTCTTTACTTCAGGACCCTTCCTGGCTCTTACTGCCGTGCATTGTTCCTCCTCCTGGGGCTATTGGACCTTGCTGACACAGCTGCCGAGCTATATAAATAACGTTCTGGAGAAGGATATTAAGTCTAATGCATTGCTCTCTTCGCTTCCATATGTTGCCAATCTACTGTTAAGCTATCTGTTTGTCTGGATGTCCAAGTGCATGCATCGTAAGGAATCACTTTCGTTATCTTTCAGCCGAAAGTTCTTTAATACCATTGGCCTATATATACCCATGTGTCTACTTGTGGCCATGGGCTATGTGACAAAGGAGCAGGACACTTTAGCCGTGGTGCTTCTCACGCTTACCGTTGGCGTCAATGCTGCCTGTCACCTTGGTTTTCAAATAAATCACATCGATCTGTCGCCCAACTATGCTGGACCTTTAATGGGCATCAGCAATTCCTTAGCTAGTATTATGAGTCTCAGTGCACCACTCTTGGTGGGTGTCATTGTTACCGATAAGGTGGGTCCAAAATACTATATCTTTTGTTTATTACGTAGACTCATATGTTTATTTATATTTGCAGAAAGATGCTCAGCAGTGGCGCATCGTTTTCTTCGTAGCCGCAGCTATTTATCTGGTGGGCAATGGTTTCTTTCTAATCTTCGGACGTGCCAATGTCCAGCCATGGAATGATCCAGCTGTCAAACCAGTTCGCAAATCCACGCCGCAATTGGAGTCTCAAGAAACTGAGCACTGTGATAAATCTTAAACTAGGCAAGATGAAAAGTTCATAAAGAGAACTCAAGGAGTGATCTTTTGACTTTCATTCGTATATTAAGCTATAATCAGACGCGGCTTTTGTAAAAAAATATCAAGCCAAGTTCATGATGTGTATCAAACCTAGGAATTGTATTCTGTAACATTATTCATTATTATACACATTATTAAGTATTGAGTTCATTTAGATTAATTTCTTTGTACATAGAAATAAAATACTGAAATATGCTGGCTTAAATTAAAATAAAAGCGTTATTTCAGTTCGAAATTTGTAATTGTTTCCTATCCAAAATGATTTTGATTAAAAAATATTGTAATGTTTGTTTTAAGAGAAACTCAACCTTGTTTGTTTTTTAACAAGTTTTCAGACTCATTTTTAAAAAAAACTGAAAAGTAGTGTGGATATGGCTTTTGAAATGTCCATCTTTCCATTCGCTAGAGCAAACATAAAAACATGAACTATATAGATGACAAAGCTTGACCAAAAAGCCATTCTGTTTTGACAAAGTTATGGCGGTTTAAAAAACATTTTGAAAATTTTTAAAGGGGGAGGTAAACGCATTTTTTGACCAAAACAACATTTTTAATGGAAATCGGTTCAATGTTGACAAAGTTATGTCAGTTTGAAAAAAAAAGTTTTCGAAATTGTGTAAAAGGGTTGGTACGCCCATTTTTCGTAGCAAAATAGACAAATAAGACTAAGAAGCTGCAACTCAAGTATCCCCAACCTTCGGTCTGGTGAAATACATATATGAATTTAATAATACTAAGCATAAAGGCAAAGTCATCGCTTTGCAATAATGTTGTGTAAATACTTGTGTGAATTTTTTCTTATTTTACCAGCCCCTCACAGTATCTTATCATAATATAAATATGCTTATGTATCTAAGCCGATTTATTCAAATACAAACACAGAAGCTGTCAGGATTTGTAGCATTGAAGTGCTTGAAAGATGCTCAAACTCATAGCCATCAGCTAGTTAGTGAAAAGATCTCGTGGAGTGCACACAGTACTATCCTCATTCACGGATTGAGTTAGCAAGAATAAACAGCATCAACATGGTGAAGAATCGTCGCTTTGAAGATAAGGGCAAGTACTATCTTATAAGGGAGTATATAAAGATATACGTTTGTTTTACTGATGAGAAGAGATTGTAATTTTCAAAAGCCCTTCAAGGATTCAGTTTCTTTGAAATAGGGTAAGGATGTATATATCCTTAGGTCTTAAACAGTATTAATGTCAGTTCATATATACTGATATCTGATGACTTTCAAGTGCGTTATATACTTAAGTAGTATTTTTGAGATATGCGTTAAGAAGTAGGTCATTGAAAAAGTATTGAAGACTACTTATCTAACTTTATCAACACAGGTAGCTAAAAACAGATCTAAAGTTAAGATTAGTTGATCTTTTTGTAATGCTTACAACTATTTTTATAATTATTTAGGTCCTGGATTTGGCGTACGTCACTTGCAAATATTCCTGCTCTTTTGCGCTTTGACTGTGGGATTTGCAATGCGAGTCAACCTTTCTGTGGCAATTGTGGCAATGACCGAATTTCCCGTAAGCAGCAAGTTAATTAACTTCAGGATAAAAATACTAACAGCTGTTAATATATATTAAACATTTAGGAATTTAACTGGTCGGAGAAGATCAAATCTTTGGTGCTCAGTAGCTTCTTTTGGGGATATGTGATTACCCAGGTGCCTGCCGGTCTACTCGCACGCAAGTTTGGTGGTAAAGTGACAATCCTATCTGGTTTGAGCATTTGCTCCGTGTTAACCGTTTTGACACCACTGTGCGTCAGACTAGGAGGCTGGAAGCTGCTCTGCGCTGTGCGCCTGCTTGAAGGAATATGTCAAGGATTACTTTTCCCCTCAAGCCATACTGTGATTTCGGCTTGGGTCCTGCCCAAGGAAAGAGCTTCGATGGGCAACTTTACGTATGCTGGCAATACTTTTGGAACAGTCGTCATGTTGGCATCTAGTGGCCTGCTTGTATCTTTGGGTGGCTGGTCCTGCATTTTCTACACATCTGGCGCAGTTGGATGTATTTGGTCTGTTTTATACTTCATGCTTGGAGCCAGTTCGCCAGCGGATTCAAGAACCATATCCGCAGAGGAAAAGGAACTAATACAAATGGAGCAGGCCAAAGAGCGGTCTGCTCATGCAGAGGAGCCCAACTATAGTCAGAGCACTCCCTGGCTGAGCATCTTGACCTCACCTGCCGTCCTGTCGCTGATTGCTGTCCAATCCGCGTATGCCTATGGCTTTTATACGTTGCTGACACAGATTCCCAGTTATATGAAGTACGTTCTGAACAAGGATATAAAGGCTAATGCACTGCTCTCCTCGCTACCGTACATTGCAATGATTTCGCTCAGCTTCGTCTTTGCCTGGCTGTCCAAGATAATGCAGAAGAAGTATCCAAATTCTCTCACATTCAATCGCAAGTTTTTCAACACGATTGGCACTTGGGGTGCCATGTGCCTGTTGATTATGCTAGGATATGTGCCTCCAAAGATGGATATCCTGGCCGTTGTGCTGCTTACACTCACCGTGGGTATAGGCTCTGCCAGCCACGTGGGTTTCTTAATAAATCATATTGATTTATCGCCCAATTTTGCTGGTATCTTAATGGGCATTTGCAATTGCATTGCCAATATGATGAGTCTACTGGCTCCTCTGCTAGTGGGTGTATTTGTAACCAATAAGGTGAGTCACATCTAGTTGACTTTGTTTTCAAATTCTTATTATTTATATTGTTTTGCAGCACGATGCTAATCAGTGGCGCTTGGTCTTCTTTCTTGCCGCTGGTGTTTATTTTATAGGCAATGGCCTTTTCCTTATCTTCGGCCGAACCAATGTGCAGCCTTGGAACGATCCATCCGCCAAGCATCGTCGCAACTCCACGCCTCAAGTTGAGGCACAGAAACAGTGAAAACTGGCAAAGAGTGGTCAAATCGACTTGGCACAGATGCTTATTTTTGCAGCAGACAATACCTACATCTGTCATAATCAACCGGATCGCTTCACTTTTTAATATTTTCATCATGTTTTTGCCTCACTTAGCTTTTTACAATTATATCAAAATTAAAAAAAAAAATTTATACAAAAGATGACGTTTTCTATTTTTCTAGTTAACATGGTTATTATTCTCATACTTCTCTGTAATTAACAAGTAAGAATGCTCTAGTCGATCCCATTTTTAATGGGCAGTACTTATTACGCCTAACTCAAAAACACTTTATTTGAACATTACAACATATCATTATCCAAAGCTACTCCAGTTTAACGTCCTGACAAGATAAATATTGTTATTAAAAAGAGGAAGAAAATGAGAAGACATGCGACTAAACCCGATATAATCCGCAGACCACACACAGGCTTTTCTTAAAGTCATTTTAAATAACAATTCTTAAAATTTCATTTTACCTCAAAAGTAACAATGCATTTGAAGTGTAGCATACTTTCGGGCTGGCCCTGAAAAGCAACACGTTTGTAAATAGTATTGCCCCACGATGAGGGCACAATGTTATGGCTCTGTTATAGTGTGCTGTTAACGTGTTAAAAACACTGTTAACGATAACAGCAGCTGATGATTTGCAAGTTTTATATGGATTTTGCGGAATTCTATGGATATGGGGATAGCTTATGCATAAAAACATGAATTATGAAAAGGAAATTTCATGTTCTAATTTTGATTTTTGTCAAAATCATAAAATCGACTCTCTTAACGCTGCAATGGAGCTGTTTGTAAAACCAGGCAAGAAAAGATTTTGAATACTAATCTTAAGATGAAATGGCTATCAAATCAGTAATATATATGTTTATTCCATTACTTGTGTAGGTACAGTTTTCTTAGAAGTGACTAGTCTAATAGTAAATGTGGAATGTCAATTTAATCACATGAATATGGGTATTAAAGTTCATTTGTCGTTCACAATTTTTGGTGCGAAAAAGTTAAGCCCCTCTTTTTACGCCTTTGTTATAATATGGTTACGAACTTGCCCGCATTTAAAGCGATTGGTAGAACTGGAAGTGGTTGTGATCGTGTGCGGCGAACCTGTTGATAAGCACAATTTGAATATACATACATACTACATATGTACATATGTGCATATGTACAAGCACGCGATATGGACCGTATATTTACTTAAACACATACATATACATATAGTACATACTTGTGTACATGCTATATACTTCGTGATACGAAATAAATATTTTCGATTATGAAATGCTGTCATATAGAAATTATAATATGAACATTTCAAATCGAATCGCAAATAAGAAAAGAGCTTCCGCTTGTGGAACACAAAACAAGGATGTAAATGATTTGTGTGTGTGTGTGTTTTAAGGATTTCAAAGAATTTCACAACTTTTTGGGCAGTTTCCATTTGGGGCACGGCACGTGCTTAAAAGATGAAACGAGGCAAACGTCAAGCGGGTAGATAGCGCAAGGCATGCTTGCCTTTGTTTGGAGCAACTAAAAAGTTCCCCAAAAGCGAAAAGATAATGAAATCCATTAAATACGAATTTTAAAGCAGTTATTTATACGAATTTCAGTCAACTCAAGCGAGACACGCGCACACACAGAGCGGCACGACGAGGCGCAAGATGTTATCAACTCCACAGTGCAAATAATAAGGCACTTGTCATATCAGCTGACGCCCCTGGCGCCTCCGACACCGGCACCAACACTTGAGTAGCTGCCATAGAATCGGGTTCTGTTTTATAGTTTTAGTTGGCTGCGGGGTGGCTAGGAGGGCAGCTGCGGTACAATGGGCCCGAATGGCACAATATCTGATTCCGAAGTATGCCATGAATCAAGGTTTATGGGCGCCAATAGCGTCAGTGGTGAAATCGTTATTGGCTTGGGGCGCCTGTTGCGCTCCTCTCTGCATCCTCTCCACCTCCTTACCTTTCCCTCTCTCTGTGTCTCACTGTCGTACTGTGTTCCAGGCTTTATGTTTACGTCATTTCACAGGCATTATATATGTAGCATGTGTGTTTGTATGTACGACGAGTATCGAATTTTGCAAATCATTTTGTCATGCGAGCAAAGAGCTACAACGAAACCAAATAAAACATAAAGCTCTCGTGTGGGGGCATATTGTTGGTTGTATAGTCAGCAGTGGTAGGGTAGGGCGGGGGCACAGGAGGGGACACACTGTCAGCGTCGGCCGAGAGCCGATTACTTTTGTACACTTGCGCATCACGTGAACGTGGAAGTCGTCGGCTGTGCGCCGAGCCGAACGTGTGAGAAACGTGATCAAAGATCAGACACAAAGAGAGTGAGAGAGTGCAAGAGCGCACACGCACACAAACACCAATCAGAGAGTGTGAGAGGTGGGAGAGTGGGTGCGCCACGTCTGTGTGTGAGTGTGTTTTGCATATGTGTGTGTGTAAAAATGGCAACAAATTAACATGACGCGGCGCCAAAGATGTTGTTGTTGCCGGCAAAGCGTTGACGCTGTTGCCTTTGCTGCTCTCCCTCTCTATCTCTTTCTCTCTCTCTGACTCTTTGCGTTCATTCAAACCCCTCTTCCTCTTCGGTCACCCGCACGCTCTCTTTGTCGCTAAGGTTATCGCAAATTATTTTTGCAAAAATTCAATGCTATTTAATTTCTTCTCGCTGTTTTTAATATTATTAAAAATACTTATTAATTCTTTATTTATATATTTCATATTATTCTTTGATAATAAATTTATTATTACCTAAGCATGTTGCAACCAAAAAGCAAATACTAGATGGACCACATAATCTTTTTGTTTTATCATTTTGTGTCTAGTCATGATGCTTGAGATTTTTTTATGAATTAAGTTTCTTTGTGGCAAACTTTAACTTTACGATCTTTTAGTATAACTGTCTACGAGTACAAATTCTATTATGTAAATATTTAAATATGTAGGTACAATATAACTTTGTACCTGGTAGCTCTTCGTTGGTGCCGTGTTGTATGATGTCACAGTGATAAGTCCAGAGGCGTGGCTGTCGCAGTACACTGAAAAAAAGGAATAATATAATTAAAACGCGGATTTCATTCGATGCATATTTAACATTCCTTACTTTGATAAAGCTATAAATATGATCGATCTTGGTTCGTAGTAAAACGAAAGTTTACTTTAAATGAGAACTTGAACAAAACAATTTTTAGAATTGGTTCTTTTTTTAATTGAAATATGCACACTTTTTGTTTACGATTAAACTACAGTCAAAGGTGGGCACATTTAGATTAAATCAAAAAACAAACAATATTTTAGTTGAATGAGATTCATATTTCATTGAAAGTGAAATTACTAACTGTTTTTGCTCAGTGTTAAAAGGTCCGAGGTACAAGGTAACATACCAAGTCCGAAACGCAGACACAATGTTCAGATTTACAATTCCCCGAATTACTGTCATATAATTGGGGGTCTTAGATAAGACTGCAGCACGGCCCCATCTAATCGTGGAGTTTGCCAAGTGACTAAGTTAACAGCATAGATTCAAAGCCAATGCAGCTGTTACTCACGTTTTGATAACAAATGTGACGAAAATAGCATTACAGAGTTCTTAGTGAAATAATCACGAGTGATTATCTTTCTCTTAGATATTTTTGCTTTTGGCACTTTTGTCTGTCCAAATCGGAAGCTTTATTGCGAATGTGTTTGCTGTGTTCACAACTTGGCAAAATTTTACAAAAAAAAAAACATATAAACAGGAAAATACGACTAAAAGGCGGCACCAGAAAATCGAACCATATATACTCTGTGATATCATAAATCTTTAGTTTTTCTATATTATAGCAAGTACTGTAAAATTTGTATATAGTGCATGTTCCATATAAATACTATTTATATATAAATTATTGCCTATTTTTATTATCATGCCTGTCGCGGTTTTCACTTTCTCAATATTTTTCAGAACTGAAATTCCTTTTTGTATTCAAAATTTTCCTTTTGCTGTTTATTTAATAAATTTAATCCTTTCACAATGTCAAGTTTTTGCAATCCACGATGAAAATCAAGTGAATTCAATCCGCAAAGTATTTTTAAAAGTGGTAATGGTATTATTTAAGGAAAATTCACTTTCGCAATATCTTATTGGAGGTGGAAATGATCTTTATTATAACTTATTTAAACTTGTAGCATTATTTCTAATAAAATGTGTTAATGAAATACTATTTCAATGTCTTCCTTCCTTTTTCAATAGAATTGTCGACATTAAAGTTCATATAATATGTAGTTGTTAAGTTAAATTTAACTAAAAGGTAAGGAACACATACAATTTTCTTATTAACAATATAAGTTTTACAACATTTTCAAAATATTTTTGAAAACTTGTTGGACGTGATTACATCGTCGTTTACAGAATAAAAGTCTATCCGTTGAATGAAATGTTGTTGTACTCGGTTTGTGAGTGTATTTCAAATGTGAAAAATCAAGTGTCTGCACGAGCAGTAAAAATGAAAATCTTTATTTTAAGAATGTACGTGCCGCGTGAGCTGTCCAACACTTACGCCCACACAATGCTGCTCAGAATGTCGCGGCAAGGAGGTCAGATAGAAGAGGGGAAAGCTAAGCAATGAAAAACTGAGAACGCGAAAAGTTGTGCGGCTTTCCCAACTGCATTGGCAATTAAAATGATTTTTATAGGAAAATTGCGGAAAATGAAAATGATGTTTGACAGTCTGCCAGATGCTGGCAAAGCGAGGGCAACAACAAAACAACAAAAACATTGACGCATTGCGAGACAAGTCCATCAATGGGGATTGAATTCAAAATAATTGGGCGTGTCAGGTGCTAAGTGTAATGTATGGGTCAGCTACATTTGATCTAAACTTAGCGAAATTTTTCCATGCACATTTTGTGAATGCTAATTTATGTCAATTGAGCTATCTCAATTGATAGCATACAATTCAATTAGTTGCTGACAAGATACATTTGATACTTGTAGATTGGCAAATATATGCGAATGCAATTTACACAAATATCTCATAAATATTTTGGGCGCCTTAAAGCATTTATTTAACATTGTCACAAAGCATCTAACTGGCAAGGCAGCTGAATTCAATTAAAAAAAAAAACAAAAAAAAAAAACAATTCCTGCCACCTGCCCCTAAATAAATAGGTTTGCCTAGACTTTAGGCCAGATTAACACCTGTTGTGGCATCTGGAAATTTACCAACAAAGGAGCTACGATCCGAAACGAACTCATATGATGCCCACTGTGACACATTTTAAGTGGAAAAAAATTAAGTTTATTTTTTTTTGTGTTTTCCTAGACTGTTAGCTCTGCATATAATTTGTTACACTTGGCGTATACGTAACGTCTTGCCCAACTGTTTGTATTTTGTATCATAATGGCAAAAAACACAAATTGGCAGCACATGCACTTGACATTGCCTGTAAAATTCCATCAGTTGACTGCTTGTATAACTAGCTGTAACTGTATTTGTGAAAGTATCTGTATCCATGCAAGTATCTGTATCTAGTATAAGCTTGTATCTATTCTGATATATACAACATTTTCATATCAATGTCAGACTAACAAGCTGCATTTTAATTGCTGCTGTGTCTTTGTGCAACCGCCTGACTCCTTTCTTCTCTCTTTTCTCTGACCCTGCCTCCCTTTTCCAGTTCGCACATCCGTTACGCCGGCTACGTTGACGTCAAGCAAACTGTTGACGAGCTGCTCGCTGTTTGCCATTTGTCAAATGTCGCGTTGATAAGCATTTTGATAGTGCAGCAAGCACACAGAGATTTATATATTTTTGTCCAGTTTTTAGGGACATTTTTTGGAGGCAATGATGGGCGTGACGCATCCATATGTGCGATAAGATTTCCATGATTCGATTGATTGAACTGCCTGTCTACTGTCACATTGCCCCCGACGACTCTTTGGCTATGCCGCATGACACCTTGGCGAGCTTCAAGTGACAGATTAAAGTACTTTACTCAATTCAAGCCACCTTTGGCAGCTATTTATAAGTTGTGTGTGTTCAAAAGTAATAATTCATAAAGCGTGTCCCTTGACAGTTAATTCTTTTTATTGGGTTTTGAAGTGGGCAGCTGTAGATGCCCAGCAAGATAAGCGTTATGGATTGAGTAGCAGCAATTAAAATTAACTAAAATCCAGCAAATCCCAGCTATATTTAAATGCACATTAACTGATAAAAAAAAAGAAACCTTCGAGCACTTCAAATCAGTGCGAACGTGCCAAAAAAACGTGTGCCAATTTGAACTGATTTGGTAAAAAACGGGACCGGGGCCTTATCAGCTGCCTGCCTCCCAAACCCTGCTAAGATATGGCCGAAATTGGAATGCCTAACGTTTAATAAAACGTTCGCTCTTCAAGAGCTGTCTTATTGGTTGTTTTATTTGAAATCACAATCAGAATTTTGCCAGCGATAGAAACAAAAAAAAATTGAAAAGCCTCAATTGATAAGCACAAATATAATTTGTATAAATATTTTGTTATTGTACAAAAATATATATTATTGATAACTAAACAGACTTTGAGTTTCAATTGAGTTTCTTAATTAATTAAGTTTTTTTTTTGTTTTTCTGGGAGGATGGAGGAGACCTGTTGTCTGATTTCAAATGAAATTGCATACATCAGGGCCAACAGGCTGCCAAATTATGAGTTATGGATTGTGTAAGCTTCGACTTTAGGCAATTTGATTACAATAATAGATTGTTAGACACTATTACAACTGTCAAATTGGTGAGTTATGTCATGTACTTGAAAGACGGAGAGTTCTAGAGAAAAACTGAATTTATATATGTATGTTTGTGTATTAGTTTATCAGCAGCTGCTGTTTGACCTCGAAAAAAGGCTGCAGCTTATCAGCTGAGGCCAAAAACTTCAAACAAAGCATATATGCAAATTAGTTCAAGCCAAATTCCAAATGTATCTGACGGATACGAGCTGAGGAAAGAGAGAGTCCAAAAGGGATGTGACTAATGACGGTTTTACAATTTATAAGGTTTTTAAGGCTGATTTCGAAATACTCGGAAAATAACCAAAAAGCAATAAATGTAACTAAACAATGAGTGGGAGAAAGAGAGAGAGAGTGAAAGAGCGAGAGAGGAGAGAGAGGAGAGTAGAGTGCAAACTACTTGGAACTGATAACTCGTTGTTGTCGTTGTCGTTGTCGCTGTGTGTTGGCGTTGTTTACATATTGGCCGGCAAATTAAAGAGCGCAGAGAGTGCACACACACAGACATATAGCAGCTGGCTAAGTGTGTGTGTGTGTGTGTGTGTTTGCGTTGCCAGCGTGTTCGGGTTTTAACTGATAGCAAAAGCAACAACCAAATGAAAATGGAATTCACGCGATACACACATGTGTGTGCCACAACAACAACAGCAACAAAAGTGACAGCTACTTCGACGGCGACAACGGACGTCGACTGCGAACTCTCTCGACGCGTCGACGCGTCGACGCTTCGACCAGCCAACTGAGCGCGCTGCAGCAGCAGCGATCAGCCCGAAGCGAGCGAGCTGAGCGAGGCGATCATATTTATAAAAGAATCGCCGCGGCAAGTATTTCAAGCAGTCGCAATCGCTCGCTAGAACAAACTAAAACCCCCAAATATATAATTTTCCAACACAAAACGCGTAACACATACATACGCTACTAACTGTATTTGAGTACGCTGAGTTTTTTGTATCCGTGAAATACGTACAACAATTGACATCGTGTGAGACGCGTTCGACTTTAATATTGTAATTTATGCGACATTCAATTTGAATACGCTTACAACAATTCGAGCAATAAAAGCCAACGCGACTTTACGCCCAAGACTTCACCTTCAGCTAGGTCTCCGTCTCCGTCTGCTACTGCGTCTGCGTCTGCGTCCTCGTCTACGTCTGTATCTGCTCCGTAACCGTTTGTCGTGTCGTGCACATGTGCTTCAGCTTAATGTCGGAACACGTTGTGTGAAAATCAAATCAAATACAATTCCAAAGCGACTGAAGCACAAAGAGAGCGAAACAGATCGAGATTTGAATTCAAAAATCGACAAGCTACAAACCCGCGCCGCACACATGACCACCACTTTGAATATGGTGAAAACTGGGAAATACGCCAATGGTATGTAAACGAAAATGGAACTCTTTTTTTTTGTGTTTTTTCTTTTGTTATAAATAGCGCTGTTATCGCAGCAACCAAAACTATCTCAAGCTATTCCAAGTTGTCGCAACAAAGTGCACGTGTCTTTCTGTGTTTATGTAAGCCGTTTGCTGAGTGCAATTCTCAAATTGTCAATTGTTAGAAAACAGAACTATGCTTGTTGCCGGAAATAAGTCGATTGGGAGCAGCAGCACCCCCTCCCTAAAAGCACTACAATAGCACTCGCTACAGAGCAGCGGCTTTTGCATGCATATATACATTTATATATGTATATATGTATATATAGAAGTATTCAACTGAACAGCCGCAATTGCATTTATTATAATGCCTTATAAAGCAAATGAAGCGAACGTTAATTGCATTTGAAGTTGAGACAGTTTGAAATACTATATGGCTAAAAACAGTAAATATTTGTCACTTGCAAACAATAATTGACACTTTTGCACTATATAGTCCATATAAATAGACACCAAAATAATTGTAATATGCAATTAAAAAACGAAAAAAAAAACTCTCTTTAAATAAAATAAAATATCACGAAATTAATTTGAATTTTATACGTTTTTTGGCTGATATATAAATTTTTAGCACGCTCAACGAAAATGATAAAAATAAACAAAATATAAAATAGAATAGAATGGCAGAGAATGCTTGGCTAAGGCGGGTTAAGGGGGGCGATTCGAACAGAGCAACAAATTTTTCAGACACAGTCTCTTTTTTTATATTATTTAATGTTGTATGTGTGTTTTCTTATTTTATTTGTTCAAGAGTCGCAATTTTTAGTTGAACGTGAAAAGCTAAACGAGTGCCAATGAAAATGACAAATTTAAATTAGTATAGAAAAGACTTAAAGTATATCAAGTGAGTTATTTGAGCTACGAGAGGTGAAGAGGTAAAGAGAGAGAGAGAGTGTAAAAATAAATATTGTAATTAAAATTTAGAGCTGATAAGCAAAAGTTTCAAAAGAAACAAACAGCAGCCCATTGTAAGTCACTTTGATGGGTATTACGAGAGTATTACGAGAGTTTTTCACGTATTCCATGAGTGCTATACATAAGGTCTGTCATCGATGAATCGCAGTTAGCTATAATTATCTAATCAGATAGACAGACATGCTATATATATATATATATACATTTAGTATGTAGGTTTGTGGGTGTGTATATATATACCAATATTGTTAAGATTTGTTGTTGTTATTGTTCCATTTTATCGTGCTCGTTATAGCGGTACAGTTATGGCCGTTATCGGTTATCAGCACATTTGCACTTCAGGTCGATTTTTGTTGTGCTTTAGTTTTTTTTTTTAGTGTTATGTCCTTCGCTGGAACCCAATTATCGCATGACCATGAGCTTTAGGGGAGAACCTGCTCTATTTTTGTACACACATAGTACTCTATATAGATCATTAGAGTCCATACACTTCGATTGTCCAGATTGGCAATCAATCAAAAAATCAACTTTCATAGTAGCCCATAAATGTTTATTGATGATATTGCTGGAAATTTGTACGATTCCATTTATGGAACATACAAACTTAATTGCTTCAAATGCTTACAAATTTTTTCTTTCTTTCTTGCTATTTTTTTGCACTTTTACTCATTTTTATTATACAAGAGTATAAATTAACATTTAAATAAGGTGTGGAGGGGCAAGAGAGACCAGTCACAAGCTATACTTAAAAAAACCACAATCATTCAGCAATATATGGATCATAAACTGTAAAGTCTTGAAAAAGAGGGGCTAACAATAAAAAGCAACAAGAAATACAATCATTGCGCAAATAAATCGAAAAACGTGTCAGATAAAGAGTTCCACAACAAAGTGATTCAGTTTAATAAACAGAGAGAGGTAGAGCGGGTGACAAAGAGAGACAGGGCAAGTTAAAGAGACAGAGAGAGAGCGAGAGACAAAGAGCATTGGAATGGAAATTGGCAAAGTCTCAAAGTTCAAGCGACGCTAACGTCATCGAATATTTCGGCTCCACAATTGTTAATTGTTAATTATTGAGTTAAATTAATAATTATTAATAAACGTTGTTTTAAATTGGCATTGGCTGCTTTGGAAAACTCAACTCGGGAGTTCATTAGACTTGCAATACCTTGTAAGGCCTCAGCGCAAGGTTGCAACTAACAACAACAAAAATAAAATAAAATGAAAATATTGTTGTGCAACACAACAATTTTTGCGAATTTAGTTGTTTGCAACAACAGCTGCAGCAAGAACTAAGCCTAAGCCATTTATGGTGAGTCCAAGTCTAAAAATAAAATGTGCCCACAAAGCCGAGATCGAGATCGACATCGAGTTCGAGCAGCGATCAACGAGCAGCGATCAGCGAGCAGCGATCAGCGAGCCACATGAAATTCCCCGTTCCGAACAGGCCAACAGCTGTAGCTGCTTATGTCCGTCCATATGGCCGGCCATTCTTCCGTCCGAACCGTCTGTCCGTTCGTCCAAATGTCCGTCTGTGCCAATAAACTGCACATGGCTTTCGCAGCGACGGAGAGATCGTCGTCACGTGCGGCTGCCTGGGTCTGCCGATCGAACGTTACGAGGCAAGCAACCAGGTAGGAGCTGCAAATGAGGAGGGTGTGCAGAGGCATGAGGTAGTCGCATGGAGGTACTACCACTTCAACTGTATGTGTGTGTGTATTGGTAGCTGCTGCTGCTGCTGCTGCTGCTTCATGCTGCTGGTACAGCACCGTCTGCCGATTTGTTGCATTTCATTGAGACGCACGTCGCACACGAGTGGGCGTTCTGTGTGTGCGCTGCCACAACAAGATTTTGACACAGTGTTTTATAAATAAACGCGCCCCACATACATGTGCGAAAGAGAGAGCGAGTGTGAGTGTGCAAGCGGGAGAGTGAGAGAGAGTGCGAGAGAGAGCGCCACACGCTGCTTACCTTGTTTTCTGAGAGCTAATAGCTTTAAAGCACTTACAGCACATTTTATGTTCGTTCAATCTCTACTCTATGCAATTAGTATGTATAGGGTATTCCTGGTTGCTGACTTGATGAGTTTTATTTTTTTGTTATATTCCAAAAAACAACACTTTAGCAGCTCTTTTTTCACGACCCCCAAATTTAAGCTGAGCTGTTTAGTTTCGTGTTGCCAGAAATATAAATTTATGTTTTACAAAATTTGCTGAGCTAACTCTTTTTCTTCAAATTGGCA
The DNA here is from genome assembly GCA_949708635.1 of Hirtodrosophila cameraria. NCBI lineage: Eukaryota > Metazoa > Arthropoda > Insecta > Diptera > Drosophilidae > Hirtodrosophila > Hirtodrosophila cameraria. Next base: position 13,212,305 of record OX453089.1, on the reverse strand, counting down.
TGAAACCATTTAACAATTTGTATACCACAAAATTTAACGATTTACAAGCTTGACTTCTGAAAAACTTCATTCATTTTGCATAACAAAATATAACTCTGAAAAGCGATTTCTTTTTCTGTTCAGCGTTGATTAAACAACATGCCATTTGTTTGAATACTTTGAGCTTGTATTTCATTTCAAACAACGGAAAATGAACTGGTTTGTTAGGTAACTGTTGAAAATTGACCTACTCCTTGACTCATTTCTCTATCTTGAATACTCTAGAAGTATTTACAAACATGAGCTGTTGAAATCGTATCTATCATAACATCGACATCAGTTGTGTTTACAAATAAAACTGCATAGATTTTTGCAAGTCACCAACTCATCGACTTAACTCTTTATAACCCTACATTTTAAATGAAGGAACATACTTTAATAATGAAGAAAATCTTACTAAAACTGTGTTTGTGGAATACCTGTCTAACTAATCTTGAACTCCCTTTGTGCCTCTTGCAGACAAGATCATTGGCGTGCGGCATATACAATGCATCATGTGCTTCTTTTGCCTTTCCCTGGCCTATGCGTGGCGAGTGAATCTCAGTGTGGCACTGGTTGCCATGACGGAGAATCCAAACACAACGCTAAACGAGAATGTAACTGACGATAGCATGGAGAATACGCACGACATTGAGGTAAGTGCCACACACACACACACACAATGTTGCCACAACAGTCTGTTGCATTATATTCCATATCTTCTTTTGCAGTATTATTCATTTACGGGGCCTGAGAAATCCCTAATGCTGAGCAGTTTCTTCTGGGGTTATATTGTCACCCAAGTGCCTGGTGGCTATATCGCACAGCGCTATGGAGCCAAGATGCTGCTGCTTGTTGGACTGACAGCCTGTGCCATTCTGACGCTATTGACGCCGCTGTCCATCAAGCTGGGTGGCTGGCAGCTGCTGGTTGTGGTACGCGTGCTGCAGGGTTTGACCCAGGGTGCAGTGCATCCGGCAACGCATGCGCTGTTGTCCAAGTGGGCACCAGCCAGCGAACGTGGCTTGTTGGCCACCATTTGCTATTCGGGCGCACAATTTGGCACTATTATCATGCTGGCCACGAGTGGTTATATTGCAGACTCGTTTGTTGGCTGGCCCGGCATCTTCTATTGCGGTGGCGCCTGTGGCTTTGTCTGGGTCATCTTCTGGTGGCTGTTCTCGGCGAGCTCGCCCGAAAAGCATCGCAGCATAACGCGCGAGGAGCTGAAATTTATTGAGGAATCGCGCACCGAAACCAAAATGCAGGATTCACATAAAATGGCACCTACGCCTTGGGCGGCCATCTTTAGCTCGATGCCATTCCTGTCGCTACTCATTGTCCACTGCACGCATATGTTTGGCTTTTGGACGCTGCTTACTCAAATTCCAACCTTCCTGAAGAACATCTATGACATCGATATCAAGTCCAGTGCGCTGCTCTCTTCACTGCCCTACACGGTCATGATGGTGCTCAGTTTCTTCTTTGTCTGGCTCTCCAAGGTGCTGGAGAAGAACAAATCCTTTTCATTAAACTTCAATCGCAAGTTCTTCAACACTGTGGGCCATTGGATTCCCATGTGCTCACTCATTGGACTTGGCTATGTGCCCCGAGAGAATGAAACCCTTGCCGTTGTCCTGCTCACCCTTACCGTGGGCATTAGTGCTGCCACCTACCTGGGCTTCCAGGTGAATCACATTGATCTATCACCCAACTATGCGGGTACCTTGATGGGCATTACGAATGGAGCTGCCAATATTATGAGCGCACTGGCGCCTCTGGCTGTGGGCATGATTGTTAAAGATAAAGAACAGGTAAGTCTTACAGCACTGAGTGTTTATTTTAACTGTTAGTTAATTGATTTAAATTTTTATCAATATTTTAGAAAGATGTAAATGAATGGCGTACGGTGTTTTTCGTGGCTGCCTTCTTCTATTTCATTGGCAATCTGTTGTTTGTGGTATTTGGACGCACTGAAACTCAGTGGTGGGATTCCCCGGAGGTCGTCGATGAGGATAGTTTGGAGGCGGGCGTGCCACTGGCGCTTAAGAGCCCTTGTCCAGCAAGTCCTAACTCTAACCCAAATCGCAGACCTTAAAGTCCCTGACTAAAGACTTTTTCATGCATGTTGACTAATTTTCTAGAATTTCTTTCATTGGAAATGAAATTCAAAAGAAAAGCATGAAATTGTCATAGTTGTTGTTTCTTGCATTAAGTTCTAGTTATATACATTTAAGTTATTAGTTCTAATTAGTTGTTAATTGCATGTCAAGAAAAAAGGACAAGAGCTGAAATTGCCATAATGACGTCAATCGCGTGCTTCCATTAGCGATATTAAAAAAAAAAACATATGATAATTGTTTAGTTTGTAGGCAGCATAAATTATTATTTGCAGTATTTTTCCATTATGTACATAAAATATAGTTACACACATATATTAAATACATAATTATGTAAAACACTTGAGCATTGCATAAAAGAAAAGGTTTATAAATAATAGCATAAGTAACTTAATAACGCTGCTCTAGTAATTGTTATGTTTTAAAGTGAAACTAAACCTTAACTACCTTAGGCCACTAGTAAATTAGTTAAATTAGTAATAAACAAAACAACCAACTTGTGATGTATGAAAAAAGAAATGAACTAAAAAAAGGCAGAAAAGAAGACATATAAGACAATATAAAGCTGGCTTCATAAGCTGGCCACAGATTTGTGCACAAATCAACTTGAAATTTAACGGTGTTTTTATTTGAGTACTTTTTGAACTTGACTACCATTTGAGTAACTGTATCGATGCCAATCGATAAGCAAAACTTTGGTCGGCAGAAACTATCGGACAGCAAACACAGCAGCTAGCAAGGTTGCCACATCTTGTAAGATTTTTTGCAGTGTTGGTACATTACTTATTCGTTGGTACACTTTTGGTACAAAAGTGTGTGAATTTTAAAGTTGATTTGGTACGATTCCAAATAATGTTTAATTGAGAGAAGGATATTGAATTTACTAATGCGCACTAGCTTAACAATAGTATTAACGATAGTAACCTCTAAGAATTATTTGTTATATACACTGACAATGTTAAGGCAATCTTTGAAACCTTAATATTTGCCTTGCCTAGAGTATACAGCTGTCTAAATTGGGTACGTTTCGACGGGTAGACGAGCGGTCATTTGGCTTATGTCCAATACATGTAACTAAAATTGATTAAATAAACATATGTTGCTAGAAATTCTTTGCAAACAGGGAATTATTAACCTCAAATCTTCATTTATATATTATTAATATATTAATCTTACTGAATAATATTACGATTTGATGATGTTGCAGCGAAAGAAATGGTTTAAAAATGAGAATAAGTTAAATTTGGTACATTAATATTAATATCATCAAACTAGCAGAGGTCGCTTGGTACATTTTGTGAACTTTGGTACAAAATAGTTTTGACGGGTGGCAGCACTGGCTAACAGCTGTTTGACGCTTCAGCTGTGTGTTGCTGACCACAACAAAGCAATAACAAAAAGCAAAAGAGAAGAAGAGAAGAAGTAACAAAAACACAAACAAAGCGCAACGTAAGCAGCAGCGTTGGCGTCAAAATTGACTATAAAAAGTAATAGTTTTTATTCGAGACGGCTTATCAGCTGCGCAAAATGCTTAGACGCGCAAGCGACGCCAGCGAGAACAGAACAAAGCAACGCGTGAAATTCTAAGTAGAGTTTTTGATAAATATTTGCATTTAGTTATGCCTTTGGGCTGCTTTGATTGTTGCACTCGCAGCGGCTACGACAACATTGGCACAGGTGAGCAGCTGCGCAGCGTATGTTGCTGTCCAGTTATCAGTTTTATAGTTTTTGCTATTATTTTGATTACATTGCAGGTCCGCGTTTTGGTGTGCGTCATCGGCAATGCATTTTGGTATTCCTTGGCTTGGCTGTGGCCTACGCAATGCGCGTCAATTTGTCGGTGGCCATTGTGGCCATGACGGATGCCAATGCAACTAATCCAAATTTTCCGGAATTTGACTGGAATGAGAGCACCAAGAGCTATCTGCTGAGCAGCTTCTTTTGGGGCTATGTGGTTACCCAAGTGCCTGGCGGCTATCTATCCGCTATCTTTGGAGCCAAGTATATGTTGTTTGTTGGTGTGTTCATCTGTTCCTTTTTGGCACTGCTGACGCCCTTCTGTGCGGTGACTGGCGGCTGGAAATGGGTTGTGGCATTGCGCGCTATACAAGGTCTCTGCCAGGGTGTCATCTTTCCCTCAACACATACATTCCTCTCGAAGTGGTCGCCAGCGGAGGAGCGTGGTGTTCTGGTCGGTTGCTGCTACTCGGGCTCACAGTTTGGCACTGTGGTTATGCTGTCTATAAGTGGTTACATTGCGTCCTCACCGCTGGGCTGGCCCAGCATATTCTACATCTCTGGCTGTGCGGGCATTGTGTGGTCCGTAATCTGGCTGTATAGCTGTGCCAGCACGCCAGCTCAGCATGCCACAATAACGCCCAATGAGCGCCGCTATATTGAAACATCGGGTCAGTTGCGTCGTGCATCGGATGCGGGTCGTGAGGAATTTGCGCCACGTCAAAATCTGCGCACACCTTGGCTGCGTATCTTTACATCGCTGCCATTCCTGTCGCTGCTGTTGGCGCACTGTGCCAACAACTGGGGCTTCTGGACGCTGCTCACGCAGATACCCACATTCCTAAAGAATGTCCTTGGCATGGATATCAAGCACAATGGGCCGCTATCGGCACTGCCCTACTTCGCAATGATCATACTGACCGGTGGATTCATCTGGCTATCAGATTGGCTGAAGGGACGTGGCACGAGTATGTCGCTCAGCTTCTCGCGCAAGTTATTCAACTCGCTGGGCTTGTGGCTGCCCATGTTGGCGCTAATTGGCCTGGGCTTTATCACCAAAGATAAAGCAAATGCCAATCTCGCCATTGGACTGCTCACCTTGGCGGTGGCAACCAATTCAGCCAGTTATTTGGGCTTCCATGTGAACCACATTGATCTATCGCCAAATTTCGCTGGCACTCTGATGGGCATTACCAATTGTGCAGCCAATGTGATGAGTATTTTAGCTCCGCTTATTGTCGGACTTATTGTTACCGATGAGGTACGTTTATTACTGTTGATTCTAATTACACCAACTTATACTTTCTTGCCTTGCAGACAGATGCAACGCAGTGGCGCATTGTCTTCTACTTCACCGCCTTTATTTACTTCATTGGCAACCTGATATTTATAATATTTGGACGCACCAATGTTCAGTCCTGGAACAGCCCTAATTCACAGATGCGCATGCCAGCTACTGATGAGCATGAGGAAGCGGAGCGGGCACGTCTTATTGAATCCTAAAAGAACGAATTTTCTAATTGCAGCATTAGAGTCTGATAATGAAACTGATGTACCTTACTGTAGGGTATTTGATGGAATTGAACGTCGCTATTATATATGTAATTAACTGTATAGAATCTATTAATAGTTATACAAGACATACTACCATATTATACACTTATATATATTATAATAATAAAACGCTTTTTGTGTGCAATCCGTGATTCAAACATATTTTAACGGAAGTTGTTAATGTTTCGTTATCTTTGCTATCTCAGTTTTGTTTTTTAACAAAATGAATAATTAGCTTTTAGTTTTCTTTTCATCTGTTTCTATGCGAACCAATTTCTCCGTTTAAAAGCTATCTTGATAAAACTTGGCGCAGCTATATATCTGAATCGGTCCGATCTGACCACTATAACCCATAGCTTAAAATTCTAGTATGAGTTATGTAAGCTCATCAAAATTAGACTATTATATCTTATAGTAAAAATTGGATAAAAAACAAGTTTATTTTTTAAATTTAATCAAAGTCTGATCATTATAGTACCATATAGCTTTGAACACTCTGACAAAAATTAAGTTTTTTTATGAACAAATGTTCTGAAAGGGCATTTTTCCAAACTCATTCATTTAAAATTAAATTTAAATAAAATGGTGACTGTACTTTCTAAGTTTGTGGAAAAATATGATCAAGTTTAGAGTTAATTTGTAATGTGTAACGATTTCGTTTCTTTATTTGTTAGTTCTCATTATTATATTGTACAAAACTTATGCTGCCTATGTGGTATAATGTATTATATTAAGTACGCTTAACTAATATTAACTGTACTATTTATTATTTTATCTACTACATTTACTACAGATTTCGTCAGATTCGAAATTCGAATATTGAATACATTTCTTTTTTTTTTTTGAATAACTCTCTAATCGCTTAATCTTTAAAACATATACGTAGTTAAAGCTAAGTAATTACGAGCGGATACGGCGGAGGGGAACTCCAGGGAGTTACTGTGCTGACTACGCGGAGGCAATGGCCAATTCTCTATATGTATTATAGGCGCTGTCCTTCACAGGACACACACTCCTCCACCAGCTGCCCTCGCATCAATATGCCCTTATGTATATTTACAAGCGGAGTTTCACGCTCCGCTGGAGCTCAGTGCAGCTTGTGATTGGCGGGCAGATCCTCGGAGCGTATGCAGCGACCACGATAGCAGATCTCTGTCTCGGAGGTAACTTTGGTTGAGGTGGACGTGGCATAGACCACATGCTCCATCAAATCTTTGTGAAAGTTATCCTTCTTATCGGCAGACGGCGCAGCAACTGTTGTCGTGGCCACAACTTCGGGTATCGCCTCCGTCAATGCTGGCGTTGCAGTCTCCGTGGACGTGGCTGGCTTGGTGCGCTTGATGTTTGTGTATTCCTGACGCCGCTTGCCAACGGCAGCCAGAGCAGCTGTCACTGCCTGATCCTCGTTCTCATCAATGGCAAAGAGATCCTGCAGCTGCTGACGCACTTCCGAAAAGATGCTCGGCTGCGATTCCAGATCATCCACATCCGCTGCCGTATCCATGCGACGTGTGGCGCTCTCCTCGCTCATGGCCAGCGTTGTGGCCATCGTTGTATAGTCGGTCGTCCTGCCCGTGGTCAGCTCATACTCCTCGGGTGTCGTCGGCGCTGCTGCTGTGGTGCTTACCACTTCAGCGGTGGCAACGGTGGTTGTATCTGCCTCGGTGGCTGGCGTTAGTGGTGTTGTTGTCTTTGGGCTCTCCTCCGTCTTCTCGTTGGTGGAATACAGCGAATTTAAGAGCTGTGGTGCCAGATTTTGAGATTCAGCCGTCTCGAAATTCTCGCCGTTCTCAGGCACGCGCGCCTTCTTCCACTTGCCACGCCTATTTAGGCGACTTATTGTGCTGCTTGTGGGCGTCTCGGTGGCCAGCTCCTCGGGCACTTTGCCCATTACCTCCTCCAGGAGCTCCGCAAAGGACTTCTCAGGTCTAGAACGAGCAGATTTGCTATGAATGTTAATTATTTTGAAAACATGTTCTTTGGGATGGGTGAACTTTTATGATTCAGCTAGGACTCGAGTCTCTAAATTTAAGCTTAGCAATGGAACTCACTTCAAGTTGGGTGCCTTCAAAGCAGGCGTTGTTCGCGTTCCACCGAGATTAGCAGCTACGTTGAACTCGTAGGTTTCCGGTTGATCCGTCGGTCCTGCCGTAACAATTTCTGGCTCATTTTCGAAACTGTGTGATTCACCCTTGGCTGCATATTTGGGATTCAATGGCTTGAAGCTGTTGGTGTTGGTGTTGGTATTACTGGCGCTGTTGGCGCTCTCTGAGGCAGGCGACCATTGAGATTCCTGGCCCTCCAGCTGGAAGGGTTGCTTATAGCGACGACGTGGCGTCTGTGCAGCCTGCTGAAGTTTGATTTTAAGTAGATAATTTCTTAGCTGCAATGGAACACTTACCTCCTTCTCGGGGTGTTGTTCCTGATTATAGCGACTGAGCTTGCGCAGATTCTGTTTCTGGGTAACGTGCTCCGCTTCCTCCTCCGGTGCGGTTGTGGAAGAGGCTGGATGTACTGGACGGCGCTGACGTTGACGCACCTTGACCACGCGACGTGGCGTCAGACGGGAACGGATCTGGAATTCCGAATAATAGTTAAGTTATTTATGTTTTAGGTAGAACTAAGTTTCACTTACAGATGGACGCTCTTCTGAAGGAGTAGTCGTGGTCACAGATGGTTCCGTTGTGGTGGTGGTGCGCACCCTTGGATAGTTGCGGCGAACGAAGGGTGAACGACGCGTTGTTGTCGTTGTAGGTGCCTCGGTGGTTGTTCGGATAGTGGTTGTTGTCGTTGTGGTGGTGGAGGGTGTTGTTGTTGCCAGAGTTGAAAAAACGGGACTCACTTCGTTGCGCACAATGGCCTCTGTGGGATTCAGATCCTCTTGGTTGGGAAAATAGCCGGGTCCATAGTTATCCTTGGAGAACTCATTGTAGTGCTGAGCAATCTGCATGGGCTCTAGCAGACTAGCTGGATACACTACCTGATCACCGTTGTCAATGCTATTGCTGGGTGTAACCGTGTACACCTGTTGGGATTCGGAGGCGGGTCCTTCGGTGTTGCTCACATCGTATGAGCTGGGTATGGCCGTGGGGCTGGTGGGACGACGGGAAGGTGCTCTAAAAACGGGATAGTTCTGTTTCAGCACATCGCGTTGATACTCCAAATCCTGATCCTCACTCGGCTTGCCATTCTTTGAGTTCTTGTGATGCTTCTTCGGTTTGGTCTTGAACGTCTGACGCTCCTCCGTCGTGGGCTGGTAACGTATGCGATTAGGATTGCGCAGCAGAGGATTCCTTGAAGTAGCCGGACGACGTGTGCTGGTTACAGTCTCCTCGGCAACATCTCCGCTGCCTGTGCTGGCTGCTGAGTTAACTCTGGTGCCGTATGGACGTCGAATGCGATGCGTGGGCAGCTTGGCATTGCTTTCCGCCTCGGAATAGGAGACCGAGGAGGTTGTCACCACCTTGGAGATAGCTGGCTTGCGGGTGCGCAAGATTGGACGACGAGTGGGACGCGTCTCTGACTCTGGCTCGCTGAGTGGTGTTGTTATGGCTGCCAGCTTGTCCTTCTCCTGCAGATTGTTGACCAGTCCGGGAATGTCTGGTGTTAGCGGAGGCAGCTCGGATGGTACATGGTAGGGATTCGCCTCGAACTCCTGATTGTTGCTATCGATTACTTCGTTCTGGTTGTAGCTTGGTCGGTGGTTCAGCGGTGGCTGCACTTGCGGATCCACATTGTAGCCCACATCCGAGGTGGTCACAGGCACTGCAGCGGGCGTGTAGATGGTTACCCGCTGTTTGGTCTTCTGTGTTGTAGTTGGCAGTGGTACATCATAGTCCACGGAGCTGGGTGTGTAGTGCACCTGCTCGAAGGGTGGATTGGTGGTTTGTGGACGCTGACGGAAAGCATCCTGCTGTCGGAAGTATTGCTTCATGCGCTGCTCCTCCTCCGCAGTTGTGGCTGTGGGTGGACGAGTGGTCAGGCGTGGCAGCTGCTCTTGCTGCACCGGCGCTGCCTCAAACTGTGGATACAGCTGGCCATTGGAGCTGGGGAACTCCACCTGTGGACGGGAGCCAAATGTGAAGAGTGTTTGTGGTGTTGCCGTTGTTGAAGTTGTCGATGACGATGTGGAAGTTGAGGTCGAGGTGGAGCTCGTTGTTGAAGTGCTGCTGGGCTTGCTGCTCAGTGAGCTGAAGAAGTCATCTCCTCCGATTTGATTGAGGTTGTCGAAGGGATTGGGAGTCTTTGCGGGTGCACGATAAACAGGCTGCTCCGCTGCAACATGCTGCGGACGCTTCTTCTTGTGGCGTTCCTGCTTGGCGGGCAGCTTGGGTGAGCTCACCTCCTGTATGCCATCCTGCACATAGTAGTAGCTAAACTTGTTGCCACGTGTGGGCGCTGGACTAGCATTAATCCTTTGTGGCTGTGTGGTGCTCTCGAAGGGATTACGTGTGCTGCTGGGACGCTGCGAGCGTACAGGCTGCGGCTGTTGCTGCTGTTGATGATGCTTCTGCTGATGTTGCTGTTGATGTGGCTGCTGCTGCACTAGCTCCTGAATGGCCACACTGTCCTTGGCACGATTAATCACAATGGAGCCCACATGCGGCTCGGGCAGCAGAATCTTATTAAAGCCATTCGGAGTGCGATAGCTCAGTGGCGCCACAAAGAAGGAGACATCGCTCAGATCCCGCGAGTGAGTCAGCTGCGATAAATAAGGCAGATCGAACTTGACATAGCCCTCGGGTATGGGCATGCCAGCGGGTCCAACAAAGATGTCTGGTGTCTGCTTTGTAGGAGCATCTATAACCGAAATGGTGTGTGCGCTGCGCAAAGCTGCAACCACATCCGACTGGGTGGGACGTGCATTGGGTCGCAGCAGGAACATGGCCAAAGGAGGCTGATGTGCCTTCGGCTTGGGCTTTGCCGTGGTGAACTGCGACTGCTGCTGCTGCTGCTGTGGTTGAGCAAAGCTCTGGAAGATGTTGTGGCTAGGTGGCTGCGAGGTGGTGCTGCTGGGTCTGGAGGTGGTGCCCGAGCTAAAGTAATCATTGCCCACGCTGGGATCCTGCGTATAAAACTGATTGATCTGATACGGATTGACGACGGGCAGACCAGCATTCACATTGAACTTGTTCACCTCAAAGTTGCTGTTGGAGGAGCTCTGAGGTTGACGCTGCTGCTGATTATAAAGCGTATCATAGGGCACATAGAGCAGCTGCACATCCTGCTGCTGTTGGTTAGTGGAAGCGGAGGGAGCTGCTTTGTTCAAGCCGAACAAGGACTCCGGCTCGGGATCTACTGGAAACACCTGCGGCGTTACACTCTGCAGAGCTGCCTGCGTTGGAATGGGTTTGCCCAGAGACTTCACAGGCAGTGCATCCTGCACATAGTTCTGCTGATGCAGTGGCTTGCCTAAAGCCTGAGCATAGGGTTTCTGGAAGTCGGCAAACTGCTGCGGCTGCTGGCCAAAGAGCGAGGGTGGACTGAAGAGTGAGGAGGGTGCGGATAGTCTAGAGTCGCCACCAAATGAATGCTGTATTTGATAGCCTGTCTGCAGCGTGGGTGGTGCCTGAGCCTGATTGGCATCATTGTGGAAGGGCATCTCAAACTTGAAAAACGACTGTGACGTCGGCTCCTGCGGGCCGCTGCTCTTCAGCGGCGGTGGTCCCTGGTGGCGCAGTGGCAGCGCCTGTGGTCCACCATTTGGAAAACGCTGGAACTGATAGGGGTACTCGAACTGTGAGCCCGGCTTGGTCAGTTCACCAAAGCGTGCACTGGGCGGAAAGGATTGCGAGTAGGTCAAAACGCGTCCATTGCCCGAACGATCCTTGCCGCTGTCATCCAAGGGCTGCGCTAGCGGCACCCAATCCAGCGTATCCGCATCGGAGCCAGCAATAGATTCCAGCTGTCGTGACCATTTGGCAGATGATTCCTGTTGCGCCTGCCCAAGTGTAGCTGTGGCCAGAAGACCCAGCCAGACGGCGATAAGTTGCGTGCGTCGCTTCATAGCCAAAGTGCCTGAAAAGATGAAAGGGTAGTGTTGTAGCTGATTTCTGTATATGTTCGTACACTTGGAGAAAAATGCTGTTTTTCTTAAAGTTTGAATACAATTTTGATGCAAAATCGATTATCATTATTACAAAATTTAAAAAAGGGATCTGCAAAACGAGTACAAGTATAAAACGGCAGAATGAATTCAGAACAACCACTATCATTTTTTTATGTAAGACCCAGCCGTTGAAACCGAAAAAATATACCGTTTTCGAGATAATCAAAATTACTAGTGATAGAAGAATGATAGACCCTGTTTTCTTATAATCCACATTTATATAATACTTCAATTGATTGTAGTTTGATATAACAACACGTGCAAGGCGCAAGGTCAAATGGGCGAGACAATTCTAGTGATTTGCATTCTGCACAAATGTTAAGATTGCCAAGCTAAAGCAGGTGAAAGGTTGGTCTGGCAACGCAAACAGCTAATTGCCGGCCAGCAGAGCCGGTCTTGGTCTTGGCCAAATGAAGCGGGTTTTACCAGCTAACTGCAAAATTGCAACTGTAACTCTGTAACTGGGCAGCTAGCGGTCCATAACAGCCAGCTACCAAATTGGCATAATGTTGCACTTGTTGCACTTGTTGCCATTTGGTCATTGCGAGAAATTGCAAATAAGTATTTACTATAAAATTATAATAAATGTGTGTATATATATAATTTTAACATTTATAATGATCATTCAATTGGTTTCCTTATTGCTAAATGATTTTGCATATGCTGCTTATATGACAATAAACATTTGTCTTGGCTGGGCACATATTAATTGCATCATCATTATTATTATTATTACTATTATTGTCAAGGGGCATGCCACAAGCTATTCCAAAACGAAAGTCAACTGACCACAGTGGATGGGTTCAGTCGCTGAGCTGATCAACTAACTGGATAACTGCAGCTTTGATCACTTTCGTTTTCACTTTTTTTTTTTCACTGAATTAAATGTGCACATGAGTGTAAGTGCGTGTGTGTGCATGTGTGTGTATGCGTGTGTACTGTTATTGTTACCGTTGCTGAAAAATGAGAAATGCACATGCTTATAACGGATGCCGCCAACAGACCAGACCAGACCAGACAACAGACCCAACCAGACCAGAGCAGACCAGGCCCGCATTAAATGGGTTAAACGAAAGCAAAAGCTGCAAAAACTAAAATGCGAAATATCGTAACAACGGCCAAAACGGAACTCAAACTCAAACTCCAACTTCGAGCAGGAGTAAAAAAAACAGATCGAATCGTGCGGGTCTACAGGTGGCACAGTGAAAGAAGAAAGTTCATTGAGTAGCTGGGGTAACAAAGACAGCAACAAAGAGACAGAGTGAGATAGTTAGATGGTAGTAGCTGGCAACCAAATAATAGAAATTAGACACACTTTGCGGTCAACATTTTGTAGCCGCGGGGGGAGTGGAGTGCATTAGGAGTTGCAGCAACGAGCACTTGGGGCAGTTTGTTGGCCAAAACTCGTTGTCACACCCGAGCGACTCCAGAGCGACTCGTAGCTTTAGCTGGAGACATTGGCCTGCACTTGAAAATGATGTATGTGCATTTAACTGTATCTGTATCTGTAACTTTGTATCTATATCTGTATGTGTATCTGTATCTGCATCTGTAATTTTGTATCTGTATACCTCAACGAAAGTGAAATATGACAATGCCCTCAGTTTTGGAATCTCGTAATTTTTAACTTGGAGTGCAGTTGTCATCAGTGCTGTCACCTGATACAAAAAAAAAGCTGTTTTAATCGAAAAAAGGCGAACAAATAAACATATATTTTGTTATACCTTAGATAATATCATGCCTTTTCTAGTTTCCACTTTTGGTGAAATGTTTTGAATGTGAATTTTGCTTAAATGTTAAATGTTGTGGATAGAATAAAGATTTGATTGAAATGTGAAGAAATTAACTAGACGAAAAACAATAATGTGATTTTCCACATTTAAAAAGTTCCAATTCCGTAAAATGTTGACGAAAGTCAGCATAAATTGAAATATGAAGTAAATCACATTTAAAAAGTTTCGATTCCGTAAAATGTTGACGAAAGTGAAAACCAGAACAGAGCAATTTATTTAATTTCCATTTTTATATATACTTTGAAAATTTCTGTTCATTTTCCATCAGCTAAGGATGAAAATCTCAAGAAAAACATGATCACAGCTAATTTTTAAATTAAAAGAAAATTAGCATAAATTTTATACAAAAAAATCTCCTTTTGAAAAGTCACCGATTTCGAACTTTAAAAAGCTAAATTTGACGGGAAAAATAAATTGATAGGAAACACTGATTGCCATACATAATTAAAATTTCCCTTTCATTTAGATAGCACATATCTTGCAAGCTAAAGGAAAGTTAACAACAACAACTTGTAGGCGTTTCAACGATCTTGTGGTTTTTAGCCTTGAATTAATTGCAGTTGAAGCTGGGCAGGTTAATGGCGTTGTGGTTGGCCAGTCAGCCAGTCAGATAGCCAAGCAGCCAGCCGGATGTATAATTTTTTGGGTCTGTTGTTAAAAGTGTAAGCCGCTTACAAACCGTTTCAGCCATAATAGCCATGTATTTAATACCCTGTATTCAATTGCGACGCAATAACAGTTTCAATTTGTGCGTAATGATATCAACTGGCATTTCTGACATTGACATTGCTTCATCAGTTGTTGTGTTGATTACTTTGGGTGTGTTCAATTGTCTCAGACACGCCCACACACGCCACACACAGCATCAGGGTCGAGCAGAGCAAAAAAAACTTACCATAAACAGCGGCAACAACAATGCAAACTCAATTGTCCAAATAGGTTTCGTTGGTTTTTTTTCGTTTTATTTTACTGCTATTTTGAAACTGCAAAGAAAAATATGCAAATAATGTCGAATTAGTGTTGAAAACATTACAAAATACGCAAAAATGTTTTGTGCCATGTGTTAGAGTTGGAATACTCTTCTAAATTTGATGTTGATTCGAGAAGTTTTTCAAGTAAGTTACTTGGTAAACAACTCAATAAAACCTGTGTCAATTGATGTTCAAGCTTATTTTATTTTATTAGATTAGATACATAGATGTTTTTTTATAATATTGTATCACTTTTATATTAAATTTTAAGACAATTTAGTGAGAAATTGAGACCTTAGAATATTATCTAACTTCTTTGACTAAAACTAAAGCTAAAAGTGAAAGACAATTTGTTTATCAAAGCTCTTTCGAAGTTCAAGTAGAATGCTTTCTTGCTATTGGATTGTTATTGGAAATTTAAAGAATATTATAATCCACATTCCGAATAGGTATTTTCAGCAGCTCTACGTAATTCTGATCAATTTATAAGCTACTTTCATTATTTATTCCTCATTCTTGCCTTTGTTTATATCTTGTGAAAAATGTTTGCATAACTTGAAGTACACAAATCGTCGGTTAGCGTCTAAAAATATGTAAATATGTTTTGTAAATAATGTTAAATATGAACGGTTAATGTACAACAAATAGTTAATTGTAGCCCTCTGCAACTTGTTGTCATGTTGTAATGCAGCAGACAATATAAATACAATTAAAATTACAAGCAGTAAAAAAAGAAGAAAAAAAAATTCCAAATCCGAGCAAAGTTTTTAATTGCATTTGGGTTGCAAATCAACGCCTCGTTGTTTGTCTCATTATTTGCCACGCTTTGTTGGCTTCAACACCAACTGTGCGACTTGGGTTTGGGTGTGTTGCCTACTCAAAAACTTGCTGCTAACGCCTGCAGATAAAGATACTACATACCAATAAAAAAGATACATGTCTTAAAGTGCAGCATAGAGCAGCGCTGCAAAATTATCAGAGCAAATCGCACACAACTTGCAACTTGGAGGCTGCAGATTTGGCAATGGGAATACAATATGCGTTTTGTGGGGTCAACAAATGGGTGGAACTGGACAACAATCAAAAGTACCAGCACTAGATAGCTTTAAATATCGATACTTTCGATATTAATCGGTTTAACTTAATGTGAATTTAATTGAACGATTGTTTAACTACTTATTTATGTATATATATAAACTAATTCACTGCAATTTAAAATGAATAACGCCTAACAAGTAAGCTAGCGTACAATCGATAGTATTGATAGTCTCGTGAGATTGAAAATCAATTCGCTCTAAATATTAACAAAAGCAGATATAGAATTTTTAAACAATAAGCCAAAATTAGTTTTAAGAGTTTTATTTTTGAATGCAAAACTATATAAGAATTGATATTCAAAGTATCGATAATACAAACAACCTCGATACTATCGATTGTTTTCACAACTCTAGCTGCAAATGATCTCATCGAATCAATGAGTCAATTTCCGACGACTATTTTAAAAGTGACATTTTATCGATAATGCAAAGAACCTCGATAGTATCGATAGTGCCAAAGATTGTTTTCATATTTCTTGTTGCGATTGATCCAAGCGAATCAATGAGTCAACAGCTGTCTATTTCCGACAACTATTTTAAAAGTGACACATTATCGATAATGCAAAGAACCTCGATAGTATCGATAGTGCCAAGGATTGTTTTCATATTTCTTGTTGCAATTGATCCAAACGAATCAATGAGTCAACAGTTGTCAATTTTTCGAATGCCAAATTGGCGGCCAGCTAATTGAAATACAACGCAGCTAAAATTTTTTGCGCAATACGACGCACAACAAAATCTTGTCAGCCAAAATAAAATAAAAAAAAAATGGCAAAAAAAAAAACTGAAACTGAAACGAGTTCAAATTTTAATGAAGTTTTCCAAGTAAGTTGCACAATCGGCGGCACATTAAGTATTAGCTATGAGCCATGACAAACACTTTGACTAACTATCTGACTAGCTGACTGTCTGTCTGTCTGTCTGTCTGTGTATCTTTCTGGCTTATTATGTAGTATCTCATGGCATACATAACGAACAATTAATGCCGTTACACATTCGGGTTCACGCAGATCAAAGATATATATTTGGGGCTATGACTTTAGAGTTCCCCAACCCACAACTGCAGTTTGCAAAATATGGCTGACTCTGACGCTTTTAGCCAATTACTCAGCCATAGCTGTCTCGCAGTTTGAAGTAGGCAAATTTATGGCAACATTATTGGGCCTGTTGCACTGTTGCAGGCAGTCAGATAGTCAGCTAGTCAGCTAGTCAGCCAGTCTCATAGCCAGGCCAAAAGGGGCATAGACAAATGCAAAATTTATGCGCAGCGAGCCGGTGCCATTGAACTCCAATGAAAACGAAAGCGACAATGAAATGCATTTTATGGCTTTGACTGGCACTCAAAAACAAAACAGAAAATAAAAAAAATAGTGAAAAAAAAAAATTAAATAAAATTGCTGGCCAGTGCCCCAAGCAGCTCCGGCAGCTCCGACAGTTCCAACTAGGCGGCTGCTTGTTTGACTGCCGGAAAATTCAATGAATTTGTAAATTTTGTTGTCGAGAGGCGTATTATGCGCCAGCCCCAATTTGGGCGCCAAAAAAAATGATTTAGTTTTTGGTTGCTTTGCTTGTTTTAGACTAATTCCTCAAATTTTATGCCGCGTCGCACACACACACCAGAAACGTGAAATGCTTGAAATTATTAAACGAAATGTAAATTTCACGCAGCTTGGGGCTAACTTTCATTTTCGTTAGCGGCTTTCCAAATGAGGCACCTGCTCAGAAACCAAATAGAAATATGCCGCCTCGTTAGGTAAACGACGCTTGCGCAATCTTAAGAATTTATGGGCCAAGTGGCTTTTGCATTAGGTAAGTATTTCGAAAGCTTAACGTATTATGTATTATTACAGTATACCTATTTTAGGTATTTGTATTCAAATACAGCAAAAAACTTAACATTCTGCTCATTTTTGATACAATAAAACAAAGCAATTTGTTTGCTTAAAACAGAAATAAAAATTAATTATAAATTCTGTTTTATTTGTATCAAATGAGATGACAAAAATTTAAGTTAACTGTTACAGTGCTACGACATATATTGATTAATATATATGTTCATTAATTTTGGCTTATCATTTACAACTTGAAGCTCGAAATAAATTAGTTTATTTGTGGCTATAAACATCACATCAAAATCATAACAAATCATTAACAAGAAAGAAATGCTATCTTCGCCTTGCAGAAAAGATTTGCATAAGAAAACTTGTTTTTCAACTGATTGTTATGGCAGCTATAAGATACAGTGATCCGATTTTGATCAAATTTGGTCAACATGTGAAGAATGTGCTTTAATTTAGATATAATGAGTTTGGTCGAGATATTTTGAAAAACGTAAATGTTTTTTATCCAGAAACTTATTTTCAACCGCTCGTTCCTATGGCAGCTTTAAGATATAGAAGTTCGATTTCGATGAAATTTGATCATCATGTATAAACTGTCCTTAAACTTAGGTTTAGTGAGTTTGGTTGAGTTATCTTGAAAAACAAGAAAGTTTTTCATACAAAAACTTATTTTTCAACCGATCATTCCTATGGCAACTGTATGTTATAGTGATCCGATCTGGCCAATTCAACTATAGGTACTACCTGCAAGGTACAAGGTATAGGTACTTCACCAAGATACCTCTAGAACATAGTCTTGAAAAACGCATATTAAGAGACAGACAGATGGACAGACGGACATGACGGACAAGACTTGGCTGTTGCTGCAAAATTATAAAGGGTAAGGGTATAAAAAACGTATTTACTACCTATTCTAATTTATAGCTTTAGCTTTTACTTCGTCACCTTTTATTTCAAGTAATTAAGCAAATAATTAAGTTATAATATAAGCAATTTTTAATTACTTAGGCAACGTTTGATTTTAAAGCAAACACCAAAAAACATTAAGTTGTAACTTTTGTAATAAATTAAAATTAATTTTTGTAAATTGATTTTTAAATTATTATGGTTTGTTAACAGTTTGTAAATTACTAAAGTTTAAATTATTAAAGTTTGTTAACTGTTTGTAGCAGCTATAAATACATTTTTTTAATATCTCTTTTAAAATCTGTAAATAGTCAACAGAGCTTAAATTTGATTTGCAGAAAGCGAAAGTGTTTGCACGAAAACTTTAAGTGCGTGTTAATGCTATGTTTTCATTAGACTACCCCCCTGCCTTTCCAATACCGCTGTTCCCCACAATCTAACACGCTCAATTGGGCAAGAATGGGCAAGGCGGCAAAGAGGACAAGCTCACGTTTTATACAATACAAACATAAGTATTGACAATATGTCAATCGTGGTATCATTTGCATTGCGCAATTTACAAAGCGGATGTTAAAGCGCTTAATGGCTTAAATTCACAGTTAGTTTGTTCAATTGTTAAACTGTTTTGTGGGGTTAATATGATGATTTGTGGCAGAGGGGGGGATTTGATTGATTTCGCAGCAATTGCGTAAGGATGCGCAACACAGGCTAATTATATAGCTTTCGGCATTTGTTTCCAAACTGGCACCAAAACAAAACAATGTGACAATTGCAAAACGGTCGACAACAAAGCAGCTTATATGAAAAAGCATAAAGTAAAACAAACCAAGTTGCTGCTACCAACTGAGCTAACCCAATTCAAGTGAAGCAGTCAACTGAAGAAAGCAAAAGTTGCAATGTATATTTACTTGTGTGTCTTTGTGTGTGTTGCATGTATTCTGGCTCTGGGCTTATGCAATGACTGTTCAAGCTACAAATCTGCATAAAGTGCTGCATTTAGACAGCATTTAGATTCAAATGCAGCTACAGATGCACATTAGCAATCAATCCACATCCCGCGGACGGACGGACAAGATCGCGACACGCTAGCCCACGAAGTGTGACTGTGGGAAAATATTGAATGAGCAAAAAAACAACATAGAAGCATAAGCAACAACAAATCCTAGAGCTAGGCCAAGCAGCCTTAACTTGTTTTTCTTAATGGCCGAGAGCGACTCTAGACTCTAGACTCTGGTCTAGAAACTAAAATTGCCGCTGCTGACTAATCAAGTGTCGATCCGTCGATCTGTTGTAATGGCGTACTGTCTGTCGCACAGCGGCCTAAATGCACCCTGGGGGCAACTGCAACTGCAACTGCGGCAGCAGCAGCAGCAGCAACAGCCACTCACGATTTATGCTCTGGGGCAACAACAATTACAACAACCGTGGGGCATTTGTTTGTTTTTGGCGCGACAATTGTATTGATTTTGTGTTCGGCAGTTGTCGTTTGATCTGCGCGATATACATAGTCTATATATATAGATCTATATATAAATATTATGTGCATTGACTGACATCTTAAGTTGCCACTTGAAGTTTGCTTATGTACTTAGCAAGTTTGTGTCTTAAGTCTTTTGTTTTGCTGCTTAGGAGTTAAGAGTTCCCAGACGCAGAGCTAGATTATAATGCTTGATGGGACTAAAAGCGATATAAACAGTAAGAGAAGAGAGAGTAAACAAAAGAAAGACTAGTCTTGTATAACAGAGAAACTACTTAAAGTGTTTTAAATATCAAAAAAATTCAACTAAATTATGAAATTATTAAAAGAGATAAGAAATGAAATTGCCCCGAAGGCAATTATTAATTAGCGCCTATTTATAAAGATAAGCAAGGGTAAAAGCGTATCTGAATCGTTATAAATGATTTTTATGAACAAAATTGATTCAGATTGATTTTTGTAAAACTATTTTGATTTTATAAAAAGTTTTATAAAAAACAGATAAAAAACTTATGAAAAATGTTTCCAGTTAGTTGAAATTGTTGCAACGAAAATATTCTATTATTAAAAATGATGTAATAAGAGCTCCAACTTAAAGTTGCAGCTGTAATACCTTTTTATTTCATAACATGCTGCTTGTAATTGCCCAAGAAGGATACAAAAGATGCCAATTAAAACAACCAATTCAAAATAATGGGTCTCCCCCCTCAAATTGCAGCTATTTGTGGCTGAAAAAGTAGCTCAATATTAGCTTAAGTGCTGAATGAAATTGTTTCTAATTATTTGAAGTTGTTTTAATAGAAAATTTTGAGTATTAAGCAACATGTTATAAAAGCGTGGAAGTGAAAGACAAAAGTTTAGCAGCTATTATTTTCCCACAAACTTCATCAGATAGCTGTAATACCCTTAAAAATACCACTAGAAATGCCAGCAATTCAAATAAATGACTTCACAGATTGCAGCTATTTGTGGCTGTCGAAGACTTGCGAAGACCACACCAATCGACCACGACAGGCACGTGCAGTGGAGTAGCTTCTGGCCATAAGTAATGGTTAATGTGGTAAGAGCAGGAGTAAGCGGGTAAGGGGGTAATGGTTAAGGTCTGTGGCTATGTGGAGGTATTTGCACGTTTCACTTTCGTTTGGAAATTTTTGTAGACACGAAAATATATTGCGGCACGCGCCTTGCTGGGAATGGCACAGAGGCAGTAGCAAGAAGGGGTAGGGCAAGAGGGGGGAACAAAGGGCTTTTGGCACAAATATGGATTCGCACAGTGGCCGTCAATAAATGCGAATGAGAGTCAAATAAACACATTAAGCGCATAAAACATAAAATATGACAATAAAGAAAAAGTAAGTCTGAATGTTTGTTGTCTTGACACTTTCGCGACATTGTTGCTGCTGTTGTTGTTGTTGTTGTTGCATTTCGTGTTTATTGGCACTGGCCGACGCGTCGGCTACGTGATTTCAGTCACTGCCAAAGGCTAAAAACGCTGGACGGACGGACATATGTTGCCTGCGTTTATTGTAATTAGAAAGTATTTAATTTCAAAAAACGTCGCAAAAAGCAAAATATAAAAAACGAAAATCAGAAAACAAAACTATAAAAAGAAATAAAATATAAAAATAATAAATTCCATATAAATATGTAAGTAAACAAATATAGTGTACGAGCGCAAGTTTCGCTTTTAATTTCATGTTTTGTTTATTTTTTGTTGTTGTTGTTTTCTACACTTTTTTTTCGCTTTGAGCCAAAGTAAGTAAAAGCCAAAATGACAACAAATGCCGCACATTAGTTTCGTTATGGGCATGCCACACATGTTGATGGATAGTTGGCCATGATGATGGCCCATTGAAAGCGAAAAGAAGTTGCTATCGCCTCGTTTGTCATTTAATGTGGGCCTACGCTGGTCTCTCAATATACACACATGCATATACATATGTAAATTGCTAGATAAACAAGACATTTGCTTTTCCCGAAAATTTCTCCAAGTGAAAATTGGGTTAACATGCTTATGAAAAACTCTAAGCTATGGGCCTGATGACTATCTTTATGAGTCTTTTTATGTCATTAGGTCGTTGAAGAGCAGCTGAAGAGCCCAACATAATAATAAAAAAAATCTTTAGACCAAATATTGACAGCGTCGTCGCTGGGGCAACGAAAATTGCATGCCACTTGACGAGTGTTGAAGATGAAAACAAAATCAAGATTTCCAAATAATTAGAGCATGAAAATAAACAGCAAATTGCCTCAGAGACGAGTCGATTGGACTGTGTGTATATGTGTGTGTATTTGATGTGTGTGTATTAGCCGATAAATTTCTATTTGCCTTTTTTGGCAGCTTCCTCTGCTGCTGCTGTGGCAAAGTTGTGGCAGGTACTTACCGCTTCAGTTTAAGCTGCTGCAATTGGACAGCAAGGCTTTAAGTATTTCTCTCTTTCACCGCTTAACTTAATTAATGTTTTAATTTTGTTTAATTTGCGGAATTAACAGGCACAAACGAGCGACAGTTGCGCGTCGCGAGGGAAGTCGGGAAACGGAGGGGTGCAGAGCAACTGAGAAATCTGTTGTCAATGGAAGTGCAATGATCGCGTTTTGAAAAAATTTCACTTGCTGTTTTGGAAATATATCTTCCAATCGAAGGCACAAAAACAACTCTCGTTCAGGAAGCGCACGCACTTTCAATTCAGCTTGGTACCACTGTGCACTAGATACAGATACAGATACATTTACAGCTAAAGATACAGCTACTGCGATTTCAGTTTTTACAATTCAAGTTTACCGGAGCGGACGCGTCTGCATCGTTGGCGTGCCGTTAACAGACTGAAGAAATGAAAAGCGTCTGTGGCCAAAAGTAAGTAAGAGTGGTTCAGTGGTTTGTGTGGTTTGGTTTTCTTCAAGCGACAGCGACAACTGCGCTGCCAGCTGCGTCGCGACGTCGGCGTCTAAAGTGGCTGTTCAAATTTGTAGCTGCAGCTTTTGACCAAAGCCACAAATAACTGTAGCAACAACAACATATGTGCTTAGCCATTGTTGTAGCTCGTTGTTGTACTCTAGTTGCAGCTTGTGGCTTGCTGCTGCACCAAACAAAAGACTTAGGCAACAAACTTGAACGAGCATACATGCATAGTTAGGTTCTGCTGATGAGCAACAGCCACAGGAATTTTTCGTTTTGCACTAAATGCAAATTAGTTGAGTGTAATAAATATTGCTTGGCTTAAAGTTCCAGCCTTTGGTCTGAGCCAAGTTGAGCAAGTTTTGCAATTGTCGCAGCGGCTATTTTTTTTTTTTGCTGAGCGTATCGATTAGTGCAATTCGGCTTTAAGCTCAACTGCAGTCATGAATCATGTGTCGCCAGTCCGCCTTGTGTCTCACACCCTCTCTCTGCTGCAGCAACTATTATATTATTGACTCATTGCCATTCCTAAGATCCGTATATCAAGCTTTAATTGGCTTTAACTGGCATGTGGTAGTGAAGGTCGCCTTCGCTTTTCAAATTCTGTTACAGAAAATTCCATTGTGTATATGATTAAATTGTTTGTTTCGTTTTTGTAGCCCTTGTAGATTATGAAAATAGAAGCTGGCTATCAAAATTTGCCACCGTGAAGTGACTTTGCGGTTATGGCTAATAAGTTTTGCTTAGAATATGAAATTTTAAAAGTAGACAAAATTCAAAAAGGACTACCAATGCTCAAAATCTGTTATATCTTAAAAGCTAGAAATTAAGCAAAAGCTAATATCGATTCGAGGTGTGAAGTTTTTTAACAAGGAAGATATAAAAGTCAGATAATATAATTTCTAGTATTTTATAATAATTTAATTTAAATTTATTTATTTAAAATTAAAAGGTATAAGCTAGTGAAGCCTTCAACTTGCAATAAATTATTTAATTAATAATAATTTAATGTGTATATCATATCAAATTTTTTACTTTTACAAACTGATTTGTTGTTGATTTATTCCTTTTTTATAGCTATATAAATTTAAAAACTATTTCCGGCACAATGCACATAATATCTAAGTTAAAACTCTTAAAGTTCTGTAAAATGAAAAAGCATTGTAAAAAATAATATTCTACACAGTCTAAACAATAGATAAAATTTATCTATAGACAATGTTTTCAGTTCTTAAGGCAGCTTTTACAGCCTTCGTTTAAATATTGTTATCGTTTCATTGTATAGTTAAGAATTGGCCTTAAATGCTTTGGGTTTTTTTTTTCAAACTTTGCTATAAAGCAATTAAAATATTCTCAGACTTTGACTTGGTTTTGATTTCCGCTACAAGACAGTTGCAATTGTTTAGTGAGACTTTTATGGATCGTGGAAATTAAGTTAATTAGCATACACTACAAACATAGCAATATATATGCAAATATTAGGTAACAAGCAGACTTGTCTTTTAACTGCTGCCAAAAACTTGTCTACATTTTGTCAAAGGAAAAGTGCAAGAGACAAGAGTCAACAACTGGCAATTCCATCAACCAAAACTCTTAAGTTGAGTTATGAGTGGTGCTGTTAAAGTCATGAGGATCGAGTATGCTTGTCACTTTTCCCCGTTAAGCTATGCGTTATGCATGTAATTAATTTTTAGCCAAAGACATGATCTACAGGTCTTTGTGGGCATTCAACCGTTAAGGCACTTCCGTTAACCATTTGAAGCCATTCAATTCATTCAATCTATTGAATCCATTGTCTAGAAGCAGAACAAAACACTTTCGTTTCTATGTCTGAGTATTAACTAAGTTCAACTGGGCATAGATCGTAGGCAGCAATTAAAGCAAATTGCGGGTCATGTTGACCTTTTCACAGGTGTTGCAGTCTCTGTCTGAGTCTCTATTTGAGTCTCTGTCTCTGTCTGTGTCTGTCTCAGCCTCTGTCTCGAACTGCAGCCGGTGCATGTGCAGATCATGTTGCCGGCTCACACGCCCAAGGCAATGCTAAATGCCACACAACAGCAACAAAGAGCAAAACAACAACATCAAGTGCCTAGCAAATCGACCTTCAGCCTCATTTATGCTCTCAGTTATACTATTTATTTATGTATTTGCTGCTATTTTCCCAAGCTGCGCTGCTTTTCCAAAACCTATGCGGAAAAGATTAACGAGATTTGCATAAAATGCGACTAAATTTTTGGACTATGTTTTCCCACAGCAAACGACAGCAGCAGAAACTGAGCTAATTGAGTTATGTTTGTTTAGTTTTGTGACCTAATACAATTTAATAAGTCGTAGTACATTTTTGTGTTAACAAGCTAAGCCTTTAGTCCTGTTTCTGTTACCAATCAATTTATGCGCTAACAAAGTTGGCAGCTGCAATGATTTCCCAACTACGCGTTTTGACTTT
This sequence comes from Hirtodrosophila cameraria, assembly GCA_949708635.1. Lineage (NCBI taxonomy): Eukaryota > Metazoa > Arthropoda > Insecta > Diptera > Drosophilidae > Hirtodrosophila > Hirtodrosophila cameraria. The sequence continues at coordinate 13,187,340 of OX453089.1, read as the reverse complement.
GAGTTTGTGCAGTTTAACTAGTTGCATTATATACTTATCATTTTCAATGATATTTTTTTAAATCTTAAATTTATTGAGAGATTTTAAAAATAATATTAAAAACAATTTAGAGCTTTAATTCTTCTTAAATGTTTTTCATGCAAAGTTGTTAAAAACTAAATGCTTAGAGAACATTAAAAAGCCAATTGAAATAAAACTGCGCTGTTTTCTGTTCCGCATTAGTTCAACTAAAATTCATCCATAATATATATATGTATAAGCAGATATTTATGTAAATTCATTTAAAGATAGCAATTTAAGATCAAATGTTATTGCAATTTGTGGCGAAATAGCTTGGTTTTTAATGTGTGTAAAATAAATCAACTACAAATTACTTTGAGATTCAAATGGAAGTTAATAAAAGATTTATTTATAGTTAATTTTTTTAGAAATCGTTTCAGAATTGCAATTGGTTTTAAACATTTGAATAAAAGAACTGCCGGCAGCTTCAACTCAGCTTAGAATTTATTTTTACATAATTTGGAGAGAAAACTCTGGACGACATTTTGCGTGGCTGATGCAACATTTTGACAAGCAGACGCAGTTGTCGACACACACATACTTAAATCAGGGCATTATGCAACACAACTGGCCCCACCAGATTTGGCCAGGAGACGCATCGACGCATCGATGCATCGAGGCACATCGCAAGAGAGCCGCAAGCTATTTTAAGGTGCACGAAACTAAAACAGCTTTTTTGTTTTTGTCTATTGCTGGTTTCAGCGGGGGGATTTGGCCCCCCCTGCCGTTTTGGTGCCAAAATGTCTTACGATTGCCATATACGTATATGGAACTCTGAAAACACTTCCTGCTGCTGCTGCTGCTGTGGTGCATTGGTCACAATGTGGTCGAAAAATCAGCACGTAAACTGGATTACAAGTGCGCCCCAGAGACATCAAACAAGGCGCACTGCTGGAGTTCGAGTCGCAGTCGAGCTTTTCTTCCTTATGTTTCGGATTTGGGTTAGCTAAACATTTATTTAGCTCTCTGCTTGGTTATTTTACACTAACTTGGCATATGCTTTGTTTGAGCAGTTGCTTTGCAACATGAATTTCTACTTTTTTATTTAAAAGAAATCAAGTTTTTGAGTTTGTGTCATAAATAAGTTTGGTTTGCTACAAATTTAAGAAAAGCTGAAAAAATATATGTCTTTTTTTTGTCTTGTTTTAGAATTTTTCATGAATGTTCTCAATTACATCTTTAGCAAGATTTTTCGAATTGAAATAAAGTCGATTTGCTTAAAGATTGAATAAAGTTTGTATAATATGAAATGTTTCCACATTTATAAATTTTCAATACCACATAAAGTTGCCGAATGTTAAGATCAGGACCGTAAACTAGTCTGAATAAAATTTTTGATTAAAGATTGAATAATGTTTTAAAGGATTCAATCACTAGCTTGATAATAATATGAAATGTTTCTACATTTATAAATTTTTAATTTCACAAAAAGTGGCCGAAAGTTAAGTTAAAACCAGTCTGAATAAAATTTTTGGTTTTTGAAAAAGAATCGTTTGAAATTTTTTCAGCCCAATATTGGCTATAACCATTTGTTTTTAAGGCTAAATTTTTGACTTTTGCAATACAAAAACTAAAGTGATTTTTAGAACACATTTCGATACCCCAAAAAAAAAGTAAACATACTTACTTTATCATGTTTCCTTTATAATTTTATAAATTGATGTATGATAGCAATATGAGGGTATTCCAGCAACTGTTAGCTTAGTTTTTATTTAATAATTTTTCACTTAACTCGCTGCAATTAAAATTTTGTAATATGGCGACCAGAAACTGTGGCAAAAACATTTGCTTCGGACGTAAACGGTGGCATGGAATGTCTGTTTTGTCGGGCAACAAATAATTTAAGCGCTTTCAAAATGATTTTCAATTTCACTGAATACTACTCGTAATATGCTCATAGCATAGGCCTTGTGCCAGTGCCGCCAATTTGTGAGTGTAAATGTGAGTATGAGTGTCAGTGTGAGTATGAGTGTGTGCATAATAATTATGCATGTGGCGTACTAAAAAGCCTTAGAAACATTCGAATAACGTAAATGAAATTGAAAACGAATCGAAAACCCATCACCAACAAGTGCTTAGGGGCGGGGGCAGGGAGATTGTGCTGGTAATATCTGTTTAATTTCACTTTCCTTTCCCTAGTTGGTTGCAGCGTGACTGCATTGCATTACAAATTTGTATAGTTTTTCAATTTTTTTTTTTTGGAGTGGTCTTCAACGGTCTCTCTGACATGTTAATTGGAAGTAGGTTTCAAAAATAAATATGTGTGAATCAAGTGCCAAGTGGAAATGGAACTGCAACTGCGTTGAATTGTGTACTGGGAACTGTTAGCTGTTAACTGTTAACTGCCACTCACTTAGAGCGAAAGCTAATTATTATCAAAGTGTGTGTTTTGGCCAAATAATTAAAACTCGTTGAGAAGCATTAAAAACTACCGAAATTTCACTGCCAAAATTGCAAAAGTGTAGCTTTGTATTACGTGCTCTGCCGGAAATTGAAATCCGCAAGACGATTAGTAATGCTAGCTCAATCGAATACTCAAGACACAGTTCCAATAGATCAACGTTGTGGCATGCAGACAAAGTCACGCCAAATTTATGCTCCGAAAAATCGTGCTAGGGTCGGGTCAAAAAACTGTTTTCAGTTTTCACGAGCAGCTCAGCCAAGCCCAGATTTTTAGCTTAAATCCAGCCGGATTAATAATGCCATATTTGTTAGCAAATAAATCCCATAGTTTTAATTTGCATTTCAATTTCAAACTTCAAACTTCAAACTCAAAACTTCCAACTCCTTGTCGCTGTCAAACTCAAGTGCATTGTCTTGTGGGTGCGTTGCGGTCGCTGCCCGAAGCATTTGGAGTTTTGAGTTTTTGTTTTTAGATGAAATTTGCGTGTATAGTTGTTTCGAGTGCACATCTATTTTGACATTGCTTTGCATGGAAATTAGTAACAGCAACAAAAGTAACAACAACGTACTTGCCTAATGAGCTGCGTATACCACTGCGTATACTCGATGTACACATACGCTTGTCCAAGCGCGCCTTGCTGCTCATGTGCCGCACTTCATGCTCATAGGTTTTGCGCTTTAATGCGTAGTCTTTGATATGTATATATACCCAGCAAAGTGTTAAGAAAGGGTATATATTTCAATGTGGTATACTATTTATCTGATGATGTTATATATAATACAGTTTTATAGTCATAGATAATAAGCATACAGCCATTATTTATTACCAAAATTGTTTAAGTTACGTCCTGTATGCTTTGAATTACGAAAATTTACAATCTGAATATTTAAGAAGAAAAAACTTGGTATACTATTTACAGATTTTTAAGAAAAAACTATTTATTGCTTTATTAATTTTAACAATTTTTTTTTTTTTAACCCCAATCGAGTTTCGTTATGGGGAAGTTCGCCTATTTATAAGAAATCATAATGTTTTCATCAGTTTTATAAAAATTTAATTATAAATTTTTTATTGATATTTTTACAGAGCATTTCTTAGTCGTTAAACAACGAATGCAACCATTCTTAATTGTTGCTGTTTGTTTGGTGTAAATTATTTAAAAACGCGCTCTCACTCGTTCATTCGTTGTTGTTGTTGTTGTGGCTGTTGTTGTTGCTGTTAATGTTAATCATACGCTGAATTGCACTTTATACACATGTGTGTTAGATAAGAAGGTGTTTTTGTTATGTTTTTGATGTTGTTGTTGTAGTTGTTACTTTCCGTTGTCAGGCTGACAATTGACAAGTGCTTTGTGATGATTATGTAAAGTGATTTGTATACTCTGTAATCATAAAACAATGCATAAAAGAGGTATGTATAAAGTTGTGTAAAAGTAACAATTGAAATTATGAATATACAAATATTGCTGAACTGCATCAACAGCAATGGATATGTCCATATTCTGTCAAAACGTTAATTCTAAGACTAAACTAGATCAGAGATAAGAGCTGGAGATAGCTTAGAGCTGGTTATTTACATAGGAAATTTGGTTTATAGTTTGTTTCTAAGATCTATGTACATATATTTATCTTAAAATACTTATATCTCAAAGTATCACTAAAAACTGATAAGCAGAGGTTATTCAAAAAGATATTTTGCAAAGCTTCTCAAGTATAGATACTTTTACGCAGAATACTAAGTATCTTGAAGTCGTAAACTACCGTTTTTAGCATTACAAATCAATATTATTATGTATTTAGGAAGACATATGTCCTCCTTTTGGCTAAATGTTGCTGTTTTGTTGGGTTTATACAAAAGCGGAACACTCCTCAATTGAATTGCACTTAGCCATTGTCGAGAGCGGAGCTACCCACACTTGAAACTGCAGACGGGCTGACACAGATATCAAAATACGAGTACAACAAGCATAATGACAAAATCATGCGGTAGACAAAAGCGCGCAAGATCGCCTCAAACTAAAACTCAAACTCAATCTAAATTTGAATCTGTATCTCAGGTGGACCCTCCTCAAACTCCTCTATCTCCAACAACTGCTACAGCTGCTGCCGCTGCTGCTGCTGCTGCTGTGCAATGGAGCAGGTTCTCTCGCTGGCGAAATCGTGTTAGTGGCTTTTTGATAAAGCATTACGACGCTGGCTGCGGCGCCGGTGCCGGCAGCGACGTTGGCGTTGCATAAGCGGACCCCGTTAAGTGGCCGAATTTTGCGAAACGCAGCCCCAGTTGCAATTTCATGCATGCCGTCTTTATGTGTGGTGAGCACAAACAACAACAAGCTACAACAAAACAACAACAACAAACATCAACAACTTCCAACAACAACCGCAACAACATCAAAAAGCACAAACTCAATATTTTTAGTTTGGCGCATCTGGTGGGAAAGTTATTCAAACGAAATATGATAAAAATAGCAAAGATATGAAATAGTTGTATTTATATTTATATTTATATTTGTTATTATTGTGATACCTTTCGCGTATTGGCGAAGGGCAAATATATATTGGTTAGGAGAGTACGAGTACAACAATCGTTATTCATTTTTTTGCAAACATTTGGAAATTATGCGTGCTATTTCAGTTATGCACGATATTTGGCGAAATTTTAATAAATCATGGTCGATCATTCGCACAACTAAAGAAAATAAAGGTATTTCTAAAAATAAAACAAAATTGGCACAAAGTTTCAATAAATATTATAATTGCAACAAAGCAAACTAGTTCAAGTTCAAATGGTAGATAATAAAAGCATAGGTTTTGTTCTCGAAGTTCAGTTCTATTCATATCAGTTGAAGAAACAACAAAAGCAAAACTGTTGATATCGCGTCACCAAGCAACGCAGTTTGGCAAGCACTGGCTGCGCAGCTTTTGCTAAAACAACTATACACACACACGCCCACTATGCGCGTTGCTGCCGTGCCCACTTTCCAGTTTCCAATTCCAATTCCAGTCAGATAAAAATTGCCAGATTTTTTGCAGCTGCGCGTGTTGCTCAAATAAGAATCTTTATCAAAGCAGAGCTTTTGCACGCGCAGCGCTCTCTGAGAGCGCGCGCTCTCCGATCTTGCAGAGTTGCCGACGCGCCAAGTCTGCAGCAAGTCCAAAAATTAGCTTGCTTTCGCATGCTTTTGGCAGCCTGTTGACAACCCTGTTGTTTATGGCGTGAGCTGCGGCTGGAAAGAAGCCGAATTACGTGACAATTTGGGCAGCCGGCCAGGCACAGTGTGCTTTTGGCAGTGGTTCGATCGGGCAGAAACTTTCGTTTAGTTGTTAGTTGTTATTCTAGTACAGGTGGGTGTGTTCTTTAGCGGACAGCAGGCATTATAAGACTTATATAACATTATCTTTAATTAACAGCAGTTATCATGTCGCTACGCATTGTGTCTCAGTCGATGTTCAACGCCTGGAGCCAGACTCTGGTGCGTGGCATGTCCACACAGGGTGGCTCCAAGAACATTGGCTTCGTCGGTCTGGGCAATATGGGCGGTCATATGGCCAGCAATCTGATCAAGGCCGGCCACAAGCTGCATGTCTTTGACATCTCCAAGCCTGCCTGCGATAATCTGAAGGGCAAGGGCGCCACTGTCTACACCAAGACTGCTGAGCTGGCGAAGAACTCGGATTTTGTCATCACCATGCTGCCCAACAATGATATTGTGAATGCGTCGTATGAGGAGATGACTGCCGATGGCGTCAACAAGGATACCATCTTCATTGACTCCTCCACCATTGATCCCGTTCTGGTTAAATCTCTGCAGAAGCTCATCAGCGGCAAGGGCGCTCGCTTTATCGATGCTCCCGTCTCTGGAGGCGTGCCCGGCGCTGAGCAGGCCACGCTGACCTTCATGGTTGGCGGCACGGATGCGGAGTACAATGCGGTTAAGGCTGTGTTGGAGTGCATGGGCAAGCGTATTACCCACTGTGGTGACTATGGCATGGGCCAGGCTGCCAAGTTGGCCAACAACATGATGCTGGCCATTTCCATGATTGGCGTCTCCGAGGCCATGAATCTGGCCATCCGCTTGGGCCTGAATCCTCAGACCTTTGCTGAGATTATCAACTCATCCACTGGCCGCTGCTGGGCTTCGGAGGTGTACAATCCCGTTCCCGGCGTATCACCCACCGCACCAGCCAATAACTCGTACAAGGGCGGCTTCTCCACTGATCTGATCACCAAGGATTTGGGTCTCGCCTCTGGCGTGGCTACCTCCTCCAACACACCCATTCCCATGGGTGCACTGGCTCACCAAATCTATCGCACACTCAAGTCGCAGGGTCTGGGCAACAAGGATTTCTCCGTTGTCTATGACTTCATGAAGAACGAGAAGAACTAAGTATATATGTATATGTATTGGAAGACTTCTATCCACCAGTTTTGCATTTATAAGGCAATTCATTGTTATTCAATGAGTTGACGACTTTTAGGGCTTCCCATTGTTCCGATTTTGACTTATATTTTCCTATATGTGCATTATCTATATAGCTGTGCAATTATATTTGCTTTAGTTTATACAATGCTGATTATATATTAAAGAAGACTTAACTATCTATATAACACACTCGTACTATATCATTTATCTTGAGTATGAAAAAGTATTTTGATTGCATAATGTTGAGCACTCAGCTCTTGGGTTTCTACTCAAGTGGAACTGTTTTCTGATAAGCATACAACTAGAATTTAGTTAGTTTTTCGCTAAGACCTCAAGCAGCGCAAGATTTATGAACAACTTAGCTAGTTTCCAACACGAGCGGAGAGCTTTTGTTTCCAATTGGAAACATGTGGAATTAATTAAAGCAAATTAAAGCTTTTTGCAAAGTAAACAGAAATTTGAGCAAAACAAACAGCAAATAAACATAACAAAAAGCGCGCAGAACGCAAGTATAAATAAAAGCATCAGGTTTGAGAGCCACAGCTCAACAGTTTGAGTGTCACTGCTCTACAGTTTGAGAGTCAATAAAAAGAGCGAGCTTTTGTTGTTTAAGTTTTGAGCGAAATCCAAAAATATTTTGTTTTGTATTTTGGTTGTCATATTTGGAAAAATAACAAACTTAACTTAGGTGCTAATAATTATAATTAATATTAATTAATTATGAATTTTTTTGTTTATATAAAAAAACTTTGTTTTGCAGGAGTATAAAATAGTTTGACTATCTAAAATTGTTTGTCATGCATTTAATCGGAGTTGATTTACAATTGCAATTTTCATGGCATTCTATAAATATTTGAGTAAAAGTATTCGAAAATGTTTGAAACAATTTGATTGAATGGAAATAATTATAATTACAATAAATAGTTATATTTATAAGTGTGTATATAAAAAGCCTTAAATAATTGAGTGCAATGAATTTCATAAGTACATAAATACATTCATATTCGTAGGGTTCTTCAAAAGTAAAGAAAGGTATTTTAATAATATACGTACATACGAATATGTAAGTATATTTTTGGATAAGCCACATAGTATGTCTAGTTGCAATTCTTTGAAAAATATCACAAATTGAAATATACAATAAATAATTAACCATTCTTATGCGATTGCAAAAGGAATTGCTCGATTAGCATTTGGTAGATTGGTAAATATACGAGTAAGATATTCAAAAATAACTTTAGGTACACGCACTGGTTCTATATATATAGTATATATATATGCTATAATATAAAGTACAATATTCTGTATTCTGGTGTATTTACAAAAAACTCTGCTTCAATTTGTCAGTGTCTTCAAGTGTAAATAGTTTGATTCGGTTTCTGAGATTAAGCATTATAATATATATATCCTGAAATAGTACTTAAGATAAGCAAAACTTTGGTGCATAAGTTGACATTGAGTGGACGTTGCCATGGAACTTGATCTATACTTTAGTTTTTTTTTTTTTATAAATATATATATATTTAGTTATGTTTATACTAATCGCCTTGGCTCAGACTGAGGCTCTTGACCTGGCCAAACTTGTGCTTCATTTGTCTGGTATTGGCCCGGAAGCGCGTTGTCATCTGCTGCATCAGATGCTGTGTTCCCGTTACGCTGGTCTGCAGCGGCGCCACTGCCGCATCAGCGCTGCATATGGACTATGAGCCTTTCAGTTTCTTTTTAGGATTATTGCGTGCTTGATCGGCGGGCGCGGATGGTGGCAGTTCTCTAAATTGATTCTGAAAACGAGATTCATTTTTTGTTTTTGAGAACGTGGATTGAATTTAGACAACTTACAATCTCCTCATTGTCGGGCACACGCGATAGGAAGTCCAATAGCTCGTTATTTGGTATGGTATTGGGACGCAGAATGCGCCGCGAGAACTTCATAAAGCCCCAGAAAAGCAGCAGCCAGCGCAGCGGTATAAAATGTAGCACAAAGATTGCGCCCAACAGCAGCACCACCGCCAGCCAGGTCAGCTCGGGGACGGAAAAATTGAATGTGCTGAAAAAGTGGCAAAGGAAATTAAGCTGAGTTGCAAACTGAATGTAAATAAAAGGCAACTACTTGATAGTGCTCTCGGCTAGGGAAGCCAGATAGCCGATAGTATTCTGCACGGTCTGTGAGACCTCCTGTATGGCCTGTAGACGCTCCTTAATTGACTTTTTCTCCTCCTTCTCCTTGTCATCGTCATCATCCTCATCATACTCGTAGTCATAGTGACTCGAATTGGCATCTGTGGTGCCAGTGATAAAACGAATGAGCCACTTTCTGCAATATAAAATATAAGCATATAAGCACATGTTTTAACTAAGCATATTAAGTGCTTACTTAAGTATGATGAGTAGCAGGATTAACGGCACCGTATCCAAATCGCCATAGACACAGCCTACAATCCACAGCACAAAAGCAATGCTCGAACGCACTGGTGACTCCCACTCGAAGCAGCTCCTGGAATTGAAAGTGATGTGAGCAACTTCAACTGGCTACTTGCAGCACCTGCTACTCACTGTATATAACGTGCCGCTTCCAGTATGTCCATAATAATCTCCTTGAGTCGATTGACATTGCGCAGAAACAACTGACGCTTGAATTTGGCCTCTTGTTGTATAAGCTTCTCCTCCTTGGGCTGCAAAGCGCGACAGATGGCTCTTATGTCGTTCCAGACGACGGTCAGCTCCAGTTGTATCTGCGGCGAGTTGCCCTTGGCACGCACACATAGATTCTTATCCTTGAGCGTATACCAGCGCTTGACGCCGCTCTTGATGCGCAGCAGCGGTATAACCAGTTTGCCCAGGAACTCAACACGATGATCACGATCCTCATCATAGACAGTTATCTCTAAGACCTGGGTGACATCCTTGACATTGCTACGGAGTAACAAGACTTGAGTACATTAAGGATTGAATACTTAGCTTAACTTACAAAGTAAAGATCTTATTCCAGCTGGGCGTTAGCGTCTTGTACTCGGTTTGTGTCTGCAGACGCGCATTGCCCAGCTCCAGAACACAGAAAGGATCTGACTTGCCGCCAATGTCAGCGGCAGCAAGTCCCGTGGCGCCAAAGACCTTCACCGTAAGATGACCCACATCTCTTAGATTCTGCAGGCTGCGCAGAAAACTATAACGATCGCGCAGCAGCTGTGATTCGCGTGGATCTTCCTTAAACGCCTTCAGATCACTGATTGTTTCCAGAGCTGTGGTACCGCTAATGGTGAGCATTAGATGCACCTCGCCGGAGCAATCCTCTAGAGGTTTCCAGATGCCATGCGTTGTCTCACGCTGGAAGACGCTCAGATCAATGTTGGCCTTGCCATAGAGCGTATTGCGATTCCAGAGCGCCAGCTCCAGATTCTGATCCTCATCGAAGAGATGCAAATCGAATTGTTCCAGCCAACGCTCCGTCCAGGAAGACTTGCTTTTGTATTTCTCGTTGCCCAATCTGCAGTTAAGCTGGCTTTTAATTAAAACTTCAATTGTTGTTTAATTGAGGAACTTGCCTGAACTTGAAGTGTGTGTCAATCAGCTTGTTGCCATCCTCTGCCAGCGGCAGATCTTTGGCCTTGACCAGCAGTATTGTCACCACAGAGCTCCAGATTTGTGATTTCAAACGCTTCGATGACTCGGCCAATTTGGAATTGCGTTGAAAGTGCTGCAATGTACACATAACACAAACTACAATTGTATCTATCTATTCATGATTGCATTGAAATTGCAGTTGACCTCTTTTAATTCCTCGCAGCCCTGTTCCAGCTGATCACACAGCTCGCTGCGCTGCTCGCGCAGATGCTTGAGCAACTTGCGCGGCATAACACGACAAATTGGACCAGGCCAATCCATTATCCGCACAACCAACACACAACAATCAAAGTCCCACTTCGCATACGAAGCGCCTCACAATGACTAAAGCTCAATTCATTCGCGTCGCTTCTCGCCCTCTCAGTGTCAAAGTCTGTCAATGAATCAGATAACCTTGTAGTGGGCATATGCTTTGGGTCATACACTTTGCAACACAATCAACATAACAACAGTCAGCCCTGTAAGTCTACAAACTTGGGTTCATTAGCTTATGGCTGATAACAAGCGACTGCCTTTCCTGAATCTCAAGCAGCAACAATGAAGCAGTTCCTAAATCGGAATTGTTCATGTGGATTTTGTGTTGAAGTATAAATTCATTTTGTTTCTTTATAAAGAGAAATTTTCATAATTATTTTATTTTTCTTAATCAACTATTGAAATTAAGTACCTCCATAACTCGAAATATTGTGGATTGTGGTGCATTTCGGTTTTATAAAAAACATTTAATTTGCTCATACACATGATTAACAACCATAAATAACAGCTATAAATAATTATAAGCCAATTTTGATAAATTTGATTATTATTTTTATTTTTATTAAATATGATATACAAATTTGAATTTTTAATCCCTGTTCCCAATAAAAATGAATAAAAGGCAGTTATAAAGTACTGCAAATGTATGTAAAAGGCAGAAGAAAGAATTTCAGACTATATAAACCATATATATTCTTGATCAGCATCAAAAGCCGAGTCGATATTTGAACACACAGATCTCGGAGACTATAAGAGCTAGACACACCAAACTTGGCATGCAGGCTCCTGTATACCATACGGAGATCCTGCCACAGCCACAATTTTGAGTATATCACTTTGATATTTGGTGCACATATATGTTTCATCAATGTTGCTCAGCTGTGTAAATTTCATTACAATCGGATAAATATCACAAAAGTTATGGAAGAATCAATTACCCCCGTCTCAACAAGCAGAAACAACAGTTTGAAAGGCACTGGACAAGTTAAGTGCGCTGCTTGCTTGTGTTACCGCTAAACTGCTGGAGTCTCTTAGTCGGGCACACACGACTAGAGCATTCTTACTTGTTTTTATTAAGTTTGAACTCAATTTGAACTCAATAATCTCCGATGTTATTTCAAATTTTGTATCTAAATCCAAATAGTAGACTACCACTTTCCAGTTCAGTTCTATGAACTAGATCACTTCCTCTGAACAAACCAATCTTTCGTAGTTTTTTTCCAGTATCTTTCAATAGATTTGAATCCCAAAATCGTTCAAGTGAATAAAATGAACTATAATCCGAGACTCCGTTCACTCGTTCATTCGCAAGCTTAGTTCAATTGAACTAAGTCTGAATGATTACATACAACCCTAATGGACACGAACCAATGACCCCATATTCAAATCACTGCACAATATATAAGTAAGAGTATTCAAACTTCGATGTCAATCATTCATTTTTCTATTAGTGTTTTTGTTTGTTGTGTTTTTCGAGCTATTTTCCATTTCCATGTGTCATGCCTAGTTTTGGCTTATTGTTGTTGGGTAAGTTGAGCGCTTTGTGTGTAATTGTAATTGTAATGAGCGCTCAACAAGCAGCGATCAAAGCAATGCCGTCTAATGCTCCGCTCATTCCCTCTTTGCCACAAGCTACTTACAAGTATAGCAAAGCGGAACTAAGCAAGTGGAAAAGGGAGATGTTGCATGTTTGAGTTTGCGACGCTTAGTCAGCAAAGTTTAGCGTTAATTGAGAGACTTGTATAAGGGTTAAAGTTCAGTCAGCAGCTGCTCCCATATGCCATAAATAAAGTTGGTGCGGAAAACGAATAAATTGGCACTGCCAAATGTCGCCTGAATTAAGAATGGCAAACAAAGGTAAGAAAAAAGGTAACAATCGTTTATGTAAATCGTGTTGGAAAAAAGGGAAAGGGAAAGGTTGCTCAGTCGGAAGTAGTCTGTCTAAGCGTAGCTAAACTTGAGCGTATCTGTAAGATAGTTTTGGTTGTGTGTGTAACTGTGAGCTACAAAGTGAGTGCATATGACATTTGACTTCCGTTTGGCTTCTTCAGTTAAATTGAATGTTAAATTGAATGTGGCAAGCAGCAATTGAAGAGAGAGATTCACCTACCATTTCCTTATCCTCCTGACTGCGCGGCCAGAGCGTCAGATTGATGAGTATCTCGCCCATGTTGAGGCCGGGCTCACCGTTATTCGTATCGCTTAGCTGCAAATTGATATCTTCCGCCTTGCCCAGCTCCAATTGAGTCAGATCGATTTTGGCCGAGCCCATAAAATCATCCTGCAGTCCCCAATCGTAGTCAAAGACCTGCCGGGAATTGTGATTCGAAACGGAAATTGGTTTTGGTTAGCTGTATTTTCTTTTCTTTTTTTTCTGAGCCGAATGTGCAGCAATTCGCCAAATTGAATGTCATGTTGTTGTTGTTGTTCCAATTGGTAAATCGATTTTCACTTCAATTTGTTAACTTTAATTGATAATTTTCAACTGAAATATATGAAAATTGTTTTTGACTTTGCTTTTTCAGCTATTTTGCTTTGAACGAATTACATTTTATATAAAAAATATAATTAATCTCACTTAAAGCTGAAAGCATTACAAAATGCCATTTTCAGTTTTATATTAAACACAGTTAATTGATTAAGTGTTTTTTAATTTATATTATTTATTAATTCTTTTTTAATTGTTCAGCACACAGCTTTATGCATGTATCTTTGTTGTTATTCTGCAGATTTAATGCAGCTATAAAATTAAATTAATCCAACCACAAGCTGCTTTCACTGGCCATTGTCAATAACCACTTAAGTTCACAAATTAAAAGTTAACAGGAATCCATAAAAACTTGCTCTTGCAAAACTTAATTAATTTTCAAGGACCTTTGATAGCTGATTATATTGGTTTGAGCTTGAGCTCTTCAAACACAATTTTACTTAATTATTTATGTATAATTGAAAAGCACAAGAGAAAAACTGATTTGCCTCTAATGAATATTATAACTAAAGTGAAAGGAAAGAGCTTTAAGCAAGCGTTTAAGGAAATTTAATCCTTTTTGTAAAAGAGGACTTAATTGAATTTTGAATTGACAGTTTTATTTGATATGTGTTAAGAGGTCGATTTAACAGAATTTATTTAGTTTTGAAATAGATCAAACCATGTTTAAATAGTTATTACAAAGGCTAACCGTACATGGATCAGCTATCATATTTTTTCACAATCTGAATAGTTTCGGAAGTTTTTGGGAAATTTACAAAATTGTATTGAATTATTCGAATTTAAGATTTAAATTCTATTTTTTAAAACTATTCTTCTTTAAATTCAAACAAAATATCAAAGTAATCAAAGTCGGTTTTTTTAAAGTACCTTCCACGCAATGCTTGCTGACATATCTCACCTTGACAATAATCGGCTGAAATGGGTCCTCCACGGGCACAATAAACACCTCATCCCAGACAGGATTGAGTTCGCGGTGTATGGTGCGAGATTTGTGCAACAAACGGCCGCCTACCTTGAATTTGACATAAGGATCACTTAGTCCTGACGCAGACGAGAAACACAAAGAAACATAAGTGTGAGCAGCAGTTGTTGACAAGCGTGGGCATTAAACAGGACGAGGATGGGGTGTATTTGGGGGGCATTTCCTTTTTGGCTTACCATTCTTGTCCATGGCCACCAGGTCGCAGCCAGATTTGAGATGCACGCGCAGCTGAAAGAAGACGAATTGTCGTAATTGAGCCTCTCGCTTGCGACGCAGCTCGTCGGCCTACAGTTGAGCGTTAGTGATGGCAGTTGCAATGCAATTGTTATCGTTATCGATAGCGTTATCGATAGGTTGCCAATTGCATTTTTATAGTTGTTGCGTGCGTCAATTTTTTTTTTTTGTTTTGCAAAAAATAGAAGCATAAATAAAATTTTGAAATTTTCTTTTAGTAGATGGTTAACGAAATTCCAAATTCCAATTATTTTCAGGCAAATTAAAAAATTAAAACTTATTTAAAAGTAAAGCGAGCTTCGTATAGACGAAGATTGTGTACCCTTGCAGACTTCTCAGTGGTAAAACAAGACTATATTTATATGAAAATCAATTCTTTATAGCTTTGTTTTATATTTAAAGTAATCCTGATCTGACATTTTATTTAAAGTAATCCTGACCTAATGTCAATTTTTCAGATTTATTTGAAATATCTTTAAAAAGAAATAAAAGTTATTTTTACCATCAGTTCATTCAGAAATATAGGTCTAAGTTTTGCATAAATTAATGTCCTTTTATAAACTTTAATAAAAATAAAATGATATTTCGAAGAAGTTTTCTATGGCTTAAAATGATCGGTTCCGTCTTACATATCTTCATTAAGATACTTTTAAATATACAATACCAGTTTGAATGGATACAGACAGACAGAAGGACATGAATCGACTCAGCTCATCAAGCTGATCAAGAACATATAAACTGTATTGGGCAGAAAAGAGTTAACATAAAATAGAAATAATTTATAAATTCTAACATTATGATATCCCTCTGCAAGGATACAAAATGAAAAGGAAGCATTGCAGCTGAACTTACCTGCAGGGCCTCCAGTTGCTGCTGAGCAGATGCACTAGAGGGCACGGCAAGGGCATGCCCATTGCCATTCTCGGGCTGCTCATCGATGCGTCCCTCCATGGAGCCGCCAAAGCGTTGAATGACCTGTGCCATGCGGGCGGTGGCACGCAGATCGCGGGCCAATGGTGAGCCACCAATTGTGGTGGATCTGTGGCGGGGACTTTGGGTTACGGAGCTGCTCTCGGAGCTGTAGTCGGCGGCATAATCGGTGCTCTCCTCCAGAAAGTCACTGGGTGATTTGCGGCCAATGCGATCTTTGCTTTTGGTGCGACTCCAGCGATGCCGCAAATTGTTGAAGAAACCGTGCGTCTTCTGCAGCACGCCAACGCCGCTGGCCACGCCCCCAACACTGCTGCCACTACCACCGCCCACCAGCTGCTGTGCGACAGCGCTCTTAGCTCGCTTCGGTGATATGTGCGGCGATTCGTTGCTGTGGCAATCGTGTCCATTCAACTCCGATGCCGATTTGCTCAGATGTTTGCCCAGTCGCTGCTGCAGCTGCGGCGAACCCTGTGGCGAGATGCCAATGCCACTTGGAGGTGAAGCACTGGCGCTGGCATTGGTGTTGCTGTTGGCTTCAACGCTGCCAGCGGCTGCCAAGCGGCTGCTGCAAGGTCGCTCCTCACGCTCCACGTATTGTATGTGAGCTGCAAGTGTAGGCAGAGGCGGGTAAAAGGTGTTGAGAGTGGGGAACTGATAAAGTGGTGCAGTGGTTAAACGTCAGACACGCAGTTTGCGTGGCAGCTCGATAATCGATTTAACAAAAAAATTGGCATGTGCATTAAAAACGCGCTGTGTTCGACTGAACAGCCCACATATGACTGAACTTCAGCTGAAAATGTATGGAAATATATGGAAATAGATGGGAAAAGATGAAAATATAAAAAACAAAAGGTCAATCGATAGTAGTTTAAGTATATTCGATAGAAGAAGTTTAATTGCAGTGGACTATATTGCAGCTGTAACATTATAAAATCTTACTTAAAGATACAAAAGATCAGTCGATAGTATCGACAGTATCATCGTTTGTTATCCAAGTGTTTCGATAGTGAAAGAAATTCAAAATTGTTAACGATTTCAGAAGAAAAACATTGGTTGACTACATTGAAACTTGAAATTTATAAGAACCTTACTTAAAGAGAAAAAACTGATATTTTCCACTTAACTTTTTTCCAAGGAAAACTAAGTTTTATCTGTATTTTCTGTATTGTTCGCTGAAGTGAAATGGGTGTTTCTCAATCTCCTTCGACTTTAAGAGAAATTCGACAATAGTTTTAATGAAAACATCGTTTCGAACGAATCGTTTAAGAACATCAGCGATACTATCTGCTGCTTTCTGCTCTTCCAGCTCTTCCAGCTCCTAGAGCTCTTTCAACTCTTTCTGCTCTTCCAGCTCTTGCAACTCTTCTCCGATCAGAGGCAGCCTGCCCCAATGACATCATTTGGTAGCCACTTGGCACAACGCGAATAACATAATTGTATTCACATCTGATAGACCGCTAAGTGACAGGCAGCTGGCACATTTCACAGCTAATAAGCCACAGCAAAAGTTAACTTTTAAAATTAAAAAATATATATATATAGTTTTTTGCTCTACCTGCAACTGGATGGATTTTGTTTATTTTATAGCACAAGGCAAAAGTTGGCTGCTTTGATTGCATGGCAATCAGGCAAAGCCTTAATAATTAAACACATTCACTTTTTTGTTTGTGACTGCAGTGCACAGGGAGCAGTATCCTTGCAGCATCCTTGCTTCAGCCAGTACTTTGGGTCTGCATAAATTAATTCTTAGCATTTCAAGTATTGTAGTTTTAACAACAATTGCCAAAGTTTCTTTTGGGAATTGCAGGCACAGCTTTCTTTGACAATTTGCATAACTTTTTTAGTCAAAGGGTTTTTTTTTCGAGGCGTCTCGCAGCATTCGCACAGGATTCGCACAGGATATTCGAGTGTTGCGCGCTTCACGAACTGCACAGCAGCAGCACGCCCAAAAGACTGCTTCAGTTTTTATCCAGGCACCGATTCTGAAACTTGGCATTTGTTATTGTTAGCGCTTTCTATAGGTCACACACATAGAAAGATACAATGTATTTTGATACCCTTGAAAAAGGGGTATTGTTGTCACGATATGTGTGTTATGCATATCAAAGAAGTCATTTCCGAGCATCTTAAGTACTTACATGTTTGTTGGAATGATATCTTGATTAGACTTGATAATACCATGTTCTAACTATATCGGCAAACTATTTACAACACAGTAACAGAAGTAATTGTTACTTTTGTTAAAGAGTTGTATATAGTTTGCCGATATAGTTAGAGCTGACTAAGCGAGATGTCTAAATTCTATACAACTTTTACAGCTTTTACTGTTTCTATAACTACAAAACGATTTCTCTCGGCCTACTTTAATTTCCAAGATATTAAGGAAAACCCAGTTATCAAAATAGTTCCTTCATTGTTTCAATTATATACGCAGATGAAATCGAACGTTAGATTTTGAATTCCATGTACATATTCTTGGCTTTGTTTCTATTCCCAAAAACTTTTGTTTGCGAATCGTTCACAATTTTGTTTTCGAAATATATATGATTTTTTTTTTCGGTTTTTGAAGCAATGTTCAAAAAATAAACATTTCATAAGCGCAATGGAAAATTTTTAAATTTTTTTTCGAAATGCAAAACAACAACAAAAATGTAAACTTGTTCAAAAACTTTGAAACCTATCAGCTTGAAATAATGCATAGTTATACACTCAAAAAAGTATGACTACTTAAATTCTAGTAAGAATTTGAAGGCCATTGTTTGAAGAACTACTTTATTTTTAAAGATATATCATAAATACAGTCTTAAAAAATGATTTTGAGCTTTTTTAAAGATATATCATGAAAACAATCTTATATATCGTTTTTAAGCTCTGGTTTCTAAATTATTCCACTACCTAATTTGAGAACTGTATTAAAACTTATTTGTATACCAAAAAGTGATCCATATTTATTAGATTTCGGTTAACTCTGTTTAGATCGATTTGTATTTAGATTGTATCAAAAAGTTTTTAGGTTTAAAAAGCTAAAAATGCCAAAAAAGATTAAGTTGCTGTTAGACGAGGCCTTGTCAGGTGAATCAGATTTTGCTTAATATCATTTTATATATGGTTTATTTAGGGTATTTTAATTTTCGGCATTTCTAAGATAGTAGCTTATACATTGAAGTGGCGAACCGTGGCGTGGGTGAGTTGTTTGACATTGAACGTGAGCACAGGACTCGCCTAACTGTAACAGTAAGACTACGTGGGTGTGTATGCGCGAGTGTGTGCGTGTGTATGTGTGTATGTGTGTATGTGTTGGGGGTCATTTGAGCATGTGTTAATAAAGCAGTGCGCCTGATTGGGTGGGTGGGCTTTTGGGTGGTTCCTGTTGTTGTGGTGTTGTTGCGGCGCTGGCTGCTGCATTATTAATGCTTTATGTCGCGATGCTGCAACTTTTGCCTAACACAAATTGGAAAACGCCGCAAGCTGGCGTCATAAAACGCAAATATGAGTGTGTGTGTGTGTACTTGTGTGTATTTGAGTGTATATGTGTATATTCTTGGCGAGCTTTACGCACTCCAAAAGCTTGCACAAGTCACTTGCCTCTTGCCACACATTGCTGTTGCAAAATTGTTTTTGCTGCACGCTTAAGGCAATTTTTCTTATGAATGAAATGATTTTAAATGTAATGTTCAGCATTTTTTATTTATTTATACGACATTTGCATACAAATCGTTTATAATATTAAGCACAAAGACCAAAGGGCAGCTCGTATTATATAAGCAAAAGCCAAAACCGCACAACAAGGACAAATTTGAAAAAAAAAACATATTTTTGTTTGCTGTGGTTCAACAACAAACAACAAATTTTATGCGGGGCTCAACATTTTAATTAATTTAATGCAAGACCAGTCGACTTTGCGGGCGGACTGCTGAGGTGTGTAAGCTCTTCAACTAAGTATGTTATTATAATAATTATTATTTGGAGCTTACATCACGCGCACAGTAGGGAGGCAGGAGCTACCCGTTTTAAGCGCTCCCTGCCGACCATTGCCTTTGCTCAGGCACTAGGGAGCTATTTCCAGCTGGGTTCAACATTTATATATATAGCATGAATATTCTATAAGGCGACAATTTGACACATGTTTCCATAGCTATGTGTTAAATTCAGACACATGTCCGCTTGTTTGCGACGCCAGTGTAAATAGTTTATAAAATATGTTGCATACTTTGGGGCGCTGCTTTAATTTATACTCTGCAATCAGAGTTGCATCAGAATGGGTATAATAAAGTAATTATACCCTTGCAGAAGGTACTATTTTTTTGTCACGAAATGTGTAACACATTGAGGGAGATGTCTCAGAAAAAAAATATATTCTTGATCAGCATCAACAGCCGAGTCATGTCCATCATGTCCGTCTGTCCGTCTGCTTATGTGCTTTTTTCAAGACTTTGTTCTAGAGTTATCTTGATGAAACTTGGCTCAGATGCTTCTTCTTATTGCAGGTAGTACCTATAGTTAAATTGGCTAGATCGAACCACTAGAACATATAGCTGCCATAAGAAGGATCGGTTGAAAAATGAGTTTTTATATGAAAAACCTTTTTTGTTTTTCAAGATAACTGAACCAAACTCACTAAATCTAAGTTTGAAGACAGTTTATACATGATGGCAAAATTTTATCAAAATCGGACGACTATGTCTTATAGCTGGCATAGGAACGATCGAATGAAAAATTAGTTTATGCATAAAAACTTTCAAAACTTCAAAATGTTTCGACCAAACTCACTATATCTAAATTAAAGCACGTTCTACACATGTTGACCAAGTTTTATCAATATCGGATCACTATATCTTATAGTTGCCATGGCAACAATCAGCTGAAAAATAAGTTTTCCTATGCAAATCTTTTCTGCAAGGGTATATATCTTCGGCACGCCGAAGATAACATTTCTTTCTTGTTTTTAAGTTAATTTAAAATCATATGCCCTCTAATCTTCCATGGGAAATGGTGGTCAAGGACAAATTCTTAACCTACCGATTAGTTTATCTTTATTATCTTAAAATGTTGAATATCCTGACCCAATCCTTTAAGTAACGACTTAGAGCCTGCAACAGTACATAAAGGATTTCAACTAGAGCAGCCTCGTTAAATGTAAAGTTTTTAACTGCAATTAGCCAACTTTATTCAAATAAAGTTTTAGCCATGTTTTCGCTCAGCTGGCCGTTAAAAGTTTGCATTGTATTAAAGAAAGTTTTCGATTAACACACATACGCAACGTTGCCAGGACAATTTTCAACTGGCAAATGGCAAGTTGCAAATGGCAACTGACAATTTTATGACTGCCAGCAACATTTTTGGTCGCTTTAATGTCAAACATTTGATGGGTTTTGTATTTGATTTGAGCTGCACAAGGCAAACGATAAATAAAAATGCCATTAGGTTTTTATTGCCACCGAAAATGCGTATGCAGCATGTGGCTGGCATGTCCTTTGTACCGCAAAGGACATTATCATTATTAGAGCATATTACAGGCGGCCTATCGATATCGAAAATTGTCCAACCAATCAAGTAATGCAACAGCAGCGTCATTAAATGCCGGACTCAGAGTCCTACAAGTACTTGTACAATCTGAATGGGGCATCAATTATGAATATGATTGTGGACATGTGCAAGCACGCCTCTCTGAATACCCTGTAACTGTTGCAAATGTCTAAACGGTGTGTTTGAAGTCACTTTCGGCTGTTTAAACGATTTAAATCCTTTATCCATTAAGAGTTAAACTCTAATTTAGATTTCAATTTACAAACATTCATAAAGAATACTTTCAGGATCGTCTTGAGATTAAATGAACTTATAAAAAATATAAGGTATTTGATTATATTTTACTCCAAAAAGTATGCTACAAAATTTTGTTATGAAAATAAAGCGAGTGCACTTGACTGTGGAGTTAAGATTAGATCAGATCTATATGTAGTACATAGTACATACATATGTAGGTGTGAAGGTCCTCGTAACCATATACGGATCATGTTTGTTTTAAAATCTTATACAATCCTCTGTAAATCTTTAAAAACAGCTTCAATTTTGAATATACTGCTTTGTTTTAAGACACATTCATAAATTGAAAAGATGGAATAATTATAGCCACCAAACTTCTTAAGCCAACAATTCTTCATAGAAAACTGCAGTGCAAGCAGTGCACTGCTTTAATGTACTGCTTGGATTAAATTCGTATGTATGCAACGTACAAATTTTATAAAGATCGAATAAAATTAAACAAAGTTCCAAAGAAAACAAATTGGCATGGCCAGGAGGAACTGCTTGAAGTGCAGGCACTGCACTGCTTTAATGTACTGCTTGGATTAAATTCGTATGTACGTAACGTGACAGTTGTAAAAAGATCGATTAAAATTAAACACTTAAGTTTTTAAGAAAACAAATTAGCATAACGGCCAGTAAGAACTGCTTGAAGTGCAAGCAGTGCACTGCTTTTGCTTAGAGTAACTCCCAGTCGCGCATGCTCAACTATAGCGTGCCTGCTTGTTTAATATTGTCAAGCTCGAGGTCAATAATCAATTATTTAACAGCTTATACTCAAGCAATAAGCATGTGTGTGTGTGTGTGTTTGTGTGTGTGTGGCATGTGTGTGGCACGTGTGTGTGGCATGTGTGTGTTCATATTTCTATATTCGTACAAGTATGAGCCAAAAGAGTTTTCCATTTATTATATTTGTGTGCTGCTCACCTGTTGAAGCCAATGTCGCTGACTTTGTCGACATTTTTGCTGTGCTTTCTAGTTCAGTTTCAGTATACTCGTTGAGCGGAAGTGCGGGGGGGGGGGGGGGGGGGGATATTGTTGCGGGTTGTGTTTTGTTTCTTTTGTATTCGTGTTTGTCACTTAGCTGTTTACTTGTGCTTTTGTTGTTGCCTATGGTTTAAGTTCGTTGGCATTGTTATTGTTGTTGCCGGGGCAGCCGAAGCAACAGCAGCAGTAGCAGTAGGTGACGTCATTGCTGTTTGACTCTGATTGTTGTTGTTGTTGCCCCAAGCTGCGACGTAGCACTGGCGTCATGTGGCTGTCTAGCGACGCACAGCGACTGTCGCGACGTCAGTTAACGTTCTCCTCGTTGTTGGTTTTGGTAATAATTCTAGTTATATCCTGTGGCTAAAGTTTGAGAAGGGTGTAATGAGCCAACACTTAAAAAAACATGAGGCGTAGTGTTTTTATGTGATTAGCCTTAAGTCTGCTGCATTGCAGTTTCAAAATGTAAAGCATTCTTTTTGGAATTGAATGGCACTATGAATTTTAGATTCATTGCAAATTTTGCTTACTTTTGAGATGGACCTATTGGTTTTATTCGAAAATGAAATCGGAAATAACATGTACTCAAAATTTTCTACTAGATTTGAATTGAGTTTCTATCACGAAAATGAAGGAACACAATTTAAACAGCCTTAGTTACATCTTTGTGTCTCTGAACCTTTAAGAAACATATCATTATTCAAAATTTCACCATACTCTACTCTACGACTCAGGATTAATGGATAACTTATAAGCCGAATCAATGCCTCAATATGTCATTCATCAAAATCCTACACTAAATAACTCCTGTCATAAGGATATCAATTTGATTTCTGACATACAAGTTGAGTTTGTCAACAGATTAATGGATATGTGACAGACATAGTTAACCCAGATTTTGAACAAAATGATTCTTAAGCAAGTTTATGTTAGGCGCTATTGTTATGGTTGTTCCAGTTGCTGTTGTTGTTGGTGGTTTAATTCACATGTTTGGTCAACACGCAAACCAATCTGGTCGCTTATCAAACAAACATTTATAGCTTCAAACGCTACGTTCTTGTTTTTTTGTTTTTGGTTTTTCATAGAAATTTCAAGTGTTTTGCGGTTTTTTAACGGTTTGAATAAAATTATTGGGGCAGCGAATTTTAATGACATTTTTTTACTGCGGCTTTCCCATCAAACTAAACATTTATGTAAATGTATATACAAAAATAAAAAAAGTTGTAGCTGTAAATTTTTTGCATAGCATGCGAGATTTTCATCAAAATATTGAAAGCATTTTCCAAAACAAACGATTTATTCAGCTGTGCGCCATATGGAGCTGTTTGCTATTCATATTTATGATGCTATCCACATAAGAAATTAACACATTTGATGTGGGTCTTTTATATTTTCCAACTTTTGCCGAAACAAAACAACCAAAACAAACAAAGTCAAAAGATACAACATTTTCCAGCAGCTCAGCTCAGCTGTGCTGAAAGTGTTTCTTTTTTTTTTTTTGGGTACTTTCCACTTTGTGTGTCAAGTGCTGCGTAAATGATTTTCTCTTCAGCTCTGTGGCATCTTGAATAATTCATGGCAATTGCTGTTGGCATCAACGTCGACAGCGACAGCTGCCAGCTTCGGCAGCAGAACTGGAAACAAGACACTTTATTGTTGTTTACGCAACTTAGTAAACCATGCAGAAATCATTTATGTACAAATTGACAAAAATTGAGTTGCGTGCAACATTGTTTATTTCATTTGCAAATATGCGACTTTTAAATAAATGTATCTTGCTTGAAAAATTCGCTCATAGCGTGCAAAGGCCAATTTAGCCAGCGCGTATACGTAATCTCTATTCGCGTGCATCGTGTTCTGCTTCACTGGCCAATTATTCTCAACGCCATAAAACCTGCATAAATCTAGTAAAAACAAGTTTATCAAAAGCCAATCAGCCAATGCTATAGATATAAATAAATTCAAAACGCGTTGCATTTACTTAAAACGTATTCAAGAAACTAATTAGATTTGAAATGGTTTTTTATTTAAATTTTTATATTTTTTATTTGAAAGCTATTTACCACTAATAGAGATGCTTTTCTACTAAAATAAGTTCATGTATCTAAAAAAAAAGATAGCACATTAAAACACTTTAAAGGAACTTTCAATCAAGCTCAGCAAGATTTCACATATGTCTAAGAAAAGAAAGCACATTAAAGCTTGTTTAAGCAACTTTAACTTAAGTTTAGCTTAAAGCTGGCTCCAACAAAATGTATGTGTTTCTTGAAGATTTAAGATAAATGTAATGAAAACAGTTGGATTACAAAATCTTACACATATGTCTAAGAAATTAAAGCACATGAACTTGAACTCAAGTTAAGCTTAAGGCTGGCTTTCACAATTTGAATGTACTTTCTGAAGATTCAAGATTTATCGAATGAAAACAGTTGGATTACAAAAGAACACACATATATCTGAAAAAAAAAGAAAACACATTAAAGCTTTTTTAAGGAACTTTAACTCAAGTTTAGCTTGAAGCTGGTTCTCAAAGTTCGAATATACTTCTTGAAGATTCAAGATTCATCTAATGAAAACAGGTGGATTACAGTACCATACACAAATGTCGAAGAAAAGAAAGCACATTAAAGCTTCATTAAGGAACTTTAACTCAAGTGTAGCTCAAAGCTGCCTCTAACAAAATGTATTTACTTCTTGAAGATTCAAGATTATCTAATTATTATTATCTAATAATGAAAAAAAAAACACATCAAAGCTTTTTAAAGGAGCTTTAACTCAAGTTCAGCTTAAAGCTGGCTCCAACGAAACGTATGTGTTTCTTGAAGATTCAAAATTTATGTAATGTAATGTACATTACAGTAAAATTCTGTCTAAGAAAGGAAAGCACATTAAAGCTTAATTAGGGAACCTAATTTCCCGTTTAGCTTAAAACTCGTTCGAGCAAAATGCATATCCTTCTTTAAGGCCTTTTTCTGCAATACTGCAAGTTTAATCTGATGTTTAAGTGTCGTTTTAAGCTTGTTTTATTAGCTCTTGGTAGCCATGTGTGTGATTAAACTAGATGCGTAGGGTAAACTCATAATATTTTTGAGTGTCGAACAGCCTGGTCCCTAATCACACAATCAAAATCTGTTCTTGATTGCACATACATTATTCCAAAGCCTTGTCATAAAAGCTGCATATAAACATAAAATCATAATCGCTGCATTGTTCATCAAATGCAGGCGTTAATTAACTTGGTCAGCACAAACGAAAGCCACAAAATCCCATCAGCTTCTGCAGCTGACCCTTAACAGGAGCTTTGTTTCAGTGTCTGTGTTTGAGTCATAAAACAAGCGAAAAGCTGCTCCTGGCTCAAGGTTAAGCATTAATAGCTTAATTAGGTGCAAGTGGACAGGATAATGACGGAACTTAAGTGGATGTGTTTAACGATTCCAAGTGCAAACAGCGATTGTTGTTGATCAAGTTAATGGAATTTGGCAATACAGTCAAACTTCGACAAAACGAATTTTTTAAAATTGAGAGTGTGCAAATTGTGTTTTTACAGAAATTGCATTCAATTTTTTCTGTATAACTTAAATTTGATAATTTCTTATAAATTCTAACTTAAGAGAAAAAGATGTGATCTAATTAAAAACCATTTGTAAACAAGTAAGAACGTAGCAGTCGGGTTCTACCGGCTACGATATACTCTGTTTTCTGTACGTTTAATAAATTAATTTTTTCAAAAGACTACTTATATACTTATAAACTGTCCTTAAACTTAGGTAAAGTGAGTTTGACTAAGTTATCTTGAAGAACAACAAAGTTTTTCATACAAAAGATTATTTTAAATCGATTGTTCCCAATATAAGGTCGTCCGATTTTAATTAAATTTTATCACCATGTATAAACTGTTCTTAAACAGAGGTAAAGTAAGTTTGGCTGAGTTATCTTCAAAAAGAAAAAAGTTTTTCATATAAAAACTAATTTTAAAAGCGATCGTTCCTATGGCAGCTATATGTTATATTTGTCCGATCTGGCCGATCTCAACACTTTGTCGGCCTATTGTATATACCAACATGTATACCAAGTTGGGTTGCTCTAACTTCAAAACTGTGGAAAAAACCTGCGTTCATACAGACGGACGGACGGACGGACAGACGGACGGACGGACAGACGGACGGACAGACGGACGGACGGACGGACGGACGGACGGACAGACGGACAGACGGACAGACGGACGGACGAACGGACGAACGTACGAACATTTCACAAACCAATATACTCTTTTTTTCCATTTTGGAAAACAGAGTATAAAAATGTGCATCTTTTCAAATTTTTCACAAAACGTATTTGACAACTAAATGTAATATTTTAAAGGTCATAGATAATGTATGCTAAATCTTGCACATTATTTTGATTTATGATTTCTATTTTTGAACGTATTATAAAGCAATTTCTAAAGCTATTAACAATTTACAATCTTTGTTGGCAGCATTTTTATTTCAATTCGTAAATGACTTAATTATATTCAAGTTTTTTGTTTGATGTGTATCAAGTAAATAGAAGAATGTATATTTAATTTAAGATTCTGACTGAAATTGGGTTAAATGGTGAAGGTCTTGGCTCCCATTTTAATTAACTCTTTAGCCCCACTTCAGGCCAAATGAAACGACAAGTAATTAAAAAGTTTGCACACACAAAACAGTTGGCAAAGTGTGCTTCAACTGATTTTCAAGTTTGCTGCAGCATGCTGTCGCACTGCCTCAGATGGTGGCACCACCTACAGCAAGTCAGTGCTACAGCTGCCAATTGAACAGCAATAATGAGATTTTCTTCCCGTCGTCAACAAATAACATTCGGAATTTACAATTTCATGTATCCAATTTGCAGATGGGCTGCAATTTCAATAAACTACAACGTGCAAGAAGAACAAGAGTAGACTGTGTGGGGCATGCTGCGCGACATAAACAGCAGGGCAACCAAATAGATACACATAGACGACACCTCGAGGCCACAGCCGGCGACAATTTACCAACCCCCCCGCCCCGTCAACAGCCCTTAGCCAAGCAAAGACGCTGACAAGTCAAATAGACGCATAAATAGGCAAAAAGTCAGCAAAAAAAAAAAAAACTTAATGCCGCAATTTATATGCTCTGCTGGGGCACATGCGACAAATGGGCGCAAGAGCCCCTAAGCAATAATTAAAAAATATCTAGCCAAATGACACGCGACATCTCTCAGAGTCCTCTACTTAGACAGAGAGGTGCACAGCGGTGTAGGTAGAAGGGGCATGTTGTACTATATTAGCTGTTGCAGTTGACCATTATGTGTAAGAAAAGTAGGCAAAACTAAAATTGTTGCGTGCAACGTTTCGCACTCTCTACTTAATCATACACTCTGTATGGGTGTTTGTTTGTATGTGTGAGTGTGTGATGTGTGTGTGTGTGTGTGTGAAGCGGAAGCGCAGCGGCATGCAAAGGCGCCATAACCCCTTGACGGACAACATCCGTGCAACCGTGCGTGGAATCGCCAGTGCGACTAAACCGTTACCTACATGGCGCCAAAACAACAGCGAGGGTAGTTCAATAAGTTTTTAACTTACTTAAGTTAAAACTGCTTCAATAGAAGTAAATCTATTTTTAATATTAATGATTCATTAATAATGAATATCAAAAGTAGCATAAAAACCAATACAAAGGTACAATAACCAAATTTAGTAATAATTTGTAATATTTAATATTATGTATTTTGGATTATAAAGCTCAAGTATAAGGATGCCTAGGATAACCTGAGTGAATATCACCAAAAAAGAAACAGAATACTTCAATTTAAAACAACAACAAAAAAATGTCCGAGAACAAAGCATCTTATTTGGTTTTTTGTATTTATATCAAACTTTTTAATATTTCAGAATAAATTGCATAGTGAAACAAAAAAAAAAAAAAAAATATTAATATATTTTCTAAAAATCTTAGAATGGTTTTGATAAAGTTATTTGAATTTGTGTAATTAGTAAGCATTAAACTTAAACCAAAATTTGTTAACTTATTTCAATAAAGTTTCAGAACATTTGATTTTTTCATTAGTCATAATTAGTTTATTCCTGTTCATGTGAATTTCAAATCTAAGGTTAATATTGCGAATGTTAATTACCTTATAACATTACATATTTTTAGAACTAGTTTAAAAAGCGTATTTCCACTTCCATTTAAGCAACTGCTCAAGCAACCCACGTGCAACAGCAAAATTTATATGCTAACTAATTTCGCAAAAGCAGCGCATAAAAATAGCTCACAGAAAGTTGTGGCAACATGCTAAGCAGGCACTCAAGTGGGGCTCCAGGCTCAGAGCTCAGTCGGAGCATAGCCGCATAGCAGTGCGGCATAGCAGGCATAGCGAAAGCCGAGGCAAGTCAAGTGTTGCATGCTGAATCCTGAAGGATAAAGGATGGCGACAGGCGAGCCCAGTTTGGTTTGTAGGTGCCTTAATATAAGCTGCTTAAAAATACGCATAGCAGCTGTTCTGCGTAAAGCAGAGCATGCAACGAGTGAGAAAGAGACAGAGTGAAAAAGAGAGAGAGACAGAGATAGAGTGCTAAAGCTAATGCTAAACCCGTTACTTTTGCAGCCTACGCTTTTGTCAACATCTTTTTATAGAGAGGACGCTTATCAATTTTGGAAACGGAAATATTATTATTTACTTTTTTTTTGGGGGGGGGGGGTTAACCTTGTGTGTGAGCATAGCTCGTTACTTACGCATTTTAGTAGACGTATATGTACGTGAGTGTGTGTGTAGGTGTGTGTGTGTGTGTAGGTATGTGTGTGACCTCACAGACACGCGAACCAGCACCAATACAAATGTACTACAATGTTTGGAGGCATATGCGGATTTCAAGTCACGTCTCCTGCCGCGCAGCTAGCTGCCCCTCAATAGCTACTTTGCTGCTGCTGCCACTGCTGCTGCTGCTGCTGTTGGTTACATCGACATCGACAGCGACTGCGACGCATTTCGTGTGCTTTTTATTGGGCGCTCAAGTACTGTTACAGCTTTGATTTTGACTTTGATGCTGCTGGCCAAAAGAATATTTGCCACTAATTGCACTATACACTGCACACACACAACACACACACACTGTGCAACAAGAAGAACGTTTGCTGCCTGCAGCTTTGCAACAACACACTTTCAACACACGCAAGATGATTTCTGCTGCGTTTAAACGCGGACTCTTCAATTCGATTTGCTCCGCTTTTTGCCGCGTCCGCCAACGTGGAGAGTTTTTGCGCAACTGAAATTTTGTTACGAGCTTTTTGTCGCTCGCAGCACGTCGAAAGCTCTCGCGTTGGTTTTGTTTGTGTTTTGAGCGCAGTGGCAACAAATTGAGTGGCAACAGCACAAAAAATAAAGCAGCCTTGAGTGGTTTTTGCAGTTAACAGGATAATCATGGGCTGGCTCAAACAGGATGAAGCTAAAACAAAAAGCTTAAACCCTTGACTAGCTCTATTTTCTACATATTATATTACAGTCAAGGCTTCCAATGTCACTGCAATTATCTGATGTTTAATTAATCACAGCTCATATTATAAATAGCATTCATTATAAAAGTGTGTTTTAGTTTTATACTAGGCTGTTTAAAGTGCCAGCCAAAAGTGTTGTGCTTAACTGTGTGTAAGATTCCAAGCATCCTTTTTGAGCTTTGTGCGACGGCAAACACTTCCACTCAACCCAAGGGCCTCTGCTATGTCCACGCTCCAATAAATTTCACACCGAGCGTAAACGTAACAAGTTAATAAAAAGAGGCACACGCCAAATGCATTTTAGGCAGGAAAGAAATGGCTTATACCCTTGCAAGAAAAGTTGTTCATGTGAAAACTTAGTCCTCGACCGATTTCTCTAATGCCTGCTTAAGACAAAGTCGTCCGATTTCGATCAAACCTAGTCAAAATGTGTAAAAGATAATAAAGTTGAGTACAGGCGAGTTTGGTTTAAATATCTGTTTAAGCAAAATGGGTTTTTATACAAAAAGTCACTTCCCTATACTTTGTTCATATAGCAGTTATAAGATATAGTAGTCCGATTTTGATACAATTTGATTATCAAGAACATATTGAAACTTAATCTGTGTAAGTTTGGTTAAGATAGATAAAATCATAACATATCTAAAAATTTGAAACTTTGGTCGAGTTATCAAGATAGCATTAAAACTGAGAAACAGAAAACTAAAATAGACGGAGAGACAGTTTGACACGTCTTTGATCACTATCATATGTTTATATATGTACTTTAATAGGTGTTATAGCCCGGTGGTGTCGGGTTTTGATTCCATTTCCCATTTCCTTTTTTTGGGGTGAAAATATTCAAAACGGGACACCCATAACTTTATCAACAACTCGCCGAATTCAATGCGGAATAACTTTTTGCCAATATTTTGAATTTAAACTTTATTATTTAAAAACAAAAAATTACCCTTACACATTTTCGAAAAAAAAAATGTTCTAAATAAAATCACGAAATTTAACTTTTAATCGATTGCGGACACCAAAATAAGTATAAAAAACGGCTTCAAAACTTTTTCAGATTCAGTTTTCAGTGAGTGAGTGTGTCAGGTTATACAGTTTGAAGTATATATGTAGATTGGATCGGACACATCAACTTATACTCATTATAGATTTCAGGAGAAAGAGTAGAAAAAAACTAAGTTTTGAGCATTTTATGCTAGGCTCAAAAGTGAATTATATTGAGTGCAGCTTTAACAAGCTATAATTAGCTCAAGAGAGCTAATTGCCTCACTCTCTGTCGCTCTCTATCTGTCGCAGCAGCTCTCTTCGATAACAGCTGATAACAAGAATCGACAAATGCCGATCGCCTGGTTTCCCGCTTCCAAAGCGCTCGTCTCAAGCTGCCTTGGTCAGTCTTTCGGAAGTTGTGCAGTCGTGCGTTGGTCAGTTTGGTTTGGATGCCTTCAAAAGTGCTATTTTCAAAACTAAATATATAATTCTTTTAACATAAAAACATAAATTCTGTAAGAACTGCGGCTGGTTCGAAAGTTAACATAAAGCATAGCAGAAAGTCAACTATAAAAGAAAACAAAAAGTTTTTTATAAAAAAAATCAGAGACCGGTAAGTCATGCTTTAGTCGGGCTGTGCGCTTTGTGTGCCTGCTTCTCGTGCGCCATTTAATCATAGTGACCGTTATCTCAGTGTGTAGGCGTTGGTGACGAGAGGGGAGCCGGGTCGGGGCTGAAGCTCAGCTATCTTCGGGTTCAACGACGCAGTTAGCTTTTGCGCCATGCGCCTTGCGCCTTGCTCGAATTGCATTCCAATCATTCCAATCCCATTGCCAGCGAAATTCTGCAGATTCTCTCTTTTGCTCTCTTTTTTGTTATATTTTGCCTTTTCCTTTTTCTTTAATTACACTGTACTAAACGTTTTGATTGCCTGTGTGTGCGTATATGTATGTATGTAGGAGTGTGTTGAGTGTTGCGTGTATGCTTGCAGTCGTTGTTTTTGCATTCGATACACTTTTGATCCCAACAACAACATTTTTTTTGATAATTTCATTATTTTTGTTATTTAATTTTTCGTTTTTCATTCATTTCTTTTTCTGACGATGCAATAAGCGCTATAAATATCAAATTAAATGCCATGCATGTTAAATGTTTATAATAAATATTTTTGTATTTGTTATACCCTTGCAGAGGGTATTATAATTTTGATCCGAAATGTGTAACGGATTAACGAATACGTTCATAAAGTTTATATAGTATGTTCCTGATCCGCATCAACAGCCGCGTGATCAGCAGCAATGTTCGTCTGTCTGTCCGTATGTCTTTCCGTCTGTTTGTGTGCGAACTAGTCACTCAGTTTTAAAGCTATCTTGATGAAACTTTGCACAGCTGCTTCTTTTTGCTGCAGGTAAGCCATACACATGTTAGAATCGGCCAGATCGGCCCACTACATATAACATACATATAGCGGCCATCGGAACAATACTTCAAATATGAAGTTGTCATATGAAAAACTTTTGTGCAAAGGCAGCTTGGGCAGCTTGAAGATAACTTTTGAAAACCGTTTGAAAAATAATTTTTTGTATGAAAAACTATTTTTTGTTTTTGAATAACTCAACCAAGTTTATAAGGATATAAGTAGTCTTTATGAAAATTTAATTTTTTAAACTTACAGAAAACAGGATATATTGCAGTAGGGAGAACCCGAACAAAAATAATATTGTCATAATAATTTAAGTTCGCTTTAGTTCTGTGTATGTCTCACTCACTTTGCTTATCACTAATCTAAAGCACTTGAAACTATTGAAAGCATTCCCTAGAACAAAGTTCAACTGCTCTAATTGTATAATACCTAATTTGTTTTACTTTTTTCTTGTTAGTCATTGAGCTAGAAAACAAATATTTATAGATAGACTTATAAGTTTTGCCAGACAACCGCAAAAAAAAAAAAAAAAAAAAACAAAAAAAAATATTAAGAGTAAAAAAAGTGCGATGCACTAATGCTGATAACTACAATATATGGTAATAATGAGATGCCGATGTCAGACAGTGTCAATTCAGCTTATTATATTACTTTTACTTATAGGCAGTAAAGGTCTATTCGGGTTGTCAGCTAATACTATAATAATAATCACGCAGAGAATGTGTTGTCAGTGCTCGATTTGTACCTTTACGATCCGCATTTGGCGATATAACAATTAGTGATAATCAAAATATATGCTACAGTTAAATAAAAACAAGAGAGAAAAGTGAACTTTGTGATGTTGACAATTTAATACACTTCTTTTTATATTACCTATATGACTTCTATATATCATCTATATGGCTTATATAGTTATATTTTGCAACTATTCAATTGTTAAGTTTACAACATGTTTCTAAAAGACTATCTCTTAGATAGGTTTATGATATAGTTTGTTTTAAATTGATGAGTTTAGCTAAGATTTATTGAAAAACAAAATGACAATGTGATTCGTTACTAAGCAAACTCCTAAGAAAACTTGTATTAAAACTCACAAATACTGCGTTTGGTTGATATATTTGTATACAAAAAGTAAGTTTTTTGTATAGAGCCACACATTTTTCTAGTTAGTTTATAAATTCCACAATTCAGAAATGTCGCGTTCGATAGAGATATATGTTAAAAAAAATCATAATTCCTTTTTTCACCGATCGTTGCACATTTCATAACAGTGCAATAACACCCTCTGTAAGGGTATACAAAAATTTGTTTATATTTAATGTACTTATTTGAAATTGACTATTAATCAAGCGACGTTGACACAGCATCCGCAGCATTATCCTCAGCATGGCACAGGCATCAGAGGCAGGGGTAGGCGCCGGGGCAGGGGCCAAAGATCAACATACGCAGCATGATCATATCGGTGCAGATGAAGTCAGCGAACTGCACATGCCGCCCAGCTTCTATCAAAAGGTGCGTGAGCAGGCGGAAAGATTTGCGAGCATCCGTTTGGGTCAGTTTGTGATTGTGCGTGCCGATCGGGCGCTCAAGCTGATCGAGGATACGTCCAAGTGGAGTCTGCCGCAGGGTAAGTTAACACTGCTATGTTAATTCTATTCCTTAAACCATTATATCATTTTCAGAAAAGAACACGAATGCTGTTGTGCTGGAACGTCCTTTGCCCTGGGCACCATTTTTAATGCTAATCATTATGCTACGCCTGGCGCGCATTTGGTTATCCTTGGGCGCTTTAATGATTGGCAATGGGCCAGTCTCGCCAACGGATATGATAGCGTTTATAAGGACGCGTCGTCGTAAGTTGCGTGCCATACGTATGCATGGCCTGCGTGTGATGAGGCATCGCCACCAGGAGACATCCAACAAAACGGACAGGAGCTTAGTTCAGCAACTTAGCCAGTGGCTATCCCATGCCATATGCCGGCCTGGTGTGCAACGGGAAAACAATGGGCGGCTGTTGAACAGCAAGGAGCAACAACAGGTGGGTGAACTGAAGCCCAATCCACTTGTTAGTCGTTAATCCTTGTGTGCAACCAGCAGAGTCCTAGCGTGGAGAAGAGTCTGCTCGCTGAGAAATTGGAAGCTGATCAGAATTTAACCTTCCAAGAAATGTTGTCCAAGTATGCTAATGAGAACTCCGAGGACGACGCGGATTTTGTGCCCAATGAGAGCGGAAGCAGCAGCAGCTCCAGCAGCAGCAGCAGTGACAGCAGCGAGGAGATCAGCGAGAATGAAGCGAAGGAGCATTCAAATCCAGTAAGTTAAATGGAATCTCAGCTATATCCTTGTCTAACTCTCAAGCTGCAAATGCTGCAGTTGCACAATTCCAGGCATGTTGCTGTGAATAACAAGGATACAAACCTGCTGAAAGAGTGGGAGCAGAAGCATGAACAGGAACAGGAGCAGCAGAAGGAGAAACTGGCAAAGACAACGACAACGAGCAATGGCAACAACGACAAGGAACAGACGGAAGTTGGTAATGGACATTAAACTGTTATTAGTAACTCCCCCCTAAGTCTAAGTCTAGTTTATCTAAAAGTATCGAATTATCGATTTAAGCCTAAGATTGAAGTTGGTAGATGAAACGAAAACTGAAATACAGAATACTTGAGCCTAAAACAATAAGTTGAAACATTTCATTTGTTTTGTCCAATCGCACAAAATGCAGTAAATGAAAATTCCAAATTTTCCTTAAGTTTTAATTGTGAGTTTGGCTTAAAATCTTTCGCAAGCTGCCCTGACATAGTCTATCTTTCTCTCTCTCTCTCTCTGTCTCTTTCTCTGTTGCTGTCTTTAACTCCATCTCTTAGCAGCACAGCGAGCGATCACCATGAATCAGCAGGAAGAGTGGAAATCCTCACCAGGACACTTGAGTGCTGCCATTATGAACACGTCACGATACAATAACACAGCTGCCGCAGGTAAATTCTTAATGTTTTTTTTCTAATCCTTAATCCTAACCAGTTTGAGCTCAATCTGGGAATTCCAATTAACAACTTAACATTAGTATTTTGCCTTTGTTTCTGTTACTCCGTGCATGTGTTCAAACACAACAGCCAACATTGATCAACCATCCAACTCCAACTCCACATCCTATCCAGATCCAGAACCAGAACCCAACAACGACAACGACGATGACAATGACGATGACGATCCTGACAACACGGACACGGACAGCAGCTGCACCAGCACTGTCTGCAACAGCCAGCTGCCACAAGCCGCAGAGCCTGCAACCAGTCAAGCCCAATCCAAACCCACTGTGGACAGCAACGAAACGACAGCAATAGCAACTGAACCCAATCAACATCCTTCCACTGTTGAGATCCTAACACCCGCGACCTCCTCTGAAGATATTTTCTATAGTCCTATCGGTTTGTTTCCAGTCTCTTTCTGTATTAGAGATGGTATCGGCATGGAAACTATGCATCCCGATCCGAATTTAATATCCCATTTTTACATTCTTATGAGAATCGTGATTCCTATCCCAATCCCATCTCTAATTTTTATGATTTTTTTAAACTATTTCATAATAATAACTTGCTTTTTTACTATTCAACAGGATCGCCCAACAATTTCAACAGCTGCTTTGGCACACCAGCTCAGCTGAGGAACGTCACGATTAGCACAGTTCACAGTAAGTATCTAAAGATAGCTTGCAACCCAGTTAAGTATAGATACTTATTCCATCGTTTAGCTACTTCAACGCCCAACTCTGAGCTGGAGGCTCCACATTCCGCAGGTTCCGAATTGGAGGAAGAAGTCAGGCAAAACATTTCACTGGCTCATCAAACTGAGCCAAATGACACGCCCCCAGCGACTTCAGCAGCCACGACTTATAAGCAACAGCAACAGCGTCAATTTAATCAATCCCATCAGCGCTATCGTGGTCGAAACCGACGCTAAACTAAAGTCGGAACATCCTTAATATTCTATGCTTTCTTAATACATTCGTTATATTCCTTTATATTGTTAATAATACAGCGATTAAATCTTTGAACTGAAACTGGCATCTGTTTTCGAAATTTTGCAGGAAATTTGAGTAACTTCGGTTCGTAGTATTCAATTGCTATCCAACTTAGACCATACTTAAGCACAGAGCTTCGAATCACGTGTATCAAAAGACAAATCCAAATTAATCCAGAAATTTCTGGCTGTGCTTAAATATACATTTATTTTTTTGTTACTAGAACTTATGCTAAAATACAAAGTAGTCTTAAAAGATCCATTAAGGAACTTAATGTGCTTAGGTTTTCGTCTTTGTGTAGCTTAAGCGAGCTGCCAAGATATCAGGTATATCGATGGAGCACAATCATGTAACATCCTGAACTGGCTCAAACTTAAAGCGTATATCGCCGGTCGGTGATAAAATAATGTTGCTCTCATACTGCAGCGGTGTCGCACCCAGCCAGGTGATTTGATAGCATCGCAGTAGTCGTGCCAGCAACGTTTCCATTTCCAGTTCGGCAATGCGTTTGCCAATGCAGGTGCGAGGTCCAAAGCCAAAGGGCAGGTACACAAAGGGATTGCGAGAGCGTGCCTCTGGGCAGGCCTGAGCGTCCTCAGAGTCCTCAGAGTTGGAGTTGGCCTTAAGCCAACGTTCTGGCATGAACTGTGCACTTTGTGGAAAGTATTGATCGCTATTGGATAGCTCCAAGACAGCCATAAGTACGCCCGTGCCACGTGGCACGCGATAGCCGGAGAGCACCAGATCCTTGGTGGTTATGCGAAAGTTGCCCGGTGTTATGGAAGTAATGCGTAATCCCTCTTTGATGCAAGCACGTAGATAAGGCATGTTCTTGGTATTCTCAGCGGTCAGGTCATCAGCTGAGTTGGGTAGAATGCGCAGCAGCTCGCGACGCAGTTGAGCTTGCTTGGCGGGATTACGCGACAGGTGATAGAGTATGGTAACAAATGCTGAAGAGGTCTTTAAAAACAGTTTTGTTAAAGATGCATTAGTACTCATCTAAATACAGATCTCACTTACCGTGTCTATGCCTGCCATAAGCATGTCCATGGCCATAACCACAGCCACCTTTTTGTTCAAGGTTAGCAGCTGCTCCAGGACGCACTTGTTGCCTCCTTTGTCAACCTGCTCAAAGCGACTTATGGCTGCCTCAATATAATTCGTTGTAATCTCAGTAATGTGTTCGTATGTCTGCAGAAACTTTCTAAAACCGCGCGTCTTGTAATAGGGCCAAATGGAGGGCTGTACATCATATTTAAAGCTATAGTTAAAGAAGTCCGTCATATGCTGAGCTAGCAGAGCAGCATTAGGATCGGCATGATCACTCAGTAGACCCATGCGTGTGTTGAGTGCCACAAAACTGATGGACTCGAAAGCCCAATTCTTGAGCTGATCATGAAAGTCGGCTTGCAGCATATGAGTTTTAGGATTACGTAGACTTTCCAATCTGAGCCGGAATTATACAAGAATATTAGCTGTGAAATGCAGAATCAATAAATCACTCACTTGTCTATAAACTCCTTGGCAATCTGATCAAGTTGTGGCAGACTCTGTCTAACATTCTGCACCTTCATTAGCACCGGATTGACCTTGTTGCGTATATCTGCCCAGGATTTACCTTGTCTGGGGATAAGCTCAATTAAGGCCAAGCCTTTAACATTTTGTGCAGCCTTACTCTGAGACCAGACCACCAATGCCGCCAAAGATATCCGGACGATGCACCTTGCGATAGTAGGTGAAACTCTCCAGACCTATGCGTATGGGCCAAATGCCTTCGTTTCTGTAGGTTACCTCAAAGTCCTTTGGATTATAGGTAAATATGACATCAGCTTTGCCCATTAAGCCCGGAAAACGATATATATCGCCATACCATTCTCGCATGCGACGATTCATTTCAATCAGATTTGTATTATACAATTTACCTAAGTTGGGATCAAGATTTTATGAAATTTTTTGAAAAGAGTTGATATCAGTTGAACATTTAAAAGAAATTCACTTCTATTTCAACTGGAACAACAACATACCACCTGGCAGGAAGTAGGATAATACGCGCCAAGTATTTGGTCCTGGTACTTCTGCGTATGTCC
Organism: Hirtodrosophila cameraria; assembly: GCA_949708635.1. Taxonomy (NCBI): domain Eukaryota; kingdom Metazoa; phylum Arthropoda; class Insecta; order Diptera; family Drosophilidae; genus Hirtodrosophila; species Hirtodrosophila cameraria. The sequence goes on along the minus strand of OX453089.1, from coordinate 13,149,131 downwards.
TTGCTTGCAGCCATTCCTCGTCAGTGCGCGGTGGTGCTTTGTCCAACAATTCCAAGTGGGTCTGTGGGTTAATCAAATTTCCAAATGGGTTTCATTGTTTGTAAACAAAACTATTCACTTGCTCTGCTGCTCTCTTGCGCTCTGCTACTCATTCTGTTACTCTCTTTGTTCCTCTCTCTCTCTCTCTCTCTCTCTCTCTTTTGCGCTCAGCTGTTTCACTCACCTGCTGCTGGTCAAATGACCTGCTTATGGAAAACATTCGCCTGCCGCACAGCTGCTGCTTAGCTGCATAGCAATAGCAATTTTCAATTGATTTCCACATTTTATAATTTGCATAAAATTTCGAAAAATCAGATTAAGCTAGTTCTCACTATATATATATATATAGTATTTATTTTATATGCGCAATCCATTCAAGTTTACACAAAAAGCAACCGCATTCGAGAAAATACGAGCTACAACTAAATTGGTTTGTTTAGCTTATAGTTGTGTGCTTTTTACATCGTAAAATCGTTTTTGTAATGAAAACTTTATTGTAGAGCTTTAGATTGTAACCTTACGGATATTTGTAACACACTAGGTAGAAGCTTCTCAATGTAAAGCTTTGCATTGTGGTTGTGTCTTGACTAAAAGAGAGAAAGCTTTCAGCTTGAGTCTTAACCCTTGGGTAATCGCTTGTGTAAATGTGACACCTTAGAGCGCTTCCTTGTGAACTAAAATGCTAGTTTAAACAATTATAAAATTGATAAGCCAAAAAATGCATTAAATTGATATTGAAAATGCACATTTTTGGTTTGAAATACATTTATTCATTGCATGCGTAAAATTGTTTTAAAGTTTAAAATGTTGATTTTGGTTTTTGTTTGGTTTTCATACAATTTGTTTGAGTTTTATTGAATGATCGTTTGTTTCATTTGTTGATATGTATTATGTTTGGTTTGTCATCATGTACACATTGAAAATTTGAATAAGAGTCAAGAGTTTGAGAGTTAAAGAAATATACATAGTTTTGTTTTTTAAGGTACATTATAGATTAGCAATTGTTATGCTTATGTTTGTTTTGTTTTTAAATACACACATTTTAAATTTAAATAGACAATAATACATCAATATATATATATTAATGTCAATGGAGGAGGCGTTAGAGTTGAGTTAAACACTTGATATGTATTTATGTATTTAGTTTTTAATGTAATTGGCATAGTTAAAAGATAAAAGGTAACTACTCTTCATTTCCACATAGATGTATTTAATATACAATTAAATTCAGCACACATAAAACAAACTTTGAACGGTATTCAATGTTGGTTTCTTCTTCGGTTTCGTTTTTTGTATAAAAATATAACAAATTATAAACGTTCGTTGTCTCTGCCTCATACTACTTATATTTGGTTGATTGGTTTTTTTACTTTTCTTTTCTTTTTTTTTTTTGAAACAAAAATCATTGAGAAATCATTCTGCGGAGGACCTTCAGTCTTGTTTTTTTTTATTTTTGAATTGATATTGCTTGGTTAGTTTCCATCGTGGTTCATTTGTCTCATCGTATTGCATTTAAATTCAACTGGAAATTGATATTATGCATTAGTTCAGTTTATGATCATTAAAGTGAAAAGTCACCTGGATTGTGTCTTGATTAACATTTTCTAAGTAAGTAGTATGTCTATTTATATTAATAAGCGCTTTGTTCTGAGTTCTGTGCTGAAGATCCCTAAGAACTATAGTATATAATAACCAAGGCAATAGAACTAACCAAAATGTTGTAAGTATTTGAAACGTTGGGTCATCATATATGATTATATATTTAGATATTACACACATTTACGGATAGTTTTTTTTATTAAGTTTATGTTTTTCTTTTGGGATTCACATTAGCCTAAGTTTAAATTGCTCACATTGAGTTGATATGCATTTTGTTTGTAATTTGTTTGCTTTTGGTATTTTTCTGTTTCACATTTAGTTTCGAAAGTTTAATTTAATGTATATATAAATAATATAGCTAATCTTAGTTAAACTTCTCATGATATGTAATTACATAGTTATGTTTTTTTGCCTAGCATATAAGCTTAATTTAATTTGCTAAAAAATGTTTTTAAAAAACTTACTCCTTAAAATGTGGTGCACTAAAATGTATAATTAGGCAGTGCATTTAACTAGTTAATTTGTCTAAGGACATGGTATTCTTTCTACTACAAACTAAGGCAAATTAAACAACTTTTCATTAATTGCAAATTCTTATCAAATAATATTTATAATAATAACAAATTTAGTTATTTACTTATATTTAGGGCATAAAACATTTAATTGTATTGTATATCATATAATAATATATCGTGTGTGTGTTGTATATATAGTTACTTATATACTAGATTTTAGCATTTTGCTGATATGTTTCGAGTTCATGGTTGGATTTTCATTTTCATTTTGATATGTTACTATGTTTTTGCTAAAACTTGAATAGTTTGTTTTATTTTGTATAATAATATATGTATGTATATATAATATAGTTTGAGTAGCTCTCAGATATGTATGCGATATGTATGCACTTTTGTATATACTTAATATATATGTATATATATTTTTTTATTAAGTAAGTTATCTTTTTGGTTTTATGCACACTTTGAATTCAGCCAACGGTATTTCTGTCTAAATACATTTCTTTTAATTGCCCCAATTTTGTTTTGTGTAGTTTTTCTAGAGACGAGACTCAATGCAATCGCAATTAATTTCAATTTCAATTTGTTTATCGCTTATATGCTATAAAATCACATTTAGTTGCTTAATTAATTTTTATGCTCTTTCAAACACATACATGCACATGCACACACACTCACATCGATACACATACACAACATTCAGACAATGGAATGCAACCTTCGTACATCATGTAGATATTGCTTGTTATTTTTTATGTTTAATTTTTTTTTTGTTTTTTTTTTTTTTTTTTGTTTCTGATATTTCGATATTCGATTTACACACTGATGTGGGAATGTATGTACATATTTTTCCATACATTTTCATGGCCCTCTGCACACTGAAAACGCGTGCTGTATATTTTTTGATATTTGTTTTCCATTTTTCTGGCTTGTTTTCCCATTTTTTTTCCCTCATATTTGTTTTTTTGTTTTTGTCCGCTGCAGTCTTCGAGTGTCGGATTTTGGACTGGGTTGGGAAAAAGGATTTTTGGCGGCGCCAAAGTTCGCATAATTGAACTGTCAGGCAGCTGGCAGACAGGCAGAAATATGGCGCCATGTTGCGGAAACTTTAATTCCTTCGCTCCTGACATTCATTCTGCACGCAGTTTTTTTTTTTTTTTATATTTCAGATCGAATGCGTGTTTGGCATGCAATTAAATGCGCAACAGCAAATTGAATGCTGCAGCAGCTGAAAAACTGTGTAAAATTGTTGTTAAAGTTGAAATTTAAAAAAAAATATCCATCAGTCCATGTTTCTCAATTGCCAATTGCTTGTCTATTCCTCTGGCCAGCCCAGATCCTCACCAACCAGTTCATAGAACCGTTGATTATATTCAGCAAAGAATCTACGCAATCTGGATACCACAACAGGATCCACATGCGGATGCTTGCGTCCTTTGGTCTCCCGCAGACAACGATCCCCGTTGTCATAGCGCAAACAATAGAAGCCCTTTGTCTCATTGAAGTAAAAGTGTTCGCTTTTCACGCGGTGTTCAATGCCTGCAGTGAAAAGGGATATTAAAGAAATAGTTTTAAAAAAATTTCTTAAATTTATATATTTATCTAAGTGGTTTAAAACAAGAAAGAAATGTTATCTTCGGCGTAGTTATATACACTTGCAGAAAAGATTTGCAGACAGATTGTTCCTGTGGCAGCTATAAGATATAGTATTCCGATTTTGATAAAATGTTGTCAAAATGTGTTGAACGTGCTTTAATGTAATGAGTTTGGCTGAGATATTTTGAAAAACTAAATAGTTTTTCATACAGAAACTTATTTTCAACCGATGGTTTCTATGGCAGCTATAGGATATAGTCGTCCGATTTCGATGAAATTTTATCATCCTGTATAAACTGTTCTTAAACTTTGGTTTAGTGAGTTTGGTTGAGTTTTCTTGACAAACAAAAAAGTTTTTCATACAAAAACTTATTTTCAACCGATCTTTCCTATGGCAGCTATATGTTATAGTGGTCCAATCTGGCCAATTCAACTATAGTTAAAGCCTGCACTAAGAATAAGCATCTGTGCCAAGTTTCATCAAGATAGCTCTTGAACAAAGCCTTAAAAAACGCATATAAACAGACAGATAGACGGACAGACGGACATGACGGACATGATGGACATGACTCGGCTGTTGATGCTGATCACGAATATACACTTTTTTTCAGAGACTTCTCCTTCAATGCGTTACACATTTCGTGATAAAATTATAATACCCTCTGCAAGGGTATAAATATCATCATCTCATAACTTACACATCAAATATTATTATTTTAATTTTTATTCAAAAGGCATATCAAAAGTTAAACACTCACCCAGAAATGCCTCAATGCGTTTTAGCTGCGACAGTGGATCTTCGATAAGACGATCACCATTGACCACCAGCAGCTGTTCACGTGGAAAGACCTCCAGCCAGCGATGTAAATGGACATGATACATGGATATGCTAAGTGGACGATATGCCTCGTTTACAGTGCCATTGGGAAATATGGCCAGCTCCTCAAAGGACCTGCGGTAAAGAAGTAGTACATGGACATTAATTGGCTTTGTAACACGGCAAACACAAGTTGTGGCAGCTGCAAATGAGCAGCATGCAGCATGTTGCAGTTCAAGTCAAACACGGCGAGAGTGTCAACAAGAATCGCAAAAAAAAATAGAAGAAAACTTTAATGAAAATGCTGCAGTTTTTTTTGGTTGGTTTCTTTTTTTGTTGAGTGCAAGTTTCATTTGCAGTTTGCATTTCATTTGCACACTTACTTGGCTGCCAATTGGGCGGCACTGGGCGTAGGTGTGGGCGTGGTTGTTGTTGTGCCAGTGCCTGTTGCTGCACGCCTTCCACCCGCAGCTGTTCTGCTTGCACCCGCACCGCTGCCGAGCGCATTGTCATAGCCATGTGCTGCATGCAACTTGGCATAGAATGTCGATTGTGTTGGCATCCTGGCACCATAGCCAGAGCCAGGCGCATTGCTGCTGCTGCTGCTGCTGCTGCTACTCTCTGCCAGCGGCAATATCGCAGTCGCCGCATGGCTGCGCAGCTGTGTATAGTCCGATATAGCTCTGGTCACAGGATCACGCACAATCAGCAGCAATTTAATGCTCGCATTCATGGCACGCACACGTTCCGGCACCTGAAATCAAAAAAAAAAAAAGTGCAATTTTATTTAGCTGTGTATATGTACTCGACAGAATGGCCAAGTTATGATGGTGCCTTAGATAAGCAGCTAATGAATTTACAGTCACAGCAGTGCCGCCCCCTCCCCCTCCCTCCCCATGTCCTTCTTTTCCAGCCACTGTGCAGTGAACAATTTAATTTAACCGGAAAATATGGCCGCACAATGCCGTCGTCCTCGGCATCGCCGAGCCGTGGAATTGAGCTTAAGTTAGTTAGTGTCTAGCGAGTTGAACTAAAACATACCCTACACACAAACAAACTTTTAATGATAACAGTAATAAAACTAAGGAATATGTAAAAATATGCAAGAGAATCGATTGCAGTAGTAGATTTTCCATAAATGTTCTCATTTTCACTTTGGTCAAAATTTCGAGAAATGAAATAACTTGCATTTGATCATTGAAATCAATCCTTTCTCAATGATTTAATACACAAGCTCGACAGCAAAATTGAATTTTTGAACAAAAGTGAAAATATTTTAACATATTTTCAATAGTGATAACAACAAATGTGTTGCATATTTGATAATCCTGAAATCGTCCTTTTTTCTGGGATATATATAATTCCTATAAGTATTTCTAGTGGGAAATATTATCCCAATGAGTGTAAAAGCCAAAGTTTGAAAACTGCTGGGACGTATTGTCTCAGTAGTCCCGATAGGGACTCCCTTCACGAGTTTTCACTCGTATTTATGTGAATTTATCCATATCTATAACCAATTTTGTTCATTCCCATTTTGTTTCGATGTGGGGAAGCTTAACTGTATATTATTTGGTAGTAACAAACTGGTGCTTTGGTACAAATTTATTTTCTGGAGTGGCAACCATGTCTATAACATAAGCTTATTGGAACTTATATATGTATATTTGGATACTTGGCCAACGAACACTTTTTTTCGAATGTTATTTCGTGTAGCTCATATTCTGTAGCATAAGAAATTATATAAACAATATTAAATATTCCCAATCTACAATTGATATAAGAAAGCTTCACATACTACGTTTTATAGCTTTAGCTTTTATATGCACTGAAATAAATTGCTTATCAAGAATTATTTAGTCAACAACAGCTTTTGCCACCTGTCACAACTAATTGCACAACTTGAGCATGCCAGACACGCTCCCTTCATGTGTTTATATATACAGGGTATTTAATAAAGAGCCAACGAGGCGAGCTAAATAAAGTTAATCAATTTCAATGGGTGTTTGTAAAGTATGCAACAAGTGCAGGCGCCTGGCAAAGTTTCATCTTGATGAAACAAAGCACCAACACAGCGTGGACTTTTGTTTAAACTATGCCAACAAACGAACTACATAAATATGCGATTCTTCATAACTACATACATACATATATAGTACGATATATATAACGCTGCAGCACCAACAACTCATGCCCCAATCCTACATAACTACCCAGCGGGCACAGCTTCAGGCGCAAGCACACCGTTGGGAGCTGCATTATTTATGGGGCGCGATACTAATTTTAAACAGAAAATGCGCCGAGGAGCGTACATTAAAATTGCGCAAATTTAAATAAAATACGAAATATGTTTATATATGTTTGTATATATGGAGTACTGGTCAGACTGACTGCCCCCCCGAGGGCAAGGTAGAGTCAGCTTTGTGTTTGTGTTCTTGCTCTCAGCTCAATCCCCAAAGCGTATGTCAATAAATATTAATACTGACATTAATGAAGATTTAACAAACGGTAAAGCAGCTGCTCGCAGGTGAAAACTGCAGTTCAGCTTCAAATTGAAAGCAAAAACCGAATGAAATATTGCATTGCCATGACACCGCAGTAAACTTCAGCTACAGCTCCCGATTCTCTTTTCCCAGCTTTCAGCTCCGAGCTAAAGGCTTCAATTTCACTGACACATGCAACTTCCGGCTCGACCAGCAAATTGCATCAGCAGCAGAGCCACTCAGCGGGCAACAGGCGGTAAAATAAAAATAGAAAAAAAAAGAGATACAAATAGGAATACTCAGTTACAAAGTGCTCGACTAAGCGTTACCATATAGCAAAATAGATAAATTTTTTTAAAGCTACTGCACACATTCGAATTATAGTTCTTAATTGTTTTTTCAATTTGTGAAAAAGCTAGAAATTGTATAAAAACATATAAAGAACAAGAAAGAAATGTTATTTGCATAAGAAAACTTATTTTTCAACTGATTGTTTCTATGGCAGCTACAAGTTATAGTGATCCGATTTTGATAAAATTTGTTCAACATGTGTAGAACGTGCTTTAATTTAAATATAATGAGTTTGGTCGAGATATTTTGAAAAACTAAAAAGTTTTTCATACAGAAACTTATTTTCAACCGATCGTTCCTATGGCAGCTATATGTTATAGTGGTCCGATCTGGCCAATTCAACTACAGGTACTACCTGCAATAAGAAGAAGCCTCTGTGCCAAGTTTCATCAAGATAGCTCTAGAACAAAGTCTTGAAAAACGCATATAAACAGACAGACAGACGGACATGACTCGGCTGTTGATGCTGTCAATTACATAATTTGAGATCACATTTGTAAAAGAGCTCATAGGCTGAATTTGGTCTACAAAAAAAACACAGAAGAATTTTGGTTTATATATTTCATGTAGGCTCTGAGAACGACTCGTGCAGTCTACTAGCTAATTTACAGGGTATCGGGTATAAAAACAATAATAAAAGTGAGTGCAGTGCTAAAAACTAAACCAGTTTGGCGGTGGGGCGTTGGCAGAACGATGTGTGTTAGATGACGCCGTTTGGCAAATGAATTTGCAAACATTTCCGCTGCCAAAATTGGTTAGATACGGACACGGACACGAGATTGGAAGACGGAAATTGGCAGGGACAGAGACAGAGACAGAGCTAGAGATATAGGTAGAGATAGAGACAGTGTGGCTAAAAACAGCATCAACGACAGTTTTAATTTGATAGATGTCCATGCAGTTGGCCTTCCTATGGTCCATGTTCCATTTCAGTGGCCAGTTAATAAATAATTAGGGTAGCAGTCGTTGAGCCTAATTGCCAATTAGACATCAAAGCGAAATGCAAAATTGTGAATTTGAAATGCGCAGAACTCACCTCGGGAGAGACAAAGTAGCTGGGACTCTTCTCAATGGTTATTTGGCCCCGAAATGAATGGGGCATCTTCTTGCGATACCACTCCAAGCCCTTCAGATAATTCTCATCCCTGTCAAAGAAGTGCACCTCTCCACCAGCCTTCTGGATGCGCGGATGCAGATACAGCATCTCAAGTAGCGCTCTTGTGCCGCATTTGCGTACGCCAATTATCAGTGCCTGAAATGAAGCGTTAAATGCAAATTGCGGCAATTAGCAGAGTTGAGTGTTGTTGCCACTTGACTCGCATTACTCACCTGGGGCAAGCGACGACTTGTCTTGGGAAAGTGCACACGACTGGAGGGAAAGACCATAGGATGGCTTAACTGATTTGAACTAACCACCGGCTTTACAAACACGGGCAAATGATTTGGATTCGTTGCAGCCACCGATGCCACCGATGCGGTTGCAGATGCGGCAAGTGATAAACGATGCCGTTCATGCACCGCCTGCGCTGCCTGTATGTTGTACACGGCGCTGTCGTATAGCACATGAAACGTGAGAAATAGGGAGATCAGCATGACCGTTAGAAAGACAACGGCCAGCTTTGGACGGGACACGCCAACCACCAGAATGCAGTCCGTGTGCGAGGCATCAGCACCCACTGGTCGCATGGCCGACTTGGGCAGCCATCTGAAAAAAATTAAGAGAGGGGGTTAGAAAAAGGTCAGGGCTCAACTTATACACTGTGCAAAATATAACAGTTTAATTGCCATTTAAAATTATTTTTTTGCAATTAAAGAAGCAAGTTGTATGTTTTAATCGTTATATACAGCAAGTGATTAATGAATGTAACATACATTATAACAACTTCTTAAATATAGGCCTGTTTCCATTTTCGAGAACTTTTCATTCATATTTGATAGTGCAAAGTTAATCTAAAACTGCGATGTCGAAATCATCGACTCAATTCAAAAATCGAGTTCTCGAATCACATATTACATATTTAAATTACTATTTACTTCTTAAAATAAGAATGCTGCTAGAAACTAAACTTTAATTAAGCAAACTGCAATTCAAATAAGAACATCTTTAATTACAAAATCAATAGCAACAGATAACAAGGCATTTTTTCTAGCAGTGTAATGTTCATCGTAACGTTTCTATCGTTCTACTGTGCCCAATTAATCTAATGGACGCTCCTTCAATGGCAGTTTGCCTGTCGCTAAGCTAATTAGATTGCCGTTTTGACTGCCGTTGAGTAATTAAAGTGTAGACCCAAAACGACAGGCAACTTGAAGCCGTGACTCACTAGCCCCCAAAACTGTTGCAAAATTAGCCATAGCTTTGACACTTGTTCCAGTTAAACCCTTTAGGTGTTCTCAACAACATCACCAGCAACCAAATTCCAGCTACAACTTCTGTTTTTCATCTCTGCGTTGTCAGCGCTTAAGCGAATTCCATTATAAACGTTTCCGCTTAAACCGCAGCAAACACGGCCCGCATTATGAGCAGCACTGCAAGCTGCACACGCGGCGTATACGTAACGTCGTCTAATGGATGACTTCATTTGCAGCATGCCGCAGCAGAAGTAGAAGCAGAAGTAGAAGCAGAAGCCGAAGCAGAGGTTGAGGCAGGCGCCGCTAGTCAGACGCCGGCTAAGTGCATTTTCATATACATGAAGCTAGCGAGAAGGCAGCAACATTATGGTACACTTACACAAAAATAACTATAGCTTTTTATTTCAGCAACTTTAAGTACACTTCAAATTATGTTTTTAGATTAGCTGCTCAAAATAAAATGATAATAATAATAAAATAAAAATAAAAATAAAAATAAGTAATAATAATAATAATAATAATAATAATAATAATAATAATAATAATAATAATAATAATAATAATAATAATAATAATAATAATAATAATAATAATAATAATAATAATAATAATAATAATAATAATAATAATAATAATAATAATAATAATAATAATAATAATAATAATAATAATAATAATAATAATAATAATAATAATAATAATAATAATAATAATAATAATAATAATAATAATAATAATAATAATAATAATAATAATAATAATAATAATAAAAATAAAAAATGTTATGAGTTTTATATTCTTCTCTAAATTCTATTTTGTTTAATACCAGAAAGAGTGAGAATTGTGGCTACATAATTAGCCTGCAGCGTGTTTAGGCAATATCAGGCTTCAATTCTCAGTAAACACAAAGAAAAGACTTAAAGGACTTATGAGATTTTGTATGCAAATTTATTTGCTAATTGAGATGTCTAATTAAGCAATCGGTTCAAAGGTTTATATATCTGAAAACGATTAACGTTCACTCTCTTGCCTGTATAAAATAAAAATGTGTATGTTGCATAAATAAATAAAAATTGAATTAATTAACATGCTAGAATTAAACTGATTTTAAATTTGATTTAAGTCAAAGCATCGAATATTAAAGATTTCCGATTTGAACAGTTTTTTCCAATAACAAATTTTTAAAAAATAATACAAATTTAGTTCAAGAATCTAATCCGTTTTAAACTTGCACAAAAACGTATTGGCTTAAGGTTTGCTGAGAGAAAAATGTTCTTAATATATTGCACAACAAAATCTTGGACTACTTCTTTTTTTTGAGTGTAAGGGAAGTAGGGAAAGCAATGTGGCAGCAGGCAACAGTTGCTAGCTACCGTCTCTATCCTGTTGGCCGACTTTCGTATGCGACACCTCGTTAAAAGTAACGACACAGAGCACAGAGCGTGCCACTGGCTTCAGTCCAGCCCACAAGGAGTCACTTCACACATTTCAAACTCCTATCTATGTATGTGTTTATTAGTGTGTGTGTGTGTGTGTTTGTGTGTAAGACGTCTGCAGCAGTGTCATGCTTTAAGTTTTCTATTTGCAACACACAGCTGCATTTGCAGCAGCGTCGACTGGCCTCGTTTCACGCCTCATAGAAGAGGAGGCGGCTGCCACTTGACTTGGCATCTGCATAAACGCAACGTTTCCTTTGACTGTAATGTTACTGTTGTTATAGCAGTTTGTTATTATAGTGTTTGCTGTTGTTGTTGTAGCTGTTGCTGTTGCTGTTGTTGCTGTACTCGTTGCTGCTGTCACGCATTCGAGTTGACAGCACGCCCAGGTTGCCCGTCCACTTGTCCGCTTGTCCAGACTGCCCGTAGGCAGCTTAAACAGCTTAAATTCTGGCCAAGTTGACTGCTGTTTTAAGCCGTTCCACAACTAATGGGCCAGCTGCAATCGGCTTAAAGTCTTTGCTCTACCCTCAAACGGAATTCACGCAATTTTCAGTGCTTAACTATTGCAGCGATAACTTCTCATATTTATCTATGACATACTTAGCTCAAAAACTTAATTTCCAGATCAAAAATTTGTGTTGAACTTAACTAACAACTGCCTATTTTTCGATTTTCACATTTGAACGGAAGTGAAACACACTTAACTTAAATATTTCTCATTTCACTTTGAACAACAATTTACTCAGTGAGTTTTTGAATTTGAGTGAGGATTAAAAACATTAAATAAAAGTTAATTTTTTGCATAATGTAGCCGAAAACGAATATGCGAGTAAGCTTTTATGAATGTGTATATGGAACTGTACTCAGTAATTAAAAAAGTTAAAAGTAGACAACGAAAAGTTTAACAAATAAACAAGTAAGAACGTTGCAGTCGGATGCACCCGACTGCGATATACTCTTTTTTAGCCTCTTTGCGAAGTCAGAATTGTGTTTTTGCTCAAATCTTTCAAGTTTTGCCATCAATTTAAATTTAGTTGGGCCCGTTCTACAGCTTTGGGATGAACAAACATTGCTTGATTGCACGGGCGGGGGTGGGCGTGGCAAAATTATTTTTATACAATCTATTTAATAGGGCAATAGAATTCAACCTGCAAAATTTGGGCACTTTAGCTAAAAAGGTGTGGGAGATAAAAACTTTGCTTATTTGTGGGGGCGGGGGTAGGCGTGGCCAAATTGTTTTTAATCAGATCAATCAATGAAGTGATAAGTAGCCCTTGTTCCAAATTTGCTTACTCTGGCTGTAAAACTGTGGAAGATATAGGATTCTGCGGTTCGTGGGGGAAGGGGTGGTGGTGGAAACGGAGATCTTGACACTTTGTCTGCCTATGGTATATACCAACATGTACACCAAGTTTGGTTGTTCTAGCTTGAAAACTTAAAAAAAAAACTGCGTTCATACGGACAGACGGGCGAACAGGCGGACGGACAGACGGACGGACATTTCACAAACCCAATATACTCTTTTTTCTTTTTTTATCAAAAAAATTAAAAAAACAGAGTATAAAAAGTATATAACCAGCCAAAAATTGGAATGAGAAAACTTTATTCATCCATTAACATAAATGCAACTTTAATTCGAGCCATTGCACTCTGCTGCTACAACTGTACTCTGACATAGCTACTTCTAAGATGCCTACAAATAGACATACCCTTTATGGAGTACATGTTATACATGCAGCTTATAACAAGATACATGTACTTGGGAGTGCTAGAAACAATGTTAAGCCAAGGGAAGATTGGCTATATAATCTATGTGCAACCCAGATGACATGCTTAACGATGGCTGGCATTTGGAATACTCACAGGATGTCCAGCGGCAATTTGACAGAACAATCGCGCAGTGTCGCCGTTACGGATGCGGATGCTGTTGATGTTGCAGATGCCTGATGCTGTTGATGATGTTGCTGCTGTTGGGGCGAATGTTGCTGCTGTTGCTGCCTCTGGTGGTATTGCTGTGGGTGATGCTGGTGGGGATGGTGTGGATGGTGTTGATGTTGCAGCAGCTGCTGGTACTCGTGTGCCTGCTGATCCGCATCCTGATGATGTTGCTGCTGCTGTTCGTTGCTGTTGTTGCTATTGTTGTTGTTGCTGCTGCTGCTGCCGTTGCCATTGCTGCTGCTGCTACTGCTGCCCGTTGCTGCACGTCTCTTGGCGGCAGTCATCAGTGAGGCAGCCGACTGACGTTCAATGGAGCCAAAATTATTGCCGTCAGCTGTTGGAGGCGGCGACTAATTGGCCAGTGTTGGCCGCACGTGCTTACACTCGCCCCCCCTCACCAACGCCCTCCCACCCCTTTATCAACAACTTGGGGTCGTCGCTCTCAGTCTTTTGGTGTAAAAATGAACTTCAATGAAAAGGCAACGGGCAAACGGGCTGATTTATGGCAACTGGCCCTCTTGCCACAAGGCTCTCTTTAGTGCAACTGGCGTCTCTTTTGTGCGCTTAATTAAATACTCAGCAGCAGCAGTTGCAGTTGTATATGTTGTTGTTCTTCTACTTGTTTTTCGTGCTGCAGTGCACGCTTGTGGCACGCTCGCTTTGCTGCCTTTGAGTCAGCACTTTAATTATTAAGCAGCGTTTTTGGATGTTTTTGAAACTCTCGAACTCATATTCAATTGCTCAAAGCGTAAACGACAAAAGCGTTACTCATTTCCACTTGGTTCCAAAACGGAAGCTCATTATCATAGTCATCAGCATTATCATTATCGTTAGCTAGAGCTTTATTGTTACTATATAATTAGATTTGTTTGTTCATAAACAAGGTCCTTTTCTTTCAAGGTTATTGCAAGCACTTGCTGCTTGCTGCTGCACACCAGCAACCACACCAAATCCGGTAGCAATCGCTGCTGTTGCTGCTGCTGACATATTGAACGCAGCGATTTTTTGACTTCATTAATGTATTGTTGAATGGCCTTGCTGCAAAGAGTGAAAATCAAATACGATTTTGCATTAAAATTAAATATAAACATACAAAGTAGTCAAATGATTGCATAGCCTTAGCATAAAATTACCAAAACATAGACATATAGTAAACGCTCTTTAAAGTGAACTAATAAAAGCGAAAGCACTTTTAAATGCTTACCATTTGCGGTTCACATTAACGACAGCTCATTGTATTTAAATTGTACTTAAACAGAAACTAAAACTTAAAAAATTCGAATAAAATGTCACAGTCGATTGTGGCGAGATAACGACAACGGTTCTTAGATCGCTAAGCAATATGAATTCAACAGTTTTATCACTTTTTGATACACCCAATGCAGGTATTATGTATATAATAGAAAATAAATCTTTAAATTTCTAACCAACAAGTGTATCATTCGCATAGATCCTGTGGCACAGCTAATGCCATTGTTATCCTCGCCATGGCCAATCAGTTTTATTGCATTGAGCTATTTGCTATTCGTGCTGAAGTTCGGTAGAATGTTTATGAAGGATCGAAAGCCATATAATGTGAAAGGACTTATGCTTGCCTATAATGTCTTTCAGGTGATCTACAATGCAGTTATGTTTATTTATGTAAGTATTGAACCAAGCTAAATACTTATAAACAAACTCAAGCCGTTTCTTTTCTAGGGTTTCTATTATATGTTTATTGAACCGGCTTACAACTTTAATTGCATGGAAACTCTTCCTTTAGATCATCCCAAAAAGAATACTGAACGTTGGCTAACATATTCGTACTTTATCAACAAGATACTTGATTTACTCGATACTGTATTTTTTGTTTTGCGCAAAAGCTACAAACAGATTACTTTTCTACATGTTTACCATCATATTCTAATGTTCGTTGGCTTATATTGGGTAATTCGATTATACGGAGTTGGTGGACAATATTGCGTGACGGGTTTTTGTAACTCTTTTGTGCATACTGTGATGTATGCATATTACTTCATCTCAGCTATGAATCCGGGCTTAAAGGGCAGTCTCTGGTGGAAGAAGTACATTACCCGCATACAATTGGTCCAATTTATTATATTGCTTATACAACCATTATTAGTGTTAGCTTTTAATCCTGGATGCCAATTTCCGATGGCTATGCAATATATGCAAATCGCACAGGCTGTAGCAATGATTGTTATGTTTGGTAACTTTTATATTAAAGCATATATTAAGCCTCAACATCAGAAACAGCAATAAATGATATAAATAAATTACATTTTAATCACTCAATTTTTATTTTTATTTTTATTCCTTTAAAAAAATTGCCCAATGGCAACTTAAATTGTATAAGCTTGTTATGAAAAGGCAATAAAACTGTATAACTGATTTATACGGAACGTGAATACATACTTAATTTGCTGGCTTGATTTGATGACGCCTTAGGCTTTTGTGTACTAAAGTTCAGTCTCTCTCACGGAGAGAATACTTAATTTCAATATCACAATGAACCTTCTACATTTTATATATATGCTATATAGTACATTGAAAGTGGCCATATTATATAAGACGTGGTGCAACCATTAATTCATTAAGCACACAATTAGTTTTACATTGCGACTTTGATTTAGAGGCAAAGAGAATTCGGAATGGTGGGTAACATAAAAGTACATTTGATAATTAGAAACCTTAATCAATTCAATTAAGTCAAGCGGTCTACTAGTCCACTTTCACTTATTGAGCATTAAGTATGTTAATCAAAAGTATGAGAAACAAATTGATTGTAATCTCCGTGTTATATTAAAAGATTAGTTAAAGATAATTACAACGATTTATATATAACTATGCAAATGGATTTATTCACCAGCTAGTCTAAGTTGTAATTCAATAGCAGCTTTGGATTAAATTCAAGTATGTATGGGTTTGAGACCCATTTTACAGGATCGATTCAAAAAAACCCGTTCTTGCAAGGACGAAAATTCGGGTTTAAGGACAATTTTACCATTTGTTTCATGGAATTTAAAAAGACCTGATCCTAACAAGTGTATTGATATCAATTTGGTCAGGATAGGACCAAGACCATCAAAGATATGTTGATAACAGAAAATGTTAGCAAACACATTTTTTCAACTCAAAAAGCAGGGACCAGGAATTGATTTAAGAACTATGGTGCCCTGGTGAAAACATCTTAGAATTACACACAGACTACGAATTGGGGGTACCAATTTTTTAAAAATCAATCAATGCAGCCTAATATATATATACTTGCGTTAGAAAATGACACCATTGATACGAGCGATAGTTGTTTTGGTTTGCCACTTTTAAGGTTTTTCTACGCCACAAAAATGCAGGGAATTCATTAAACCACTTCATGCTCAGCTAAATTTTCTTGTGCCGAGTATTAAGTCACAGTCTATGTGCACTGTGATTAAACATAACATTAACATAAACACGAATTCAGTTTTCAAATAAAAAGAAACGGAACTTGGACACCAAATTAAAATACAATTCAATACCGGAAAACATTGTCGCCGTCGAAATTCGAGTGATTCCGCAAGCAGGCACTATTGTCACACAATGTACTCAAAAGTGTTTGAAGTGTTTAAACGTCCGCCAGCTGGTAAATTAACTAGGACATTCCCATTAACTGCAAGCATAATACGCATTCCAATCCATGAAGACAGATCCTGTGGCACAGAAGCTGCCATTTCTAGGATCTGCTTGGTCCGTGATTTCTGTGAAGTGACATTCAATGTCTCGATGTCTGTACGTTCAATAACAATAACAATTGGTCGTATATGAAACAAGCAAAAATACTCTTGTCAAGTGTACCCAACAAAGGAACACCCTGTACTCACACACATACACACATGAATCTATTCAAAGATAGCGCATTCAAGCAGAGTACTTTAGCTACCTAGCTACTTTTTTAACGAATAATTGTTGCTGTAATAACTTTGAGGTTTGTTATACGATCGTCGATTGATCAAGAACAAGCTTTAAAGTTTGTGTGAACAATCATAGTAACATTTTTGAAATTGTAGTAAGAAATCGATTTGAAGCAATTTGCAGAAGTTTTCTTATCACAATTTCACTTCTCTTCTACCAAACCTGTCTCGATATATGAAGAGTAACCAAGAGCTTACTTGTAGAAAATATCAACCTAGAGCTTATAACTGCATGCAAATGAAAGTAAAGTACGGCTGTGTAATTAGTAATTAAAATATGCGTCCGATTCATATCAAGACCCTATCATGGTATAACAATGGAATTCAGTTCTGCAGTCCAATTTTACAAGAACCCGCAATCAGACGTTCATTTAAAACAACAATGTTCTCAAAAGTGTTCGAAGTGTTCGATCGTCCACCGATTGGTAAGTTATCTAAGACTTTCTATCAACAAAAACTATCAAATATATATCCACTTCAGATCGGGTGACTTACAATCTACCGTTTTTTGGATCTCCTTGGCCCGTGACATGCGTTGTTGTAATTTACCTACTATTTGTGCTCAAAATTGGTAAATTGTTTATGAAGCATCGAGAGCCATATAATTTAAGAAACATTTTGATTGTCTACAATTTCTGTCAAGTGATCTACAATGGCGTTTTGTGTTACTTTATGTGTAGGTATAATTTCAAGTGCAAACCAGATCACATAATCATGTTTTCAATTATCTTTTTCAGACTATTATCTTTTTATCGAGCCAATTTACGATTTACGATGCATGGAAACACTGCAACTCGACAATCCAAATAAGAGTATTGAACGTTATATATCCTATGCATACTATATAAACAAGATTATAGATCTGCTGGATACTGTGTTCTTTGTGTTGCGCAAAAGTTACAAGCAGATTACAACACTTCATGTTTATCATCATGTGCTAATGAGTTATATCTTATATTGGGTAGTACAAATCTATGGGGTTGGTGGTCAATTCGGTATGATGGGATTCTTAAACACTTTTGTTCATACCGTTATGTATTTCTACTACTTGATATCAGCGATGAAAACGGGTATTGAGGGCAATTTGTGGTGGAAGAAGTATATTACCAAAATTCAGATTATTCAATTTTCAATACTTCTTTTTCATTCATTATTGATTTGGTTCAATCCGGAATGCAAATATCCAACCATTTTACAATCCATGCTTCTCCTACAGTCCATAGTCTTTCTTTCGTTGTTTTTCAATTTTTATATCAAAGCGTATAAAAAATCTCAACATCAAAAACAAATATAAAGCAGCGTTAACCCGACTTTACTAAGTTTAAATAATATTTATTGTTTTTAAAGCATGTCCAGTTATCATTTAAATATGAAATGTGTTTCCTCAAAACCTAAGAAAATCATAATAAATACTTATAATAAATATTTATTGGTAATAAAATACATCACTCCGATTCGTTATGATTTTATACAAGGCTCTCAAACGCACAAATCCCTGGCGGGCTTATAGCTTTGTTTTTGTATACCCTTACAGAGTGTATTTTAGATTTATTACAATTTCTGTAATGTATTTTTGTAATGCAATTTATAATTATATTCATAAGTAATTTTATAAGTATTTATATGCGGGATGACGAGCTATTCATCTCTCTTTAAACAATTCCGGCCTCTGTCAGCCTTAAAGCCATTTTGAATAAATCTCAGTAAATATATATGTCGAATCGGTTTACTTTATCATAAATCAATTCCAAGTTTTATGCTCTTTAGAAAATGAACAAATTTCATTAAATTAAACACGTTTTAGTCTGCGTCCATTGAAGTTTGATCCAAGTGTGTTGGCCAATGGATTGATTGTTGATGTAGTTGTTAATATTGATGTTGTTTGAGACATGAGAAACATCTCACATAAGTAATTCACGATCTTTTCAATTTAAAAGACCATGAAATACTTGTGTGAGTTGATATTCATAATCGATATACAAATTATAACTATGATGTCTCTTCAAATTGTAGCTGGCTTTTATATCAAATTAAACTAGGAAATCGTTGCCCATTCCGGCATTTATACAGCTGTTGTTAAACTTGTCAAACTTATTCAAGTTCCTGCTAATCTTTAAGCTATCATATCATTTCAATTCTTAAGAAAATATATGTAATAATATGTATGTACAGACAAGTGTTATGACTTAATGAATAACTCATTAAATTAAAAACAGAATATACAAGTGGGCACATATTACGTTTCATAAACCATGTTACTTCGTCACTAGCGTGGACTACCGTCGAGAGTGATAAATAATATATATCGAAATATAGATTCTATCGATAGTTAAAACAAAACATCACCCCTGTTCGATATGATATTGCTTTTAACAGATCACTTCCATATCGATATCATCGTCGATATATATTAAATGTTATTTTTATGTAGCCAATTTAAGTTCAATACCAATACTTTAATTTTTAAATAAAATAACAGATTGAATTTTATATCAAATAAAACTAATCATCTTTAATAATAACTATTATATAAACTTATATCTTTAAAATATACACTTATTTTGAGATCTGAATGTTTTAGGCAAAATGTATTTCAATTTTAGTATTTAAACGCATTTTTATATAGATATAATCAAATTTTCATTCCAATATATCGGATCACATCGATATTGCGATATATTTTTTCTATCAACCATCCGAAAATACAATTAAAGATTTTTGAGTGTACATTTATGTATGTATTGAAACCAAGCATTGAATACTTAATGAACTCTTACTTTTTTGGAGCACGTTTAAAGCTCACAATATACCAATTCTAGAATTTTTAGTCTCTTTTCAGTCTACGCTCCTTATGTAGAACTTAAAAGTATTCAAAATCAATTGACATAAAGATCCCAAGTTCAAAAACAGAATTTAAACGAATACACTTAAGAACGCACAATCAGTATCAATTGCAGAGTCTCTTGGATCGATAAACATTGCCAAAAATGTTTCAAGCTTTTGACATTCCACCGCCAGGTAGGATTATCTTATAAATAATAACCCAGCTAAAAATTTAAGTCTTAAATTGCTCACACAGATCCTAACCAATTGCCGCTAACCAATTCGCCATGGCCTGTTGTACTGATACTGACAATCTACTTAATCTTTGTCAAAAAGATTGGTCAGAATTTTATGATGAATCGAGAACCCTACAATTTGAAAAGTATATTAATGATCTACAATCTTGGACAGGTGGCATACAATGGAATATTTTTTGCAGTTGTAAGTTTATATTTTGTTGTGAATATGATGAACAATTTCAAGAACTTTTTCTTTTGTTCTTTTTCAGACATTTTATTATTTGATCATCAGTCCCATTTGCAGTCTTCGCTGCATGGAAACCTTTCCACTTGGACATGAGCGAAAGAATCTGGAACGATATGTACACTATGCATATTTTCTTAACAAAATCATTGATCTGCTGGATACTGTATTCTTTGTTTTGCGCAAGAGCTACAAGCAAATAAGCTTTCTACATCTTTATCATCATATGATGATGGTTGGTAGCTGCTATTTGATAATGAGATTCTATGGAACCGGTGGACACTTTAATGCCGTTGGAATGATAAACTCCTTGGTGCATACTGTCATGTATTTTTATTACTTTCTTTCGGCACTAAGTCCCGGTGTCAAAGCCAACATTTGGTGGAAGAAGTATATTACTATCATGCAGATTGTTCAGTTTGTAACTTTCTTTTTGCACTCTTCCTACGTATTGTTTTTTTCCAAGGGCTGTCGTTTTCCAAGCAGTCTTTTACTGCTACTCATTCTACAATCCGTGATTATGATGTTTATGTTTGGCAAGTTTTATTTGAACACCTATATACAAAAGGAGCAACTACGTCAGAAAACAGGATAGCATTAAATGTATTTAAATATATTTTCTAATTATTAAGAGCTAATAAAACTAAAATTATGTATTTTGCTTTTAGTTTACAAACTGTACTTGATTTCAATGTTGTAGTTTGCATTAGAGCACGATCCATTTCAACAATGCTCAAATACTTGATTTTAGAACTCAAAAACACTTTTGAGCTTTGCTTTTGAAATTTAAAGCTTTCGAGCTGAATAGTATAAATGAGCTATATAAGTCTTATCAATTTCTCACACACGCTCTATGTCTTTTTGCCAGACTTTTTTCTTTCGTTTAGTAGTAGCTCAATTAATTCAAAGCTTAAACACTATATAGAAATATATATATATATAGAGCACGAATTGGACTCTACTCTAGAGAAACAAGAAAACATAACAGAAAGCTCATTTCCTATCTCAATGCATTTCTAGATATAAATTCAATTTTATTGTCGCTTCATTCGTAATGTGCATTCCGTCAATAACACACTAAGTTGTTTTAGCTTAAGTCAGAAGCTATGTTCGTGATTTTCAATATACCGCCACCGGGTAGGATACATTACGTAATATTTATGATATGTGAACTAAAATTTGTGCTTTTTTTTTATTGCACAGATCCTGACCAGCTGCCATTGACCAATTCACCATGGCCAATTTGTCTAATACTCACTGCCTACTTATTATTCGTATTGAAAATTGGCAAGGTTTATATGAAAGAACGTGAGCCCTACAATTTACAAAAAGTATTAAGCGTCTACAACCTCAGCCAGGTAGCATACAATGGTATCTTTTTTGCATTTGTAAGTATATATATATATATATTAGCTTGTTATATTGTAAACAATTCAAAAGCTTTTCCTTTTATTTATTTAGACATTTTATAATCTGATCATCAGTCCCATTTGCAGTCTTCGCTGCATGGAAACCTTTCCACTTGGTCATGAGCGAAAGAATCTGGAACGATATTTGCACTATGCGTTTTATATTAACAAGATCCTTGATCTTCTGGATACTGTCTTCTTTGTTTTACGCAAGAGCTACAAGCAAATAAGCTTTCTTCATGTTTACCATCATATGATGATGGTTGCTAGTTGCTATTTGATAATGCGATTCTATGGAACCGGTGGACACTTCAATGCCGTTGGAATGATAAACTCCTTGGTGCATACTGTCATGTATTTTTACTACTTTCTCTCGGCGATTAATGGCAGTGTCAAGACAATCATTTGGTGGAAGAAGTATATTACAATGTTGCAGTTAGTTCAGTTTGTGTTACTTTTCTTATACGGCTCTTACGTATTGCTATTCTCCAAAGACTGCCGCTTTCCAAGCAGTCTTCTATTGCTACAAATTCTGCAGGCTGTCATTATGATGTATATGTTTGGAAAGTTCTATGTGAATACCTATATTCGAACAGCTGGTCAACATAAACTGAGCTAGTTCCCACAAATTGCAGGTGTCGTATTGTTTTAATAAATATTTAATTTGAATACTAATTAATTGTGTTGCGTATGCAGTTGTTTACTTTTTAGTTCAATAGTTCAATGTCAAACTTTAGCTATTGTATCGAATTAAATTTGCGTTCGTTCTGCATTCGTTAACCGGCTATATTCTAATCGAATCGGTTGTTGGGCAGACTTTTAGCTTTAACTCAGGGACAATGGGTAGCCAAGAAGCAGTTTAGTAAAAAATCTAAAATATCTTAAGTATAAGACAATCAAAAGCTAAGACTAGAAGATAACAATTTTTATTATACAGTTGATTAAGTTCTACTATAAGCTTTTTTTAAGATTTTTATAATGATAATTTAGGTACATCTAGCAATTTTTATACTCTTTTTTTTCAATTTTGTTGAAAAACAAAGAAAAAAGAGTATATTGGGCTTGTGAAATATCCGTCCGTTCGTCTGTCTGTCCGTATGAACGCAGTTTTTTCACAGTTTGGAAGCTAGAGCAACCAAACTTGGTATACATGTTGATATATACCATAGGCAGACAAAGTGTCAAGATCTACCCAAAAATACAATTGCCACGCCCACTTCAGACTACGCAAAGGGGTGAAAAAAGAGTATATGGCAGTCGGGTGCATCCGACCGCAACGTTCTTACTTGTTATAATTAAGTTTATAGCTTAAAAAGTCTATTTTCATTCAAAATAATTGCATTCTTAAGCCAATCTTAATTCAAAAGTGTAAGATTAGAGTGCAGTATACCTGATATTTCTCTCAGTGTATAAGCTGAAATAGAAAGATGAATTGAAGCCGCACATTTGAGCTACTAAAGCTCTACAAAGTAGAAATTGCTAGCTGGAAAAACAGCTGTAGGCAATCACACACACGCTCAACCACACACACACAGACACTTTCTGTTAGCTACACTTGATAAGCATGTTTCAAGTCGAGAATAGAATCCAGAAATGAAACTAAAGTAAGTAGAAGCAACTGCATGTGGCACATAAAAAGCTGACAGTTTCCGCTTGTTACCCGCTCCACCAATCTAAGCACCGACACTAATACTAAGACAGCCGGGAGCATAATAACTATAGCTAAAGTCTGTTGATGTTGCTTTTGCCAAGTTCGAGCCCCGCAGCGAGTCAAAGCTAAGCCTGAAATTTTCGTAGTACGTACGTACGTACGACAGTTGCAACAAATGCATTTTATGCTGAGAAACAATTGCCGCAAATATGGCAAAAATAGCAATTGAAAAACAAAAGTCTCTTGGGACAGCACAGCAAAGCAGCAGAAATCCTTTTCCATGTACTTTCACACTTTATGCGCTTAACAAAAGGCGATGACATAAAAGGAGAACAGCCACAACGGGGTCATGAACATACAAGAGCATGAGTTGGGCATTGCCATCGGGTTTGGGGGTATTGGGTATTGCTTAGAGGATGCACAGAATTGGCTAAGAAATGAACAACGATGCGACGCAACGAGGGCATAAGGGTTTGTATCTTTTGTATGTGCACATTCGAGACAAAGTAAAATTGGAAATCTGCATAAAACCCTTCAAGTTGCATTGATACACTGGGCTTATAGCTAAGAGAGAGACAGAGGGAGGAGCACTCACACTTCAGTTCGTGGTTGACTTTTAAGGAAAGCATTGAATAGCTTCCTTTCAATTTCACAAGCAAAACAGCAATCTAAAGTAACTGTATGTAGAGTTATAGATATAGCTTTTTGCATTTAAAAGGATTTTGACAGTGAAATATTTTGCAAAACTAAACTAAAGCAAGACAAAAAAAACTTGCGTTGGGTTGTCGAAGATTTAATACCCCAGCACCCTAAATATACAAAAAATACAAGAGAGAAAAACTTTATTTTCGCTCTTATATAGTAGCTCGATTTCAATCAAAATTGAACTTTGATTAGGGTTGCCTTAACATATAAACTTGCAATTCATGAAATTAGTTGAAATGTTGAAATAAAACAACAGATTGTTCAGATATAGTAAACTAAGGCGTAAAAGCCTCTTACAATACTTAACATATTTAATGCCAAAATTATGTTATACTCTGCAAGAATTTTAATATACAAATGTATGCAAGATTTCATGGAGAAAGCATAGAGCTGCATAATTGGAATTAATATGCTCACATAAATCCCATTTACCTTTATATACTACTACTACAGGAGTACAACTGGCTGGCCCAGTTAACACTGTTGCCACAATGCACATATTGTTGGTTTATTCTCTGTAGTTGAAACGTTAGCATTGGCCATTTACTGTTATACACATATACATAAGTACATGCCACACATGCATGCAACATGGCAAACTGCGTGAAGACTGCTGGCAACTGTGCCATAATTTACACTCTATCGAACGATAACAAACAACTTGCATAATGTATGGCTCTACATACCTCTGCAACTACACTGGTTGACAAAATTACGTTTTTGTGTTGTCGTGTTTTATGACATCGAAAGTTTCTGAAAAGTTTTCATCGAAAGAACAAAACAATACAGTTTATTTGGCAGCAGTTTAAAATTAACTTTTAACAAAAACTGAGCGACAAAGTTTGCACGAACGATAGAATTTGTGATTTCTGAGACAATTTTGTCAAGCACTCTAATCAAAATCTTAAAAATTATTAAGTCTTTGTTGCAATAAAACTGAGCATAATAAAAAATAGCCAAGTGCAGTTTAAAAATAATTGCATTTGCCTAATAGAGTGCTTAAAACTAAAATTGTGTTGATTAGTGCCTAGCTAACGTTATGCACGATTGGGGCGGAATATGGGTTTATTTGAAGTACAATGTTATTATTGAACGATGGTTTCACAAAGTGGCACAAATAGCGTTTCAAACGTGCGTGTGTGTGTGTATGTGTGTTGGGTGCAAACTATAAAATACGCACACACACACAGAACGCTGCGGCATTATCCTTGAATGCTGGCTAAAAGCGCATGAAAAACGCTGTCTGTGGCAAGGACGCGCGACCAATAAAATTTGAAAGCATGGCTGGCCAGCGCAAAGACATCCGTTTTTAAAGTCAGCTAACACACTGTTGCTTTGGGGGCTCTTTGGTTTTTATGTGCAACTGCAGTTAACTCTCATTGCCTGCTGTTGTTGGCCTTCGAAAAGTGGCACTTAATGGTTAATGGCAGCCTGGCTGGCAACTACTTGGCTCAAGTTAAGGCTTAGGACTCAGACTAATGTATCTGGCTCTCAACATGCTGCTTCTTGCTGCTTGTTAACTTAATGTGGCAACAAAAATTTGCATTTAAATGGTCAAATGCCCAAAAATGACTTAAATGGAATATTGCAATAGAATCAGTGTGCCGCTAAAGTAGCTTTTTTCCAGCCAAATCTGGCTTTTTTAAGGTGTTTTGATGAAAATTCATCCTTGCACATTAAGCAATTCTGAGTTTTAGCATTATCTTTGCAGGTTGACAAAATTTTATCAAAATCAGACCAAGCCGCCATAGAAATAATCGGTTGAAAGTTGAGCTGTATGCACAACTTTCTTGTTTCTCAAGCTTCTTGACTTTAGAAAACTCATCCATATTTAGTTTATATATATTTATCAGGTCTGTTCCGAATTCCACTTTCGAATAGTTTTCACAGAAATGTATGTAACATACTTTTTAGAGCATACTAGAACTATAAATGGAATTGAATCGGAAGTGGAATTCGAAACAGGCCTGTATGTGTTTTCTGATTAAAACCCGTAATCAAAATCAGACCACTATATCCTATCTGCCATAAAAACGATCTGTTTAAATGCGTGCTGAAACACTTTTTTTTCCCAAGAACTAGCTTTTCGCCCAAAAACATGCAATGTTTTGCGTATCAAAAGTTATCAACACTGTTTAGAAAACACACACGCGACGTATACGTAATACACATTACGTATACGCTGAGTATGCATCAGGATTGCCAGCTCGAATGTGGCGTAATAAAATTTTAATTCCCAACGATTGATGGGCTGCACACGCATCAATGGTTACTCCTAAATTCAGCTTTTGTTGACAACAACAGCAACAACAATAACACCAACAGCAACAAGAGCAACAACAGCAGCAACAACAACAACAACAACAACTGCAGCCAGGATGAGAGCACTGAGCAGGCAATACATTAAATTTTATATGGCAAGCAACGCTTATTTGCATATGACTATACACACACACACACACACAGACACACGCATACACACACATACATGTGTGCTGCTGTAACATTGATTGGATTTGTTTGAGTTTTAGAAAGCTGTGCAGGCAACGGGGAGGCAACAGGGTCCTCAGCTGGTATGAGGTTAAGTGCCTGGCATTTCTGATAAATGCCAAAATGCCAAAGAGCCTTCTGTCGCCCACCTTTCCACACGTTGGTTATATTTTTCCATTTGCTCGACCAAATTGTGGCTGCAACGTTTAATTTAATGTGCCTTAATTATGCCTCTGTATCCATTCATTTGATTCTCTTTGTCCGTAATGTGCACCTAATGAAATGGAAACAGAACTGAGCTAAGCTGAGCTTTATCAAGGCACTACGAATATCTCATGCTCTTAAAGTTATAATACGCGGCTAAGAACAGCCAAGAGCTATATAGTCAATTAGATAAAAAGCAGTTGTTGTAGTTGTAGTTGTATATCTGATGTTTGTGCTGCTTATGTATGCATATTTAAGTAGTGTGCACAAATGTGTATATATTTGTAGCCTTGTTGCTAACTTGTTCATCGCAACTTTAATGTTTACTGACCTTTATTCGTGACCTTTTAAGTTGACATTCTAGTGTGCACTTTCGCTCTTGCTGGCTCACAAAACTTTTCAATCAATAAATACAATTTTTATAAAGTTTTCCATTAAATAAATAATAATTGAGTGTTTAAATAGATTCGGCTCAGGTAAAGTGACTTTTTGAGGCACTTTTTTTACTCCCTATTTCCATTTAAAAGGAGAAAAAGGGAGTTATAAAGTACTGCAAGGAAGGAGGCATTTCCGACCATATGAACTACATATATTCTGGACCAGCATCAACAGCCGAGTCGATATAAGAGCTTGAAACATCAAACTGGGCACATAGGCTCCTGTATATTAACGTAGATAAAGTTAATTTCAAATTTCGGATGCATTTATACATTTCTTATTGTGCAATAATTTGTTTACTTTGCTGCAAGCAAAACAGACTGAAAGTCACATTGGGGTTAATTATTGCAATTGCATGGAAAAATCCAACATTTTGTTTAGTTTTCACAAAGTAAACAACTGAAGCGGTTCAGCGTAACAAAAAAATAAAAGAGTTCCGGGCTCGAAACGGTACGGTTTAAAAACCTTGACAAGTACACAGTCAAAAGACAACACAATTAAACGAAATTAATCTTGTTCAACAATTCTATCAAAACAGGCACTATTTTTGATAAAACAATATAAACATGTGACTAAATAAAGTTCTATATGGCAACTGCTGTTTGTGAGCTGTGTAAATATTGCATGCCAGCAAATAAACAATAAACAAATAGACAATAACAATGCACAATCTATGCAAATATATAAACATTGCGTGAATCCGCAAGGGAACAATCGTTCATTATGTTTATTAATATGATACACACACACACATAGATAAATATTAAGTAAATTGTAATTAAAAAGCGCTTTTTGTTGCTTTGACAATCAAGAATTATATGCCATAAATATCTACAATGAAACTGAATCCTTTATTGCGCTGACTCTTAAAGTGAATCTTGGCAAAGTTGGTCTGTGGTCCACCTGCCTGAAGATAAGCATAGCCACCATCGCCATTCCGAACTTGATCCGTGATTACAATTTGAGTAATGCGACGTTGGAAACCCTATTCGAAATAGTATATATAATTATATAGTTTGTTTAAACAAAAGTATGTTAACAAAACAAACCCGCTGCTGAAAGTGATAATCACGTGTGACAACGCGCAAAAACTTGGACTTCTCGACTATGATAACCCGCTCCAGATGCGTATCCCGGAACATGCGTGCTCCCCACGTTATACTATGACTCTGATTAAGACCAGCTCCATGATTGAGCGTGATCAGCGAGAGTAACACCAGTGTTGCAATCAAATACACTTTCATAATGCAAACTATTTATAATTACACTGCATGAAAATGATATACGCGCTTATATAGGTTCAAAAACAATGCCGTTATATGCAATTGTTAACGGTATCAATGCAAATCTTTTGTTTTACATTCATCATAAGAAATGTAGCCTCAGCTGGCAGCTGTTAAATCATACAATCCCCAATTAAGCAGCTGTTGTTGCTATTCAGATATAATTTACTATATCAATGCATTCGCAATTTAGCAATAAAAGCTTTGCAATCAAAAGCTCCCGACTGCTGTATAGTCTATAAAATTAGCCACAATGTTTTGTTTGTTATTTGAAAAAATCATTATAAGTAGTTCTGAGTTGATTTAAAGCTTTGTGATATGAAATGTTTCTCACTTTTACTGTCTAGTTTATAAATGCATATAAATCTGAAAGAAAACTTGACGCCAATATACTCTATATCCGTTTGAGAACAGGGTATAGCAAACAAAAACCGTACACGTTGAGAAGTCAACTGAAATGTCAGGTCAGCTAAATTTCTAGCTTCTGCAAATCAACCAAAAAAAGAAAATTAAAAAACCAAAAAAAAAAGCAAAAGAAGTAAATAAATACCTTACAGCACATTAAACATGCAAATTTCAAAATGGATTACACATGAATGCCTAAAATGTTGCTGGGCAATTCAAGACAAGCCAGGCCAAGTCGGTGCCAAGCTGGGGCCAAGATGGGGCCAAGATGGGGCCAAGATGGGGCCAAATCCGGACAGAAGATGGGGCCAAAGCCGGTGCCAAGATGAGGCCAAAGCCGCTGCCAAAGACCAGGCCCAAGAGCTCGCTGTTAGACTTGATGTGGGCGTTGCCAGCTGTGGGCGTTGCTTTAAATTTGCTTTAAGCCAAATATTTATTTAATTTTTGTTAGCCCCTGCCAACAAGCACATACTCCCCCCCCGTTGCACAGATCCAATTTACTCAAGTACAAAGATCCTGTCGCGTATATTGTTCAAATTTTATTGTGCAAACATGAGAATGTGCTATATGTACATATTTATGTGTGTGTGTGTGTAGGTGTGGGTGTAGATATATGAGTGTGTGTGGTTGAGCTTTATGGTTGCCACGTCGGTTTCTCTCATTTGTGTGTGCAACAACAAAGTCTAAGTCTGCGACCCGTTGTTAAGTGTCTGTTATGTCTGTTTTGTCTGTGTGTTAGAGAGTGTGTGTATACGTGGGTGTGTGTGTGTGTGTGTGTGTATACCGCAAAATAAAAACGATTTTTGGCAAACAAATCAGCTACACAACAACCGCAACAAAATCACAAGAACACATCAAATTAAACATAACACGTCGCAGCTAAAATACACTTTCTAAAAAATAAAACATTAAGTTCTCAAGTACTTACTAGCTGCGTTGCGGCTAGAACTGATTGAGAATTATAATGGTATTTAAAGGTAAATGTTTATCAACTTCACTGGTGAATATAAAATTAGCTAGAAAATGCTTCTACTTTGATTCTAGCTTAATTATCAGTCACAACTAGAACTGCTTGGGAATTATTATGAAAAATGTGATATAAATGATAAATGATAAAAATCGCTTTTCAAATAGCCAATCTGAGCTTATTGCTCAGTTGTAGCTAGAAATGCTTATGAATTATGCAAGCCTGTTTTGGTTTTCTGTTATTCAGTTCATATTATCACTTTTGGCAACACTTTGCGGCTTAGATTCACTTGCATTTCATCAAGGATTGAATAAACTTACCATTGCGAAAGGATTAAGTTTACTAGGCGAACAGCAAAAATGAAGTTTTGATCATTAAAAAGAATTTCAAACCAAAACAGGCCTGTTCTCATATCCGAGTACTTTTCATTCCGAGTCGTTTTGAATTTTCTATTCCTTGTTTTCGAATCAAATATCAATCGATCTTCTGTCTTAAAGATGAATTCCAAATTAAACTGAGTTTCCCATTGATATTCGAAGTTCAGAACAGCTAATAAAATCAAATCCGAATGCTTTCGTCGGAATCGATGATAGGAACAGGCCTGATAATACGTTTCTTTTCGACCTATATGAGAACTAATTGTTATTAGACTTTGAGAGTATAAAAAACTCAGTTTTTCAACTCAAGAAAAACCACTTGAAATTGTCATCCTATTTTTGAATGCAATCATCTTGACATAGTTGTTATACCCGACCCCTTTTGGCTGTCATCAATGTAAAAGCAATTTGTGTACATAGGTGAGCTATAAAATGTGACAAGCATGAACATGAACCGAATAAAAAGGGATAAATATTTGTGCAGTTTTGAATGTTGAATGTCCACTTGAGTATTATTTGTATGAGTATATTTCATATGACAATGTTTACAAAAATATATGTATAAAACGTTGTTTGGGTAAACCATTCTTTGTTTGTATTGGTCACATTTATATGATGGATACGCTATATGTATTTATTATATATATATTTATTTATTTTTTTTACTGTTTGCTTTGCTTTTTGACACGCTCTCTCACACTTTTTGTTTGTGACACACAGTCTGTTGTCTCTTTTTAGCACTCATCAATTTTGTGGTGAGAGTTTAAATAATTTTTTAATTAAAACAAATGCCACTCGAGCGAAAAAGCACGCACTGCCAACCAAATAGACAGGGACAGCAACTGTAATTACAGAATGAAGTATGAAGAGAGATGGGGAGAGAGAGGGAGTGTTTTATAACATGAGTTACGTGTTGTTTGTGCATGAAATCAAGAGCTGTTCTGGCTTTTCACACTACACGGCAGCAACAAACACACCTAAATTTGTGAGTACTCACACAAACACACTTGAACAGCACACAGATACAAGTTAAGACTAAATTGAAAAAAAAATAAGTATTCAATGAAACGGATTTAAAAAACGCGATAGAACAATTCCTTTAATTGGGATATTCGGTATTTACTCTTCTTAAGTATCAATCAATTCAAACCTTTGTTAAAACTGAACCGATTTAAAGCAGACTGACTTTAATACCCGATACCGATAAAAAAAAATAGGGTTAAGGTAGTAATAAAGTAGTACATTTGTATGTAATAGGCATAATAAGGTATCTCCGACTGTATAAAGTACATATATTCTTGAACAGCATCAACAGTCGAGTCGATTTGGCCTTCTCCGTCTGTCCGTTCGTCCTTCCGGTCCTCTGTCTGTCTGTTTGAATGCGTTGATCTCAAATACTATGAGAGCTAGAGACACCTAACTTGCCATATGACTTCTTTATAGATCAAATTTATTTCAAATTTATGATACTTCCCCCCAAAGATTTTAATTCATTTCTATGAAATTAGGCTTTTATTAAAAAGTAACCGTAATGAAAATTTCATATTTTTTGAACAAAGAAAACTAAAAACCTATTTCACACTTACATTACTAATACAAACATACAACAACAAAGTAACATTAAAGGACAAAAGACAATTCTCATAAAGTTGATTCAAGGCCTTAATTGAAATTGAAGACAACCACATTGCGCCCACATGAAAACTTCGAAAGTGGCCTTTAATTACAGTCATTGGCCACATTTGGGCAGCTAAGTAGCAAGAAATTGTATGCCTTGCCCTGTAATCTAAGGAATTCCATGGAAAATTGTCATGTTCATGTTGATGTTCATGTTTCGTGCATTCAAATGTTAAACACAAGCGACCATCAACGAAAGCCCACACAAAATATGACTAGAGGCATTTAATAGAATCCACTTAGCGTCTTTTACTTGGTTAAGGCGCTTTAGCCACTGTCTACAATCGAGTCAAGACCCAATACGAATAAGACGACCCTCCGCTATCCTAACATTTCTTTCAAAGCCTGTTTCCATTGGGCGTCATTTTTGTTTAGCTGTGGGTGTTAGCCACTTTGCGCTGTCTCATGTCTTTAACAATATCAAAGTTGAGCGACGCTTGCCACTTGCTACTTGCTACTGAGCAGAGCTGCAAATAAATGCCATTTAAGACCTTAGTATGCTAAACGACATTAACTTGGCGCCCAAGTGTCAGTTAGCGCCTGTCAGACACAACAGACACAAGAGCCCAAACTTTTCACATTTCCCAGTCATTTTCACAATACATTTTCTACAGCATTTGTTTTATGATATTACGCATACGCCACTTGGACAGCGCCAGCCAAATTATGCATCAACTTCAATTACTACACACATTTGTTAACTTGTCTTAGCAACTTCTGCTTGACTATTGAATAGAGTACTTTTTAGAATAAGAACAAGTTTTCAGACTTTTGCACTTTTTCAATTCTGATCAATTAGTTCGAAATTTACATTTGTATCTCTCCTTAAATCCAACATGCTATTGAGAGCTTTAAAATTAAAAGTCAATTGCTGGAAAATGAAATATTAAAGAAAGACGAATGAAAAGTATTGGGAAATGGAAACAGAACTGAGTATGTTAACACAGCTAGAAAGTCAAATATTTAAGTCAAATATTCTGTACAAAACTGTGTAGCAATTTATTTATTTCTTATCAAATTTGCAGATTTGCCGTCTTAATCAAATTGCAAAACCTGTTTGTTTTCATGTCTTATTTGCCTTTGCAAGCGTAGCATAAAATTTAAATTTAATTCATATTTTTGAATGCATATTCTTCAAGCATAATAAAAAGCAATTGTTCTGAATGCATAGCTTTTTTGTTGATCATTTTGCTCCCTCAGCAGTCTCAAGTCATTTTCTTGGGGGCTATGCATGAAAAAGTTATCATTGTGCTGCTCGTTATCCTTGTGCCTTGTCACTTGTGATTTGTGGACAGGGTTGTGGTCAGGGATTGGGGAGTGAAGCTTGAGGAGACTTCAATGTGCGCTGTCATTGTGAATACAAATGCCAGTTACAAGTAAGTTGCAACCAATGTTGCACACTGGCCGCAGCTGTGTGTGTGGCAAGCAGTAGAGTTGACAGCCAAGCCGCGGCGAGTGGCAGTTTCAATGAATGTGAAATTTTCGTTTGGTTGAGCCAAAATCACAGTTTTGCCACAAAATGTTGCAGCTGCTGCTGCTGCTGCTGCTGCTTGGCATGTAAATTGGCCTTTTGGCTTTGCTGTACTTTTGCATTACTTCAACTGGTCCTGGAAAGGTCCTTTTGCTGCCTGCTGGGATTGCTGATAAGGCAGCAAATAAGCTGCATCCAATCCACTCAATTTGGACGTGCTCGAGTGCCACCTTTTGGCTTTTTATGGCTTGGCAGGCAAACAATGAGAATTACTTTTCATATTTAATTGCCAGGCAATGTTGCTTGCCACAGCAGCAGCAGCAGCAGCAGCAGCGGTTGCTGCGAGAACTTTGCAAAAGTACAAGAAAGCAAACAAAGTGTCACATGAAATTAAACAAAACTTTAAGTTGAAATGGCAATTGAAATTGCCTGCCACATGCCACATGCTACCTGCCACCTGCCAACTGCCAACTGTCAGCCAGCCTGCCTGCAGCCTGCAACTCAAACACGTAGAGCGCAAGGACCTTAAGTTTTTGCCAAACTTTGCCAAATAAAAAATTAGACATGGAGACACCAAATGCTTATTATTTGCATAAATTGTTCAAAACACACACACGAACAAGGTGCCGACTTTTGGGGCGTATATAATAAGTATGCAAATTGTGTGTTGCAAATTTAAATGTCAGCCAACAATTCAGCCGTTAAGCTTCACAATAAGGCTAACAATTACATGCCACATGCCACTTGCTTTAGCTGCACAATAGCATAATAATTCACTTTACTCATGCGCCAAGTAATCGCAATTTGTTTGTTGTTTGCAACGGCTGCGCTTTTCTTTTAGCTGCAGTTTATAATCGAAGAAATTGTGAAGCGAGGGAGCTTCAATGGTGTATGCTACACTAGAAGATACTCTTTAATCAGTTACAAACAGTTAATGTATACTAAATATCAGTTATCAAGGCTCCAACTCATGTCGCAGCTCTGCATTTGAATTTGATTACTTGATTTTGAATATCTTAAATCTTGGATTTGGTTTCAACTTTGACTAGCTTAGAGAAGCAAATTCTAATTATAGATTTCCAGCCCACATTACCACGTCACAGCTAAACTATTTTCTATGTGAATAGTATTTTAGGTTATGTTTTACAGATTGGATAAGATAAGACGCGCGTTTAAACGATGCAAGATGAAAATGTATGAAAAACTGTACCATAGGCTATGTTTTATAGATTGTGTGCATGAAACTACTGAGAATGCTCTAGTCGAGTGTGCCCGACTACGAGACGCCCCGCTCCCAAGCAGCGCACTTAACTTATCCAGTGCATGTCAAACTGTTGTTTCTGCCTGCTGAGACGTGGGTAATAGATTCTTCCATAACTTTGGTGCTATTTATCCGATCGTGTTGAAATTTACGCAACCGATCAACATTGATTAAACATATTTGTGTACCACAATTCAAAGCTTCATCTTTAAAATTGTGGCTGTGGGAGTTTTTTGCGATTTGCGGGGTTGAGGGGCATGCATCCGAAATTTGAAATAAACTTGATCTGCGTATGGTATACAGGAACATGCATGCCAAGTTTGGTGTCTCTAGCTCTTCTAGTCTCTGAGATCGACGTATTCATACGGATAGACAGACAGACGGACATGGCTATATCGACTCGGCTGTTGATGCTGATCAAGAATATTTATAGTTTATATAGTCGGAAATGCCTCCTTCTTCCTTTTTCCCATTTTTAATGGGAACAGGGAGTTCAAAAGCATGTTTAGACAATGCAAGATGAAAATGAGCAAAAAAACGTGAAAGAATTCAATTGTAGGTTATATTTTATAGATTGTTTGATGCGTTTTTACTCCGTGAAAAATGAAAATGCATGAAAAAACTTTTAAAAACTGCATCGTCTAAGCATCGCTTAGGAAATACTTCTCCTTGATATCCAACTGGTATATCTTTACTCAAACTGAAACGATTGAAATGCAAATAATTTCCGTAGTCCTAAATTGTTTTCGAGCTAAAGTTCAAATTTAGGTTTTTTAACTTTTTCAAAATGAATGGTTTATTTGGAAAGTGGCTTGATTAACATCAAATTAAGTTTCGAGTGTGCTGCGTCTTAAAACAAATTCAGACATTGCTTAGTCTTAGACCACCGACTCAACTTAGACACCCTTTGGGACAATTTTGTGTTTACAGGGTATACAAAAGGCAGCAGCTTATCATTTTTTTTTTTTTTTTTTTTTTGGTATTTCTAAAGCGGACGCTAAAAAACTTGGCGCACAAAACTTTTCACTTTGTCGTTGTGAATGCGAATGTGGTTAGAAGAGCAGTGTGTTGGTGGTGCAGGTGTGGTGGGGCATGCGTAGCAGCTTTGCCGCTGCCATTCGATGTCAATTTAAAGTTTTTCTTTATTTTTGGCCGGATAAAGTTACAGCGTAAAAGTTTGTTCGCATTGTTCGAGACGTAGCTGCAGGGATGCTGAATAGCTGGGATTGGTAAGCTGGAATAGCTGGGATAGCTGGAATAGCTGGGCTAAGGCTAAGGCTAAGGCTAAGCTCGGCATAATCGATTTGCTTTTGCCTTTTTCATTTTAATAACTTTTTATAGCAGCGGGCAAGCAACAAAAGGAGCTGCAACACAGTGCGGCAACAATTACGTGCGGCAAACAAGCAACAGCAAACTGCAATCGACAATGGGCAACAAAAGGGCATTGCTGCTGTATCCAGGAAAAAGGGATACAGAGGTGCTTGCAGGATGCCAAAACTGGGTTAAAGACTTCGTCTTCGCTTTTGCCACCACAGTTCCCTTGACATTTGGCGCTTGCCAGAGAACTTTGTTGCAGGTGCAGTCGAGTGAATGCTGCTGCTGCTTTTGCTGTTGCTGTTGCTGTTCTTGCCCCATAATTGAGGCACGCGCCACAACGCGAAACAAATGCTGAGTGCAGCAAAACACCGCACACTGATTTCTTGCCGCTGCATTTGTGCTGGCAATTTGTGCAAACAAAGCTCTGCTACTTTCTTGTCGAGCTCACCTTTTTGTCGCTTTTAAATTCATAATTTATAATTTATAATACGCATTTACGTTATAATAATATTTCATGTAGCTTATTTATTTACATTGCAACAAAAAACCGCATTGCCCCTTTGCGGTGTGTGCGGCAAGCATAACCACCAAAAAAAATATATAGTACCACTTTAGTTTTAAGCTTGCAGCGCTTGCCAGGCAATTTAATTCAATGAAATTTGATTAAAAATTAATTTCAAATTAAGTGTGCGCTCAATAAAATTGTAGTTTTATATATAGTGAGAGTGAGAGAGGGGGCTTAAAAGGGAGAATGCAGCGAATGCGGATTATTGACATGAAATGTCATTGGGGTAAGTCGACAGGTTAAAAGCTGTCAGCTAGCGTCCAAATTCGACACGTTTTCGAGCCACCCAACTCACACACACACACACACACACTTGAAAAAAAAAGTTCAGCACACACACACGTATCGAAATACACACAATGCGCACTAATAAGTACACAAGCAGCTCAAGCGGAAACGGAAGTTGTTGCAAAGTCCGTTGAAATCAATTTTAAAGCTAAACTTGTTACAAGCAACAACAAACAAACCAACAAAAGCAAAAGTTAATTGCAATACTCATTATATCCAGTACTTAACTGTCATATATGTGTTGGGTGTCTTAAACTAAGTCAGCCAGAAAGTAATTAGGATATACATTTTTGAACGCGTTTGCTTTGTTTTCTTTAGTTCTACTTTTGACTGTTTCCATGTGAGCTAGTTTTTTTTTTTGGTTTTAAAACTAAGCTAATAGAATTTGAAACAAGCTCTGATATAAAATAGATGACATAAGAACAATCAACTAAAAAAGGAAATTGTGTTTTGGTTTATAAAAGTTAGCAAAGTTGACATTTATGATCTTATAAACAAACCAACCAACATGCTTTACAAATTTGAGATAATTATCTGATTTCATTATAATTAATTCTTGTTTTTCTGTTTATTCTTTGTTAATAGAATAACTTAACTGAATAAATATAGAATAGTTTTAGATTTCTTAAAAACAATATACAAATCAGAAGATACAACAAAATTTGGTTGATCATGATCATAGAGCTGGAAAACAATCTTGGACACTATCGATAATATCGATGAATAAAGATCTTTGGTTTGGCTTATAAGCAGGAACCGCAAAAAACGTCTATTAACTGAATTCGTAAAATACAAATCATTTGGAAGGTATAACTCTACACATTATATAAATATATGAAACCCTTTGCTTATTCTCTTTTTTAATTTAAAAAAAAAAAAGAAAAAAGAGTATATTGCGTTTTCTTTTAATCGACTTATAAATCAACTTTATAAACTTATATTTTTGATAAAAAAAAATGTCTTAATCAATTTTTTAAAATCATATTTGACTTTTATACTCGGTTTTCCAAAATGGGAAAAAAAAGAGTATATTAGGTGTGTGAAATGTGTGTCTGTCCGTCCGTATGAAAGCAGTTTTTTTCCACAGTTTTGAAGCTAGATTAACCAAACTTGATTTATGTGTTAATATACACCATAGGCAGACAAAGTGTCAAGATCGGCCATATTGGAAAACTATATATAGCTGCCATAGGAACGATCAAATGAAAGATAAGTTTTTGTATGAAAAACTTTATTGTTTTTGAAGGCAAGTCAACCAAACTCACTTTCCTAAGTTCAAGGACAGTTTATATATGCTGCCCCAATTTTATCAAAATCGGACAGCTTTAACTTATAGCTACCATAGAAACAATCGGTTGAAAAATAGGTTTTTGTATGAAAAACTATTTTGTTTTTTAAAATAACTCAACCAAATTCACTTTACCTAAGTTTAAGGACAGTTTATAAGTATATAAGTATTCTTTACAAAAATTTAACGTCAGAAAACTTTAATTCGTAAACTTGATACCATCGATAGTTTAAAGAACTTAACTCTATCGATGGTTTTCTAATGTGTACAAAACTGGGCCAAAATGTGTTTAAAATAGTCGTCTGTTTTCAATTAAATTTCAATTATGCAACATTTGGGTTGACAAAAGCGTTTGTCTGTTTGCAATCGATTGTCAATTAATTACAGGGCATTTCTAAATCAGGCATTTGCAATTTAAGCAGTTTTTTTGTTGGCTTTGTTGTTGGTTTTTAATGGGCCTGCAAACGAAGTTATTGTTGCAATTGAAGTTGTTGTTTGTTGTTGCTGTTGTAACTGTTGTGACTGTTGTAACTGTTGTAACTGTAACTATAACAGTAACTGTAGCTGTAGCTGTTATCGATTGTTACACACATATGCGCATGCATGTGCTTGTATGTGCATGTACTCGCATGTACTACTCGTATGTACTACGTGCTCCAGATGCACCCCATTAGCGTTTCGCATAGCCCCGGCAAAAGTTTCGGAAATTTATTTGCCACATTTTGTGTGCATGTGTGTGTGTGTGTGTGTGTGTGTGTTTGTGTGTGTGGCGGGGTGCTTGGCTGTTGGAATCTGCGTGTTGTTGTGGCACGCTGCTAAAGTTGCAACGCTTGCAGGCTGCAATTAAAAGCATGAACCCAACGCCTTGCCCCCTCTGCACTTTCAAACGCACTCTGCGCTTTAATGAACTTCGCCCCGCCCCCTCCCAAAAAAGTTAGTTTTCAGCTGCAGCAACTAATGGCAATTTATGTGCGTTAATAATCGCTACAAAGAATAAAAGCACAAATAAAAAAAGCAAAGTAAGAGCCTGGCATTACACTCAATTTCCAGGCAAGGTCTGCAATCAGTGTTTATCAAAGCCATTTAAATCTCATAAATCTGGCGAAAGTTGTTAAAAAGCCATTTAAAACTGTCACCCGTAATGAACTTTCAACATCTTCATGGACCCTTTTGAATCCATCTTTCCGCTTCTCTAACACTTTGCTTTGGCGAAAGCCTTTTGCATCGTATTCGTCTCATCTTTCATCTTTTTACTGCTGCTGCTGCTGCGGCTGCTTGCAACATGCAGCATGCAACTGCAAAAATGGCAGCTCGCAACTTGACAGCCTTTCACTTGGGATGTTAATTAGAAAACTCTTGAAAATTATTAAAAACTTTTGTGGCTGTCAGGCGGCCAAAAGAGTTGCCAACTTTTGCATCCTGCTGTTAAACGAGCCAGCATCGTCCTCTCCCCCTCTCTCTCTCTCTCTCTCTCTCTCTGTCTCTTCCCGCCAGTGTTGCCAGATACTTAAAAAACTTTTGCTTTTACTTTTACTGGCGAATCTTTGCAATATGCAAAGGTGTATCATTTACTACTCTTGCAATTTCAAAGAAAACATCAATCAGTCAAGCAATATTTTGTTGTAACATACCTGTGTAAAGTTTGTTAAGCTTGCTCCAAATTGAACTACAAGTTTCAAGAAGTATAGCTGAGTTTGCGTAAATTGGTTTTATATAAAGCTGTTAAACTCAGGGCTTGAAATTTTATTTTATTTCTATAAAAATAATATGTTTTGTTTATTTGTTATACATTATTTTGTATTTACAAATCAAAAAGCAAAAACCATAATAATAAACATCTCTTCAAATCTATATTTTAGCTAAAAAACCATTATGTTTTTGAACTAAACATTAATAGCTTTTAATCAAGCTTTAATTATGAAATTGTGTGTATTGCATTTACGTATCATAATTTGTATTTGAATACGTATTTCAATAATGTTGATCTACCGCAAAGTACGTAAATATTGCATATTGTTTATTGAATGAAAATACAAAAACAATTCCAACAACTTTTTATAGATTTCCACGAGTATCTAGTCGTATATAATCTATAAAAGTTACCCATCCCTGATTAATGTCTAACCCCTACATCCATTGTTTTTAAGTTTCACGCTTCAATCAACACTTTAAGCTAACAATAAACATATGCACTCTAATAACTACTATATAGATTATAACTAATTTACACATCTGTTAGTAGCAGCAGCTATATAAAATTGTCGACTATATCAAGTTTACTGCAATTCATTTAGCACCTTTTATTAATGCCAATTAAGCGAAATTCTACAAATAGACGTCTTGATAAATAAAGCTGAACAACTTGTGCCCGCCTTGAACCAGATATGCCGGAAAAACAATTTCACAATGCGATTGTCACTGAAGCTGCCTCAGAAATCTCAGCGGTTTGCGGTTCACTCGTCGTTCTCTGTCGATGTGTGTGATGTTATCAGTGACAACAACAGTTGTCAGCGCAACCTCAAAGTGTGCAGTTCAAGTGAAACATGCCGCAGCCGCAAACAGCAACGAAACAGTTACAGATCCTTGCCAAGGATAAGTCGAAGACGACAACGACAACGACGACGCCAAAGCAAACTGAACAGTGGGGCAATGGCTTGGAATTTCTGTTCTCTTGCATTTCATTGTCCGTCGGACTGGGCAACATTTGGCGTTTTCCCTATATTGCATTCAAAAATGGTGGCGGCACCTTTGTCATACCTTATCTAATAGCACTGCTGCTAATTGGACGTCCTGTCTACTATCTGGAGATATCCTTGGGACAGTTTCGTGGCGCTGGCGTTCTGCGCGCCTTCGATTTGGCGCCAATACTTAAAGGTGTTGCTGCGGGTCAAGTGTTGGCTACTGGCGCCTCTTTAACCTATTACTCCTGCATTATGGCCTTAACGCTGCGCTTCCTGCTTGCCTCCTTTAGCTCTGTGCTGCCATGGAGCAGCTGCCGCGAGAGCTGGGGCAGCGATTGTCATGATGGCAGCTCTGTCAATGCCAGCGGCAAAATGTCACCCGCTCAGCTGTACTTTGAGTAAGTCAATCTCGAAACAGTACATATATATTAGCTAGTATGAACCGGCCTTGCCCGGCTTAGTATTCAACCTTGAAATTTCATTCTAATCTCTAAAAATGAACTTGAAGTTGATTGGTTGAAAAACCGAAAAGTTGCATACAACGCTTTTCCGAACATTTCCCGCTCTTGCGGTTGTATTTTCTAAAATTAGTGAGATATGTGTCGAACTATTTTCTGTCAAGAGCTTTGATAATAAGTTTCAGTCTAAACGCACAAAGATTACACTCTGCTTCATATGACCTTCAACCTCACAA
This sequence comes from Hirtodrosophila cameraria, assembly GCA_949708635.1. Classification (NCBI taxonomy): domain Eukaryota; kingdom Metazoa; phylum Arthropoda; class Insecta; order Diptera; family Drosophilidae; genus Hirtodrosophila; species Hirtodrosophila cameraria. The sequence goes on along the minus strand of OX453089.1, from coordinate 13,107,578 downwards.
TTTCCGCCCAGGAGGTTGAGTTCTCTGAAATCAATGAAATATTTGTCGATTGACTTTTTGAATAGATCTTTAAAAATGAGTTTGTGTCTGATCGGATGATAAATAAAAAAGTTTCATGCAACATTTTACCGCAAATTTTCCATATTTCCCGACCGAAATTCCCGAAATCCCTCCTTAGTGCTGATTTTCGGCATAAAATAAATCTTCTTTAAAAATTTCAATTTCCTACTACTTTCGGTTTGGGATGTGCGATGGTTGACATTCATTCAGGATGAAATTTATATACTTCTTCAGCTATATTTGAGCTACTAAACATTTACTCAAATGTGCTTTAATTTTTGTTGTATTTTGCAGACGTGAGATTCTACATGAGCTGCCCAATATTGACAATGGCCTGGGTCTGCCCAATTGGCAGCTGGTGGCATGCCTCGCCGTTGCCTGGCTAATCATTGGTGGCGTTCTGATACGTGGCATTAAAAGCAGCGGAAAAGTCGCCTACTTCCTAGGCGTCTTTCCCTATGTGGTGCTGCTGGTATTGCTGCTGCGCGCCTTGACGCTGCCTGGCGCCTGGGATGGCATTGTGTACTTCTTTAAGCCACAATGGAAGGAGCTGCTCAATCCAATTGTATGGTATGAGGCTGTCACACAGGTGTTCTTCTCGCTAGCCATTTGCTTTGGCACGCTGATTACTTACGCCTCGTACAACAACTTCAATAGAAATGTTTACAAGTAAGTGGGCAGGATTCTTCAAACTAAACTCAACCAAAACTACAAACCACCCGAAATCCTTAAACAGTGACATTGTCATCATTACCACAATGGACTCGTGTTCCTCCATAATTGCGGGCTGCATTACCTTTGGCATACTGGGTAATCTGGCCAAGCAGACGGGCATTGAGGACATTGGCAGCGTCGTGAAGGGTGGTCCTGGTTTAGCCTTCATCTCCTATCCGGAGGCCATTGCCAAGTTTGAGTATGTGCCACAGGTAAGGTTTCGAGCACGCCATGCGCCCAGTGCGCTTTAAAGCACAACTACCTAAAGATGTTTGCGGCCCTTTTCTTTCTCATGCTATTTGTCTTAGGCATTGGCAGCACTGTTGGCATGGGCTCCTGCATCCTGCGCGTCATACGCGACCAATTTGGCCACCGGGCGGGACCTAGTTGGGCACTCGCCGGCGGCTTGGCTGCTTTGGGCTTTGGTCTGAGCATCGTTTATACGACACCCGGTGGACAGTTTATCATCAATCTGATCGATTTCTATGGTGTGTCCTTTACGGCACTAATACTTGCAATTGGCGAACTGTTGGCCGTATCCTGGATATACGGTAAGTGCAAAGTAACTTTCTAACTGTGCATACTTTTTTATTTAGCTGTGCTTTTGCTTTGACAGGTGTGCGACGCTTTTGCGCAGATATCAAATTAATGATGGGCATTGAAACAGGCTGGTATTGGCGCCTCTGCTGGTCCTATATTACTCCCAGCCTTATGGCCACTGTGCTGCTCTATTCGCTGCTGGACATGTCCGCCCTAACCTACAAGGGCGTGGCATATCCACATCTAGCACATGGTAAGCCAATTGCATTTAAACTTTGCTTTCGGTCATTCAACTATTGTTACGACTGAAAAGCAATTATAGCAACAGTCATTTGATAAGGTTTGCACTAGAACTGCTTGGGAATTATAGCACAAAATGTTTATTTTGGCAAGTCATAAGTAAAAGACTAATTAGCAAAATTAATCTGAAAGAATATATAGTGAAAATATTTGCCAAAATGATAAGAAAAATGGCACATCGTTTCTCAAAATAGAAAAGTTTCCGCTATCGTGCAACACAATTTGTTGCACGCTATAATTAAATGTTGCACGTTTTTCATTGTCACATTTCGTGTTGTTGCATCACGCAAAAACTGTTTAGCACGACTTCTAGTTTAAAACTCTTTAAAAATACAGTTATGGAGAGCTGTTTATAAGCCCCTTATTAATTTGCTTTTTAATATATTGATTCCAAACAAGTAAGAATACTCTAGTCGAGTGTGCCCGACTACGAGACTCCCTGCTCCCAACTTGCATTTCAAGCAGTTCAGCGGCAACACAAGCATGCAGCTTACTCAACTTGCACAGTGCATGTCAAACTGTTGTTTCTGCCTGCTGAGACAGGGGTAATAGATTCTTCTATAACTTTGGTGCTATTTATCCGATCGTGTTGAAATTTACACATCCGAAAGACATTGATTAAACATACATGTGTACCAAAAATTAAAGCTCTATCTTTAAAATTGTGGCTGTGGGAGTCTTTTGCGATTTGCGGGGGTGCGGGGGGATGCATCCGAAATTTGAAACAAACTTGATCTGCGTATGGTATACAGGAACCTACATGCCAAGTTTGGTGTCCCTAGCTTTTGTAGTCTCCGAGATCTGTGTGTTCATACGGACAGACGGACAGACAGACAGACAGACGGACATGGCTAGATCGTCACGGCTGTTGATGCTGATCAAGAATATATACAGTTTATATAGTCGGAAATGCTTCCTTCTGCCTGTTACACACATTTGCAGTACTTTATAACTCCCTTTTTCCCATTTTTAATGGCAACAGGGAGTAAAAATAGAAAAAATTTACTTTTATGATATTTTAAAATTTTTTAGTTTCATAGAATTTATTTAAGCTAAAAAATCTAAAATTTCGTAGGCTTTTAATATAGCAGAAATTTTTTATTGGTAACATAATTCTAGCCAAAAATAAATTTGTAACTTCAAATCATATTTCGAGCTCTTAAAAAGCACTTTATAAATTTTTATTTAATATATACACATGTAAAAATCAACTATAAATAAACAAAAATAATAAATCTCTAATTTATATCAAAAATTGTATAGTTTTTGGCTATTGCCTGGCTGGCTTTGGTCTGTTGCAGCTGCCCGGCTGGGCTTTGTATGCCGTCTACAAGCAGCGCAAAATGCATGCCAGCTTTTTGCAGGTGAGTTATACAGGTGTTTTTATGTAATAAATAACATAATGCTACATATGAATTTTCCTCTTCAGCGCATTCGTGCTGCTTGCAAACCAGCTGAGACTTGGGGACCCGCCAACGCACAGTTAACAGAATGGGAAATGCATGAGGTCAGCAAATAGAAAATTGCCAATGTCTGACACTGCGTATACGTAATGTGTGTGTGCGTGTGTGTGTGTGTGTGTTGGAGCGCCTGTCAAGTGCATGCGGCAAGTGTTAAGACTTCGAGTGAGAGAATGAAAATAATACAATCTTTTGACATTGGCTATAAAAACTAACAATGGAGTTCATTTACTTAGTTCAAGCAAACAGTCAGCTAAAAATAAAAACTCAGCTACCAGAAACAGCAACTAAAAATGCTGTAGACTATAATGCTGTACTAACATATACCCTGTAACTAGTTTTTTAGAAGAGTAGCGTTCATTTTTATTTGAAAATATAATGTGGCAGCTTTGCCATTTGGTTAAAAATTTTGTTCTTTGAATTTTTGCTTTTTGATTTTTCAGGATACAATATGAATATGCTAAAGTAGAAATGTGGCAATGCTCAAAACTTTTTCTGAACAAAAACTTTAAGAATTTTGTTTAAGGATCAGAGGGAAATGCAAGGAAGTTATGAAGAGTTTGAAATAAAGTTGAGCAGGCAGACATATATATCATTTAAGTGGTCGCAGTTGCTTTCTCTTGCATGTTACTTACACTTAACAGCTTAAGCATACCCAGTTTTAGTCATTTTATGAATGCAGGGCATAGAAACCAACAACTGAATCAGCAGCAACAGCAACAATAACAACAACAACAACAGCATAAATAAACTGAGGAAGCAACCAACTGCAAGCGCTTTTAATTACCCCTGGGCGAACCATGTGCCTCGTCGGCAACAGTCCTGTGACGAAGGATAAGTTAGAGGAGCTGCAGGAGCTGAAACTGGCACTGGAGATGGAGCTGGAGTTGGAGTTGGAGTTGAATGCTGTGCTGCTGTGCTGCGCTTTGTGTGTGCTTGAAATGCCAGACATGTCGGCAATGCGGAAATGCGCAAATATCAAATGAAAACAAGCGAGTAAAGTGAATGGAACGTAAATAAAACATTTTGCTAGCTGTTGTTCAACGTTCTCATTTAGAGAGAGAGAGAGGGGAAGAGAGAGGAAGCTGAGTGACTGGCGGGTTGATGCTGCGTATGGGTAACAAATCAAAATGGCGCACAAATGTGCATAGTCTGTGTGTGTGTTGGTGTGTTTGTGTGTGTTTTGTGTATGACAAAGTTGAATTGTAAATATGCAAAAACGAATCGTGCGAGATATTCAGAGTTTGTCACCCATTGCAATGTGCTGTGTGTGTGTGTGTGTTGGTGTGTGTGTGTGTATGCGCGCATCAGTTGTCAAAAAGTGACAGTGTTAAATTTGGTTCGCATTTTTCTCACACTCCTTGCGCTGTCTCTGCCTCAGTCTCTGCCTTTTCCTCTGCCACTGCCCCTGCCCCTGCCTCATTTTCAACAAACCACATTCGCTTTGCAGACAACAACAATAAATTGAAGTGTGTGTTGACTTTGACTGACGCGTTGTTAGCCGTGAAGTGTGCCCTGCAACGTCATAGCCTTCCACTGGCATTGCGTGTCCTTTACTAGCTGGCACACCCACAGCAATGTCCCCACACACACACAGCGATATAGATAGAGACGGCGCCATGTTCGCTGTGTTTTGTATACCCTGTTCTGAGAGATATGCGAGATATGGATATGAAAAGGTAGATTAAATATTAGTATAGGTGAAGAGTGGCTTGACAGTGATGGGGAGTACTTTCGATAGTATCGATTAATAGCTGTCACTATCGATTAATTTGCCACAATTAATTGTTTTCAAACATTGCTAAAAATGTCTTACCATTCATTTACTTTTATTAGAGTTTTAATTTATAATCGAAATGCATATATAAATTAGACAACGTTACGATTTTGTAGTCCTGTTCCACTGTACATTGTCAAATCAAATCCACAAAAATGTTTTAAGCATGGCTTAAGGATTGTCTTAGGTTTAAATGAAAGTTTCTGAAATCCAACTTTTTTGAGCAGCCTAGAAGTAGGCAACACATTTTATGTACAATTCATGCAGCTGTAGAAGCCACAACCGGCTCAAAACATTTTCAAGCTTCAAAACTAAGTTCTAAATAATATAAGTTATATCACTGCTAATTATTTTCTACAAATATTTGTATTTAAATAAACAAAGCAAATAAAAAACTAAAGTTTTTCAACTTCAGAACTAGAATAGGGTATCTCAGAACTAAAGCACTTGCACTTTTTTATTTTTATTGCCTTAACGATGCGCGTAAATCTTGACATACTTTTTTTCGAATAGGGGCGTAACAAGCAGCGAAAGGGCGGGCAAAGCATAGCACACGCATACAAACACACACATACACATATACACATTGCGTTGTTTATTAGTGACGGGGTGAAGCAGATCAGAACTGAGCAGAGTCAACTGCTCATCTCAGTTATAAAGTATGCTTCAACTGCCAGACATACGCAGACACATAAGATACTCGTTTATTTGCATTAGACAAGTGCAGCAGCTGTCCACAGTTGACTGGCCCATCCATCCAACCAACCATTTATCCATCCATCCATTCGTTCAAACCAATCCCAGCTTCCATTTATGTAAAGTGGCCCAAGTTGTTGTTGAGTCAGGCTAGAGTATAACTGCGAATTGTGACTACAGGAGTTAGTTGAATGCCAACTTCAACTTTTGTATGCTATGGACAGCATAAAATGCTGCTGCATTTGCCTTTTTGAGTATGTATATGAAAGTGACTTCTATATACGAAGTAGTTATAGAATTGATGGGCACAAGTTTTTTTTTATAAAATACGTTTTTAGCTTGTGTATTGGCTATCAGAAAAGTAAAATACAAAAATGCAGTCAGAAACATGATATTATTTTGTTTGAACATAAAACGTTTATCATGTTCTGCACTAAATCTCTAGCTATTTGCTGTCAGCCCACACCGTGTCGTATACTTAATATGCCAGTCGCCTCAAATGCTCTATGTTGTTATTGCTCTTTTGGCCAACAAGCTCAATGGCTAGTTAAGTGTATAGCAATTGAAATTTAATTGCATTACAGTTGAGCAGTTTAGATCGATAAATGGACATTTCTTATATTGAAAGCTTTGACCTATTACACTTTGAAGCATGTTATCTTGTCGTATGTGAAATTAATGAGAACAAATCGGATAACTGCTGCTTGTTTTCGATAGCTTGGCAATTGCCTAAGTTGTTATTAAATATTTATTATGCATTGTTCGATTAGCTCGTAAATGAAACACAAGCCAACAACTGTCAATAACCATTAAAAAGTTTGACCAGACATATGATACATATGGAATATCTAAGAGCATACTCATATAACTACAATGTCTAGACTCTAGACACCATCAATGTGCTTTGCTTATTTCGTTGCTTTTCGTTTATTATCTAATTTATGTCATTTACGAGCGTTTGCTGCTTATCAATGTCACAATAAATTAAAAGACAACGCTGATGAACGCCCACGCTTGCAACGGGCTTTCTAACTCCTGTCCCTATCTTCAATCCACCCCTCCCTCTGTGGCTTCACACAGTCTTCATTCCAAAGCCAATTACGCTTATTATATCATTTAAGAACAACGTTAGCAACAACAACAACAACAACAATAATAACATCAACAACAGCAGCAGCCGTGAAGATAACCTGAACGAATGTTCTTCAACAATGTCAGCACAAAACCACAAACAAGAGAGATATTCTTTTTTCGGTATGCCAAAGTTTGAATACTCTTTCGGACATTCTAATAAAAATGTTTTCCATTATTCCCATTATACGACTGATCTTTCAGTTTTTACACAGCTGATAAATATTGATACAACATATATGTGTACCAAAAATCAAAGCCTTATCTTTAAAGTTGTGGCTGTGGTAGGTTTTTTTTACGATTTGCGGGGGTGCGGGGGGATGCATCCGAAATTTGATATAAACTTGATCTGCGTATGGCATACAGGAACCTGCATGCCAAGTTTGGTGTCTCTAGCTCTTATAGTCTCTGTGATCTGTGTGTTCATACGGACAGACAGACGGACAGACATAGCTAGTTCGTCTCTGCTGTTGACGCTGATCAAGAATATATATAGTTTATATAGTCGGAAATGCTTCCTTCTGTCTGTTACACACATTTGCAGTACTTTATAACTCCCTTTTTCCCATTTTTAATGGGAACAGGGAGTAAAAATCAGATTTAAAATTAAAATTAGCATTAAGCTTAAAAAATCACGTCTATTTTTAAAGTCTTTTGCTCACACACTGAAAAAAAGCTGTTTATTTGGGCTTTAATATGTCCGTATGTGTGACCGTCCATCTGTCTGTTTGTCTGTATGAATGTAATCTTTTACTAGTTCTGAAACTAGAACCAAACTTTCGATACGTGTTTTTATATGTATTCCATAGGCAGTATTATGATCTTCAAGGTCACAACTGTAAGTACAGAAGTTTATGAAACATAATATTTTCTCACTAGTATATTCTAGCTTTTTACGGAACAAATCATAACACTTGTCCATCTTTATTATTACATACTTTCTCTTAAGAATTGAAATGATATGACAGCGTAAAGATTAGCAGGAACTTGAATAGGTTTGAAAAGCTTAACAACAGCTGTATAAATGCCGGAATTGGCAGCGGTTTCCCAGTTTAATTTGATATAAAAGCCACCTACAATTTGAGGAGACAGCACAGTTATAATTTGTATATCGATTATGAATATCAACTCACACAAGTATTTCATGGTCTTTTAAATTAAAAAGATCGTGAATTACTTATGTGAGATGTTATTCATACACGATATACAAATTTTAACTGTGATGTCTAGTCAAATTGGAAAGACCATGAAATACTTGTTTGAAATACTGTTATGCATAATACTGCATAACTTTGTATTAGAGCAAATCAACACACAACGGTACAACGATCGCCGTCATCTCAAACAACATCAACACCAACAACAACATCAACAACAACATCAACAACAACATCAAGAACAACATCAACAACAACATCAACAACTACATCAACAATCAATCAATTGGCCAATACAATCGGATCATATTTCACTCTGCGCAGACTAAAACGTGTTTAATTTAATGAAATTTGTTCATTTTTTAAAGAGCATAAAAATTGGAACTGATATATGATAAAGTAAACCAATTCGACATATGTATACATACACTGAGTTTTATTCAAAATGGTTTTAAGGTTGAGAGACTGAATGGCTTGAAAAGAGATCCTGTTTATAAATACTTTTATAAGTATAGTTACCTTTTCTTACACAAATACATACAAATACATCAAATAAATAACACAAATTGTAACAAAACTAACATACTCTCTGTAAGGGTATACAAAAAACGAAGCTCTAAAGCCGGCAGGGAGTTGTGCGTTTGAGAGCCTTGTTTAATTGGGGAATTGCAGACAATTGGGAATATGGACGTTTTGTTTTTGGGGTTTTTTAGGGCTTGGATTTTGACTGACCAGCAGCACAAAAGCAAAGTCAAACAATTAAGACGGCCTAAAAGCCTTAAGAGCTGCCACAATTTTTAGACAAAAGCCGCTCCCCATTGCCACACCCAGACAACTAACAAAGGGAAACTTGATGCGGGAGGGGAGTGTGTGTGTGTGTAAAAGCGTGTCTATTCTACATAATAAGCAAAAAGAAAATACAAAAATAATGAATAAAGAATAAGAATTCGAAAGAATAAGAATTCGAAGAAATGCGTACCAGCAGCAACAAGGAACAAGAACTTAAAGGAGTTTCTTTTAGAAATGCGTGCTGACAACATAATGCGAATAATGTCGAAAATATTTTCCATGTCAGCTAATGTGTGTTTATGCCTGTATGTGGTTGTATGTGTGGCTGTCTGTGTGGCTGTCTGTGTGGCTGTCTGTGTGACCGTCTGTATGTGTGTCTGTCTGTATGTCTGTCTGTGAGTGTCTGTCTGTGTGGCTGTCTGTTCGCATGTCTGTGTGACTGTCTGTATGTCTGTCTGTATGTCTGTCTGTATGACTGTGTGTCTGTCTGTATGTCTGTCTGTATGTCTGTCTGTATGTCTGTGTGTCTGTCTGTATGTCTGTCCATGTGTAAGCGTGAGGTGTTAGCGTAGGGTATGCGTTAGAAGCAGCGACAGTGAAATCCTATTAAGAAGTTTGTTATCGCAAATTAAAATCTAAATACGCCAGCCAAATGACGGCGACGTCTGCGCCACGGGGGGTGGTGGAGAGGCGACCAGCACAAAAGGCGTCACACCCCGTAGCTGCCTACGCCTTTGCCACGCCTACACATCGCTGCTTACATTTTGAATTATAAGCAAGCGCAAATTTAATAAAGAATGTCCCTAAACACCATGCCAAGGCGAAAAACCACAGGAGAACACAGGAGACAAAAACAAAGAATTGTAGCAGAACGAAGGACGAAGACAAAGACGTATGCATACAGACTATGACAATGTCAAAGAGTTTGTGCACGCAATGTGGGCGTGGCAGCTGTGGCCCTGGCACCACATAACAACAACAACAATAACGTTGACGGCAAAGTTTTCACTTTTATTTTTCATTTTGCTTGACTGGCAAATGGCAAAAGTTTTTCCCTCTTTTTTTTTGTATTCTTACATTGCGTTGCCATTCGAAACTTTAAGCCTTTATTAAATTCTATGTGTGTGTGTGTGTGTGTAAATCACAACAGCAACAACAGCAACAATTGACAGCAAAACAAACGATTGTCATTGTCAAGTGTGTGCGTCAACCTTTGAACCCGCCTCGAGGCTCAGCCTGAGAACTTGTCTGTGCTTGTCGCTATAGCTGCCCCTCGCCTGCCTGCTGTCTGTGTCGCTTTGTGCGTGTATTATGCCTGTGTGTGTGTGTGTGTGTGTGTGTGTGTGTGTGTGTGTGTGTGTGTGTGTGTGTGTGTGTGTGTGTGTGTGTGTGTGTGTGTGTGTGTGTGTGTGTGTGTGTGTGTGTGTGTGTGTGTGTGTGTGTGTGTGTGTGTGTGTGTGTGTGTGTGTGTGTGTGTGTGTGTGTGTGTGTGTGTGTGTGTGTGTGTGTGTGTGTGTGTGTGTGTGTGTGTGTGTGTGTGTGTGTGTGTGTGTGTGTGTGTGTGTGTGTGTGTGTGTGTGTGTGTGTGTGTGTGTGTGTGTGTGTGTGTGTGTGTGTGTGTGTGTGTGTGTGTGTGTGTGTGTGTGTGTGTGTGTGTGTGTGTGTGTGTGTGTGTGTGTGTGTGTGTGTGTGTGTGTGTGTGTGTGTGTGTGTGTGTGTGTGTGTGTGTGTGTGTGTGTGTGTGTGTGTGTGTGTGTGTGTGTGTGTGTGTGTGTGTGTGTGTGTGTGTGTGTGTGTGTGTGTGTGTGTGTGTGTGTGTGTGTGTGTGTGTGTGTGTGTGTGTGTGTGTGTGTGTGTGTGTGTGTGTGTGTGTGTGTGTGTGTGTGTGTGTGTGTGTGTGTGTGTGTGTGTGTGTGTGTGTGTGTGTGTGTGTGTGTGTGTGTGTGTGTGTGTGTGTGTGTGTGTGTGTGTGTGTGTGTGTGTGTGTGTGTGTGTGTGTGTGTGTGTGTGTGTGTGTGTGTGTGTGTGTGTGTGTGTGTGTGTGTGTGTGTGTGTGTGTGTGTGTGTGTGTGTGTGTGTGTGTGTGTGTGTGTGTGTGTGTGTGTGTGTGTGTGTGTGTGTGTGTGTGTGTGTGTGTGTGTGTGTGTGTGTGTGTGTGTGTGTGTGTGTGTGTGTGTGTGTGTGTGTGTGTGTGTGTGTGTGTGTGTGTGTGTGTGTGTGTGTGTGTGTGTGTGTGTGTGTGTGTGTGTGTGTGTGTGTGTGTGTGTGTGTGTGTGTGTGTGTGTGTGTGTGTGTGTGTGTGTGTGTGTGTGTGTGTGTGTGTGTGTGTGTGTGTGTGTGTGTGTGTGTGTGTGTGTGTGTGTGTGTGTGTGTGTGTGTGTGTGTGTGTGTGTGTGTGTGTGTGTGTGTGTGTGTGTGTGTGTGTGTGTGTGTGTGTGTGTGTGTGTGTGTGTGTGTGTGTGTGTGTGTGTGTGTGTGTGTGTGTGTGTGTGTGTGTGTGTGTGTGTGTGTGTGTGTGTGTGTGTGTGTGTGTGTGTGTGTGTGTGTGTGTGTGTGTGTGTGTGTGTGTGTGTGTGTGTGTGTGTGTGTGTGTGTGTGTGTGTGTGTGTGTGTGTGTGTGTGTGTGTGTGTGTGTGTGTGTGTGTGTGTGTGTGTGTGTGTGTGTGTGTGTGTGTGTGTGTGTGTGTGTGTGTGTGTGTGTGTGTGTGTGTGTGTGTGTGTGTGTGTGTGTGTGTGTGTGTGTGTGTGTGTGTGTGTGTGTGTGTGTGTGTGTGTGTGTGTGTGTGTGTGTGTGTGTGTGTGTGTGTGTGTGTGTGTGTGTGTGTGTGTGTGTGTGTGTGTGTGTGTGTGTGTGTGTGTGTGTGTGTGTGTGTGTGTGTGTGTGTGTGTGTGTGTGTGTGTGTGTGTGTGTGTGTGTGTGTGTGTGTGTGTGTGTGTGTGTGTGTGTGTGTGTGTGTGTGTGTGTGTGTGTGTGTGTGTGTGTGTGTGTGTGTGTGTGTGTGTGTGTGTGTGTGTGTGTGTGTGTGTGTGTGTGTGTGTGTGTGTGTGTTGCTGTCATCCACAGGCTCCATTTCTATTTTATTCTTTGCCATTTGCATATATTTCTGTTCAACACAGTTTCCGCATCCAATCCCGTTAACATTTCCCATTTCCACATTGTTTGCATTTCGCTGCTCCATTCGCTATTTCTCAACGCGCATAAATCAAGCGCCAAAGCACAAATATTTTTCCAGTGACAACAAATATATTATAATGACCTCTCTGCTCTCTTATCTCTCTTATCGTGTTGCTATTCCTCCTTTCGACTCCCTCCCCTTTCCCTGTCTAGCAGGTGGACCAGTCGTTCGTTGACTTTGCCCGTCGCATTGACTGCATTTACTGCTATACCATTTCTATTTACATACCCTTAACTAAGATAGTACAGCTTTCTCGCTTAATTTGTGCAAAAACCATCCATGGGTTTTTTTTTTGGAAGCAGCGTTGTTGATTTAGCTTTTTTTCGTTCAAATCTGGCTGTTTTAAAGCTGATTGCTGATTCTTAAGCGGAATTTGAAAATTTATCATTCTTTTTTTGAACTTTTTGCGACATTACTAAACTGAACTCCAATCTATAAAAATCATGATTTCAAAATTCTTTTTTCCAAAAATTGTATTTTTTAATAATTTCTTTTAAAATTGTAAAAACTATTATAAAGGGGTTCGCGAAATGTCCGCCTGACTTTACTTTTTGCATTTTCAACAGATCTGAGATTCCTTAGACATTTCTGAGATTACTTAAGCTCTTGACATTAGACTTTTCAAGGATGTTCCAAAGTTTCGTCTAGCTCTTTGAAATATTATTAAAATTGAGTTTTGTATTAAAATTTAATTTTATTTAAAATGAATATGTTCGGAATTACTTTCCTAATAAAAATATGAGTTTTGCCTTTGTTATTTGCTATCGCTCACAATTTCACTGTAACAGTTCTCTAAAAAGTTGATTTTGAACAGAGCTATACTTATTTTTACTCCCTGTTCCCATTAAAAATGAGAAAAAGGGAGTTATAAAGTACTGCAAATGTGTGTAACAGGCAGAATGAGGCATTTCCGACTAAATAAACTATATATATTCTTGATCAGCATCAACAGCCGAACTAGCCATGTCCATCTGTCTGTCCGTCCGTTTGTATTGACGCGTCGATCCCAGAAACTATAAGAGCTAGAGACACCAAACTTGACATGCAGGTTTCTGTATACCATACGCAGATCAAGTTTATTTCAAATTTCGGATACACCCGCGCAAATCGAAATAAAACTCCCACAGTCCATTCATAGCTTTTAAATAAGCATTAGATTTCTCAAAGTTATTCCAAAACTATTATAGGAAATAGTGAAAAGTAATCACTTGATTCAAAACATAATCAAAATTGAGTTTTTTATAATCTTCAGAATGAATGTTGATACGCAATTATGTTTTGTTAAGAAAAATCTTTTTCTTTTTTCACTTTGATATTGAGTATAGTTCTATATTCAACTTTAAGCACAGCTTTAAAAGTTATTCTAGAGCAGACGTGCCAACGGCTTAAGCACTTCGGTACACATTTGTTTTTATAAAGCACCCCACACATACACATACACATACGCAGCATTTTGATTAAGTCTAAAATACATAAACAATTTCCACGTTCTTTGTTATTCTGCAGCCTTGTATAGTATAAAGTTTATAGCAAAAGGCTCAGCAAACAATAACAACAAAAAATATCGTATGCTGCGTTGTTAATCTTATTTTCTTGCCTAAACAAAGCAAAAAACAATTGTGTATGCTACGTGTTGTTGTTGTTGTTTTTGTGTTGTTGTTGTTTTGTTTTTATGCTGGTAAACATTTTGCAGCTATGCATTGTTCAATGTGTTTTTTTGCTTGTGCATTGCCATTTGAGAGTTTAAGCATAGCTTTGCTTTAGTGTATTCTATGAGTCTTTCTAGTTCAACTCTTATATTTTTAAGCGCTGCTCTATTTTTTTTTTTCTTTTTTTCTATTTTTTGTATTTTTCTATTTTTCTTCTATTTTTCCGTAGCGACACTGCGGCTTGCGCTTTGCTGATTTCGTTTTGATTACGGCAAATTGTTTTTAGTTGCAGTCGTTTTCCGTTTCTGCGCTTTTTTTCTACAATTTCTATGCCATTGATTTGTTTTATGTGCAACTGGGAGTTTCCCGCTGCGGCTTTGTGCAATTTCCTGTGCCATTTATTTGCATTTTCTGTCATAAATATATACGATTATTATTCTTATTATTTCAGCATAGTTAAAGCTTTGATCCAACTGTGCAAGACTTGGATATATACCATCATATCATAAATTATTAAAGCTTCATCAAATGTAAACTTTTACCTGTTTTTTATGAACATTACTTGTTCTTAATTTCACTGATAACTCCTATGCAAATAAAAATGGCGTGTCCGCCAACGTTGAGTCCATAAAATACGTTGTATAAACATTTCTGTTTGCAGTGTAATTTGGGCATAGAATAAATGAATATAATTTAGGAAAAGGACTTATGCAATATATTATATGTAAGCCCGGACATTTCAAGGTGGCTTCAACAGCAAAACTGAGTGGCACTATTAGCTCTGTTCGCTACTATTTTCATCATTAGCGCATTTTAACTAATGATCGACTAAAGGATACCACGCACAAGGCTTAATGCTAGCTCGTTTATATTGTCAAAGTGCCTGTTTGGGGATTTCTAAAAATAGCCACACCTTTTACGCATTTGGGTTAACATAACCATTTACCATTTGCCATTTATCATTTACAATTTTTCAGCATTGTTTAGCAGCGTTATAAAAACGCAAACATGAAAATGCAGCTGGCAGCAAAAACTTTTCCCAAATGCTCGAATAACAAAAGAAATGCACGAGGTCAGAGGGCACGTGCGAGAGTTTTCAAAATGGCGCTCGCTGCAGCAACAACAACAACAACAACTGCTGCTACAACAACAACCAAATTAGTCGATGTGAATGCAGTTTTTAGTCTCGTTTTGTTTCCTTTCTTTTCATTTTTGTTTCAGGCTATGCTGCTCCTGCTGTGTCCTTGTTCGCAGTTTTTGGTTTTTACTGCCACTCATTTAAGCGCAATATTTGTACTCTTCTCCCATCGTTAACTTTTTGGTGCACAAGTTTTTAATGAAATCAAATCAAAAATGCTGTCGGCACTTTCTTTGGCAAAAAAACAACCAAAAACCAAAAACCCTTTTTGCAACATTCAAGTGCAGCTGTGGCAACTCTTTCTATGCGCGACGGGCGGCAACTCTGCGAGTGGCAGTCTAATGAGCAGCCAACTTCACTTTAGTTGCACTTCACATTAATTTGCGTCTGCTTCTTATCCTTTGCCAGCTGCCATTTACAATTATGCGTGCTCTGTCTGCCTTATTTCATTCTCCTGTCTCTCTCTCTCTCTCTCTCTCTCTCTCTCTCTCTCTCTCTCTCTCTCTTTCTATCTCTGCCTAGCTCCTTTTGCTGCGTTATCCTTGCATTTGCTCTATCTAATGCAAATTGGTTTTTGCTGCGTCTCGCATTTCTGTCAGCTGTCAAGTTGACATTTGACATTTGCAATTCTTTATGCATTGCTGCACTTTCAAATATCAATTTCAATTTTAAGAGCTGACAAATTGCAATGAATTGTGTCACAAATTGAAATGTATTACGCTTAAGGGACACCACGATGTAGGAAAGTGTGTATGCGTGTGTGTGTGTGTGTAGGAGTAGTTCAGAGCTGTTCAATTGAGCGAATTTTGGTGAATTTACGAATCGTTTCTGTACTTATTTTAAGTTCTCTACTCGTTT
This sequence comes from Hirtodrosophila cameraria, assembly GCA_949708635.1. Classification (NCBI taxonomy): domain Eukaryota; kingdom Metazoa; phylum Arthropoda; class Insecta; order Diptera; family Drosophilidae; genus Hirtodrosophila; species Hirtodrosophila cameraria. Next base: position 13,092,133 of record OX453089.1, on the reverse strand, counting down.
TATTTCGCATTTCAAGTTTGTTATTTAAAAATAGAATTATTCCACAATTAAAAAAGTAAATTGGGCATGTTCCCATTTTCGATTCCGATCAAAACATGCAGAATTGGAATTACTAGCTGTTCTGAGATCCGAATATCGTTGGAGAAGTCGGAAGAGAAGTTGAAGAGAATCACAAATCGAAAACGATTCAGAATGAAAAGTTCTCAGAAATAGGAACAATCCAGAATGTTTTTCCCATAGCGGATTCTTGTCAAATATTTTTCAATCAAAACTTTTGCAGTTCTTCACTTCAAAAACTGATTATAAAACTTGGATGGACATGTTTTGCTCTTAAGCCTTTTAAAACATAACCTAAGCATTTAAAAAAGATTGCTATTATATACAGTTTGAAATCGTATCTCGAAAGCATTCAGAAATGAGAAGAGATCTGAGTTTTATAAAAGAAATTGTGAACAAAACGAACGAAAAACTATATAAACGACAATCAGGAACACAGTTCATTTAATCGAACTTGTTCCGAACGTTTGAATGCAACTCTGATAACTGTGTAGGCCAACCAATAAGTAATTATGGCTTTAAGTAGGCGTTTGGGGGCATGGTTGCAATCAGCGATCCACTAAGCAAATTATTGTGTGGCCCATTTTGAATATACAAGTATTATGGGAATGGCAACATAAATGCCTGCTAACTTATGTCATATTCATGGGCTAACACACACACACATGCCACACCCACTCCCACACACACACATATGCAAGAGGGGCGCTTCGATTAAACAAACCTGCTCAAATATGCAGTGACATTGAGGCAAAGACAAAAGCGAGCACTAAGCAAGGGCAAGGTGTATGTTATGTTATGCCACACAATGGGGCACACGCACACACACACACACATGACATGCCTGCTGCTCGCTGCCTGCAAGGATGTGTTGGTATCCGGTTGCAAGCCAAGCAAAGGTCAGGTTTTGAGAAAGTTGCATAACATAATGCATACGGCAGAAACGGAAGTGGCTCTGCGGATGCGGCTACTTTGTGTTGGCTAATTAAAAAGCTTGTCGCGGTTATTGCATAAGCCAGGTGCAGCTGCAGCTGCAACTGTCAGCGACAGCTGTCAGTGTGTTGCAAATGTCAACGCAAAGCAACGCATGCAACATGAAAGCCGCTCAAGGATATGCACACACACATACACCCACAAAAAGCACTCCCTTTGTATAAATGTATGTGTGTGTGTAACGCTTGCGTAACGTAAAAGTAGCCTTGAACTGCAGCCTGACGATTTCAATGGATTTGCATTCCATGCGCTGCACACAGTTCCAAGGTCACCAAAGCCAAAGCGACACAGCCAGCCGCAAATGACAGTTTGTTAGGTTAGGATTTTGCAAGGCATTACGTTAAAACAGTCAGCTACAAATGTTAACGTTCGCCCTGCCTTCTGTTCTAAACTAATGCATAAATAATGCAATCCAAACTATAACTACAATAAATCTGTTAATGCCTTTAAGCACTTGAACTAGTTTGCAATTGAAAATCAAATAATCGTTTTTACAGAAAAATATATAGCATACTTTTTAGAGCATGTTTAAATTCAAAAATCCTTCAACTGCTGTACTTTTTTTTCGTTTAGCCTAAAATTATGCAATACTTATTTTAATATAATTGATTCGGAAGTGGTATGCGGAACAGGCCTGAATCAGTGTCTGTAAACTTTTTTTTAGGTGTTTTCCGAATTCCAATTCCAAACAACTCCACACAAAAGTGTGTAGATTACGTTTTGAAGCAGCATACAATACAAATAGTTAGTTTTCTACTGAAGCCATGTCATTTTGTATGTACTCCTAAAGGTATGCTTTACTTTATTTTATTTAGGTTGAATTCATTTGAAAGTTTTCTTGAACATTTTGGTTCCGTTTTCCGATTATTTTCACTCCGAACTCAATAGCAATTTGCCATTTTCGTTTCTGATCTGAATATTATGCAAAGAGTAATTTTAAGATCGTCTGAACAGTATATGAATATATAACGTGCTCTCTTAAACAAAAAAAAAAAAACAAAAAAAAAAAAAAAAAACCTGATCTCTAAAGTATGCTACAAACTTTTCTGTGGAGTTGACTTGAAAATAAAGTTTGGAACAGGCTTGTGTGTCTAAGTTTTCAATCCGCTGATTGCATCGTTTTTCATTATAAAGAACAGCTTTATCTTCACTTGCAAATGTGTTGATCGAAGTCGTTATTGTTAAAAGTATAAATCTTTCACATTTCACCCACATCAAGGTGTCCTTAAACTTTTATCGCTGACAGTATGCAAGCATGCAAATGCATATAGCACACATGTATATGCATGTTTCAATTTGCTGAGCTGTCAATCCCCAACCAATATATATGTTTGAAAACTGTCGCAAAGTTTATGCCTAATTGGCACTCGAACAATTGTAACAGCAGAGGAAAGGAAACAGCAGCACATGCAATTGAAAATGCAACTGTGTAAAGGAAATCTCGTCATTGCCAGGCGTTCGTCCTTAGTTATTTTTTGTTTTTTTCTCTCTTTTTTTGATTTTGGCGGGCATGCAGTTAAACATGCAATATAATAACGGTTAAGCACGCAGAGTCAAAAAGCAGCAGCGGCATAAAAAAGCTAAAAGCAAAATGTGGAAGAGCAAATAGCCAGCAGAAAATGTGGGCTGGCAAACGAGCAAAACGAAAGCGGGCAACAGTCGAAACAACAGTTGGATAATGACGTCAAATGAATTGGGAGAAAGCGAGAGGAAGAGCGACAAAGAGAGAGAGAGAGAGCTGCTTAAGAGAGTTGCCAGATCAACAGTAGAATTCAAATCGCAAAGGCTTAATATTTTATTTGTGTTTGTTAGCCATAAATATAACACTTGCTTAACTATATCTTATATACATTGTGCTTGTAAATATGTATTCTTATGAGATTGCTACGCATTTCTCACAATCAGCTGCTGTCAGTCAGTCAATTAGAGCAGGTTTACTCATGTTAATATATACACACACGCATATAATGGCTTTAGTTTCCTTGTTATTTGAGTCACCCTCGCATACAAATATAGTCAAATACACACACACACACACACACATTGCTGGCATCCAAACGTGCATCTGGCTCTGCCGGGCAAGCTATTTAATGCCTTTTTCGCTTCTGGTTGCCGCTGCTGCTTCTTCTCGCTTCCCACATCCTCCCCCCAAGGTCCTTAGAAATCGCTATTTGGTTATGCTGCCAGCTCTTTCATTTGTTTTTCTTTTTTTTTGCTTCTTTCTTTTTAGTCTGCTTTGACTGCGAGTTGTGTGCAAGTTGGTCATAAAAATGGAGTAACATTTATGACCCACATCAGCAATACAGAGATAGAACGAGACGCCGAAAAAGGCAGCAAGGGGGGAGTTGTCGGGGTCACGGAGCAAATGGCACTGAAGCAAAAATTGCGAGCGCTGCGTGTCTGTGGTAGGGGGTTGCGTGGGTGGGCGGGTGTTTGTTGTTGCTGTTGGCCGCCTGCAAGCGCAATATTCACAAGGATATTTTATTTAACTGTTATTTTTGTTTTGCCATTCTCGCTTTACTCTTTGTTATTGCTTCCCCTTTTTTGCTTTTGTTGCTTTTGTAGCATTTCGATGGCCATTTACTTTTGACTCCGGTTTTATTCCCTTTGCTATTTTTTTTTTTTTTTTTTTTTTGCTGCTTTTGTTTAGTTTAACGGCATCTATTTTGTATACTGCTATTGTTGCGGCCTCACCTACAACTATTTGCCCTCATCAATGCCGCTGGCCTCATTTTTTTCGCCGCCAAATCGCCGTTAACCCGCCGACGCCGACGCCGACGCCACCGCTGTTTGTTTGCCGTACAACACTTTTTCAAGGGTAAATATGCGTATCGGATTTTGTTGAGGTGCGCAAGGATTTGCGTGTCATGCACACACACATACTACACACACACATCTAAGTCTGTCTTTGTGCTTTGGCCACTTCAAGTTTTTGCGCCTGCAGTTAACTTACCTCTTTCGCTGCTGCTGCGTCCCTCTGCTTATTAAGCATGCAGCACATTTTTGCATGCGCATGCAAGCGTCGTCTTTTAATCTTGCCACCTGCTTCTCCTTCTGCTCCTCACCTGCTCGACTCGCACACTGACCCAGTTCGCTTTGTTTTTGCGTGTTTATCTTGAACACGTTTTAGCTATGATGAAGGCGACGGCTGCTGTTGCCGCTTGTTGTTGTTGTTCTGCTGCTTCTTCTTCTTCTACTTGGCTCAAAGGTAAGCGTTTTTTCTTATGTACGTAAGTCAGAATCTTACTCAAGTGTAACAATCACAGTGAGCAGTCAAAGAGAGATCGATTTGTCAGCTGTAGCTACAGCTAAGCCTGAAAGTATGCACATTAAATTGATTACACTTTCACCGTTTGCTGCTGCTACTTTTCTTGCTCTCTCTTTCTACAGTTGTTTTTGTTGTTGCCTTTCAGGCACTTAACCCGCTCGTATGCATTTTTTATGCGCTTGTTTTCACTGTTTGTTGTTTCTATTGTGTTGCTAATTTTGTTACTTTCACTTTGTTAGGCTTTCGCCTCGTCTGCCACGGCCTGTGCGTGTTTGTATGTGTGTGTGTGAAAGCACACGTGTGCGTGGCTGCAGCCAATTTCTGTTTGTATGTGCGTATGTGTGTGTATGTCTGTATCTGTGTATCTGTGCGTCGCCTGTTTTCGTTATTCGCTTTTTCTTTTTTTGACTTTTGGTCGCGCATTGATTTTTCACTTAACCATTTATTTATTGTTTCCTTAATTTTACTTCAATTTCTATTCACAAATTTCACATGGAAGTTATTTTGGAGCGCGTTTCGGATTTCGCTTTTGATTGCTTTTCATTCCATATTTGCGCGCGCTTGTTCAACGTTTAACGTAAGCCCGCTCAACGTTTGCGTCTGTGTGTGTGTTTGTGTGTGTTTGCATGTGTGTGTGCGTGTGTGTGCGAGTTATACTGAGTGGCAAATAAAATAGCAATTGCTCAATGCGGTCCACGGGCGCAGCGCACGTCCGCTCGCCACGACTCTTCACACATTTCTGAGAGCGCGCGCTTCACAAAAATGTTTACGTTTGGATTCCTCGCTTATTGCTCCCGCTCCGTCTCTCTATCTCTTTCTCTCTTTCTTTCTCTCTGTCACCATTTTTCTCTCTCAAACTGAATCTATGACTTTGCTTTTGGCTTTGCATGCACTCTTTGTCTTTGCGCTTTTGGAGCAGCGCAAGCGGCGTCAGAATGTCTACGCATAAATAACACGCACGTGGCTTGCTGGAAGGGGAGAGCAAAGAGAGGGTGCTGGCATTCAAGTTGCTCTCACTGCAAAGTAAATCCTTGCAGCCAGGTGCGAGATATGCAGAGATATATGCAAATGATTGAGCTATGACGACCACGTATGCACCTAATAGACATTTCGAAAATGTTTGAAAATTATAAGTCAAAAAAGTCATGAAGGATACTAGGCACACATTCCGAATTTTACTTTCAAATCAATACCACCGGTAAGTGTGTAGACTACTTTTAAGAGCAGATGGAATAACAATCCTTAGTTTTTTGTGCATTTATATACTTCTTAGAACCACCTAAAAGTATGCTTTATCTTTTCATGTGGAACACATTCCAAAGTGGAATTTGGAACAGGCCTGAATCTATCAGCCTTGTTCCGAAAGACACTTCCGAAATATGTCAATATTTTTAATTCGTCGAAGTGTTAAATGGAAATTTAAAACAGAAAAGGTTTTTTATTCTTTTCTACCCTTAAAAGTATGCTACACTTTTTTATGAAGCAATATTTCGAATACGCAATTCGAAATTTCAAATGTGTATATGGCAAAATATGAATTTTCTACTTTGTATTTTATAAATCTTACAATTCTATTTGAATCACCAGTCTGTTATGCTGTGTTTATTTTACCCTACGCAATCATAACTGTAAACAAATCGCAGGAGAGAAATTCCGATGCAAACACACAGCAATTTGAGCTGCTTTTGCCACATTCTCACTCTAACGCTATCTCTCTTGCTCATGCGCATTCAAGCATGTGCTAAATGCGCAGCTTCTTGATGCCTTCTTTGCATGTCGCCCTTCCCTCTCTGCCTCTCTCTCTCCCCACCCACAGCTACAGCTCATGCTTTGGCTACGTTCATCGCATATGCCGCATGCAGAGCACGTGAACTTTTGTGTTTACTTTTTAATTTTGTTTTACCTTCTAGCCTCAGTGTTGTTTTGCTCTGCTGCCTCTGTTGCCGCTGCTGGCGTCTGTTGCCTCTGCTGGCGTCTGTTGCCGCTGCTAGCGTCTGTTGCTTGTTGTTCGTTGCTAGTTGCTTCTGCTTTTGTTTTTCTCTCTCGCTCTGCTTGTTTAGCATTGCAGTTTCATTCATACTAGCATCAAAGTCATCAAAGAATCTTGAGCAGGTGGCAGCATTTAAGGGGGGAAAGGTGTGGGGATAACTGAGAGCTATGCCAACTGTTTGCCATTTACTTTAGCCAGCGATCGGCAGAAAGCATTCCATGTTACTTGTGTATGGAAATTGGCACAAAATATGCCCCAGTTGACTCCCCAGGCAGTTATGCTTATGTTGTGGCTGCCGCTGCTGCTGTTTCTTTTTCAGCTACTTCTTCTTCTTCGTCTTCCACATTTTGGGACCCCAGTTGCATTTTGCATATGCTAACAAAATGTGTATGTTTTTGCAGGTGTATGTGTGTTTTTTGTGTGTGTGTGTAAGCGTGGTTGTGCTTGCTGCCATTTTACATTTGCTTGAGTCATGTTAAATCATGCATGCTGATTGTCATGTGGTCTGAAGCATGCCACAACACACTATGCAGACTGTATGTTGGAAGCTAACATATAGCAGCTGCACGCTGATTTGCATTTCTTTAAAGCAACACTTACATAAAAAAAAAAAAAAAAATAGCAATTTTTCGATCCTCAACAAATTGAAAAACAGCAGCCAAAGCAATTTGTTGAAAACAAAGTAAGCAAAATTCTTTGATTTTGAGCAAACGAAGTGCATAATAAACAAATTAATATGTACATAGTGTGTACGAAGCATGAAACTGAAACAACACCAACACTAACTAGATAAAACAGTTAGCTTTGGGGAACAGAAGTTGGAATACCCTTAAAGACATGTTTATAAAGTTGAAGAACAACTCAATTGAATGTACACATAAAAAGTGTTTAATGCAATAAAACTTTAAAGCTTAAAGTAATCTTTTATATCAACTTTTATCAAACTTTTTCAACTAATGCCAATTGAATTAAGTCCGATATAAAAAAATTTGATCATATTTTCCAAAATGGAAAAAAGAGTATATTGGGTTTGTGAAATGTTCCGTCCGTCCGTCTGTCCGTCTGTCCTTCTGTCCGTCTGTATGAACGCAGGTTTTTCCAGAGTTTTAAAGCTTGAGCAACCTAATTTGGTATAGATGTCGGTATATATCATAGGCAGACAACGTGTTAAGATCGGCCAGATCGGACTACTGTATCTTATATCTGCCATAGAAACAATCGGTTGAAAAATAAATTTTTGTATGAAAAACTTTTTTGTTTTTCAAAATAACTCGACCAAACTCACTTTGTCTTAGTTTAAACACTATCCACATATGTTCCCAAAATTTAATCGAAATCGGCTCACTTTATCTTATATCTGCCATAGGAACAATCGGTTGAAAAATAAGTTTTTGTATGAAAAACTTTTTGTTTTTGCAACGTTCTTACTTGTTTTTAATAAAATTCAATTCAAATACGACCGTTTATTCTCATAAAAAAGAATAAATAGCCTTTGATCAAGTATAAAATAGTATCGAACTTTAAACAAAAAGTTCTTAATGTAAGAATTTTTAACTTAGAAGAAGTGGTATTGTACCTACTCGGATTTTGTCATCCATTGTACTTGATTTGAGTAAGGACTGCTTTTTTTTCTGGGTGAGTTTTTGAAAAGTTTTTCATATAACAAATAAATATTGACTGGCTCATTTACAAGTTAAGTTACAACAACATAGTTGCAGACATGAATATATATAAAGTAAGCTCGTCTTGTCTGATTCGGAAAGACACTTTCAATGTAACATATTACGTGACAATATAATGCTACTTGCAGCCAGGGTATAACAATGTCAGTGGTCAAAGCGATGGATAACAGCAGGTCCTGGTTAGTGGAGTCCTTGCAGCAACGGATATGCCAGCCGTAACTCATATTCCTGATATTCCCATATTCCCATATTCCGCTTCCCTTCACGTTCCGACTATTGCCATGAGTAATTGCTCTTGTGCATGCTTCTCTGTCTATCTGTCTGGCAAACCCAAAGCCGCCAATATGTGTGTGTGTCTGTGTGTGTTTGCTGTGCGTTTCGGTTGGTTTGCAAGCCATTTAAGCCTGGCCCACGTTGCGCCCACCACGTGAAGGTAAACTGTTGATTTCAAGCGACGTTTTGCGGTCCAGGTTGGAAGCCACTACTGGTTTTTGGTAACTGTCCTGCGGACAATGTGAAACATGCCTCATGCCGGTCCGTATGCCAAATGTATGCATTGTGTGTGTGTTTGTGTTTGTGTTTTCATATTTTGTTTAGCTGCTGAGCCTCATAATGACATTAAGAGAAACTACAGCTGAATGAAAGGTCAATAGTCCTCCTGCAGCTGCAAACAGATGCAATATGATTTGGCAACCTCCCCGCCCCTCCTAAACTGCGGCAGAGAGTAGTTTTTTGTATGCCATGCAAATTGTATAGCATAGCTTTGAGTGCTGTCGTAAAATGTGACAAAATGGAGTCGGTTGCTTTTGGGCGCTGCAAAGTATGCTATGAAAATGGCGAAACATGCGTCCAAGTATAGACACACACACGCACACACACACTTGCACACAACTGGAGTGAGTTGACAGGTTTATTTTTGTATAGACTCGATAATTTAATGTATGTACAGGACACTGGGGAATAGCATAGCTCACGTCCCAAAAGGGTTGATAACAGCAGCAGCAACAGCAGAGCCACCTCGAAAAACAAAAGCCCTGGAGACAAACCCTTTTTTGGTCTAAATATAGAATACTGTGCACATCACAGTTAAAAGCATACATTTCCTTGACCAACTCTCTAGTTAGTGGCTAAAAGCTCTTGTTGCGTTAGTTTTTAACACCCTAACTGTCCAAATGTATCTCAACTAACTTAGTTTTGACATTTTAAATTTATTATGGAAATGGTTCGTCCTTGAAGCGAATCCGAGTTCGATTAAAAGTCATGGAGTTAACAGCACATATGTACTATATTTATTACAATATGTTAAACTTGGTGCTGTAGTTAACTTAAGCCGTGCGTATTATAAATTTATCTGCACCTTGATTTCCACTTAATAAGAAACAAAAACAAAGTTGAGTGCTTATTAAGTAAGCCGCTATAAAACTTGAAATTATAATTTCTGCAAAACATTTACGCAATATATACATAAATCTAACTTATAAGACCTGTTTTCGACATTTGTAATAATTTCACAGAAATATAAGAACATTTATTCAAATCTAACGTCGTTATTTCTATACATTTCTTGTGAAATTCATTCGAAAGTGGAATTTAAAACAGCCAAAAGGGACTCAACTGTCCAACTGAAAGATAAAGCTTTTTAAAGCGAACTCAATTATGTTTAATTTATCCTTTTCAACATTCGAATTGTTTCCACAGAAATGCGTAAAACATCTAAAAATTGCATTAATGTACAACATGGAATGGAATCTATTAGTTTCACTCTGCCCCTTAAAATATGCCACAAGCTTGTTTGTGGAATTGATTCAAAATTGTAAATCAGAATAGTCCATATTCACATTGTGAATCCAGTTGATAAGCTGATCGAAAAACAAAATGAATTCAACTCGCTGACTAATTTAAATGTATTTGCTTACACAACAATTGATGATGCACGGAATTATGGCTGAATTTGGAGAGTATCAAAAATGTTGTAATTGAAATTTGTTGTTGATTTTTGTGTTTGTGCTGCGACGCGTGGCATAAAACAAACCGCAAATTGTAATTAATTGAATTTATAGGATGCATCAAATACGAGCATATATGTATTTAGGTTTATATATATATGCATGTATGCACACATTTAGGCGAATAAACACTAATCCCATATGCAAATTGGAATCAAATACGGATACAAAATTAGCGACGCTAATTCACAACTAAACCGCAACTGAATAACTCATGCATAGCCAATCCAATTAACGCAACAAACCGCCCCGTAGCTGCAATTTTGCCCCTTCTGCCACATGCAACTATTGGCTGTTTTGAAATTTTTCGCAGCATATTACAGATATTACGCAATCAGCTTTGGCAGTTGACATTTTGTTGTTTGTTTTGCATTTGCAGCAAAGTACGTGCCACCAAAGATGGAGGCCAAGAGAGAGACACAAAACTCAAAAGGTTGCTGCTGCTGGCGAAGATTGTCACTTGAAAATTCCACGCGTGATCGATGCACAGCGCATTGAAGCTCGAAGCAAAAAGCTTTTTGGTCTAGAACAAAAAGCCAGTGGAATTGAATTTATATACATATATATACTATATAGTGAGCAGCGACGTGGCTGTTGCCTTTGCTGCCACTCGGGGGCAACATTAATGTCAATTTTGATGCCTGATTTATGGCAACGCATTTGGGGCGTCGTGTCACGGCCGCATGGCTTCATTTGAATTCAATTGGCTGGTTGCGACGATGCGGCACTGATTTCCAAAGAGATGGCTCTAAGAAATACAAAATATATATACTATATATATACAGTTAGTATGTCTACTTGCCACGACTGAAGAGCACGTGACCCGCTAACCTTAAAAGCGTAGACGCCTCTGACTGTTACTTGCCAGCCACGCCCAGGCCACTGCCAAAGGGCAATAAAAAATTGACAACGTCAAAAGTTTCTTTTTCTTACCCCTAACCCCCTGCTACAATGCGCTACACCTGAGCGCCCAGGGTGCTGTCTATTCCTATCAGTTGACAGGCTCTGTGACATACTTTCGTGCAATGTTGTGTCCTTAAAGGATGCGCTAAGTGCAGCACTGCCAAAAATTGCTCCACATTTGCATTGTTAGCCACCTGTGCCACACAGCCTCAACCACACACAAAAAAACACACCTGCAGCAACATTTTAGCGTTATTAAAGGCGTTTCGCCTGCCTTGTGGCATTCACATCCATTTTCACCAGCAGCGGCAGCAGCAGCAGCCGGAAGCACTTTTCCCTGCTGCTTTTTTATGACCAAGATTGGCAAATGTTGCCGCTTGCATGGGACGTAAATTTTTGCATTCGCAGCTGATAAAGCTGTCTGCACTTAAGTCTTGAATGTTGCGAACTTCAATTTGCGAAATGTATTCTAGTTGCATGTAGCATAGTGTAGTTTACAGTTATGTCATGCCTGTCAACTTGTTTGGCTTTCATTCGCTGTCCACGCAAGGCACACGCCTCACTTGACTGCACCACTTCTCAGTAATCCCCGTCAAGCGTCCAATTCTGTGTATAATCCATTAAAACGAACGCAACGAGGGTCGTTACCAAAGTTGACCTATAAATGAGCAAAGAAATACTCATAATCACGTCAAGGACTGCCCGACAACTGTCGGCAGCCCGTCGCCTTCGATGAACTCATCCTTTCCACTTGTTTTGATAGTCAGGACTACCAAATTGAAGAAGAATGTATCTGAAAAGGGTAACTTTCCTCTGTCAATTTCCTTCTCCCTTTCTTCTAGTTTCAATTGAGTTTTTGTGTATAAAACACTAATATAAAGTTTGGTTAATCGGTTAATCCGTCTGTCTGTTTCTCTGTCTGAAAGAAAAAGTTTTGATATTATTAACGCTAGACATCATGTGGGTTGAGAACCCTGATCACATTTATATTTTTGAAAATTACTTCATCTTTTGTCATCTTTTAACATTTCTCAACTAGAACATTCTTAGTTATATTTTTGTAGCTTAATACATAACCTCTCGTTCTATAAACTACTCAAATTACCCTCGCTTAGCTAAAATGTTCGCAGTGCTCATCCACTTGGCTCCGCTACTCTAAGTATACTCAATGCAGCACTGAAATTCATTTAACGACTTGGCGCACTTTAACATTACACACACACACACACACATACGCCCAGCATACATTCCAAAAAGCACACACACACACACACACACTCGAGCAGCCCCAAAAAAAGACGAAATACACATGGAAAGTTGTTCCTGTTGCGCGCACATTACGTTTGTGGAAGGGCGGAAGCGAAGAGCAGGCGTCAACAGGAAGACAAAAGTTGACAATGGATGTTAACTGTAACTTGACCTTGACACGTCGTTCGACATTCCACGCTCTTCGCTTCTCGCTTTTCCTATCAAACTCGCCCGCAACTCCCCTCGCTTCGCAGCATTCGCATGGCTTCGTGGGCACCTTTTTGACATTCGTTTGGCTTACGTAAATTCAATTTTCGGTTTGATGAATGTAAACCTTGTGAAATTTTAGTCTGAGTGGGTGTGTGTGAGTGTATGCGAGTGTGTGTGTGTGTGTGTTTGTTTGTTGGTGTGTGTGCCTGCATTTGCGAGTCAAGCCTGCAGCTATGCAATGCCTTTCAGCTCAGCCCAATTTGCAAGCAGATGTGAGCAGATTTAAGCAGTGGGATGGGCAGAGGTAAGCAGTGGGATGGGCAGAGGTAAGCAGAGGTAAGCAAAGGTAACCAGAGGTGGGAAAGCAGCAGCCTTGTGATTTACACAAGCCGCATAAAACTTGAAATTAAATTTCGGCAAACTCTGCTCAACATACTGAAAGGTCAAAATGTTAATGTATTTGAAATGAGGCAACGTCGAAACAGAAGATGCGAGATACAGCACAGAAACTTTTACTTTTCTGTGCTTGTTTTGTCTTCTTCTACTTTGTTTTCTGTGGCAGAAGTAAAGTGGAAAACTTGTCCATGTTCATTCATTCATCTCGACATGCCCGGCAGCAACCGCACAAGAACACAAAAAGTGTGCCCAGTGTGCCTACAAGTGGCCGGACAATCGTACATGATGCATGAAAGCCAGAAAGAGATGTCTTGGTTCGTTCGAAATATGTTCAATTGAACTACTCAGTGAACTGAACGAACGAACTAAGCAGCTGATTGTGTTCATCTAGTTTTCATTTGCTTCTAGTTCGTTATGTTCAGCGAATCTAAGGTGAACTCAAATGAACAAAAGCACAAATGAACTTTCTTTATAAGGTCTTTGCCTGTTCACGACTGAACTAATTCCAACAATTGAACTAAAAAGCACAGCTCTTATATGCTTCTGGCTGGAATGAGAAGACGTCGGCTACAGCGTGGGCACATAATGCGATTTGCCACACGTTTGCAAATGATTGGAGTGGGGCAATACAACGGTAGCTCGAAGTTTTTGATAATACGTGGGCGACCAAACGCCCCAAACGGCTACCAACACCAATACGCAGCACATTAAGGCTAAAATTGTGGCAATATTATTTATTTATAACACTTGAGGCATTTAATAACATTATTGTTCTTATCCTCTGTTCGGATCCAATACGCACAGCATCGATTCCGGATCTGTCACGCAGTCTGCACAATATGATGTCAAAAATGTACAAATAATTAGTGAATTTTATTTGTTGTTATATAAATACACTTGAATTACCAGCAGCAACATTCCACATTGTTGCAGTCAGCGTCCAGACGGCCAGCACTAAAATCTTAACGATGCGTTCCATTCTCAATATTTTTATAGAATGATGACACTTTTTAAATATACATAATGTAAAAACCCCAGCTCACAGCTTAAAAAGCAAAACAATTTACATTATACAATATGCTTATCAGTGAAACAATTAGTTGATTAACCTCAATGCGAGAGCTGTGTCACAGCTTGAAATTTTTTTATTTTGTATGTGTGTATACTACAATGTTTTAAAAGTGTATAAAAATAGCGCTCTAAAGTTCTTGTTCTGCATTTAAAGAAATATAATTTTAGTTTCTTTTAATTTTCAATTTTTGAATATAACGCGCCTTTTGTGGCTGTGCACCATGAGTCTGAAGAACGTGGCGTATGACGATTTATTGAAGAAATTGCAGGAGGTGTGCCCGACGCCACGAAGGACATGGTTATGGTCTGGTGCCGGGGTCGATGGCGAACATATACCGGACCTGTGGTATTATGACCAAGGCAGTGCGTTGTAAAAGCAGTTCAGTAGCAACGCAATCAACGTATGCAGTGCCTGCACAACTGCTTCATTAGATTTGGTGTTTATAATCCAAACATTGATAAAATAAATATGTGATCCAAATAAATATGTGATCGTATTTCTTTGCAAGACCTTTTACTTTTTATTATGTTCTCAATAGTAAAACTGACTGTTTGTTATTTTTTATTTTATTTATTATTTTCTGTGGAGCAAAAGATTTTTTTTATTTAAAGCCGCGTGCCGCACCGCCAAGAAACAGCTGTTTGTATTTTGGCTGTTTTCGTAGCTAGTTATGGCTATTTAAAAAAAGACAGATCTGCAAATAGCAGAAATTTTATTATTTTTAAAAAATTGCTGGCTTTTAACAGATAAATGTTAAGCCTCTGTTAGATAAATGTTAAAAACTCTCAATTTTTAAATATAACGCGCCTTTTTGTGGCTGTCGATATGTTATTACGATCCACAGCATCCACAAGGATTAACATTGACTGTAAACCAAAATATCGATAGTTTCGCTGCGTCGCTGTTAAGCCAGAAATTAATTAAAATAGCAATAAAAGAGATCTTGTCTGTGTTAATGAAACTCCCATTCAGCACTGTGAGCAAATTTTTGCTAAAATTAAACATCTTTCTGTAATCGATAGTAAACTTAACATTTGCCAAAACAGAGGCACAACGACTAGTTTTGGTACATTTGTACCAAATGTAACCTCCCTGAGGGCTGCATTTGAAAACACAAATCGATAAAAAAAAGTCTCAGTTATCGTTGACGCTGTGCCGGCGTGAAGTTTTATTTGAATATTTTTTATTTGCTTCTAAATTTGTTTCTGTATTAAAAAAAAAAGTTGTGTTTTTACATGAATTGCGCATTTTATAACATGTCCCTATCCCGATCCTGGAAATCAGAGCAGCAGGTGATGGCAGAAGCTGCTACACAGTTGGCTAAGAATCAGCCGCCCACGCGGAAGTCCACTAAGACTAAAGCTAAGGCATGTAATAACAAAAAAATACCATTGAAGAATGATGTTATAAAGAAGTCAAAGCATAAGTCTAAAAAGAATCGAGGTACGTGATTTATTAATATGAATAATAAATAAGATCAAGCTTATATATAGTTCTGATCCTGCACAGCCTACAAACGTTTGTCCAAAGTTATGCGGCCCAAAAGTGCGCGAGAGGTGCTCAAAGAGTTGAAGGATGTTACAATCAATAACTTAACCAGTGTTGGCAGTCCAGATAATGGTTATACCGTTAGCATCGAGGTCAACTGCAAGGAGTACCAGGCCAACGAACGTTCCAAGCAGCAAGCCGAGAATCTGGCGTGCGAGTTGGCTCTGCGCGATTGCGTTAAGGCCAAATTAACTGGTCCAGCGGAGGAAGATGAAGACAAAGACGAAGCCAGACTGAACTTGGTCTCATTTGCATTGCACAAGCTGTATGCCAGTTGGGAGCGCGAGGGCTGCGTGCTGCCCGAAATGGATGCACAGGAACCAACAGAAAGCAATTATTCTTCACAGGATTCCATGCGAACTGAGCTGCCTGCTAATTGGCGCACATTGCATCCAGTTCACTTGCTGTCGATGATGCGTTCTAACGCCAAGTATGTGTGGAATGCCTGCACAGGTCCACCGGGAATTACATATCATCGCATGACCATCATTGTTGATCATCAGGAATTTACAGTTTGTGAAACAACCAAGAAACTGGCACGTCGCAATGGGGCAGCTCTTGTGTGCAACTCCTTGTTTCAAACTAATTTTGATATGGACGGATCGCCTGAGAGAAAGATTTTGCGCAAAATACATCCAAGTCCTATTGCATTTGCTGAACTTTCGAAGCGTAAATTGCCTCCAGTTGGTCCGCCAGCCAAGCGTAGATTGCCCATCAATTGGGAGGCCATGTGTAATATGCGCGGCTTACATCCATCAACCACTTCTACTCCTGTTCCTCGGCCGTCCATGCCTTCGGAGTGGTTTGCCAATCAGAAGCCTGCGGGCTTCATTAAGCCCGAACTATATCAAGCAACTAGTCCTGCTCCAGTTGCTCAACTGTCCAAGGCGACTCAAGATACACGTCCAGAAATGAGTCCCACTTCAGTTGCTGGGCCGTTCATTCATCAGGAGCTGTCTACCAATAAGAAGAATGAGGGCTTCATTACTCCACTTGCTCAACTGTCGCAACCAACCAAGGGCATATATCTAGCAAAAAGCTCTACTCCTGTTGCTCGGCCGTCCATTCCTACGGAGTTGTTTGCCAATAAGGATCCTGAGGTCTTCATTACGCCGGAACTGCATCCAGCATCTAGTCCCACTTTAGTTGCTCAACTGTCAAAGCCAACCGAGGAGACACATCCAGCAACATCTTCTCCAATTGCTTCGCTAGCCAAGCGTGGGTTGCCTACCAATTGGGAATCTTTGTGTAATATTCGCGCAATACACTCGGCAACAAGTTCTTCTTCAGTTGCTCAGCCTTCCAAGCTTACAATTCCTACCGAGGGAATTGATTCAGCAATGAGTCCTACTTCTGTTAATCATCAGTCCATGAGTACGGAGTTGTGTACCAATAAGGAGCCTGAGGGTTACGTTATGCTCCAAATACATCCAGCTATAAGTTTTAAATCACTTGCTCAGCCTTCCAAGATAACGGAGTTGCCTACCGAGAGAGCACATCCAGCAACAGCTCCTACATCACTTGCTCAGCCAT
This sequence comes from Hirtodrosophila cameraria, assembly GCA_949708635.1. Taxonomy (NCBI): domain Eukaryota; kingdom Metazoa; phylum Arthropoda; class Insecta; order Diptera; family Drosophilidae; genus Hirtodrosophila; species Hirtodrosophila cameraria. The sequence goes on along the minus strand of OX453089.1, from coordinate 13,075,227 downwards.
CCAAGAGTACGGAGCTATCTAAGAAAAAGGAACCTGAGGGTAATACTATGCTTGAAATACATCCATACAAGCGTACTGATTTACCTACCGATTGGCGTAAAATGAGTCCAGCAAACTTGCTGAGCATAATGCGACCTGACGCCAAATTGATGCATCATGTTTTTGAGCAAAAACTAGGCATACACCACATCAGCATCTCTGTGGACAACCAGAAGTACATAGCCAGCGCCCGTTGCAAGAAGATAGCTGACCGCAATGTTGCCGCTATTGTTTGCAACAAATTATTCAAAACAGATTTTGCTATCCACGTCCCGCCTCAGAGTAACATTATGTCCAAAACACAGCCGTCCAAGAGCACAAAGTTGCCTTCCAATAAGGGACAACAAAGTAAGACAATGCCCAATATACATCCAACAACTTTTCCTGTTGTTCCGCCACCCAAGCGGATGGTATTGCCTGCCAATTGGCATAAAATGACTGCAGTCGTCTTGCTACGCTTTATGCGACCAGATTCCATGTTTATGCATCATAATTCCGTAGATGAACAGGGACACATGGTACACCACATAAGCATCTTCGTGGATGGTCAGAATTACATAGCTTGCGGGCGATCGAAGAAGTTGGCTACAAATATGGCATCAGCTATAGTTTGCAATACGATATTTCATACAAACTATGTTTCTGCTTAGTTTCTGAAAGTAGATAAATAAAACATATGTTATAAAATTGAAATACTATGATAAAAAAATCGAAAAGCTTACAATAAGTCTTATTAAAAAAAAATTCAAAATTTAGTTGTAAAATGTTTCAAGCAAGCATTTTTTCTGAAAAAAACCTGTTTAATAGATACCACATAAAGAATTTTATGTTTAATCTGCAGCATTGAAATATGTAATGAAATGTAACTTTTTTCTTTGCTCAAAAATTTTGAAATCTTTCAACAATTTAATTATCTTAGATCTTATAATATTTGTATTTGCGTTCCAAAAATGTGATTATCATATACAGAAGATACATTCAGAATGCTAAGTATCCTCTGTTTAAAAGTCTTCGATAATAAGGATTTGAAATGCCCTATTCAGTTTTCAATCTTTTATTTTTTAAATAACAGAATACTATATTTTATTTTCCGTACATCAAATTGGAATTCTGTTATATTTACTTAATTAACTTACCCATAAATTATCTTAAGTTCTTTAAAGAAATTTTGAAAATTGATACATTGAATGTACACACACCAAAAGAAAATTAAAATTTAATTAAACGTTACTACGCACCGAAAGTTATGTTTTATCTTTTGTTAATGTTTTTAAGAAATACTATATGAACGAGTATGTTTGCCTGCCGGCGGTCAAAAAAGTAATAAACAATAAATATAAGTTCACAGACAGACTGTTTTTCTTATCAATTTTTGAAGCTTCAGGAAAATCCAACCTAAAAATCTGTTTTTTAAGTGTGTCAAACACTGATGCCAATTTGGCTATTTCATAGCTAGTTCTGGCGGTAATGTTTCGATACAGCTAACCCACATAAAGAATAAAAAACAAGAAAGAAATGTAATCTTCGGCGTGCCGAAAAACTTTGTTTCAACGGATTGTTCCTATAGGACATAGTGATCCGATTTTAATAAAAATTTTGTTATCATGTATAAACTGTTTTAAAACTTAGGTTTAGGGAGTTTGGTTGAGTTATTTTGAAAAACAAAAAAGTTTTTCATACCAAAACTTATTTTCGACCGATCGTTTCTATGGCAGATATAAGATATAGTGGTCCGATTTCGATGAAAATCTGTCATAATGTATAAACGGTTTTTAAACTAAGGTTAAGTAAGTTTGGTTGAGTTATCTTGAAAAAAAAAATAGTTCATCAAAATAGCTCTAGAAGTCTTGAAAGTCTTGAAAAACGCATATAAACAGACGGACTGACCAACTGGCATGACTCGGCTGTTTCTGAGACGTCTCCTACAATGCGTTACACATTTCGTGACAAAATTTTAATACTCTCTGCAAGGGTATAAAAAATCTGGTTTTGGTCCAAAACAAAATCCGGAAAAATTCTTCGATTACAAAAACGGGACCGTACGCTGACTTTTATGACGTCTAAGGACAACATCGATGACAGAACAACTGGAGTAGTTAGTACTTGCTGCTGGCTATTTTTGGAATTATCTTAATATTATTTTAATCTTACTCTTTCTTTGTCGGCTGAGCAACTGGGTTAGAAGTTGTTGCTGGATGTATTTCGGCATAATATTACCCTCAGGTTCCTTTTTCTTAGATACCTCCGTACTCTTGGATGGCTGAGCAAGTGATGTAGGAGTTGTTGCTGGATGTGCTCTCTCGGTAGGCAACTCCGTTATCTTGGAAGGCTGAGCAAGTGGATTAGGACTTGTTGCTGGATGAACTTGGAGCATAACGTAACCCTCAGGCTCCTTATTGGTAGACCATTAAGTACTCATGGACTGTTGAGCAACTGAAGTAGGACTCATTGCTGGATATATTCCCTCGGTAGGAAATATAAGCTTGGAAGGCTAAGCAACTGGAGTAGAACTTGTTGCTGGGTGTATTGCGCGAATATTACACAAAGACTCCCAATTGGTAGGCAACCCACGCTTGGCTAGCGAAGCAATTGGAGAAGTTGTTGCAGGATGTGTCTCCTCAGCTGGCTTTGACAGTTGAGCAACTGAAGTGGGAATACTAGCTGGATGCAGTTCGACTTAATGAAGAATTCAGGATCCTTATTGGTAAACCACTCCGTAGGAATGGACGGGCGAGCAACAGGAGTAGAACTTGTTGCTGGATATATGCCCTCGGTTAGCTTCGACAATTGAGCAAGTGGAGTAATGAAGCCCTCAGGCTCCTTATTGGTAGACAACTCCTGATAAATAGACGGCCGAGCAACTGAAGCAGGACTCATTACTGGACGTGTATCTTGAGTCGCCTTGGACAGTTGAGCAACTGGAGCAGGACTGGTTGCTTGATATAGTTTGGGCTTAATAAGGCCCTCAAGCTCCTGATTGGCAAACTGCTCCGTAGGCATGGACGGACGCGGAACAGGAGTAGAACTGGTTGATGGATGTAAGCCACGCATATTACACATGGTCTCCCAATTGGTAGGCAATCTGAGCTTGGCAGGCGGACCAACTGGAAGCTGTTTACGCTTCGACAGTTGGGCAAATGCAATAGGATTTGGATGTATTTTGCGCATAATCTTTCTCTCAGGCGATGCGTTCATATCAAAATCAGTTTGAAAAAGGAGTTGCACACAGGAGCTGCTTCATTGCGACGTGCCAGTTAATTGGTTGTTTCACAAACTGTAAACTACTGATGTTTAGCGATGGTGGTCATGAATATGTAATTCCCTGCGGGCCTGTGGAAGCATTCCACACATACTTGGCCTTAGAACGCATCATCGACAGCAAGTGAACTGGATACAATGTGCGCCAAGTAGCAGGCAGCTCAGTTCGCATGGAATCCTGAGAAGAATCATTGCTTTTTGCTGGTCCATCCATTTCGGGCAGCACGTAACCCTCACGCTCCCAATCGGCACACAGTTCTTGAAATGCAAATGAGACCAAGTTCAGTCTGGCTTCGTCTTTGTCTTCATCTTCCTCCGCTGGACCAGTTAATTTGGCCTTAACGCAATCGCGCAGAGCCAACTCGTACGCAAGATTCCCGGCTTGCTGCTTGGAACGTTCTTTGGCGTGGTACTCCTTGTAGTTGACCCCGACGATAACGGTATAACCATTATCTGAACTACGAACTTAGGTTAGGTCATTAATCTAACATCCTTCTAGCATCCTCTCTCGCTCTCTTGGGCTGCATAACTTTGGACAAACGTTTGTAGGCTGTGCAGGGTCAGAACTATATACATATATGTAAGCTTAATCTTATTTATATTAATGAATCACGTACCTAGATTTTAGACTTATGCTTTGACTTCTTTATAACATCATTCTGCAATGGTATTTTATTGTATTGTATTAGTTAGCTTTAGTCTTATTTGACTTCCGCGTGGGCTGGTTCTTAACCAACTTAGTCACAGCTTTTGTACAATTCATGAAAAAAACTTTTTTGTAATTTAGAATCAATTTTTTTTTTTTTTTTAAGTTACTTTATGCTCTTGAACGAACCAAAGACTTTATGCTCTTGACCAAAGAAAAATCTAGAAGCAAATGAAAAGTGTCTATTCATTCAAGTAAACTGATAGTGTAAGTCTGACAGTTCTTTTTATCGATTTGTTTTCAAATGCTGCCCTTAAGGGCCCCGTAGACGAGACAAATTAAACTTTTCTCTCCGGCACAGCGTCAACGATAACTGAGACTTTTTTTATCGATTTGTTTTCAAATGCAGCCCTCAGGAAGGTCACATTTGGTACAAATGTACCAAAACTAATCGTTGTGCCTCTGCTTTTTGTTTAATATTTTTGATCGCTTATGTGGGGTAGGTAGCTGGGGATGCCAATTTTTTTAAATAAGAAATAGCTGTTTCTGATTGGAAAACATGCAAAAAGTAGCTGACTTGTCAATCAAAAATCGGGTAATTCTTCGTTAGAAGGCACGTAGTTAAGGAGCGGTCAAAAACACCGGATTTTGAGGCTAAAAAAATTCGAAAAAAATCTCGCTATTTTTTCTTTTCCGAATTTTTAAGACCAAACCCCGCTGTTTCTGACCGCTCTTTAACTACGGAAATACGAAAATAGCCAAACGCTAGTACTTTTTTAAAGCGCTTTTATTTATTTGGGTGTCAAGGGGTCCCAAATCAAGCTGAACCAGTTAACAGAGTTAATGATTTTGCAATTTTTTATTTATTTTGCGGAATTTTATGGTTTTGGGGATCGATTTTGAAATAAAATCGATTATAGTGTGTTTCAAATTTATTTAACAGAAAAGTTTCACAATTTCAAAAAGAGCGGGCTTGTAACAGTAAAATGTTAAGCCGCTGTTAGCTTTCTTATTAACATTTTCTGTTCAATTCTCTCTTCTTCTTCTTCACAAATCAGCTGTTGAAAATCTGACAGCTGTTTGTGCAAAACGAAAATAAAAAAAGTACAACAAAAATCGGAAAAAGTGATAAATTGGCATTTATTTAACAAAGTAAATACAACAAAACACTGTCACCATGGATGAAAAGGACAATCCATTTGACATGGACAGCTCCAGCTTCGATTCCGACAGATATCTGGAGAGGCTGCTGAAGGACTGTTCGCTGAAACAGATCATGGATACGGAGGCAGCTGTCGTTAAGGACACACAGACGCTGCATTCGGATATGCAAACGCTTGTATATGAGAATTACAATAAATTCATCTCGGCAACGGACACCATACGCAAGATGAAGGACGACTTCAAACAGATGGAATCGGATGTGAATCACGTCATGACCAAGATGCAAACGATAACCACATTTAGCGAACAAATCACGGGCACGTTGCAAGGCACACGCTCCCAGCTGTGTCGCCTGTCGGAGAAACACTCGCTGCTGAAGCGTCTGCAGTTTCTGTCCACTTTGCCTGCTAAGCTAAAAGCATTGATTGAGGAGCAGAACTATGCGCAGGCTGTGCAGGATTATTTGCATGCGCAGAAGGTGTTTGCCCAGTATGGCAGACAGCCGTCCTTCGATGGCATTAAAAGCGACTGCGATGCAATTATTGACGATCTAAAGGAACGACTGCGTCAGGACTTTCAGAGAGCTGGCAATACGGCACAGTCGCTGACCGAAATTGGCGAACTGCTGCTGCAGCTGGACGAGAAGACCTCGGATCTGGCCAGCGAGATGCTGAGATGTGCTGGCAAGCGTTTGCACGAACAGATTGCCATGCTGCAAGATCAGACAGAGCGCGATATGCTCGAGTTTGTGGACATGGGCATAGATGGCTTCCTCAACGACCTGGCGCTGGTGGTCACCTCCTATTTCGATATGTTTGTGGCCAAGCACTACGAGCACGAACGGTAAGTTTTGAGTTTTTAATTCAAATTCAATTTGCAATTCATTTTAAACAATTCAATTGCAGCGATGACTTTCAGGAGAATGCTCTCAACGAGCTGAACATCTTTCTCAATCAGAACATTGACAAGTACTTAACGCTGGTGCAGGATCGCGTGGAATCCGACATTGGCTATGGCGATACGCAGGTCATGCTGCGTGCCTTGGATCGACTGCATCGTCGGCTGCAGGCAATGCGCAATATCTGTCGTGGCCTTCAGGTGCAACGCAACACGCTGGACATCATCATCGCAGCTGCACATCAGCTCTGCGATGCACATGGCAAGAGTTTGAGGGATCACTTTGCAGATAGTCTGAGTGCAGTGCGTCTGTCGTTGGTTTCCGCCAAGAGTGATGTGGCCACGGGCGTAAATCTCAACGATCTTATTAGCAATCTGTATGTGGCCATGTTGGAGAAGATTAAAGGCGTGCTGCAGGATCTGCTAATATTTCTGCGCACCGATTGGTCCTTCAACATTAAGGCGGAGCACAAGGGCGCCGTGTGCGTGGAGGGCATACGGGAGCATCTGCTAATTGGCTTTTTGCGTCACATTTCGAAGGTGATGTGCGGCTTTGCTGATAGCTCCAGCTCAAGTCCACCCAATTTGCTGCTGGTGCTGTCCAAGACGTGTCTCGAACTGGAGACACAGGGCGTGCACATTTTGGTAAGTGGCTTAAACAGTGCAACTTAAATGTTCAACATTTCCAAATGCATTGCAGATTGCTTTAGTAGATGATCTCTACGAGATTGACTCGGAGAACAGCGCCACGCTCACGCACGAAACGGAGATCTGTGCAGAAATGCGTGAGACAGCGCAATCGCTGCTGGATGCCTATGTGCGTCTCCAGGGCACAAATATTTCACAAATGCTGCGCAAGAGCGTCGAGACACGCGACTGGCTAAACTGCCTCGAACCGCGATCCGTACGTGCGGTAATGAAGCGCGTCGTGGAGGAGCTGGGCAGCATTGAAACTGTGGTGGCCAGTTTGTATGAGAGCAGCACAGGCAATGCGGGTTTTCGCACCACGGCCAGCAGCGATTCCAGTCGAAAGACATACTTTAGTAATTTCAATGCATCCAAGCCGCAGTATCGCTCCAACTGGTCCAACTATACGCCCTCGCAGCTAGAGTCCAGCTACGTGTCCAACATACATCGTTTGTTCTCGGAGCGTGTGGATATTTTCACATCGGTAGAGTTTAGCAAGGCCTCCATTGTCATGGGCATTATTAAGATTGGACTAAAGGTGGGCTAGAAAATCATGATGCTCTTAAGAAGTTGCTTAAAGTTTTTCTTTTTAGACGCTGCTGGAGTGCGTGCGTCTGCGCACCTTTAGCAAATTTGGACTGCAACAGATACAGGTGGATGCGCACTATTTGCAAATGAATCTCTGGCGCTTTGTCACCGATGAGAAGTAAGCTTTAAACCTGGTAAATTGTTTTAAATGTTTAATCGTTTGTTTTACGCGCAGCCTAGTTAACTTTCTGCTGGATGAGATACTCGGCTCGGCGGTGCATCGTTGTCTGGAGTCGGTGCTGATGGAGCCCAATGCTGTAGAAATCATATGCGAGCGTGGTTAGTCTTTTTATACAATGATTGTGCAACATTCCTGCTTTTAATATTCTCTCTATTTAATTTTGTTACTTGATGCTAGCCTAAGGAGTTTAATATACTTAACATAAACATATAAAAAAAAAAAACAATCAACTACATTAAACACAAATATTATTATAAAACGTTTCGCCTATAATGCCGCCTGTGGACTGAGCGTTAGCATAAACTCCAGATCTGCGCCCTTGAAATCCTCATCGCTATGCTCCGCCGTCGTCACCAATATATTATGCGACTGCAGCTGCCCATCTGCCACGCTGGTCGTTATTGTTAGCAAGTTGGGATTGGTTTTGATTTGACTGTCATTGGGCGCCATGCGATCCTGTATGCGTACCTTGCGCGCCTCCTCAAACTCCTTGGGATGGCACTTTTTGCGATGCGAGTGCTTGTTCGCATTCGAATTGAACGTTTTGGGACAATGTGGACACTTGTACAGCACTTCACCCGTATGCGTAGCCATGTGCTCCTTGAGATTAAGCGCCTTCTTGAATTTCTTATTGCACACACTGCAGCCATGCACACGATCCGCATTGTGCACATAACGCTGGTGACTCAACATGGCGCTACGATTGGGCGACACCTTGCCACAGATGCTGCAGGTGCACTCCTCGGAGGCCACATTATGTCGTCGCACATGTTTTTTGAGGCTATATTTGTTTTTGTGCCACGAGCCGCATATGTCACACTGCACCTTGGGCTCTGTGATGCCAGCGTGCTCCAGCTGATGGCGTTTAAATGCTGCCCGTCCTCGAATCACCTGTGCACAAATGTCACACATGGTGCCATAGTTGCCATGCACCATTTTCATGTGCGTGCAGAGCATCGATAAGTTGGCAAAACTGTGAATGTATTAAAAAGGTACAGAAGTTAAGCAAAGGAAAACAAGAAAGAAAAGTTGTCTTCAATCAACAGTTTTTGTTAACCAACTAACCGCCTCTCGCAGATGTTGCAGGGCACATTACGCTCCTTGTGCACAATGCGATGCTGATCCAATAAATACTGCTTGGTATACTTTTTTGGACAGTGCTCGCATATGAATTTCTTCTGCTCATCTGGCTGATGTTTGAGCAACTCGTGGTTGCGCAGGCATTGCTTGTCCGCAAAGGTTCTGCCACAGAGATTGCATCTACAAAAGAAATACAAGATTAATCTCTGTTGTTGTATATAAAGTATGGGAATTGCAATTTTGGTTTCGTCACTTTACCACTCACTTAAATTTCTCGGGATCCGAGTGACGATCGATGTGATCTGTGAGAAAGGAGCGCTTGTAGAACTTCTTATTGCAACAGACCGCATAGCCCTTGCGATGATGCACTTGTATCATGTGCTTGCACAACAGCAGAAATGTCTCCTGGCCTTCGTGGCATATGCTGCAGGTGAGCCGCATATGTTTCGCTATCTTTTCATCAATCTCCAGCATGGATTTCTTATAGTCCACATAGCGTTTGTGCTTTGGAACTTCCTCGTTAAATGCGCTGACTTTCTCAGACTTTGATCTGACCCTTCGCTTGGCTGGCGTTGACTTCGCAGCTGGTGGAGCTGTTTCAATGGTGAGCACTTGATTTGCTTTGCTTTTAGCACGCGTAGCGCGCGTCACACGGCGTTCCTGCACAGCTACTATCGGAATTATGTCCTTTATATCCGAATTGTCTAGCTTTTCTAAGTCGTTAGCCTGCTGAACTAGTACGTCATTGAGAAATTGTTCGTTGCTGAAGGATGCAGCTGCCAGACTGTCATTTGCACTGGCATATAAGGCCACAACATCACTATCATTGTCCTGATCCAAGCTATTGTCACCTCGATCCTCTTCATTATCATCTCCATCTTCATTGTCATCCCGATCCCCGTCAGCGTCCTCGCTGTGGAAAAACGAGTCTTTTGAATCCTCTAATTGTAGCTCCTGCTTTTGTGCGCCTGCACTGGAGCTTACGCTGCTTATGCTAATCTTTTCCTGCTGGTCGCCGCCCTTAAGCGAGAAGCGTTCGGTGAGCAGACGATGCGCCTTCTCCACGCTGCCATAAAACTCATTAAAATCGCTGACACGCGCCCAACAGTCCACACAGACGGCGGTCGATATGGGATCGTCGCTTTTTGGCTGTAACAAATTCTTTGCTCGTTTCAAAATACAATAAATATACAGAAACACTTTACCTGAAACCAAAAATATTTGGCCAGCACTTCGGCAACGTTTAGGGACAAACCGACGGCCTCGAATATTTGAATGGCCTCGTTGGCGCTGTTCAAGCACAGACGGCAAATCATATTTGTGCCGCTTACTTATTACATTTAATATTTCAGCAATAATATATTAAATTAAAAAAGTAAAAAAACATCACAACAATGCTCTGCTTCTTCTTTGGCGTGAATTGGCTGTCGATAGGCAGTCTTCAGCTTCAGCGTTAATTGCTATCGATAAGTGTCGATTATGTCTAAGCGTTAATCGGTTTTGTGTGTAAAGTTCAACATATTGCCAACAGGTGGCTTGCCAATGCAATATGTGTAATTTGTGGCTATACAAAAAATAACCATTTTTGTTAAGCTTTAAAAACTAATTAAGATATTTTCTGATATGCTGCCAGTCATGCTGATTTGTGGTTTTAAATAATACTCGTAATATACGTTTGATAATTGCATATTTAATATTCTTTGAGCTTAGTTCTAATTATTTACAATAGATGGAGTAACAAAGAACCGCCATAAGCATTTTAAAATATGGAATATGAAAATATGTTTGTTTCATTCAAAATGAAACTGTTTTTTTACTCGTAAAGACATAACAAAATATTTGAACAAGTTAACTTTATTAACATATATTCATAACTATAAATAAATTCTTGTTGATTATATTTATTAGGTTGATTTGAAACGTATAGTTCATATTCGATTATTTTTTAATAAGATTAGACAAATGACATTTCAAGTCAATAGACACATATCTTGATTAAAGTATTCATTTTGGATATTTTGGAATAATGTCAAGCCACCAATATTCTAGACACATAACTCGATTATAGGATTCACTTAGGTGAATTTGGAATATTATTCATTAGCTGCGCGAATTTGTTCTCTACTTCTTGCATTTTACGCTCCATCTCGATGAAACGTAATTCCATTTGCTGCTGAGTCTGCTGTCTTGAAGGAGCAGCATTAGCATTTGCAGGAGCGGTGTTAGTATTTGAACGACCAGCACTGGTATTTGAAGGAGCAGCTTTAGCGTTTTGAGCTGCTTGGTTGCCCACAAGAAGCTTTTGCTGAGGCTCAGGTTTCTTTTTTCGTTTTTTAACGTTTTTCTTCTGAAAAGAAGGACCAGCAACATCTGCCTCTGCGTTAGCTTGTTCTTCGTGAGGAAGGCTTTGCTCCGGCTTAGCACTGGAAAGCCCAGCAACATCTGCCTCTGCGTTAGCTTGGTCTTCCACAAGAAGCTTCTGCTGAGGCTCAGCTTTCTTTTTTCCCTTTTTAACGTTTTTCTTCTGAATAGAAGGAAAAGGCAAGTCTGCCCCTGTGTTAGCTTGTTCTTCCTGAGGAAGGCTTTGCTGCGGCTTAACACTGGAAGGCCCAGCAAAATCTGCCTCTGCGTTAGCACGTTCTTCCTGAGGAAGGCTTTGCTGTGGCTTAGCACTGGAAGGCCCAGCAACATCTGCCTCTGCGTTAGCTTGGTCCTCCACAAGAAGCTTTTGCTGAGGCTCAGCTTTCTTTTTTCCTTTTTTAACGTTTTTCTTCTGAATAGAAGAACCAGGCATGTCTGCCCCTGGGTTAGCTTGTTCTTCCTGAGGAAGGCTTTGCTGTGGCTTAGCACTGGAAGGCCCAGCAACATCTGCCTCTGCGTTAGCTTGGTCTTCCACAAGAAGCTTTTGCTGAGGCTCAGCTTTCTTTTTTCCTTTTTTAACGTTTTTCTTCTGAATAGAAGGACCAGGCATGTCTGCCCGTGGGTTAGCTTGTTCTTCCTGAGGAAGGTTTTGCTGTGGTTCAGTATGAGAAGGGCCAGCTTTTTTCTCACCTTTCTTAACTGCCTTGGTGTTAGTTTGTTGCTCTAGGGGCATAGCCAAAACTTGTTGCTGAGCTTTAGCATTAGAAGTTCCAGCGCCAGCATTGTTTCCAGCATTTTTGACTATCTTGGCGTTGATTTTTGGTGCCTGAGTGGCAGTCTTAGCCTGTTGTTGTGCTTGAGCGTTGGAAGGACGTGCGCCACCATTTTGTGCTGAATTTTTGCCTGTCTTGTTGTTTGGTTTTTGTTTCTGGGCTACAGCTTTAACCTGTTGCTGAGGCTGAGAAGTTGAAGGACCAGCGGATTCATTTTTGTTTGATTTGGGTGTATCCTTTTGTGGCTTAGTATGAGAAGAACCAGTATTTTGTTCTGCATTTTTGGCGGCCCAGTCGTTAGCACGCTGACGGCGTACTGCATCGGCACCTCTCAATAATTTTTCGTGTAGCTTTGTGCGTTTTATGATATCCTGGTAGAACTTGCAGCCTCTAAAATTTGCAGGATGAGCTCCCTTGCAGTGCACGCACTTAGCTGGCAATGCCTTATCTTGACGACACTCAGTAGTAAGATGAGCTTCGCTACATTTAACGCAAATTGGATCTCTTCTGCAATAGCTTCTGGTATGGCCGTAATCCTGGCATCTGTGGCACTGCACAACAGTCTGAGATTTCTTCGGAGTTTCAATGGTGATGCTTTGCCTGCACAGATAGGTGATTTGAAAAACTTGTGCATTATTTGGCTTTTTTTTCAAGTCAATGAGACACTTAAAATCAGATCCTTTGTTTTTCTGCCAAGTAATATTGATAACCTCATGCCCGAGATTAGCGAGATATGTTTTAATATCAGGCTTAGGTGTTGATCGTTTAAGCTTGCTAACAACAAGATGATAAGGTTTATCCTGCTTCAACTGGTAATAGTGGAATTTTTGATTATTTTCGGTAAAGTATTGTATTGCCTTCTTATATGACGCTATATCTTTAACTTGCAAGCGAGTACATTTCATGTTGCTTGAGAAAAGAAAGCTGTCCTCCTCGAGAAGATTCTTCATTGCATTAATGATCTCCATAAGATTTCCTACTTCAAAAAGTACTATTGCCGGCGGCTTGCCTGTTGCAGCAGCTCCAGACGTTGCAGTAGCAGCAACAGTGGCAGCTGCAGCTGTAGAACTCTGCCCAAGAATTTTTAATTTAGGCTCGGTAAGCTGCCGATTTGCCTTCTCCACGGTGGCATAGAATCTGTTAAATTCGGCAACACGCTTCCAGCAGCCCACACAGATAGCCGTCGATACAGGATCATCGCTTTTTGGCTGCACAAAATAATTTGGTGAAAATTCAATAACACAACAACATACACACACACACCCCGCGCTTACCTGAAACCAAAAGAATTTCGACAGCACCTCGGCAACGTTCAAAGACAGCCCAGCACCCTCAAATATTTCGAAGGTGTTGTTGCTGCTGCTCAGACACAGACGGCAAGTCATAATTGTTGCTGTTGTTTATACTTTTTTATTTAGCATTAAACAAGACTTGACCGAAGTTGAAAATGTTTGCTGTCCGATAACAAGTATTTTGCGTCTTTGTTGGTGGATTGTGCTATCGATAAGTGATGAGATTGTATAATGCAGCTCTGTTTTTATCGTTCCAAAATGTTGCCGCCAAATGGGAATTTTAAATTTGTGCCCTATTACAAATATCTATTTGGCTGGGAATTTCACACAGCTGTTCTCTTGAACAGTTTTGAAATAATTTACTTTGCCCGCCAAATTCAAATTTCATAAAGTAGGACCCATGAATAAATTTCCCTAGCATTTTTTTGTTTTATATAGAACGGCTTAAATTACTTTATATTCGTAAAATAAGATTCGACGAATTTGTCAAGAAATCCTGTCGTACAGCCTAATTATTATTTTGCATATAATATTTAATAATTATTAGCAATTAATAAGCACAGGGCAAATTGATATTGGTTGATTAAAAAATTCAAAGTGAAAAAAAATCAAATTTATATCCAAAACCAATGTAGAATGGCCCTGATCTAGGAAAACAAATGATGTAGTTCGTTTTCTGTGACGCGAAATATATTTTGAAGAGTTGGTAATTTATTTAAGATAAAGTTGAATTATTTTTATTATGTAATCATATGTATAACTAAGTTCTTGTTGTTTATTTGTTGGTTTCTTCTTTTATTTGTTGTTCATTTTTATTTTTATATATCTGAACTAAATAAGTAATTAATTATATTTAAAATCACAGCAGTCTTTTAATAATAGATTTTCTTCTCAATTTGTGTTGAATCAATTTGAACGCGTATCGGAGGCGCCGTTTTCTAACCATTAACAAACGAACAAAATTTTAACTACATACATAAATGTTTAAATTTAACGGAATCAAAGAGCTTACAAATATATAGTGCTTACGAATATCGGAGCAAAAGGCTAAATACTAACTACAGACATATCATTATCATAATTTTTAAATATTGCGTAATTCAATAAACAAGAACAAAGTGTGTTTTTGAAATCAAAATCGTGCTTAACACATTTGTTGTATCGGATTGCACAGAGTGAAAACTAACATTATGTTTAACTAGATTCTACATAATATATATAAAGATACTTTGATATATTTATTTAGAACGTCTGAAAATGTATTTTAAAAAATTTGCTACTGGAATGCATTAAACTTGCTTGTTTGAGTCAATTCGTAAACAGTCCAAGATTCCTATATCAAATTCAAAACAAAAACCTGCCACTATGCTATACTCAATATCTATGCTGTTTAGCTATATGTGATCGTTTCTACATGAGTTATATTTTTTTTGGGTATAATAAGCTTGAAAAAACCACAACTATTTTTGGTTATTCATAATAGCTACATATAATTATGTACATTTTCGAATAAACTAGCTAAGGTTGGAGCTAAAAATGTTAAATGCTCGCCAGTTAAATACATGAAATTATCTTTGTATGTAGTTTTTTCTTTTGCATATATAGGTTGCTAATCAAATTTTGATTAAAGTTACTAATTTAAAAAACTAAAACGAGGTTAAAATTCAATCAACAATAAACACAAAAACATATCAAACATTCATTTTTTCAATTGCTTTTTGTCGTTCGTCGTTTCATTTGATTCGTTAACATAATTTTAAAAAAATTAAACACTCGAACACACACATGCATACGTTAGCTCACACACAGATACACACACAAATATAGATACAGATATCGGCTTAAATCACAGCTATGCAGAGTTATAGGCAAGGCGAGTCATTTATGTGGTTTTGTTGTTGTGGATTAAAAACAGGACATACGGTTACAGATACAGATACAGACATACAGGGCTAGTGGGTAGACAGACCCGCTGCCCCCTTCCCCCTACAACGTTCTCAGCCCGCCACCTGTTGCATGCTAATGGTGCTGATGAGCTGCTGACAAATCTTGCCGTACTCAAACTGATCACCCGAGATGCGGCGCAGCTTGATGCCCTTGGCAGCGCCATGATGATCCCGACTGCGTCCCTCGCACACCTGCAGCTCGATCTGCAGGCCACCGGAATACTCCAGGCTGAGATTTGTGGTGGGTTCGCCGTAGTTATATGAGCTGCAGGCTGGTGCATGGCTACTGGCAGCGATGGCATTGGCACTGGCTGTTGCTTCACTGGACGCATTGGAGGCGCTGCTGTAACGTGATTCGGCGCCGCTATCCTCGGAACTGATGCTGCCTTTGTGCAGCACAAAGCCCTTGGGCGGCATTGTTGAATCAATGGTCTGTTTGACCATCTCGAGTATGCGTGTCGAGTCCAAATTGGAACATTCGTGCGGCAGCGGCACCTCGTAGCACATCTCATCGGACATGCGACGCGAATCGCACATGGAGTCGGGCGTCAGATGGCCACATTCGGTGTGATCACCCATTTCGGAATGTGAGTCAGATTTGAAGCCCGAGCTGGCCGATGGCTCCTGGCAGCTGGGTGACAAATTATTCGAGTCATTGCTTAGCGAATCATCGGAGAAGCCAAGCGACTTGTCGCTGCCACGCCTATGCGCCTCCGCATGTGCATTTGAGTGGCCAGCAGTGTTGGACGCATGATTGGAGCTCGGTTCGCAATCCAGGCTAGCCTTGCGTCCAATGCCGCGCGTTATCGATGGCATATCGCTGCTGGGCTCCGTAATGATCAGACCCTGTGGCATTGAAAAAATAAAAGGATTAGAACTAAAAAAAGCTTAATTGAAGACTAACCTGCAAGGACATAATGGGCGTATGCGGCTCCAGTGAATCCTCGCTGTCGCGGCTATTGTCGGAAGAGAGCGCCACGAGAGTTATTTCGCTGCCGAGGACATCGGTGAGGCAAATCTGTGGCGTAATGCCGCCAGTGCAGCCAGCGTATGGTGTGCCCGTGCTAATGGTATGGCACATCTGTCCATTGCCATTCTCCTCCTGAATGATGCACAGATTGGGCGATGCCGGCGGCGTGGGCACAACTCGTACCGGCTGCGCCGGCGACAGATTCAATGGCTTTAGATCATAATACGCCGCTGCGGGCATAAACCAATTGGGCGTGGCATAATCAGTGGGCTGCTGCTGCTCACCGCCACCAGCGCTGCACACATCCATGGACAGATCCAGCGGCTGCTGAGAACCCTCGCTAGCCGCGGATGTGCCACGCGTTATGGAGCCACCGCCGCCACCCGTGCTTAAAACCGAAATGCCCTTGGTGATTTGATGCAGCGGTGAAGAGCCGCCAGCAGCATTGACACTAACACAGGGATTAAATGGACCCGTGCCGGGCAAATAGGGTATAGGATTGGGTGAGCAGCTGCCGCTAAAGCCGCTGCAGCTATTGCTATTGCTATACACAGGCGACTGGCAACCACTGCTGGTGTTCGAATTGCTGGCACCCAAGTTGATGCTGCTGAACTGACCCACCAGCTGCTGTGGCTGCAGCGGCAGCGTTAGTGTCAACGCCATGTGCGGCACACCCGGCAGCGGCGGCGCATGTTGATACTGATAGCCACAGATGGGCTGGCCAAACATTTGCTTGGCAGAGGTCAGCGAGGCATTGGGGCCGTGTGGCAGCGGCAGGGTCAGCGGCGAGACGCTATAGCTGTGCATGGGCTGCTGCTGATGCAGCTGCAGCAGATGCGACTGATCCAGATGCCCACCACTAACCGCAGCGCTGGCCGCATGGGCGGCTAAGCCTAGCTGTGGTGCCAGATCAATGGGCACCACATTCGATGAGATTATCTTGTTGGCAATTTCAAAGCTGACGCGCTGCTCCTTAACCAAACGATCCAGAGCGGGCATTAGATTTTTAATAGCCTCCGGCGGCACCTCAATGTCATGGCCACGACGCAGCGCCAGCTGCAGATTCGTGGGTTTATTGCCGTGTATGGGTGAACCTGTGTTTAAAAGGAATTAATAGAATTAGCAATGTGCGAACAAATCTTAGTTTAAAGTGTGCTGGGCGTGCAATTTTTGATTACATATTTGATTTGGCTTACCGGGCAGACTGATCGAATTTTCTAAAAGCGGCGGACTGGGTGCAACCAAAAAATTTCTCTGTGCGATACCTTTTTGCAGCGATTGGCATTCCTGCAATGGTCCCTGGAACTGCGAGCGGGAGCCCTCCGAGGCGCGTCGCACGGGACTGTAGCGTCCTATGGTCGCTAAGTGGCAGCCACAAGTGGCAGAAAGCAGGACAAAGGAGAAAGAGAGAGAGAGAGAGTAAAGTTAGTGCAAGACTTGGAGCAGGCAAAGCGGGCAGCAGAGCAGCATATGGCCAGTGCAAAGGGCAAAACACACAAACAAAACGTAATCAAAAAAGGAAAATAAATCATAAAACTTACCACCCTCCTGCACAGTGGGCAGTTTACAGTGGGCGGCGCGATAGGCGCGCCGATTGTTGGCTGCCGCTGTGGGCGCCACCAGTGGCACGGAAATGCTGCCGCCAGCAGCACTCAATGGCAGCGAATGCGGCGATGTTGCAACAACACCACCCACGCCCACGCCCACACCCACACCCCCTGCCAGCCCAAAGTTGGGCGCAGTCGGCGGCGATTGACTCAGCGATTTGAGCGTGGGTGGCAAATAGTCGCGATTCATGCGAGATTCAACTTCGCGTATTAGCTCGGGGCAAATGACTGTGGCGAGCGCAGAAAGGGGGGGTGAGTCAAGCGTACAGCAGCAGCAGTAGCAGCAGTTGTTGTTGTTAAGTTTGTTGTGCAGCAGGCGGCGTTTTTTTTTTTAGCGGTTTTACAAATGCAATTAACCAAAAATCCAAAAAATCATATCATACATAAAATGAAATATAAAAATAAAATAAATTTCAATTAAATAAAAAATTTGCGATTATACAAAACTTAAAAATAAATAAATTTAGGCAAAATTAAGTGCATATTTCAAAAGCATATTTAACACTTGAAATTAAATTTATTCAAAAATGTTCCCTGGCTATTTACACTATTTAACATATGATTTGTTACTAAAGCTACTTACAGAAGGCTTAGAAAACTTCTAATAACCTTAACAACTGCTCAATCCAACTAATTATAATGTTAAACGATTGCTTCATTCGTTTTTCAGAATATACTTTTAAATGAAATCAAATCATAAAATAATCTAAACTATATGTAATCTATGTATAGCAAGCATTACTTCAAAACTTTTGTGGTTTTCGAAACTATAATGAGCTAATAAAGTCTAAATCTAAGAACTAGTACCCTATTTATTTTCAAATGGTGGTAAAACTTAATAAGTCTCCATCCTCTCTTTGATATAAGCAATAAGTTTAGAAACTGAAAACATAAACAGGTCTATTCAAATTAAATGGTGTTTTTAATCTGAAATACTTTTTATTACATTGGTTCCAAAGCAAAACTCTTCCAGAGGAATTATTAATCGTTTATCGAAATTCGAAAACGCTCAAAATTGAAATTTCGAATAATTTTAAGCGTTTTTCGGAGACCCGAAACGCTAGAAATCGGAATTTTAATCATTCTAATTGTTTTTGGGAATTCAGAAGCGTTGAAATTTGTAATTTTGAATAGTTCTAATCTAGTTTCACACATCTTTCTTTTTCAGCAAATCGAGCTCTAAGCCAGCAAAGTCTTAACTTGACTAAGTATTGAAAATACATCAAATAGAATTATACTTTAACTTCAACATACTAATCGAAGAACTTCCCTCCAATCTACTCCCTCCTCCCCCTATTAACTAGCACCTAGTTTTTGTTAGTTAGGCAACAGGCAACATTCGATAGCTAAGCACAGCATGCAACGGCTAAGGAAACATACCTGGCGGTCGTTCCGTAACGGTGAGTAGACCTGTACGACGTGTGCGCATGTTGCCACCAGCAGAGCTGCTGCCAGTAGGCGTCTGTGGTTGGGCGCCGGGTGGCACTTGCATGTGGCTCAGATCGCCAGGACTGTGGCTAACAGAAAGATCCTCGGTGCAGCCCACCGTATGACGCTTGCCACAGCCGCGTTTCTGCATATAACTATAAGTATAAAAACGCAACATTCAAGAAAAAGTTGTTTAACAAAGGGTTAAGCGCAACTTGCCGTTGTATTTCCTCGCTGCACTCTTCGCCGCTGTTTTCTGGGCAGCAGTGCAGCTGAGCCGTTGATTGTTCGCTGAGCGGCGAGAGTTCTGGAACGCCGGGTGCAGTGCTCAGGGTGTTGGGATTGATGTAGTAGCCAGTGGTGTCCATTTGCTGTGCTATGACAGGATTACCGTTGCCCACAGCCGAGACGCTGGCGGGATAGTAGATGTGCAGATTGGCGCCACCATCGGAGGCGCGACGTCCAAAAGAACCTGGTAGAGTAAAAAGGATTAATAACAATTCACATAAAGGTTGAAAGGTTTAACTTACTGGCACCCATGACAACGGGCGGTTTAAGCAAATGCTGATCCTTAATGGTTAGATTGTGCAGCGGCTGATTTTGCAGCATGGGCAGATTCATGGGATACATGGGCGTGGCCTGGGCAGCATCGCTGCACTGTGGCGCACACTTGAAATCAATGGGCGGCACATGAGGATTGGCCAGCGCCTGCTCGTGCGCCACATCACCTGGACCGACTGTGTGTCGACGTGTATTGGCGCCATTAGCGCCGCCAGCTGTGGCACTCAAATGCTGCGGATTGACAGGTGGCTAAAGAGGAGAAAGAAAGAGTTAGAAAGAGTGCTTGCATAACACAAGTTAAGATTTAAAACTAACCTCGTTGGTTCGCGCCAAACACTCCAGCTCAAAGTCACCAAACTTTTCCAAGTCGACGCCCACATCCGCTGACCAGCTAAAGCCCAGCGCCGAGCTGGATGCATTCGCATTGCTCAGCGGACTGAGACGATCCAGAGATTCCTGCTTGACGGGCTCCGAGCGATCTACAATGCCGGTGGTAATGCTTGTCTTGCGTGATCTCGAATAAGCCAAGTTCGCATGATGCTGCAGTCTTTGGTTTTCGCGTCGCTTCTGCAGCAGCTTATCCTGCAGCAGATTGTATATGGCATAGATATTATCAAAGCGCTGCTCGTGCACCGATTGCGCAATCATGTCCGCCGTCAAACCGGGCAGCTGCAACATGTGCGTCATGACCACCGCATCCAGCTGCGCTGCATTGATGACATCAGCGCTTTCTGCGCCAGTCAGCGAGGCTGTCGAGCTGGAGAGTTGTGTGCCCGCTGCTGCGCCACCAAAGGGTAATGTTGACAGCGATTCAGAGCGCTCGTCCTGCTGCAGCTCCGCCTGCCAGTCGCTTAGCCAGCGATGCTTGATGATTTGTTTAATGGTATAACGGCGATCCGGCTCAACGACGAGCATGTTGCGTATAAGATGTTCACACTCTGCAATTGAAATAAATGACATTAGTTGTGGATTCATTTTATAAAGGGAATATGTATATAGACTTACCCTGTGACATGAAGAAGGGTATGCGAAACTTGCCCAATACGACGCGACTCTTGAGCTCCAGTATGGTCTTGCCGTCAAAGGGCAAGGCACCGCAGACAAGCGCGTACAGCACAACGCCCAGGCTCCAGATGTCCGACTTAGGACCGTCGTATTCAAGGCCCTGGAACACCTCTGGAGCGGCATAGGGTGGTGAACCGCACCACGTGCGCAGTGGACTGCCCTCCTCATAGTGATTACTAAAACCAAAATCCGCGAGCTGTGAAAAGCGAAAATTGGAATATTAAAAACTTATTTTTAGCACTTTGTTGCAGACTCACCTTAATGTTCATATCCTTATCAAGCAGCACATTCTCCGCCTTGAGATCACGATGCACCACGCCACGCAAATGACAATAATGCACCGCCGAGATGAGCTGGGTAAAGACACGTGCAGCCTCCGGTTCCTTCATGCGACCATTGGCCACTAGATGATCAAAGATCTCGCCATTTGGCGCATACTCAGTCACCAGGTAGATCATGGACTGTGATTCCATTACCTCGTAGAGGCGTGTTATATGCGGATGACGCAGTGATTTTAATATTGATATCTCCCGAAACGTCTTGCTCAGGTATTCCTCGTTCAAACATGTCTTATCAATGATCTTGATGGCCACCTGCAATGAGAAGCAGCAGAACAGGAAGCAGAAGGTCGCAATTAGTCAACGTTTATACGTATAGAAATTTCAGATATATGAATGTAATTGTGAATTTTTTGGGTTTGGCCCGAAGGTTAACGAACCAAGTCAAGCCACCAAAAAAAAAGGAGAACGCGACGACTGACAAAACGCGAGAGTGCAAATGAAATTCAAACTGAGTGTGTTGTGTGTGTTTTGTGTGTGGGTTGACGACGTCTCTGCCCAGTAATAAGAACAAGTAACAAACAAGATATTTATGTATACAAATTCAACGAAGATTGAATACTCTTCAGGATAAGCCAATAAAACTTGTTATCAAATAAGTTGGCAGCACCAAATTGATAAGTTGGCACTACCAAATTGAAAAGTTGGCAGGGCAGCAAAAGTTCACATTTATCGATTCTATTAAGATATCGCTAATATCTGAACTCAAAGAGTTTAAATACTTAGTTGGAATAAACGTTCTAAAATTCCGAAAATATTCTTTATTTTTTTTTAAATTTAAACTACAATTTCAGTTCTTATTTTGATTGCAATATCAAGTGATTTTGGTTTTCAAATATTATTTTAAATAGTTTTCATGCCACAATCAACTTTCGGATTTCAGAACAGCTATCAACTCGAATCGGAAATGGAAACAGGACTGATTACTCGATTTAATATGTAAAAATGTAAGAGTTTATCAATTTTTATAGTGATTAAAGTGCTTGGAACATTTTTAACCTGAAATAAAATATCAAAACACGACAAATTCGGAAAGTGTAAGAAATATTTTACCTAATAAATTAGTTTATATAATTAACAGTGTATGAAAAAATACCAAAAAAAAAGGCAAGGGTATAAAAACGTGTCTCGCTGGGAAACCATGACGTGATATATTTGTTTGTTTGCTGTGGTTGTTGTTGTTGTTGGGGGTCAGGTGGTAGGTGGCGCACTGTCTGCACCAACAGCAGCAACAACAACAATAACAACAACAAGAAAAACACGACAACAGCGCCAAAGATGGCGCGAGTATTCGATTCTGTGTGGTTGTATCCAAGTATATGAGCTGATGATGACAATAACGATAATGATAATGAAAATAATGATGATGATGACAACGTTGGGCAACACACAGGGGCAGAAGGGCAACGTATGCGGGCATGAAGGGGTTAGCATGCCGAGTGGTAGACAAGACAAAAAACATTCTTTACAGACGACTTTCGTCGTCGTTTATTTGCTTTTTTTGTGTTTTTGCCAAGCATTTTAATAATAATTTAACAAAAACTGAAATAATTAGCGTAAGCAGAAAGCGGAAAAGAGACAGAGCGAAAGAGAGAGATGCAGAGAGCGAGACATGGGTACAGACAGAAAAATAGATGGATCAGTTGCTCGCTTACACAATGACAGCAACAACAACATAATTATCATGATTTCTCAGCATCATCATCATCATTATTATCAACATGGTGAGCCGCACACCGGTTTTTGTTGTTGTTGCTGTTGTTGTTGTTCTTTCTGCCTCAACATTTCAACAAATTCGTTTTAGCTTTGGCCTTAAACACTTTTCAATCAAATCGATTGCAATAAACAATTTAAATATAATTTATTACAATTTTATTTAGCTTAAGTTTTGCCACAAATGCAAATTGCAATTGAAATACATTTTGTATATGTGGCGTATGCGTAATGCAAA
Source organism: Hirtodrosophila cameraria (assembly GCA_949708635.1). NCBI lineage: Eukaryota > Metazoa > Arthropoda > Insecta > Diptera > Drosophilidae > Hirtodrosophila > Hirtodrosophila cameraria. The sequence goes on along the minus strand of OX453089.1, from coordinate 13,052,395 downwards.
TTATACTGCAGCATAAAGCTTATGTCGACCAAATACTCATTTTTTGAGTGAACAAACTCATGACAAAGAATGGCGTTTTTAACTATATTTGATCAACATATTGGACAATAAGAACAGCTGAGCTTAGTTTAGATATCTTTCTGCTAATTATCTATTTCAAATAAAACATATATAACAATTGTTGTATACACTAAACAACAAGAAAAAAACAAGTTATCTTCGGCGTGCCGAAGATATGTACCCTTGCAGAAAATGTTTGCACAAGAAAACCTATTTTTCAACTGATTGTTCCTATGTAGCTATAAGTTATAGTGAGCCAATTTTGATCAAATTTGGTCAACATGTGTAGAATGTGCTTTAATTAAGATAAAATGAGTTTGGTCGAAATATTTTGAAAAACCACAAAAGTTTCTAATACAGACACCCATTCTCAACCGATCGTTCCTATGGCAGCTATAAGATATAGTGAGGCGATTTCGATGAAATTTTGTCAACCTATGGGGATAGTGTTTAAACTAAGACATAGTGAGTTTGGTCGAGTTATTTTGAAAAACAAAAAAGTTTTTCATACAAAAATTTATTTTTCAACCGATTGTTTCTATGGCAGATATAAGATATAGTGAGCCGATTTCGATTAAATTTTGTGAACATATGTGGATAGTGTTTAAACTAAGACATAGTGAGTTTGGTTGAGTTATCTTGAAAAACAAAAAAGTTTGTCATACAAAAATTTATTTTTCGACCGATCGTTCCTATGGCAGCTTTATCTTATAGTGGTCCGATCTGGCCAATTCAACTATAGGTACAACATGCAATAACAAGAAGCATCTTTGCCAAGTTTCATCAAGATAACTCTAGAACAAAATCCTGAAAAACGCATATAAACAGACAGACAGACGGACATGACTCGACTGATCACGATTATACAAATTTTTTTTTTCTGAGACGTTTCCTTCAATGCTGTTACAAATTTTGTGACAAAATTATAATACCCTCTGCGAGCGTGTTATAGGTTCCTGGTAATATTCTCAATATCATTAAAAAAACGCATTTGTCATTATAGCAGAAGTCCATTGCGGCATCCCTCGACTATAAATGTAAAGTAAAGTAAAATAATCTCAGAGAATGTCAATGCCACGTGAGTATAGCGTTGCAAGTTCTATTGCCTCGTGCATATTTATCAAAAGAATAGGGGGAATGATGCACGGCAATTGTCAAAAGAATGACAACAAGAACAACAGCAACAACAATATAAAAAAGAGTAAAGTTTTTTTGCAAAAATGGCTTTGCCACGTGCCATTTTGACCTTTCGTTGCGAAATGCGATGAACCTTAAGAACAAATGCACATAAATGAGACATACAAAGAAACACAGCAACAACAACAGCAACAACAACAACGACAAAAGCAATAAAAACTACAACAACAATGTCACATTTCAGAATCCTTCGGTTGGCATAACACAGCAACAACAACAAATTAAAAAAAAAAAGTCAAGGCAAATGGCACAAAGGTTCCTCGGCGCGCACATGTGTATTGATTTAAAGGACTACAAGGACTACAAACTTGATAGCGCCTTCAAAAAAAATGTATTTTCAAAATGTAAATTCTTTTCAATTCGCAGCGCTGACTCATTTAACGCTTGATTTTACAGTTCACTTTTGATCGATTAGAGTAGTCTGGTGTCCAGAGTGTGGAGTTTTCGTTCATTTAGCATGTTAGACGAGTTTTGTGTCCAATTAACGACTAGCCAACTGATCATTTATCATAATTATTTCATTTTAATGCAAATTGAACTAAAAAGCGAAACTAGTTCAGGCATAGCAACTGCAACAGCTGAACTAGTTCTACGTTTATAAGCCAACTGGACAACTGAACAAAGTTTTGGTTATCTATTTAGTTAAGTTAAGATAAGAAATGCTATTTCATATATTTAATTTGAACTTGTATTGAAACTTTTGAAATTAATTATTTCGTATTCTTTTAATTTGAATAGATATTTTCAATTTTAGATACAATACAATATAAATTTCAATGTTTACATTTCTTAAAAAATCTCAAATTGATGTTTGTTAAAAGAGTCAAGTCAAGGCGGATTCAGTTCATTAAAAGAAGAACTAGTTCTTTAAAATATGACAAACCTTAACAAACAAACATATAACAACCTTAATAGAATCTTTCTTGTATTCCACATTAATCCATGTTCCTGCTCTTTTTAGTCGTAAAAATGGAATCAGTTCATACTTTATTGAACTAGTTCTCTAAAATACATTTCAAGCCAAGCCAAATCAGACTTTATTCATATTATCTTACATTTATTTTTACCCTTTCCCATCAATGCATTCTACTACACTCTATCGTACTACTTTCAAAACATGGAATCAGCTCAGAATCTGTTGAACTAGTTCTTTAAAATGCAATTAAAACACTGTTAAATCAAATTTATTCTTTAGTTATCTTTTTTAAAAGTTAACCTTCCACACTACTCAATGAACCTGCTCTTTTTAAGCATGGAATCAGTTTGTAATTTGTTGAACTAGTTCTCTAAAATGCACATAGTAACATGTCAACTCTGATTCAATTTTTATACATTTGGTTAATTATTCTTCTACTGGTCTTCCGCACCAATACATTCTGCTCCAGTTTATACGACTCCTTTCGCAACATGAACATGAACTAGTTCTCTAAAATACAATTAAAACCAAGCTACATCAGATTTAAAATCATCAGAGATAAGATTTCCACATTAATCAATACAACTGCTCTTTTAAGTCGTACCCCATTTTCAAAATGGAATTAGTTCAGTTGAACTAGTTCTCTAAAAACCAACTTAAAACATATATCAAATCAGACTTTATTCATAGAATCTTATATTTATGCTTCATTAATCTTTCTTAAACGCTGCCCTTCCACACCATTCCATTCTCCTGGTCCATTTTATCGTACTCCTGTCGCAACATGTCCAGCTCCTTGGCATTCTGAATGCTTAGGCGCTCCAGCTGTCCGTTGAGTCCAATGATGCGTTCACGGACCGCATTCACCGTATACTGGCTGAGTCGTTCCGGCCGAAACACATCCTCTTTGAGTGTTTTCATGTAGTGCCACATGTCCTGCAATTGGCCACGTTTCTCATTGCGATGCTTTTGCAGCTTCTCATCTAGTTCAAGCTTTAAGCGATCGATATCATTGATGATGCCGGCAACTTTGTGAGCGCCGCTTGAAGGCCTGCGACTTGAAGGCATAGCCGCTCCTTGTGGTTGGGGGGGTTGCATGTCCTCGTTGGCTTCTCCTTCGCCAGGGTCGTTGTCGTCGAGAAAATTGCTGGCATTCAGCTTGACTTGATTGCATTCAAGATACTTTTGCTGCGCCTTGAGACGCATCAATTCACATAGTATGCTTGTGGGCGTTGCCGTGCCCGTTGTCCTTCGCTTGGCTCGAAAGGGTTTCGGCGGTGGCGTTGCCTTCTTCTGCCTTGGACGCGCCTCCAAAATATCTGTTTCCATGTCTGTCATTGATTCGTTTGCCAAATTGAAAGATTGACTGTTGTCTTGGGCTGGCTTCTGAAACATGTGAGTCCTGTTCGGAATGAAACGAATGAGTCCTTGCAACTTGTGCACTGTTGCTGTTTACATTCGGTAATCAAACGTGTGTTGCCAGCCCAACACCCCCCCTCCTCTGCACTGCCTTTACACCTTTAGGCTGCTCGTGTTTAATCAATAATTGCCTCCTGCCTCCGTTTCGATGCTGCAATTTTTTGCTCCACTCACCTCACTTCTCTCAAAGCCCCTTCGTTGCGGGTGGGCTGGTATTTATGCCAAGGGTCGCTAAACTTTATTTGGATTCAGTTGACGGCGTTTTAAAATTTTGTCAATTGTTTGTAAGCACAACAACAGTTGGAAACGGAAAATCGATTATTACAATTTTCATGCTATGGCCTACTTATTTCGTGCACGTATCCTGCGAATGGGGCGTGTGGGTTAAACAACATACAAAATCTGAAAAGTTCAGCCTTTGTTAACAGGTTAAAATGCTTTTGTCGAAAGGTATACCCGACTGGGAGATACCCTGCCAAGCAACATAAAAAAGGAGCATCAAAATCTACTGAGATTGTTATAAGTTCAAAAAAAGCTAATTCAAAGATGTTTTTCAGTTATCAAAGTGAGCTTTTCTATACCAAATCATTTTGACAACATTTCAAAATTTTCTATTAATATCAAGTAGTATTTGTTTCAAATTTCTGTATATACCTTATTTATATTTAAAACATTCCGATTTATATCTAGTTGAAAATTTTTAATTTCTGTAAATCATGCGAACTCAGGAACGGACTCCTCGATTACAAACCAATGAACGGGCTGATGAGCAGCGGAATACCAACAACAATCGAGAAGAAGCAGAAGATAATTTCTTTAACGAGGTGACTTGTTGTGAGTGGATTCAGTGTGTACTTTGTTGCATTGCTTTGGTTGGGGGACTTGTTTTATTTATATATCTTATTTTGTTTCACCCACAAGAGCTATTGAGGAAACGTAAATGGAATTAATTTACTCTGTAGTGAAAAACAAAGATTAAAATAACCAAATTCATGTTTTATACTTGCTAAATATTGTTAAATTCAAAATCATTTTGAACTTGTATTCAAAATTAAAACATTCCCATTCATATCTAGTCGTTGAGTAGTAATTTCTGTAAACCATGCGAACTCAGGAACGAATTCCTCCAGGACAAATCAATCAAAATTAAAATCAAAGCCAGAATATCAACGATCGAGACGACAATTCCAACAAGAACATTGAGATATTCAACAAAGTCCGCTTAGTTTCTTGCATCTTATCCATAACATATAATTTACTTGTAATCGCATTAACATAACATTCGTTTATTCTTCCATGGATGTAGCTAAGGATCAGAAAAAACCAAAATAAATATCATTTGGAATTGTTAAATATAATATACAAGTAAATAGACAAAAAAAACTTCACACTCCCTTTGGTTTAATCAAATTTGATCTAAATCAGATATTCCCTTTGAAAGATCAATAATAATTCCAATTCCGAATTTTAGAACAGAATTGGAAATGGGAAAAAGGGCTGTTACTTTGGTGCAACTATATCATAATCAACTTTAAAGGAACAGTGGGTCAAAAAATCAGTTTTTGTGTATAAACAAAACTTCACTTTAAAAGAAAAAGTATAGTTGTATTTTAGAAATACAGGGTATTTAAAGGTTCGTTTTTTGCAGATGAACGAGTTGCGTTTTGAGATGACAGGGAGCGTTTTGATAACGCGCTTGTTATCATATGAGCGCGAATGTTTAACGAACAACAACAAAAATAACAAAAGAAACAACAAGTGGCAGACGATAGACAAATCCAAGCGCGAATAAACAATTAGAAAGCTTATAAAAGAGAGTTGAACTAGCATAAAATACTATATACTACAAAACTGGCATTATTATAAGAACAACAAAACATCAAACAAGAAAGAATTGTGATCTCTGGCATACCGAAGATATATACCCTTGCAGCAAAGATTTGCATAAGAAAACTTATTTTTCAACTGATTGTTCCTATGTAGCTATAAAATATAGTGGTCCGATTTTGATAAAATTTTGTCAAAATGTTTAAAACGTGCTTAAACTTAGTTATATTGAGTTTGGTTGAGATATTTTGGAAAACACAAAAGGTTTTCATGCAGAAACTTATTTTTAACCGATCATTTCTTTGGCAGCTATAAGATATAGTGGTCCGATCTGGCCAATTCAACTATAGGTACTACCTGCAATAAGAAGAAGCATCTGTGCCAAGTTTCATCAAGATAGCTCTAGAATAAAGTCTTGAAAAACGAATAGAAACAGACAGACGGACAGACGGACATGACAGACATGACTCGGCTGTTGATGCTGATCACGAATATACAATTTTTTTTTTTTTTTCTTGACAAAATTATAAAACACTCTGCAAGGGTATAAAAATTAGAATAATACTGAAACTTGCAATTTGTGAGAACAGTGTTGTAAAACACCTTTAAGTAAATCCATAGCTACAACTAAAGAGGGCTGTTTGCCAAAAAAAAAGTAAACAACATTGCATTTAGGGCAAGATAAGCGCTATTATTTCTTCACAACACTTTAATATGGGTTCAAAAACACCAATAAAAACTAAAAAGAAAAAACAAGAACCCAAACAAATTTTGGTTGATAGTGCTTTGCATAGGCAAGAATAAAACAAGAAATAACAAACTATTTGTGCTTTGGCTATGCGGTACAAAAAGCACAAAGATAACGAGACGACAGAGAGAACGAGAACGGGAAAAACAAAATTGTTTATATATGTATTTTTGTTATAGTCAGGCGTATGCCAAAGAGCTTAACAAAAGCAAAAGTCCACAAAGAGATTATAACGTGGGCAGCTCTAACCTAGAAAACAACACAAAATATGCCCCTTGCATAAACCATAATTATGGGTTAGAAAATAAACTGTTGAATTTTCACTATCACAGTCGGATAATTGGTCAGACAGATAGATATAAACGGAGCGTGGAGTGTGTGCCAGAAGACGTAAAAAAAAAAGCGCCAGACAGCCAACAAATAAAAAATAAGAAGAAAAACGCACGCATAACAAAAGCCGCGAAAAAAAAAATAGTTAATGAAAAGGTAAATAACAATTTTAAATGATTTTAGCAGCCATGCGTCTGAGTCGTAAAGTCACGTTCAGATATATTTGTGTAAAAGTATGTATATCAAAATATATATGTATTTCTTTTCGAACCAACAACAAATTTTTTATTTTTTTTTTTGTCTGTCTTCGTTCAAGCCATTCCCAGACAGCGTGAGCTCAAATTAAATATTTGGCCTTAACGAATGATCAATCAAAGTTGTCTATGAGCGCAATCGCAGCACGATTTTTGGGTGGTTGGGTGTTAAGTCGAACAAGAAAGCTGATTTCTTCAAAGAGTTCAACCAACTGATACCTGTATTAGTATACCTAAATAAAAGAACATGATCTGATTGACTGACTGACGTAAATCATCAGACAGTTAGGAACCTTAGGAGATAGAGCGTAGACTTCTTCACAAAAGTTTCATCTTATGCCACAAGTCAGCGCTAAGTAGAGATTTTGTATAATTCCAACTACATGTTTGCAAAATTCCAATTTCATGTGTGCAATACTTGCAGAAAACTGTTTTAAGCAACCTTTTTACTCCCTGTTCCCATTAAAAATGGGAAAAAGGGAGTTATAAAGTACTGCAAATGTGTGTAACAGACAGAAGGAGGCATTTCCGACTATATAAACTAAATATATTCTTGATCAGCATCAACAGCCGAGACGAACTAGCCATGTCCGTCTGTCTGTCTGTCTGTCCGTCTGTCCGTATGAACATACAGATCTCGGAGACTACAAGAGCTAGAGACACCAAATCGCAAAAGACTCCCACAGCCACAATTTTAAAGATAAAGCTTTAATTTTTGGTACACATGTATGTTTGATCAATGTCTTTCGAATGTGTAAATTCAACACGATCGGATAAATAGCACCAAAGTTATGGAAGAATCTCAGTAGGCAGCAACAACAGTTTGACAAGCAGTTTACGAGTTAAGTGCACTGCTTGCTTGTGTTGCCGCTGAACTGCTTGAAATGCAAGTTGGGAGCAGGGAGTCTCGTAGTCGGGCACACTCGACTAGAATATTCTTACTTGTTTTGTTTATCATTCAATCGAGCTTCAACTTCAACTAAAGATTCGGAAAATGAAGCACCCCTGAGTGGAAACATGAAGGAAAAAAAAAGTAATTTTATTGCAATCAGGCTTAAAATCATTTTCAAGGCTCTTGACAGAAAATAATTCGAAACATGTCTCAAAAATGTCGGAAAATTTACCTCCGTGGTCGGAGAATGAGCAAAATACAGTGGCATACAGTTGTTTCTTGATTTTCATCCGATGCCTAGTCACTTTGCGTAAAAATGTTAGGTTATATATAAATTTTCAGAAAAATTCTTTAAGATAACAAATCATGTCCAATGAAACATTTCGCTACAATTTTGACAAGGTTATGGCAGTTGAAAATATAGGAAAAGTTATCTTGGCATGGTTTTTGTCTGATATCTTAACTATTCCAAGCTATAAATGTTTTACATATATAGAAAATTCTAAAATATTGTTATTAACAAAAAAATTTAACGCAAAAAGACTGTACAGTCGTAAAATCGAACTTAGAAATCAATAGAACTAGCTTTAGTTGAAGTTTTTTTTTTTCAAATTGAAAAAAAAGTTAGTGTGAAAAGTTGATTACTTGTTGGTGCTTTGACTTTACGAGGAATTTAAATGAGAAATACAAATGAGTAAAACCTTATCGCTTAAATGCGCGTGCCTAAAATGTTGACTAGGAAGTTGCGTTAAAGTAAAATTGTTTAGCGCATATCTTGAAAACTTTTCTAATGCTTTTTGAAAAAACATTTGGTTTGATTACAAATGTATGTGTGTGTGTGTTTCAATATCATTCTTATCGATATTGTTAGCACATAATGTTCTATAATGTACACTGTGCTTGTAGTTTCTGATAATAAGTAGTAATTATTGGCAAATGCGCATGGCAGATAAGCTTAGGCTATAAACAATAATCCAACCAATTTGATGTTGTACATTGCATTTGTCATACACACACACAAACACAAACACACACACATACAAACATGAGTCCATTGTGAATGCCAAATAAGATAAGTAAATGCGAGCAGACCTTGAAATTGACAAACAGCTGTGTTCGTTCGTCTTATCAATCGAAAGCAAAACAAAAAGAACTGTAAACAGCAAAAGCAAAATGATAATAGTATAAATTAATAAGATATGATGCATGCGTCTATATAGATTTCCTTATAATAATAAGGTAACTGTAATAAGAAGACATATATATATATTTAACATTTAACACTATATCATAGAACATAAAAACTCAGAAAGCGAATTCTTCTGACTTACTAGTTGGCAATAAAATATTAATTCAATTCCAACTCAACAACTTATGTTGCCATATTTAATCCTTCAGGCATGTTCGAATTTCCGATAATTTTTCATTCCGAATCGTTTTCTATTTTGGTATCCAGTTTTCGATAGAAATATCAATCGGTATTCCTTTTTAAAGATAAGCTTAAATACTTTGAATACATTGTTTTAAAAGCACAATTTTTTGAGCCGAATTTTCCACAAATATTTGGAATTCAGAAAAACTAAAATTTCTGATTCAGTATCAGTTGATCGGAAGCGGAAACAGACCTGATTATGTTTTTTTAAGAACTGATAATAAAAAATTGGGGAAACGAATGCGATATTTACTCTGAAATAGATTTGAATCTTTTGCAAACCAACATTGTCTTTGAAAAATGTTCTATGTGTTCGTTTTCGATGTATAAAGTAATCTTTAAAAATGTATTCTTTTGAAATATGTATAAAATAGGAATAAGGAAAAAAAAATCGTACAATTTTTTTTGGAAATCAATTAAATTTAAATGTAAAATCAATTTAAAATCTAGATGTTAGTATCCCACAAGAGGTATAATCCTACAAAATTTGATCAAACTATATAAAACATCTTTTCCTGTGGAACTTATTTAATGTCGACTTATTATGGGATCATGTTGTATAGATCCTTTTCGACGGGATAGCAAAGTGTCGACATGAAAAATGTATTATTATTCAAAAAGTACGTAAGTACTTTAAACGTACTATGTAAATTTCTTAAAAAGGCGCCATTTTGAATCGTGTGGCACGTGCTGATCTCATATGTATCCACAAATCTCTCCACTTAGTTTGAGTGTAGAGATGATGCTTGATTTTTATTGTCACTGTCCGTTTTCAATTATGCATACAAATCTAACGAGCATTTTTGTGTTTGGCCTACAAATTTGCACTTCTTTCCATTAATTGTTGTGATAAACTATTACTCGTATATGTACATCAGTTTATTGTTGTTGTTGTTGTTCTGTTGTGTCACTTGACAGCCTCAATTATCAACATTCATAACTGCAAATGTAACAGCTGTTTTGTTCCCTCTTTCTCTCTCTTTCTGTTTTTCTCTCTCTATCTCTCACTCTGCTTATTTGCCCTCAGCCCACAAGCCGCAGCCCATTTCCCAGCTTAAACCTAAAGCTGACTCATTAACTCTGCCCAGAACTAACTTTAATAGCTGTAAAATGCATTCGGAATTTTAAATACAGATTGTAAAGAAGCTGTCAGCATCAGCTTGCTCGACTGTGAAATACCCTGTATAATAATACATTTTTATATTTCTCTAAGGTTCATTTACTAATTTTATTTCTAGCCCATCTTAATTCGATATTGATTTGAATTTTTGTAAAGATATTAATATTTAGGCGCGTTCCGAATTCCACTTTTTAACAAATTTCACAGAAAATTAAGAGATATTTAAGTAACTTTAAGCTGTTTCTTCTCATTAATATTGTGCAACATTTCTTTACATTTTATACTCTCATAAAAATACAGTTTTTTTTCTCATTTTTCTCTCATTTTAGCAGTATTATTAAAAAGGTAAAAAAGAGAAAATCAACTATATAAACGCAGCATCCCATTTATTTAAAATATGCACTAATGATAAGTACGGAAATGCTTGAAAATATTTGTAAACGTTAATTACATTAAGCAAAAAAAAAAAAAAACGACAACTGTTTTGATGAACTGAAAGAGAAACAAAAGTTGATTACTTCCTCAAACAGAGAGAGAGCAGAGAGAGAGAGGGAGGGCTCTGACTTGTCTGACAGAGACAGCTAGCAGAAGAGAGCGAGAGAGAGATCATATACAAATTTGAAACACGCTTACAAATTCATTTCAATTAGCATCTCATATCAACTCTGATTCGAACTGAGGCAAATAACTTCGACGTTTGCCGAATTCGATGCCCAATGCTGAGTGTCCCCCACCCTCCAAATCCTGATGTCTGCCAAATATGTATGAACATATTTACATATGTATGTAGTATTGTCAATAAGTTGTGTAAGCACTATGCGCACATATTTACGCGGCAATAAACAAAACAACAAAGGAATCATAATCACTAAAATCAATTTGATTAAACCAAATGCGCAGCCTTGTGGAACAACAAAATAATTTCAAATCAGAATTGATGCTATGAAAATATGAACATACATGCATACATGCACATATATACCATACATACATACATCACTTGGTTTAACTATCGATTTTACAAAATTACAGTCGACGCTACTGCAATTAATCGTATTAAAAAATCGATATCAAATCTTTTAGAGACAGTTGTCAAGTTGAATTTGAAATTGCAATTTATTTATGATTCGTTGACTAGAAATTCAGTCTATCAAAATATTCAAAGTAATCAAAAATTAGCAAATTAAATTTACACAAAAGTAAACATTATCGATTGTCGATCATCGATAATCGTTACAACCCAAAAAAGCTCAATTTCGAGTACTCATTTCGTAGTAATCAATGAATCGATTGTGTTTTTTGAAACCTAATACGAGATTTGGGTATTCTAGTTTCTTTTTGTGGACATAGTTCAGTAGTTTTTATTTTTTGAAAAAAAAAACCAGCTTTTTTGATCGGTGTTTCGCAGGGGTAGCTATATCGAAACATTACCAAACTTTAAATAACTGTTAACAGTGCTGTATAAGTTAAAAGAGTAGAAGTTAACTCAGCAACCATGCTGCTCTGTTAACATATACAGCACTGTTAACGATAATAGCAATCGTTTTGCGTTTGGAAAAACATTGCTCTAAACGTTAACATAGTAGCAGTGGCGCAAAATTTAACATAACTACTACTCTGTTAAAGTAAACAGCACTGTTAACGTTAACAGGACTCAGTTTGTATGTATTTGGGACAACTCTTAATTAAGTTTTCTTAAGCATAGGTTTATCAAACTTTTAAGATAGGCTGTTAACTTTTGGCTTTAACTTACCTTTGTTTTGGTTACAATGTTTGTGGCCAACTTGACCACAGCAAAGTTGCCCTTGCCAATTGTCTTCTCCAGCTCATAGTAGCCAACGCGAAGGAGCTTGTCCACGGATATTTTGCTCGTCGATGGCACTTTGTAGTTTTGTGGCGTTGATGTGGGGGCGGCCATTGTGTTGGGGGGGGGGGGGGGGGGTATATATATAAGTATGTTGGTTGTTGTACGTAATTGGCTAAAGTTGCGTTGGCTACTCTCTGCTGCGCTGCAGTGCTGTCGACGCAGGAAGTTCACTTAAGATGCATTTTCTTTTGTTTGCCGAGTTTGAATTTCATTTGTTATTCATGCCTGCTGCTGCTGGCGGCGCAGACAGAGAGAGATAGATAGATAGAGTGAGAGAGAGAGCGGTATGCACAGCTACAAATGCAGTTACGGATGACGCTTATAATGTTGTTGAAGATGATGACGACGACGTTGAGCGAACAGCAGCAGCAGCAGCAGCGCCGCCAGCAAACAAATTTAATTCGATTGGAGCTTCAATTGAATTGTTGCAATTACGAGCGCGTCGAAAGCAGCTGCCACGTTGTTGCAAAGCTTGAGGATGTGGCAAGCCTTGTTCTTTTTGTTGTTGTTGTTGTTGTTGTCGTCGGTTCGGCTACGGCTACAGCTGGTCTTATTCCCGGCGTCCACAGAGCCATCGGACAAGGCCAAGTGACCAGCACACCGAGCACAGCACAAGCACAGCACGTGACGTCTGCTTTTTTGCACCCACTGTGTTTTGATTGGGTCACAGTTTTCAGCTCTTCTTCTTCTAGCTGTTGTTGTTCTACTTCTTCTTCTTGTTGTTGCAATTGTTCTCGTTGTTGTTGCGGCACTTTTTCTTTTCACATTTTAGTCCAACAGCTGCGCTGCGATTGCAATTAAATGAAATAACAATTAAAAGTAATTTACATTTGATATTTGTATTTGATATTTGACCTTCGTCATTTTCTTAGCAACTTTTTTTTTATATATATCACTGATTGCTTCAACTGCATATCTATCGACTGATAACTTTTGTTAAGTGTTATGTTTTTTTTTAAATTTTTATAAATGCTAGTTTTTCAAAATTATTCACTTTTATAAAATTGTGTTACGACTTTGGCCAAGAACATAAAAACAACAACTGATACTAAACTGAATGATTGTATGTTTTGAAGCAGAAACAGAAAATACAAATTATAGTTCAAATCAAAGGCCTACTTTTCCATAATATTGAACGTTTTTAAGCACAATTGCTTGTTGTGAAGCTGCTGACCCGATTAATCGGAAAATTAATAAAAAGCGTTTATTTTCTCTCAATAAGCGATTCAACTTGTTTAAAAATTAATGGATTTTTTCCAAAAATGAATCGATTACTTGCACAATAATCATAAAAGATCAACAACAGTTAATTACAATTTCACAACTGACTTTTTCAAAAGCAATAAAAACCCAATCAAACCTGTGCCCACTTCCAAAGCCGATAAAAAGCACTCGGAAACGGAATTCCGAATTTCGATAGAAAATTCGCATTAAAAATGTTGGCCTTGAGACAGTTGAATGAAAAGTTTTCGAACTTATCTTTAACAAGAAAGAAATGTTATCTTCGGCGTGCCGTACATATATACCCTTGTAGAAAAGATTTGCATAAGAAAACTTGTTTTTCAACTGATTGTTCCTATGGCAGCTATAAGTTTTAGTGATCCGATTTTGATAAAATTTGGTCAACATGTGTAGAACGTGCTTTAATTTAAATAACATGAGTTTGGTCGAGATATTTTGAAAAACTATAAGTACTACCTGCAGAAAGAAGAAGCATTTGTGCCAAGTTTCATCATAAACAGACAGACAGACGGACATGACGGACATGACTCGGCTGTTGATGCTGATCACGAATATACAAATTTTTTTCAGAGACGTCTCAAGACAAAATTCTAATATCAATTTCAAGTTAAAAATGCCGTTTAATCGATTAATTATCTACAATTAATTGCTTGTTTCCATTAATCAAATAAACGTTTAATATTTTGTTGTCATCTTTAAGCTGTGTGGCAGAAGGTGCAACAACGTTGCCTGCCGACAACTTTTGGCTGGCAGTGTACAAAAGTAGCAGCAACACACCAAACCTGTGTCTGCATATCTCTCCCTCCCTCTCTCTCTCTCTCTCTCTCTCTATCTTTCTGTCTCTCTCAGATGTTAGGCTCCCTCTCTTTCTTTGGACGCTGTAAGATGATCGCCTGGCCAAGCTGCTTTTTTGCAGCCTTCGCCCGCCACCTTCTTCTGCCATGCCCTACCCCTGCATGCATTGCGACCACGACAAAACTTAATGGGTTAATGTACAGCATCAAGGTCGCGTGGCCAGACGCATACAAGCACATATACACGCACACATGTACACACACACACACACACACACACACACAACGTGCATAAGTGAGCTGGAGCGAGGGCAAAAGTAAAGTGGCAATGTTTGTTGGAGCAGTGTTCAAGTCGTCAAATTTTTATTAAAATCAATTTAACGCAGAAACAGCGCGAAATAGTGGAAAGAGCAAAGAGGAAGCACAAACATAACAAGTACTGCACACACACACACACACACATTAACACACACACACACACACATACATTCAATTCTAATGCCAATTAAAGCATGCTAGAAAAACTTGAGCAACAAAAGTAAGCTTAACTTTGGCATACCCTACACTTATGCTTAATAAACAAGCTAAGCTTTTAAAAGCGTTTTTAAAACTTTTTTCTTTAAATATATTTATTGATAAATACATTGTCATTGTCTCCTGTTTTGGCTCTAAACATTTACGTTGATACGTTTTAAAACGATTTTTTTGACTCGAAATCGAACCCGAGGTTTTGTGTGTCAGAGCAGAATGCCTTCCCACTAGACTACAGTCGTCCAAAGCTTTCACATCCATTTTGAAATATTTTATACAGGTTGTTTCATCTACAATGTATCTCTGGATGTATCTGTATCTGAATATAACTGTATCTCTGAAAGTATCTGTTAGTTATTACGCTTAACTTATGTAAATTGGCAGGAGACACAGGGACTACCATATCGCTGATTTAAGAACACATGATTCAAATCATTTGTGTTTAAGAAAAGATTTTTATGTCAAATTGTATAAATCAAATTTTAAAATAAAGATTTAAATCAAGATTCAACAAAACACATTTTTAAAGAATCGATTCTAGTGACAAATTTGATAAGACTTTCAGACTTGAAACAAGTTTCAAAGACTCACATTTATTCAAATGCATTGAAATCAACGTACAATTTTTTATTTTTTTCATGAAATGATTTAAATAAAATTTTTAAGATATCAATGGCAGATTGAATCATTTACAGCTCTGTATAAAATGTAATACAATTTTATTAGGTTTCACAAAATTACATTTTTAATATGTTCTAAACACTTAAAATATATATAAAATTATGATCTATTTTTCACTGTTTTCAAATTTGAAAACTGAAATTTACATGTTTTAAACTTTTAAATTGCAATTAACTTATATTTCTCTATTAAAATGCTTGAAATAGCACAATTTTTTGGATTTTTCGGTTAGCAGAACACCAATCAATTACACTTTGAAGCGAAATTGAGAAAATGTAACTCAAAAAACTCAGAGTATGTCAAGAAAATTCAGCTCATTTTCATGCACATAAGCATTCCCCATTGTGTTATCGTTACAGAGTATACACAAAAGCACACACAACAACACACGCACACACACACACACACACACACACACACACACACGCACACACACGTATTGTAAACAATTTGTCGGTGCGAAAAGAGCAACGGCAGCTGGGCAACAATGCAAAAGCGATTTTTAAGTGGTTTTCTTCGACCAGTCGCAATCACATTTAATTTGCACATTTTCATGTTTCTTGAAAATTTCACAGCGAAACACAAAAAATAAATGAAATATAATTTGAAATTGAAAATAAAAATGTTTTTGTTTGTTTGTATATTAACCAGCGAGCAAAAGACAGAAAACAGTTGCAAGCGAACGAGTGCCGAAGGAGGAGGAGGCGAAGGAGCACACCGAAAAGTTAAAGTCAATGTGCAAAAATCAACAGACTGCGACTTCGACTTCGACTGCGACAGAGACTGAGACAGCGACTGTGACTGACGGCGACAGCGACTGCACTGCTTTTATGGTTATGGCGACGACCTGTGGAAAGCTGGAAAGACCGAAACACCGAATCAAAGCTGAATGAACTTCCAAAATGGAAGCAATTTGAAGCTGGGCACATTACTTGAACGCATTCCAACGCACGCACGCAGAGCATGAGCAATAGACAGAGAAAGAGAGTGAGCAGCAGAGATGGAGAAAGAGAGAGAGAGTTGGCAACGATGCGAAAGCGAAGCCAGCTGTAAAAGACGTCACAAGCCTGACAGAGCAAAAGTCGCAGTCGCCGTCGCCGCCAACGTCAAAAGTGCGCCAAAGAGAAAATGGAGACGCAAGTGTGCTGTCATTCACAATTGTCGATGTGGGCGCTGCTGGCAGTGGGCAGTGGGTGGGTTTGGGTGGTGTGTGGCAGTTGCTTGCTGTCACAATTAGCAGCAAAACTAAAAACCACAAAGTTCCAAGTGCAAAACTTGACTAAGAAAGGACTTACTTTTTAAGTTGGGATAGATCAGTTAGCCCAAAAGTTAAATAAATAATTTCAAGTTTATGCACAAGCTAAGGACATTTGACAGGCACTGTAAACATTATGTGTGCGTGGGTAATACTTTCATTAAGTAAAAAAAGAACAACAAGAAAGCTTTTTACTCCCTGTTGCCTTTAAAAATGGGAAAAAGGCAGTTATAAAGTACTGCTAATGTACATATGTAACAGGCAGAAGGAGGTATTTCCGACTATATAAACTATATACATACATATATTCTTGATTAGCATCAACAGCCGGGACGAACTAGCCATGTCCGTCTGTCTGTCCGTCTGTCCGTATGAACACACAGATCTCGAAGACTACAAGCGCTAGAGACACCAAACTTGTCATGCAGTTTCCTGTGTACCATACGCAGTTTATTTCAAATTTCGGATGCACCCCCCGCAACCCCCAAAAAAAACTCCCACAGCCACAATTTTAAAGATAAAGCTTTGATTTTTGGTACATATACATGTTTAATCAATATAGATGAGTTGCGTAAGTTTTATAACGATCCGATAAATAACACAAAAGTTATGGAAGAAGCTTATCTCCCCGTCTCATCAGGCAGAAACAACAGTTTGACATGCACTTCGCAAGTTAAGTGCGCTGCTTGCTTGTGTTGACGCTGAACTGCTTGAAATGCAAGTTGGGAGCAGGGAGTTTCGTACTCGGGCACACTCGACTAGAGCATTCTTACTTGTTTTTTCTAAGGTTTTTCTAAGCTTTTGTAAAATACATAATCATTTTAGATCCCAATTAGATTTAGAATCGGTACGGAAGTCACGCGTTTCCCGAAAAAATACATCAGGATCAGTCGATATCGGGCGAACGCAGTATATCTTGATTACCCTGAAAATCCAGCAGATCTCGAAACTTTTCTATTGTTTTTCTAAAGATATACAGAAACCTCTAAACATTACGACTTTTCTTTCCAAATAAATAAATAGTTTTTTTCGTCAGTGTCAAAGTTACATTTAAAATCGGGCGGAATTCAGGACCCGCGATTTCATAATCGGGACGGAATCGAGTTTTCTTTCTCGTTGCCAACTCTTGCCTTAATTAGGCATCGAAATATTGAACTCGTTAACATTATTCAAACAGTTTTGAAATGATTTTATTCCAAATCAACAACACAGAATTGAACAAATTGTTTAAACTGAATTGTTATCGATTCAAAGGGTGTATGTAAACTTCTATAGCTCACTATTTGCCATATCTGTTGGTTTCGGCTGATAACTAAAGGCACCGCAATAGTTGTTGGGATTGTTGTGCTCTCGCACTCGCACTCGCACGCGTGCCCTCTGTCGTACTCGTACTCATAGTTATTGTTATTGTTGTTGTTGTTTGCTGGTTCTTGAAGCAACAACAAAAACAATAACGACAGCAAATCAGAGAAGGCAAAAAGCGATGATTTAAAAGAAACAACAAAAATAACAAAAGAAAACCAAAAAAAAAAAAACAACAAAAGTCGCGCGCACACGAAAAATAAATAATACAAAAAAAAAAGTCAAAAAGAAAAAAATTAAAAAAAAAAACAAGTAAAATAAATGAGCCAACAAATAAAAGAGCAGAAAAACAAAAGCTAGAGAACGCGACTTCGACTTACACAGCAGCCAGACAGCAGAGACAACAACAACAACTATAACAACAACAACGGCAGCAACAAAGTCATTTGTGGGCCCAGAAGCGCCAAGCGCCAACGCCAGCGCTTCGAGCAGAAGGCAAACAAAGCGAGCGGGCAGAGCGGGGGCAGCAGAGCGCGCGACGTTGGCCTCTCTTGCACGTATATGTATATATATATATGTATGTGTGTGTGTGTGTGTAGTCGGCGGGGGCGCAGCAACAGTTACGGGGCAGACAGGTTGCTGTGTGCGTGTGTGAGTGTGTTGCTTTGCACATGTGTGTGTTTGTGTGTTAGTGTAATTTGTGTGCATAGGCAGGTTCAAGGAGTCAAGGAAATTCGCAAAACAACAACAAAAATTACAATATGAAGCAGCATGATGACAATTACACACACACACAAGACTAAACATGTGTGTGTGTGTGTGCTTGCAAAGGGGCGAAAACGAAAACTTGTCGAGGTCGAGCAGACACACACACACACACACACGCATACAAAAAACAACAAAAAAAGCACTCGAATAAATGTGCATATGTATGCTCACACACACATAAGAGAGACAGAGAGTGAGAGAAAGCAGCTACAAATTGATAACAGGGCGAATAAAAAAGTCAAACGCAAGGTGTCCAATTAGACCACTCAACGGCAATTAGCTTTTTTTTTCTTCGTATTTTACTTCTTTGCCTTATTTGCGTATTACTGGAGTTGCTATGACGTTCGCAGTCAAACAAACACACACGCACACAGAGCAGCGCGCACACTCATACCTGCACAAGCACACATGAATATATATATATATGTATATATATATATATATACAAGCGCATTTCATATGTAGCCTATGCAATCGAAAAACGTCACGACTTCCAATTGGAAAAGCGTACGTACTTTTTGCCGTCATTTTGGCTGCTGGCTGGACAAATAAAAAAAAAGCAGCAGCATAATTGCCATTCATGAATGTTTTTTGCTTCCGCATGTCGCCAGACAAACACACTCACACACACACACACGCACACACGTTGTTAATAAAATCATGTGAGAAATTACAATAAACATACACACACACACACTGAACTAAGCTACATATGCATGTGTATGTAATTCGCCGCTGTCATTGCAGCTCCTGCTCTTGCTCATTGTCTTGTTGTTGTTGTTGACTCCAGCAGCAGCAGCAGCAGCAACAACAATAACAAACGTTGTTCAAATACGAAACACACTTTATTTAATCTTCTTCGTCTCGTTTCATTTGCTTTGCTTACACATTACGATTGCTTTCTATCTTTTATATGTATATTATTTTTTTATAATTTTTTTTTTTTTTTCATTTGTCGCCGCCCGCTTCGGGCATGTCGACAGATTTCTTTTCACGTTGGAATTTTTGTATTACATATATTAATTCTCTCTCTTATCAATTATGTTGTTATTGTTGCCTTTTGGCTCTTGTTTGCTTGTTTTCGCATGCACTGAACTTGAACGCGTGGGCGTAGCATGCGCCGCGATTTATATTATCAAGTGGCCTGTGCTTTCGGGCTATTGGAATTTATTTTTTTTTTTTGCTATTGTTTAAGAGGCGATTCTTATACGATTATTAGCGCGATGCGCGGCCCACCTGCTCACGAAGCAAAAACTCGGCACCAACTGATTGGGATATCGCTCTCTTTACACACACACTAGCGTCGTTTTTCTCTCGCTCAGCACACAAAATGCAGTGTTGATTCGGCATCGATGTATTCTGTTAGGCAGTGGAGTTTTCTGTTAAGTGGAGCAATTTCTGTTAAATATGTTTGCATCAAGTTGGCAGGCTTACGTTTACGTACACAGTTCACAGTTTTGACAATTTCGCAAAAAATGTTGTGGATTTTTCTGAATTTCTAAGGTTGTGGAATGGTATGGGAAATAAAAATTATGAAATAGAATTTCATGGGCTAATTTTGATTTCTGCCAAAAATGCAAATTCTGCCATTTTTTCACTTTAATGGAGCGGCTTGTGGACGCATGTCTTACGTAGTTTAGGTTTTTTGGCATTTTAAAACTAAACTTATAGCACTAGTTTTTTCACATACATATTAATTTACGTTAGCACGCATCAAAAAAGCGTCAAAAATATCCATTTTCTGAAAATAATGTCACTTAAGAAAATGAGCGGCATGTTTTTCTGACGGTAACATATTTTAACAGAGGCTTAACATTTCTCTGTTAAAAGCCCGCAATTTTTTGAAAAATAATAAAATTACTGTTAAATAGCCAAAATACATACAGCTTTTTCTTGGCGGCGGATTACGGACAATGACGATGGCATTTTGCAAATCCTGGGCAACATACGAATCGATCGAAATAAATAAATACAACATCTCGACCACACATTTTTAGTTTATTTACATTTGAATGATTCTGCCACATACAATTTGTTTATATTAATAAATTGTCCGAGACACATTGATTCATTTAATTTATTAATATTAAAGATCACTTTATTATTTTGAGACTTTGCCCAACGGGGCCACACACAAATATTTATTGCAGAATCACCTATAAAATAATAACATGAATAAAATTACTTTAAAAAAAGCCTTAAAATAGCTTACATGGAGGAACGTCTTATCAAAAATGATGCACATTATCCACGGACACACATTCTACAGCTGGGCCAACTTGTTTGATATTGGCGACATGCACTGTTTTGTATAATTATGTCCATTGGTTCTCCTTCTGGGCCTGACAGTCGCCTTCTTGGGTATCTCAGCTATCTTGTCGCTCAGCAAGGTCTTTGGCACCTGACGAGCCTCATACCAGTTGGGATTAACTCTTTTCACCCAATAGCCGTTGCCCATCTTGAGGTTGCTGAGCAACTTGGCAACACAACCGATATTCACCATATTTATGTATATATTTTGAATCAGCTGTAAGCGCTTAAGTGAATAAACAATTTAATAATTAGAACACAAAATTTTATTCCGACTTGAGTCTGTTGCCAATAGATTTTATATAAATCAAAACTTTTTTTTATTAAAAATACAAAATTTGTTGTTCGTTAACGTTCTGTGTACTATACTGAAATGAATTGAATATTTTTGAGACACGTTAGAACTAAGCTCAACTTTTGAGGTTATGTTGCATGGCCTACTCAATTCAAAAATTTTAAATAACATTTTCGTGTACACCTTGACAGCTGTTGCTGTATAGCAGAGAGAGAGAGAGAGAGAGAGTGAGTGGGAGAGCGATGCGCACACTTCCAATGGGAGTTGAGTGTTGTTGAATGCCTCAATGAATGAAACTTCCAATGAGCCATTGAACAAACGAAAGCAAAAAAAAAAGACATGTTGCGTGACGTCAGCTGTGAAAGTTGCGCAGGAGCAGGGGTCAACACGTGGGCGCCGCACAAAACTACGCACACGCCAAGGGGTGGGCAGGGGGTGCTGGATGCTGTGACCTTTGCCATACGCCTTTGCTATGCGCGTCAACTTGTGGGGTGATAGAAAATGCTGCCAACATAATAAATGTAATTATGGCAGCAAGCGTGCTTTCAAAATTTTTAATGTATACGAATTTCAGAGCAAAAAGAAAAAAAAACGAACAAATTTTAAGTAAAGTTGCGAAACGCAGCAAAAGTTTGCATCCTCTCTGTCGCTATCTCTATCTAACACTGCCCACTCTAACCGCAGAACATGGTGCGGCGCAAGAGCATGGTGGGTTGTGGCCTGGCCAAGCATCTAACGCTGGCCGCCAGTCATCATTTAATGTCATCAGCTGGCCAGCAGTTGGGCGCTTGGCCGGGCTCCACTGCCAGCTATGCAAGCTCCACTCCAAACTATGCCAACAATCAACAGTTGCTGCAGTGGCAACAACAGCAACAACGACTAGTGCAACAACGATCGCAGCCGCAGTTACCACAACAATCACTTTGCTCCATGTGCAACACAATGGGTGGCTGCTTGCCACGCCCGTCGCCGCCCATACCGCCGGAGCCAAGCAGTCGGGAGCTAAGTCGCTTGCGACGCAATCTGATGCGTTGGCCAAAATCGTCATGCACCAACATGCCAAATCCTGCGATGATGACACCCGTCTATCCAGTTGCAACTCAGCTGCGTCCAACCGTCTATCCAGCTGCAACTCAGCTGCGTCCAACCGTCTATTCAGCTGCAACTCAGCTGCGTCCATCCGTCCAACCCGCTGTAGCTGAGCTGCGTCCAGGTTTGCTGCCCACGTGGTGTCGTTCCAGTGAACAGCTGCAGAATGGTTATGGCCAAAGCTTTGAGCAACCACGTCACACACAACAGCTGAGCGATATTTCGATAGACTTAAAACAGCAGCTACAGCAGCTGAAGCGAGAACAGCAACTGTTGCAGCTGCAACGGCAGCAGCGGCAGCAACAGCAACAACAGCAGCAGCAGCAACAGCAGCGACAGCAGCAGCGGCAACAGCTAGAGCAGCAGCATTACAAACAGCAGCAGCAATATCAGCAGCTGCTATATCAGCAGCAACATCAGCAGCAACAACAGCAGCAACAGCGGCAACAGCAACAACAGCAGCAACTACAACAAGATCAACAACAAGAAGAAACAAACCCTTTTGAACCCTTCAACTTTGGCAAATGCGCAAGCAGCGTGATTGATTTTTATGACAAAAGAGGCTGCCACAGCGAATCCGCTTTATATTCGGCAACACATCCCAATAGATGGCAAGCGCCCAAGCAAGCAACAACGGGTATACTGAAAAAGAGCACAGAACAGGAGCAGCATTTCAAGGACTTCAAATATGTGCAGTTGGCCAAGCAAATGGTAAATCCAAACCAAAGACGAGTCATAGATCACAGCCAGAACATGCCCACACAGCTTGAGCCAAAAGTTAAGCAGTCATCGTCTAGATTCTTACACAGAAAGCGAAATAAGTCTAGCAACGATAGCAGCACCACAACGCTAACACAGGATCACCAAGGATACAAGGTCATGTGCAAGACACCCACATGCAGTTTGACTACATTACGTTCCACGGAGGAGGAGCTAAGTTATCTGGCCACAGATATTGATCAAAATTTGAGTAAGATACGGTTGTTGCTATCAGCACAGTTGCCAGCACAGCAAGTGCAGAGGAGCAGCTCCACAAATGTCGATAGTCTGACATCGTTCGAGCAGCCGGTGGATACGAATATCAGATTAAAGGTTGAGGAGAATGGGCAGAGAGCGCCGCAAGAGATTGTTCTAAGTGCTGCAGAGTTGGAGCTGCTGGAGAAACTGTTGCAGGACGAAGGGCAAGAAGAGTCGTCGGAGGCGAAAACGGAACCGGAACCCGAGTCCGAACCAATTGAAACTGTCGCCAACAACAGCGGCAATTCCAAGTGTGGTAACCATAAACGTCAACTGAATTTGACCAAAATGTTTCAGGATAACAAGCTGCAGGACGGCGAGACGAATCCTTTATGGAACTCGCTAATGCAGCTGGTGGCGCACATGTGTGATGATTCGGATGTGAGCAAAGAAACTACAGCTGAGCAACGCATACGTGCGGGCAGCGGTGCGGAGCGACCTCAGAAGCAGTACTCCATCTATCTGATGGTTTCCTCCGACGACGAAGATGAAGATAAGCCAGCAGAGAGACAGCAGCAATGCGGCTATCAAAATCAAATCAGTTCTAAAATAAATTCTTGTAATGTGTCGCAGGACCTTATTAAATATCAACAGCAGCAGCAGCAACTACAGCAACAACAGCAGCAGCAACAGTTGCAGCGGCAACAGCTGCAGCAGCAACAACAGCAGCAACAGCAACAGCAGCAAAAGTTTCAGCAGCAACAAAAGTTGCAGCAACAACAACAGCAACAACAGTTGCAGCTGCAGCAAAAACAATTGCAGCGACAGCAGCAGTACTGGCAACCAGCCAGAAAAAAGAAACGAATCTCTTTTAAACATTGCAGTGATGAGATTCCTGTAAGTCCACGTCGACGACCTCTTCACTGGCCCAAGCTGGATCTGTCCCAGGTTCAACATAAAACTAAAAAACAATATCGCCGATCCCCAAGCGTTACCACGGGCCGATTACGTGGCAGACGCTCGGCTAGTACCGCCTTGGAACGCAGCTGGTGGCAAGCACAAAGCACACATAACCTCAATAAAAGTACATCCCGACTGCAGCGTCAGTATCCGGTCAAGTCTCGGCCTAAAATACCTTTGCAGCGAACCTACTCAGAGTTTTGGAGCCTCTAGAAACATATTTTTCCTTATCTGAGTGCATCGTAAATCAAAAACAGAACTTAGTTAATGCATCTTCTGTTCTTTTTTGCGATCCATGACTAATTCAAATTGTATAAACTGTCCAAATAAAGCTGGAATTGCGCTAAGCAATCCATAAGTTATTTTTCTGGAATACCGATATTTAAGAATTTCAAATTGCTGAAACTAGAATGAAGAAATTGCTTTGATATTTCATAGACTTTTTCCTGAATTCTCAAATTTAGTTACAATTTAAAAAGGTATTAAAAAATATTACTTTCGTTATTTCAAATTCAATATATATTGGATTTATTTCTGTGTATCTATATTAAATTTAATTTACGTTCAAATTTATAAGCTCAAACCAATACGAAAAATAAAAAAAAATTTTGAAAATTATAAAAAAAAGATTTTACCATAGAAAAAGTAGCTATTTTTGCGGCGTCGAAAAAGTTTGGTTTTGGGACGAGCCCAGAGATATGTAAAAACAAGAATTATAAAAATTATAGGGTTCGTTAAAAGAAAAATATTATATTTAAGCTAGTATCATTTGCTTTAAAGTTTATTTATTATTATATATAATATTTACATTCCGAAATCATGCAAAGTCAGGAACGGGCTCCTCCAGCAACCAGTGAACGGAGACGAGGCGATAGACCTCGAAATAACGATGATATCGATGTTGAAAGGGAGGATGCCGAGTATTCTCGATCAGTTAATAAAACCGCCCTCATAACTATTTGCGCTTGTGTACTTTTTATTATCGTAATTAGCTTTACTACTTTTGCTTTTGGTATAAAGCCAAAAAATAGAGAAAAAGAATAAATATTTCTTAGAATCGATTATATTTGGCATTATTTATTATAAGACCGTTGGTCCCGGCTGCGATATACTTTTATTTGTCTTCTTTGCGAAATCGAGAGTAGAACTTAACACTTTGCCTTTGGTGTGTACCAACATCTATGCTCTACTTGGAAAAGTGTGGATAAAAATTGCGGAAAGACAATGATTTTTTTCAATTTCTGTAAAAAAAAGAGTATTAAAAGTAATATGAGCTAAAAATTAGATCAAGAATATTCGATAAAAATCTAGTTTCATTTGTTTTAAAATTCAGTAAATTAAACGTTATCTGAATTAAAAGAATTTTCATGATTTCCAGTCCAAAATTAGCAATTTCTGTAAAAAAAAATGCGGTCTCAAGATCGGCTTCCACCAGGATATTCCCATACCAATTACTTTCGAAGTCAGGAAACGAATCCTCCAGGACATGGAAATAACGACGGTCAAATAAGTCAGGAACGGAATCCTCCACGACGTGGAAATAACGACGGTCAAATCGATGTTGAAAGGGAGAATGCCAGTTATTCCAATAGAAGACGATCCCTCGTGTCTATTTGCTGTTGTGCAATAGTAGGTTTTATTGTATACATTACATATAGCTATTGGACTTACTCTCAAAAGAATAAATAATTTTTAAAATTGTTGATATGTACAATTTTAGTATATTTGAATTTTAAACATAACCCTGAAAATAATGGTATTACAACTTAGCAATATTGACGAAAGTGAGGATTGTATTTGATATTATTTAAGTAATAGCTAGATACAAAACTGTGCTAACTGAATTTTCCAAGACGCCAAGACACCTACGACATTTTCTAAAAAGTACAGCTTTCTTTTATGCAACATGAATTGTATTACCAAATATGTTAGGGAAAACATACTGTATTTTTTTTTATAAGCGTCTTGAACTGCTCAACGTGTACTTGAGGGATAATTCACGAAATCAGATATTTCATGTGTTTGTGTCATGAATTAAGACACTAAACACGTCCAACTGTTATATGGATATACCTGTCAATTTTATAATTTAAATGTACAAACTTTACTGTGTCTACACTAAGCATACACCAGATAATGTAAACAAGCTGCTCGAATGGCCAACACAGGTAGGACACGACATAACCAACTAGATTTCGACGGTGTTTCTTCGAGGACTCAACATGCGTCCCGAAATGAAGGTCACATTGAACATCAGGAGCAGTTTACCACCAATTGCGAATACGAGGTCATCAGCATCGAGTTCTGCTCGAATACAAGCGACTGGAGATGTAGTTCACCACGATTCCATAATGACCAGATGAGGCTGGCAACGGCATCATATCGAAAGGAAGGTGGCGGTCTCAACTATATGAAGAAAAGACTTCGTCAAATTAATGAGATGTTTAGTCGAAGCTACGCAAATCAATTGTGTCCTAAACCTCAACGTGAACGATTTGCCAGTGCTTATCAACAGCATCAACAGCGTGCCAAAAGTCGCGTTGAACCTAGTGCTCCTAGCGCCAAGTCTCATCCTGAACCTCATCGTGAAGATCATCCACAACCATCTTTTAAGCTTTGTGAACCTTGCGTTTTTGAACCGCCACGTGCTCGTCGCACTGAGCGTGGGGGTTTTAGTGAACCTCGTCCTGAGGCTTGTTATGAACGTCAACCTCAAACATATTCAAAACCTTGTGAACCTGGTCTTGCACAAATGGATCGTTGCTCCGAGCTTGGGAGCTTTACGAATCCTCGCCCTGATCCTCGTCAGGAATATCAAGCTCAAACATCTTTAAGACCTTGTGAGCCTTGTCGCACAGAGCGTGTCGGTTTTAGTGAACCTCGTCAGGAGTATCAACTGCAAGGATCTTTTCAATCTTGTGATCCTAGCTTTGCCCATTGTGAACGTCGTTTTATTAAACCTCGCCCTGAACCTCGTGAGGAATATCAATCGCAAATATTTTCAGAACCTTGTGAGCCTTTTCTTGAACAAAGCGAACATCGCACTGAGCGTGGTGGTTTTAGTGGACGTGAATCTGAACCTGAGCCGGGATCTGAGCCCCGACGCACGTATCCTCAACCTTGTGAACCTTGTGTTTGTGGACCTCGCGCTGGAAAACCGGAGCCTAGTCCAACATATAGTCCCAAAAATCTAAGTGGACCTATTCCATATCCCGATCCTGGTTATGAATCTCGCCTTGAACCGCGCGCTGGACAACCGGAGCCTAGTCCAACATACAGTCCTAAAAATCAAAGTGGACCTATTCCATATCCCGATCCTGGTTATGAATTTCGCCCTGCACCTCGCGCTGAACAACCGGAGCCTAGTCCAACATATAGTCCCAAAAATCAAAGTGGACCTATTCCATATCCCGATCCTGGTTATGAATCTCGCCCTGCACCTCGCGCTGGACAACCGGAGCCTAGTCCAACATATAGTCCCAAAAATCAAAGTGGACCTATTCCATATCCCGATCCTGGTTATGAATCTCGCCCTGCACCTCATTACAGTGGTAGCCCCGAGCGTCGCGAATATTATTCCCAACCCTCGAGCGAACAAGTTTACGAGCCACAACCCAATGCTCGGCGCGATGTACGTCAGTGCAAGCCAGTTTGTGATTGTTGGGCTGGACCACCATCCAAACCTCGCAACGGTGCTAGATGCGAACCTTGCAGCAAATCTTACTCCCAGTGTCGTTACGAAGCTGCCCCAACACCTCGAAGAGAATCTGCCTCACCTCGTTACGAAGCAGCGCCAATACCTGTTAATTATCTGTCCAAACCAGTTTGTGAAGCTTGTCCACAGCCCTACGATACCTATTGCGCCAGACCTTGCGCACCTTGTTTCGAGCAACGTTCAAATGCTATTGGCAAATCGAAACAAGAATCACGACCAGAATCACGACCAGAATCACGACCAGAATCACGACCAGAATCACGACCAGAATCACGACCAGAATCACGACCAGAACCACGACCAGAATCACGACCAGAATCAAGACCAGAATCAGAACCCCAGCCACGCTCCAATCTTCAAGTGGCTCAACCGCAATGCAAATGTTATCCACCTCCGAAACAAATCAAACCTGACAAAAAAATGAGACAGCAACAAAAAGCTGAAAAAGCTGCACTACAATCTAGAACCAGCTGTCCACCATGTGGTCCATCAGATTACACAGAGTATAAGGACTTTAAGAATCTGTCCCTTCGAAATCCACTGGTGATTAAATCTACCGCATGCTTATGCCAAACAGTTTCCCAAGCAGCTAAGAAAAAGGAAAAAAAGGAAAAAAAAGCAAAGCCAAAGCCCAAAGAAAAAACATTACCAGATACGGTGTGTCGCTGCAATTGTCCTGCGACAATGCAACAGTTGGGACAACCTCCACCAAGAAATTCACAGCAGTACAATGAAGAGCCTAACACATTTTTTAATAATTCTACAACAGTTCCGAACTGCGATTGTTATTTGCAGCCGAGAGGCACGCCACAAGCGCCACAAAGGCAAAATGATTACAATATTCAATATACTCAGGATTGTCCCAATAGACGCACATCTGGGCAAAAGGGGCCAACCAATAATAAAAACTATTCAACTTCTGAACACGTCTTGCCCCAATTGATAAACAATAAGTATAAGCCCGAGCGCACATGTTTTGTGCCCCAAGCTTGCTTCAATGCATATGCTGCAAAGCTACAAACTTCATTAGCCAAGAGAGGCTGTTCCAGATCTGGCGTAAGTCTTGGTTACTTTTTTCTAAACTAAATACTATTCAAAATCTTTCATAGTTAACAGCCAAATCGACTGCAGTATTGTATAAAAACAAAAAACCCAAGACTTTTCCAAGCAAGTTTCATATGAAGCCCAATCCTAATGTAAGCAGCTGCTAGCTTTTTGCTCAGCTATCCTAACAGATATTTAAATCTATCCTTCTTTCCTTCAGCGGGGTTATAGTTACAGCCGAACGGCAAAGCGACCTAGTTCATTGACCCAGAGACGACTATCTGGCTGTGGTGTAAGTGAAACAATTAAAAGACATATTTCATTGATATAAACTTTAAATTATTTCTAGATTGAATGCGGTTCTGAAACGGAGTCAGAATCAGTCCTCTCGGACGCTAGCTCTCTTGTAAGCAACTAGACACTTATTATTATTGTGCTAATCATTATATGTATCTTTACTCAGATGAGGCATAGCGAAGTTGCTGTCCAGCTTGGAAATTGTAATCTCAAACAGCCTTCACATCGCTGTCGTGGTGGCAAGCTATCAACCTCGGCTAAACAATCGCAAGCGAGAAGCATAAGGGCCAAGATACGAGAGCATCAGCCCCATGCTAGTAGATCAATTGGGGCAACAAGTCAAACAGTTAGACGGGATAGATCTCAAACAAGTTCTAGAAATGTTTCCCAATCGTCAAAAAGGATAACCTCCACAGCACCAACACGACGCGAGCAACCACAAAGATCTCAATCTCAATCTCAAGCTCCAACCCAAAAACCTCATCGTTCAGTACAAGTTGCAGAAAACGTTAATCATGATCAAACATCACAAATTGATAGAGAAACGATGGCGAGAATTGGCTCAAGTCGTATCCAAGGATTCCAGAAAAGGCACGAAAGAGTTCATCGCCTTTCGCAATCGCGACCACAGATAAGGTCTGAAATTGCAATGCCCATGCCAGGATGTTCAAGACAAACAGAGCCTGTAGCAGGCTACAATACGGTGCCGTATCTCAACACAAATATTCAACAGTTTTATCGAGGCAGTTTTCTGACCGTGCGCACAGCCAATACATCGGACCCAGACTCAACTCAAAGAAATCAGACGCCATATAATGAATTTAATAGATGTGGATCGATAACACGCATAGCTCCAAGCCCTTTAAATCCCAAATTATTCAAGAAAACCTTTAGCAAGGGCTCAAGTTTTGTAGTGCCTAACAAATGGCAGGTGGTTAGCAAAACAAGTGGCTTTATGGGTGCATATCCCATTATGGATTTGCAACATGCCACAGAATCTAAACGGAATATGAACGGCAAAAGTGGTTGGAACTGGCGCAAGCTGTGTCCTAGTTGGTTGCTCAATGCCAAGTCGAGGGCAACTAGTGCATAGCCTGCGCTGTCAAACATTTTTTTTTAGGAAAACAAAACATGACACGTTTCGGAATCAAAAAACTTGTAAGCCACTACATGAACTCAAATGACTGCAACACAAACAACAATGTTAACAGTGCCTCAAGTATCAGGGATTATGAGTGCATTTCAGACGAGCCAACAGCCGATCCGCCCATCGAAAAAGCCAGCTCCGAAGCTCTAGAACTACAGCCTCAAGTTCAAAGCCAATTTGTGCTGGGAAAGTGGCAAAAAGGCAACAATTGCCGGCTCCACTATCATCGAAGGGAGCAGGCAAGGATGCGTTTGCCGCTACTCCATCCAAAACAATCAAAATTCATGCGAAACCTGGGCGGCAATTGTGCACATTGTCCGGTGTGTGGAGAGGAAAAAGCTAATGCTGTCAAAGATCAGAGCTGCATTTGTCAGGCATGTAACGATAGAATCCAGGGCGCATTGGATAACTTTAGAGGGCAACAAGAACTGACCAAGGATCAGCAGCAAACGCAAACGACGCAGCCGCAGATGCAGGGTCAGGATCAATGCAAATGTGGACCACCTCCCTTTAGCATTATTGTGCTGCAGGACTGTGAAAACAATGCATTGATAGATCAGCTGACGACCGCCCTAAATCGTAACTGTGGCCAAAATCAGACAAATATGCCACAGACGCCTGTGGCATACAACCAGACACCTGCGGCATACGCTCCAAGCAACAATCCTGGCTATTCCAAAGGTTACAACAGCAACTACAACTACGAATTCCAAAATAGTAACATGAACTATCCGCGTGCACAGTATAATGATGAGCTAGCTTATGATGTGTATCCACCACCAGGCAGGTCAGGCTATGGTGGACAACCCTATGATCGTAGTCCACCAGGACAACCATATTATAACGAACTTCAGTCCAGGGGTTACAACAATGACTATCCAATGCAACAGAATAATCGTACGTATTATGGTTAATTCTTTACTTGAGGTTTTCCAAGATAATAACGATCTCAAAGACTTCAAAAAAAAAAAAACAAGTTAAAAAGGTCCTTAACAGTGTTGTTAACGTTAACGGAGTAGCAAAATTGCTGCGCCTAAACTCAACAGCCCTACTACTCTGTTAAAGTATACAGCACTGTTCAAGTTAACAGGAGTCGGTTTGTATGCGACTTGGACAACTTTAAACGAAGTTTTCTTAATTAATATGTAAAAAAGGTCGAATTTTTTGAGATCAACACCAAATTTATTGGTTCAATATTCGGAAAAGTAGCTAAAGTAAACTTTCACCTTGTAAGACTTATGTATTATACATAAGATCGGGAAAAAAACTCTTTCATCCTTGTTTATGTATTCATTACTTTAGTTTCTTAGCTCAAACTGAAATAACTTAACATACCAAATATTTGGGCTCATTGCAGGTTTTGCTTCCAGTTCCGGTCCAGGTCGCGGTCAAGGTCGAGGTATCAGTCCAGGTTCAAGTTACGGTCCAAGTACCTTTCCAAGTCCCGGTCCAGGTTCAGGTTACAGTTCAGGTCCAGGTCCAGGACGCAGCGATTTTAGTTCTAGATCTGAAGCACAACTCAACTGTAGCTGCAAGTGTTGCGACTCAAATGAACATCTAGCCAATCTCATTGCCCAGACCCTAGAGATCTTTTTAAAAAAGAATCAAGTTAGCCCAACTAGCAAGAAGAAACCGAAGAAGGCAGGAGAGAAAAAGTTGACACAAAAGCCAAGCGCCACCCTGACAAACAAATCATCTGTTTCCCAAGGTTCAAAATCCAACGCAACTTCAACGAAGCAATCGAAGGAAGCGAAGCAATCGAAGGAAACGAAGCAATCAAAGGAAACGAAGCAATCGAAGGAAGCGAAGCAATCGAACGAAGCAAAGCATTCGAAGGATGCGAAACATTCGAAGGATGTGAAGCATTCGAAAGATCCGAAACATTCGAAGGATGCGAAGGAAAAGGTTCCAGCAAACCATAAAACAAAACCGAAGCGTGGCCCACGTCAGGAGAAGCAGAACCAATTCTTTTTGCCGGATTCTGTAAGTCAACAATGCACATATCGCTCAGATCCTTGTGTGCCAATCTGTCGTGGGCCCTGCATAACAGGAGCCAGCAATAGTCAGGGTGGTGGTCCTGGTCGCAATAGTCCGGGTCGCAGTAGCCCGGGTGGTAGTCCTGGTCGCAGTGCTCAGCGTGGTGGTCCTGGTCGCAGTGGTCAGGGTGGTGGTCCTGCTCGCAGTGGTCAGCGTGGTGGTGATCGCCAGGCCAGCGATTCATATAATCTCTCCACAGATTCGGAAAACAAATGCAACTACCCGCCATGTCCACACTGTAGGCAGTGTGCTGGCTATTGTGGCAATTGGTCATCCAAGCAGCTGGATCGCAATGCTGGCGGCGGCGACCAAGGATACTATGCTGGCTATGTGGGTCGACGCCTGGGCACACAGTCGGCAAAGTTCTCAGACAGCTATATGAAATGTCTCAAGGCCGTTGCTCATTACAAGCACGGCGTGCAGAAGTTCCCGCCCAGCTATATGATCCGTCTCAATGGAAACTGTGTACGCCGTAGCCTGGTGCGCACTGCAGCAGGCGCAACGCTGCATGAGCCGGCACAGAGCAAGGATCATTTAAGTAAAAAGCGAGTGCATCCAACTAAGTTGCAGCAGCCATTCTTTCAACCTGGAAGAAACTTGAAAAGTTGGCATTAAGTGCAGAAATTACGCATTGTATAGATCGTATAAATAGTTTGAAAATGCGATCATATAATGCATAATTTTGTTCAGCCGCGTAGTGGCTTATAAATTTGACAATTAAAATTTCCGTAAATTCCAAAACCAAAACATTATAATAAACCGGTAAAGTGAAGAACATAGCGAAATTTTTTAGATAGTTTTGGGGGCCAAAATAGGATATTCTTTAACCCAAAAACTTCAGTATCTAGAACTATTAAAGGAGTGTATTATAATCATTTTTTTGAGAAATGTCACAAAAACATTGCATATAAACTATATAAACTATTTATATTCTTGATCAGCATCAACAGCCGAGTCGATCAAGCCATGTCCGTCTGTCCGTGTGAACACACAGATCTCGGAGACTAAAAGACCTAGAGACACCAAACTTGGCATTCAGGTTCCTGTGTACCATACGCAGATCAAGTTTATTTCAAATTTCAAAAACCGCAAAAAACTCCCAAACCCACAATTTTAAAGATAAACCTTTGATTTGGTACACATAGTATATGTTGTATCAATGTTGATCAGCTGTGTAAATTTGAACACGATCGGATAAATAGCACCAAAGCTATGGAAGAACTTATTTTCCCTGTCTCAGCAGGCAGAAACAACAGTTTGACATGCACTGTGCAAGTTAAGTGCACTGCTTGCTTGTGTTGCCGCTGAACTGCTTGAAATGCAAGTTGGGAGCAGGGAGTCTCGTAGTCGGGCATACTCGACTGGAGCACTCTTACTTGTTTAAAATAATTTTCCAGAGATATTCGGAATTCAAGGAAAGGGGGAAAGCTCTGATCAGAAGCCTCAAGGCGCTAGGACTTAGAGGCCAATTTCCCTTATTAAAGGCTATAACATAACAGATTGTTTCCACATATGTCAAACCAAAACATAATAACAATCCTGTAAAATGGGTTTAGCCAGCTTTCATTCCCATATTTGGGGAACAATCTTAGGTATTCTTATTATTCAAGCCTCCAAGATCGGAGATCGTTTTAAAAGTTTAACAGTCCAAATGGCCTCTGTAAAAAGCTATATGTTAAAATAACAGAAGCTTTTGAGTATAACAGCTTATGAGCTCTGTTCAAATTGCTATTAACATTTCCTTTAATGTTAACTTACATATGCAATTTGAAAACGATGAATAAGAGCATGCTGTTTGTTTGCTTTCATTTAAATTTATTATTACTTCAAATAGTATCCCCTTTCATTCTCTTACATCTTCAACTTCTTTCTGTCCAAAGAGTACAGCTAAAGGAACTCAACTTCTTTAAGTCGAACAACGACTACAAGCTAAAGGATTTTGCATATGCTGCTTCCGCTTCCGTTTCCGTTTGGTCCAGATTAACTTCTTAGCGGCACAAATCAAATGGAAAAGCAAACAATTAACGCCACAGGCGTTTCCTCATTTCCAACATTTCTGGCCAGGCGCAAAGTCACTAATCACCAACAATGTTTGGTAGTGTCCCTGTGATACCTGTACAGGGTTTATTTTATTTTATACTTATTTTGGGACGTGAGCGCACAATGGGCGCGTCGGCAGCTTCCTGCGCTGCATTTCACACTGAGGACGAGCAACTAATTGCCTACTGGCCACATGTCCTGCTGCGAGGACAGCAACAACAACAACAGACTGCGGACAGCGGAAAATGTTAATTGCAGCCTACAAACGCAGTTTTCCTCAATCGTTGATGCCACTAAAGCGGCAGGCAGGACATCCTTTTCCTTGTTTTTGTTGTTTGCCAACATTTGTTGTTTTTACAATCCCCTCACTCACTCACTCACTCTCTCTCTCTCTCTCTCTCTCTCGCTCTATCTCACACTTGGCTATTCGAATCTCTGTTTGTGTACAAAGTACGCGCCTTCACAGCGTTTCCGCTTATTATTGGTAAATTTCAGTGCCTGTGTTTTTTTTTTGTAGGGACTACGCAGCAACAGATGATATGCCTCCGACCCTGAGTCCTTCTCGTCCTGTTCTGTTATGTTCTGGCTTAAGCCCATGTGCTGTAAGCAATACAGGATGCGTTCGTGCAGGATGTGCAATTGTTCATGTTTTGCTTGAACATAAACAAATATTTGCGAAACATGCAAGAACGTGATTGATAAAAACAGCTCTACGCAAGTTCAAAGTCTAGTGACGAGGCATATTCAAGCCACAAGACTTTCACAGTGATTTATTTTTTGAGCGAGCATCTTAGTTAGGCCTAGGCATAATTTATCTAAAATCTAGCTATACTTAAACTAGCGATCTTTAATCTTATATCTTATATCAAGAAGTAGTTAAATTAATTAAATATTCGTTAAAATGTCTTAAAATATTTCGAATTAAAGTCATTAGTAAACTGAAGTTAGAGCAACAAGAGTCTGCAAATATTGTTTCTATATATATTTATTAAATGTTTCTGGAATGGATGTTTCTCTCCCGCAATTTAAGATCGTACAATTTCAAAACTTAAGAGATTAAAACTGCTCTGTTCTAATTATAGTTAGTTTTGCACATATACATTGCTTAGCTTATAGCTCAAGTTCTTTTCAATGAAGGTAATATAAACAAGGAACTTTGTGATCTTTAATCAACAAATAATATTTAAGGCAAATCAGGCATGTTCGTAATTGAAATTTCCTAAAAGATTCAAATTTTCTTAACTGTTCTGCCTCAAGTGTAACGTGCCATTCAAGCCTTGATCAAATAAAAGTAAGTTCAATCCATAAAATCTGAAAATATGAATATTAAAGTGAAAATCACTTTTACAATATCTTAAGGAATATGGAAACCGGAACAAACTGGCGATATTCAATGTTAAATTAGAAAAATCAAACGGAATCAATTTTATGAATTTCTCCAAAAAAAACACAGCTTTATCTGCCTTAGTTATTTCCATCTACCTTTATTAAGTCGCTCGTAGCTTATCATTTGACAGGTCTTTCCGCAACTTAAGATGGCACACAATTTCGTAACTTTAGCAACTTAGTTGGTTTTATGGTATATGTGTATTTGTCTTTATATAGGGCCTACCTTAAATCACAATAGCTGAACAATGGATCCTCAGTTTGAGTTCGAGTTCTATACAGCAATTTAAGAGCTTTGCTGTTGTTGTAGATTGTGATTGTGATTGTTCTTGGTCATGATGTTGTGGGTTTACTTGGGAAACAAACCATTTACGTGACACATTTTGTGAGACGTTGTCATCTTTAGTGTTGTTGTTGCTGCTGCTGTTGTTGTTGTTGTTGTTGTTGTACTTTGTTGTAGTTTGCTGTTAATCAGATTCACGGTGCATTTGTACACAGCATTCTTTTATTTTATTTATTTTCATTGTTATCATTTGAAAATGCCTTAATCCGAATTTATGAAATGAAAGCGGAAGTCTGTGCGGCTTGTTTCCCATTGTGCGCTGTCTCTCTTTAGTCGCTCTTGCCCTCTCACTCTCTCGCTGTCTCGGGGGTTTCTCCGTTTCTCAGTTTGTGTGGCATCTTCAGAATCTGATCTTTTTTTTGATTTTGGTTTTACGAGCGCGTTTCTCAGCTTTTTTACGGTTACCTCGTTTTGTTGTCGACCGATTGATTTAAACATTTCTTGTTGTAGTTTTTGCTGCTACTGTGACTGACTTTACGGTAGGGTCTTGAGCTGAGGCAGGTCCACAAAAATTGGTGTTAATGACTGTTTTTATGTGGCATCAGTTTATTAGCCAGCTGCCAGCATGAAATGACAGACGTATTTCTGCTAGCAGTTGTATATTTATGAAGAACTAACAAATAACCACAAGTTTTTGTTTTTAACTAGTCTTTCATGCGATAGCAAGTTTTCTCCCCTTGTACAAATTTTTGGAATTTTCAGAAAACGCTGAAAACTTTATGACACATCTGTTTATTGATTTATTGTTCGGGAAAGTGCCAATAAAACGTTACCCACAGCCTGCTGCCTAGGATTAGCTGCACATGGATATTCCCCCTCTAGCCAAAACAGTCGTTCAAACATAAAACTCACTTTTCTGTATATTTTGGTGCATTTTTAATGACTTTGGCTTTTGGGAGGAAGGCTGGCAGTACCCAGACACATATGATATTTTCTAGCTATAAATCGTTTAGTTGAGGGTGGCTGCAGTCTATATAACTATATATAGGTACACATACATATAGATTTGGTACTTATGATAACATTTGATTAGCGTCTGTGTGGGTCTATGGTCTTTCCCTTAAATGTCTCAGATCCGTACTATATTTGGAACTTGATATATTTGCGGCACACGCCCCCTTAATGCGTCCAGCTGCAACAACTCTGAAGTGGAGTGCATTTAGTGATAGAAATTGAATGGTTTTTCATTTTGAATATCGTGTCTAGGCAATACGAAAAATAATTCAATTTCCATCATTCGCTTCGATTGGTTGAAGGATTTTCTTTGTTTTATATACTTTACAGTGGGTATTATAATTTTATGTCAAAATTTGTAGGATATGGAAGGGGCCTTTAAGTTTCTTAAAGTATAGGAAGATATGCTAAATTTGGACAACAAACTGAGTCTATATAAACGTGACTGTTAATCTGTTTATATGAAAACTCATTTTCTAATCGGTCGGATTACATGACTATAATATATAGCTGCCATTAGCCCAAAATTCAATTCAAATAATTATATATTATACTATATTATATTTCTTTATATTTATACATGCATTTTATAGCAGCTGACTTAATTAAATCAACATATATGTATATACAACTACCTGATAAATATATAGTTTGAAAAATGATTTTATTTATATTTTTGCAATTACATGTGTCAGTCCAACTTCTATATCCCATATCCGATCAAAACATTCGGATTCTAAATGAAAAGCTATTCTAAATTTCGAAAATCGATGGACAACGCGGTTTTAAAAATGTTGTTGATGAGATACTGGAATGAAAAGTATTGGAACCTATTTTTAAAATTTTAAAAAGAAAGAAAAATTTTGCAAAATTTATTCGAAAAACGGAACACCAAATCAAAAACGATTTGGAATGAAATGTTATCGGAAATGAGCACAGGCTGAAATTTTGTATTCAACATTGTTTGGTCAAATCTGATCAAATTTGAATAACAATAATGTACAGCTGCTGTAGAAATGATGTTTCGAAAATTGAGTTATTGTCTGAAAAGGTATTTCAGCTGTTCAATTTTTATTAGAATTTCTTTAAGGGTATTTAAACTTCGGCAAGTCGAATATTCATATCATCAAGCGCTAACTTCCTTTGCTTTTTTCTATAATTATGCGTAAACAGAGTTACCTGTGTTTTGTTAAGGCAAGTTCCTGGCACGTTGTAATTGAAAATAAACAGGCTAAGCAAATAGTTAAAAAACGCTGAATATTAACGCACAAAGCATACAAAGTCACGTACCAGGCAGCAATATAAGATATTGTATGTTGTCTGCCAATTGAGGCCTAAGCAAACATCCTTTCTGACCAATCCTCTGGCTGGCTTCCTGTCGATGCTTATCATGTGTGGAATTTACATTTATTGTGCATATAGTCGAGCCAAACAATGGACACGGCAGCAGCTGCGATGTGTGTGTGTGTGTGTGTAAGTGTGTGTGGAACAGAACAGGATGCCAGCTAGGAGGATTAACTGTTACTAGTTGGCAGCAGGATGTGTGTTTGAATGTGTGCAGCTCAAAGCAAAATCGGCTCAGATCAATGTGCAAACAATTGGCCCATGTAAATAGTTAAGTAGTTCGCTAAGGTCCTGCAGATCCTGGTCACGCATCAGCTGTAGTTTCTTGAGGACGACGCTATCAATTAGGCAGCCAATTAAAGCACTTAATTTATTTGGTCTGCGATCGACGTGATCGATAAACAAGCCATTAGAAAGCATGCCTAAAAATCTACAACTCAAATGCTCAGCGAAATGCGAGCAGGCATCAAAGCAGTCAGCGACAGGACGAGGCTCTCGGCAGACAGATACAGATACATATCAGCTACAGATACAGACAAAGGTGCAACCTTAAGTGAAAAGCAGCAATAGCAATAATTGCGTGGTCCTTGCTTAGATCAATTCCAATGAAAATTGTCTGCAGCCGCAGGAAAAGCAGCTGTCGTTGCTGCAATTTGAACTCAAGAAACAGGACGCACGTTCTTCGAGCTGCGTTGTTACATGCGCGTGCCTGCAACGCCGTGTGGCATATATAGAATGACACGGGGGCGCAACTTAGGTTTTAGGTTTTGCTATTCCAATGAAACGGGGCAGTCAAAGGCTGCGTAATACGAGTATTCCACTTCACGCTTGTCTATCAATTGATGAAAGGATTTAGGCACTTAGCTGGCAGCCATATGCCTATGCATACATCCTTAACATATGCTGCCAGGATACACAAAACTTGAACTCGACAGTCACATATAAATGATCCTGCGTCTGCGTCTGTCACTTTTTTTTTTTGAAAAGGAAGTCGCACCGCAAAGCCCAACCAAAAATGCGCATTTTAATTTTGAGCAAAAGGAAAAAGGATTTCCTGTAATTACGCTATCGTCTAAGCAACGTAATTAGTCAACGCACAACTCGACAATTTGAAGTTGCCCTTTCCTCTTCCCCGCTGCCACCACAGCGGCACGTGATGGCCACCGTAATTGATGACAATGCCCAAAATGAATGGTTAATTAATATGTACAAAACATATTTCAATAAAAATAAAGACGCGAGTTGATAAATTGACATCTGTCGTACTATGAATAGCTATATAAGTAAAGCGTAGTGAAAAGAAGAAAGATTAATGTCTTATAGAGTATTACAAGTTGACAATTTTCAGTAGTAGAAAGGTTAATAGAATGAACAACTTTAACAAATAATACATATATGCATTCTTTAGATCGAATATGTCTATGTTTTTTTCAATATTCATCGTTTTATTAGAAATTCCGTTTTTTAAATTCTAGAATGGAGTTGTATGCTTGTAAGAATTGTAAGAATACTATACAACACAACCCAGCAGTGCACTTAACTTGTACAGTGCATGTCAAACTGTTTCTGTGTGCTGAGATGGGGGTAATTAGATTCGTCCATAACTTTGGTGCTATTTATTCGATCGTAATGAAATTGATAGAAAATAAATGTGTACCAAAAAACAAAGCTTTATCTTTGTGGCTGTGGGAGTTTTTTGCAATCTTGGGTGTTGAATTCGGTCGGAAAATGTGGAAAATTCGCAGAAAGCCTTTGTGTGCAAGTTTTTTGTTTATCATCAGATCAACTTTAAACTCATTTTCAGAGCTTAATATGAAAATTCTCTATCAATTTTCCGGAAAATTTAACGGAAGGTGAAACAATGATCTTGAAAGACTTGTCGAAAAATATGATTGATGACGCGTACTCTCGACGCCTTCATGCCAAGTTTGGTGTCTCTAGCTCTTATAGTCTCTGAGATCTGTGTGTTCATACGGACAGACGGACAGACGGACAGACAGACAGACAGACGGACATGGCTAGTTCGTCTCGGCTGTTGATGCTGATCAAGAATATATATAGTTTATATAGTCGGAAATGCCTCCTTCTGTCTGTTACACACATTTGCAGTACTTTATAACTCCCTTTTTCCCATTTTTAATGGGAACAGGGAGTAAAAATAAGAACTGAGTGTAGTATACTACATAAATGATTAATAAATAACACTATGCAACAATTTTTCCAAACAAAGCTTATTGGACTGTGGTGCGACATTTGAAAATCCGAAAAAAACGAAAAACTGTGAAAAATGTTAAATTGCTGAAATGCAAGTTCTGCCATAGATTTTTACGAGTGATGACTTTTTCAAAAGCTTATGAATGAATCTTAATGTTCAATAAAAAATAAAGGCAACTATATTTTTTTTTCAAATTTTCCGCGAGTTTTCATTTCGAATTCTAACTAAAAATGTTTGCAAAAAAAAATATTTTCGTAGTTTTAGAGTCAATACCTCCAAAACTATTAGATATATGCCTAAAATGTAAGGTACATGTAATGTACTTATTTATAGACCCATATATTGAATTTCGTGTGCTGTAATATTTTTTAAAATCGGTAATGTTGTACGCATGTTATAATCAAATATTTGAACTCACTTCGAAAAGACTCTAGTTGGAAAAAAGAAACCTTTGAAAAAATTAAAAAAAAAAAAAAGTCTGCCAATCAAAATAAACAAAAAAAATTATTAAATTTCTGATTAGGGGCCGATATCATTCAATAGCAGAAGGAAACTTGAGCCCTTGTCGAACAAAAATATCTAAAAATGTGTCCACTGCTGTCAGTTAAGCATGTTACAAAGAGAGACAACTTATGTACACTGCAAAAATAATAAAGAAATTTAATAAAAATGTAATAATACAAATATTTCAAAACTTTTATACTGAAAAGTTTTGAATTGTTAGCCAAATTCTTTATAAATACTTATATATTGCAATAGTTGTTTTCTAATTATTTAATGAATACAAGATATCACGCCATATTAGTCTAATATAAAACTTACAGACAAACAGAAAGACGGACATACCACAAGCCCAATATAAAAATAAAAAAAAAAATTTTTGTTTTGTATAATATTATTTACGATTTTTTTTCTTAAAGTATGAAATGTTATATATAATATTCAATTTGATTTTGATAGAATTTTGATTAACGTAAATTTAATACTTAAAATATTTTTAAAGATTAAGAGTATAAAAATCATATAAAGATAACATCAAATTATAATTTCTATATAATTTTCGAGTTATATCTTTAAATAAGTATACAACGCTTTCTCAGTGTAACAGAGAGCGACACTCAGACAGAAATAGACAGAGAGAGAGAGCGCTTGTGTATGCAAGAGAGAAGAGAGCGTGGTTGAGAGCGCGTTGTCGGCTGAGGCAACAAAACTCGATGCACGTCCACGATCGCAATCAGTTGAGAACGTGAAGTGCGCGTAAACAGAACGCAAACGTTAAACGCAGATACAGATACAAAGATACAAATTGTGTGCGCAGATACATTCGTACGAAATACAAAAAAAAGAAACAACAACAACAAAGTAAATTGCAGCTGCAAACTGGAATTTAACCAGCCGACAAAACAACAACAATAGCCTACAACATTTGGTGTTAAGTGAAAAACTAAAGAAACTTGAAGCTAACAAAAATACAACAAAAACAAAAAAAAAAACACAACGCTGCAACAATTTGAAACAGCAACAACAACAACAACACAAAACTTTCGAAACCCGAGCCAAGCACATAGAAAAGTAGTTCAAAGCGCGAAATACTTAAACGCCAGCTGTTTTGTTGTTGTTTGTAACTGTCAGATACATTTTTTTTGCACAAAAAAAAAAAACATTGTGCAAACTATATAGCAATATCTCAGTGTAACTCCGACCGCTAGCCAAAGATACAGCTAGAGATAGATAACCATATATTATATTAAAAAATTATAAAAGTCAGCGAAGGAGAAAACAGAGAAAAGCAAAGCGAAAGTGCAATTTCTATTTTCGCGAAAAAAAATCAAGAAAATATACATATATATATATATGTATATATATAAATAAAAAGTTCGACGAATACAAACTGAAATTGCATTGGAAATTCCACGCAGGAAGTTTCATAAACAAAAATAAAACGCAAATAAAAGAAATTCATAAACAAATTACAAATAAGCCACATAACAAGCATTACGTACATATACATAAATATATATAGAAAGATATATATATATAAACAAACGGATGTCGTCGTTGTTTTGAAAATTTTCATAACAAGAAACTACCAAATCGACGC
This sequence comes from Hirtodrosophila cameraria, assembly GCA_949708635.1. Classification (NCBI taxonomy): domain Eukaryota; kingdom Metazoa; phylum Arthropoda; class Insecta; order Diptera; family Drosophilidae; genus Hirtodrosophila; species Hirtodrosophila cameraria. The sequence goes on along the minus strand of OX453089.1, from coordinate 13,009,526 downwards.
TCAAAAGTCAGTCAAAAGCTGCAAATATTTTTGGATTAACTTTCGTATAGGTAAGTTCAATATTATTACTTTTGGCAGTTTATCATTATCAACTATGTAGCTCATTAAAAAACCGAAGGTTTCATTAACAACAATTTGAACAATGTTGGTTAAATATTATAAACATTATTGTTGTTCGTTTCACAAAGGTTGTTTAAAGTTTAAACGGCTTGTTTGACATGTTGGAGAACGCGCTCAATCTGACAAGTTGGATTTTTTTTTTACTTTTGCCTTGTACTGTGTTTCGTTTTTTATTTTTTCAATTTTTTTTGGACTGTGACTTGCTAATTGACCTCTAAAAGGCGCTTCGTAATTTACTGAAAGACCATTTAAATTAACATAAACGAAACCTTTAACAAAACAAAAAACAAAAACAATCGAAATGTTGAAAGATTGAAAGTGCCAGCAGCGTTCAAAGTCATTCAATACTATTTATGAATATGATATACTAGTTTTGGGCCAGTTGAAAATACGACAATCAAAGTTACCTTGAGTTAGGATCGTGAGACGTGCTTTCAAACATGAAATTTGCCGGAAGGTTTTTACTTTGAAGAAATTGTGTTGAGAGCGCATTTTGTATGTTTGTAAACTAGAGTAGTATTAGACTGGGTTTTTGCAGATAAAATGCAATACTTTAAAGTTTATTGTAAATGCTTAAACACGTTTATAGAGAAAATCTTGATATTCTTCAAAAAAAGTATTATATTCTTATGTTTTAAACTCATTTTGTTGCCTTGATTGAAAATCAAATGACTTTCTAATTGTTTTGCTACAAGTCAAAAACTTTAATGTCTGTGTAAACCTTTGACTCAAAGTTTTTCTTCATTTTCCCAAAGTAGTTAGAAACAGATTATCTTTAAGCTGCTGCTAATATAACAGATAATCTGTAGTTTACTCAAAGTCGTGCGTTATTTTTGCCTTACAATTTAAAGCGAACTTGTTGTATACAAAGTGCTATGCAGATATCTCGTAATCTCGTCAAGCATTGTTACCAATTCACAAGCCATATCTAAAGTCCAGTTAGTAGCCATATGCAGTCAGCCCTTTAAAGACATTCTCTATTTCTCAGCCCCTTTAAAGACATTCTCTATTTCTCAGCCCTTTGAAAACCATTCTCTGTGTCTCAGCTTAGACTCAATGTGCAGGCTGCATGACCGAGTTAGTAGTTGTAGAGAAGAGTTATGAAAACCTAACAACAGAATTGTCATGAGAATAACAGTTGGCAACAGTTGTGGTTGTTGAAGGGGTTAGGGGGGCCAGAAGAACAGAAAGAAACCACAAAACAAAGCAACACTCGAAATGCCAAGACGGCAGCTGCAAAACCCGCAAAAACTGAAACACAAAAATGAGAACCAACTTCAAATAGTAGAAGCTAAGCCCAGTCAAGCAGACACACACACAGAGAGAGAGAGAGAGATAGAGAGAGAAAGAGTGAGATGGAGACAGCGGGCATGAAAGAGATGCAAACTGCAAAGCATTAAATGCATTTTGGGCGATTGTTTCCCTTTGTGGCCCGCATTTTTATGAATGCGCGCGCATGCGCAAAGGATGTGGCCAAGTCGAGCAGCATAAGGATTAGAGATGAGCACGTGAAGAGGAAGTCAAAGGAACTCAGAGAGAATTTTGAATTGTAAAATAGATACTTTACATTAACTGATATATAGTAAAACGTTCAAATATTAAGTTGTTAGAGTAGTCTAGACTCTAGAAACAGGATATTCGCACTTCAGACCGGTTTCTAAATCCAATCAGGAAGTAGTCTTAATACATCTTTGAAATGATCTCGTGATGTTGCGTAGTTGAAACCTCAGTCAAGAAAATGTTCTAATATAACTTTTAACATATTTTGTCTATCAAAATTCCAACTACATCTTACAGCTGCCTATGGAACAGTTGCTTGTAAAATGACTTTTTGTATTAGAAACTTTTTCGATTTTTAAGATAGATCGAGCAAACTTACATATTCTAAATTTTACTATGTTTTTGCCATTCTGATTTAATTTGAGCAAAGTCGAAAGACTATATCTTAAAGCTGTCATAGGAACAATCAGTTGAAATATGCGTTGTTGTTTTTTAAAAAACTATTTTGTCTGTAAATATGAACTAATTCAACTAATTTGGAATCAATGTTATTATGTTCCACACATGTTGACTAAGTTTGATCAAAATCGAGCGGCTATATCTTATGGCTGTCATAAGAAAAATCGTTTGAAAATTATGTTTTCATATGAAAAACTTCGAATGCAACGTCAAACATAATTTTCCTTTCTTTTCTTTTGTCATACATGAGTTGAGTCGTGCTTAGCTTCGTGTCACGAAAAGAACACGTGCTCAGCTCTGCTAGGATGCATGCAGGATCGTGTGTGTGTGTGGATCGGTTTGTGCGTGAATTCAGTTTGCAGCGGGCTCTTTTGGAGGCTTTTGTGTGTAATCTTTGCAGCTGCTGCCACATATATTTACTATGCATAAAACGCACCTGGCAAACACAACAGCAGCAGCAACAACAGCAACAAAAAAAGCAAATACTTAATTAATTCTGTCTTCAGTCATTATCTGTCTGTCTCTTTTTTACTTTCTCTGTCTCTTTCTATCTCTGCCTGTGCTGATTCAGCCCAGCTACTGACCCACTAAAGGAAATAACAAGCACATGACGTTTCATATAAAACTGTAGACTGCAATTGGAATGTCATTTATCAAGCTGTATTTGCTTAGGCAGTTTATTGATAAGCCTGTCGCCAGTTTCCTGCTTCCGTTGAAAAGAGACCCACCTGAGTTGTGGCATGTTTGTTGTTGTTGTAGTTGTTGCTGTTGGTGCTGTGTATTTTGCATAGCTTGTTAAGTTGCGCCAGTTTTGCCTGTCTGGTATTTATATGGCGCGTGTCATGACACACAGCTACGCCTCTTCGCTCCTAATACCACCCCTGCCACTACTGCTCTCACTGCCCCTCCTGCCTCTGCGTGCGTTCCTTGACGGCAGTGCTTCATTGCCCACGACACGTGTGGGGCGTGAAAAGACAGCGCCCATTGCTGCCGCTGCTGCATTGCTGCTGTCAATGTGTGCAGACAGCGACGACGGCAGCATCATCATCATCAAAGCATTTTGCCCTGAACACTTTTATTCAATTTCCAACTAAATATTTATGCTACTACCCTCTGTGTGTTTTTTCAAAAAAATCAAATACAAAAAAAAAAATGTGCATTTGGCGCCATTTGCTTTATTTTTAAACGGGGCAAAAGTCGTCACACATCCGTCCATCAACTGCGCCCTCATGAAATGATGAATGAGTATGGTATGAGCACAGTGCTACCATACAATTTCTCATCACACAGACCCCTAGCTGGCCCCCACAGCCCCCATTGCTTCCCCAATCCCCGCTGGCTGTGCTTTTGCAGACGTCAGGCAGACGCCGCCGTTGCAAGCTGCCTGCGTTGCAACTAGCCTCCGACAGCGTTACATGATTTGTAATATCAGCAATCATACACACACTTACACACACTTACACACACATGTGCATACGTCACCAGTAGATACTTGTGAATCCGGTTTGTTGTTGCTTCGACTGGCAAAAATGTTTATTTTTAACAATATTTAGCAGATTATCATTTGTCGTCTGCCGCTGATCATGTTGCTGTTGTTGTTCTTGTTGTTGTATGCACTCTGTGAAATTTTTGTTATTGAATGAACACGTTTATTTGCCTTGAATTGCAGCCAAGAAATCAAATTTTTAAACAAATTGTTCAATTAATTATCCAAATATATATTTTTATATCCGCCTGAGCAACTGTTGCTGTGTTGTCAGCAACCTTTTTCTACTTGGCTGAACTGAAAGCTTAAAAGAGACAAAAGAACTCTTCAGCTGGAAATTTAACTCAATTCTAAGACACAACAACATTAAATTAACTTTAGAGGAAGCGCATAATTTAGCAGCTGTTCATATGTATCTATGAGATACACGTACTCGTACTCAGTCTCATTCTCAGATACTACGTGCATGAGAGCATGAACTGTTTCAAACTGTAATCAAATTAATGACAGCTCTGCGATTTACATAGTTGATGTGTTTTCCTTTTCTTTGTCAAGCATTTGATATGTAAGGCCAACATATAAATTATTTAGATATTTGCTAGACAAATTTGCTTAGGCTATGAGTTACCCTGGAATTTGTTAAGGTGTCTCTGGGAATGAGTATTGAAAACAACTGAATAACTAGGATTAGGTTGACACAAGACTTTCTATAGTTCTTATGACTTTTAAGTTTGTGTAATATCTTTTTACATTTCACAAGACTTTCTATAGTTTTTATGATTTTTAAGTTTGGGTAATATCTTTTTACGTTTCACAAGTGATGTTGCCCAGGGGTATTGTAGAAACGGCTAGATCGGATTAACTTAAGACAAGTACAGAAATATTGATTGTAAAACAAATTTAAACTGTTTTCTTAAATTGGAAACTTGGCCTAATTTGGAAACCTAACTGACAAATTCTGAAATTCAATTAGAAATCTTTGAAACTGCATTCGAAAAACAGAATAAGTTGAAAAGTATACTTTGAAAGCAACTGATCTAGTTAAAAATCTGAAAATCAAACCTCTGCTTTAGATTTAATTACCTTATTAACTCACAGACAACATATTTCGCTTTTAAAATACTAATCATAGCTTTCAAAGCTAGCGCCTGCTGTTGTGATTATAGGGTATTTGAAATCTGATTGCAAAAATTGAGCAAAATTTAAGATGCCTGACAAAGTTAGCGGTAGATGGATGAGTTCTACAAAAAACGGAAGCAACCTGCAGATAAATATGGAAGGCGTCAACAAACAAATATACTGAAAAGTCTGCTGTCTAAATGTGTATGTGTGTGTGTGTTTATATCTGTGTGTTGGGAGCAAATTACGCACTTAAAGTGCTCGCCAAATGACAGGAAACGCGTCATTTTTACGAACTTCAAATTACGATTTTACGTTTTCGTTGCTTTTATTTTTGTTGCTGTTGTTGTTGCTGTCTGTGCACACTTGAAGTGTGTGTGTGCGTCTGTGTGTGTGTGTGTGTGTGTGTGTGTTTATATAGTAGCTGCCACTAAGTAGCAACAACAGCAATAAGAACAACAACAAGCAGCGACAGTGCAAAGTGCAGACGTCAACGTAATTAAAACTGGCGCAGTTGCATTTTGCTCAGCAAAGTATCTGCAAGTTGTTGTTGTTGTTGTTGTTTTCCTGTGTTGAATGTGTGTGTGTGCTTGTGTGTGTGTCAGAGTTTCCTTTTGTGCATCCTGTGCGCGGGCGGAGGCGGATATGCGCACATTGCACAGACTTCCTGTCATTGACTCCAACACAAAACTGACTGCGAATAGTAACAGAAAACCATTTCCTACCCAGCCACAGACCCTGAGCAAAGACACAGGCACAGACCAAGAGCACAAGACCCTGGCTAAGTTCAACCACGACACAAGCAACATGACATATTTTTGTTATATTGAACGCGTGCTCAGCACGCGTTTTTGGTAGGTTATGAAGCGAGAGGAGGAGTAAGAATGTTGACAAAAATACAGCTAAAAGTCAACATACATGCAACACGAATCAATCAGACAGCTAGAATGAAATGTATGTGTAGATTGTGTGGGTTAATGATTTCAGCTGTTCATGTTGTGCCCTTGTTTGTCACAGTCACAGTTGTCAACGGAAGCGCAGCAGACACGAGTCAAGCATGCATCTTTCAGATACAGATACATTTTTGCGTTTGACACGAAGCCATTTTGTGTAATTGATGGCTGATTTACAAAGGCAATTTGCGTTCAAACGTTGTGTCATGATTTGACAAAATAACGATAGTTGCAGTAACGATATTATTGATATAAGTATCGGCTTTCTGAAGCCACAAATTCAATTATTGGGATTGCAGTTCAGTTGATTTATCAAAATTTTCTTTGCCTTCTATTTTTCCAATGTCATTCTTAGGTTAAAACTAAATTCTAAATATTTAAGCAATTTTTCATGCTGTTAAAAGTCAAACATGGTCGTGTCGTGTTGAACATAATCCCTTCTCTACAAGCACAAAAAACTTGCCTTGAGTTGATTTAGCTGCAGCTTAATCTTAATGCAGCGCTTAGCTCTTTACGTGCCTCAACCCTTAATACGAGTACCTTGCCCCCAAGACAAATTGCAGGCAATGCCACAGCTGCTGACAGCTTCAATGGCCACTTAATCTTAACATTTCACACGCCTTTTGTCGATTTTCTTCTCTTTGCATGGGCGTGAGAAAATTCACTGAAGAAATATCAAGTGAATTTGCAGGCGGAAGACAACCCAATTGGGTGGTCCCATTCAAAAACCAAAAACCAAATAATTAATTCACTTTTATTTTAAAACGCATGCTGTGTGAACTGCATTTGAAATGGAAATGTTTATCGTTAATCCCAAAAAACTCGAACTCAAATCGAACCTGAGTGCTAATGATATGCCACACAAATCGTGGACTTGGTCCGATAATGGAAATGGTTTATGGCATCCGCTGTGGCACTGAGTCATCAATGGGTTGGAGAGACGGTCGCACTGATAGCTTTTATCGCAGCGTGGGCTGCCTTTCTTTTGGGCACTGTGATTCAACTTGTTCTGGCCATGGCTTAAACAAGGCGACATTCTCTGTAACCCTTTACATATGTAAATGCTTCAGTTTGTTCAACATTTCTCCAGACATCACATAAACAAACACAGCCCCAACAACAAGTGGCACTTGTGGCAGCTTCCAAGCGGGCGTTGGCTTTGTGTGTGCTGTTCATTTAGCTCTTTTTCCCGTCACATCTGGCTATTTGAAAGTTGATTTAAAATTGGAACATAGCAGGCAGCGGCAATTTGTGTATTTTTGAAATATTTTCGTTCTGCTCTCTCGAAATGTTTTCCTCATTACTAAACTGAATTCCAAACTAAAAACATCTAAATTTTCAAGTTTTATACAAAAAAGAATACACGAAAACTTATCGCATAGCTTGTTGTTTGCAGTTTTACACAAGAATATTAATATAAAAATGAAATGGTAAGATTTTATTGATTTATTCATCGTTGATATCGGCAATATAATTCTGATCCGCTGCATATTTCAAATTTATAGGCAATATACGGAACAAATTTATAGAACAACGAAAGGTGTTTTAGTTTAAAAAGCGTTTTTCTATGTGGCCTGTGAGGAGAGGACAATGCAAGTTGAACTACACGAGAGCAATGGAGTATGATTTTATGAACAGATGGACGATGGGGCATCCTGTACACTTTTATATGAAGACCCCATCTGGATAATGTCCTCTTAGGACATTTTGTTGTGTTCAATAATAGACTAGATTTTTAAATAAAAAAAAAAAAATTTCGTCAAAATGTAATTTTGATTGTTTGATTTTGCGCAATGTTCATATCGGTTATAATCCTGAACCGCTTGGAAAGTTCGCTAAAACTAGTTTTCAAATTTGTAACTCAACACTATTTGACTTCACACGCGAAACAGCATCGAGTTTTTGAGCTTTGAAGTTGCTGCTTTCATATATTTGTTGATTCAGAAGACTATATATGCATACTGCTTCATGCTTTTTTGTGAGAAATTTTTGTTCGTAATTGAAAAATTTGTTGAATTTGTGATTATAATCAAAGGTAATGTCAAGATTCAAAGTCGCTAAAATAAAGTTACCAGAAATACACAAAAATAAAATACGAAAACTAAAACGTAATCAATAAGATTTCAATGAATTTGTTGCGCTGTTTTGATTGATTTTGCTCATCGTTGATGCCATTGGCTATAAACTTGCTACGCTTTTTAATACCCCCTAAAAATTCAAAATTGTATCTCAACGGTTAGCAACAGCCTTGGCGCAATACAGCGTTTTAAGTTTTTAAGTGGCTTCTTTCATATTTGTTGATTTACTCATTTGATTTGTTTATGCGCCGCTCTGTCGAATTCAGAGTTCGTGGGAAATGGAAACGCGCTGCTGGCAATGAACTGAGCATATAATTAAAATAGCAGCAGCAGCAACAACAACAAACAAAACAGTGGCTTCTCATTCAGTTGAAAGCAACAACGACGACTCCTTGGCCTTTACGCACTTCCTTTGGGACGGAAGCACTTGAAACGAGTTCCGGAAAACTATTAAGCGCTGTGTAAATGACAAATGGGCTAACTCAAAGGGTTCCCTTGCTTTGCTCCCCCCCCCCCCCCCCTTTTTTCCTACCCTTCTTTTAGCTACTGTGTGAAATGAAATCTCAGTGGTTGTTCCCCGCTCTCCATTCACACCTTTTGCTTGTTTTTTGCGCCAGCGGATGTTTTTGCTTGTCATTGCCATTTTTATTCCCATTTTCATTTCCATTCGCATTCTGATTGCCTGTGCTTAATTTGTCTGTGTGTGTCTTTGTCTTTGCGTTTTTGCTTTTGTTTTGCTCGCCACATTCGCAGCTGCCGTCCGCCCGCCCGCTTTGCTAATTGCTTCCGCTCGCCGCATTGCTTCTGATTGTTATCGTAATCGATGCCATTCCGGTTTGGCGCTTGCCTTTCTATGTCAGCCATCAAATCAACAAAACCGCCAACCACCAAACCACCGAACCACTCAACCAACATCATCCAAGCAACAACCAACAACAGTGTCAGCCAACCAAATGTGGGCCATTATTTAAATGTGGACATGGCTGACACTCGATTTTCTGCTGCTGCTGTTGTTGTTGTTGTTGTTGTTGTAGTTGTTGTTATTGTCGCTACATTGTTGCTATTGCTGTCGTTATCGATATGACAGCAAAGCGTAATGATTATTCAGCGCTTCCTTTCGCGTGCAGTCCGCACCTACCCCCTCCACGCCCTGCTTCGTCACACACCATGTCTAAACGTCCCATTTTCGATGGCAACAAGGTCAGATTTAATTTTGCGCTACAATAACAAAATATCATTCAAAGCATAACAGCAGGAATTAGCGATAAACTAAATGAAAAACGCAGCGAAGCTTGAATACTCTAACAAAATTGTCAGCTGAAACTTTTTTGAAACCCTTTTCGGTACTCACTTTGGGCAAAGCTTTTTAGTTGATAGTGAAAAACTCTCTCTGAATATTTATCGAAAAATTTTCTTATGTAAATGAAATTAAACTAAGAATTAGAAATAGATTTGAAATCCGTAAAACAGTTAGAGAAAATATTCACAAAGAAAATATAAAATCCGAAAACTTTTCGCTTCGAATCGTTTTCAATTTTGTGTTCCTTTTTCCGATTGAAATCTAAATCGTTCTTTGTTTTAAAAGATAAGTTTGAATACTGTTCATTCCACTGTCTCCAAGGCAAAACATTTTAACCAAATTTTGTATTCATGTTCGTAATTCAGAACAGCTCATAATTCCGATTCCGAATGCTTTGAACGGAAATGGGAACAGGCCTGCCTATTTCACTGCTAGCTTAAAGAAACCTTTTGAAAGTTTAATATTTTGATATACTTCGCGTAATTATTGCTATGTTACCTTTGTTATCAAGATTCTAACTATAAAATGTTAGATAACTAAAAATAGCTTACAAAACTAGTGACAAAGTTTAAATGCTCATTTGTCTGATTAAAGACAAATCAAATTGCACGTACAATGCGGCGTATGCGTATTATATTGTTGCCGTTGACGCGATTAAACAATTGTCCGGTTGTGAAAGCATTTCCGCCACTTGAGCGCTGACCATATATACACACACAGTCATGCTAAATATAAATATATATATATATACCACCTTCTACCCTTCGCCCCTCCCACTGCTAATGAGTCACATTTATTAATCAGCGGCATTTCCATCTATCATTGCAGCGTTTTGCGTTTGCGTTTGTGTGTGTGTCTGTGTCTGTGTCTGTGACAACTGCAATGCAAGTGGAGGCCAGTTACCCGAAATACGCTGGACGCGTGCCACCGCTGGATCTGTCGCAGGTCAATGCCGGCCAGGAGCAGCTGCAGCAGCTGTGGGCAAGCAACGCAGCGGCCGTTGCCATGAAACGTCATCATCCCTACCAAATGCTGGACAAGTGTCGCGGCGGCATCACGATGCTCAGCTCCGATGACAATAACAACAACAGCATTGTCACTGGCAACAACAACAGCCATCAAACGAACCTGCTACATCCCATGGGCTCCGATGGACTGCCTTTAGATCCTAGAGACTGGACACGTGCTGATGTTTGGAAATGGCTGATCAATATGGCTGTATCCGAGGGTCTGGAAGTAACGCCCGAGCTGCCACAGAAGTTCCCTATGAATGGCAAGGCACTCTGCCTCATGAGCCTGGACATGTATCTGTGTCGTGTGCCCGTTGGTGGCAAGATGCTCTATCGTGATTTCCGTGTGCGACTTGCTCGCGCCATGGCGCTGCTCTCCTAGTTGACAGAGTTCTAACTATTACCTAGCCAGGTTGTACATATACATAGTATATAGCATATAGCACATATATACCTATATATACTTGATATAGTTTAGCCCTAACTAGTCGCTAGTGCTTTTAGTCTTAAGTCTTAGCCCTAATGCATTTGTTTATTCGCTTAAGTGGTAGAAGCTTGCCCCAACTGTGTCTCCTTTTCAGGTTGTACAGTTTGGGGCAGTCTTCAAATGCTGTCCTATTAGTTGTTTAAGTTCCATCTAATGAAAATATAAAATGAAATTTTATAAAATGAATATTGAATTTTGTGTATTTTACTTAAGCGGTGTGGAAAAGGGAATTGTTGCTAAAGGTCTGCGAGATCTTAGGGAACTGTAGAAAACAGTGCTGTCTTTCTAAGACTTATTGAAGAACGAATATAATATATATAATATTCTTACAAGTTACGATTAAAAATCTTATTCACAACCAGCCTTTATGCATAATACAATCTCTAATTATTGAGAATGATGGTAAATAGTATTAGTTTTCAGAGTAGGAAATCTGTCTAAACTCAGAGAATAATATAATATTAGATATTGCAGCATGAAAATTTGTATGAAGCATTATAGCTTAAAACTCATCAGAATGGTGCCTGGAAACTTTAAATAACGATTAAAGAAATCACTGTGGACGGTAGTCCACGCTAGTGACGAAGCATCACGAAGTGTGCAAATGGCGACTAGCATTATATACAGCAAGAATGAAAGATTTGCTGTGAGTGTCTGATATAAATTTCTTAAGAATTAATAAAAAGTATTAAGATAATGTATGAACCTATCGAACTGATATCATAAAGTACAGTTTTTACGAAGAATGCCTGATATTAAAACTTTGTCAGCTCAGATAATGATAGAATTTTAGAGATTAAAAAAAAATATATATTTTACAGAAATTGATATAATGATATGATAAAGCTTGAGGCTAATCAGAATGATGTCTATAAAACTTAAGTTAAAAATCTTTGTCAGCTTAGATAATGATAGAATATTAGAGATTTTAAAAAAAGGCATGTGCAATTGTTGATGATATTTTAGGAAAAATTAAGATAATGCAATGATAAAGCATAAAGCCAATCGGAATGTTGACTGTATATCTTAATTTAAAGCTGAAAAAGAAGAATTATCTGACTTTAAAATGCATATGGCATCAAAAAGATCTTAAACGTGTTCAGTTCCAATGCTAAACTGATAATTGCAAAGATATTTGCAAGCATAAAATAAAGATTGATTAGGTATGCAACAACTTCAGAATTTTCACAATCAGCAACTTAACAGCTATACTAAATCTTTGCTTGCAACATGTTGAAGTGCAATATAATCTTTTTGGCCACTTTCTAAACAATTTCAATGAATGGTGTACAAGCTGTGCTCTTTTAGTTTGGCTGTTTTATGTGCTGTTTATGTCTTTCACAATTTTCCACTGTGAAAACTCTTTCAGACTCTTTCAGAGGCAGGCTCCATTGACAAGTTGAATTCGTTGCCCAATTAGCACATCATTAAGGTTAAACGAGAAATGCTCTCGGGAAGACTATTGCCCCAAAAAAAAGAAAGAAAAAAGAACTCAATGAAGTGCAATAAACTCGTTGTTATGGTTGGCAAGAAGTTAATGTTAGAATTTGTTTAGATTTGATGCCAGACTGTAGATCACCCATGTTGTTTGTTTTAAAAGCAGCGCGTGATTTATGTCTAAAAAAGAATTGAAAAGGGAACTAGTCTTTGGCTGAATTTGATAGTGTTTAATTTAAAGAGCATAGCAACTGTGGGCGTAGAGGGGTTAAGGGATTCACACGGAAAAGGTTTAATTGCGGCTGTTCTCATTTCATTTGTGGGTTCTTTTTTTCTATCTTTTTTTTGCAAATAACAGTTGAACAATTATGACAACAATAATAACGAGTATAATGATAATCAGCAGCGGTAGTCAAATAGAACCCGCACATATAGATAGAGGCAAAGAGAGAGACATAGAGAGAGATGCTGATTCAAGCGCTTCATCCGCCCGTGCATCCGCTCGTTTCGTTTTTCTATGAATGAACAGACACAGATACAGCCACACAGCTACAGATACAGATACATACAGACTTGTGCACAGATACAGATACAAAACACTGTACGCTGTCTCTTCCTGTATATGCTCTTGCCGCTGCCCCTCTGCCCCCGCTTTGCCGCTAGTTTTATAACGCTCCATGTGGCTCATTGTCGCTGCTGTTGTAACTTTGGAACTTTGCATTTAGTGCAGTTTTATGAAATTTGTCTGTTTTCTGTTTTTAATTCTCTCTTTTAGTTGAGCATCCGGGATGTTGTTTGTGCAGAGCCAGCGCCGCCTGAAAGGTAAAGGAAGTGAGACAAATGGGCCAACAACAACAACAACAACAACAACAACAATAGCAACAACAACAACACAGCAAGTACACACTTTGTTTGTACCTTTGGCAGCTACCTTGTAATATGAAACAGATGTCGTTGCCTTTGCCACAAAACTCAAAGACAAGCGCATTGCCACATGCCACATGCTGCAGCACTCTGTCGCAAGCAGCTGACGCAAGTTAGCCCCTCAAATTCCAAATACATATTGACACAAGTGCAACCTACTATTATCAGACTATCAGCTGGACACATAAAATGCCATCAAATTGTAGACACAAGTTTTGTTTTGTTAACAAAATTGAAGCTTGCATAAAAAAGTTAAATGACAGTAAGTTTAATTAGGGTTTCAAATACCATTGACCCATTTTTCTTAATAAAACACAATATACAGTATACTTTTCTTTTGTCAAATATAGTAAAATTGGATTTAGATAATACAGATCTCAGCTTTCATTTTGAAAAGTTCTTTGCAGCTTAGTTTTATAAAATTTCAAAATTTTTCGATTCATTGGAAAAATTGTTTTTTCAATATTTTATTTTATTTATTTCTTAAAATATGTTCTTGTTTTCAAATTTATATTTTTGTAGACTTTCTAATTTGAATCCATGCTTCCAATATTAAAGCTACCTTGATGAATCTTGGCACTGATGCTTCTTTTTCTTGCAAGCAGTACATATGTCAGAATCGGTCAGATCGGACCACTTTGACATATAGCTGCCATAGAAAAGATCAATCGAAAAACTTAGTTCTTCAAGATAACTCAATCAAACTTACCAATGCTGTTTTTTGGCATTAGATAAACATGTCTACAAAATTTCATCAAAATCGAACTACTATTTCTTATAGCTGTCATAGGAACAGTCGGTTGAATAATACATTTTTGTATAAAAACCTTTTTGTTTCTCAAGCTATCTTAACCAGATATATGCATTCTGAATTTGAGCGTGTTTTTGTCACTCCGACAAAATTTGATCAAAATCGGGCAGCTATTTCTTATAGCTGCCATAGCAACAGTCGTTGGAAAATTAAGTTTTCCTGCCCGCAGGAGCGCTGTTCACACTCACGATGAGGATATTATGGTATCTAATATAATAAGTTGTTTAAGAGCGATCTAGAACGGATTGACATTTATAGTTATAATTGATATAACAGTTGATCGACTTTCCAATGAAAATCAAATTGTGAAATGTGTAATGTCTTTTTCAACCATCAATCAAATTGATTTAAATTCTTGACGCTGCGAATGCGCTTAGCAAAACAAAAGCGGCTAACATATAAATCGTACAAAGACCGGAAAAATTGTAGGAAATGCCGCTTATGTAAAGTAGAATATCCGCCGGCAATAACGCTGACAATGTATGTTTATATATAAGTATATATATGTCGATGGCGACGACCGATCGCGACCCGAGCGCCGCAAACGGAAGACGAGGTGCGAAAACAATAAAAATGAACGGAAGTGGAAGCGAGTGACGGTTCCGTCGAATCGTCATCATCATATAATAGTTGGCTACTGGTCTTAAGCACTCTAGCACATTTTGCCAATTTTGTTTTTCCCGCTTTTCCGGGCCATTCGTTACAGTTTTGAATCTTTTCCGTTCCCGAAAATTGATAGGAAATGACTTAACTAAAAAGTAAGCCACAATTATGCGGTTGCTCAAGTGGATGAGTTTCTTGTTAATCAAGTTCTTGCGGTAGATGGAGTTTCCCTCCAAACAAAAAACACACGCTAAATGTAACACAAGGGGGGGAAAGTCAGAAACTGTGGGTTTGATTGTGCAATTGAAACACTTGGGGGCAGCCGCCTTTTTTAATTAGTTCATTGGCAGCAAAAAACGGATGGGTGCGATAATTCCCACGAACTCTGAAATCGACGGGGTAAACAAATGAAAATGAATCAACAAATATATGAAAGAAGCAACTTCAAAACTCAAAAACTCGATGCTGTCTCGCGTGTGAAGTCAAACAGTGTTGAGTTACAAAATTTGAAAACTAGTTTTAGCGAACTTTTCAAGCAGATCAGGATTATAACCGATATCAATGCGCAAGAACAATCAATCAAAATTACCCTTTGACGATTTTTTTTTTTATTTAAAATCTATTGTAATTGAACACAACAAAAGGTCCTAAAAGGACATTATCCAGATGGGGTCTTCATGTAAAAATGTACAGGATGCCCCATCGTCCATCTGTTCATAAAATCATACTCCATTGCTCTCGTGTAGTTCAACTTGCATTGTCCTCTCCTCACAGGCCACATAGAAAAACGCTTTTTAAACTAAAACACCTTTCGTTGTTCTATAAATTTGTTCCGTATATTGCCTATAAATTTGAAATATGCAGCGGATCAGAATTATATTGCCGATATCAACTATGAATAAATCAATAAAATCTTACCATTTCATTTTTATATTAATATTCTTGTGTAAAACTGCAAACAACAAGCTATGCGATAAGTTTTCGTGTATTCTTTTAAGTATTTTGCATTGAAATGTCAGGACTAAGTACATTATCCAGATGGGCACTTCATAATGCAGGATGCCTCCCTCACTAGTCAATCTGTTCTCATCGAGCAATTTAATCTCATCCTGAAGTATGATTTTCCTCCCCGGGATACCACAGGCCACACAGAAAAATATTAAAATAAAAAAGTGTAAAATTCGTGGAAAATAGAACTTAAAAATTTAGATGCTTGTAGTTTAGAATACAGTTTAGTTATGAAGAAAACAATTCAAGAGAGTAGAATGAAAATATTTAAAAAAAAAATACAAATTTCCGCGGCCTGCTTTGTTTAAATTGTTAGTCAACTTTCAAATAGCCAGATGTGACGGGAAAAAGAGCTAAATGAACAGCACTGACAGCCACACACAAAGCCAACGCCCGCTTGGAAGCTGCCACAAGTGCCACTTGTTGTTGGGGCTGTGTTTGTTTATGTAAAGTCTGGAGAAATGTTGAACTAACTGAAGCATTTACATATGTAAAGGGTTACAGAGAATGTCGCCTTGTTTAAGCCATGGCCAGAACAAGTTGAATCACAGTGCCCAAAAGAAAGGCAGCCCACGCTGCGATAAAAGCTATCAGTGCGTCCGTCTTGTTGTCGACTCTTGGTGACTCAGTGCAACACAGCGGATGCAATAAACAATTCCCCAGTTTTGGACTAAAAGACGACGCTTTTAAACACGATTTGTTAGGCATATCATTAGCGCCGAGGTTCGATTTGTGTGTTGCCTGAAGTCGATTAACGATTAACGATAAACATTTCCATTTCAAATGCTGCAGAGCTTCAGGTGGTCGCCCAGCGGGCAGTTGTAGAATTGTGGGCTGACTTTGGAAATAATTATTTCAGTTGAGACCACCCAACGGAGCAGCAAGCAGCGGGGCAGCTACATTGGCAACTTCCGGTCGCATTAGATGGCAATAAAAAAAAAAACTTAGTTAGAGTGCAGCTCACACTTAACGTAGATCCCAAATGAATTCAAAGTGCACTTGAACTGAAGTTCAGTGGGTTTCTCACGCCCACGCTGTGGCAAGATTGCCATGAGAAGTGAAAAGCCAAAAGCTGTGTGAAATGTTGTTGTCAGTAAGAAAAACGCGAGAAACAAAGACAATTGAGCGCATGAAATGAAGAGACTCCAGGGTATTGGGGGCAACTGAAACTGTCACTGGCATTGCAAGAATAAGAGAAAGACAAAGAGAAAGAGACAGCATAGAGAAGAATTATGCATAAAGAGTGAACTGATTGCCACACACAAGAAATAAGTTCATGGGAAACAAAAAACTGTGTGACTTGATGTAGTCAAGTGTAAAGAACTCCATCCACTTTCGTCAGCTTCAACAACTTCATCCATCTGCAGCTCCATTGTTTTGTTGTTTTGGGAGCCTGCAAGAAGTTGCAACACATGGATACACAAGTGCAACAACAGCCAGTGGCATTAAATATGCTTGTAATATTATAAACATGTGTGTGAAATGCGGGTTTTTGGGGTTTTAGAGTATTTACGGTTCCAGTGTCAATGCATAAAAGCTGATTGGGTACAAGCACGAGGCTATAAGTCATAAAGTATAAAAGAATTTTTGAAATTTTATAGTCATGTTCGACTGCTCAATCTTAACTGTTGCCACAGCACGATATGACTTATTCTTTCAGCATGTCATGAAAGAGTTTAAGATAAGGCAATATTATTTTCTCTTAAATGGATTTCTTTTTAAATCTGGCATACAGATTATATTTATATATGCTTGATCAGCTTATGAGCTGTTTGAAATTTTAATATTTATGCAATTTAGTTTGTAAATTTAAAGCTACATCTAGTATTTACTTATTTTTAAATAAAGCTGGCAATGTGACATGCTCCCATTTCCGGTTTCACATATTCGCATGCAGATTAACAAAGGAAACTCATTAAAATTAAACTAATTTGATTAAATTTGAATTTAAAAACAGTGCAGAATCTTATAAAAATAACTTAAGATGAGAACCAGTTGATTTTTCTATATGCATTTTTCAATTAATATTAGATTAATGTGATTTCGAAAATGAAAGTGCTTCTGAACATTTGTACGTATACGATTCTAGAGTCCAGACTCTAGACTTTTCGATAGAAAACTAAGCTTCTATCTGACACTTTATGGTTTTCAAAGACATGGGTATTAATTTCAATTTCCTAAAATATTCGATCAAATCCATCCCTAACCGTGAAAATAACGAAAGCGCCAAAAACCAAATATTTCAGGGGAGAACATTTTTTTAAAGCTTTTTGGGAGGATTTTTTTTTGAAATTTGAAGGCTTGTTTAGTGCTATATCTTTGCAAATTTATATAAATGATATTTTATATTTGGAGTTGAGATGCGTTCCACACTTGTATACATATTTGCATTCAAAAAAATTTCGAAAAAAATGTTGCTTACGTTGTTGTTGCGGTTAGAGATTGAAATATACATAGTTAAGTTAGCATTAAACTATATTAATCGCAGTTTTTGAAATAAGTTTAACCAAAATTGAACAAAAATACGAAAATAAACAAGAAAGTTAATACAATTTCAACTAGTTTACTTTGGCATATCAACTTTATATCCAAAAGTATAAGATACAAGGATTTTATTGAAAAGAAAGTGTGCTTATACCTTTCTCAAGGATTACTGCAGGTATTCTGTTTCCAGATACGACAACTAAGTTATAAAATACACCTTGCATTGGTTATAAAAGATTGAATATTTCTTTGAAATTTGTAAATATATCAAAAAGATTAAATAGTTATTAAAGAATAAAGTGTGCTTAGACCTGTCTAAAGAATGTCTGCTAGCATGCTTACAAAATTCTTTATTCTGTTTTCAGATACGACAAGTTCTATAATACATGTTGTCATTGAAGATTCCCTTACAATTTGTATTTGTCTGTCAAAGCAGCTGCCATAAATAAGTCTTTCAGCTCAATTATGTTAATAGACAGGGGCATGCATATATAAATATATAAATGTAAATAAATAAGTACACATGTAAGGAATGAAGATATGCACAATGGTTACTTCTGCCTTATGATTACTGTGTGGGCGTGTCATCACTTTCAATTTTGTGGTTGAGTCGCTGGCAATTTGACTGACACTCGGTTTCAGTTTCGGTTTCTGTTTCTGTATGTTTTTCAGGCTTTTGTCACGCCGCCTGCATAGCCAACGAATCTGGCAAGGAATAGGCAAAGAAAGAGGCAGGCGACTGCTGATATTGTCTGCGCCTTGTCTGCAACTGCAACATTGACTTCGACTGCGACGTTGACTCCGACAGCGATTGTGACTGCGACTGTGTCGTCTGCGAGGCTTCCGTTTCCTGCGCATAAATTTTAATGAGCAAGGGACGAGCGAAGAAATATCAATTGAAGTGAAGTGAATTGCCTTGGCAAAAAAAACAAAAAAAAAAACAAAATTAATACATGTGTTTATAAAGCTTGCCGCGTATTAGTTGAAACGCTTAGCCTTGACTTTGGCCAACAAAGTCACGGCAATCTTGGCCATAAATAAGCGCAACCAGTTTCGCAAAACTTTGCCCGTTTTGATGGCCACGCGTCGCTGCCTGCCACAGTGTTTGGGTGAAAACTAAAAAAAGAGAAAAACAAAATCAAAAGGTAGAAAATGAAATGCATTTGGATGCGGCTTTTACTGCTGGCTTTCCCGAGCATACAATTCACACACACACACACACATACACGCTGAGGCATGCGAAAAACTTTTTTGAAAAACATTGCAGCAACGTGCAACAACATTCGAAAACGTGTTTTTCTGGTTCGGCGCATGGCCAGCGACAGGCTGTCGCTTGTGTGTCTGTTGTATGTTATGTTGTGTGTTGTGTGTGTTGTGATAACAACAATTGCAATTGCAGGCGGCGCATGCGCCTGGCATACTTGGACGACTAAAGACTCAAGACTAAAGACTCAAGACTTAAGACTCAAGACTGACTAGCTGACTAGCGATTGGAGACGTTGTGGACAGGGGATTGGGGAACTGTGAACTGGGGACTGGATTGCGAGCAGCTCGGCGAGACATTTAAGGAATGTTAATTGCGCAAAAAAGTGCCACAGTGCGCGCAGATGAAGGAGATGGAGTACAGTGAGAACATATCGCGTGATTGTGATGAATATAATGGCTAAGATGGGTGTCTGTCAGTCCACTTATGATACCATAATTATGAACTTTGTATGTGTGTTGTGTCTAGCAGAGTTGTTTATTGTAGTTCAATTGTTTGAATTAGTTAAATTGTTCATCTAGTAGCTCGTTTATCTAGTTCGTGATAATTGCTTGAGTTCACTATGCGTTCAGTTGAGATCTTTTGAACGTTGGAGTCTACTATTCGTTCAGTTGAGCTGCCTGTTCTGAATTTCGAATATCAGTGGGAAGTAAGTAGTAGGTTTCGAATATATATTTTAAAACAGAAAAAATATAGCTATTTCATTCGAAAACAGGAACTCTAAATTGAAATATGTTCGAAATGAAAAGCTCTTGGAAATGGGAACAGGCCTAAATAAAGAAGAAAAACTAGGCACTTCACTAGCTCGTTTCTTTTATTTCGCTCAAGTTGTTCAATTGAACTTACGCTGTTGAAATTTTTAAATATAATTGAGCTTTTAAAAAAAAAATAACTTACGAAAAAGATATAGAAAAGAACTCGAAAACGAACAAAATAAACCAAATTAAATAAAATAAAGATAAAATAGGCGTTTAAATAGCTCGTTTCTTTTTGTTCTCGAAAGTTTTTCAATGGAACTTATGCTGTTGACCTTTTAAAATGCAATGAAGCTTTTTAAAAGCTTTTTAAAGCTCACCATCAAAAATGAGTTAGCATTAAATTTGTGAATCAACGAACAACATAAAGTTCAAAAACACTTTTAATTCTCGCAAGTTGTTCAATTGAAAGCTACACTCTTTAAAGCTCTTTTCCCTTAGTTCTCGCAAGTTGTTCAATTGAACTATTTAATACAACTCGAATGTTTACCGCTCCGAATGTGTTCGCGGCTCGGTGATTGCCTGGGCTTAACCTAGACGTGGGCAAACAAAATCAGCGAAGCAAGCAGCGAGAAAGAAAATCTTACACGCTGCTCGAATTATAAGTCGTCGACATTCTTGCAGTTCTTGTGTCTCGAGCGAACCGAGAAAAATGAGCCAGCACAAATAAAGCAGGCAGCAAAATAGAATTAGAGTTTTGTATCTGTATCTATAGCTGTAGATGTGTAGTTGTATCTGTATCTGTATCTGTAGCTGCTGGCTTTGTCTGCGTGTTGCTATTGCAAAAGAAAAGAAAAGAAAAACTTGGGGTCTTTGGGTGCTTGGGTGTTTGGTCTCGGCGTAGTCAGTGGAGCGAGCGAGGCATACGGAAGCCATAAGCTGCACACTGTTTGTTGCTCTGACTACTACGAGTTCCATGAGTTAGTATCATCATCGTCTGGAAGATTTCTCTCTTTGCTATGCTCATGTTTCGGCATTTTGCTGGGCTGTTGAACCCAGCGCCAATCCGCTGGAGCGTGCGCAAGTACAAAAAAAAAGTTGGTCGGCCCTGTTATGGGCCACATCTGTGCTTGGAATGCACAGTGCAAATCGCTTCACCATATATAATGTATATAAACATGTTCAAGGATGCAGTCCAAATCAATCAAACAGCTGCAAAATTATGAAACGTTCATGCGTGCAAATCACCCAAAATTACAGGAAGCAAAACTTATAGCACTTGCCCGAAAAATGCCCCGAAAAATCATTCAATTATATTTTGTACACGCCACAGATTGGCAACACCATCAACAACAACCACAACAAGGATGTTCAGAATGAACACACACAGCTGCATGAATAAGGGGCGTGTTCAATGTGCAACAATTACGAAAGCAAAGTTGGGATTAAACCGAGCGGCACTTGTTGCCATGTTTTTTAAGGTCAGCTACTTTGTTATTTATGAGCGGATGTAAAGCAGTCAATATAGGTGCCCTAAAAATCAGAACATGCAAATGGGGTCATGCCCTCTGGACATTTTATTTAAATTTGCATTGCCTGTGCTATGCAAATTTAATAATGAGCATTATTATGAAATTATGCCTCAAAAAGCTTTAAGGCTGTTAGCCACGCTAGCAATATACCCGTTCTGAGAAAAACCAAAATTTAATCAGTTAATTTCCTATTTTCAATTTATTTTACATTCGAAAAAAGCCAGTACGAAATTAACTCAAAATTCTGCAATTTACAGACAGACAGGTCAGCAACATCCTGCATTACGTTTGAATGAAACAGCGTTAAGGCGTGTCAATGTTAAGTTTTTGACAGAAATCAAAATGAAGTCAAAAATAATACTGGGAAATTGCATTTTATTAAAAATAATAAAATCAAAAATCTGCATTTTCAGTTTATAAAACTGTTAATAATGATAATGTTAGTAGCTCTGTAAATTAACATAGAATTCAAATGTCGCGCTCTGTTTTTAAAGCCACGTTAACACCGCCTTTTTGAGCTTAACAGCGCTATGTTAACTTAACATTTCAATGACAACTATCGAAAAATCGAATGTATCGAATAATTATTGAGTAGACACAGCTGCGAGTCATCTTTTTTTCGTAAAATGCGTAGAACGTAAACAAAGACACAACTAAATCAAAATTAACTCGTTAAAACTGACTTGGTCCAAAGTGCTGCCAAGCCAATGACTATCGAGTCACATCTACACACCCTCGACTCAACCCTACAGTCCTTCGCCGAACAAGTTAAATACTTTGCTGGCGTCGCTCTGCAAGCGGTTGTCTACCTACGAACTGAAATCGACACCTTCTTTACACCTGGCGATTGGCAGTGGCAAAGTCCCGTGCAATTTACAGATTTACAGTCATTGCTGCTGAAAGTATTTGTGGTGTTGTTGCTTGTAACGGGCGCATTAATAGCCTGGTCGTGGAGCGTTTATGGTGAAGTAATCACGGAGAAGTTTATCAAGCCAAGTGAGTGTTGTGAATAGGAAGAATCAAAGCAAAAATAAACATGACAACTGTTTCCAGGTACTTTAAAGGAAACTGAAGAGCTTAAATTATCTGTGGCCAAATTGAAATTGCCCAAGGAGCACTCACCCAGAATCTAGACAATGTCCAAAATCAAGCGATTCTTTTCCAAGAAGAAGGAGGAGGCCGCTTTCAAGGTAATATCAACATTTTGACGAAGAATATATGTTTTATATGTTTATATTTACAGCTAAGGCTGGGCGGTGGCATGGGCGCTGGCCACAAGCTGAATGCACCCAAACCGGATGCACCATCGACTAGCTCAAAGAGCAAGCTCGAGCCTTATGTGCCGCCCAATCGCAACGAACTCAGCAATGAGGCACGTGCTGCTGCCAATGCTGCCATGTCGCGCATTGACAGAAAAGATTCGCGGGATTTCAACACTTCGTTGGCTGCCGTCAAGGCGCAGGCTAAGCGTGAGCTGGAAGCGGAACGCCGCCAGAAGGATGAGCTGGCGAGCACGAGTAGTTCGATGAATTCGAGCTCATCCGAAAAGTCAAGTGAAAACAAGAATCTAGCCTGCCAGGGCGTCTTCTTTCGCTGTCCGCTGATCAGCGAGGAGATCTTGTCCAAGAAGGCATGGAAAGTCAAAATCAAAGAGTTTCTATACCAGCAGCTGGAGTCAGATCGGGGACTGACCGCCTGTCTGATCATACAGAATTGTAATCTTAAGGAAAAGGCAGACGATTGCATTGCTACTTTGATCAAGTATTTTGAGAACATCATTAAGAATCCCCAAGAAGAGAAGTTCTGCAAAATACGCATGACCAACAAGATCTTTAGTGAGAAAGTGCGCTATGTGGAGGGCGCCTTGGATGTGCTTTATGCAGCTGGCTTTAGCGAAGTGGAAATGGATGGTGAGCCGTTTCTGCTGTGGACCAATGATAAAACTGAAGAAGGACTGGATTTGGATACGCTTTTGGAAGCGCTTAAGAACTCGGAGCCCATACATCTGGAACTGGATCGTAATATTAAAGTGCTGCTGCCATCGCAGGCACGTCGTGTTGTGCTGCCGGAAGATTTCTATCGCATCTCGCCGGAGGAGATCAAGCGGGAGCAACAGCTGCGTGCCGAGGCTATTGAAAGCGCGCAAATATTAAAGACCAAAGCGATGCGAGAACGCGAGGAGCAGCGTAATTTGCGCATGTATCGCTATTCGCTCGTCAGGGTCAAGTTTCCCAATGGTCTCTTTATACAGGTTTCTATACTAAACATAATATAATTGATTATGTATTAAAATCAATGCTTATTTGCAGGGCACCTTCAATGTTTATGAGAAGATAGCCGATGTATTTGAATTTGTGCAATCTTGCCTAGCGGACGAATCGCTTGAATTTAACTTGGTTGCCAGCAGTGAGGGCAAGTTTAGCGAGGAAGACATGGAAAAGACATTATACGACTGCAAGTGCGTATTTATAAAGCATTATTTTGTTAATATATTATTAACTAACGTGTTTACTTGCAGACTCATTCCAAATGTTCTTTTACTCTTTGCTGCGCCAGCAATACCAACTCCAGTTGCAGTTGATGTCAACTTCTTGAAGGAGGAGCTGCTTATGCTGGTGCAGTCTATGTAGTGGACTTATTTTCCTGCAACAGTCGATAATAGTTATGGGCAGCAGTACATTAAACCAATGTCGCCACTTTATATATTTTGTCCATTTTAAGTTACAAAGATATGTTGTTATTATTTATTGCTATCTATTCAAAGAAATCAAATATAAGCGCATGTTTCGAATTAGCTTCACATCAAAAGTTCCTTTATTTTAGTACGTATTTAAAGAAGTTATCCGTAAAGCAGACGGGAATATGTATATATAGGGTGTATAGAGGAAAGAAATTTTCACAAGTTTAAAAAAATGTTGATCCTTTATCGAATTTTTCAGACAATTCTTAGTTTTTAATTAATTTGACAAAAATTGAAATTTAATCAATTGATTTGCCACTCGTTATTCATAAAACATTACTCAAAACACCAGCCAGGCAACATTAAATAGCAAAATGCAATTCTAGTTATTTCTTATGCTTTGTGCAAATGAACAGTAAGTATGTAAAAACAAAATAAATAATTGCGCTAGGTGTTAAGTTGTCGAAACTGCTAAGGCGACAAATTAAGGTATTGTGAAAAAATAGTGTTAGAGGCTATGATGATTTGATGACCTACAATGATTTTGATAACCTTGATATGGGAGTTGTGAAAGAATGTCATCCAGTTGTTATTTCAATTTCTTTTTCACAGAAATTAAAACATTTTTAAATAATAAATTTTTTTTATTTTCGAGCTATTTAAAAAAAACCCTGATCTGCAAATTTAACAGAAATTTGATTATTTTTCAAAAATTGCGGGCTTTTAAAAGAGAAATGTTAAGCCTCTGTTAGAAAAATGTTTAAAACAACAACAAAATCGCGGCAGAAAATTCCAGGAAAAAATTACGTTTTTCGTTTTCGATTTTTTTCGAACATTTGTTTTTTTTGATGCAGTTTGAAATAGCATAAAATGGAGCAAAAAAAAAATTGTTCTAGAGGACCGCTAGTTTAGTGGCAAATAAGCAAAAACCGAAGTTACAGATGGACATGCGTTCACAAACAGCAAAATTAAAGCGTAAAAGAGGGTGATTTTAAGTCTTTGGACAAAAATCAAAATTAGATAATGAAATTATCCTATTCATACATTATTCATTTTATTTCAAGATCCACCCCCAAAACCATAAAATTCCGCAAAATAGATCAAAAATGGCAAAATCGTCAAAAACTGTTAATTAGGGATCAGCTAATTAAAAAACTAGCTATTTTCTGTCTTTTTTGCGGTGCGGCGAATTGCTTTCTGCAAATGAACATTTAAAGTTGTGTGCGGTTGCGGTGCGGCGAGTTGAATTCAGTTAACATTGCTGCGCCACGCAATTTTGCGTGACTTAAGCTTGGCTGCTTCAGACAACAAGCTGTTATGTTATCGTTAAATCAGCTGTTGCACACAAATATTTGTACTGCGGTCACACTGAACCGAACTGGACAATACATTTTTATTTATTTAATATAACGTGATATTTTTGAAGCTAACAAACAAAAATTAGCACAAAAACGAAGTGATTATGAGCTTAAAATTCAAGCAGTAACTAGTGCTACAAGGAGGTGTATGTGAATTAAATACGAATTTATTTGTGATATGCAAAAATCGCAGGTAAGTCAACAAATATCAAACAATAACAATGCCAGCAGCTGCCCAGATTTAGTTTTAAAAGCTGAATAGTCATAATTTATGTATGTTTAACAGTAATTGTTAAGTAAGTTTTTAATACGTGCGGGGGTGTCTACTTTACCCATGTGGTTAATTTTCCTTATTTACTGCTGCGTCAGCGTCAACGCCAGCGTCTGTTGCGTGCAGCAGCAGCAGCGATCATCGCTCATTATTTATTTATCATTATTGAACACGAACTGTAATTTGTAATGCGTTGTTAATTAAAGAAAAAGGGCGCACAGCCACTGACTTTAATCAGCCCTCGACGCTTTAACGAGCAAGCCGATGCAGCGTGCAGATGTGGGCCACCAAAATGACACCCACACACACACACACACACAACACACACACATGCACACAAAGCTAGGAGCCGCAAATTGTAATTCCAAAACAAGCGTTTAAATTTAATGAATCCATTTCGCCGTGCTGAGCCGCGTTGTCTATCGGCGCCGCATCAGCGCAACGGTAAAAAGCAAACCAAACAGCAAAGCCCTCAATTGCCAGCCAGTGTTGCCAACTTTAGGCTTGCCAAATTGGCTATATTTGGAGCAAGAGGAACTCAAGGAACATGAAGTTGGAATTTCTAGTTCAATTTGATCCAATTTGATTGGTTCAGCTGTTCATTTTTAGCTCGTGAACTAAGTAGTTCAGTTCTCATCGTTCTTAAACGATATTCCTATTGTTTAAAGGACAATATGTCTTTAACATTGTTAAAGTAAATAAAAAATGTGTAATAAACTATAATTTATAAATTAAAGAGAATTGCATGACCATTGGGCAACTGAATAACATGGCCGTTCAATAGAACTTATTCTTAACGAAACGACACAGCTCTAATCCATGGTTTAGGTTTAGGTTCAGGAGGATCCATCACATTTTTAAACCAAAAACATATGATTTTGCATTTTTATATTATTTATTTATTTATAAATGTATTTTTTTATATAAATTGCAATGAATAAAACACTCCGGAAATAACTTAAGCTGCTAACAATGACAATAATGTTAGTATCGATGTTGTTTTCTTTGTTTTTCTTCACCATCGAGGTTTTCTTTATCAATGTGCGTGTGTTTGTACTTATTCTATGAACTTATAGTTAATTAACAATTTAATTTGTGGCGTGTAAAATACATAACCTTATATTCATAGGGCTGGCAACTTTCGTAAGTTAGGGCTAGCAAACTTTGGCATATTAGAGCTAATGACTTTTGCCAGCTAGGGCTGGAAAGCTTCACTGGCAAGCTTCTCAAATTAGGGCTGGCAAACTTCTCAACTCAGGGCTGGCCACCTTTAAGCGTCTCGCATCTGTCACACATATTTAATCAATTTAAATTTAATTTTAATTTAAAAGAAAAACATCCTTTTTAATATTTTCTCCTAATCAAACTGCAAAAAAGGCCAAATTCAACAGGCTTAAAATAAAAGTCGAACTAGACAACACTGATTGCCAGGCAATTTGGCGCAAATCTTCTGAGCCAAAAGGCAAGTTGATCTTGGGAAAAAGTAAATAGAGAAACTCAGCCGAAAGCCAAACTTAATGAATCTTTTGTGTGGCTGCGCTCTTCTGGCATCTTTGGGGCTGCATTGCATTGCATTGCCAGCTAAAATTAAATCGAACGGCGGCCGCGCAATCGCGCCAAATCGAAAGCCGAATCGAGACACGCAGCGAGGCAAGTTGCGAGCTGCTGCCACATCGCATAAATATTGGCCTAGGCAAGAACGGTTTATCCATTGTTGCCGCTACTTATTATGGCCATGGGATCTGGGATCTGGGCCTTCTTCATTAAAGCGGCCCAAACGCTTGACCAGAAAGAGAAAGACAGAGATGGAGCGATGCCAGGTTCAGCGGCAGGTTCGAGTGCGTGAGATATGCATTATTTATCTAACGTTAAAATATTTCTCATTTTTGCAGCAAGTTGTTGGCTGCTTCCTGGTTTGCTTGTTGTTGTTGTTGTCTGCAGATAGCAACATTTTTAAGCGTCTTGTTGCCTGATAGAGAAATTGAGCCTTAACTATTTAGGACATTCTCAGCTTGTTGCTGAGACTCTGGCTGCTGCTGCGGCTGCTGCTGCACGTGCCACAGCCGCTGATGGCAACCTTTTGGCCCAGTGCTGAATGCCAAGGCGCTGATTGAACGATTCGGAAAAAGATCATCACCCGTTGCCGCTGCCCAGCGAGATGATGAGGTGCAAATTGTGGCTGCCATGAAATTGCAAATCAACACGGTCTTCGAGCGCCAAACTTGCAACTCAACTTCGACTTTGACTTCGACTTCGACTCCCGGCTTGCATTTCATTCAAAATTGTTTACTCAACTCGCGAAAGGCCTCCAAATCGCTTGCTGAAAATTGCAAATCGAATTTACCGATTTGCGCCCTCATCCTCCCTCCCTCTTTCACTCGCTGTGTGTGTGTGTGTGTGTGTGTGTGCTTCAACTCTGACGCCTGGCTTGATGGTTGATTTGTTTTTGCGGTTGCTACAAACCACACAAAAAACAGCAACAACAACAACAACAGCCTCAATTTCGAGCGCGCCCTTTAACAAGCGTTTAAGTCTGCGCCTGCGCCAGAGCCTACAACTCCCCCTACTCCTGCTCTTCGTCGACTGTGGCAGCACCTCGTGACCCGTTCCCAGTGCTCCGAAATTGATGTTGTTGTTGTAACTGTGTAATGGGTAAATCGGTTAGAACCCAATACCCCCACAAGACCCGACACGCAAGCGCCCTGCATTTACATATTTTTGCCTGCATTTGAACTCTGACCTCAGCCTGAATGAATACAACAAACTTGGAACTCACTGAGTTGAGCTGAATTGAACTGAGCTGGCACTGCGTTTCCAAGCCCCGCACAGCAGCAGCAGCAGCAGCAGCTGGAGCAATAGCTAATATGACTATGTTCATGAGTAGCTAAATAAAACGGAAACGCTGCGGCTCTGACAAGAAACCCCTTTGCTTCAATTAACACTTTTGAACTTGACAAGCGACAACGCAGACACACACGCACAGAAACACACACACCCTAGAGATGGGTGACAGCTGTCTTATTATAAGTGTCCATATCGGGTTCCTACTTTGAGAACTTTTCTGATCACGAAGAATCTCAATGAAACTTAAAAGGCCTGTTTCTATTTCCGAGCACTTTTCATTCCGAATCAGATTTGATATTTAGGCCTGTTCCTATTTCCGAACACTTTTCATTTCGAATCATTTTAAATATTAAAACTATAGCTCTTTCACTTTTTACTTCCGAATCTTAATAGATATTCAGGCCTGTTCTCATTCCGGAGAACTTTTTATTCCGAATAGTTATAAATTTTCTGTTCTTTCTTTTAAAGATAAAATCGAATACCTCTTAAGCCAATGTATATTGATATACAAAATGCAAAGCAGCTTATAATAGAAATTTCAAGTGTTTTGATAGGATTCGGAAATGGGAACAGGACTGTTTACGTTCCTTTTTTTTCATTCGAAAGTAATCCTTCTTTGTTTTTAAGGATAAGCTTCTCAAACCATTGTCTCAAAAGAACACCTTTGTAAACCAAATGTTCAATATTCGGAGTCTAGAATACCTAATAATAGCAATTCCGAATGTTTTGATCGGGTTCGGAAATGGGAACACGCCTATATATTTAGCTGAATCTAATTTTTATTCGTTTTAAAAGTCTGTTTAAGTCTTAAATTTTAAGCATTTCGAATTGATTAAAATTTAAGGAAATGATTAGAAATATATATATACTCGTAGGTAATAAAGCGCCAATGAGTCCGATTAGCAAAGTATATAAAAATGGGATACGTATACATTGTGCCTATGTATATGTATTTTAAGTACACGCTTTTGATTAATTAGGAAAATGAGAATAAACCCGATAATAGGAAAATATATTCTTGGAAATTCTCACATATAATCCTCAAATATCAGTTATCCATAAAGAAGAAGCGATAGATTAAGTTAAAACAGCAGCTCTTTTCATCAGGGCACATAACATATTATTCATTAGCTTAGAACTTTAATCCGCTTTCAGTAAGAATCGGTAAAGATCATTCTCCATGGACGCGAATGTTTGGATATTCAGTTGTCAAACTATGCTAAAAAGATAGGACAAAAGTAAAAGTCTGTTTTCCGATTACAAACCCTTTTTACTCCCTGTTCCCATTAAAAACGGGAAAAAGGGAGTTATTAAGTACTGCAAATGTGTGTAACAGGCAGAAGGAGGGATTTCCGACTATATAAACTATATATATTCTTGATCAGGATCAACAGCCGAGACGAACTAGCTATGTCCATCTGTCTGTCTGTCTGTCCGTATGAACACACAGAACTCAGAGACTATAAGAGCTAGAGACACCAAACTTGGCATGCAGGTTCCTGTATCCATACGCAGATCAAGTTTATTTCATTTCGGATGCATCCCCCCGCACCCCCGCAAATCGCAAAAGACTCCCACAGCCACAATTTTAAAGATAAAGCTTTAATTTTTAGTACACATGTATGTTTAATCAATGTCTTTCAGATGTGTAAATTTCAACACGATCGGATAAATAGCAGCAAAGTTATGGAAGAACTTATTTCCCCTGTCTCAGCAGGCAGAAACAACAGTTTAACATGCACTGTACACGTTGAGTACGCTGCTTGCTTGTGTTGCCGCTGAACTGCTTGAAATGCAAGTTGGGAGCAGGGAGTCTCGTAGTCGGGCACACTCGACTAGAGTATTCTTACTTGTTAAATTTGCATGCGCATTTTTCGGAATTCAGAACAGCTAATTGAGTTGGAAACGGCTATAAAAACAAACACCCATCTCTAAAACACACACAAATACACACACAACTTGTGAAGATGCGCAATTTGCAATCAAGAATAAGAACTTCCGGTCAGCATCGTTTTGATGCCACATTGAATTGAGTTAAATGTTGCTTTCATTTTCTGAATGAATGGAAATCTTGTCATCGTTTGAGCAGTCAAACAGCTGCATCATCATCATCGTCTACTACTTCATTGCGTTATCGTATCACGCGTTGCGCCTCATCATTCGCGCCCAATTAGCGCAATCAAGTGGATGCCACCAAGTACAGAGCATGTTCAGTGCCCCTCTGCCCGCCAACGGCAACGCCCTCCTCCACCTACGCCTAGACAATTGCGCAGCAGCATGGAAAATCTACGCAAAAGTTCACAGCTTGATAAGATTAATTGGCTGCACAGTTGCCACTCCCCCTGCTTACCCCTTTCAGTTGCTGCTGCAGTCAATTTCAAATACATTTGCAATTTGTCAAAATTTGGTAGCAAGCAGATAAATTAATTTCGGCATCGATTTGATCGCTTGTCTCTTGGCCATTTTGCATGCACAGAGCCAAGTTTTGTAGCTGTGGCTCAGGCTCCTACTAACTGCAGACTTGGCTTTGGTTTTGGCCATTGTAAATGTGCTTTAATGACCATTGGTCAGCAAATCTCATTTTTTTGTCGTTGTCGTCGTCGCGCGCCACCGCTCGACATGGACCGCCTGCTGGCACACACACACACACTAGTACACACCTATAAACACACACACACACACACACACATAGTTACACCAAACTCAACATTGGTCAACGCTGGTTGCCAAATACTCAAATTGTTGGTAACTGGTACCTGCCCCGAAACGCAAAATAATGACCAGTGTCCACATGGTGCACATTTGCACATATTTTCACATTTACCTATTTTCCTTATTTTATCTCTCTCTCCATCTCACCATCTCTCGCATGTCTACATCTCTCCTCGTATCTCATTTTGGCCATTTTCAACACCACACGAAAAAGTTTACACACTTGGCTTTTATCCAAGTTGGTCCGTCATTTGAAAAATGACATTACAAATTGCGCACATTTGTCTAATTAAATCCCTGCTCCAATAACGAGATCTTAGATTACAATCTCACAGCGGTGCGTAATGGCTTTGGTCAGTTGGGGTCCCAACTTGCTTTCATTGCATTTCTAGTTTTCCTTTTTTGCCCCCCAAAACACAGATTAGTTTTTTTTGGCCAAAAACGTTGGCAATTGCTCAGGTGACAGTCTTTGAGAAGTAGACTTTAAATTTGATTGGCTTGATGCGCAGGAGCTCTACTTAATATCGATTCCTTTGCTCTAAATTATTGTGGGTTACATATTTTACAAAATTTACTTTTTAATGTAAATTTGTTCAGAAACTGCTAACTTATTACCTGTTAAAATATAAAAATACAAAATTAATTGACAATGCCTAAGCACAGAAAGGTGGAAAAACTCCTTTCCCATTAAGTTTAGTTTTTGTAATATTCAATAAGGACTTGATTAATAATGAACAAGATTTTTCTGCCCTCTAAGCTATCCATTTAAAACCTGTTAACAAGTGCTTAATCAGTCTTTTTTGTTGGTTATTGTTGTCAATTTGTCTTTAAATTGTTGTTAGTTATTCAGACTTGTTGTAGTTTTCAATTCCGACCAAATAGTTCGAAATTGAAATTGTAAGCTGATCCGAATTCCAAAAAACGATTGCGTATTTAGTTAGTTTATCAAACTTTGCAATGGATCTATTTGAACACGATTTGAATCGATAAAACAATAACATAATTAGTTCTGTATGGAAAGTATTTGAAATGGTTTCGAATTTGTAACTATCAAATTTACACCCCTAATACAGTTATATTTTACAGCGAAATTTTATCCACCCATGTTTTTACTCCCTGTTCCCATTAAAAATGGGAAAAAGGGAGTTATAAAGTACTGCAAATGTATGTAACAGGCAGAAGGAAGCATTTCTGACTATGTAAACTATATATATATTCTTGATCAGCTTTAACAGCCGAGTGGATCTAGCCATGTCCGTCTGTCCGATGAACACACATATCTCGGAGACTATAAGAGCTAAAGACACCAAACATGCATGCATGGTTCCTGTATACCATACGCAGATCAAGTTTCTTTCAAATTTCGGATGCACTCCTCCGCACTCCAGTAAATCGATAAAAACTCGCACAGCCACAATTTTGAAGATACAGCTTTGATTTTGATATGGTGCCCATATTGTATATTTTATCAATGTTGATCAGCTGCTTAAATTTCATTACGATCGGATAAATAACACCAAACTTATGGAAGAATCTATTACACCCGCCTCAGCAGGCAAAAGCATCAGTTTTACATGCACTGGACAAGTTAAGTGCGCTGCTTGCTTGCGTTGCCGCTGAACTGCTTGAAATGCAAGTTGGGAGCAGGGAGTCTCGTAGTCGGGGACACTCGACTAGAGCATTCTTACTTGTTTAAAAGATGTTACTTATCAGAAAAGTGAGTAGCCGCAGGAATTCTCAAATTATAGTAAGATACTAATTGGATCATCTCTTCTGGAAAATGGAAAAGGTAGCCAAGCAGATGATTCCCATAATGTGATTGTATTTTTTTTTTCAGGATGGCTGTATCTGTTAATCTCTTTTGTTATCAGCTGTTTTCAAATGTCTCTATTGATAACCATGTTTCCAAGTAAATTTTAATCCAAAACGCTGCAGAAATTCAACATAAAATATGAAAGGATTAAGCCACACAATGAATTTGTTAAAAAGTACGTTTTGTGCTCACTTTAAGCATCTCATGTAAATCAAAGTAAATCGATTAAACCTATATTTACTGTAATCATTCACTTTATTCAATTAAATTTGTTAACGAGAAGTTGCATTAAGCAGGAACCTACAGTAACTTGTTCGTACAAAGTTGTTGTTAAATATTGTTTGTAAAGCTCGTTAATAAAGAGCGTCGGACTAGTACTTAAAACGTTGATTAAGACTGCCTCTAATTAGTAAGTATTAGTGCTTTAACATGATATTTAAAAACGCTTATATAGTGAAACATACATTTGAATGTAATTAATTTGCTAACAAACCGTTTTTCAATTTGTAGTTAATCCATAACACATTCTAAAATCATACAAAAAACGATTTGAAATATTGCTTTGTTCCCCTTTTATCATTAGTGTTTGTTAATGCCAAATAGGGGCTCGAGGGTTTTAAGTGGCCCTAACTGACATTCACACATACCACTTAGTTGTGCTGTTGACCAATTACAGCTCATCGAGTGGCCAACGAAGCTGCTGGCCAAATGCAACCCCAAACTGGACCACACGAATGACCACCAACAACAACAACAACAATAAGCACAACAACAAAGTGCACCAGCATCTAATGAAATTAAACAAAAAATAAAATAACAATAAAGCCGAACAAACGAAGCAGTTTCCCCACACAAAGAACGCTCTTCTCTTTCAACTCGTCTGCTATCAGCTGCCATTCGACTTTTTCCACTCAATTCTCATTTCACTCAACTGATAAGCGCACGTGTTGCTGCATGCGCCATCTCTTTCACTCATGCAGCCGTGCTGCTTGCAGCGACCAGCTTCAGCTCCCTTTGAGTTTTCGCTCAGTGCTCAGTATCTTGAGGTTGCCAGAAAGCTGCGCAGTCCGCTGGTCAATTGGAGTATTCAATTTCTGCTAATATTTCAATTTTGAGTGTTATATTTTTTAATTTTTTTTACCCTTTATTCTTTGAATTGATAGGGTATAACAAGCTTTTGCAGAAATATGAAACATTTAAAAGAGTAGAGCGCTTTAAAAAGGTATTATCGGCATTATTGCATAGTCCGTATGATCAGTGATCACCGCGATCTCCTACATATATATCAAATATAGCTCTAAATGTGGAGTAACTGAAGTCGCGAGCTTTCAAATTTTACATTTTCATACCCTTTATCTATAAAAATGAGCGTAGGGTATAACAAACTCGTATTAAAATATGAATCAGACTAAAAGCCTTTTAATAAAAAGCTTAATTTAGGCTTTAGTTTAAATAAATTATAAAGATCTCATCGATCGATCTTAAATCGTAACGATCTTAAAGACTTATGAAAGATAATTATACTTTTAAAGAATCTGATATAGCCTTAAATAATATAAGATCTCGACGATCTTAAAAATTAAAGATGATAAAAACGCCAAATTTGGTATGGATATGCTCAGATGACATATGAACCCTAAGATGATCTGATTGACTTTATAATATATGTTTTTTTTAAATATTAACTTAAATATTTTTACTTTTTTGATATAGTTTATTTGAAAAACTTTAATAAATTAACTAAATAATTATAAAATATTGATATTAAAAGGGATACGAATTTTCGGATAATTTTAGGCGACCTTCGACAAATGAAACTATGTTAAATATTAAAAAATGATCACAAATTATGTTAAATATCATGATAATATGTTAAAAATGAAAAAGGATCATCTCTTTAACAAATTCCAATACTAAATAATTTATTTTTCAAATTAATTTTTTTCGATCCATAATTATGGATTATAATCAAACCCAGTTTCTCAAAGATCGTCGCACAAAGAAATTACATTCCCCTCGCCCATTTAAATGCTTAATCTTTATATGATCGACTTAGTCGTGCGCTTAGTATTTAAGTTTATTTTCTTTTTGTTATAATTTGAATTATTTGTGGTCTATTTGCATATTTTGAGTGTTTGTTTTGCATTTGCAGCTTTGAAGCCGACCGGCAGCAGCTCAACTTGAGTATAAGTGTGTAGGTGCGAGTGGAACAGTTATACGCAAAGCTAAAAGCAAAAGCGAGAGAGCTAGTCTGGTCAGAATATATGAGAAGAGAGCGAGAGCATTCGAGAGAGCGAGAAGTTATGCCTTGTGGAGTTTGCATACTCAATTATTGCCGGCGGCAGCAAGCATGCGCTCTCTTTCTGTCGCAGCTGGACTGCTGGGGCGCACGCGGCTCTGACGCTGGCGCTGGCGCTGACGCTGCTCTTTTATTCGCCAGCAGCAGCAGCAGCAGAGTCGACGCCAACAGTCGACTTTGACTTGAGCCACAGCTACAGCTTCAGCTTCAGTCGACAGTGCTTGCTCAGTCTCAGTCACAGTCGCAGTCTCAGTCTCTGTTTCAGTCTCAGCCCAGTCTCTGCCTCAGTCCGGTTTTGAAGCCCAACGTTGAGCGCGCCTCGCGGATTGCAGTGCAGTTTTTGTTGTTTCAATTGTTGTTGTATTTGTTGTTGTATATGTTTGTTGTTGCCTGCCTGCCTGACAAATCCCATTTCCCATAAATATCAGTGCGTCTGTGTGCATGCGAAAATTAAATAGCCGCGCAGCTTAAAAACGCCGACGGCTTCTCAAGTGTAAAATTTTGTGCGAATTTAAAATACACTTTGAAAAAACAGCAAAAACAACAAAAAAAAACAAAACAAAACAAATGCAGCTTAAGAATACTATATAGAACAAAAGTGCATCAATTTGAACTGGAATTGAACGTAAGTTTTTAAAACAAAATAATGAACTAGTTAAAATTGTATGTTTATGATGAATAAAAGAACTAGCTGGTTTCTTCAACTTGAATCGAGCGTAAGTTCTGAATCTAATTCAATGATTTAGTTGGTTTTCTTTTTATTTGAACTAGTTTATTTCTTTAAACTGGAATAGTTAGTTATAAACACACATTAATGAAGTTATGAACACAAATCAATGAACTAGTTGGGCTCTCTATACTTGAAATGTACTAAGGTTCTAAATCTAGTTCAACGAATTAGATGATTTCTATTACTTGAACTGAAAGGTTTCTTTTACTTAAACTAGTTGGTTCCCTTATACTCTAATCAAAAGTTAGCTAAAAACACAAAATAATGAACTATCTGCAAGGAAATGATGAGAATTTCGTAGAATGTTTGGTTTCATTAACATTAAAATATTATTGTAATAAATCTGTTGTTGGATTATCACAATAAATCCATCAATATTTCTGTCAAGTTTAAGCGATAAATAATGTTATATATAGACCTTTATCGATTTCTTCTTTCGGCACCATTTTGTAGAATTGTAATTTCTTTGAATTTTTTAAGTTCCTTTTTTGCTGTTCTCAAATATTGATTGGATTCAATTGAATTCAATCCGCACAACCTTATCAAAAGTGATTACGGTAACATAGAAGGGCTAACATATAAGTGAACATTCGCAATATTTAACCTAAAGTGGAAACTGCAGCAGTCCTCACACTTTTATGAATATTTTGTATTGATCCAGCCCCTTTGTAAAAATCTAAGAAACGAATGTAAACTCAAAACAAAAATATCTTTATAAATATTCCAAAAAACGCTTAGCAGATAACACAATAAACCAGCCAAACAAACCGAAAAAAAAAAAAACAAATGAAAGTGAGTTCTATTTTTGTAGACGCGCAACGCATATTGTGATCTGATTTCGAGATGCCAGTCTCAGGCTTGAAAACTGCTTATCATCATCTCACATAAAAAACATACAACAACACACACACAAAGACGCACACACACACTCACAGCATAAATATAAAGATCATAAAAAAAAAATTGAGAATACAATTTTGAATCAAGCGTCGGCAGCACTGATAACAGATTATTCCTATTAAAAAAATATAATCTATTTTGTTGAGCAACTGAGCGATGCTGATTAGAGTCGAGCTCTGCTCAGTTTTTGAAAGATATTTGAAACACGCGCACTACTATTGAATATTACGCGTATATAAAATGTGATTAGATTGTGTTTTTGGTTACTTAGGGGCTTTCCCAATGCCCCACTCGAAAGAATATCTGTTGAAAATTAATAACGCTTGCCACAAAAGCTGCGCAGCGTACAACGAAATCATGTAGAAGTGATTAAATTAATTAATGATATAGACACTGCGCAATAATGTCCACGCACACAAGACAACAACAACTTACAGGCAACCAACAGTTGTCCTCCGCCTGCCTGCCTTTATCTATCCATCTGTTGCCGTTTTGCCATTTGCTGTTCCTGTTCTTCTCATGCAGCGCGCCACATGATGCAGAGGCTCTCTCTGGGATCTCTGGCTCTGTCTCTGACTCGGACTCCAACTCCGACTTCGACTCTTGTCTCTTGGTCAGCGCGGAGGCGCGCAGATCGTTGTCTTAACTTGTCGTACACGATGTCTTATACGTGTAGCAACAATTTATTTCGCTGCCCAAATGGGGCCCCCGATCCACTCAAAATCGATGATCATCGTCGCACTGGACACACAATCGCCAAGGCGACGCGTCGCTCATCCGTGGCGATCAATCAAGTCTTGCTTGGATGGAGAAGGAGGAGTAGGACGTTAGACCTAGAGCAGATCCCAGTTTGATGATCAATATTAGCTAGCTAAAAATAATATGAAACGGGCGTTATCTTTATCCACTCAGTCATGGGACAGTCGAAGCAGGCTGCACTTTGCTTTTTGTGATCTTCATCATTTATGGATGCCTGGCTACAACAAATTAACCATAAAACTGAAATGCTTAAGTGAATATCAGGCATGTTATGCTTTTAAGATGCCCTGTAAAGCAGTGCTGTGATCAAATAATTGAAGTATCCATAGTTATAATACAAGACTAACGACTGGTTGCTCAGCTTCGATTTAACTTTCGAATTAACAACCCTAGCGATATATCTTTTACGGCGATAAATTGACAATAAACTCGCTTCGTTTTCTCAAGTTTAAACAGCTGATTAACGTGTAAATGTCAAAAACTCCATCACGTTTTCCAACACTGCATCAAAAAAATACGCCCTGGGTTAAGAGCCCCTGCTGCTCTAAAATTGAGTGCATTTTTTACTGAAATTATAGAAAGAACACTAAAAAACAAAGATTGTAATCTTTTCCCGACTGAGGAACACAAGTCCTACTTTTTTCGGGAGTCAAAACATAAGAACGCAAGATGAGCTTTAATAAGTCAAATTGTATCATTTTTTAACATATTTTATTCAGAATTATTATTTGACATAAAATTCTAAGTAAAAGTGCGAATTAGCTGTTTGCTTTTTTCCCAGGGATAAGTATTTAAAAATGAGATGCCTTTTGATAAGTTACCATAACGAAAACGATCAGAAAAAAGTTGAGAAAACAATTTTAAAAAAACAGTTTCCAGAACATTGAGAAACCAAAACAAACACGACCCAAAAAACTTGAGAAAACAATTTTTTTATTTAACATAACTTTATCAAAGGGAAACATTTTTACGGACCATTGAAAAACTGGCCCTAAGAAAGTTAGTTTTCCACATATTCCTTATAAAACTCGTTGGATAGGTATTATTGTAAACGAGGAAAAAATTCTTAAAACTTTATATTTGAGTTAACTAAACGAGTAGAGTCTTTATAAGAATAATGAAAAATACCATTTGAAACTAATGATTATCAAATTAAGCTTAACTTCTATAGTTTTTTGAAAGGAAATTCTAAGAATTCATTAAATATTAACTAATGCAAGAAATTAATTGATATAAAAGCTGATGCTTAAGAATTAAAGGATTCGTGAGTTAATATTAAACTAATGTCAAACTAGTTGTTTTTTTTATATATACATACCTATTTATAAAGATCTATCAAATTTATTAAGAAATGTAAAATGATTTTATTAAAGAAAAAAATGTGATTATCAGCTTTGTTATTTATTGCACATGTTATTCATAATTATTGTTTAATTCACATATATAATAAAGTAATATATATGTATGTTTGTATATAATATGTAATTATTGCTTATCAGTTGAGAAAGTGGCAATTTCCTTTGACAAAATAAAACAATATAATATATGATTGATAGGCATAGACACGCCTTATAGAATATATGATCTTTTATTTAAGATGAGTCAGCCTGTATACATAATATGTGATATATAATTTTTAGAGTACGAGTGATACTCTATTAAAAACTGAACCAACTAAAAGCAACTCTTTTAAGCTCACACTTTGGTTTCTTAATATCATTTTTTATGACTCGCGTAATGAGTTTTTTGTAGTTTAGTCTACATATTTGAAAGCTGTTTTATGGTCCAGCTAACCTGAGTCTCTATTTTAGGGTTTCACAAGATGTTTTCTCGTGTTTTATGTGCCGCCTCGAATAGAGATGCTATTAAAAATGGGAGTACGAGTAACAGTTTTTTTTTTTTTTTTTTTTCCAACTAATATCTGTGTCCAAAGTGCTAATTGAAGCATCTCTTGGCAAACTTGGAGCGGGTCAAAGCAGTCAAAGCTCTTTGGTTTTGTGTGCTTTTGTTTATAGTCTTGTGTTTTTTTTTTGTATTTTAGAAAGAGATGGCGAAAAACGACGCTGTCTGTCCTGTTCTATGGCTGTGACTGACGACAAGTGCCTACACCTCTTTCAGGTAAACTGTCAAACAAGAGATTGTTGTCGGGCCATGTTTACAGACTTGGATGTCGAATTAATTAAACTAACTTGCAAGCTACAACAACCAACACCCACACACAACATACACACACACACACACACACACAGACACACACACACACACACACAGACACACACACACTCGAATACATACACACAGAGCCTGCACCTCAATTTGTACTTTTCAAAAGCAAATCTGCCTTAGATTAAATTGGTCAATGTAACCTGAGGCCATTGACTGACCCTCCAGTCTTAGCTGTCTTGGCTGTCTTGTGCTGCACTCATCAGTTGTCCTGCTTACGACAGCAAAGTAAAGGACATAATTGCTGCAATATATTTAACTAAAGTTGAGACATTGTCCAAGAATATGTGCTCTTTTGTTTGACTCTTGAGTTCAGCTTAAGATATTCAATGCTGGCAGCATAATGCAAACTCTAATTGAATAAAAGAACACTATGCTACAGCATTTTGTAGCCCAAATAACAGACAATTGTTTCTTATGTTATTACAGCAGTTCCACAAATTAACTGAAACTGAGTATTCATGCCATTTTCTATACTGTTTGATATTGAATAACATTTGCTAATCCCTTTCAATTTCCTAACATCATCTAAGTGCAGCTCTTTTTCTATATGCAAAAATCAAACTAAAATCAAATTTAATTTCCTGCATGCATAGAAAAAGAGTTCAAATGTTAGATAAAGCACATCCTTGCCTGCTCCTCTTGGCTAGGATGCAAACAAAGTGTTGGCCATTGATTGGAATATTCATTGAACAGTTTTTAAGCTGATTTATATGGCATTGTGTCCTGTCGACAATTTAATAAATATTTAATTCACAACGTTGCCCAGCTGCTTCTAAATCCACACATAAAAGATTCAATCAACTGTGGACGATGACGACGACGACGACCTGGAGTGAGATGTGGCATGCACCTTGATGATGATAATGATGATTATGATGATGTTGTTGTTGTTGTTGTTGTTGTTGTTGTTGTTGCTGCATTCAGGCATTAATAATAAGCGAGTACTTGCCGACATCGTTGTCGTAATTTGCAAAACGCACAATCGCTTCCTATAAATCAAGAGGAGAGCGTCTAGCTTAAAACCTGTTGTTGTACCTGAGCACTCGCTGTATACCTATTCAGATCAAATGGAGCACAGCGCATGCTGCCATCTCTCTGTGCCATATTTCACCTGGCGAATTATAAATAAAAAAAAATATATATAAAATAAGTACTTGTATTCAAGCTAGCCTTTTGTCAGAGTGCACCTAAAGCTCCAAATCCAAAGCCATAGACGTCAACTGCTATCAATCTCTCTGGTGGAAACAGAGCCTGCCTGCCCCGCTGTCCCGCTGCTCGGCTGCCTTTTATTCAACGCCTCTCTTGTCAGCCCGCCCCCGCCATTAGATGGCCGTCCCGCTCAAAGGAAAGCGCCCGTCGCAATAGATCGCACATTGCAGATAGAGGCGTGCCTGCCACTCCACTCGAACTCCACAGCGCACAGAAGAGAGTCTGAAACAAAAGTAACGAGTCTTTCAATATCAACGAATATGTTATACACTTTGATTTCAAAGATATCGCTGAACGATTTTTAGATTTTTTTAAGCCAGCTTTGTAGGATTACGTTCCTATCTCAACTTTTAAAAGGAAAAGATATATGTTGATAAAGGTTTATAAATCATTTTCAAACTTTGCATTCAAACATTTGAATGAAGACTCAAATGTTGCAATTTTAAGTATAGCATCTTGATGTTTCCTGAATTATGTTCCTTTGTTAAATTCGTATGAGATAATATTAGACAAGTAATCCTGTCGATAATCCATATATTCTTAAGCTTTGTAATTTTATTTTAAGAAATTGTTTAAATTCTTATAAACTGATCGATTTACTTAGATGTAAGTCTTATTGAAAGATCTTCTGATTTTCTAGTCTGAAGTTTAAGTTAAAGACTAGTCATCCCGTCGATTATCCATATACTCTTAAGCTTTGTCATTAAACTTTTAGAAATCTCTACTGATTGATTAACTCATGTCTACCTATTTTTTCGGTTCTGAAGTTCGAACCTCAAAACATTGCTTGTCATGTTTAATATTCGACTAATAATCCTTTTGATAATCCATATATTCATAAACTTTGTAACTATACTTTTAAAAATCATTTATAAACTTATAAACTAATCAATTATTACTTATGTACGTCCATCTCATTAAAAGATAATCCTTTTTCCCATCTACAGTTCGAACTTCTTAACTTATTACTTGTAATGTTTAATAAGAGACTAATAATTCTGTGGACAATCTATGTATATAGTCTTCAATTTTTAGAAATCTTATAAAATCTTATATGCTGTTCGATTTGCTTACGTCTATCTTATCTAAAGATACTGTTTTTCAATTCTAAAGTTCGAACCTCAAAACTTATTACTTAATATGTTTAATATTAGACTGTCTATAATCCATATACTCTTGAATTTTGTAATTATACTTTTAGAAACCTTATAAACTGATCGCTTTGCTTACGTTTTCTCATTTATAAAAGCTTTTTCTAGTCTGAAGTTCGAACCTCAGTTGCCAAGTTGCTTAGCCGTAGGTAATATTCCTGCCACTAATATAACTTGACTTAAGGAAAAATCTTTTTAAGAATGCTAAAGATTGATTTGTTACTCAGCTCTTTAAGATGCTATTAAGTAGCTTATAACCATAAAATAAATCAAACATCTTCAAATATTTTATAGCATCTCAGCTCATTCTATCTTCAATCTTGGTGTACGTAGTTGTAAAAGTGATGGCATTCCGATGATTAGAGTATACAAAAGCAGCAAAACCAAACAATGCGCTGCAATTTTAGACACAAAGGATGAACGCATGAACGTCGCAATCGCAGTTCGTATTTTGCAGTTTGCAGTTCGCAGTTTGAAGTTTGCAGTTGGCAGTTTGCAGTGCCCAATTCGCAGTTTTAAGTTTAGCTCAGTTGGTTGGTTGGTTGAGGAGAGCGCCTTTAGCATTTGTTCAGTTGTTATAAATTATAGTGCCGCATGCGGAATGAATATGGCGGTGAGGCGGCTCTATGGAGTGAAACTGGGCGGCTATAAAAACAACAACAACAACAACAACAACAACAAAAACAACAAAACCTGCGCCCCCGCACGTAGCTCAAACTGAGGCTGGGAGCTGTGAGAGCTGTAAGCTGTGAGCTGTGCCTGTGACTTTGCCTGCCTGCCAGAATATTTTACAGTGTACCGCTATAAAATTTGGTATTCCAAGACGCCACACACTGGAACTGAAGCTGGGGCTGAGTTGGAGCTGGGACTGAGACTGAGTTGGAGCTGGGACTGTGACTGGAGCTGAGCTGGAGCTGAGACTCAGGCTTTGGCTGTTGAGGCTGCCATTACCACGTTGTAGGCATGTTGTAAATGCCAGCCGATCACTGTGTATGTTGTCTTTTCACTGCAACTGTATGTGTGTTTATGTCTATATGTATGTGTGTGTTTGTGTTTGTCTTGGCCATAAAAACAGAAATGAGCCCACGTTTAACATGGCGCATTTTCATTGCTTGCGGCGCATCAGACAACCCCAACCCAAAACCTCTGTTAAAACCAACAACAATTGGCATGGCGAAATTTTGCCAAAAGACGTGGCTTAAGATTCTCTCATTAGAAATGTGTTTTTTTACTCTTTTTTTTTTATTAAAATTTTTTATGACTGGTTTTTTAATTAGACAAAAATTGTAACAGTTTGGGCAGCTTATCGCCAGGCAACTTTAGATTTGCATTTTATGATGTGATAATCCTGCTTGCGACTTTGAAGAGGAAACTTATAAGATTATTGTGGTATCATATTAGAATTGTGTTCAAATTGTTATTGCTTTTTTCATATTTTATTATAGTGTCATAATTTGCTCAGAAAACATGCTGCCGACTATCAATATGCTTTGATTGATCAATTATTGAGTACTTTTAAAGAAACAACTTAGATTATGATCAAATTAGGTTCTTTTTTAAGATCCAAATTACCGAAAAAGTATCAGTTGGGTTATTTTTTAAGATTCAAATTAACGAAAAGGTGGCAATTAGGTTCTTTTTTAATATCCGAATAAACGAAAATGTGTCAAAGAAGCAATTCTTCTAACATGTCTGGAAGGCTCTTAAATCTTTGACAATCTTAACTACATAAATAACATAAGTAATTGCATAAACTATACACACAATGTCTTACGTTGCAATAATGCTGCCATGTTGCAACTTTAAGCTGAATCGAATGTCTCTTAAGGGTTCTTACATAAGATTTTATAAGTTGGTTGTACGAACTTTGTTCAGACTTAAGAGCAAACAGCTGTTGTAGACTTTGGCTTATTAATGGCAGAATGCTGTGACATTATTTGATGAGCGCAACTGCAGCAGCAGCAACATGCGAAATGCAGGAAATGAAGGAGGCAGAGGCGGAGGTAGTGGTAGGGACAAGGAGACGGCAGACAAACAAAGCGACGCAGTTGTCAAGCAGCGACAACAACAACGATAACAACAGCAACATCAACAAATGCGACTCAGTGCTATGCTAATTACTGGACATGACGGCAGCGAACGCTTTTGGAATCGGCAGCAGGCAGCAGCAA
Source organism: Hirtodrosophila cameraria (assembly GCA_949708635.1). Classification (NCBI taxonomy): domain Eukaryota; kingdom Metazoa; phylum Arthropoda; class Insecta; order Diptera; family Drosophilidae; genus Hirtodrosophila; species Hirtodrosophila cameraria. Next base: position 12,965,133 of record OX453089.1, on the reverse strand, counting down.
CAACAACAACAATACAAACAAAAACAACAAGCGACCGACGACCATGTGAACAAAAGGCGCAAACGTTTTTACGCACACTCCATACAAAAGTCGGCAGCAGTCGCAGTCCAAGTCGCAGTCGCAGTTGCCGTCGCAGTCGGAGTCGCATTTGCATTTGCATAAGCAGCCATAAACTTAGCAGATACACGCTACAAAAACAACAACAACAACAGTAGCAACAACAACAGCAGTAGCAACAACAACAACAACACGCGCTGATCGCAGTATTACGAAAAGATATATACATATGTATGTATGTCTTTTATACCCTGCATACAATTAAAAAATCTAAAAATAGTGTATTTTAAAATTGTGAAGAATCCATTTATTTCTAAGAACTGCTTCCATTGCCGATTCCAATCAAAACATTCTAAAATTGATATAGTTAGCTGTTCTGCAATCAGCCCTGTTTTGGTTGCCAATTTGATCAAGATTTTGCGGAGGTGAATTTACTCTAAAATTTAGAGTCTAAGTATTCGTTTTTATCTTTTGAACCGCCTTTTCTGTTTCAGTTTATTTGTCTTTGATCTAGGATTGAATTTACTTGCATTTAGACAAGATTCGATTCAAAATTATATTATTTCAGAAAAATTCAAAAACAATCTAGATGACAAATTGTGATCAAAAATACATTTCGCATGAATATCAGTTCAATTTTGACGAATCAGTTCAAATCTGGGAAAATCATTTCCTATGGACTTCGAAACCTTACAAGTCAAAGAAAACTGAACTATCTCAGATAAAAGTTTTGAAATAGCTTTTTATACTAATTTTGGTATCCACAATCGATGAAAAGTAACAGAAAACCGAAATATAGGAAGTTTTTCAACTGAAACACAAAATTGAAGAAATTTGGAATGAAAACTATGGTCAAAAAATGGGATTTTCTTGATGAGCTGCAACAAACGAGTTCATTTAAACACGAATTTAAATATTTCAGAAACTGTAAGAGCAAAACAAAACAACAAAAACAAATAATTTGGAATGTTAGTTTCCGTATACCCCGCAAATCGATAAACATGATTAATAACCATATTTTTTAAGTAAACAAGCATTTAAATCTATTGTTTATCTAACGTAAAGTTTTTACAACGATGAGTTGTTAAACAACAAAGTTTATGTATCTCTATATGACTCTTAACTGCATACAGGGTATCCCTAGAGCATCCTTACTTATTTCATATGGAAACCATTGCGTTTCTTAGCATTTCTCTATGTGTTTACCCAGTTCGCCTTCAGGCATATTTCCTTTTTAAGCTGGAATAGGAATAGGACATAGGTAACATTCTATTGGCATTGAATTATATATTAAAAGCTGACTGGAACTCGAACCTCTGAACTTATGCGTCAATGCTGAAAATATGTCAAATTTTTAGCACGCACTGTCTAAACGAAAATCAATTTTTTATCTAATATTTTGTTGCAGTTGCACGCAATTTTAGACACGCAACAATTGCAACTTCGAACACGAAAGCTGATTTAACTTTTATCAAATTGTTGTTCTTTTGCCTCTCCTTGGCAATAATTTCCGCTAAGAATATATATGTATATTGAGCTGGAAGCTGTTCTACTTAGTTACTATTTCTGTTCATTTCGCACAATTGTGCCAGGTGATGACAGTATAATGAATGCTTTAGGTTCGAACATCGCACATCATTAATCATCTCAACTGTTGTTCGTTTTCTGTTGAAGTTCTTTTGAATTGGACTCATCGAACTTTAGCAATAGAAATAGAAATACAAACCGGCGCAAAGGGGCAATTCTAATTAGAGCCATTCAATAAGAGAGTCTTCAAACCAGTTTGAATTGTGCTGTGTTTTAGTATTGTAGCTACTACTTTATGCCATGTTGTCCAAGATGACAATGTGTCCACGACAGCCAAGTAAAACATGGCCAAAAAATGTCAACTTACATTTTTGCTTTTGTTTTATATGGCAGAGCAAATTCTTTTTTTTTTTTTTTGTGTGTTGTAAAGTTGCTACACGAAGCGGGAAACTTTCGTTTTTCGTCATCGTTGTTGGTAGGAAGGTAGCCAAAGAAATCCAGCTAAGACTCACGATATTTGCGTGCCATTGCCAAATTGAATGGAAGTCAATTGGCAGTCACGTTTAAACTCCTTCCTTCTGCCAGTTTGCCAAAAGGCAGTCCCCAAACCCACAAAAAAAAAACCCTCCAAGTCTTGGTCAAATTAAATTGTCAGTCGTTTTGGTTTAAATAGCGGCAAGTCAAGTTTTTATTGGCTTGCAGTATGCTTAGCTTTATTTCTTTCTTTGCAAAAAGGGTTTAACAAGCAATGAAATGCATTTCGAAACTATCTAAAGCTTTTCACATTTACCACCAACAAAATTTTGGCAAAAAGACGCAGCGAGTAGCGCACAATTTTTATGGCCATGAAATGTGTACAAAACAATGACAACGACAACTGCCGCAACAACAAGCAACAGCAACAGGCAACAGCAAACTGACAACAGCAGCAACTGACAACAACAACAATAAAAACAACAACTGAAGAAAACAGCAACTGAAACAGAAACAGAAACGGAGGAGGACAATACCAAAATCACGAACCCGGAAGCAGCCTCTACTTTGAGATTGTTTCAATTCCCGAACTCCCTCGCTCTCTTTCTCTTTCTGACTCTTTTTCTTAGGCGCTCCTTGGTTTTCTTTCTCACTCTTTCAAGGGAGGTTCAATTAGTACTCATTTTTGAAATTAAAGATTATCTAGAGTTTGTTTGTCTTTTATTACTCCTAATTATGAAAAAACTGAAATGAGATATACATCAGATTTTTTTGTCAAAAAAAAAAAACATCTTTTTTTTTACCCTTCTTCTCACACTCTGTTTTTCTTTTCCTTTCTCTGCAAAATTGTTTATTTAGTACTTTGTTAAACAACTAAAGATTGGCTTGGGATCTAAAATTTGTCTAAAATTTGTGCTCCCCTTTTCAAAAGAACTTGAAATCGGATTTACATACACTTTTGTAAAAACTTAGCTTTTTGTCAAACTCATAATCCTTTAAGCTTTTACGTTAATGAGGATTTATTTGTCTATCTGAAAAAGACTTTTACTCCCTGTTCCCATTAAAAATGGGAAAAAAGGAGTTAGGCAGAAGGAGGCATTTCCGACTATATAAAGTATATATATTCTTGACCAGCATCAACAGCCGAGACGAACTAGCCATGTCCGTCTGTCTGTCCGTATGAACACACAGATCTCGGAGACTATAAGCGAGAGACACCAAACTTGGCATACAGGTTCCTGTATGCCTTGCGCAGATCAAGTTTATTTCAAATTTCGGATGCACCCCCATCATTTGTTTTTCCAATTTCCTAATCCATTAAGTTTTAATGTTCTGAAAAATTCATTTGGCTTTTTCTAAGATTTACAGTTTTTTTCTAAGATCTTTAGTACATTTATAAAAATAGCTGAATATATATTTAACTATACTTGATATAGTTGAAATCTTCTTCTGGTATTACAACCCTCGTTTCTTGGCTTTTCTCTTGGCTGTTTTATGTGTGTCGTATCACATGTGCGGAATTTGTTGTTGTCTTCAATTTCTTCATTTTCGAGCAAACTGCCGCCCACCGACACCGTATGGCGAAATTTCCGCTGAAGAACGGCAAAGAAAACAGGAGGTACCCCCCAAAAAAACGAAGGCAGGGAACCGGTTGCTTGCAAAGCAAAAACAAAAACCAAAAAAAAAAACACTGAAATTTGTTTCGCGCTTGTTGACAATTGTCGTGTAAGGGCCCATAAAGAATTTGAAATGTGCAGCGTGCATGTTGCAAGTTGCAAGTTTGCCGGACCAACGCTGGACTGGACAGCAGGCACAATTGGGACGGGGTACAGGCGCAGGGAAGAGAGACTTGGCAGTTGGGAGTACATGACGGTTTTGGCCAACGGCAGCCACGTTAAATGTCGGACTGGTGTAAATTACTTTAGCGCAAACATCGAGCAGAGTGCTGCTCGAAGCAGCCAAGATGATCATCCATTCAGGCAGACTGCTTCAAGTGCGGCCAGTTGCAAGTTGCCAGTTGCCAGTTGGCAGTTGGCAGGTTACTTGCCGCAGAGTCGTCAAAGCAGCAATCAATCATTGTGGCCAAGTGGCGGCCAAGAATGCCGGTGCCAAACTAAATGGAACCTGTTCGGATTGGTCGGTCAGCTCGTCGGTGCTCTGCGCAGTGCCATAGTTTTGATACTCTGTTCCTGATGTGAAATAGAGTCGCATTCTTTATAATTAAAGTGGTTTTTCAGTTATTTTGATTACTTTTATTCAGCGTTGTAGTTTCGAAACAGAGAGGATGTTAGGAATAGCCTATGCACCCCGAATCGAAGCAGGAGTTTTTTGTTCCGATTCTATCCAAACCAATGAGTTGTATGGGATCGACCGGATTCCCAAAGATTTCTTGTCCCGATTTCATCTCTAATCTAGAGCTAGTCTCAAAATTGTATATATAAGTTACTGATAATCTTGAAAAATGATACCCAGAAAACTAATAGTTACATTATTAACTGCAATCTCGAAAATCTGAAAAAAATCATATCCTTCATTACATTTTCTGCAGAATTCCGGCTTTAGAATCCCTAAAAATCAAAAAGCAGACCAGTTTTATTTTTTCGAATGAAAACCCAATTCTTTATCCATTTAAAAGTTACCTTCAAATAGTTTTCAATCCTTTTTAAACCGAATATTTCCTTATTGCTTATTCCTTTCCTTATATCCTTTAACGAACTTTAAAAAACATTACAACTGGGATTTCAATTGATTTGAAGTGAGTTTGAAATGCGATTAGGCTAGAATATCTTTATCTTTCAAAGATTTATTGCTTTTATCTTAAAATTAAAGAAAATAACTGATGATTATTTACTAGAAAGAATATCTTGCAGTCGGGTTGATTTAACTGCAAAATTCTCACTTGTCTGTTATTGTTGTAGTTGTTGCTGTTGGTGTAGTCCACGTTGCTATCAGTGTTAAATCTACAAGATCATTTTCTCAGCGCTGCGCTTGCAACCCATAATTTGTGATTGTTATAAAGTCGAACTGGCCAATCGACCGCTCCGTCCGATACGACCGCTCGACAACTGGACTGAGCAACCGATCCAACCGCTTCGACCAGTCAATCAGAGGGTTCCAGCCTCAGTCGCAGTCTCAGTCGTCAGTCGTAATAGACTCGTCGCACGCGTAATGAATTGAAACGTTTCAGATATTTATGGTCTGGTTGTTTTTGTTGTTGTTATTATTATAGTTTTTGTTGTTGCTGTTGTTGTTGTTGCTGTTGTTGTTGTTGCTGTTGTTGTTACTGGATTCGCTACAGTTGAAGTTGAAGCTGCAACTGCAATTGCTGCCTGCCATCGATCATTTCAATTCACTTCAGTTGAATTTCAGTTTTGATACTCGTATCTGCCTCTTGCTTCCCAGAACTTCAAGTGGGCCATTGTCTATGTGCACTCTCTCCCTCTATCTTTGCCTTCTATCTCTCTCTTTCTTTCAGTTGCTGCATTGTGTTGATTTATTTGCTTAGAAATGAGCTAAGCGTTGACAGGCAATGGCTAAAGCGAGTCTTCTTCTATTTACAAACTGTGATTGGATGGCAGCAAAAGTTGCGATTTTGATTGGGAGTTAGACTAACTTTTAAAGAAATTGCTATGATTTCTTGTTAGTTGACTTCTCGAAAGATATTTGGACTTATTCCCGACGAAAGTTTATTTAAGACTAAGAAGAGTTCAAAGTGATTTGACAATTTTATTGTTTTACTTTAGGTAGCTGATGATGATACTCAAAGAATCAAATGTTATTTTGATTAGTTTGTTTATTATCACAGTAAATAATATACAGTCGAAGCTTTTATGAATGTGAATAATCTTGAAATGTTTTTAGTTTTTTTTCTTTGAAAATTTAATCATATCTTAAATTTCTTAAATTAATCTTAACTTTTCATTCCGAATCGTTTTCGATTTGATTATTCCTCCTTTCGAAAGAAATAACAATCGTTTTTTCTTTTTAAAGATAAGTTTGAATACTTCTCAATTAACTGTCTCCCAAGCAAAGCTTTTAAAGCTGAATTATGCAAGGGTTTTCGAAATTCAGGACAGCGAACTATTTGAATCCTAAATGTTTGCATCAGAATCGGAAATAGCAACAGCCCACATAAACAGGGTTTTCAATACTCCCTTTTGAAATAATATCAAGAATTTGGCTTAAAATGTATCTGTATATTTTTAAAGATTTCACAATTTTATAACTTTAAGTACGACTTGCAATAGTAAAGTTTTAATAAAAGTAAAATAGATCTTTTTAATTGCCTAGCTATATGTACTAAGCTTACAAATTTAATTGTTAATATCACAGTAAACTATTGTGTTTAGCTTATGATTTTGATAAAGTACATACAGCTTCTTTAGGTTTTACTTTATAAATAACATTTGAATAGCTTGAAAGGTTTCCCGTCGGCTTTTTAAGTTCAGTTCAGTTTCTAAATAGACTTTACTGCTCAATAGCTAAACAAGCCTTTAAAGCAGTAAATCTTTGCATTATTTCATAACTCACAGTTGACTTAGTTGTAAAATGATTGCACAGTTCAAAGATTGCCCCAAATGTTGCCGTGACTTTTCTAAGCGATGTCAAATCACCATTTGGTACATCTCTCATTGAGTTGACGTTTTGGGCCAGGTTAGCATATCAAATGAATTGAATCTCGGCTGTTGAAAGCTGTGGCACGAACTGACTGCCAAACCGACCGACCGACCGACCGCCCAGCGGCAACTGTCTGCCAAAATAGCGCTTTCGATATTGGATTTAAGTTTGATTGCTTATCAACTGAGCAACGAAGGCACTTAAGGCATTTAAGTTAGGCGATTGTATATGTTTCTACAAATACTGCTTAATAAGTAGTATTATACAAGTTGCAGATACAATGCTTAGAATACATATGTCTGTAGTATATAGCTACAGATCTACATTGGTGCAGGATGTACGCGAACGCGCGCCTATCGCGAACTGTCATCATTTTCAAATTATTTCTCGTTGAATATCTAATCAAGATTCATGCATGATCGCGGCTAAATTGCTTCCAGGCAAGACACATAACCCACCGACAACAATTGCAGCTAGGAACAGCAATAGCAACAACAACAATGCATAATGCAACAAGCAACAGGAACGTGCAACAGCACCGGCAACATGCCCCCAAAAAGTCAGACGCTGCCTTTTCTGCTTGCCTCACTTGAGTTTTCTTTTTGGTCTTTTATTTTTCTTTTTAGCTCTTTTTTTTTCTTTTTTAAGGTATTTTTTATGCATTGTTTTCCTTTAGCCAGTTAATAGTGTTGTTATTGTAGGCCAATTTCTAAGTCTTGTTTTTTTTTTTTTTGGCTCTTGAACCAGTTTGATTTTGTTTGTTCTTGAAGAAAACATATTTTGTGTTCAGAAATTGTTATGAATGTTTCTGAATGGCACTGCAATGATTCAGTCGCATTCACTTTATGAGTTGTTTATTATTACTTATTATACACTCGCATTCGTATTCATATTCGTACTTGTACTTGAACTTTAACTCATCTTTATTTTGCTTAATTGAAACTAGACAGCATCTGTAGGTAAATATGTAATTCAATTACACACGCTGACTTGACGAGTTGACTCAATTGCCAGACTTAAAGTGCTTTTGATGAACTAGCACAGGGTGTTCCAAGTGCAGCCCATTGGGTGTTCCAAGTGCAGCCTGATGGGCGTTCCAAGTGCAGTGCTATGACTTTGACAGGGTGTTCCAACTGCAGTCCGATATGTAGCTTCATCTGTACAATTAGTAACTATGATATAACTTAACCGCTGTATATAGTAAGTAACTAATGTCCATCATGCGTGTAGTTTTGCTTTTTATCTTTTTCACTTCGATCGACATTTTTTTTTTTTTTAATTTTGACTAAAATTTTTTCAATGTTTATACAAAAATATGTATTTTGCTTTTAGAAATTTGTCAGATGTGATTGAGGATTGTCTTATTGGTGTTAGTTCCCCTACTTATTCAAAAGTCTGAAAAGCATTTCAAAAATATGTTCGAAACTGAAATATAAACCACTTTTCCCATTGCCGTCAGTTTCGAATCGTTTTCAATTCTGATATCCTGTTTTCGAATAACAATAGCGATTGCTCTTTTTTTTTTAACCCTTTCGGAACTACTGGAACAATACGTCCCAGCACTTTTCAAACTTCGACTTTTACACTCATTGGGATAATATATCCCACTAGAAATACTTATTGGGATTATATATCCCAGAAAAAAACACGATTTCAGGATTTTCAAGTATGCAATACATTTTATTTTTTTATCACCATTCAGAATATGCTTAAAAATTTTCTGTTACTATCATGGATTTTAAAATAAAACTCCGTCACGAAAGATTAATCTATTCTCTCAAAATCGAATCTTTTTAAATCGAATTTCAAATTGATATTAAGAAGTCAGAACAGGTTATACTTTATATAGTTAAGAGATCCAATTCTGACTATAAGCCAGATAATAAGCCGGAAACTTATATTCAATCTTAATATCAAGTAAATGCCATAAAAATATCTTGTTAAAGTTAAAACCGTAAACGGACAATTCCTTAACTCAATTTAAAAACAAAACTGATGTTTTCTAGATTCTTCTAAACTGCCCACTGGTCTATAAAGATCTATTAACCAGAATCTAGATGCTGGTTCACAGCTTTTTCTAGCCCAAGTGCCTGTAATGACATTTTAATTAAATTATATGGAACATCGCTCGACAGATCGTTTTCTTTGTCGCCTTAATTTGATGTTGTTGTGGTTGCTGCTGTTGGTTTGGGTGTTGTTATTGTTATTGCCGGCTGTTGCAACACTTAATTGTTATTAACTTTCGTGTGACATTTGTGACTTTTGGTGTGGCATCAATTGACGCCCAAGTAGTACGTACTACATACTACATCTCTATAACATGCCGCAGCTAATTGATGAACCCGCAATGCCCCCAAATTGTTTTATTCGATTTACAGCCACGGACTCAAGTCCCCCACTGGGCGAATTGGGTGCGTTGCATACGCCACTGGCCAAAAATCAGACAGACGTAACCAATTTCAATCATAAAGAATATATATTTGTATGTATATGTATACTATATATGTGCAAATATACGAGTACAATATCATTTCGCCTGCAGCTACAGGTATGACATTTTTATTTAGCATTTTTTACGAAAGGGCCTGCAAATTTACGAGCCTCGTTGCCACAACTTGGTGGCAAACGGGAACAATAACAGCAACAACAAGAAGGGGAGGTGGTCCACATCCAATGCCATCTAAGCGAATTGCCAACGGGATTGGAAAACGCCTTCAGTTTTTGGTTGAGATGGTTGAGATGAGCGCGTGTTCGACTTGTTGTTTAATATTATAAAGTAATATTAATAAAGTATTCATATCATATACAAGCCGATATTTTTTTATGTATATTTATTCTTGTATTGATTGTGTTTGTATTAGAGAAACCAAAAACTATCAATAGCACTATCGATAGTATCGATTTTTTCCTGTCACAGCTATCGATACTAATTTTGAATCCCTTTCCACTCATTAATCTGAAAGTAACTCGAATAAATCTATATTTAGAGTAATAATTCAATTTATTTATAAAAAATATATATAATGTCGAAATTTTGTTTTTTTTCCAACACTTTTCAATTTTTGCTTAAAATTTTTTAAATTTTTGTTTAAAAATTTTTCCATTTTTGTTTAAAAGTTAAAAGAAACTGAAATATTCGATTTCATAAGATAGATGCATTAACTGAGCAACCGAGAAATCAAAAACACCATCGATAGTATCGATTGTTTTGTTTTTGATAAAGCTATCGATGCTAACCATTTTTTTGATTTTTCATTAAATGGAAAATAACTCGAAATAATATTTTTTAATTAAAAAGGAAAACTCGAATAATTCTTTATTTAGACTAAATGACTAAATGATTCAATTTTCTAATCTAAAAAAAAATAATTAGACATTTTTGAATATTTGAAAAATTTAAAAGAAATTAAAATATTCGATTTCCCAAGAATTTGCTTTAACTGAGCAACTGAGAAATCAAAATAAATTATTAATACTATCGATAGTGTCGATTGTTTATTTTTTGCTATCGATAATATTTAGTTGCTATGATTTGATTTGAAGTTTAATGTCTTATTTGTGTCATTTTGTAAATTGTTTTGTTTATAAAAATAACATTTTCATTTGTATTTGAGTTAATGTTGCTAATGAATTTGTCGATAGTTTAAGCTTTAACTATCGAATCTAATGAGTAGCGGTATTATCGATGGTTTGTATGCTTCATCGTGTCACGAAATAAACCAACTCAACTCTAGTTACGTTGGATTGCCCAGATTTTAAGCAAACCGCCTTCGAAAATGATTATCAAGGCATGCAAATCTTGAGCTGCCATCTTCGTGGCGGACTTGCATCGTAAATTGATTTTTATGCTTCTGTTGCCTGGGACAAGAAGGAGGCGAGTTGCGATTGTGTGGCAAGTCAAATAATGCAATACCCGTCTCTTCTTCCTGCTTTCAGCTGGCTGCTGCTGCTCTTGCTGCTGCTGCTGCTGCTGCTGCTGCTACTCGTCTTAAGGCTCAAAAACTTGGCGTAATTGAAATAGAAGCTCTTTGTGGCTTTTAAAGAAGGTGTGAGCAAACGTTAACTAGACGCCCCCAGGATGGTGCTTGTGCTGAATGGTGTGCTGCAGGACGATTGCCCGATGGACACAAATAGCCTGTTCCTGCAGCATCCCGTCTACAGAGATTACGCACAGCAGCTGCACTCCATACAGGCCAAGTCGGTGGGTCCTGTCGGCCTGCTCTATGTGGGACAGCGGGAGTTGGCCGCTGCAGCGCCCCATGACAAGAATATCAACATTATTGGCGCCGACGATGCCACCACCTGTATTATTATTGTTGTGCGGCACTCGGGTAAGTTGTAAATTGGCTTCGTTTGGCTCGTTAACTTCTAACCCTTAAGATTTCTGTACATACTCCTGCAGGCTCTGGTGCTGTGGCTTTGGCCCATTTCGATGGCAGCGGCGTAGATGAGGCTGTGTGCACCATGGTTTCGCGTGTGCAGGAGTTGGCGCTGGGCTATCCGGAAGGACGCATCGAGTTGCAATTGATTGGTGGCTATCGGGATCCGCAGGGCTATGGCGAGGATGTTTTCTACAGCATTATGCGTAAGTCTTTCACTATTTGAAGTCCAAGTTTGTGCCTCATATATAAATACTTTTGTTGCATCCACAGAATCATTCCACAAGCATCACCTCGAAATTGACTTGACGCAAGCCTGTGTGGGCGAACTGAACACAATGCCGCGCGGCGATGGCAACTGCCCCATTATCTATGGCGTGGGCGTTAACATCAAGACTGGCGAGATCTTTCCGGCCTCCTTTCCGGACCGAGGACCAGATCGGCAGCTGCGTGATGCGCGCATTTTTATGGGCTCACAAACGGTAGCATTCACAAATCCAATTGCATCTTATCTTATGTTTAACACGTTTGTTTTCTTGACTTAACACAGGTGCTGGATGTTTATGACTCCACGCTGGGCATGCTGCGCATTGGTCCCTTCAACTATGATCCATTGCGTGGCGCCGACTTGTGGCTATCACAAACAGATGAGTTTCTGCTGCGGCATTTGTCCTCCAGTCCCGACGTGGAGCCGCCACATTTTGCGCCACAGGTGCGTTTATACTAAAAAAAAAAAAACCGCATTGTGAATTGATTTTTAATTGCCTGCGTGCATTTTTTTCCATTTTTAGACGCGTGCCACCATCAGATTTATACAGGAGAACCAGTTTCCCGCTGTCACCGTCTTCAGGGATAATCGGCCCCGATACTACAGACGTGACGACGCCACGGGCTGCTGGGTTTTGGTTAGATATTAAAGCTTACTTTAGTGTTTTTAGTTGTTACGCACGTAGTGGAAACGTTTTATAATTTAGAACCTTTCAATACCTAATTACAATACTGTCGAAATCGGTTTTTGTAAAATTGGTGCATGTGTTAATTGTCGTTTCGTTGTGTTCCGTTTTGTTTGGCGTTTTATTTGAGATTCGACTGCATTTACAATTCTAATATTTTTATTACCTGCTAGCTTTTTTATAATCGTTGCTTCTGCTAACATTTTTCAATTTAATTGTTTTGATTTAATTGTATTTGGCTGTAATTATTGAATTCGATCAAATGGCACATTTGATTACAATGCGATATAACTTGATTTACAAAAGCTTTCGCATATTGTAATTGTAACTGAATTATCTACCTTTGTTTTTTAATTACATAGATTCTTGATTGAGTTCGGATATTATAGAACAACTTGGGAATGCGCCTTATAAATGGATCTGAAAGTAAAACGATATATTATTACCTATATATGCATATATTGTAAATATATATGTAATTCTTATTGAACAGAATTGAAACTAAATATTTAAAAAGATTCTTAGCAAAATATATCTATATATATACACAATATACACATGTAAACGAACATTTAAATGCAATCATTTTAGTTTTTAATTGTAAACTGTAATCAAAACTTAAAGAAATTAAAATGGCTTGGCTATTCGTACATATTATATAACTACAATTGAAAATGGCATTTGTTTTATTGGATGGCGGCTGATTAAAAACTTGATAATTAATTTATACGTTTTCCATTCGAATTTATAAAAATATTGAAGGTCTTTTAAGTTCTAAGGCTGAACGATTTTAGATACAATAATGAGATATCCAATCTAATGCTTTAAACGCCACGGAGGATTACAAAAAAGTTAAGGACACGACGAAGCTTTTTTTTTAATTTTTGAAAATTAACATGATTCAAAAATTGCGGGCTGTTAACATAGGAATGTTAAACCTCTGTTAGAAAAACGTTAAGTACAAAAACAAAATCGCAGCAGAAAATTCCAGAAAAAAATTGACGTATTTTAATTTTTTGGATTTGATTCGAAATGACGTAAAGTGGCATTTGAGCAAAAAAAGTTATTCTAGACGGCCGCCAGTTTAGTGGTTAGTATATTACTAAAGGACATTCGTCCACAAACACCAAAATTAAAGCCCAAAGAGAGACAATTTTAAGTTTTTTGACAAAAACCAAAATTTTACAGTGAATTTTCGTATTCATACATTATTTTTTATTTCAGAAACCACTTCCAATTCAGCAAAATCCATCAAAAATTCAAAATCGACTAAATCTGTTAATTGGGATCAGCTGGTTTTTGACAAGGCTTTCAGCCACTGTGCTCCTTAATTGGAGTAGGTTTTAAGCTTTTGAGCCATATCAGACGCTTACCAATTTAAAGATTGAAATTTTTGATTTTCGACCGTACACCTGGCAAACATAAATCGAAAAACTAATTAAATTACCTTGATTGCGCTGTTAACGCAACGTCAACTTAACAGATCTGCTCCACATGAAGTGTCTCTGTTTTTGCGATAACAGAATACCAAAAGTCACACACTGCGGTCACACTAAGTTATCGATGCAATCGGTTCATCAACTTTTCGATAGTCGTGTCGTCGTTGTCTCGGGCTGCGTTACTGGGTGGGCAAGAATTTTTCGAATTAAATCTATTTCGCATTGATTAATTGCTTTATGATATAACTACAACAATTGCAACACGATTAAATTGGGTTGCGCTTGCAACGCAAGCCTATTTTTGAGGACTCCAAAACCAACTAAAAAGACTGAAACTCAACGATTTCTAATCACACACAAGACTTTCTACATACATACATACATACTTCCACACAAGTAACATCATCATCATCACACATTGCTCGACAGCCGGAGAGGAAAAACGCTCGCAAATAAATACAACAAAAAGTGTGCCAAAACCCGCCGTTCAATTCGTAAGCCACGCATAAAGCAGCAAACAAATCGAATTTGATCTATAAAATACAGAAGAGCAAAGCGAATCCAGAGCTAAAGAATAAAGCACAAAACAAATTAGCTGGGCGCTTGGCGACTGTATTGGCAATTGGATGCACAAGGGGCGAGCTCTTTTTCCGAGTTTTGCTTTTAGACAACGACGACGACAACGTAAGTAGTTTGGAATTTCGTTAATTACTGTCTTTTTAGGCTAAAGAGTAGAACGCAAATTATCTGTGTGCGTTTTGTGTGCGGCAAAAAAATCGTTGACACGCACACAAACATACAAAATAATGCAGGAAACAGGCCATATTTACAGTTATTTCACATGCATTTGGTGCAGAGTTGCCAACGCGTTCAAATCAGCTAGAAAATTCTGCTCGACTTATTAATCGTTTACCGTTATGCATGTGCTATAAAAACGTTTAAAAGTGTGTGTTTGTGGCTGCAGTGAAATCAAAGATTTTCTTTTAAACAAACGATTTAATTGTTTTTTTTTTAGCTAATCTATTTTTTAGCTATTCATTTAGAAAATGATGCTCGTCTACTAAGTTTTAACTATTATAAATGTGTTTGTGTAAAATTACAGTGAAATCAAAAGTAATTAAATTGAAAATTAGTGGTATTTTTATTATATTATGCAGCGATTTAAAAGTAAAAATATATAAAAGAACAAATCCTAGTAAATGATGCTCAACTATTAACTTTTAACTGTTATACATCCGCTTGTGTCAAATTGCAGTGAAATTGAAATTTTTATATGAAAGGCTGCCTCTTGCATGTTAAATTGTATGGAACAGGGCTGCCAACACATGCCAAAAAGTTGGAAAAAGTATGAGCTTGACAATTGGCAGTGAACTGTTATATATGAGTTTTAAGCCTTTTGAATGCGTGTTTGACTTGCAGTGAAATCGAAAATTGGTATTTCAAACGTGTCGTCTTGCATATTAAGTTGAAAATTAATTCAATTGCTTTAAATATATATTTGCAGCGATTAAATAGTAATAAATATTATGAACGGGCAGCCGCCAATGAGCAGCGGCGTTGCAGCCAGCGCTGATTTATATATCACGCATCTGGATCACGTTGGCCCCTATCTCAAGATATATGGCCAGGCCAACAGGGATGCAGCCTTTCTGATCAGCAAGCGCATCGATACGCTGCTGCCCACCTGCTTTGCCATAGAACCAAACTGGTCAAATGAACGCCAACAGGCGCTGCTCGCACCTGGCACCTTTTGCGTTTACAAGCGCACAAATGGAGCTGCTCCTGGCGATGTGGAGTACATGAGAACGCGTGTGCTTAATGCTGGCATTGATGACAGCAATCATTTGAGTAATCGATCCAAACAGATGCGTGCGGAGATTGAGTTTCTTGATTACGGCTTTAAGCGTAATGTGAGCAGTCAGGATGTGAGTTAAGAATAACAACATATTCCATACATTTCGTATACAAACTGATATCATTTAACATTTTATTCTGAATACAGCTGCTCTTCTCGAAACAGCCGCAGCTGCTACAAAATGTTCCCGTTCTATGCAGCCAATACATTGTGCTTGGCATTTGCTCGGAATGGGATCCAACCGAGCTGGATACTGTGAGTCAGCTAATTATGAATCAAGTGGTCAGCATTGAGCTCGATCCCACACAAATCTGTGGCCAAAAGTTTGCCAGCGTACGCTGGAAGAATTTCGAGCTAAGCGAATTTCTTGTACAACAAAAGCAAATTGGCGCACCAATTGCCAGTGAACTAATTATGGAGCACTGCAACAAACTGTGGAAGGTTAATACACAGTCCCCACTCATTGAGTACAATAACAACAATATACAAAACACTGGCACCTCCCCAAAGACGCCAACTGATGTGGCCCGCGAACAGCTCGCCGCACGCTATTCCCTGGCCGCTCGCCTGGACGTGCATCGCACGCTCACTCCGACGGCACAAAGCCGCCCGCTCAAAACAGCCAACGAATATTCATCACCGCAGCTGCAACCGCAGGTTCAGCTACCTCAGTTGGTGTTGCCCACAATGCCATTGTCCAATTTGGTAAATCGAAATTCGAATTATCAGGCCTGTTCCGAATTTAAAAACCATTTAAAATTGGCAAAAACTGAACTTATTGCTTTTCTGAGTTTTTTCTAAATTTGCAAAACTTTAAAATTCAACTTTTTATATAAATTTAATCTTTTTTGTAAACGAATTTATTCATTATCTTAAAGGCGAATTGAAGAAAAATTAAGCCATTCAGATGGGAAATCAGAGCAGCAATTCGTAAATCGTTTGGAATTCGCGGATTTCAAAACAGGCCTGAATAATTCTATTTATAATTATAATAACTAATAATTCAACATGTATTGCAGACAAATGTTTTGCCAAACACCGTCCAGCCAGCTGTTCAACCAGTCAATGGTCAAAAGCTGGACTATGCTGTTGTGCATCCCTACAGCCAACAACTACAACAACTTGCCAATTACCAAGCTGCAGAGCCAGCAGTGCAGTCGGCCATAACGCCCACCATGCACAATGTCTACTCGCCCAAGATAAGTCCCAGGCCACTCAACATGTACTACAATGTGCGTCTCAATAATCCTGTGCAGTTGCCAAAGCAGTCAACGCTGAATTATGCACCCTCACGCTATGCTTTAATGCAGCAGCAACAGCAGCCGATGGCGGCAGCAGCGTTAGCCACAACAGCGGCAGTTGCTGCACAGCGGGAGCCACAGGCAATTGTGCCAGCCTTTCGCACCACTAGCTTGACTGTGGGCTTGACCTATGATGTCTATGTGAGTTTCGTTGAGAACGGACCACATTTGTTTTGGGTGCAGCTGAAGAGCGCTGCCGATGAACTAAATATCATGATGGGTCAGATTGAGCACATGCGTCTGCAAAAGCTCAGCGAGTTTGCGGGCGTGGGCACTGCCTGTGTGGCACGCTTCTCCGAGGATGGCAATTGCTATCGTGCCTTGGTTAGCGGTATTTATGGCCAACGTTTTCGTGTTGTCTATGTTGATTATGGCAATTCAGAGCTGGTCTCGCTAAGCGATCTATATCAGATACCACAGGATCTGTTGCATATCAAACCGTTTGCCTTTCGCTTTGCCCTGGCCGGTGCCAAGGAGCTGGGCGCTCTTGATGAGAGCATGAAGCGCATCTTTAAGAACTCTACACTCTATATTAACTTTCAGTTAACGGTGCAGGCACCCGAAAGCGTGGGTTCCATGCAAACCTGTCAGCTCATACGTAATGTAAGTTTTATGTTATTTATTGAAAAGCTGATTACAACAAATTGTTAATATTTACAGGGCAACGGCATACTGGATATGCTGAAGAAACTTAAGAACTCGCGTCAAGCATACGCCAAGGCGGATCAGCTACAAAACGAGGATTCCGTCGAGATACGTTACATTGATTCGCCGAGCAACTTTTATGTGCAGAAAGTGGACAACATTAAGCAGTTTGAAGAACTTATGGACGAAATGTTTGCCTTCTACAATATCAATCAAAAGGTGCCCGAACAGCTTGTCCTGGGTGCGCCCTGTGTGGTCAAGTGCGATAGGGAATGGTATAGAGCGGAGCTGTTGCGTGTGGATGACACAACAATCATTGTGCGTCATGTGGACTTTGGCTATGAGCAGCATGTGAAGCACCATTTGATTGGCAACATTGCGGAGAAGCATTTGATGATGCCACGTCAGGCCATCAAGTGTTGCCTCAAGGGTTTCGAGAATAGCGAACTAAGCCAGGACAAGATTACCGATCAGTTTGAGATGCTTGCCGAGGAATCCAATATCAGACGTCGCACATTCACTGTGCGCGTCTTTCGCATTGAGCCAGACGGCCTGAATGTGGTCAATCTGCTGGCCAAGAATCTGAATGTTATGAAGAAACTCTACAAGCTGTCCATGCCCTTTGAGCAGTATCTGTCGCTGGAGAAGGGTCAGTTTAATGCCAATGTTACGCGTGCCGACTCCATTGTTTCCGATGTGTTGCCCCAACAGCTGGAGAAGGGTCAGGTGCTGAACTCTACCACCGTGGAGAGCGAGGATCGCATGCAGCTGCAGAAGCAAACGCGCACCAAGAATACTAATACCAATGCCCATGCCAATCCTAATGATTGGGACAAACATAGCTCTGCCTCCGCTAGCTCCAAGGATGTGCATTCACAGCAGAGCGGCGCCAAGCGTTCACTGCAGCCGCCACGCCCAGAGCGACATGTACCGGATGCAGGCAATTTAATGCGACGCAGTCGCGATGTGCATGTGGACTCCAGTTTCGATAGCCACAGCACCAGCAGCTACACCAGCGGCATGAGCTCGCCGCGCAAGGCTAATCGTCAGAATGGACGCAATCGCACGGAATCGCCACGTTTGCAAAACGGCAAGCAGGAGGCGAACAAAAATACGTGAGTATAAACTGAACTTGAGTAATCCTAGTGTAATACTTAAAACTATACTTTTTCAGTCGCTTTAGCAATAATCAATCGCCGCGCAAGGATCAACAACAGCCGCAGTCGCAGCGCAATTCGCCAAATCAACGCTCCCAAAATGCACCTCAAGGCTTTGCACAGCGGCCGCAAAGACAAAAGTCCACGCTGGATGGCGGCATCACGAGCAGCAGCTCAAAGCGTTCCAGTGGTGTGGAAAGCGATGCTGCCTCCACCGCTGAGCCCACTGTCTCGCCAAAGCTGCTGCCAGAGCCAGCGAAGTATGTGCCACTTGATAAGCCATTTGTGCAGCAGGATATTATAACGCCCAGCAAGGAGACAGCCAGTCTGTCCTGGTGGGTATCGCCATTCCAGTTCTATGTAGTGCCAAAATCGCTGGCTAACAAATATGAAGGTTTGCTGCGCGAGATGAGACAGTTCTATCGCCAGAAGCCACATCAGCCACTGCAGCTGAAAGTTGGCTCCAGTGTGGTGGTGCGTCAGCGCAAGGATAATGCCATACTGCGTGGCAGCGTCCTCGCCTGCAATCACATGGTACGCAAATATCGCATCTTTTGCGTGGACAGCGGCAATCTGCTGACCGTCACCTCCGAGGATGTCTGGCAGGTGGAGCAACGCTTTGCGGAGCCACCCTGCCTGGCACAGCGCTGTAGCTTCGATCGCGTGGTTACCAACTATGATCATTTGTATATTGTGGATCGCATGGAGAAGTTTGTGCCCGCCAATGCCAAAGTTGAATGTGAGTTTAGCGCCAAGCAACCACAAGAACAACAGAACAATGGCAACACTTATATAGTCAAGATGCTTGTTAATGGCGCGTCCCTACGCGATACTCTTATCAATGCACAGTTCCTTACCGAGGTCGCCGAGCGTGAGTCTTATTTTAATTGCTTAAAGTCTTTATATTTGTCTTAAAACTACCTATTTGCAGAGGTGCGCGTTAGTCTTTTGGCTGGTCAGCAGGTGCGCGGCAAATTCACTTCAATTCGTGACATGACCAACTTTAAAATACAGCTCGAAAGCTGCAAAGATGTTAACTTTTTGTGCAGCTACGATGATGCCAAATTTGTCAAGTCCAACAAGGAGTTGGGTAAACCATTTAAGGACTACTACGAGGGCAAATCGTTTGCCTTAAATGTCAAACATGTCTGTGAGAATAATATGTAAGTGCTGACCGACTTTTAGTTAGTTTAAAACTAATTTACAATTAATTTCTTACATTAAACTAAATTCTTCAATTATATAATATTGTAGCATACATTTGCGTCCCGTCATGCCGCTGCTGCGGGAGGAACGCAGCGCCTTCATATGTGGCTATCCCATATTGGTGAGCCAGTTCAAGGCGCTTGTGGTGTACACTGCAAAGGCATATCGCATATTTGTCCAGCCCAGCGTGGAGGAGGTTGCCATGAAGCAGCTGCTCGATGATATGTATGAGTTTTATGCCAAAAAAGGTGAGTAAATGTTGATTAAAGCACAATTATAATTAATTAATCGATATTCTTGCCTTGCAGGTAAACAGCTGCGTAAATTTGACAAGGATCACATCTGTGCAGCACTCAGTTCCGATGGCAACTGGTATCGTGCACGCATTCTGGCCAGAGATGCTAAAGGAACAAGCATCGAGGTGCTTTACATTGACTACGGCAACTCGGAGCAGCTTAAACGTGAACAGCTCAAGCAGCTGGAGGATAAGTTCTATGTGAATCGTAGCTGCTATGCAGTTGAAATTAATTTGCCATTTGGACGCATCACTAACGAGGAGAAACTAAAGCAACGCCTGTCCATGCTCTTAGAGGAGCAAGTCGTCACCATAAAACCTATTGAAACACGTCGCAATCATCTCATTGCCGATGTGCTGCTGTCCAACAAGGGCAATGATAACGTTGTGGACACTTTAAAGGCAGAGAAACTGATTGCCTGCCGGGATATTGAGTATATGCGCAAACAGCTGGACAAGGAGAAACCTCACATATACGAGTACATTGAATGCGTTGATCTGACCACCGACGATGATGAGGAGCTGCAGCAGCGCAAGCAGGGCAGCAACAGCAAAGTTAGCTCCGTGAATAGCTCGCCCAAGGCAAAGAAGCCGCAGGCGGAACCAACAGAAATAAAGGAACCAAAGCAGCGCAACAAGCCGGCTGAGAAGGCAACAGAGGTTGCGCCTGTTGTAGCTGCTCCTGTTGCAGCTGCTCCTGTTGCAGCTGTTCCTGTTGCAGCTGCTCCCCCAGAGCCCAAGCCGGCAGCTAAGCCTGAGGCAGCTGTTCTGCCAGTTGAGCCGCTGCCCGCCCCTGTCGTGGAAGAGGAAATCGTTGCAGTCCCAGCAGCAGCAACAGCACCAGCTGCTTCGCCCACACCAGATCCCTACAAGGACATGGAGACTGCTGTGCTGAGCCACTGCGACACTCCGTCGCGTTTCTATGTGCATCCCATGGATGCGCTGCCCAAGCTCAAGCGTCTGCAAGAGAATCTACAAATAGTGTCATCGTCCCTGCCGCAACTCAAGGAGTTCACCAATGGCGCCGACTGCATCTCCATGTATTCCATGGACAAGTCCTGGTATCGCTCCAGAATCATGGATGCAGAGCTAATGGTGCTCCAGTTTATAGACTTTGGCAACACCGATTGTGTCTCGGATCTAAAGGAAATCAAGCAGAGCATGTGCACACAGATAGAACCCTTCTGTTTGCCACTGGCGCTGCCCATTGCCCATTGCCAAAACAAACCGGATTGGCCTGATGCAGCCAATGGCATTTTTAATGAGTCCTACGAGAAGATCTTGCATTATGAGTTTTTAACACATGGCGACTATGTGACCGCCAGCTATGTTAATCTCTACATTGATGGCGTCGATGTGGCCAAGAAACTGATTGCCGATGGCTTCGCTTTGCCGATGCAGTACGTCAGCAGCGGCAGCACCTGTTATATAGCGCATGTGAACAGCATCAATGATTTCTATATACAGCTGGAGAGCGATTCCAAGGCTTTGGAGCTAATTGAACTGTATCTGGGCAATGCAGAGCAGCAGCTGCAGCCGCTGCAGCGTTTCGAGCAGGGCAGCATTGTGGCTGCACTCTTCGACGATGATGGACTCTTTTATCGTGCCGAGCTACTGCGTCAGCTGCCCGATGCACGCTATGAAGTACATTTTATAGACTATGGCAATACATCGAGCACAGCCAAATGTTTGCAGCTCTCCAAAGAGATTGCCAGTGTGCCCAGTTTGTCCAAACGTTGCGCCTTGCAGCTGCCCAAGGACTATGTGGCCTGGTCCCAGCTGGCGGAAACCAAGTTTACCGAGCTAACGGGCGAGGGTGAATTAGTTTTTACCACACAGCTGCTGAAGCCCGGCCTGGAGCACATCACCATACATCTGCTGCTGGATGAGGATAATCTCTTAGATCAGCTGCTGCCGCTGTGCGCACGCAAGGAACCCAAGCTGGAGCAGCAACCTGCTGTTGTCGAAGCAGCAGCAGCCCCAGCAGCAAGCGTTGAGTCTGATCTTAATGCTGCCAGTTGCCAGCAGGCCATTGTTACGCATATGGATAGCCCCACCAGCTTCTATCTGCAGTTTGAGTCGCAGAGCATGCTGATAGATGCCATCAGCGAGCAGCTCAATGGCGAAGGTGTTCAATTGCAGCCGAGGTCAAGCGTTGCCCAGCTGGGTGATCTTTGTGTGGCTCAGTTTGCCGAAGACAATGAATTCTATCGTGCGCGCATTCTGGAGCAGCTACCTGGCCAGCAGTCGCTGCAATATCGTGTCATCTTCATTGACTTTGGCAATCAGGCGCTGGTGGACAAGTTGTTTGAGCTGCCGGGCGACCTGGACAAGCAGTCGCCAATGGCCACGCAGCATGCGCTTGAATCCTGTGTCAATTATAGCAAATATCCCAAGGAATCGCACATTGCGCTGGACGCCTTGATTGACAGCTGCAATGGCGAGGTTAGCGTGGAGTTTGTCAACAAATCCGCGCAGCCTCCCGTGGTCAAACTAAAGACCATGGACAAGCATGCCTTGAATATACACGAGCAGCTGCAAAAGCTGCTGGAGGTGGAGCTGCTAAAGTCGAAGAATCCGCTAGGCAAGAACGAGTGCATCATCTCGCACGGCAGCTCACCCAAGAGTTTCTATGTGCAGCTCAAGAAAAACTCGACAGAACTCGATCTTATAGTCAAGACGCTGGCAAGCGCTACGTTACAAAAGCTCACCGATCCCGCCGAGAAATTGAATGGCGTTTGCTATGCACCAGAGGATGACTGCCACTATCGCTGCTGCATCAAGCAGGTGCTGGCCGAGGGTAAAGGCTGTGAGGTGTTTCTCTTAGACTATGGCAGCACTATTGTTGTCCAGCAGCTATACCATCTACCCGAGGAGATTTGGGAAATATCGCCGCTGGCGTTGCGCTGCCAACTCCAAGATATACCAGACAATGTGCCGGATGCAAAGCTGGAGGAAGCATTTGTTGCGCTGCTGGAGCAACACTTTGGCGAGGTTTACGAATTAGTCAGTGAGCTGCAGGTGGAGAATCCTCAGACGCTGCAAACCGTGCAGCTGCGCATTAACTACAAGGATCTGGCAGAGGAGCTGGCCAGCTTTGTGGCGGGTGTGCAGCAGCCATTGGAAGTGGAGCTGCACAATTGCATTGTGGTGCAGTATGATGATGCCACAAGCTTCTATGTGCAAATGGAACAGGATGTGCCTGCACTCGAACAAATGACCGATAAAATGCTCGATGCCGAGCAAAACTTTGACATCTTCAAGGAGCATCTGCAAGTGGGCACTTTGTGCGTCGCCAAATTTCCCGAGGATCAGGTCTTTTATCGTGCCGAAATAGTCAAGTTGCTGGACAATAACAAATGCGAGGTTCACTTCATTGATTTTGGCAATAATGCCATCACCGATCAGTTCCGCCAGCTGCCCGAGGATCTGGCACAGCCGCCACGCTGCAGCAAACATTGTGAACTGGAGGCAGCCACCATAGCCAAGTGTGATGTGGCTGCTTTGGGTGCGTTCATCGATACGCGCTTCTCGGAGACATTCCAGGTGGAGATTCTGGCCAAAAAGGATGAGCGCAACACGCATGTGGTGCGTCTATTCTATCAGAATACAAACATTAGCGAGAAGCTGCTGCAGCTAAAGGAGGAACAGCAAAAGTAGAAAAACAAAAAACCGAACAAGCGTCAAAACAAATCCGTCAAGCAAAAAAAACCGTCACAGGTCAAATTGAGAGGCATACGTTATAAATACGTAAAAAACGATGCTATAAGCATACAAACACACAACTTCCTTCCACACACACACACCCAACACACACACACACTCAAGAATATTTGCAATACATGCTTTGCAAAAAAAAAAAAAGAAAAGATTGTGATTAGTTTGGCTAAAATATCCGTTGTATTACCTAATTTAGTTAAACAAGTTAAACTTATTCAAGGAAAATAAGATAGAAAAGAAAGCTCGTGATTTTCTTTGCTGTACAGCCAGAAGCTTCATTGATTTTTCATGGAAAACCAAAATGAAAGCTCATTCATAATTTGTAATTAATTAATTAATTCATTGAAAGAAAAAGAAAAGAAAAACACACAAAAAAAAAAACGAATACATTTTCTAAGAGAAGAAAAAAAAACGAACAAAAAAAAACGAAAAACTATAAAATGCATCAAACAAACGAAAAAGATGCAACTAAAAAAAATTTGTGAAATATTTAGATGCGAATCTAAACTAACGAAAGGTGTTTAATGGAAAATTGCTCAATTATAACACATACACAACACACACACACACACACATAAACACATTTAAAGCAATTTAACATAATCAAAACTTGAAGCCCTCTAAGCAATGGTTAAAATATGTTTGAAACATTTATGGGCGGGGTTAATTTATTATTATTTTCTTGTTTTACAATTACTCACTTTTCCTTTTATATCTTAATTTCAATGTAATGACTTTGTTTTCTTAGTTAATCCAACGGAAAATAAATATACACACACATTTTCTTTCATTTCTATATTACATACTTTACATTCAATTACTAATATCAAAAAGAAATTTTCAAAAACGAAAAAAAAAAAAAACAAAAGCAATTTTGAAGCAAAGACTAAAACTTATGGATTAATGGGTTTTGTATATTAAAAACCTTTTAAAAAAAAAAACACATAATGTCATATTTTTCTACCATTTCTTTTTCATGTTGTAACAAAACAAAACAAAAAAAAATTATAAAAATAAAACGATGAAAAGCAAAGAAAAATTTGTTTTCAATTTACCTGAAATTAAGTTAACATATTTCTGTACCTGAGTGCAGGTAGAAATGTAGTTGGGAATTACCCGGAACATATCTAATTAGGGTATATAGAGCATTACTAACTCTTTGGTTTGCTGATATCACAAAAACAGTTCTTCGACACACAACATTGAAAATTGACATTTGTTTGACAACTGTCAGTTGTGAAAAGTTTATTTCTTTTTTAGGGTTTTCATAAATTAGAACGCTGCTGATAAGCAAAGTGATTGCATAAGCTGACGCCCAGCTCTTATCATATAGTAGTATACCCGTTCGGTATTTTGAAGAACTTCAAAATTGAAACTGATGTAATCTAAGAAAAGAAAAAGAAAAAAAAAAACAGTCGTGAAAGATTCATTATAAAATGTTGTTGGTTGACATTGTCATCGATTGATTTGTTAGCATTTAATTGCTAATTGAAATCAAAATGAGCTGCTGGACTGAGATATATATTTACATATATATGCTACTGTATAATAAAGCTGTCCCAAAATCAGACGCACAAACAAACTGTCAATTCGATTCAATTCCAGGCAAATATCAATTTCCATTGTTATCACTGACTGCAGCAGAGAGAGAGAGCGTGTGATCGCAGAGAGAGGGAGAGCGTTTTTCATTTAGAGTTTACTCAATTTTCACTTGACGAAAATGAAAACCACCTCCTCCCAACCGCCCTCGTCCACACTCGTGTGTGCATTATCGTTGCTGCTTTATCAACACTTCGGTTTAGCTCGGCTCTCAACAACCGAAAGGCAACCGAAACCCGAGCGATCTCTCAGTCGAGTCGTCTCTTCAATTCCAAGTCTGCGGTTGAATTGAACGGTCGGTGGTTCCGGTGGTGCTTTATTGTTCTCGTTCTGCTTGTTGTTGTTGTTGTTGATCGTCGTTGATTGCTACTTTCGGTGGGCAACAAAAATTCCAATTCGTGTTAATTGAAATTCAACTGAAATCTTGTGTGAAACGAAGATCTGTTTTTTTCTAAAGTTTCTTGCTCAAACATAATGCTGCTCAAAAGCATGTTAAAAACAACATGAAAATGAGCTTACGAACAAACTGTTTTGCTTAAGGATAACGCATATTAAATGGAAATATACAACATTACTTGGATTACCTAAGAGGTAAGTCGGCAAAAGCTATACAATATGTTTTTACAACACTTGACTTGTTTTCAAAACGTTATCAGCGTTTGGAGGTTATAGTTCCTAAAAGATTGTAAAATGTGCGTTACACTTTAAATAAAAAAAAAAAACTTAACATTGAGTTTAATTTAGTAATATGCGTTTAAACTGTAGCTCTCGGCACAGCATAATGGAGCTGAATAAAAACTAAATTGATTTAAATTGAATGAAAAGATGGAGAACGTGGAAACTGAAAGTTGAGGCAGACTTGGAAAAGTTTATTATGCATTAGGGTGATTTATGCAGTACCTCCGATTCCTGTGTCATAATGTTTTTAAAATTTTTATAAGTAGACTGAAAATTTTGGATGATACAGATGAAACATAGAAATATACAAATAAGACGTTATTTTGGTAAGTTTTTGAGCAAAAGTTTATTCTTCAAAAAGAGTTTAAAGAGTATATATCAGTTCTATATAGATATTACAGCCTTTGCTCGAAAAGCAGTAAAAAAAAGCATCGAATATTGAGTGCAATAACTGTTCATAAACCATAACACCTGCTCTTATCGCACAGCACGTCTTAATCTTTATAATTACTCACAGTGCCTGTCAGCTATGATGAGCTCTACAAATATTATTATGCCTGAAGAGTTAAGAAATGGAAAGAAAAGAGTTCAAGCAAAAGCTAATCTTTGTCTCTGAAAAAATCTTCTAGTACGTGACAATAAATACAAATAAACAAATCTTTTAAATGTGAAGCTAGTCTTTAAAGTAAACCGAATTGGGCGATCTTTAAAACGTACTGCAAAGTTAAGGGCAGCTTCTTAGAACTTTATCACTAGCATATGACACATATAAGAATTTTTCCTCTTTTTTTTTATTAGTTCCTCAATTAGTTCAATGGTCAGTTTTTTATACATTTTGCTGAAACAGCTTGTTGTTGTGCTACTTGGAAGTTCATTGTTTTTTGCCGTCTCTGGGGGAATGATTTCTTGATTGTGTTTAATTGAAATAAATGGGCAACGTTTTTATTACCGTATTGTTGTTGTATTCAATTAATTTCGCTTGCCACAACTTCAACTTTGATGATGTTTTTTTCGTCATAGTTGGAGGCAAGCTGCTCAGAGAGAAACACAATCAGCAACGAAATATTTCAAAAGTCTGATAAAGACGACTCATATGTTTTCTGTGCATTTCACGTGCTCTGATAAGATTTGAGTAGAAGGGTTCTCTAGTTGTAGCAGCAAGTATTTTAAAGATCGCAGCAAAGCTACCCCTTGTATACTCGCATTGTTTCAACACATAATGTCTAAACAAATAAATCTTTATCACACGAGTCTGCAGCAGAATCAAAATGAAAATAAATCTTCTTGGGGGACGCTCTGCACACCTGTTGAGGGTGAGGAACACACAAATACACACACACAACGACATAAAAAGAACATCACACATATAACGCCCACAAAGTGTGACAAGAGGAATCATAAGAGCACATAAATCCATTCACAAATGTTTAGAATGTTATTAAAATATTTGAAACTAATTTAGTTATTTTCTTTAGTAGGCTGTGACTTTTCTTTTTTTCATGTATTTCTTTCTTTATAGGATTTTCAATTTGATTTTTTTATAGTTCGTTTTTTATCTTCGGCCATAATCGCTTGCTTAGCATCTGCCTGCAGATGATGATAAATAATATTTCCAGTCATATTTATCATTTTAGCCAGGCTGTAATCCATTGCCTGACACACAACTGGGCAACATTCGACAACCGTTTTTGGCACCCCATGCCTCAAATCTCAAATCTCAAATCTTATATCTGCCTCCCCCTTTTTGTTTGAGTATTTGTCGAGCATTGTTTGTTGGTTGTTGCCTCTGCTTGATTGAGCCTTATATATAAATATAAATATGCTACAAATGCGGCCAAAGTGGCAAGCATTAATTTCAATACGGTTTCCAAAATTTCTGTTCTACATAAGTGGAAAACATACGTTTTGGAGGGGGGGGGGGATGGACGGAGTTTGGATAGCCTGTTTTTGATCTCTTTTTATAGCCGTCGATCTATCCATTCGTGTCCGTATTGCTGTCTGGCATTAGCCCTTTTTTATTGCCAATTCTATTGAATTAAAGTCCAACAAATGTCGATGCCACCACAACAACATACACCCGCAACACCCCCTCGAAACTAATTTCTCATCTTTTTTTTTTATATTTCACTAAAAGCAGCAATGAACACAAAAAAATATTAAACTGAAATGAATAAAAATTGTTTTCCAACTCTTCAGTGTGTGTGCCATAAGTTTACAGTTGGTCGTTGTCTTTGCTTTGTTTGCTTTTTTTTCCTGCTTTCAATTTTAAATTTAATTTAAATTTTGAAACAAATATATATGGCATATATAAGTAAGTATTTATAGCCATAGCTCATTGTTGCGGTCGCTGTCTGTGTGGAAATGTGTGGAAATCACTTCAATTCTTTGTTTTTTATTTTTTTTTATTTCGCCGATTCGACAGGCTTCTCTAATGACAGAGGTGCAAGCATACAGTGCGTCTTGAAAGTATGCAAATTGAGATAGAATTATGTCACAAAACGCATTGAAGGAGACGTCTCTGACCAAATAAAGTCTATATATTCTTGATCAGCATCATCAGCCGAGTCGAACTATCCAAGTCCGTCTGTCTATATGCAAACTAATTAATCAGTTCTAAAGCTATCTTAATTAAACTTGGAAATGATGCTGCTTTTTACTGCAATCGGCTCATATGTCAACATGGGCGGGATCGGAGCACTAGCTTCTATAGGAGTAAACGGTTGAAAAATAAGTTTTTGTTTTAAAACTCAACACACATTCTCTTGTCCTCTGCTAATTAGTTATGTTCGAACTGTCGCCATATTCATTTTGCATTCTGTCGATCACAATTTTCTTGTTGAAAATAAACATTAAAACTAAATTGAAACTAAATAAATGTTTTTATTTAATTAAGGGCTAAGAAAAAAGCTCATTGGTGCAACATTTTGGTGACCCCGACGTGATGCGCTAGATAAATAACACACACTTTATATAAGTTGAGAAACGTTCCACACATGTTGACAAAATTGAACTAATATCGGACCACTATAACGTATAGCTGCTATAGGAACAATCGGTTGAACATGAGGTTTTCATCTATCACAAGCTATCTTTACCAAATTCACCCATTCTGAGTTTTAGTATGCTTTTGACATGCTCACCAAGTTTTATCTAATAGCTTTCATAGTAACAATCAGTCGAACTTGAGGTTTTCATCTGAACAACTTTTTTCCTTCTTTCTTATCTTCCTTCACTCCTATTCACTTTGACAACTCATCTTCCGTGATAAACATACTGATTGCCAACACTGTGTTCACACATTCCTCAACTCTTTGTCAATTGGAGCAAAACAAATTCTGGGCATAGTCCAAAATATCTTCAAGTGCCTTGAGCAACAACCTTCCCAGTGAAATTGAATCACTTAGTGTCGCGCTGCTATTATGGGCGAAACGAATCATTTTATAACACTGAGGAAATACTTGGAAGGTTGGGTGCTACGCAATTGTAATATTTCAACATTTATTATTGATTGCTTTTGGCCAGATTGTTAACGCTTTTTGTTGCCTTGTCTGTTATCGGTTATAGGGCCGACATTAAAGCCATGCATTATTGTTCTGACTTGAAATGGCTTGATAAATGTCTTATTGTGCCACTTAGACGCGCTCAATTCTCAAATAGATATAAGGCCCAGTGCCTCACTCATTCATCATAAACAAGCGTTAAGTTCTGGGTAAATAGGCCAGAAACCGCAATATTAAGTGTGGCCATAACTCAATGTGCTATATTTATAAATATTTAATATTTCCTGATACAATTAATCAAGCTGGAAGAGAAGGACTTTCATTTAAGAAAGTTAAACAGGTTAATCTTGATGACATTAGATGAATATTTAATAACTTTTTGTGCAAGTTCCCGCCTAGCTATTACATAGCTTTCCCGCTAATTTTAGGGCTACAACAAATTGTCGACGTTGACATTCTTCTAGAAATTTGACTCATGCTGTTGTTTAGTTATGTAATCCGAACTTCGAGTCTAAACAAATGCATTACAATTACAATGAATGTCACAAATATGTAAGCAACTGTGGGATGTATAATCTATATCATTTACTTACTTCGTGTACACCTGATATTTATGAAATTATAGGAAAAAAGTACGTTGATAAATACAACCAATTAGTCATAAACAAATTTTGAAATCACGCAACTTTTAACAACGTTGGCACATGCATAAAAAACAACTGAAAAACGTAAATATCGAAAAAGTAACATTTGCCTATTGCATGATTTTTCCCAATTGCATTTCAATGGGGCGTGACAGGAAAATAAACAAAACCAAAAACGGAAAATGAGCAACAGTTGTGAAAAATGCAATTTTTATTTCCTTTCTGTTGATATCAATACTTTTGAAATTCATTCTTCAGATTATCGTAAGCAAAACAAATCATAAAAGAGTATCAAAATTATAGCTGTTTGTGGCTATTAATCAATTTACAGTTGCCACTTCAGCACTGAGAGAAATAAAGCTTGCTTAATTGGGTTAAGGTAAAAAAAAAAAATGTTCTTAGGAAAATTTGGAAAATGTAATAAAATTTCTAATAATAATTGAAAATTTGTATTGATTGAAAATTTATAAAAATTTGAAGAAAAACGAAAATGTTGAAATCGTTTGAAGATTACAATTATATGCTACTTTTTTAAGCTAACAGAAAATATAGAAAATATTTCATATTTCTAGAGAAAGTGCTACAATTTTTTTTGTCTTTCGTTGTGAAAAAAACTTATTTGTTTTTAAGAAATATATTCATATCACTTATTTATGACATTTTCTATAAGTTCTTCTTTAAAATTTCTACATTTTCTTCGAGTGAACGTGCGAACTGTAGACAATTGCTGTTTGTAGTATTTTGACACGTTTTCAATACAATAAAAGAATGCCTTTTACGATCACACAAAAGTCGGGTATCTATGATGATTTATTGTGCGCTGCTCGCTTTCTGTTTGATGTTGAATCAAGAGATACGCCTATAAATTTTGAGCGTAACGAATTTTAGTCGAACGATAAGATAAAAGTCGAAGGTAAAGACAATAGATACTAAGACTCTTTCGGATGTCAGCTGGTGAGTCAGTTGTGCTTTATATATATTGTATGTTTAACAGGTGATTTTGAAGAAATTGCAGCTTGTAAATGATTTCCGGTTTTAATCAAAATTTGTTGTTTTTTTTTTATATTATTATGATGATAACTTCAGCTTGATATGATTACAATGAAACAGAGACCCCTTGACACTGACTGAAGGCATTACAGTTGTCAGGCGTATACGTAATGCACATCACTCATACGACATGTTGTGCGCTTTTGTTCAACTTTTAGCTTGTATTTTTATTTAGTATTTGTTTGGGGCCACAACAAATACAATTCACAGCCACGCCCACACACTACCCTACTCCCCCGCCCAAGCAGATGCGCTTGATTGAACGCTTTGAAATTGTAACACAAGCCCCAACACTGACCCGTAAACGTATTGGGGGCTGATCCTCAATGGCACGGCATTGATCTTGTAATTTGTTAATTTGAAAATAATTGTTTTTTAGGTCAGGTACGGCAATGTGTACATTTAGTTTAATTTATATGATTTTAGTCGCTTCCAAAATAAACACTCTAACGCCTCAGTCTTAAAAAACAAAAAAACAAAAGATTTATAATGCACGCAATCAACGTTGATGTATCAGTTCAGGGAAACATTTAGTTCCGATATAAATTTGTTTTGCATTTCAACTATTTTCTATCTATTCACAGCATGGATCTGCGTTGTCTGCTGCTAAACATAGTCTTTATATCCGTTGTAAATGCGATGCTGGCCTTTGGTTTCTCCGGACTGGAAGAGCGTAAATGCTCCTATGGTCGCATTGAGAAACTAATGCGAATACGCTGCTACGATATGAACTTAAAGGAGGTGCCCCAGAACCTTAAGACATCGGTGGAGGTGAGTAGCTGTGTAACTGATACCAATTAACTGTTTAGGGCGATTGCAACCGGGGTCGACTGCCGACAGAAAAGGTCAATTTGAGCCAATAAAATCTCATGACCCCAAAAACTTAATTCGTTTCTCATATCCCAGCCACAGTTTCAGCCCCAGTTTCAGCTTCAGCCTCAGCCTCAGCCTCAGCCTCAGTTTCAGCCCCAGACACAAAAACAACAAACCCCAACACACAAAAGCCAAACTCAATTGAGCTTAATTAAAGCATAAAGAAGTTCACTTGTAGCATATAGCATAAATATGCCACAATATAAACTATATAAACATAAATATGCATGAATATTCCAGTTCAGAACCAGAAATGCGTATTATCCAAAGTAAAGAATTCAAATTGAAGAAATTTGCGAGCTGAGTTGAAATATATAATCCAAAATTTGTCAACCGTTTCAATATCCCAACTATCAAACTCTAGAGTATTCACTGTCCAGATATACAGTTTTGTTTTTATATAACACCGTAAATGACTAGACAATTTTTTGCAATTATAAAACTGAGAATCATAGCTCTATAACTTTTACAGGTTCTGGATTTATCGTACAATCGCATTAGGAAACTCAAAAGTAGCTCGTTTGAGCGTTATAGCGATGTTAGGTTTCTAATGCTATATGACAATATGATCTTATCCGTGGAGCCGGGCACCTTT
Organism: Hirtodrosophila cameraria; assembly: GCA_949708635.1. Lineage (NCBI taxonomy): Eukaryota > Metazoa > Arthropoda > Insecta > Diptera > Drosophilidae > Hirtodrosophila > Hirtodrosophila cameraria. Next base: position 12,932,569 of record OX453089.1, on the reverse strand, counting down.
GCGCCCCTCACCTTGCTACAGGTAAGCAGCTGGCAGCTGTCTAATTAATTCCCAAACAATTGAAATAATTACAATTAACAGCAGCTAGTACAATTCGGTTAATAACTAACACATTGCTTGACCGATTCACAGGAAGTTGATCTATCGAATAATGGACTCACCACGATTCCCATGGAACTGTTTCAGCTGCCTAGGCTGCGTAATCTCTATATAGACAGCAATGATCTGCGTGAACTGCATCAGGAATTGCAGATGCTGGAGAAACCAATATCAGCACCTTTGGAATACCTGAATGTGGCTAATTGTGAGCTGCAAGATATACCCGATCTGGGCATATTGCCAAGTAAGTGTTTGCAAAACTTAGGGATAAATTGTGTTTTGTTTTCTGAATACGAGGAAAAGGAACCAAATAATCTTGCATTTTTGAAAGCTTTGGGAAAAGATCTCTTTTCAAATGTTTTTATTTTCTCACCTTTATCGAGCGTGAAACTGAAAACATGCCCAAACACTTATAATGTTCGACTAATCTTATGATTTTTGGTTGCATTTGTAGATCTGTGGCAGCTAAACGCCTCGATGAATCCATTAAGCAATTTTAATATCGACAAGCTGGCAAATTTGTGCCATTTAAAAGTCATCGATCTGACAAAGACTCAAATCAGTCCATGTAGCTGCCAGCAAGTCACCAATCACCTTGTGGCGATGGGCCACATTCCAAATTATGTGCCTGTTTGCATCGGTAAGTTGTAGTTGTAGTTGTAGTTGTAGTTGTCGCTGCAGTGTTGCACAGTTGCACAGTTGCAGTTGCAATGCAGCTGCTGAGAATCTGTTTGCTAATTTTGGCACTTGACCAACTTCCATTTCCATTTACAGACACGCTAGACGATGGCGCGTGTCCACTGCCCTACAACCGCACCGTGGACTCGCCAACATTCCGTGATTGCCTGGCTAGCGCTGAGTTGGCCGAGACGCGCAGCCTTTGGCTCTTTGCCGCCGGCTGTTTTGGTGGCGTCACCTTGGTACTGCTTGGTGAGTACGAGTGTAGCTGTTGCCATCCAATCCACTGAATGGGATACAACTGAAGACCATCAATTGATGATATCGAAACTTCAGAGTACAACAGTCGACTCAATCGACTGTTTCAATCGAAAATATTGATAGTATTTTACCAATTTAGACAACATGATCTCTATTTTTAATGCTCTTTTTCAAAAATGTCATCCATCTGCAGTTTTCTGTAGTTTTCCAACACTAATTTAAATGAAAAGCTAATCCAGCTGACAAATCTTTACTAAAAATACATTCCTTATGAACAATAGTTAAGTTTTGACTAAGTTATGGAAGTTTAAAACTTAGGAGAAGCATGTTTTGTGGAGAAAAGAGTCAAATTTGGTTTGAATTTTGATTTTGGCTTGATTTTTGTGTCCAAAGATATATATTCCAACATAAGTTGATATTATCAGAAATGCTTATCAGTTTTACAATATATTTCACTTAATTGATAACATTTCGCTTTACCGTTACAGTGTTCTGCTACTGCATACACAGGTGGCGCAAGAAGCGGGCCGTTCGACGTCTCAGCCAAGCTGCACAGAATCGCAAACGTTTTGTGATATCGCCGCGGAATGCGATCAACAATCGTCTGGAGGATGAGCCTCTGCACTGTGATACTGCCTGATCATAATTGTAATATAACTATAACTATTATTTAGTTGCCAGTAATTTATTAGCCTAGTTTTAGTTCCCATACTTAATATTAGTAGTACTACAATACTTAGTTAAAGCAACAGACTACCTACCAAAATGCCATATACACGACTACCAAAAAAAAAAGAAGAAAACAAACTGAAATGTAACCAAAAAAGTGCCTTGCTCAAGCGCGTTTATCGTTTGGCAGTTAAGAATTGTTATACTTACATTTAATTTTAAACATATAGTTTTAGTTTTGTATAAATTGCATTAAAACTGAGCTAATCGAAAAGGTGCCTTAGCATAAGTAAGAAAAACCCTCCAAATAGTTACAAAAGATGACAATAATTTTAAATAAAGTTTATTTAACAATGTCAAAAATACCTATGGACTTTTATTTGATATGATATTTAAAATTTTGCGGGTATATTTTCTAAATTTGAGAAAATATGTATACTTTTAGACACCTTTTCAATCTAACATAGATACATATCCTTATCAAATTGGTTTACATTTTCAAGCGGGTTTTCTTATTCGGCTTGTTTTGTTGTCTAGACTTATTCGAAATAGAAAATTTATGGATTTTTAAAGCTTCAATATTTTTAGAATTTTTTATAACTTTGATTTGTTTTCTAATAGTATACTGGGTTTTAGTTTTGTGAGGTTTTAGTGCGTGTTTTTGTTGCAATTTTGTGGAGCGAAGCTGGTTTTAAATAACTTTGTTGCATACTTTCAGGCAGCGTGCAATATGCCGCAGAGGACTGCCTAAAAGTATGCCAGTATTTTCATTATTGTTGGGAATAAACAAACTTCTTTAGATACACTACAATTAAAAGGAAAATGAACCACTCATTTTCAAATGAAATGAAAATATTTACAGAACTACATTCTGCCGAAATTCAGAGTGTATTATGATTTTGTTTAAAATAGTATAAGTAACGTTTTAAGTGTACTGCTTGGTACTACAGCGCTTGATATCAATTACAAAGTTAATGTTTAATGTAATTGTAATATATATATAACACTGTTGCCTGATATCTGGTACCTGTCAAATTATAACTTAAGACGGATTAGTTTTCATTTGTGTTTACCTAAGCTGTAATTTTAGCTGCTACCCTGAGTTTTATTTGGGTGCTTAAGTAAACATGATGGATCATGCACGTCTGCAGTTAACCAGGTCAAAAGAACAGTGCGCAGATACATTTCAATTATTTGCAGCTGCTTTGCGTTGACATCGCTTATCAACTATTAATTTTGCAGTTTTCAAATCCCGTTTTAATGCAACAAGTTCAAGTCTGATTAGTTGCAGCTTTTGCACTGACACATCAAAAGCACGCTCTTAAAAAGCTGTCGCTCTTAGCAAATAGACATAGAGAGCGTGAGAGACAGAGAGAGAGCGAGTGATTGCCACCCGGAATTTGGCTTTATTCTTCACACACATTCGCACCTTTGCAAAGATTGCCGGCAAACGAACGAAAGAAGCAAACGGGAACAACAAAAATGAAATTCAAGCGAGCATATTTTTATTGTTGTTGCAAAAAAAAAAAAACACTTTCGGCGCCTTCCTCATCGACTTGCCAATGCCCTCGGCTCCCGTAACAGTTTTTGTGGTTGCTGCCTGAAGGCGGCGACAAACGTAGCGACTGCAATTGCGACTGCGACGCCAGCAGCTGCGCCCCCACATATATTGCCCACAGCATTGCCGTCGTCAGCGTCGCCGTCGTCGTCGTCGCTGTCAGCCGTACTTTTCATTTGCTCGAGACGACGCAGGCATTCAGTTTCTCGTCGTCGCTCGTGGTAGGCAGAACAGCCAAACGCAAAACCCTCAGATAATTCAGACTCGCTCTCGTCACTTTTTAGTGTGTGAGAAAGCTCAACGGGCACGCCCCACCCACCACACCACCAAGACCAATACCACCCCCCGGAAAGCAAGCAAACGCGAAGGACTCGCTACGCGTGTTTTTGCAGTGTATTCAAATTTAGTTAACTAACAAACAAACAAAAAAAACAAAAACAAAATGAGCAGTAAGTTTTCTACAACAACAACAACAACAGCCGCAAAAGAAGTGACCACAAAATTCCAATAAGAGTCTGTGCGTGTTTGTGTGTGTGTGTGTGTGTATTATGCATGGCTAAGCTGGCTCAGTCGCTGAGTTTCAATGCGACTGCAACTCGGCTCTTGTTTTTTCTATTCTTTAAACGCAATTAATAATAAAAAAAAGCCGCAAATCAATTGCATTCTCATATTTCATAAAGCCTAAAATAAAAAGATAGTCGCATTTTGCATATAAGATTTCAGTTAGTTCATTTTCTGATTGGAGCATAGATAGGCAGCATGTTCCTCTAATACATGTGTTTTTGGGGGCTAGTAAATTGCGGCGACGACCTTTACTGACCTTCAATAGCAATTTGCCTAGTCGCTGCGCTGTGCGTGTGTATGTTGCTGTGTGCGTGTGTGTTTCTGTGTGTGTGTGTGCATGCAGAGCATTTAGATTTCTTTTAGAACAAAAAAAGCGCACTCGAAAACAAAATCGAATACAAAATTCTCAAACGTCAGTTGTTTGTTTATGAAAAGTATGCGCGAACATGTTGACAAACTGATAAGCTGCATGTTATGTGAGCTTTGGCGCCGGCAGAGCAAGAGAGAGCCAAGCTTAAAGAGAGAGTTTTGACAGTTATATTTCGCACACAGTAGATAAAGCAGCGTAGAATAGAGACCGTGGTAAAGGTCAGTGCCAATTTTGTTGTTTGTTGTCATTTTTTCTGTCGACGTCACGCGATTTGCAAGTCGTGACCTACTAAATTAAGCAGAGCTAGAAAACAAGTATATAATATACAAACCAGAGATGTAATTCTTGTAATTCCCAAAGAGTTCAAGATTGTTGGATCACTCTTTTGGTAATATTAAAGAATTGGCTTGAAATTTGAATTAATTCCTTAGGAATCAAGCATAAAAGAATCATCCTTTGAACTAATTCTTCGAGAATCAGGATTTTTTGGTTTTTGAAAATTAATTGAATTGAAATGGATTTAATTCTTTGAAAATTAGGATTTTCGGGAATCATTCCGTTGCTTATGATAAAGAATTGAATTCAAAATAGAACTAATTCTACGAGAATTAGGTAATTCGAAAATCATTACTTTGCTTTTGAAAATGAATTGAATTGAAATAGAATTAATTCTTTGAAAGTTAGGATTTTCGGGAATCATTCTTTTGCTTATGATAAAGAATATAAATATAAAAATGATTCAATCTCTTATATATAAAATGAATTCATTCAAATTTTAATACAATTACCTTTTTTTTTGCTAACTGAATCAGTTCAAGTTTTGCCAATTCATTGGCTGAATGATTCGCAGATTCACTCGCAAAAAGAATCATTCCCAACAGCTCTAATATTTACTAAGTATTACATAGTTAGCGCCAGGCAACAATCTTATCAATATGATTACAAGTTCCGCATCTAAATAGGGGCTGCATTTGACTAGGCATTTTCACACGCATACAATTCATATAGGTATGTCTACATATAGGGCAGTTCATGTTTGAAATGCATGAATAGACTGTGTATTATTATATTGTATATTCAAGATTCAACTTAGATATAGATGCGCTATTTATAGATCAACACTATATATATGTATATATATATATATATACACAATATATATAACATACACATAATTATGAACGACGACAGGCGCTAACAATTTTCGAGAGTATTTCAAAATATTCGAGAAAACTTTTCCACAGCACATATATTGTTTTTGGCAAAGAAAAAGCAACGCAACGCCCACAATTCAAGCAGAAAATTAAGAAAAGAAATTATAAAAACGACATTTTCTGCATACAATATCTAAATTGTATAAGTAGCTGTATCTGTAGAGCCCGCATAAATCATATGGCAAAAAAAAGAAGAATAATATACTTCTCCAGCGTAGCAGAGCTCCCTTGCTGCGTTCTGTGATTGAATTTCTAAAAATGTATCTGTATCTGTGTATCTGCGTATTTTTGTGTGCGCCGCCTGCATGCAGCAGTGATTTTCTCTTGTCGCGCTACAATTTCATTTCACATTTTCTGGCTATTTTTAGTGGCATGTTCCTTTTTGCCGAGACACACACAACGCATATATATGTACATATATACGTTATACGAGATACATACGAGTCAGCTTAAGATTGACGCACTATGGGGTCTATGCGCAAAATAAATTGCAAAAATCTTAAATGAGTTGGTAAAATAAAAAAACAACTGTAACATATCGTTCAAGTTGATACACTCAAGAAAAAATGACTGCGCGTGTTCTATATTTATCATGCTATATTTCATAACTTTTTATTTTTCAAATTTTAAGTATTATACGTTCTTAAATATTCTTAAAATTCAGTGCAAATAGGGCTTTAATTTTGTAATCCACTTTTATTTTCATAAAATAAGCATAAAAAGACTTTGCTTGATCACAAAATAGTTCAAACTTTAAAAATACATTTTTAATACAAGATTTTTTTTTGTTCTGATAGATACCTATCATATTTTATTGTCAATTTTGGAAGTAACCATTTTTATGCTTATCGACTGCTATTTGATTCCCCTGTTAACTGTAAACATCACCTCAGAAGTACAAATTAATGCGACGCAAAAAGTCGGATTTGAATAGTATATTTCTTGTGGATGTCCTTTTTAACTGTAAACACCTTCAGGAGTAAAAATTACCTATACCTACTCTCTTTTCCGATTCTAGAATTACTTTAATATCATTTTTTATAATATTTTTTTAATTTAAATAAAAAAAAAGAAGTATATTGGGTTTTTGAAATGACCGTCCGTTCGGCTGTCCGTCCGAATGAACGCAGTTCTTTTTCCACAGTTTTCAACCTAGAGCAACCAAACTTGGTATATATGTTGATACCATACCATTGGCAGACAAAGTGTAAAGATCTCTACATTTGCCACGCCCACTTCTGACTCCGCAAAGAGGCAAAAAAAGAGTATATCACAGTCGGGTGCATCCGACTGGAACGTTCTTACTTGTTTTTATATATTTTGCCAGCTGTTTTAGCAATTAGCGACACTATTGTCAGCACTTCAGTAGTAATCGATTCTGATAACGAAAAGCCTCAGTTGATCCCACTGTGCGTCTATCCATGCACTTGTATGTATGTGTATGTGTGAATGTGCCTGCATAACTTGTTTTGGGTGTTGGCATTGCAATCTTCGCTGATTTTGCCGGCTGCCAGTCGTCCATTGCGCTTTCCCATTTTTTGCCACGCCGGCTGCAGCAAATGTGGCGTTCAGTTTTGGCAAGAGGCATCTTCTGACATTGGGCGACGATGCAGAAACGGGTTTCCGCTGCGCAACAGTCTGTGGCAACTGTATGTCGACAGAAATCCCGATGCCAATGTCGCTGCCTTTCCATCTTCCATGTTCCATTCATAAGCACCGTTCATTAAAACGCCCACCCTCCGCCGTTCATCTATAATTTACAATGTAAAAGCTGCGCCTCAATGAGCATTTATCGCTTTTGTGTTAGCTTCTTTTTTTTGGGGCACGAACCCTTTTTTTGCGCTTGTTCGCTTTTGTTGGCAAGTTTATCAGCTTGCTTTATTGTGTCCCTGGCATACGCAGCTGTTGAGGATAAAACGTAAAGAGAGAAAGGGCACAGCTCACGTGCGTTTTGTGTGCTCTTTTGAGCTTTAACTGCGAAGAGAGCGCTGCAGCAGCTGCTGAGCGAGCTTTTAGTTAAGCTAAGAGCTACAAATAGTACACTGCGCACAATTTTGTGCGCTATTTCGCTTGAATACGCAATTAGCTGTCAGTTTTAGTCACTAATTCCTCTTTTAGCTTTAGTTAAGCACTTAAACATATATATTTTAAGATCAATGTCGGTTCGAATACATAATTTGATGCTGTTTTGACATTTTCAACAGTTGCGTCTTTGAAATTTAGACGCTCGTGCTGTTGTTTATTTAATTTAAATCGAAATTTATGACGTTTTATTTTTAAAATCGGTTCCTGTGGAAATTCTATAATATTTTTGTATATTTTATTGTTGTGACATGATTTGTTTTTCTTGTTTGCTCATCTGGTAAGTCACAAAGTTATTAAAAAAAACCATTTTAGTTTCATCAACTAAATGATTTCATTTTTATTTTAGGCACAACAGCTCATTGCACACACAAAAACTAATGAAAAGAACAATGAAAATGAAAATAAAAAAGTGAAGCATTTTTTGCACCCACACAACCATTAAAATCGTCAAATATGAAAATATATATATTTTGCATATAAAAAGCAAGACATGATTTTGAGTGTGCGCATGAGTGCGCCACCTGTCGGACGATGGCAGAGCTATCAATCACCAAATGCATTCAGCTGCTGCTTAAATCGGCTGTGCCTTCGTTTCCATCCGTATCCGTATCCGTATCCGAATGCGTAGTACAGAAGGTAGTTTTTGAAATTCATCTTCTGTTTTCTGTTTTTTGTTGTATTCTACATTCTAAACACGCTTTCTAATGCTAAATCAACCCAACCGATTATTTAGCAAACACGAAAACCCAAAACAACAACAATTTCAACAACTAATCATGATTTAACCCCAACTAAAGTTTGGTTCCAGCCAACATGTACAAAGAATCTCTGAACGTAGCATTAATATTTTATTACAAAAAGACTGTCCATAATCAAATTGAAAATAAATTTTCTATAATAACTCTATTGATTTTGATTTTTGATTATTTTTAATTTTATTCAACAACAACTTTGCATGTTTATAATAATTAATTTTAGTTTTAAGAACAAATCAAATTTTTAATTTAAGCCCAGAATCTTTTGCTGTAAATGCTTTGGATTGACAATCAAATGCCTAAATCTCTGAAATGTTAAATTTTTTAAAATCTAAAAAACTAGGAAACCTGAAAAATTTGTATCTGGACTATTTTCTTTGAGTTTTCAATTGCATTCAATCTTAGTTACAATATTGATGTTTGTTTATTTAATTTCTGAATTTGTTTTTATATCATTCAAGCATTTTAACTTTAAGTCAAATATTTTATAAAAATGTAAAACTGTAAATAGTTTTAAAGCATTATTAGACAGGTTGTTAAAATGCTTAATGTATTTTGCCATAGCTCATAATTACTCAACGCCAACGTTAATGCTTCTATATGATATGAATAAAAATTGAATTTTATTTGGTTTGCAGCATGTGTGTATATAACGTATATATACATATGTATATATATGATCAAACTAAATGCCAACAACGCAAAAAAATAATTTGCTATTTAAGCAGATGCGCTTGAAAAACTGTTTTTTTTTTGCCTCTATTTTTGCATTGCTTTTTTGTTGTTTTTTTCGATTATAAGCAAAGAAAATGGCCCAAATGGGACGCTTTATAAACCAAATATGCGAAACATTGCCAAAAACCGCTGCATGCAACTGCCGCGTGCCCCGCCCACCAAACTGTTGACGCAGATGCGCGAGCTGCTATATATCATATAACTATACAGATATATCTATATCTCTCTATATATTCTGAAAAATCTGCTGCTGCTTGTTGTATATATTGTATATTGTATATATACATATATATATAATCCATAAATTGACTGCTGCTGTGCGAAATGTTCTTTTGCGAAAAACTAATAAAAGAAATGAATATGAAAAACTTGTGCTATCAACAAGCTGCTGCCATTTGTGCTTGTATTTGTGTATCTATGTGTCTGTGTAACTCACTTCTATAACTGAGATCTCTAACTGTAAATGTATCTAAGTTCCTTTTTTATTCTGTGCATAACTTTTGCAGAGTTCGCTTGGGTTACACTGACCACAAATGACACCTACTCTTTGGGCGCCTTGGTGCTGGCACATTCGCTGAAGCGGGCGGGCACCGCCCATCAGCTGGCGGTGCTGGTGACGCCCACCGTCTCCGAGGCAATGCGCGACAGACTGAAGGATGTGTACAATGTTGTACAAGAGGTTGATGTGCTGGACTCACAGGATGCCGCCAATTTGGCGCTGCTCGCCCGTCCCGAATTGGGCGTCACCTTCACAAAGCTGCACTGCTGGCGTCTTGTGCAGTTCGAGAAGTGCGTCTTTCTCGATGCTGATACGCTGGTAAGTAATACTATTTAACAAATGTAGAGCTGCTCTAAAATCTTATCTACATTTGCAGGTGCTGAAAAACTGCGATGAACTATTCGAACGCGAGGAACTGTCTGCCGCTCCAGATGTCAGCTGGCCGGATTGCTTCAACTCGGGCGTCTTTGTGTTCACACCCAACATGGAGACCTTCAACAAGATTACAGAGTATGCCGTGCAGCATGGCAGCTTCGATGGCGGCGATCAGGGTCTGTTGAATCAATACTTTGGCGACTGGGCGACCGCAGATATTAAGAAGCATTTGCCATTTGTTTATAATGTGACTGCCTATGCTTCCTATTGTTACTTGCCCGCATTCAAACAGTAAGTAACTTTATTGTTATACATAATATTAATATTAATATTATTATTAACATCTCTTATTTATATTCCGACACTTTAGATTCAGAGATAAAATAAAGATTTTGCATTTTGCGGGCAAACTGAAGCCCTGGTTGATACAGTTCAACTCGGAAACGAAAACCGCTGCCACGCCCAGCGATTACGCCCATGCTCAGGACCTCATTCAGCACTGGTGGACCATCTTCTGTGATAATGTTCATGAGTATCTCAGCGATAATATGGTAAGTGCATTCGCACAAGAACTACAACAAAACTCACACATACTTTCCAGTTTCAAATGTTAATCTTAATCAACTTGAGAGTTTTTCGTTTTGTTTTTCTGACTCGTCCAAAACACTAAAACCTAACCAAAAATCTGTCGTTTTAACCCAAAAAAAAAAATAAAAAAAATATTTATCTTGCTGCTCTGCAATGCTCTGCAAACGTAATATTCTGCTACGCTAGCAAAAAATGCCGGAAAGCGTTTCTAGTGATAAGTCGTTAGACGATAGTCCAACGACTAGCGTTCCTCAAGAGGTAAGCTGTTTAGTACCAGCACAAAAGTAGAACGCAACCATTGTAGCATAAAATTCAGGCCTGTTTCCATTTCTGATTTCGAAAAAAACAAACGGTTCTGAACTCTGAAAAGTATATGAATTCGATTTGAAAAGTCATCCATTAGAATGTGAATTTTGCAATTTGGAAATTGGAACAGGCCTTTTCAACACCGGCGAGGTCACCATAAACATATATATATTTACTTTACTGTACAGATTCCAATTTATTCATATTTGTGCACTCAATTCATATGAGTTTCAATATTTATTCGCTTTTATTTATTTACCTATTCACAAATGTAAATAACAAACAAATAAACTTTGCATTGATTTATTTATTTTTGTGGTCTGCTTTGCTAAAAACGACCTCGTTTTAGTTTATTTTCTTCACTTTTATTTTCAATTCTTGTATTTTTTTTTTTTGGTTTTTAGTTTTATTTTAAAGTTTACTTTTGTATTTCTCGATTGGCAGCCACGCCCCAAATTGGCCTCTTTTGCTTTCTAGACAGTTTTCTAAATGGAGTCTTCGTTTCAATTCCTTTTTATACTACACGTATCTGTGCAATGTGTGTCTGATTGTTTGTCTGAATGTGTATGTGTGTGTGTGTGTAAGTGTATGTTTTTTTTTTGTGTCTGTCTTTTGTGTTTTGGTTCTTTTTGTGTTTTTTTTTCTTTCGAATTTGCATCGATTTGGCCAAGTGCCAACGGAATGTTTAGTTAGCGACGTCAATAACTTGAAATGATCCAAATGGCATACAAATTAAGATTGCCAATTCATTGAGGCGTCTTTTAAATAATTAGTTAAAGCAGCAGTGCCTAAATACAACAAAATTCGATTTAAAACTTTGCTAGAAAGCAAAGAAATTGCTTTACATTTCAATATTTTGTTTAATATTTAAAGATATTCACTTCAAAGTAGTCCCTTTTGACACTCTCATCTTTTTAACGCTCGCGTGAGAGCTAAATATATACGAGCAAATGGGCAACACTGTAATTTAAGTGTGACCATATATGCAATTGTTATATTATAGAAGAATTGACTTTATTTGTTTTAGGAACGGCATTTTCTTAACCTTTTTTTGTTTGTTTGTGGAGCTGGTCTACTTCCTTCTTTTTCTATTATTTCTTACCTCTTTTTGTTTATTTAAGTTTTTAAATTTTATTTTGTTTTTAAGTTATTTAATTTATATTTATGATTTTCAACTCTTACTTTGCGCTTTCTGTACACAAAAAAACTATCGAATAAATTGCTTGTACCACAAATCTTCAGTATCTTCGCTTAAACATAACGCAATCAATGAGAAACAACACTGAATATCAAAACGCTACGGATAGCAATAAACATCAGCAACATCAACCAGTGCAATATGTGCCGCATGTACGTGAATATCGTGATCCTTGGGCAGATTACTATGAGCAAGTGGAGCCAGAAATTGAAAATGCGAATGCAAATGCCAATATTGAAAATTCATATGAAAATGAAGTGCATGACGAGTGGACAACGACAACGTTGACGACGACGACAACGACGACAACAACGAGCCAACAATGCAGAAGAGATAGTCCCAGACCTACAGATAGCATGATATCACCAACACCACCACTACAAAAATCACAACAACCACATACTGCCAATGAAGATGTAAATAGCAATGCAAATGCAAACGAACCTGAGCAACCACAAGAGCATTCAACCACCCACCTTAACTCAAACCAAAACCAAAACGAGCATCAAAACCAGAACTCAAACCAAAACCAGAACCCAAACCAAAACCAAAACCCAGACCAACACCATTCCGTGCATTGTCAAGCCATACAGCACACGACACAAGCCACTTTACAACACAGTCAAGTTGAAGAAGCTGAAGATGCTCAAGAAATAGAGGCGCATGAGGTAACAAACAAACAACAAAAAAAAATAAGGGCAATCGAACAGGCAGCACTTGCCACACACACACCAACACCACAACACCACAACACTACACCACATACCATATATACCCAATTCCAACCACACAGTTACCCTGCTCCACCTTCCGTCTCCTTCAGTTGCTGATTTTAATGTAATCTCATCGTTTTGGCAGCACTGTGTCATGTACTTCGTATCCTTTCCACTCCTAAAGCACTTATACAAAAAAAAAACTGTCTCGCCTCGTCGCATTGCGTCCTTCGTTTCTACGTTCTACGTCACTTGTCTCTCGTTCTACGTCTCTCGTCTCACGTCTCTCGTCTCACGTCTCTCGTCTCACGTCTTTCGTCTCACGTCTTTCGTCTATTGTCACTCGTCTCTTGTCTATCTGGTATCTAGCATTGGCTGCTTTGCACATTTGCTTGTCCATCATCACATGTTGTTATCATTGTCCACTGTCCAATGTTCACAGTTGTGAATCATCATCATCGTAACCATCATCATCATCATCATCATCATCGCCTTCATGTGGCTGCTTTCTGCGTTAACTGCATTTGCTGATTTATTGGTTGGCAACTGTTTGCCCTATTGTCGTGGTCATGTCCTGCTCCCAGGACATTGAGTCGAGCCCACCTGCACAGTTTGTATGTGTATGTGTGTGTGTGGGCTTTAGTCATTAGTTCACTTCAGTTGCTGCATACACAAACATGCACAGTTCTGTTTCACTTTCGAATCAAATACTCAGAAATGTTTTTAAAATCGTTTTAAAAGTAAGTGCATTGGGCAAGGCTTTATATTCTAGCCTGCTCCAAAAAGTATGCTACACTTTATCATGTGAAATTGGGAATTGAAAGTGGAATTCGAAACTGGGTTTAGTGCAATGCATTTGCAGTCTACAAACATGGGATTTCCACTTTTGAATCAAATCCAAATCACTTTTTCTGCTGTGAAACTGAAACTTAAATGGAATACGGAACAGACCTGATAAAAAGCACTCATTCGCCAAACACTTAACACTGCACAGCATCTGCTATTGTTGTCTATCATGCTTTACAAAACACACACACACTCACACACACTCTTACTCGCACACACATATAAGCTGGGGCTCTTTATCTTCATTCACATAGTAATCTGCCACAAGGTTTTCCAAGGACATGCGGTAACACACGACGAGCAGGGTCAGGGGTCAGCAATGCAGTTTGCAGCCTGTGCAGCACTTTTGATATATGTATATGTATATATGCTTTTCAACAACAATACAAAAGAAAAGAAGCATTTTCTGTTGTGTTATATTAATCATACGCCATGTTGCACAACCATAGCTAAAACCAACTAACAAAACCCAAATAAATGTATTAAAATGTAACAAAATGCTTGTAGCTTAACAATTTAGTTAATGTTGTATTTTAGTTATCCGGCATGCATATATCTTTTTGTATTGTGTTTCCTGTCAACTTTCTTTTTGCTAGCGGCATATTTAACATTTATTGTTGCATACTTTCAGGCTGGTTTGGCTGGCGCTTTGGCACAGCTGCGCATTGGCGTACAAAGGACACCAGAGCAGGAGCACTACGAGAATCTAATGCGTCGCCAGTGCTGGGAATCGGGACAAATTGATTATGCGGGCGCTGATTCCTTTGAGAATATCTGGAAGAAGATCACGCAGACGCTGGAGGCAAAGACCGAGAAGCCCGCTGACGCGGACCAAACTGGTAGTTCATAGATACAAAACAAAAAAAAAAAAACAGAAGAAATAAAACAAACAAATCGTTCGTTAAGCATCGTTTTGTTGACCCCCCCTGACCTATCACCTTTTACAACACTTGCACAACACACACACACAGCATATACACTTAAGACACACACACAAATACACTGAGCCAAGTTGAAATTGAATTAGTCGTTTCTTTAATATGCAAACATGACTAGCAAAATAAATATTAGAAGCAAGTGCTGTCAAGTGTCATACATGTGCTATATTTAATTGCTACACACTTAGACACACACACATACACACAAATACACACATACATGATGTAGCCTTGTTAGATGCAGTGGCGCATATTTAAAAAAAAAAAATGAAATATGAGAGAAGCAAGTAAAAAACGCACAGAAATTTTAATTAAGTTTTCAAATTAAACTTTTTAGCCCGAAAGCTGTCGTCGCCGCTGCCTCACAACGTTACACTTTACATGTGTGTGTGTGTGTGTGTGTGTGTGTGTGCCTATGTGTGTGTTTGTAGACTTGGCATATACAATAAAAAGGAACCTTTCATTTTCTACTCATGCACATGCTTGGCTCAGCCACAAAAACTTTTACACTTCATTGTATTTTAATTGAAAATTGTTGTGTACTTTTTGCCCTTTTTAGTGTTAACCGATTTGTGGCATTTTGACTTTTTTTTAGACTCATCTGCATAAAACTCATTTTGTACTTGTAGCAAGCCCATACCAAGCTTTACCTTTTTTTTTTATTGAAATATATGTAAATGTGTGTATAAATTGTGCATAGAAATTATAATAAATATAAATATATATATTTAAAAACTAACTAAAAGATTTTGTGTGTGTGTGTGTGCGTAGCAGTGTGCTTGTGTGTGTGTGCACTTGCCCCAAAAGAAAAACAACACAAAACGACTTAAACGTTAACGTTATTTGTTTCAACATTTTTTCACAGCAATTTTCTTTACTTTATGTTTGTAATTTACATTTGAAAATATTGTCTATAATATTTATTCAAGAACCACAAGAACACAAAAAACTCTTTGATTAATCCAACAAAATGGTTTTAAATGTGCATTTTTATTTTAGTTTTTTAAGCATTTTAAGGCTTGAACAATAATTATTTGTATTTATTGTTTTCAGTTGTTTATTTTTAAGTTCTCCAAAACACCTTACATAAACCCAACCCATTTTAGGCATTTTCTGATGAATTTCTAGAATTTCTAGTTTTAAGATTGGGAGCACAGTTACATTTTATGATACTTTTTACTTTCACCATTTTATCATACAATCACAATAGCATTTCTAGCTTTTGAATTTTATAAATTTAATTAGAATTTTATGCAACAATCTGCTTCAAAATCGCATTTTCTAGTTATCAATCACGGTCACATCGCTTTAGAATTTCTAGGCTTTAGTTTCATTCATAAATTGTATGCTTCAATCAGCCATCACTTCAATTAAACATTTTATGCCAGTTTTGTCAGTTAAAACGACTACCCTAAACGCATTTTTGCAGATAACGATTACGATAACGATAACGATCTAGGCCTTAACCAATTGCTTACTAAAACCGCTATCGAACTGCTGCAGCAAAAGCCTGTGACGCTTTCTAAGCCTAAATTAAGAAACAACTCCAGCTCCAGTCCCAGCTTAAAGCCAAGTTCAAGTTCAAGTGAAACAGCTAACAAGGTGTCTAGCGTGGCAGAGGTCAAAGCCAGCCCAGCAGCAGCAGCACCACCACAAAAAGAAGCAGCACCACCAATACCACCACCAGCCACAATTAACAAACTTACAACTAATGCACAGAAAGCCGTATCCACATCCACCTCCGTCTCCAACGTCGCCTCTACCAGCGACGCCGCTGCTGAGCAGCAGTCAGCTGGCGTTTCAAGGTCGCAACGTGTCCTGGCAGCGACGCCGGCAACAACACAGCCGCAGCACATCATGCAGCAGAGCGCTGCACAGCCCACAAAGCCCAGCCGACAAAAGGGTCGTAAGTTCAAATAACAATTACTGCAATTGTTGCTGCATTACAGCTGCCTGCCGCAACTGGCGACCAGGTCAGCCAAGCATCCCGGCCTGCTCCGGCTGACCTTTCATTTGGATACCGACATCGAGTCCGAGCCGGAACCGGAGCCGGTGCACGTCTAAGTCTTAGTCTAAGCACACGAAAGCCCCAAGTACAAAAAAACGAAAAGTGCTGTAAAAAAAATGGCTTTAAAAATATTATATACAAATTTACCAAATGCGCCTTAAAAGAAACTAATTTGCAAATATATCTTAGCATAGGATTATATCGAAAAAGCTTAAAGCATATATATAAAATTGAATATATATATATATATATATCAAATTTTAATGCCCAAAGTGCTTTTAGACTAACCAAAAACAAACGCTACACACACAGACAGAACAGGCTCATTGAGTGGTTCAAAAGCTGCAATACACCACATTGAATTTTACTCACATATTGTACACTCTATTCCACAAAACCACAATTACACCACTTAACACAACTGTACCTGAAATCAACCACTTGAAACATGAAGATCCCCTGACTTCTGCGGACATTGAGGATGGCAAAGTTGAGTTCGACAAGGCCACGGGTGCTAGCACCAAGTACAAGCTGATTGAAGGTGGCTATGAGATGATCACCACCACACCGCAGCCGAATGGCACCGTCAAGACCCAGGTGAGAACCTTCTGGGATCCCAAGCCCGTTAGCGAGGCAGATTTGGCCAAGGAGCAGGCCAACAAGAAGATCATCAAGCAGCGTATGGGCAAGGAGATACGCATCGATGAGCGCACCACCATGCTGACCCGTGCCATCGAAGGTGGCTACGAGGAGGTCTATACCACCATCAATGAGGATGGCACGCGCAGCATGCGCACCAAGACCTTCTTCGATTCAGTGCCCACAGAAATCAATGAGAACACCAGCACCAAGGTCAACAAGACCAAAAAGAATGTCACCCGCAAGTCGTCGGTGGATTCAACCGACTCGACCGAGTCATCCTCACGTCGTGTGGTGCAGAAGGTGCAGAAGAATCTGATCCAGAATGTCAATGATCAGCAGTCCAACTACCGCGAGGATACCACCATTGAGGAAACTCGTCGTGTTAGCCAGAACATTGAGATCACGGAGAACAATCGCACGGTGCGCAAGAATTCGCTGCAGGAGCAGAGCATCAAGGCTGTGACTCAAAGCACCAGTGAGGGTGGCAAGAAGAAGAAGAAGGTAAAGTCATCGGCACCACCACCACCAGCAGACTTTGTGCAGAACGACACCACCAGCGTGGCCTCGAAGCGTGTGCCCGGTGGCGTAGAGTACACCTACTCAACGGAACTGGAGTCGGGTAAGACAATTACCACATCGAAGACCGTCTACGAGGAGGAGGAAGTCGAGCTCACCGAGGAGGAGATCAGGCAGTACAAGAAGACGCTCAAGGATGCTGAGAAGCACAAGAATGTGACCAGCACCAAGAAACTGAAGTCTGAGTCGGGCACCAAGAAGATTGTACCCTCGGAAAATCCAGGTGATGTCACCACCGTGGAGACCATCAAGATTGAGGGTGGCACTGAGTATCACTACACGACCGTGACAGCTGAGGGTATTGTGAAGAAGGCAGTGAAGACTGTCTTTGATCCTGTGCCCAGCACCAAAACGAATCCCGATGATACCGACGAGGAGGAGATCATCGAGGAGTACGAAGAGGAGATTATTGAGCCTGGCGAGAAGACCATCAAGACAATTGAGACTGTCAAGCAGTTGCCACACAAGTTCGAAGGTATTTTAAAAATCTTTCCACAGTCTCACCCAATCAATGCTAATCTTATAATCTTTTCCATTTCACAGAGGAAGTGACCATCACCCATGAGAAGAAGGAGAAAAAGGTAAAGAAGTCCATGATCATAAGCCAGTAGAGCGCGCACGGCACAACCAATACACCCAAATCAAACAAACACACAAACATACACACACAAACGCTAGCTTTTGAAATGCATCTTTGGCTTTTACGTTTGGAAATTATGAGTCCCCCTAATATGTATTTCAGCGCCCAGTTCAGATAGTTCTCACTGGTCTTTGTACGCTTCTCGTAAGCTTTCTTCTTAATTATTTCGGCAGCTATTTGTTGCCCTAAGATGAATAGAGAAAAGTCTTTTGTAAACACAAAATATTGTATTAAACAATTTTCTAAAAATGTTATCAAACTAATTAACATAATTATAGCACTTTTTTGTTTATCAATAAAACGTTTTGAGTTATAACCAATTAAATGTAACCTTTCTAGTTTTTTTTGGACTTTGACTTAGTTTTAGGTTTCTTTGCAGATCTGCATTTGCGACATATACAACACAGTCCCAAGATGGGCAATAATACAATAGCCAAGGTAATGGCAATAATATCCAGCATTGCATGTACCAGGGCAAGTCCACACCCGCCGATACCATATGCGGTGCTCCTTTGTGCTCTATAACATAATTGATCCAGAACATGGCAGTATCCATTGCGCTCAACGGTCGATCCCGAAAGATCTTTGAGGCACTTTTCATGTTGGCCATGTATTTGGGGTTGTCCAGTAGTTCGGTGAGCGAAAACCTCAGTTCCTCTTCTGTAACTGTGCGATAATCCACGCCAAGAGCATATCCTGCAACCGTACCCTTCTTAATATTCAGATACTGGTCTGCATAGACAGGCATGCCAAGCACTGGAACACCATAATGCACTGCCTCTTGGGTGCCAAAGAGACCTCCATGGGAGATGAAAACCTTGACATTCGGATGGGCTAGTATATCATTTTGTGGCATCCACTTCTCGACCATAACATTAGCTGGAAGATTGGGCAAATTGTCATCCTCGAACTTCCACAGGATGCGCTGCTTTAGGCTGCCAAACACATTCAAGAATACTTTGAGCTTCTCGGGTGGCATATCCGCGCTCTGTACCTGTGAGCCTATAAGGAATCATTTTGTTATTAACAGAAAAAGTCAAATATGTGGTTGAGACTTACCCAGGCTAAAGTAGATAGCTCCATGTTTGGCCTCATCCAAGAACTGTTTCATCGTTGTAGGCAAAGACTTCGGCGGCTGAATGTGCAGTCCACCCACGGGAATCATATTGAATGAGATGGGTTTTGGTGCCTCTAGAGGCATACAGGTGTTTAAAAGTATTGCAGATATATTGCGCTCCATTTGCTTGATCGATGGCAGATTATCAAAGTGCTTGGAAAAGTGCTTTTTCAGGATATCATCGTGGGTTTGATAGTACCAAAAAGCACGCATAAAATCTTCAGCCAGCAATTGGTAAACACTGTCAATACGTTCCAAAAGCGACATGCGATCTGTGTAAGGTTTCCATCCATGTGGCACATATGACCAGGGAGAAATTATCCCCACCAACGGACTTAAGTAGTTGGCAAAGCCGAAGGTAGATATGGTAATAATCGGTATTTGATAAAGATGGCCCAAAAAAAGGGCACCTTCATTGAAAAACTGCTCGGTCAGAAGCAAATCATATTTGTTCTGTTTATCCTTGGCATGGATGAGCTTTAAAACTTCTGGCTGCTCAAAAGCAAAATCCGTGGTCTCAAAGCCCGTAGCATAGGCCATTTCGATGAATTTTGAGGTTGAGACATCCGTCATGTCCAGTATGGACTTGACTTTGGTTATTTCCAGAACTACAATGAAATTTTTAAGGTAGTTAATAAGTAGAGAGTCGAATCGTTGGTAAGAGTTCTGATTTACCTGTAGGCCAAGTGTTATATTGTGCAAATAGAACTTCTGTATAATTGGCACCCAAGTTCTCCTTGGCCAGTGAAAATGGTGTTACGAAGGTTACTTCGTGTCCACGTTTCACCAGCTCCCTGATGATAGCACTTGTCATCATGAAGTGACTTTTGCTGGGAAAGAAGAATGGTGCTAGTATACGTGATCCTGCTCCAACCTCCAAGTGCTGCATTGCCACAAGGACCAGCAAAAGAAATTTGAAAGCACATTTTGTTTGCTGCAAAAGAATTTAGAATATATCATATTATTTAACAGAATATATCAAAGTTATACAGGAATATACTTCCAGACTAATGACGTATAAAATAAATAATGTTTTTTTTATATATTTAATATTCATTCTTGTAAACTAGTATTTAAGCATACCTTAAATAACCTTATCTTGTACTCAGAGCAACAAAATTAGTATTTTATTATTTATTCCTTAAAAAAAGTTCAATAAGGTTCATTCACCTGATATTTTGTTTAAACAACGACAATCCAAATAGGTTTATCTAGGTTTCATAATAATAAGATTAGATGTTTTGTTAATAAACAATAGCCCAGCTTGTTTATACCTTTATCATCCTCAATAAAGATAAGAAGTGCAATATAAATAAACGTTTTAAGCGAAAGTATTTTAAGAAACGACAAAGTAACTTAGTCTGTGAATTAGTTTTATAGATTTAAGCGGGTACACAAGGAATATATAGTACTATGTACTTAATGTTTGTTACTTATACAACTGTATCACTATAATCTCCTTGATATTTTGCACTATTGTATGAGTTAGCGTTTTTCTCTTTTTTGTATTTTCTGACTAGGAATACTTTTAAACGTTCGCTTTATCGTCAAAGTGATTGTAATCCTAATCTATAGTTTTATTTTTTTCAGTTGATTACTTTCTTACATAAAAAATCATTGTTTATACAGTTTCACTGATAACAAGAAAAAACACCCGATCGTATTATATTCCTATTAATATTTATATAACTTTTATTTAGTTTGATCCAATCGGCTATGCTCAAAAAGCCAAACAAACTTTTTTCAGATAATCTTTTAATTTATTTTCATTTCTATAATCATCGTGTACATATCTAGCAATTGAGTAAATATTTATATTTATTTGATCAGCTGCTTTTTTTTATTGTACACACCATTTTCGCACTTTTCACTTTGCCGATCAAATTTTGAGCAACCGTTCAACGCCACAATTCATAGATTACTGAAGCGAACCCAACATCGGCAACCTCTACATGGATTTACGAAATCTTATCAGTACTATATGCCTATTGTAAAAGTTTACGAACGTGTTATTTTTAGAACTACAAATTTATAAATATACATTCAAATTGTATAAGAGTATACAAGCAAAAAGTTTAATAAAAATTCAATTGCTTGGTTTGTGTACAAACGAACATTTACTTGAAAATCATTTGTGTCTTAATCCTAAGGTTTTTCAGACTGTGATTTAATAGATTTGAAAGGAACAAGCTTAGAAAAATGCACGTAATTTCACAAAAATTTCAAATAAATAATGCTATTTCAGCTTAACATTCAGAGCATACATAAAGTGTATATAACAGAATACACATGTCTATAAATAAAACATTTTAAGTAAGATCATTTTGAAACATTTCTAATTACGCTTGGACTTTATTTTAGGTCTTTTTGTAGACTTGAATTTGCGACAAATAACACACAGCCCCAAAATAGGCAACAATATTATAACAAAGGCAATCGCAATAATGTCCAGCAGATAAAACTTGTACCACGGTAGGTCCAAGCCCGCCGATACCATATGTGGTGCTCCTTTATGCTCAATAACATAATCGATCCAAAACATGGCAGTATCCATTGCGCTCAGCGGTCGATCCCGAAAGATCTTTGAGGCACGTTTCATGTTGGCCATGTATTTCGGATTCTCCAGTAGTTCGGTGAGGGAATACTTTAGTTTCTCTTCAGTGACTGTGCGATAATCTACGCCAAGAGCATGTCCTGCCACAGTACCCTTCTTAATATTCAGATTCTGGTCTGCATAGACAGGCATGCCAAGCACTGGAACACCATAATGCACTGCCTCTTGGGTGCCAAAGAGACCTCCATGGGAGATGAAAACCTTGACATTCGGATGGGCTAGTATATCGTTTTGTGGCATCCACTTCTCGACCATAACATTAGCTGGAAGATTGGGCAAATTTTCGTCCTCGAACTTCCACAGGATGCGCTGCTTCACGCTGCCGAAGACATTGAGGAATAGTTTGAGCTTCTCAGGCGGAAAATCTGCACTGCGCACCTGTGAACCTAAAATGAATTATATTAATCTTAAACAAGAATGTCAAATATGATGTTGAGACTTACCCAGGCTAAAGTAGATAGCTCCATGTTTGGCCTCATCCAAGAACTTTTGGATTTTCGTGGGCAGCGGCTGTGGAGGCCGAATGTGGACTCCACCAACAGGAATCATATTAAACGACATGGGTTTTGGTGCTTCCAGAGGCATATAGCTGTTCAGTAGTAAGGCAGATATATTGCGCTCCAGTTGGTTGATCGATGGCAGATTGTCAAAGTGCTTGGAGAAGTGTTTCTGCAAGATTTTATTTTGGGCAGGATAGTACCAGAATTTCCGCATTAAGTCCTCAGTCATAGAGATGTAGACATTATCGATGCGTTCCATGAGTGACATGCGATCTGTGTAGGGTTTCCATCCATGTGGCACATATGACCAAGGTGTGACAATGCCCACCAATGGACTCAAATAGTTGGCAAAGCCAAAGGTAGTCGTAGTTATAATAGGTATTTGATAGAGATGGCCCAGGAAGAGGGCGCCCTCATTGAAAAACTGCTCTGCCAAAAGCAAATCATATTTTCCCACTTTATCCTTGGCATGGATAAGTTTTTGCACTTCCGGCTGTTCAAATGCAAAGTCCGTGCTTTCAAGGCCCATAATATAAGCAACTTGTATGAAGTTCGACGTTGAGACATCCGTCATGTCTAGTACTGTCTTGGCCTTTGTTGCTTCTAGAACTGCCAACAAATTTCGCACACAATTATTTTAATTTCGAGTATAAGTTCTGGCAGCTATTGGACTTACTTGTGGGCCACAAGTCATATTGTGGCAAGAGAATCTCTGTGTAATTCGCACCCAAGTTCTCCTTGGCCAATGAAAATGGTGTGATGAAGGTCACCTCATGTCCACGTTTCACCAGCTCTCGGATGATGGCATTTGTCATCATGAAGTGACTCTTGGCCGGAAAGAAGAATGCTGCCAGTATACGTGATCCTGCTCCTAACTCCACGTGCTGTATTGCCACAAGGACTAGCAGCAAGAATTTGAACGCATACTTTGTTTGCTGTAGTTCAAGTTGATATTAATTATTGTTATTCAAGTATTAAACAGTGCAAATAGAAATCGTTTTGTCCAGTTGTCATCTTATCTTTCTTTTGGCTTTGTATTTGTTGCTGCACATTTAACTGTTTCGTCTATAATTATCTTTACTGTATTGACTAACGTTTACAAACATTTTTATAACGTTCACTTTATCACTGAAGTGTTAACAGTCGTTTACTATAATATTAATAGTTTTAGCTAGAAGTTTTGTTCACTGAGCTTGCTAAACAGCAATAAAAATCTAAAAGTATCTAGATAAATTAAAATGAAAAGTAAGATAAGGCGACTAAGGGTACTTTAAAGGCTACAGTGTCCTGTCCGAAGTTCAGTAACTATCTAGATAGAGTCACTTTCCATTGGTGTTAGTTTGCTAATTGGTTCTGATCGTAGTTTTTCAGAAGTGTTCGAGTATTGTCTTCCTCTAATCTAATGTTCATTCACATGTATATCCTTTTTGGTTCTTAATAATTAGTCTAGCTTGGTCAACTACACACCATTTTAAGTTTCCACTTTTCAGCCAATCAAATAACAAATAACCGATTCACTTCGCGATTCACAGACGACTGATTCCACTGATCAACCTTTTAAATTATTACAACTCGAGCTATCAGCAAATGCGCCACTTGAGAAATTAAAATATGTATTTTGAGTCGTTTTGTTTTATTGTAATGATGACTTGATGATTTAGAAAAGATAGAACTGTGCTGTAGTCGAAGAATTCAATGCTTATCACAACCATTTCTCTAACTTTTCACTTAGAAATATATTGTATATTTAAATTAGTGACTACAAGTAACAAGAAAACGATTAGAGAGATAGCAATTTGAAAGACTTTTAGTCCTCCTTAGTCTTTGTCCTATGTAAATTTTGATTTAATTTGCCACAAACCATTTTAAGTTTACACTTTTCACTTTGCCACAAGAAATTTAAACCAGCGAATTACTCCGCAATTCACAGACAACTGATTCGAAGCCAAAATCGGCCCTTTAAAATTACTTCACATTGAGCTATCAGCATTGCAAAAGTTGTGAAATTGATATAAGAATCGATAGTATTAGAAATGTCGAGAATTAACTATAATCAAAATATTATTGAAAAATATAAACAATGCGCACGCGATGATGGCTGATAGGCAATACACGAACTATTGCTTCAGAGGTCAATATCTATTCTTGGACTTCAAGATAATTTTAAAAATATTTAATACAAATGTATCTCTAAGTTAAACTTAATAATTCCCATTTGTGCCTAAATAGTTTTTAAGGAAATATTGTATAAGAAACTATAAAAAATGTATTCAAGTTAACTAGTGTTATAAAAGCATTAAGATTTAAATAAATAAATCTTCTTGAGGTATACAATTTCGAAAAATTTCTAGTTTCGCTTGGATTTTGTTCTAGGTTTCTTTGAAGACTTGAGTTTCCGATAAATGAGACAAAGCACCAAAATGGGCAACAATACAATAGCCAAGGCAATTGCAATAATATCCAGCAAATAAAACTTGTACCAGGGCAGGTCCACACCTGCCGATACCATATGCGGTGCTCCTTTATGCTCAATAACATAATCGATCCAGAATATGGCAGTATCCATTGCACTCAGCGGTCGATCCCGAAAGATCTTTGAAGTACGCTTCATATTGGCCATGTATTTGGGATTTTCCAGTAGTTCGGTGAGCGAATATCTCAGCTCTTCCTCCGTGAATGTAAGGTAATCCACTCCCAGAGCATGTCCAGCTATTTTACCCTTCTTAATATTCAGATACTGATCGCCATAGACAGGAATGCCAAGCACAGGAACACCATAATGGACTGCCTCTTGGGTGCCAAAGAGACCACCATGGGAGATGAAAACCTTGACATTCGGATGGGCTAATATATCGTTTTGTGGCATCCACTTCTCGACCATAACATTAGCTGGAAGGTTGGAAAAATTGTCGTCCTCGAACTTCCACAGGATGCGCTGCTTCAGGCTGGCGAAGACTTTGAGGAACATTTCGCGTTTCTCAGGGGGCATATCCGCGCTGCGCACTTGTGAGCCTATAAGGAATATCATTAATATTAAAAGGAAAAGCAAAATATGATGTTGAGACATACCCAGGCTAAAGTATATAGCTCCATGTTTGGCTTCATCCAAAAACTTTCTTATATTCATGGGCAATGGCTGTGGTGACTGAATGTGCAGCCCTCCCACGGGAATCATATTAAATGAGATGGGTCTTGGTGCTTCCAGAGGCATGTAGCTATTCAGAAATAATACAGATACATTGCGCTCCAGTTGCTTGATCGATGGCAGATTGTCGAACTGCTTGGAGAAGTGTTTCTGCAATATTTTATCTTGGGCTGGATAATACCAGAATTTACGCATTAAATCCTCAGTCATAGAGATGTAGACATTATCGATGCGTTCCATGAGTGTCATGTGCTCTGTATATGGCTTCCATGTGTGTGGCACACATGACCAAGGTGTGACAATGCCCACCAATGGACTCAAATAATTGGCAAACCCAAAGGTAGTCATGGTTATGATAGGTATTTGATAGAGATGACCCAGGAACAGGGCACCTTCATTAAACACTTGTTCTGCCAAAAGCAAATCGAACTTTCCCACTTTGTCCTTGGCATGGATAAGTTTTTGCATTTCCGGCTGTTCAAATGCAAAGTCCGTGCTCTCAAGGCCCTGAATATAGGCAATTTCAATGAATTTCAATGTTGAGACACCCGTCATGTCTAATATCGTCTTGGCCTTTGTGGTTTTCAGAACTGAAGTTTAATGTATAGAGTTAAATAATGTTATTTTTTTGTTTTTCTGGCAGCTTTCAGACTTACTTGTGGGCCACAAATCATATTGTGGCAAGAGAATCTCTGTATAATTCGCACCCAAGTTCTCTTTGGCCAATGAGAATGGTGTGATGAAAGTCACCTCATGGCCACGTTTCACCAGCTCCCGGATGACTGCATTTGTCATCATAAAGTGACTCTTGCTAGGAAAGATGAATGGAGCCAGTATACGTGATCCTGCTCCGATCTCCAAATGCTGCATTGCCACAAGACCCAGAAGCAAGAGTGTGAATGCAAATTTCGTTTGCTGCATGGTAAGTTGATAATTGTTAATAAATTTGAGTATTGATCTATGCCACTATGGATCACATTGTCCAGTTATCATGTTATCTTTCTACTCAAAATGCTTTGTATTTTGTTATTTCTTATCTTGGCACGTTTTCACGTGAGCTGTTAAGTGTTATTTGAGGCCGTATTAGTTAGATAAGGAGAATGTTGACTTTTATGTGAGTATTACAAAGATTATAAGGCGTATCTAAAAGTTTGTTTGTTTTTATCTTTTTACATTGTGGCGATTATAAATTGTATCTTTGCGAGATTAAGTACAAAAACCGGTTAGCAATTTGATAAAAATATTTATTTGGACTCTATACATATTATGATTTAAATCTAACTATTTATGTGCCATCTGGTAAGAATTATAAATGGTATTTATATTATTTAGTGTTGATTTATTCTAAATTTTTATTCCACAGACCATTTTATGTTTGCACACTTGGCCACACTATATTTAAACAACCGATCCACCGCACAATTCCCAGACGACTGATTTGTAGCCGGCATCGGCTCTTTACAAAAACTTGTATTTCTCGGCTGCAATCAGCGATGTGCTAGTTGTGAAATTCAACAACGTATTTTGTTTTGTTTTGTTTTGATGATGAAATACTGGGTTTCTGTTAGAACACGCTTTCACAGCCAAAATCTGGTAAGGCTAAAAGCAATGTCCAATTACCAAGGCTCAATTTATGCTTCCAGGCAAAGGCAGAATCTGCATAGTTTGTATATGTGAGAGTAACAGACTATGTATTTGTATAGGGTAAAGATAAAGATACCTACTAACAGCATAATTAAGAACATGTGAGTTTATATACAGTGGTGTCAAAGAACTTTACTTACAAGGCTTGCGTGGCACTTAAGATATTTTATTAATACTCTGACTATAAAAACATAAGTATATGAACATACAATGTACATGTCTATCAATATGAAAGATTTCTAGTTTCGCTTGGACTTTGTTTTAGGCTTCTTTGTAGATCGGAATCTACCACAAATAAGGAACAACCCTAAAATAGGCAGGAATACAATAGCCAAGGCAATTGCAATAATATCCAGCAGATAAAACTTGTACCAGGGCAGATCCACACCTGCCGATACCATATGCGGTGCTCCTTTATGCTCAATAACATAATCGATCCAGTACATGGCAGTATCCATTGCACTCAGCGGTCGATCACGAAAGATCTTTGAGGCACGTTTCATATTGGCCATGTATTTCGGATTCTCCAGTAGTTCGGTGAGCGAAAATCTTAATTCTTCTTTTGTAACTGTGCGATAATCCACGCCAAGAGCATATCCTGCAACAGTGCACTTCTTAATATTCAGATACTGATCGCCATAGACAGGCATGCCAAGCACAGGAACACCATAATGGACTGCCTCTTGGGTACCAAAGAGACCACCGTGGGAGATGAAAACCTTGACATTGGGATGGGCTAATATATCATTTTGTGGCATCCACTTCTCGACCATAACATTAGCTGGAAGATTGGGCAAATTGTCGTCCTCGAACTTCCACAGGATGCGCTGCTTTAGGCTGCCAAACACATTCAAGAATATTTTGAGCTTCTCGGGTGGCATATCCGCACTGCGCACCTGTGAGCCTATAAGGAATATTATTAATAATAAATGGAAAGGAATCTTTCTGAGACTTACCCAGGCTTAAGTAGATAGCGCCGTGTTTGGCCTCATCCAAAAACCTTCTCATTTTGGTGGGCAATGGCTGCGGAAGTTCTATATGAACCCCTCCCACGGGAATCATGTTGAATGAAATCGGTCTTGGTTTTTCCAGAGGCATATAGCTATTCAGCAATATGACCGATATATTGCGCTCCAGTTGCTCGATAGATGGTAGCTTGTCAAAGTGTTTTGAGAAATGTTTCTGCAAGATTTTATCTTGAGCTGGATAATACCAGAATTTTCGCATTAAGTCCTCAGTCACCGATATATAAGCGTTGTCAATACGTTCCAAGAGTGACATGCGATCTGTATAGGGTTTCCATCCATGTGGCACATAAGACCAGGGGGAAATTATCCCTACCAATGGACTCAAATAGTTTGCAAAGCCGAAGGTAGTTATGGTTATAATAGGTATTTGATAGAGATGACCCAAGAAGAGGGCGCCCTCGTTGAAAAACTGCTCTGCCAAAAGCAAATCATATTTTCCCACTTTATCCTTGGCATGGATAAGTTTTTGCACTTCCGGCTGTTCAAATGCAAAGTCCGTGCTCTCAAGGCCCATAATATTAATAATTTCGATGAATTTTAAAGTTGACACATCTGTCATGTCTAGCACCGTCTTGGCCTTTGTTGCTTCTAGAACTGAAATCAAATATACAAATATTTAATACATTTCTAGCACAAGTTCTGGCAACTATCGGACTTACTTGTGGGCCACAAGTTATATTGTGGCAAGAGAATTTCTGTATAATTCGCACCCAAGTTCTCCTTGGCCAATGAAAATGGTGTGATGAAGGTCACCTCATGTCCACGTTTCACCAGCTCCCGGATGATGGCATTTGTCATCATGAAATGACTCTTCCCTGGTAAGAAGAATGGAGCTAGTATACGTGATCCAGCTCCAATCTCCAACTGCTGCATTGTCACTAGTCCCAGCAACAGGAGCTTTAATGCACATATCGTTTGCTGCAGGGCAAGTAAGTAATTGTTATTATTGGAGGTCATATAAACGAAAATTAAAATCTACTTTCCAATACTCAGAAATGTTGAATTATTGATATTTGAAATCACATATCTTCTTGTTCAAAATACTTCATGTTAATTGAAAACTTTTATGGTAATTTTTTTTCTTTTTACTCCCTGTTCCCATTAAAAATGGGAAAAAGGGAGTTATAAAGTACTGCAAATGTGTGTAACAGACAGAAGGAGGCATTTCCGACTATATAAACTATATATATTCTTGATCAGGATCAACAGCCGAGACGAACTAGCCATGTCCTTCTGTCTGTCTGTCTGTCCGTCTGTCCGTATGAACACACAGATCTCAGAGACTATAAGAGCTAGAGACACCAAACTTGGCATGAAGGTTTCTGTATACCATACGCAGATCAAGTTTATTTCAAATTTCGGATGCACCCCCCCGCACCCCCGCAAATCGCAAAAGACTCCCACAGCCACAATTTTAAAGATAAAGCTTTAATTTTTGGTACACATGTATGTTTAATCAATGTCTTTCAGATGTGTAAATTTCAACACGATCGGATAAATAGCACCAAAGTTATGGAAGAACTTATTTCCCCTTTCTCAGCAGGCAGACACAACAGTTTGACAGGCACTGGACAAGTTAAGTGCGCTGCTTGCTTGTGTTGCCGCCGAACTGCTTGAAATGCAAGTTGGGAGCAGGGAGTCTCGTAGTCTGGCACACTCGACTAGAGTATTCTTACTTGTTCTAAATATCGTTTACGAGCATTTTAGAACGTTAACTTTATCTCTGGAGTACTTACAATCGTTATCTATAATATCAATTAGATTGGGAAAAAAGTGTATGCGCTGTTAACAAAGATTATCAGATCTGCTCCAGTTTTCGCTTTCGTTGGCGCTGGTGAAACGAATCTTATCTCAATAACGACTTAATTTAATCCTTGATCAAATACGGGTTAATTTAAATTTGTAAAAATGCCAATATTTTAGAGAAGTTCGAATTTTACCGATTGTGGAAACCAGAACCGATTTTATAGATAGCACAGTGGCCACTTTAAAGACAAAGCATTTTAGCTTCAAAATTAAACCACTTTTCTGAATTGATATTTATTATTTATCAATTTTATTGTATAATTTTAAAGTTGAATTCATCCTAAATTTCTATACAATTTAAGGCTATACTTTGATTTTTCTTTTATGATATGTTGATTAACATAATTGATAACTATAGAAAAAAGTAAGTTAACATCGCAAAAGAATATTTTCCGGTACGAAGGAGCAGAACATGTTTGCGCAATTAGCTCACAATTCTTTTTCAATAATTTAGAATAGCTTATATATTAAATTAAGTGTCCTTCAAAATATATTAATGTCAGACATTTTGGGCTTGAATATGCTTTTGTCACTGAACATTTTCTTATTTTACTAATATATCACAAACCATTTTAAATTTCTACTTTTCACTTTGCCACAAGAAATTTAAACCAGCGATTTACTCCGCGATTTACAGACTACTGATTCGAAGCCAAAATCGGCACTTTAAAATAACTTCACAGTGAGCTATCAGCAATGTAACAGTTGTGAAATTGATATAAGAATCAATAGTATTAGAAATGTCGAGAATTAACTATAATCAAAATATTAATGGAAAATTTAAGCAATGCGCACGCGTTAATAGCTGATAGGCAAGATACGGAAAGTTGCTCCAGAGGTCAATATCTGTACTTGGTCTTCAAGAAAAATTATAAATATAAATGTTAATCAATACTTGTAAGCCATTTGTGAGTTAAACTTAATTTATAAATTTGTTTAACAATTTTATTCAAGTTAATTAACATTAAAAGAGCATACAAATATTCATAAATAAAACTACAAAGTTTTGAAAGATTTCTAGTTTCGTTTGGATTTTGTTCTAGGCTTTTCTGCAGACTTGGATTTGCGACAAATGAGACAAAGCACCAAAATGGGCAACAATACAATAGCCAAGGCAATTGCAAAAATATCCAGCAGATAAAACTTGTACCAGGGCAAATCCACACCCGCCGATACCATATGCGGTGCTCCTTTATGCTCAATAACATAATCGATCCAGTACATGGCAGTATCCATTGCGCTCAGCGGTCGATCCCGAAAGATCTTTGAAGCACGTTTCATGTTGGCCATGTATTTGGGATTCTCCAGTAGTTCTGCGATGGAAACCCTTAGTTCCTCTTCTGTAACTGTGCGATAATCCACGCCTAGAGTATGTCCTGCAATTTTACTCTTCTTAATATTCAGATACTGATCGCCATAGACAGGAATGCCAAGCACAGGAACACCATGATGCATTGCCTCTTGAGTGCCAAAGAGACCACCATGGGAGATGAAAACCTTAACGTTGGGATGGGCTAATATATCATTTTGTGGCATCCACTTCTGGACCATAACATTAGCTGGAAGGTTGGGCAAATTGTCGTCCTCGAACTTCCACAGGACGTGCTGCTTCAGGCCACCGAATACATTGAGGAACACTTTGAGCTTCTCGGGTGGCATATCCGCACTGCGTACCTGTGAGCCTATAAGCAATTTTAATATTTACAGTAAAGGCAAAATGTGTCGTTAAAACTAACCCAGGCTAAAATAGATAGCTCCATGTTTGGCCTCATCCAAGAACTTTTGTATTTTCATTGGCAGAGGCTGTGGCGGCTGAATGTGCAGTCCACCCACGGGAATCATATTGAATGCGATGGGTTTCGGTGAGTCCAGAGGCATACAGGTGTTCAAGAGTATTGCAGATATATTTCGTTCCAGTTGCCTGATGGACGGCAAATTATCGAAGTGTTTGGAGAAATGTTCCTGTAAGATTTTATCTTGAGCTGGATAGTACCAGAAATTTCGGAGTAGATTGTCAGCCATTGAGATGTAAACATTATCGATACGTTCCATGAGCGTCATGTGATCTGTATATGGCTTATAAGTGTTTGGCACATACGACCAGGGGGTGACAATGCCCACCAATTGACTCAAGTAGTTGGTAAAACTCAAGGTGAGTATAGTTATAATAGGTATTTGATAGAGATGACCCAGGAAAAGGGCGCCCTCATTGAAAAACTGCTCTGCCAAAAGCAAATCATATTTTCCCACTTTATCCTTGGCATGGATAAGTTTTTGCAATTCCGGCTGTTCGAATGCAAAGTCCGTGGTCTGAAGGCCCATATTATAACCAGTTTCGATGAACTTTAAAGTTGAGACATCCGTCATGTCTAGTATGGACTTGGCCTTCGATGCTTTTAGAACTGTAATCAAATGTTTAATGTTGTTAATTAGTCCACATTTAGATGATGACGTTTTTCGTTAAGTCTTTGCTTGTTAAAAATAGGAGCAGGCAACCCCTCAACACATCTTCCCAAACGAAGAAACAACATGAGATAAATGTCATCGTCTAGATTTGGACTACCTTCAATATTCTCTGGCTAAGTTTGCAGTTATTTGTCTTACTTGTGGTCCAAAAGTTATACTGTGGCAAGAGAATCTCCGTATAATTCGTACCCAAGTTCTCTTGGGCCAATGAAAATGAAAGTCACCTCATGTCCACGTTTCACCAGCTCCCGGATGATGGCATTTGTCATCATGAAGTGACTCTTGCCCGGAAAGAAGAATGCTGCCAGTATACGTGATCCAGCTCCGATCTCCAAGTGCTGCATTGCCACAAGGCCCAGCAACAGGAATTTGAACGCACATTTCGTTTGCTGTAGGTCAAGTTGATAATTGTTATTATTAGAGGCCATATAAATTGATATAATGAAATATTGATCAATTCTACTGGAAATCACATGGTTCCATCTTATCCTTCTTTTCAAAGTTGCTATCTATAGAAAATTTCCACTTTAATTTTCACTATCGCTTTCCAAAATTTTGACATGTTCATTTTTTTGCTTACAATCAATATCTTTATTG
The DNA here is from genome assembly GCA_949708635.1 of Hirtodrosophila cameraria. Classification (NCBI taxonomy): domain Eukaryota; kingdom Metazoa; phylum Arthropoda; class Insecta; order Diptera; family Drosophilidae; genus Hirtodrosophila; species Hirtodrosophila cameraria. The sequence goes on along the minus strand of OX453089.1, from coordinate 12,899,335 downwards.
TTTTATGAGCTGTTTGGTGTTACTAAGCAGCAAACAAGTACAGAATATCTAAATAAAGCGCTAGATTAATTCGTTAGATAGTGAAAAAGTTATTTCACTATGTTGTACATCTATAATAAAAAATAACTTGACCTGATTGAGTTGTGTAAATCATTGCACAGCCCAATCCAAATTTTGTTAGAAATTTTCAAATGCTGTAAGTGAGTTCTAAGAAACGAGAAGAAAATTAATTCGATATATGTCTCACCGATTTTGGAAAACTTATCGCCAAATGGGTGGAAAATGTCTGACAGGTAAACTTTTAGTTTTGTGAACGATTGATTTTAATCTTATTTAAATAGCTTAAAACTAGAAATAACGGGCGGGCTATAGAAATCTTCGGCAACGTGCAAAATTGTGGCCCAAGCAACGCCGGGGGTTGTCAGCTATAATGTTTCATTGATTTCAATACACAATACTTTCAAACATTTAAGTTTTTTTGTTGTGTGTATATATATAGTATATTAATAGTTCTTAATTAATATACTACACACCATTTTGAGTATTCACTTTGCTGCACGAAATTTAAACAACTGATCCACTCGGCGATCACAGGCGACTGATTTGAAACTCTAATCTTGAATCGATAAGGCAATGGAATATTTAAGCAATAAGCACGCGTTAATAGCAAGATAGGCAAGACACGAATAGTTGCTCCAGGGGTTGATGCAAAATTTAAAAATATAAATGTAAGGAAATACAACTTTACTTGTAAATCATTTTTGGGTTATACATAATGTGTCCCATTTAGTCCTTAATATATTAGAAATGATATTTTGTATAAAGAATTCTAAAAAATTTATTCAAGCTACTTAACATTAAAAGAGCACACAAATGTCTATAAATAAATTTTTTTGAGTTACATAATTTTGAAAGATTTCTAGTTTCGCTTAGATTTTGTTTTAGGCTTTTTTGCAGACTTGGATTTGCGACAAATGAGACAAAGCACCAAAATGGGCAACAATACAATAGCCAAGGCAATTGCAATAATATCCAGCAGATAAAACTTGTACCAGGGCAGGTCCACACCTGCCGATACCATATGTGGTGCTCCTTTATGCTCTATAACATAATCGATCCAGAACATTGCAGTATCCATTGCACTCAGCGGTCGATCCCGAAAGATCTTAGAAGTACGCTTCATGTTGGCCATGTATTTGGGATTTTCCAGTAGTTCGGTGAGCGAATATCTCAGCTCTTCCTCCGTGACTGTACGGTAATCCACGCCTAGAGCATGTCCTGCAATTTTACCCTTCTTAATATTCAGATACTGATCGCCATAGACAGGAATGCCAAGCACAGGAACACCATAATGGACTGCCTCTTGGGTACCAAAAAGACCACCATGGGAGATGAAAACCTTGACATTCGGATGGGCTAATATATCGTTTTGTGGCATCCACTTCTCGACCATAACATTAGATGGAAGGTTGGGCAAATTGTCGTCCTCGAACTTCCACAGGACGCGCTGCTTAAAGCTGGCGAAGACTTTGAGGAACATTTCGCGTTTCTCAGGCGGAAAATCTGCGCTGCGTACCTGTGAGCCTATAAGGAATATTATTAGTATTATCTGGAAAGGTCAATCATGTTGTTGAGACTTACCAAGACTAAAGTAGATAGCTCCATGTTTGGCTTCATCCAAGAACTTTTGCATTTTCGTGGGCAGAGGTTGTGGCGGCGTTATGTGCAGTCCTCCCACTTGAATCATATTAAATGACATGGGTCTTGGTGCTTCGAGAGGCATATAGCTATTGAGAAGTAATGCAGATATATTGCGCTCCAGTTGATTGATGGATGGCAGCTTGTCGAAGTGCTTGGAGAAATGTTTCTGCAAGATTTTATCTTGGGCTGGATAGTACCAGAATTTTCGCAGTAGATCGTCAGTCAGAGAGATGTAGACATTATCAATACGTTCCATGAGTGTCATGTGCTCTGTATATGGCTTCCATGTGTGTGGCACATATGACCAGGGTGTGACAATGCCCACCAATGGACTCAAATAGTTAGCAAAGCCAAAGGTAGATATGGTAATGGTCGGGATTTGATAGAGATGGCCCAGGAAAAGGGCGCCTTCATTGAAAAACTGCTCCGCCAAAAGCAAATCATATTTTCCCACTTTATCCTTGGCATGGATAAGTTTTTGCAATTCCGGCTGTTCAAATGCAAAGTCCGTGCTCTCAAGCCCCATGATATAGGCTATTTCGATGAATTTTAACGTTGTGATATGCGTCATGTCAAGTATCGTCTTGGCCTTGGTTATTTCCAGAACTGCAATCAAATGTTTAAAGTTATTTCTTGATCTATCTCCAGTTCAGTTTAGGCGGTTATTTGTCTTACGTGTAGGCCAAAAGTTATATTGTGGCAAGAGAATCTCCGTATAATTCGCACCCAAGTTCTCCTTGGCCAATGAAAATGGTGTGATGAAGGTCACCTCATGTCCACGTTTCACCAGCTCCCGGATGATGGCATTTGTCATCATGAAGTGACTCTTGCCGGGAAAGATGAATGGTGCTAGTATACGTGCTCCAGCTCCGATCTCCAAGTGCTGCATTGCCACAAGGCCCAGCAACAGGAATTTTAACGCACATTTCGTTTGCTGTAGGTCAAGTTGATAATTGTTATTATTAGAGGCCATATAAATTGATAAAATGAAATATTGATCAATGTTACTAGAAGTAACAATGGTCAATTTCCATCTTATCTTTGTGTTCAATTTGCTACCGAATGAACTGTTTCCACTTTTATTTTTTTTTCTAATCTTCACTATCGTTTTTCAACATTTTGTCACGTTCAATTTATCGCTTAGAATCATTATCTATATACATTTTTTTTTTAATGTGAGCTGTTTGGTGTGACTAAAGCAAACAAATCTAAAGTAACTTACTAAAGCATTAAATCAGTTAGATAAGAGAAAGTTATTTCATTTGTAAATATTTTATATATATAGTATACTATACATGTATTAAACGTTTAAAAACGTTTGTTTGATTTCATAACCCAATATTTTGAAACGTTTAAGATTTGGTTGTTGTGGCTATCATTTAATGGTCTCTTTGACAAATTGAATATAAAACCGGTTTAAAATGTGTTTACACTTGTAATATTTACATATGTTGCTGCTATAAATAAAAATCTGATCTATCTGATAAGTGTTGAACATAGTTTTGTGACTTATTTAATTAATTTAATTTGAAAACAGTTCTTAATTAATATACTACACACCATTTTGAGTATTCACTGTGCCACTTGAAATTCAAACAACCTATCCACGCCGCGAATCACAAACGACTGATTTGAAATCGTCGAATCGTCTCTTCTAAATGAATTCATGAGAAGCTATCAGCAAAGTGCCTATTGTGAAATTCATTGAGTATGGTTTTCTTACACCCTGTAATCACAAAATTAATGGGGTATGAGCAACATTTGTTAAACGAAACACACAATATATTTATTAATAAATAATGAATAATACATATGCACCTAATAATATATGGGTATATATAAAAATGGAATATTCGGCTAATTTGATTTACATTTTAGTTTTTTTGAGGAACTTTTGTTTTGTATGTCTTTTTGGCCACATAGTTGAGCTGAACATTCAATATTCAAAAGTTAGTACTTAATATAAATGGTATTTTTAATACTCTTTTTTTTTCAAAAAAATTAAAAAAAAGAGTATATTGGGTTTGTGAAATGTCCGCCTGTCCGTCCGTCTGTCCGTATGAACGCAGTTTTTTCCACAATTTTGAAGCTAGAGCAACCTAACTTGGTATGCATGTTGGTATATACCATAGGCAGACAAAGTGTGAAGATCTTGTTTTAAAATTGGCCACTTAAGATCTTCGTATAGGGTAGCTATTAGTCGAGCAATCTCTTCTAAAGAGCATTTAAACGTACTTATAGGTATATTTGTTAAGTTTTGTTTTTCGTTTTTTATGATGACATGTAGTTTTAGAAACATTGGGCCCGTGCTGTAATCGGAGAATGGAAAATTTAAACAGCACGCACGTGTGATTAACTGACATAGAGAGCGATCCTATAAATATTAAATTGAGAGCTGACTTTATTGTTGTGTAATTTACATATGTTTGTGTATTCTCTACTCGTCTATTGAGAATTAACCTGTGATTCTGATCACAAACATGTCTCTATCTAGTCGCATTCCAAATCAGAATAATGTTTAATAGTTATTAAGTATGATTATGTGTTTAAATGACTTGGAATAACTATGTTTGAAATGTTTACATGTGTGAGAAAAGTAAAAACTTTTTTGATTATATTTTCTTAACTTTTCTGTCGCGGGATTGGGCTTGCTTCAGCTAAAGTGACGGTATCAATCTTGATTTTCCAATGAAACTTACACTGAAAGAATTATGTATGTATGTGCTAAAATGAATCAAAAATATGAAAAATTTAAACAGATCTGTTATGAAAAAAGGGGATCATGACATATACTTTTAACAACATTTGTGTTCAATTACCATTTACACACAAGCTGTTTTCAATTTTCAATTATCAATCTACAATGGATTTGCCTCCTGGAGGGAGTGCGGCTGCTTACTTCATCTTTTGAATTGGTACTTTAAGCTATGAAATAAAAAATAAAAAAACTATATTCAAAGTAGAATACTTAAGTATTGTTTATAATTACCTGTTGATTTAGCCACAAAAAAAACTTCTCCTGGACTAAGCGCGATTCCCAATCGACTTGTTTACGGTTCGACACCCCAGATTATCTGAATACCACCACAAGAGGTTTTACAATTGTAGGCTTTGGATTAGTTTGGTTTCTGAACCTAAAATCAATGCAGAGACAACTGCCTTGTCCATTATATTGAAAGGCAAGTCGTTTATCGTTAAGTGGCATACATTCTATTATAACAACCACACATTTTGTAATAAGTATTTTAAATTTCTCTTTAACTTTGTGTTAATCTTCTTAACAGACCAGTATTTTTGACAAATGAGACTCAGCCCAAAAGTAGGCAGCAGTTCAATGGCCAAGGTCATTCAAATACGGCGAGTCGGCTTTGCTAAATTTATTCAAGAGAATCAATCAGCAAATTGTCTATTGTGAAATCCAGTTAGTATAGCTTCATTGTTCGATAGACTATCGGCAAAAGATTGAGATGCTGAGTAATATGTTTGTCAAATGCATTCAATGTCCTTCTGAGCCTGAGAAAAACTCACGAAGAGTAAAATGTTTAGAAACTGGAAACAAATCTCTTACACAATGTTAACTTTACACTCCCTCTTTGTTCCTCTACGAATTCATCCCACTGAATTATATATCAATAACACATTTTGAGTTACAAGAATATATTTAAAGTAGTTTTAATGTCGCTTGGACTTTGTTCTGAGTTTCTTAGCAGACCAACATTTTTGACAAAGAAGGCCCAGCCCAAAAATAGGCAACAATACAATGGCCAAGGCAATAGCCATTATATCCAGCAAATGAAACTTGTACCAGGGCAGATCTAGACCCGCCGATACCATATGCGGTGCTCCCCGATGCTCTATAACATAATCGATCCAGAACATGGCAGTATCCATTGCACCTAGCGGTCGATCTCGAAAGATCTTTGAGGCTTGCTTCATGTTGGCCATGTACTTCGGATTCTCCAGTAGTTCGGTGAGCGAAAACCGCAGCTCCTCTTCTGTAACTGTGCTGTAATCAACGCCTAGAGCATATCCTGCGACCGTACCCTTCTTAATATTGAGATGCTGATCGGCATAGACAGGCATGCCAAGCACGGGAATACCATAATGCACTGCCTCTTGGGTGCCAAAAAGGCCACCATGGGAGATGAAAACCTTCATGTTTGGATGGGCCAATATATCATTTTGGGGCATCCATTTCTGAACCATAACATTAGCTGGTAGGTTGGGCAAATTGTCGTCCTCGAACTTCCACAGGATGCGCTGCTTCAGGCTGCCGAACACGTTTAGGAATACTGCAAGCTTCTCGGGCGGCATATCTGCGCTGCGTACCTGTGTGCCTATAAAGAAAGCTCATTACTTAAGTGAAAGTAGAAAAACCTTGTTAAGACTTACCCAGGCTAAAATAGATAGCTCCATGCTTGGCTTCATCCAAGAACCTTTTCATCTTCGTGGGCAATTGCTGTGGTGGCTGAATATGGAGCCCTCCCACGGCAATCATGTTAAACGAAATTGGTCTTGGTCCTACCAGAGGCATATAGCTATTCAACAGTAGGGCAGATATATTGCGCTCTAGTTGCTTGATGGATGGCAGATTATCGAAATGCTTCGAAAAGTGCTTTTTCAAGATATTATCTTGGGCTGGATAGTACCAGAATGTGCGCATTAGTTCCTCAGTTTTCGAAACGTAAACACTGTCAATACGTTCCATAAGTGTCATGTGTTCTGAATATGGTTTCCATGTGTGTGGCACATATGACAAGGGTGTAACAATGCCGACCAATGGACTCAAATAGTTTGCAAAGCCATAGGTAGATATGGTAATGATCGGGATTTGATAGAGATGCCCCAGAAAAAGGGCGCCCTCATTGAAAAACTGTTCAGCCAGAAGCAGATCGTATTTCCCAACCTTATCCTTAGCAAATATAAGCTTCTTGACTTCCGGCTGCTCAAATGCAAAGTCCGTGGTCTGGAAGCCCAACCAATATACCCTTTTGATATATTGTAACGTAGAGACATCCGTCATTTCCAGTTCAGACTTGGCCTTCGTTGATAAAGCTGCAGTCAAATGTGTAAAGTTTTTGTTGTGGTTTTTATTCAGTATTGATTTAACTTACTTGTATTCCAAAAGTTATATTGTGGCAGTATAACTTCCGTATAATTTGCACCCAAGTTCTCTTGGGCCAATGAGAATGGTGTGATGAAGGTCACCTCATGTCCACGTTTCACCAGCTCCCGGATGACGGCATTTGTCATCATGAAGTGACTCTTGCCAGGAAAGAAGAATGCTGCCAATATACGTGATCCTGCTCCTATCTCCAAGTGCTGGACTGCCACAAGGCCCAGCAGCAACAGTTTCAGTTCGCATATCGATTGCTGTAGGCCAAGTTTATATTAATTACTATTAAACAACTGTGCTTTCTTTAAAAATATTAATGTATTGCTCATTAGAATTTAAATAACAATAAGCAAATAATCTAGATACACATTAAAAACATACTTATAGAAACGTATACACTTGCACATGAAGAGATTAGTACAAATACAAACAAATTAGCAGCTCCGAGAATTGTTTGGCTTAATCAATTCACAAATTGTTTTGCTTAGCCAATTGAAATTTGAATTGCCAACTAATTGCCGGACTGTTTCTTTATGGTTCATAAAAACGATCATATTCAAATTTTAGCAAATTTTAGCTCAGTCCAATCGAAGATCTGTTTTACTTGCCAGTTGGCTGAAGCAGCAGTTTTGCAGTCACGTGAAGTGAACTGCTTGCTTTTGTTAGAAGAGCAAGCAGCGCACTGCTTGAGTAGTTTGTGTGCATTTCTGTGCATAAGTTTGGGGATTCCACAGCTGTATTTTTGGTAATCAGCCATACTCAACTAATGCATAAAAACTGGTTATTTGTTTAGTTTTATAAATAGTTTTCAAACTATTTATATCTATTTCTTGTACCCAAAATTAACATTGAATTAATTTTACTTTTAACTACAAACGTCTGCATTTGTATTTGTAGAGTGTACTAACTTCACTAATCCCAGTTTAATGAGATTTAGCTGATCGAACAGGTAAATAAAATTCACTCAACGCGTCTGTTTCGTTCTTAGAAACATTGAAATTTCTTTTTTTTGACTTTTTACTTAAGTTGTGAGCTAAGCTTTTGTTGTTAAATATTATAATATACTTATGGCCGATTGCATTGTTTGTCGTCTAAATAAATAATTGAAAACCAGTTTCCGATTTAATCATCATAAATGTCGAAACGCAAAATTTCGTTTCTATATTCACTATTATCTGGTTCCCTGAAGAGCGTTGCACACAATTTTTGTGCACACTTATGCATATTAAATTTATTATACCTATCAGTTTATTTTTCTGTTGCTATGCATAGTCTTTCAGCTTTTAAGCTGTCTTGACAACAATTTTTTGCTGCAGGCTGTACACATGTATATCGAAACTAGCTAGATAGCGATCGGTAGAAGCCATTTCTGAACCTTATTCAATCCATTATCTATGCATTTTGAAATGAATTTTATTTAAATCGAATGACTATACCTAAAAGGTAATTGCTTTAGGAAGAATTCGTTGAAAATTAAGTTTTTTAATTGAAATACTTTATTGTCCTGAGATATGTCCTAAATGGACGACTATAGCCAAGTAAAAAAGTGTTCGGCTATCGAAAATTCAAGGATCGATTTCCAATCTCGAAATTCACACATTTCTACACACATCCTTTTTTTAAAATCCTTTATAAAGTGTAGTCAAATTTGATAAAAATCGGGCTAGCTTATCTTAAAACTGTCATCGAAAATTAAGCTAAGCTCAAGTAAAAAAAAAAAAGAAAGTCTTCTAAAAGTGTATCTAGCTTCGGCATGCCGAAGATAGCCTTTCTTTGTTGTTAAATTTTGAACAAGTTCTAAATACCATTTTGTGTATTCTTTTTGACCTTTGCCAAATGAATTTGAAGCCAACCGATCCACGCCGCGATTCACACAAGACTGATTTGAATTCAGATCAATCCTTCTAAATTAACTCGCCACACGCCTCAAGTATTCTTATTAACAAAAACAAAAACAAATGATTTTGGCAGCAGTACATATACAAATTAAAATGCAGTTTTATTTGCCGGTTCGACCAGCTATGCTTCTATTATACGAGTATATAATTCTTTATAAATTGGTGTGGAATGCATAATTGTGAGTTTCTGAAAAAATCATCAGGCATGAATGAATATATAATTGTGTTACAAATAAATGATCACTAAATTCATTAAATATATCAAGTGCCATGTAAGCCTAGTAAATCTGTAAATTTTCATAAAAGTTTAAGAGATTTAGGTAGCTTACTAGGCTTACATGGCATTTAATATACTTAATGAATACCCAGAGTGTTTTCAAATTTAGTTTGTTTACATAATCATAGGTCCTCGTCCTTTCGAGGGATACAGATCGGCGTTTTATGATTGCTCGTAACTCATCAGAATTACATTTACAATTTAACATAAGTCAAAAGATTTTTCGAAATGCGTCCTTTTGACTGCTTGAACATATTTTTGCCCAAATATAGCCCTTTCCCTGTTCTACAAACCCTTCTCGCTTAATATAAGCATTTGAATTTTGAAAGTGCCTAAAAGTATGCAATATATTTTTATCGGGTTGCTTTCAGTTTTAGTAGTAGCTTTTACATTTCGCAGTAGATTTTATAGGTATTTCCAAATTCACATAAATTTGAGAATTCGGATTCTGTTCCCATAAATGTTGGCATCCAGTTTTGAATTCACTCTTTTCTGACCGCTTATTCGAATGCCGAAAGACATGTAAGTTAAAAAGTACATGGCAAAGCTATAAAACGAAAATCACAGATTAGTGCCTAAAATAAAATTATATATATTTTTTAAGGTTTTAAAAATATTTTAAAGTATTTTATAATTCAAAATAGGTTGTTTTTGTTTTATGACAAATACTGTTCAATTCGTTTTTAAGTACGTATTTAAAATTTTGTATAGCTTTGTAGATTTAGATTCTTTTGTGTACTCCAGAAATAATTGGATATTAAAATGAATAATTATATCAAAACAAAATATAATTTTTACCTTCTTAAAAATAGAGTTTAAAGTCTAATGTTTTTTGGTCTTCTTATGCTTCTTATCGCTGCCCCTTAGCAATCGAATAGCCAATAGAAAAAGCAGGAGACCAGTCAAAGCGATTGCAGCCACAAACGCAATCACATCCAGCAAATAGAACTGGTACCAATTGAGATCCAAGCCAGCGGATCGCATGTGTGGTGCACCCTTGTGTCGTATGACGTACTCGATCCAGTAGACGGCGCTCTTGCGCGGCTCTAAGGGACGATCTCGAAAGATGCGGGAGACGCGCTGCACATTGTCCTTGTAGGTGGCATTGTGTATAAGCTGCAGCAAGGAGTTCCTGAGTAGTTCTTCGGTAATGGATTGAAAGTGCAGACTGATGGCATAGCCACCCAGCACAGCCTTGTTCATGTTAAGATGCTGCAATAGCGTGTTTCAGTTAAAATTTTATAGTTGATCACTACAGATGAATCTAACCTGATCGCAGTAAAAGGGTATGCCCAGCATGGGCACCGCATAATGAACACCTTCCTGTGTGCCAAACAAGCCGCCATGTGTGATAAACACTTTGACATTGGGGTGTGCCAAAATATCCACCTGTGGCAGCCACTTGCGAATCATCACATTGCCAGGCAGCTGGCCAATTGATTCGTCCTCGAACTTCCACAGGACGCGTTGTTTCAATGAGCCAAAGACCTTCAGAAATAGACGCAACATTTGCTCTGGCATTTCCTTGCTCTGAACATTGCTGCCTGAATTTAAAATTAATCGATGAAAAATAATCGATGACGCTATCGATAGTATCGACAATAACTGCTATTGAATATACTATTTAAATATACAAAATTACGAAATTTGTCGATACTATTCATAGTTGCAACAAACACTATCAAAACTATTGATTAGAGAGATTTTAAATTTCTCTACTTCACACTTGCCCAGGCTAAAGAAGATGGCGCCATCTGTTGCCGCGTCAAGGAAACTTTGCATATCCTTGGGCAGCGGTTTGGGTGGATAGATATGCATGCCACCCACTGGCACCATAGTATCAACGGTGGGACGTGACGTTGTCAGCGGTGCGTGACTGTTGAGCAGCATCACCGAGATTTGCTTTTCCATGTGCCTGACCTTTGGCACCGCAGCTGCACATAAATAATTTATGATAATAATTACCGCTACGAAACAAAAATTCATTAAGACTTACGCAAGACATTGCCAAAATACTGCTCACTGATGGCATCCATTTTGGGAAAATAGTTAAACAGACGATCGAGATCCTCGTACAGCGATACATAGGTATTGCTAAGGCGCTCCAGGAAGGACATCCGATCCGTAAAAGGCATAAAACCATGTGGCACAAAAGACCAGGGCGTTATTAGACCCATCATTTGGCTCATATGATTCTCATAGCCTAAAGTGCTGGTTGTCACAATTGGTACATTATACTTATAGGACAAGGCCAGAAATGCCTCCTGATAAAACTGTTCGGCAAGTAGGAGATCAAAGACACCCTCCGTCTGGCTGGCATGGATTAAAGCCTGCACTTTGGGCTGTTGCAGTGCATGTTCCGTGGTCTTTAAGCCAATTATTTCGAGCATTTTTAGAAAATCATAGTTTTTCATGCGTGTCAAGTCGAACAGATGCTGTACGCCAAAGTTAAGCTTCACTGTATTAAATAAATCAGCTTTTGAGTGGAACATTAGAGTCTAGACAATTACCCACCATCATGCCAGAAATCATAGACTGGCTCTATCAACAGTTCTGTATAATTGCTGCCTAGTTGCTGAGCTGATAATGAGAAGGCTGCAATCATTGTCACTTGATGGCCACTTTCGATGAGCTCTCTTATCAGCGCCGTGTGCATCATGTAATGGCTCTTGCCTGCATTTGTCGGAAAGTTAACATTATGTAATCGGAGTACAGAAAAGCCTGCTTACCTGGAAACGCATATACAGCCAATATCTTAGCAGCATTCGCAGGTCTGTGCTCGGGAAGAGCTGCCAGCAGACAGCAGAGTAGAACAAGTTTCAATTGTTGCAGCCTCATTGCTGTTAAGTACAGGGAACGCTCGATAATTGGAACGCTTCAGTAGAGTGCTAGTTCTAATTTGCAATGAAGTTTTTTTGTAGAAGGGTTGTTGAAAGCTGCAAAGCAATCGATTGCTTATCACGATTGCTTATTACTCTTTTGTTTAGATAAATGCTGATTAGCATATGGTTGGAGTATAATAAACTGAATAATTAATATTTGAAGTGCCTGCTTTATAATTTCGATATGCAGATAAGTATATATTGTTATCGATTTTAAATTGTAAGTACAACGAGTTTCTAGAATCTGAGCGATCCCTGTATTTGAATATGTACCATTTGAATGCACTCACTTCACGAACGTTTGTCACTATGTCAATTAAACAATAAAATTCATTAACGCTAAACAAAAACCTTTCAGCTCAGCTGAACTTGGAATACTGAACATTAGCAACTATGAAAATGCGCAGTTTTATCTAAAATTTCTTTGATTTGGATACTATTATAGCATAATCGCAATGACTTGACAAAAACAAAAAGAAAACAAATTGTTTTATGCATATAATTAAGTTATATACTTTAAAATTAAAAACAGGTTCTGGAACACGCACGGCTAAACTTTACATTGTTGATGAGTTATTTGCGTGTTTTGTATTCATTTCGATATGACACAACTGATCGACGAACCCTCCAAAACCATACTGAGCTGGGATTCAGCGGAGAAATGCAACTGCAGCTACAGTTTGATTTATAATTTGTACTTTGAGCTCATGACAGCTTAATAGATAGCTGCTATAGTGATGTAGTAAAGAGAGAGAGAGAGAGAGAGAGAGATGTAGAGATATATATAAAACAAAAGTGTTCGTTAAGATTAACATCAAATAAACACAGTTATCTTCAAGATGCCGAAGATTGAATACTCTTGTAGACATTTATACAATTCGATACGATCTTCAATTCTATCTTTACTTACGAATAGTTGCCATTGTGATGCTTCGTCACTAGCGTGGCCTGCTGTTTACAGTAACTGAATAACAAAGCGTCGTCGTTTTAAAGTCTGATCTCAGCTTAACATATATTCAAAGCAAGTGATAAACTTTTGCTTAGTTTACTTTGTAAGCAAAATTCCTTCCAATTAATTTTTTGATTGATCGTTTCATTATTTTTTACTCAATTAAAGCTAGAAAAAAGCTAAAACGGTTATTATTAACGTTGAACCTTGTGCTTTTATTGATATATTTGTTATTTCTCAGTAGCCTGGAAGAGTCTTTAGCATATAGCATTAATATCGTTACTTTGACAGCTATAGCATGCAATTCCAACACCATTATGAATTCCTCTCTCAAAAATTCGGTTTATTTGGATATAATGATTGGGAAAGAGCACCCAAGTTGGGACACCGCCTAAAGTAGGACGATAAAGAGATTTATCCTTTATCACTCCATCCATTCATATATGTTTATTTTAAATTTGTAATAAAAAATGCAGTTCACAATAAATTTTAGCATTTTGCAATGTTATTTATTGTGTGTTTGATTTATTTGTTTATTAATGCTAGGATTAGGTGGTAGGCATTAGACAATTACAATTACATATACATATATATATTAAATATAAATTTTATTTTGTATTTATTAAGAATTTGTATTTGATAAAGAAGCTTTTAAGTACTGTACAATATGCAAACACTACTTCATATATATTTAATTATGTTTCACTTTATACATGTGTGTGTGTGTAAATGTGCAAAATTTTGCAAATATTTCAATATTTTATAATGTATATTTTAGCAATTTAATTGATGCTGGCAATTAACAAGCTCGTTTTCCACACATTTATATTTAAATTTCGATTTCAATTTAGCTTTATGCACAAAGTTGAAAGCAATTTGTGGCGAGCTGTGTTGGGCGGCTTGAGGATTGGGGGATCGGGGAATTGGGGAATATTGCTTAAGTTATTAGTCAAGGCCTTAATCCAAGGGGAGCTTAAATTAAATCAATTTTATTGTACGTGTGCAGGACAGCGCCAGGACGCTAATTGTGGCTCCTTGTGGCTTCTACGAACTCCTCCAAAAGATGATGAAGCCGGCACAAATGTTGCACATTTGATGGCCACACATTTGCAGGCACACACACACACACATGCCACACCATATGGAGCACTATATGCCATATGGGATCGTGTGTGTTTTTATTGTTTTTGTTTTTGTTTTTGGGGAAGGAGAAGGGGTGCGTGTGTATTCGTAGTATGTGTATTTTAGAGATTGCGCCTGGTTTCCTTCATGTGGCTTTTCAAGCAAAAAGTAAACACGAAAGATAACACATGAGCTGTTGTGATAAATTATTCCAGCTCATAACTAATACGCTCTGTGTGCTGGCTCTGCGACGGCACGTGCTCGGAATCCGATTCAGATATACTTGGATATATAGCGTTTCTGCACAAGTCGGCCAGCCTTTCGCTTTAGTATGGTAAAGCGTATTAACTGCTAATCACTGAAGTGCGGCGACTGCGGCGGTACGCGTGGATAGAGCTAAAGGATTGCCAAGGATAACACAAAATTTGATTAGCTGCGTTGAAAAGTGTTGAAGTTAAGTTTCTTAGATTTAGTTTGGTTTATTCATACGTTTCTTCAGTTGGTTTGGCTTAGAAACAAACACAAATCAAACTTAATCGAACAATATTAACGAACTAGAAAATAGACAATCAGACAACCAAATTGTCTTTTTTAATTTCCTTAACTCAATCGTTTTGTTAGTTTGATCGTTGTTTTGATATAAGTTGTGATTGCTTTCATTTTTTTTTAATTTTATAAACATTTTTGTTTATTTAGTAAAAACAAAGCGCTCATTCCGTTCAATTATAAGCTTCGTTGCAAGTTTAGAACTTACCCCAAGCAGATTCCTGGGCACGTAGCCCTCATCGCCGGTGGCATTACGTGCCCACCACCACTCGTTCTCGGAATCATCGCCTTTACGCAGGACAATTAGCGGTTCGTTGACGTGGAAGCTCAGCTCGTCGCTATTCTGTGCCTCATACGAGAAGACGGCATAGACATCGCCATTGTGCAGGATGCCCAGCTTCTCCTGAATGCCTGAGAGAAAGACAGAGAATTGAGAGATGAATGTTAAGCATATCTTGTTATAACCTTGTTTTTAATCTAAGTACTGTTTAGAAAGGTTTGGAAAGTAATTTGATGTTTTGTTAGAGATAGTTTGTAGATAGTATCGATATATTTTGCATGATATAAAAGGCATGATTTCGAAATTGTGAAATATGTCTATTGAACTCCCAGGTTAAGCAAGAGTCTTAAGGTCAATTTATTGAATTTTCATTAGCTTACATAAACTATCGATAGTATCGATATAAATTTTTGAGCCGTTTTTAAAATTACATGTTTAATTGAGGAAAATTCTTGTCAACTTAACTTTAAATCGATTCATAGATAAAACTTTGATCACCTAAGCTCAGCTAAGCTCAGCGTTATCGATAAAAAACTGAAAAGCACCATTAAGTTACTTAATCTTAGCAATCGATAATATCGATCAAGTCATTGATACTATCGGTAAAGTCATGTATACTATCGATAAAGTCATTTATACTAATAAGAAATTAGGCAATTGATACTGTCGATAAAATACTCGATAATAATCCAAATGCTATCGATTGTTTCCCACCGCTGGTTAATAAATACTTACTGTACAAATACTCGGAGCAGCCATCGAAGCCCTCCTCATCCTCTTCGCACTTCTCCGCTGGAGTCTCGTGATCGGACAACGTTGAGGCAAACAAACAGGCACCGCTCTCGACCAGAAACTTGACCATGGACAGATTATTGCAGCTGGCGGCGCAGTGCAGCGGCGTCCAGCCATCCGAATCCTGGGCATTCACATCGCAGCCAAACTGTACCAGGAATCTGCAAGGATTTGGATTAGACACAGCAATTGAATTGTTTAAATTTTCGAACTCACTTGACAATATCAATGTGGCCCGCACAGATGGCATTGTGTAGTGCAGTGATGCCCTCATCGTTGGCTGCACTGGGATTGGCCACCTGCATGGCTGTCTTCTTCACCAGCTCCAGTTCACCCTCCAGGCTGGCGTCTAGCAGCAGCGCCAGAGGATCAAAGCTAACACGGCGTGCCAGCTTGGGCTTGCTGCTAACAGCGCGTTCCTTGATGCTGCTGCTGCCCAGATTGGTTGTTGTCGTTGTTGTTGTCTCTTGTTGGTTGCTGCCCAGCTGACGATCTGGCTCATCCACGCTGCAGCTGCTATGTGAATTGCTGTTGGGTGATTCCGCCTGCGGCTGCGGCGAATCCGGCAAGCTTCTGCTCGCTTCACTTAGCCGCTGTGCCTCCGGCTTGCGTGCCAGCTGCTGCTGTTGCTGCTGCGGCTTGGAGGCGCCCACAGCGGGTGTGGCCTTGAGCCGTGGTGGCTGCTCGAACAGCGGCTGCTTGCGTATGGTTAGCGGCTTGGCCTTGATGGGCAAGTTATCATTGATGTTGAGGGATTGCAGTCCAAAGCTGGACTGCGTGGGCGCCTGGGCTTGAGCCTGGGATTTGACAGCTGCTGTGCCTGTGGCAGCTGTTACTTCGCTGTGCTGCTCCGTAGGCGACATTTTGCTGGGCTTGGGTGGCAGAGCGGGTCTCGGCTCCGCGGGCGTTACGACGCTGGGTGCCACGCGATTCACCTTGGGACTATAGGTTATCATTTTGGGTATGGCGCTGCTGCTACTGTTGCTGTTGTTGCTCATGGATGTGGGCGCCACGCTGCTGATGGGCTTGCGTGGCGGCACCTGCACCTGCAGCGGCTTGCTGCTGCCGCTAGCATTGGATACCGCCAAGGCAACAGATTTGCTGACTGCGCCCAGTGGCATGCTGTGCACGGTGAGTTGCTGCTGTGTGTTGCGCTCTGAAAGCGTCTCGCTGGTGACAGCAATCTCATTCTGCTTGGCCTGCTCCTGCGTGTCCTTTGCGTGTGTTGCCTGCTGATTGAGCTTGTTGATGAGCGCGGCGGCATTGCTGCTGCTTAAGATGCTCTTAGGTATCTTGCTGGCATTGACGCTGGCTGCTGTTGCTGGCGTGCTGGCTGCTGTTGTTGCTGTTGCACTGGCTGCTGCTGCTGCCGCCGCCGCTGCCGCAGCTGCTGCTGCCTCTCTGTCACGCTTCTTAGGTCCCACTTCTGCATAGATATGTGTGCTGCTGTCCATTGCCTCCGTCTGTGCCTGCTTGCGCAGCTCTGCCTCCGACTTGGACTTGCCCACAGGCGCTGCTGCTGCCGTGAGCAACTTCTTGGCAAGCTTCGACTCGTCGCTTTCGCTGCTGCTGCTGTTGCTGCCGACAATCACTGGTGTTTGCGCTGTGCTGCTGCTGGCTGGAAAGAATCCTTGGCCAGGTGTCAGCTTGACATGACTGTGGCTCAGATCCTGTATCAGCTGATTCTGCTGATTGGTGTTGGCCGTGGCAGCGGCATGCTTCAGCATGTTGCCCGCGCTCAGATAGCTGGCCGTGCTGGTTATTGTTGATTTCTGTGGCGTGTGTATGAAAGGCTCCACAGCGGCAACATTGACACTGCCACGTGCAATGGCACGTTCGGCGGCACGTCCGGCGGCAGCGGCAGCAGCAGCTGCTGCCAGCTGATTGACCTGCTTCTGCAAAAGTTGTTGCTTAAGCGCCGCCACGCCTCCATGCTTGGACAGATTGGAGGCGGGCGCTGCTGGCTGACGTTGCTGTTGTTGTTGAGCGGCTGCTGTTGCAGCCAGCAACTGTGCAGATTGCACATGCAATTGTTGCTGTTGTGCAGCTGTTTGCTGCTGTTGTTGCTGTTGTTGTTGCTGTTGTTGTTGTTGTTGTTGTTGTTGTTGCTGCTGCTGCTGCTGCTGTTGTTGCTGTTGCTGTTGCTGCTGTTGTTGTTGCTGCTGCTGCTGCTGGTGGTGTGTGTTGGCCTGCTTTTTGCGCTGCAGTCTGGTCTGTAATTCATAGATGCGTTGATCCACGGAGCGCAGTTCCGCCTGCCGCTGTTGCAGCGCCTCGCGTTGCATATGAAGTCGCGCATCCTGTTGCAAGGACAACTGATTGCGATACTGCAAAGGGAAGCGATGGAAACGGAAACGGCAACGGTTGCGGAAATGCTTAATTAGTATTTTGCTTTTGTGCAACTTTGCACCTGACGCAACTTACCATCAATTCACGTCGCAGCTTCTCCAGTTCCCGCGACGCCTGCGGCGGCAGCGCTTGGGCAGCGCCGGCACCGGTTGCGGCCAACAGATTAACGGGACACCGACGGTCGCGTCGCAGCTCTTCCAGCTGACGTGTTAAGGCCTCCACCTTGGCCACAGCCAGGCTGAGCTCCTTTTCCTTTTCGCTAAAGAGCGCACGAATCGAGTCCAAGTCATTGCCTAAGCACAAAAGTTAAACGAATTAGTTGCCATAACTCATCTTCATCCTCATCCTAAGCCCCAACCCAACCCCCTTTCCATCCATTTTAGGCCCTCCTAATAAGGTTAGTTCGCTTAGCAGCTAATTGAAACTGGCTACAGGTTGACTGAAGCTGCATAAAGAGACGATGCTTAAATATCATGTAACTCAAGTGGCGCTTAATGTTTTTGTGGTATCACTTAATACTAAATATATCACAAAGTTATAATACCAAAAAGAAAAAACAAACCCATCAATTCATTTCATTTCCAAGAACTTTTCATTCCGTTTATATATTACTGTTTTCGAACAAAATAATAATATTTATAACTTTCTAAAGTTAAGTTTGAATACAGCTCATTCAACTTTTAATAAACCAGAACTTTTAAGTCTGAATTTTCTATCGATATTCGGAATGCTGAGCAGCTAATAATGAAAACAAACCTGTACTATAACTGAAAATTTATAATGTTATGTTTCTTTTAAATTAATTTAATTATTTCAGGCTTACAGCCTTAACGATGCCACCTGTTAAATAAGCTAAAATTTTCTATTTAGGCCTAACATTTAAAACCATGCCAACCTAATGACGACTGACACTTCCCTAATCAAAATGTTATATCACACCAAAGGCAAAGTTTTCGTAGACCCAACCTTTTAGAGCCCATACATTAATCGTTAGCATATTTCTGTAAATTCGGTCATCAACACCAAGGCACATTTCCAGCGAAATGGTCACATATGCCCGGTATTCCAAATAGGGTCCTGCGCATCCTGCGGCTGCTGTGTGAGCTAATTATCGCCAACAAGGCGCAACTGAAACCTCATTAACATAACGACCCGTCAAGTGTGGGGCATGTATGCAAGACAGTGTCACTGTGTCTCTGTGTGTGTTTGTGTGTCTGTGTGTGTGTGGCGACATAAATCGCCAATGCCAACATCGTCAATGCCAACAAGGACATCAACAATGATAACATCTTTGCCAGGAAACTCAAAAGTCAGCCAAAGGCAATCATAAAGGACAACAAAGTGCCACACATACATAAATTAAAGTCACACACACATACGTACACACTCACACATGCTGAGGTAGCGCCACTCAACACAGTTTTAACACATGTTAATCCCGGTCCCTGCTCGGGCGCCACCCAGTCCCTGCTCGGGCGCCACGCCCACTAAGCGCGTACATGCGGTACTTAACTCAATTGGACTCATCTTCACTTTGTAGTTGGTCGCACACAGACATGCTGCACTTGTTACCCATATATATTTGACACCCCCCCCCCCCCTCCCCCAACAATACTCTCTACACCCACTTTTAAAGCCCGCATCCGCATACTCACTCAGTGTTACATTGTAGGTCTTCTGCAGATCCACTTGACCCCGCAGCGCGCGTAAGCGTCGCAGTTTGGACTCCTGCGCCTCCACACGCTCCCTCAGTCGACGCAGACGCTCGCCCTCGGCGCTGGCCACCGCGCTGCGCACCTCTTGCGATTTAAGGAAGCGCAGCCGTTGCTCCTTTGTGGCCAGCAGCTGGTGCTGGCTGTCGATTTGCTGCTGCTGTCGCAGTGCCATCGCCCTCAGTTCGGCTGACGTCAGCCTGCTGGGCACCTGCATGGTTTGAAGTATGTGTAAGTGGGTGGGATTAGTGGATTATACTTATATAAGTGTCAGTGTGTGTATGTGTGTGTGCGTCCGTGTGTACAGATCGTTAGAGATTCAGCAGCGGATAAGCTGCTTCAAGGTGTCATTGGCGTTGTCATTCTCCTGCTTCTTCTTGTCCACGTCCTCTCAATGGCGTCAAAGTGAAAATGAAATTTCCACAATTTATAAACGTTATCTGCAATCGTTGTTTTCAACTCAAGTTGTCAACATCTCACTTCTAGTCCAGAGCCTAGTCCTACTCGTGGTCACAGTCACGGTCAGGGCCCGTTGACAGCCCCCCTGCCGCTCCCTACGACTTATACCATAAATCAAGTTATGTTTATGTGTGTGAAAAATGAAAGCTAATTTGCTACCTTTTTATTTTTTGGGTCTAGCAGTTAAGCTGTGCAAAAAAAAATAAGAATAATAACAAAAGAGACTTTCGCATAAATAGATTAAACTTGCCCCCCTACCAGTTACTAAACCCTGCTGCTGAGCTGCAGCTAATCGTACACGGGGAGAAAAACAAAGTGCAAATGAAACGATTTGCAAATTGCTTATGAATACTTAAGAAAACTTATTCAGTGTTTGTAATGAAAACACGTTTCATTTCTCAATTAAAAGTGAATGGGGGAAAACTCAATTATGGAAAAGTAATAAAAGTATGCTCGACTGTGAAATGTTCTTTACATATAGCAATAATAAGTAAAAGGGAAGTAATGTATCATTGATCAAGAATGCTCTTGTTTAAAATCACCCAATGCTGACTATATCTTAATCAAAATTGGAGTATTATAGGTATATGTATGTATGTAGTAGCAGAATTGAAAGTGTTCTCTCGAAAATAAAGTAACATATAAAAATAAAATTCTTCAAAAATATATATTTAAGCAAAGAAATAGACAATTTTCTCCAAGTGTATCTGCAACGTTCATCAGTTTACTTACATTAAGCTTTGGTTCGGATGTTACCACACGTGTGGGACTGGCGCTGGTGTTGCTGCCGCTGCCAATGCTGCCAATGCTGCCGCTGCTGCTGAGCAGGGCCCTCGAGGCGGGCATCATGGAGGCAGGTGGCATTTTGGGCAGATTGCCCGACACGGGCCGACACACACAGGTAAGCATCGTTGATATTTTTGCTTTTATATATTGACTTTGATTTCGTTATCGTTACGAATTTTTGCACCGAAAAACTGTCAAACTATTTGTTCTTGTGGCACTTTCTTTTTGACTTGTCTACCTTTTTTTTTTTTAAGGGTTCTTCGTCTTTTTGGGTTTTCGTTTTCTTTTTTTTTTTTTTGATTTACTTAAAATTGCACTCGCAGTTGTAATATTGACGTGTCGAGCATGTGTGGTATGCTGCACATGTCCTGCTGTCCTTCGTCCTGGTGACTTTTTGATATTGCGACTATTTTTGCATGCGACTTGTGGGCTGCTGTTTGTTGTTGTTGTTGTTGTTGTTGTTATTATTGTTTGTTGTTATTGTTGCTGTTGGAATTGCAGCTGCTGCAGCAGCAAATTTGTTTTTATTGTTGGAGAAAATATAACGAACGTTGCCATGACTTGAAAACTGACTACAGTATCTACCCTTTCACTTTCTCTCTCTCTTCTCGCTTCTGCCCTGCTTCCCGCTCTTCTCTCCTCCATCCAACAGCCCTTGACACCCACACTGTGCAACCAGCTGCCTTGGCTGTGCATTCGTTAATGGATTTTCAATTCAGTGCCTGATTGAAAGCATACTTTGTAGCCAGCAAGTGTGTGGGTGCTTCTCTGTATGTGTGTGTGTGTGTGTGTGTGTGTGTGTGTGTGCAGTAGTAGTGGTAGTAGTGTTTGTCATGCGAGTGTTGGTTGTCATTGGCAACGGGCAGCGTCAACAGCCGTGACAACAACAGGCGCTCCACGGGCTCCACTCAGCATGACAACAACGACAACCATAACAATTAAGGCAATGCCAAAGCCAAATGCATGACTAACAGATACCCTGTAATGACAAGCTAAGGTTAGCTTCAATTCAAATAAACAACAACATCACTTTGACAATTACATTACAGAAAATGCCTTTATAGAGCGATATGATCAAAAGAAGCTCATTAAAATGAACACAGTTTAGTTTCAACACAAAACAAGACAAAGTTTATTTGAAAATAGATGACAAAACTTTGATAAATAATTTTAATTTATATTCTTTTGTTTTGATTTGAGTTTTTATGACATGTATCGGTCTAAGCAACTAGCACAAATTCTTAAATAACATTCGCTCATCGCAAGTTTATTGAGTTATTGCTCTATGTCACTTTTTTTGTAGCTATAGAGCATTATTATAACAACGACAATAGTTAAGTTAACGGCACAGTTGCGTGTACATAATCGCTTGCACTTGCAACCGCAAAGAGAGCAAGAGTGGGGCAAATGGTGTATAATGTAAGTAAAATAGGAAACCGACAAAGCCAAACTGACCGCCCACAATACAAATACAAATACAAATACAAATACAACAAATAAAACGCTAGCAAGTAGGCAGGCAGGCAGCTGCCACGCCCACTTACACAGGGCAACTAAACACTGAGCAAACAAAATGAAATGTCGTCATGTTGGCAAATGGAAAATAAATGCGACTACGAATACACAGAAACAAAAGCAGCTCCATTTATATTGATAGTTTCTCAAATATCTTTCCTTTTTTAACACTCAGCGTAAAGTCAAAACTTAAAATGAAAGTTAGAATATCAGGGCGGTTCCCATTTTCAAAACCGATCTCAATATTTGGAGTCGGAACTATTTATTTTTCTGAATTCAGAGAGACCAGGGTTCTTTAAACAACATTTTTCGGCTATTTATTCAAAAGAAAGAACAAAACATCGAATTCGATTCGAAATGAAAAGTTGTGGGAAGTGGATACCGGGCTGAATATAAAAATTTGTACTAAATAATATAAGTTTTATATGAACATACTATATCAAACTAATATATATATTTTCTGAAATGTTTTTCTTTTTATTTCAGTCATATTAAAGTCAAGTTTTAAAGTAAAAGCTATAAAATATGCAAGTTTGTATTAAATAATATGAGTTTTATTTCAAAATATATCAAATGATATGGAATGCAACATCAAATTTTAACAAACAAATCAGATTTGTATGGGTACTATATGTTTTCCTTTCGTTTATTATTTTTTGTTTAGATATAATTTAAGATATATATCAAAAGCATCTAATCATTATAGCTAATCATAAATTTTAATTTTGAATGCAATTTTTTTGACCATTCAACATCAATTGTTCTTCGCAGTGTAGAAAAACAATTGAAGTAGGGTATTTGAGTGGTAGGTTAGGTGGGTTAAGAAGCCAGACCTTCATGCAACTATAATGGAGAATGGTGAATGTCTCCTGCGCGACATGTCAACAGCTGGCAACGGCGTCGCGTCGCGTCGCGTCGCTGCACAATTGGCTTCGGTCACACTATGCCAGCATATTGATGGGTCACATTCAAAGCTCCCAAAGCACAATAGAAAGTCACAGGGTGGGACAAAGGCAGGAAAACGGGAAAGGGGCAGAAGCTGATCAATGGCCAGGCAAGTCAGCAGCAGCAGAAACAGAAATTGCATTTGCAGAGAGACAGAAAGACAGAGAAAAAATGGAAAGAGCCTTAGAAGAGCTGAATTTATGGGGCTTTTATGGGTAATATAAGGTCATATACCGTATAGTCGTAAACTGTATAGGACACAAAAGTAGCTGAAGGAGTAGCAGTGGCAGCAAATATCAGATACAAATCAGTAGATATATGGTTATGTCATGGGGGCACAAACAGAAAGCTGGAATTTGATTTGAGCCGCAGCGTTTGATTTATTCATTTGGAACAAGGAAGCGACTTTTGAGTGGAATTAAGCCAATTTGTGGCTGTCAACAAACAATCCATAAGCCATAGAGCACCACCATTTCGCTTGGCTGCACTTTATGCCCCTCCCCGCAGTAGCTGTCCAGCTGAACAAACTTAATCGACAGCTTTTGCGGTTATAATCGAAAGTTGAGTGCCAACAATTTTTGGTTGCGCATATTTTCCAATTAACAAAGTTTGTCATAATAGCTGTGCCAGGCATTTCGATCATGCAACAAGCAATGTGCCACACATTCTTGCAGCCCATTTATGCCGCTGACAAGGATACTGGCTTACAAGGATACCAAGGCCAAAACCAAGTCTGGCAAACTTTAGCCAAGGAATTTCAAATATTTTCGCTGGCGCAGCTACACATAAAATACAAAAATACAGAAAAAAAAACGCAACTATTTATGTTGCACAATGTTGTGGCATGAGCTAAGTAGCAGTATAACATAGCATAGAGCAGTTGGAGGCAGTTTTTTAAGCAAGGGTGTGGCACAGCCAATATAATTGTACATTGAAAGACGTCCTTAGCGTTTTTGTTGTTGTTGCTGCTGCTGCTGGCGTTGCTGTCGTCATTGCTATTGTGTTGTTGTTCTTCATATTGTTGCTGTAGCCGTTGTTGTTTTTGTTAAGCAACAAGCATTTTATTGATTTTAGCCCTTTTAGCAGCGGCCTGGAGCTGTCAAGGGTAAGCCAGTGGAGCTGTTGGAGCTAGCAGAGGGGAGTGGAGTTGCTTGGGGCAAAGCGTCGCGTGCGCGCACGTTTATTGCTAATTTTTTTGTACTTTTCCTGCGCTTTTCTTTTCAGTCGTTTTTTTTTTTGTCGTTAGTCTTTTAATATATACCCTAAAAAAAAGTTCTTTCAACTTTTCTATATTTTAGTTATAAAGAAAATGAAGTCAACTCAATATTGTTTTTAAGTTTTTAGTATAGTTATTTAAACATTAAGAGTAACAAAATTATTGTTCAATTAAGCCAACGATTTTGTTTATCTTTTGAACTTCGCATAGAAAACTATTTTGTATCAAAAAAGAGTATATTGGGTTTGTGAAATCCATCCGTCTGTCTGTCCGTCCGTCCGTCTGTATGAACTCAGCTTTTTTCCACAGTTTTGAATGTTGTTATACTCTATAGGCAGACAAAGTGTTAAGATATATAGTAAAAACTTATGTCTTCATATTCTCTGGTAATACTTAACAAATTCGACTTTGAGCTCGGCGTTATTTTGTGAGAAAAGCGAGCTAGCTTTGTATTATTAAAGAGTATTTTTATAGCCTGTACTTATGAGAAATGGCTAAATAGATTATCATGTGGTTTGTGGACTTGCAGCAGCAGACATATCATTTTAAGTATATATATTCTCAAGATGAACATTTTTATCTTAGATACTTAAAAAGGAGACATTCAATTTGGCTTGATGGTTCTTTCTTTCAAGTTTATTTCAAACTTTTGATATGCTGCTCTGTTTCAATTTGAGCAACACAAATAAAAACCGTAGATATGGCTATAAATCATGCGCTTTTAAATGTTGAAAAATATTCAAATATAGCTTCCAGAAGAAAGAAATATTTCTTTAAAACAAGGAAACACAAATTCGAAAAGAATATTCTTAAATTTTCAATCAAACTTCCAGTCGGAAATAGAGAGAAACCACTTCGTATGTTATATAGATACCATATTCCATGTCAATTTATATGGCATTTTGAAAGAGTATCTTTGCTTCGTTCTGCCGCTGCTTAAATATTCTTGTTGAAATATCGCTTGTGAATGTTTTTTAAATTTGCTGACGCTTGGTCCTGTCGCTGGTTGCTTTCGTTTTAGCTGTCACGTCCTTGCTGCACATTTTGAAATCGATTACAAACAGGATATGCACTGCGGAAGTGTGTTTTATGGCCAGCTGACATCATCCAACATTCAGCAGACAGCATGCAGCAGGACTTCAAAGAGCAGATAGCAGATAGTGGATGGATAGATAGCGGACAGCAGGTTGCACGATTAGCAAGCTGGTAGCATGGCTAGGGTGCAAGGTGCACGTTGCAGGGTTCAGCTCCTGCTGAAGCTGTGGCAATTCCCTGCGGCACTTTCAAGTTTAATGAATTTGCAAAGCACAATCGAAGATCCTGGCATTGAGTATATTCACCGCAAACTTTTGCAAATTTGCGTGCAACAATGTGAAAGCAGCATGAGAAAATGTCATTGGTGGTTTGCTGCTGATGGTGGTGATTGGTGGTGGTGGTGGTGGTGGTGGTGGTGGTGATGTTTGCCACACAGCATTGCGACACGGGGCACAGTTCAGTTACTTTGTGGGTCGCTCACATTAGTCGCAACTTGCGTCTCATGTGTCGTTTCTGTGAGATGGAGAACTGCTTGTTCCAAGTGGTTTCAGTTGTGAGTGGCTTTTGCTGTGCAAAAGTTTTGCACGCTCATATGATGGGTGGTTTGGGTGGTTTGAATGGTTGGTTTGGTAATTCGTTTGCCGGCTTGGCGGCTTAAGTCGTCGCTCACGCGAAGCTTCTCACTTTGTGGGGCAGCTTGAAATGTTGCTTTGTTGATGTTCTGGCAGCTGGGATAAGTACGTGGTGCAAGGTGCGCGGCGTGTTGTGGTTTGCTTTTGGTTTCGGTTACGGTTTTTGTATTTGTATTTGCTACCAGGACGCATCGTTATTTCACTCAGCCTTTGCTTTTTTTTTGGCCTGCCTGCTTTTTATATATCTACTTTTATTTCTCTTTGGGTCAGCCACCTAGCTGATTTCGTGGCAAACGCTTAACACTCCACAAAAGTTGCGAGTTGAAGCAATTTTACGCAAGAGTAATTAAAGCGCAGTGGCTCAGGGGCAAAACGAAGTAGAGGGGGAAAACTGCTGCTGGTAACACGTGAGCAGCGTGCGTCAGTTCAGCGTTTGTTTATTTTGGTGGCAGCAAAAAGCGTATAAAAATGCCTGACGCTCAAGGTCGCACAATTGAATTCGAAACTGGTAATTAAAGTTGCAGATAAAATGCTCTCCCCTGGGCGTAATTACACCTTAGATGAGCAACAATACAATAGCTTCATATAAATGCTGATGAGATGTTTTCACTTGACTTATTGATGACACGAAATAATCATAATACTGTTGTAATTCGAAACAGAAAGAGAATGGTGTACCAAATATAAAAGAAATCCTATTGCATGTTCATATAAATAGCTATTAAAGATAATCTTGATAAGCTTTAATTAAGCTTTATGAATTGATTTCTTAAGAAGAACTTGACAAACTTGACTTGGTTTCAAATGAAATTTCATTCATTATTTTGTTTCTCAACAAGATTTAAGTTGTCACAATGTTCTGCTTAAGTTTTTAATAAACTTTTTGATCATAGAGTAACTAAATCCTTGCATCTTAGCTTTTGAATAATGAACCAGTGTTTAATATAGATGTAAGCTTAATAAAAGTTTCAGAATTTTCGTTAATTATACATAGCAGTCATTTTAGTTTGAATAGCTTTGATATAAAATAAGAGTATCAGAATCTTTTCTTTACAATATAAAAAACAGATTTAATTTATATAAAACTGCATATATCAAGTTTCAGAAGTTTAAAGAAAACTATTTTGTGAGTGGAGCTCGAACCGCATACTTATGTTTTAATAAAAATAACAATATCAGAATCTTTATTACTCTGCAGTACGAAAAAACAGAATATTTTTATACAAAATTTTATCAATTGAAATTTCCTAAGTATATAAAAAACTATTTCGATACTGGAACTCGAACCTCAAACTTATGTTTTGATTGAAAAGAACAGTATCAGAATCTCTTCTTTTTTGCAATATTAAAAAAATATTATATTTATAAGAAATTGTATCAATCAAATTTCATAAGTATATAGAAAACTCTTTCTTGACTGGAACTCGAACCTCCAACTTATATTTTGATATAAGAAAACAGTACAGAACCTTATCTTCTTTGCAATATAACAATCCGATTATTTGTATACAAAATTTTATCAATCAAATTTCATAAGTATAAATTTTTACAAAATGTTATCAATGAAGTTTAGTCAGATACAGAAAACTATTTCTTGACTGGGAATCGAACCTTCAACTTATATTTTGATAAAAAAGAATAGTATACAAATCTTTTCTTCTTTGCAACATAAAAAACAGATTAAATTTTTACAACATTTTATTAGTCAAATTCAGTCTATCTTGACTGGGATTCGAACCTCAAACTTAAGTGCCAAGGTCAAAATTCTTATCACAAGGCAATGACAGTTTCTTTCATGGATAAGTATAGATAAAGACACATTTAGAACATAAAGCAAGTCAAAAAACTGATATACCCTAAATACACTACAATTACCAACTGTAGAAAGCTCAAAAAACGATACAAAAAAAAATATTTTATGTAAACGATTTACGTTAATTAAGTGTGCCAAAATGATGAACACACGCGCGTATAAAATGTTGTATTTCTGTTTTCTGTTTTTGTTTTTGTTATTGTTTGCGCTTATGTTTGGCAATTTAATTGTCCAGCTATTTTCAATTATAATTTGAAAAAAAAAATTTAATTATACGCTTTATATTGAATTGCTGCAGTGGAGAGCTACATTTTGTTTGCTCAATAATTGACATGAGCATAATAAACAAATTAAATTATCAAATTTACAGCACAAGCTGTGTGCAACCAATGCACGAATGTAAAATTTGTAAATAATAAAAAAGATAACCGGCTGTTGAACGTTGCGTATACGCATTTAAAATTTATAAGCCTTGCTTTTTATATTTATACACTTCCGACACACGTATTGAAATTGAAATTGAAACTGAAACTGGATTCAAAAATAACAGTCTACTATTCAAAGCTTAATTTGGGGTTCCTTCGTTTGCACTGATTGCCAACAAAATATATAGTTTGAAATGCAGGAATCGTTTTTCTGCCGGAACGCGCTATTAGCCTGCATATTTGAGTTGTTAAGTTTTCTGATTGCCACGCCTCTAACTCACCCTCTGCGGTAACGCCCACTAACAGAGACCGTCAGCTGGCAAATGATTGTTGAAACTTTTTACTGTCGTAATTATTATAAATAAATGAAGCGCAATTTGCTAAGCAGACACTGTGTTGTCCAATTGAGCATGCTGTTGGTAGCGTGTCCGCTTGTCCCACAGGATATTGCCCCGGCATGTCCTTCTTCTGTATGCTGCTGCCCAACAGCCTAAATGTACATTATTAACTTGAATGACGCCCACATTTGTTCATTTGATCATTTTGCAGAAAACACATTTTCCAACTGAACCCGCACCAAATTAGCGTGACATGAGTTGAAATGAGAAACAGAAACTCAGACACACATTTTCCATTTCCCATTTGCAATCTTTAAAGATCTAAATTGCTAGCACTTTTCAACTTAAACACACAATCGGCCAAAAATATGCTTAAATGGGAACACAGACCTGATAAATGTCAGAAGGAATCGGCATGAAATTTATGCATGAATGAGAACAGCTCGGATAAATATGAGAATTTGACAGCTTGCTCCACATGACATTTATTTCTCATATATTTCTCATTTATTACGTGTATATTTCTCATTTATTTTTGGGTCAATTGCTAATGGGCATTTACACGCAGCACATTTTATAATTTAATGCTTCATAAATTACGCATAAAGGCCAGAGAAATAATTGTAATGTGCAGCTTTTAAGTACATATACAGTTTTTCAATATACATACATATATATGATAATAACTGTGCGATACAATTAAGATATGCAAATATAAATCAAAGCTTAAGGCATTCATGTTGTTTGCATTCTTTGACATATAATCAAATAAAATTCTTATCTCAATTCAATTTGAAATTGCACTCTGAAGAGTTTTCTGCATTGAATTAGCCAGTTTCGCATTTTCTTTTTGGCCAAAAAGTGCTGGCAAATATTTCCGCATTGCAGCCAAGCATTCACAGCGAGCGAGAGACACACAAAAGCGAGAGACAAACTTGACCAAAATGAAGATTTCTATTTCTATTTCAAATTTCATTGCCATTTTTGCTATTTCCATTTCAATTTAAGTTGGCAGTTGCCATTTACCATTTGCCATTTGTCCTTTGCTCACTGAACCATTAATGCAAAATAATATTATAATAATAATAATAAAACACAAAACTGTCTGGCATCTAACAGAAAGTCAGACCCATCACAGACACATAAATTGAATGACAAACAAGTTCGTCTTTCGGTTGTCTGTGGAAACCATTGAGCATTCATTAACTTGACCTTGACTGCCTTCTGAGTAGGTTACTCAAATACTGAAACAAACTGTTTTCCATTTTCTATTTTCCCTTTTCTCTTGTTGCACTCAAGTACTAATTACACACTTGACCACAATCTGTCTGAGCACAGTCAATCATTGTGCAATGTGTGATCCATCAAATAAACAAGCAGATAGCCCAGCTGCCCAACTATGAGATACCCTCTGAGTAATGTGTTTATTTCTGAAACATTATCAAATGAACAAACGCAAATCTCGAATCTTCGAAATGCGTGTGTTTACATAAAATAAATAGAAATCAAATTAGATATGTATAATAAGAATATAAAATCAAAAATGTTGATTCCAAAAGATTTTCAGTTGGGCACTACATTTAGTGTTAGCTTAAACTGTTTGGGAATTATAAGCGACACACAAAATAACTTATAATTTACTTATATTTTGATAATGATATAGTGGCTTGCTTTGATGCAAGTACATCATTTTGTCACGAAATGCGTAACACATCTCCATTTCCGATCTTATAAAATATAGATATTCTTGATCCGCATCAACAGCCGAGTCGAACATCCCATGTTTATCTTCCGTCTGTTTATATGCCAACTAGTCTCTCAATTTAAAAGATTTCTTGGTAGATCTTGACACAGATGCTTCTTCTTTTTGCAAGCACTACATATGTTACAATCGGCCAGTTTGGACCCCTATAACATAACGATAGGAACGATCGGTTAAAAAACTAAGTTTTTGTATGATAAACTTTTTTGTTTTTCAACCAAACTCACTTACTTAATTCTTAGGACAGTTTATAAATGCATCAAAATCGGACGACTATATTATATAGCTGCCATAGGAACAATCTGTTTCAAATTAAGTTTTCTTATGCAAATTTTTCTGCAAGGGTATACATAAGTATATCTTCGGCACGCCGAAGTTAATTATTACTTTCTATAAAAAACTAAACTTTTATAAAAAGAATAAAAGTTTAATTGCAAAAAAATGTTGTTGTCTATGTTACATACGATTCTTTCGTGTAAATGGATCGATATGCTCATTATTTATAAATGTTACATAATGTTCATAAAGGAGTTTTTTGAAAAAATATTTGTATTATGTAACATTTAAGTTATTTTCAATATTTAATTTTTTTTTTTAAGCTAAAACCTAACCTCAAACTACGCTCTGATTTGAGAGCAAAAGGCAATCTTAATCAACTTGACTAAAATGGCTAACAATGTTAAAGTTATCTTTAATCAAATGCCAATTATGTAAACTTTAACAAAAACATTCTCAGACTCTGTTAAGTGCCTTTCAGCTAACATAATGTCCATGCTAACAGCAATTAACAGCAGCTGATTAATGTTAAGGCGAGGCTAAGCAAGCTTATGTTAATGTTTTGCATAAATGCTTTTGGTTGGATTTTAATTATTGCCATTATAATAATGTGTGGGCGAGCTCTTAAATTTGGCACTTCAAAATGCTTAAAACGTTCAACACGTATGCTAAATATAACCGTTGTTAGAGTGTATGTGTGTGTGTGTGTGTGTGTGTGTGTGAATACAGGATACATTAAGAACAGCCACGACAAGCGCAATAACAGCTCAAATGTTTAGCCTGCCGCTTGATTAAAACAACATTTACGCAACAACAATGCAAAGCACAAAGAACAGGATCAAAACCAAAAACCAAGCACAAAAAAAGCTGCAGGGCAACACGAGGGGACAAAAAGGAATAAGAAAGCCAGGAAGAGAGGCAGAGAAAGCGAAAGAAAGGCAGACAGAGTTGAGACAATTGTGTGTGTGTGTGTGTGTGTATGGGAAACCGTACGGATTTATTCATTGAGCAACCCACTTGCAAACATCAATTGAACTCTTTTGTGCAGCTCGGGGCAATAACACTAACAAAAGCAACATAACACTAACAACAATAGCAACAACAAACAAACAGCAGCAACAAAACAAATAACAGTAGCGAATGGCAACGGCATTTATTGTAATTTGAAATCAATCAATATCACGCATACGCCGCGTCGACTGCCTACAAAATCAAATGTACGTCACGCCCATGCTTAAAGCTATCTCTTTCTAACAGTTGCTCTGCTGCTGCTGTCTTTGTCACTCATCTGCTTAGTGCCTATTTAATTAAGTTAATGTAGTTAAATCTGCTTAAGCAAATATTTCCAACTGCGCTGCTGCGGCCATTCAACACAGTGCAAAGAGATAAAACGACGCGCCCTTGCAAGACTGCTCTCCCTTCTGTGCTGCTGCTGGAGCTGCTGCTGGAGCTGCTGCTGGAGCTGCTGCTGGAGCTGCTGTTCCCCAAAGTAAACCAAGTCAAAAGGCGCACACAAAAGGCATTCATTACATAGACAACGCTCGCAAAGCGAAACTTTCTCATCGACGACGACAGATTTGCGACATGAAACTGAAACTGAAACTGAACTTGGAACTGAAGTTGAAGCAGAAGCTTAAACTGATGCTGATGTTGAACCAGTCCAAAAACCAAGAGTCATTAATATTAAGTAATCGTGAAGGATGCTCTCTGGTGTATAATATGCTGGGCAGGACTTTTGGCTAACCTGTGCACTAAAGTTCATGAACCCGACTAACGCCCAATGCCAATGATGTCCAATGTCCAATGCCGATTGCCCATTGCCAAGTGACCATGAACATTGCCAAGTGACCATGAGTGACCAAAAGTGTATGTCCTCTGCTCGTAAATTCACTTGGCACACTCAGCAAACACACACACACACACACATATAGACACACCCTTACACGCTCTGGGACCTAAAGAAACAGTTATGAAGTGACCATTTTCAACCCACTCGGAATGCCTCACAATGGACAGATTAGTGAAGTGCTAAGAGTTCAAATGTGTTTAGCACCAAGCTGATGATGATGATGATGCACAGAAACAGCAACTGGAAGCTGGAAACTGAAGAAACTCACAAATAGCCCCAAGCAGCTGATCCTTATGTAAGGCTTTGCGATTGGGTTCAGTTCTATTGTAATTGGGTTCAACTCTCGTCAAGCGTTGCAAGGTGTTTGTTTGCGTTTATTATGTAATCAAGTGCAAGCTGATCTCAATTGTTAATCGATAAAAAGGTTAGTTTGAATATTTGTATTAGCATTCATTTGCTTAGGACTGTAGTACTTTTTTTTTAAGTTACACTGATTATATTTGAACAATCTTAAAATATATATACTACATCGATTACTTTTATCAAACATCAGCCAGTTTTGTAACTCATATTGAGATATTGTATTGTTATGATGAGTTTAGGCACAAGTGTTTCTAATATTTTGCTTGAAAGTTTAACTTTAGTTATGCAATCAATACCGAAAAACATTAAGATTGAAATTAACAGCAATAGAAACCCGCATTTCCAGGTTCGCGAACGTTACATTCGTACGCATTTAAATTTAAAATAAAATAACAAAAACATATTTTTTTAAACTATTTTTTGGACAATTAAACGCTTTTTGGGTGCACTATTTTTCAATGCAAAAGTCCAATGGCTGTAACATAATCAGAATACTTAAGAAAAACCAGCGATCGTGAACGTCATAAAATATAGAAGTCTCGTTTGAGATTATCTAAAAAACTAAAAAGTCTGCGAATTTGAATGAAATTTTGAACGGAATATAATTTCAAACTATAAAGAAATAATGAAGTTTTCAATATTTATTTATCATTTTGAAATAATTCGAATGGTTTTTTTCTTTTTTAAATTTACAACTATCGCGAACGTTACAAGACTTCCATTGACTTTGCACTTGAATATTTACATCTAAGCTTGGTTAAAATGATAGGTTATAATATTTGTTAATGGGTGGTTGTTGTTATTGAATGTCTATGAAATTGCTTTTGTCAAGTATCATCTCATATCACAACGTAAATTTTAAAGAGAAAACGGTCTAAAATTGAACAAAATATGATAGATTTGCTAATGATAGTTATGGAACTGGATTGTGCATTGTAAGGTTTCATCAATATCTAACAATTTAATAAGATTAAAGCATATAATTCTGAAGTAGGAGGTACTTATAATGACTTTGAAGTTTTCGGCGCTGGTGGACCTTTTTCCGTAAATGCCAGTATCGGTTATTGTGTAAGATAGGGATTATCTAATCAATTAATTATTATTTTTGTTTTCGCTTAAATGAAGCAATTATCTGGCTAAGTCTAAACTTAACTTAATCACCATTAAAGCAACATAATAGTTGATATACCCAAGTTATTCATTAAGATTGTGTCTGCTTTATTTTCAAATGTGATCTTTAAATTTAATTTATATACTTTTTCTTAACCTTTGTCTGCAAATTATGCAATTAACTACCTTAAAACTTTTTTCATTAGGTGCCTTTTTGGGGCAGCAGTCCAGCAGAATGTGAAAATGGTTCAAATTAATGAGCCAAAGATACGAGTATATTGCGTATATATATTTATTGCTCAGGCAGTTCCTTTTGCTTGGAGCACAGGTCAGGCTCCACACACACCCACACACACACACTCTACTACATGTGTAGCAGTGGAGCATTGTGGAGCTACACTTGAGCTGTGTGGAGTGGCATTTAACGCAATTTGAGGCAGCCTGTGCTTGCTTTGGCTTGTGTTTTTTTAATTTGAATTTCCTTAACCGAGAAAATTCAAATGAAATGAACGTGTCCACTTGGTCAATTTGTAGCTGTTTGGGCCAGTTTCACATTCCAGCCAAAAGCTCAAAATTGCACATTAAGCTTAATTAAGAAATACATTGGCATGTTCAGAATGCCAATGTGAATGTGTATGAGAATGTGATGAACTGCTGCTAATGGCCAGCATTTAAAGCTGGCCAAAAGAGCTCTTAACTGTTAAGTGTAAACTGCAAAATGGCATAGAGTTTTCCGACACAGATAGAGCTACAATTTTTGAAATAGTTTTACCCACTTTTGATTGCCAGCGTTGCGCTGCTACAACAACAATTGCACATATGTAAATACAGAATTGTGGCAGCTTAGTTTGGGGAGATGGGGGGTAAACCTTGGGGCTACCTGGCTGGGGCTACAGTGGCTACTGCTGTCCAAGTCTTGTCCCAGTGGCACTCTGGACATGAACGTCGCACACTTAACAAATTAAAACGCCGCAACTTTTTGCAGGATGGATAAGAAGGGGGGGATGCGCCGCACAGTGGACACTAATGCAGTCAAGTGGGCGTGAAAAACAGACGCTGCAAATGGCCAAAGCAGCGGCAAAGCAGCGGCAACGCAGTGGCAAGGCTGAAGCAGAGCAGTTCAGGTGACTGCATATTATCCTTGCTGCTGTTCGTTGCCTGCATTTAGAAATTATAGAGCGGCAGGCAGCATGTGGACTGAGCGCGTAAACAAAAAGACCAGGAGAAAAGCATAAATTATGCAGGCGCTGCAGCAGCAGCAGGTCAGCGATAAACAAAAGCTAGAGGACTTTACTCAATGCCAACGCAGCGCCACTCAACCTGCCCCACCAAGCGCCTGATCGTTGTTTGTAGTAATGCAAGCCAAAAGTTTGCTGTCAGGTTTTTTGCCGAGACCACGGGGCGTATGAGCGCTAAATAAGTGCGAGTGCGATTGCAAATGCAATTGCGTTTGCGGCGAAGCTGCAGCTGAAAATTGCGCTCATTAAGCAGATTCAGGGCAGCTGGGACTGAGACGTGGCGTTGGGCTGTGGGGGGATTGGGCTTTGGTTTGATTTTATGGGCGGCAATGCTATGATTGCAATGAGCGCGCGACACTTGAAAACTCAGCAACAAATCTGTGCAGATTGCAGCGTAGCAAAGATAGCCAAGGGTTGAACGGGGCCTAGGGGTTTGCACTAAATTGTATGGCGACGTGTTACAATATTGATTTAAATGTCATAAACACCCAAAAGTAGCACACACACACAAATACGCATACAGAGAAGCACGGCAAGTGGCACATCCGTAAGATACTTTGAATGTTTTAGAGATACACCAAGCGGAAGCAAAGTCAAGAAGGCAAAGAAAAACAAACAGCCCGGCAAAGGTGTGCGTGTGTGTGTGTGTCTTTGTGTGTGTGTGTGTGTTTGTGTATGAGTGGGTCGCACACTAATGTGTGTAATATGCCACACACGTAGCCAACTATTAACTAAAATGGAGCGACACACAAATGACAGCATACATTTGTGGGCAAACCAAAATGAGTAGACCTGAACCAAAACTGTGACGGATCGTAAATATTAGCAATGAGGAAGCAACAGCTAACAAAATGCAGAAAAAAAAGACAAAAAAAAAAACCAAAATTTAAGAATGAAATGCTTTCGTTGAATAACCGAAGATTTAATACACTTTTCAAAGATAATTATGGTTAAATTCTGTTCAAAACAAAGTTAGAAAGTTTTCCAAACAAAAACATTTGAACGCTCGCCTTATAGTCGGAGATCTGATGTTCGGTTTATAATCAATTTTAACCGAATATCAAATATCGTTTGAAAAAGATAAAACATTTATTAGTTTGATTGATAAAAGGAAAATAGTTATAAAAACTTTTATTATATTTATTTAATTTGTATAATGCATATAAAAATGATAAAGTTGGTGAGTTAGATTGAGATATTTTTAAAATTAAAAAAAAAAAAAACAGCTCAGCCTTTCACCGATCGCTTCTATGATCTGTCCATATGAGCGATCGGTTGTTCCGATTCGATGAGCCAAGTTTTCTTAACAAAATTTAAAAACATTAAACACTTTGATTATAAAGTAAACATAATGGAATCAAAAATACCTTAAAATAGGTAACATTTCAATTTCATGACTAAATTTAAATACCCTATGCAAGGGTATGCAAAAAAAATAGAATATCAACTGAGCTGCGTTGTCATTTGTAACAGATGCGGGTCCCGGCCACAATTGACTACACACGCCGGAGCCGGGGAAGGAGCAGTGGCAGGGGAATGGGCTCAAACTGGAGCTGGAGTTGGGGCAAAAGAGAGACTTTGGCAGTGCTTGGCTTGGTTCACTGCCTGATAATTGGGCGCACATATATATATATAGTACTATATAAAGGCCTGATGTCTGTCGCTTTGTCACACGCGTCCGCCCCGCTGTCGACATTCGCTCGTAATTGCGACCAAAGATAAGCGCTTTATTACCGATTCACTGGCTTTTATCGCATTTTAATAACTCACGAAATGCGGCCACTGAAATTTGTACGTCACGTTTGCGTTTCCGTTACGTTCAGTTACGTTACGTTACGTGGCGCGCGATATTACGTTGCGTTTGCAAATGCGCTGCCTTGCGTCGTATCGTACTGTCGTCGGCGCCAGCCAATGCACAACTGAAACTGAAAGCTGAAAAAGCAGCGAAATTAGAACTGAACGCGACGGCGGCTGCTGCTGCTTTGAAACGCTTTCGCCATCGGCTATAAGGCAGCGAAGCCGAGTGTTTAGCCGAACGACAGCTGCGACAAACGAAGGGGCTCATGCCGAAGTGCCTGCCGAACGACTGCAGCTGTTCACCGAAACTTATTGTGGGTGGGGCTGTGGGTGGCGTTTGCTCACTTGCATTGCCAAATGCTGAAGATGCGAATGGCGCGGAAGTGCGTGCGTCGCACAGTGGTTCAAATTGATTTACAGATCTTGCGAGCGCTTTCAAAGTAGTTCAAAAGTAGCTTAGAAATTGATTTATTTAACAGAAAATTAGTTTTAGGGTATTTGCATATGTTGATGGCCTTTAAATGTTTCTTAATTGTAATAAAATAAACTCAAAAGTAGTTCCTGACAAAAACGCTATAAACTGAATTTAAAAGTGCTTCAATTGCAGTTTATTTTATGTGTGTTTTGAAATAAAGCCTTATTGTATGAGGTTTTATAAAGCTCAACTTGCAAATATATATTTCCAATGTTTTTAGGCATGTATTGACTTAAAAACATTTTAGTTTTTAAGAGAATAACTTTTTACTAAAGTCTTACAAAATTCTGATTTCAAAATAAGGCAGTGACAAGTTTTGGAAATAAAACTCGCTTTAAAAAGGTTTTAGGCTTATTTAGCGTCTTTGCCTTTAACGTTGTTGAGAAACTATTTAGAAATTTGGCCTGTTATATGCTTTGTTGAAATAAAAATATTTATTTTTGAAAAAAATTGACAAAAGATGTGTTTAAACATCAAATAAAAACTTGGATTCTAAAACGGGCAATCTGTTTACGTTTGAAAATTTAAAAAAAAAAATCGACTTGAAATTTTATTTTTTTTAAATTTTTAGCTTTTTTTTTGATTTAAGGAATCGTAAACATTTCATTTCTTGCTCAGTGTGCACCTTCAATTTGAAACTTTTGATAGAATCAATCAAATTAGATATCAGAGTTTCAAGTATAAAAATTTCAGGGCACATAACCAAATCAAAGACATAGTTTTTTTTTGACTCAAAGCTTTCTCATTTTAATTGGGTTCCACTGTTCTGGCTTGTCGTTCAGTTCAGTTGCGCAAATTAGCCGCCTGCTCGGCCGTTTGTCATTTATGCAGCAACAACTGCTAAGCTGGCTGCCTACTTGCATTCATACTGTGCCTCTGCCAGAATGTGTGTGTGTGTATTGTGTGTGTGTGTGTGTGTGTGTGTGTGTGTGTGTGTGTGTGTGTGTGTGTGTGTGTTTGTGTTTGTGTTAGTTATTCCCCCAACATAAACTTCAATGCAAGTGGGGCTTCAGCGCTTTCTTCAGCCAGTTTGTTGCAGCAAATCATTGCCGACTTTTGTGCGCAAATATTTACGGCAAAGTCAACCGACGACTGCTGAGTGGCAGCTGCTGCTGCTGTTGCTCCTGCTGTTGCTGCTGTTGCTTCAGCTAGTTGGGAGTCCGGAGGCTGCCTCAGACTGAGGCTCAAAGACAAAGGCATGCGACAACAACCTGTCACAACGACAGACGGCAGCAGCAAGGCAAAAACACAAAGTATACACAATGCGACATTAGCTCGTCTTCCTCAGGTCAGCAGAGAGGCATCCACCAACCCATTTACACACACACACACACAGACATACGCACTCCACATGTCTGACTGTGGCACCAACGCAAGCTGCCACATCTCTTCCATCTTTATCTCCGCCTCCTTCCACGCCTCAACCTGCAACAGCTCCTTCTTGCCATTTGGCCTCTAAACAAAAGGCGGACTTGTTTAGTAGCAGCGCGCAATTCTCGCTTTTTTCATGCACTTACAAAGGGTATTTTAATTTTATTTATGAACTTGTAACGTAATAATGTAGATATGCATCTTGCTGCAGACAAAATGTATTCCATATCATAAAGTAGACATTGCAACACTCGCTCGAAAAAGTAAGTTGTTGACTAAAAAACTTATTATGTTTATGTTCTTTTCTCCAAAATTGACAAAAGGAGTATATTGATGTAAGCCACAGGCATAAAATATATTAGGATCTATTTTATAAATTTTATAAATATTTTTAAAAATTATAAGCTGAAAGTTGCCTTTTACTTTAATGAAGTTTTTTAAGCCTTATTAAAATTGGATTTTATAACAATTCTTTAAATTATTTTTTTGGCATATTTCAGAGCTGAATTAAAAGAGATTAATTTTTGAATTCTACTTTAATGGGAAATTAGCTAAATGAGATAAATCTTTTCACCAGTCAAATCTTGGCTAGAAATGAAATCAAAACTAGCCTGACTCGCTTAAAGATTTCATTGAAACAGATAATTGAAAGCTGAGATGATGTATCAAAAACTTTTATATTTCGCTTGCTTTTATGCCAAGATAAAAGTTTATTGAGGCTTTTGTGGCACAAGTTAAGCCAACAAATCTTACAGGGTATTAAATCTTCGGTAACTATTAGTTAGCAATGCCTTATATATTTTTTGCCTGCTTGACGCTTTGGGGACTGGCTGCCAATGCCACTGGGGTGCTACTTATGTGTGTGTGTTTTTGCTGCTGTACATATGTCTTTTTGCAAATTAATTTATAAACACAATTGACATTGAGCTAAAATGTAAATATGCCGTTGAGAATGGTTGCCTTGCATTAAAATTTCAAGCGCCACGCAGTCACATCTGCATGCCAGCAATTTGCATGTGTGTGCGTGACCCCATAACTGTATCTGTATCTGTATCTCTAAGTGTAACTGTAACTGTATATCTTTCCATCTTTGCCAGCATGTTGTTATGTTATGTTGTGTGTGCGGTTATGTTTGTCTTTTGCCCTGCCTTGGCATTTATTTAACCAACATACAACAGCCAAGAGCAAACGGGTACGCAAGCTGTCGTTGCACTTAAGGAAATAAGCAAGCAAATCTTCTATCTTTTTCTATATATCTCTGCATCTCTTTCACGCAGTAAAATATGTTAGCTGTAGGACAATAGACAATGTGAGTAGTGGGTTTTAGCACTACTTAGTTGGCTTAAATGTCATATCATTGGCCGCTTGCAACACGCTGCGTATGCGTAACAAATGCCAAACAGTTGTCAACTAATTTGAAACTTTTCGCAACAGACAGTTAGTTGAGGGGATGGAGGGGGGGGGGGGCCCAAAGCAATTTTGAATGTTGCACGAGTTGCAATTAGAGAGCTGTCAGAAATTGAATGCGCTCCTGACGGGTTAAGCTGACAAACAGTTTCTACCTTTTGTATATTGTGGAAATATATATTTGGTAAATCTGCAAATCTGTTGTTGTATCTGTGTTCTAATTGAAAACAATTTGTTTTTTGGTTAAGCTAGTTTCATATATTTTGATATACGCTAATTAATTTTGTCAAAATACTTTGCACTCTTTGAATATGGATAAATTGGGTATACCAAAGTTGAGCAGGCAGCTTGAAATCGTAGTTTGCATATATATTCTTGTATTCGACATCAAAAGAATCGACCTAACCATATAAACTCTTATATGACAGAGGCTTTATAGGCTAAATTTGGTTTAAGATAAGGATTTGTGTTACTCTACCACTTAAATCCACATTTTGTTATCCCAATTTTGCAGCTCAGGACTCAAACAAATCTAAATTTCTTGAATGGTTTTCGACATTTTAAGAATTTTGTTTCAATTTCATTTCAGGAACAGGGTATCTCGTAGTCAAGCACTGTCGAATAGACCACTTATGCCTTTCATAAATATTTGTAGTTTTAATTGGATAAAAAAGTCAAAAAGTAAAAAGTAAAAAAGACAGCAGAGTACTTCTGAAAAACTAGTGCTCAAATAAAGTGAGTATTTATATTATAAATATACCGAATAAAAACATTAAAAATGCCATAACAGCATCCAAACATTAACAAAGTTTAGAACAATTTTAGTGAACATAACTTTCAATTATACAAGTATGTTCATAAAAGCCAACTACTTTAAGCTACAACATTTTGATGTGTACTTATGTAAGCTATAAAATGAAGTTAGCTAAATATTTGCATATTAAATTCCTGTACTTGTATTATTTTGTTAAGTAAAAACTTAATAAAAGTCACATCAATTACAAAAACTAGAAAAAAAGCGGAAAGAAACTTTAAGAAACATGCTTAAAGTATTTGCCAAGCAACTTCATTATGAGTATATAACTTAAGCTGCCCGCAAAAGTATGCAGCATATAAAAAAAGAAATCAATTTGATAATCCCAAAGCGCATTATATAATAAGTATGTATGAAAACCTTCGTGCTGCCATTAAACTGGGCAAAAGCCAAAAACTGACTGCTAGCAAAACATAATCGTAAAATTTCACTGTAATCCCGCCAAGAATTTTTCGGGGGAACTTTGCTTACTTGCTAAACGGTTATTAACTTTCGTATGTGTTGCCACCGCTGTCACGCCCCCTTGCAACAAAAAACTTTTGGCCAAAAAAGCCACTGCAACAAAAACAACAAGAAGAGCAGCAACATCAACAGCAATAACAACATCAACAATGACAAGCAACTTTATTACTAAATACAGTCATATAAATTCGTATGTTTACACCACGGAACGTGACGCAAACTGAAGGTGGAGGACGTTGAATGCCAGTGGTTGTTGGTGGTGGCATTCTGTGTGTGTGTGTGTGGGCATCGGGGTGTTATTGTTGTGGCAGCAACAACAAGCGACAACAGCAACCATGACAACAACAACAACAACAATGTGAGGCAAGTAAAAACAACCTGTCGTTGACTTTCAAACTG
Organism: Hirtodrosophila cameraria; assembly: GCA_949708635.1. NCBI lineage: Eukaryota > Metazoa > Arthropoda > Insecta > Diptera > Drosophilidae > Hirtodrosophila > Hirtodrosophila cameraria. The sequence continues at coordinate 12,857,224 of OX453089.1, read as the reverse complement.
ATTTGCAATTTTATAAAGAACTTGCGATGAACAGCGCTGTAGGAAACAGCGGCAGGTAGTGGATTACTATGCAGAGGCATGCACCGGAACCAACAAACAAATATGTAAACAAGCAACGACGCGGAGCTACCCTGTAATTAGTTTGGAATCTTTTGGAATCATACTTTCTGTTTCCAAATTTTAGATAACAGTGTTTGATAGTGAATTTTGGAAGACGGAATATTCACCAGTTCAACAAGATTTACCGTTTTCGAAAACTACGTGCAGTTTTTGAAATAAAAGCGTTTTATATTTTTTTGCTATATAGGGTTATGTTTATGTATATATCTTCAGTTCAGGCCACCCAATCAAATAAATCAAGAATTTCATAAGTAAGAAACTTAACATCCTTAATATGATACCCAGAAAGTTTTTGAACATATCTTACAGTTTACGCGTAATATTTTTTCAACTTCGAAACTTTAAAATTGCTTTTTGAAAAAATAATTGGGAGACGTTTTAAACAAATCCAAAAAGTACGACCAAAGTTATTGGACACGTCTTAGCTTGGAGAAAGTTTAAGAAAATTCATAACGAAATTGTTTGTTGCAAAGCAAGCCACTCTTTTGTAGGTTGGCGCTTATAATTCCTAACTAGTTTAAGCATACGCCTGGTGTAGTACCCGTCTAAGCAGCAGCATTGCTGTAATTTACTGCTTCTTATTTTTGTTAGCATCTTATTTAATTTTCTTTTTATCACATCCCTTTGTATGCTCCTATATAATTACAAAGGCCTAGCATGTCTCCCATTGGGATTATTCTAACTTGATTTCGATTTTAAAAACAATAAAGAAAAGTTATCGTTGGCGTGACGAATATATATTCCCTTGCAGAAATGTGTGGCAAAAGAAAACTTCAATCAGTTCAGCGGCCGTACAAGCAAGCAGTGCACTTAACTTGTCCAGTGCCTGTCGAACAGTTGTTTCTGTCTGCTGAGACGGGGGTAATAGATTCTTTCATAACTTTGGTGCTATTTATCCGAGATTAATGAAATTTAGGCAACCAATCAACATTGATAAAACATATATGTGTACCAAAAATCAAAGCTTTATCTTTGAAATTGTGGCTGTGGGAGTTTTTTTCGATTTGCGGGGGAGCGAGGAGTGTATCCGAAATTTTAAATAAACTTGATTTGCGTATGGTATGCAGGAACCTGCAATCTGAACCTGAATCAAACGTTATGAATTCTAGCCTGATTGTTCTGGAGCTAGCACGCCCCTTTTTTTCTGAGTGTCCTTTTTAGGGTCCTATACTGCGTGCTGCATAAATTGTGCACATCTTTTGTACACATTTTTTTTTGTTGGTTACAGGGTAGAACAAAGACTCAACAACTTTAGAGGTGTGCGAGTGTATGTGTGCGTTTGTGGTGCTCATCATCATCAGCCACAAGACCACAAAAAACTGCTGACTGACTCTGAAGTTGTGCCTTGGTCTGTGTGGATGCTGTTGTGCTTTGTTCAGTTGTGCTCTGTTTCCTGTATATCCTGCGTGTGGCTTGCTGCGTCCTGTGACGCGCTTTTTGACCTTTTCGTTAAGCGAAAATTGTAAAACTCATTTACATAACAATTACCAAATGTTGGAAACCTTTACAAAAACTGAACGCCCAAAAACTGGCATCGAGATTGTGTTTGAGCTTTGTTTAGTTTTCAGCTCAGCTGCTGTCAGTATGTGTTGTTGTTGTTGTAGTTTTAGTTGTTGTTGTAGTTTTAGTTGTTGTTATTGTTGGCATCACATGTTGCCATTCTATAGCTCCCTAAAATTTTGAAACCCTTTTTTGTTCACAGGCTGACGCCACCTGCAGGCAGCTCGCACTGACATTTTATTCAGATTGCTTGGCATTTGACTTTATGATATTATCCCTCCCCTGTGTCAGCCAACCCCTACAGAAAGTACATTGTGTCAGTTGCATTTTTGAGTTGATTCAAAAGCTGTCTACCCGTTTTATGTGTTTTTTTTACTGTCAAGTGGTGTCTCATTTGGTTTGTGTGTGCTTGTGTCTGTGTCTTAAATTTAGTTGAATTTTTATTTTTTATGAACTGCAATTTCACTTACAATTTCATCCAAAGTGTTCGTCGGCTCCTTCATACCATGTTCGACGTTAGAGTTTCAGCCAATCTGCAAATGACAACAAGCAAATGAAAACAGAGAGTCAAAATAAGCTAAGCAAATGCAAATAACAAACAAACAAACAATCATTAGATATTTTAGCCAGTTGGCTGCACAGGTATTTTTTTTTGTTCGGTGTGTGTGTGTTTTTTTAATACTCTTGCTAAGGGTATTAAAACATAAATAACTGACAAAGAAAAAACCTGTTGAAAATTTATAAAAAATATATAATTTTTGATTTAATATTTTGAAGTTGATTATTAAGATGGAAACCTTTTTAGTTCTTCAAAGTAACTCAAGAGAAAGTGGCATTTGTTTGTACATTTGAAATACGAAATTTGAAATAAACTTGATCTGCGTATGGTATACAGGAACAAGAATATATATAATTTATATAGTCGGAAATGCCTCCTTCTGCCTGTTGCACACATTTGCAATACTTTATAGCTCCCTTTTTCCCATTTTTAATGGGAACAGGGATTAAAAAGTGCTTAATGTTTATAAAATCGAAACAATTTGTCTATCAAACAAAAATCAAGCTTAGCTCAAATAAACATATCGCATAGTTTTCAAGGGTTGCAATAAGCACGTCTGCAAGGATATTGAATCTTCGGCAACCCAAACTTAACGTTATATTGTGGTATTTTATATTTTGACTGTCTGCTGTGTGTGTGTGTGTGTGTGTGTGTGTGTGTGTGTGTGTGTGTGTGTGTGTGTGTGTGCTTTGCAAATATATTTAACAAAACCACACCATTTAAATTTGTATTTCCATTTTGCCTGTGTGCTTCGGTTTGTTGTTATTAAGTGTGTGTGTGTATATGTGTGATTGTGTGTATCTGTGTGTGTGTCTGGTTTGCGGCTGCTAACAATGCAGAAAATACGTACACACACACTCTCTCACACACATACGTGCCTAACAGCCTTATCAATTTCAAGCACTTGCCGCATTTAAAAAAAATATATTAGAATATTTTTGTGTCTGCTTTGCTTACAGCTGCCATATCTCTCTCTCTCTCTCTCTATCTATCTCGCTCTCTTGTTCTATCTCTCTTCCTCTCTCTCTGTCTATCTATCTGCTGTTTTTTGCAGCGACTTCGTGGCAGACTTACTTTATATTTGACTTATTAAGTTGAACAAAAACTGTCCCAAAATTTCTTTATTAAAATGTTTGCCAAGTCCTTCGTCATTTGCATTTCACTTTTGCTGCCCCTGCCCCTTTTGCTTTTTCCAGCTGCCTAGACCTGGTTTTTTTTTTGTGTAAATTGATTGCCACATAAATTTCATGTAATCTAATAAAATTTGAATTGTCGTTGTCGTAAATGTGGCACACTCGCACACACATTGTCACAGCTCGAAGCTAGACCAATTCGTAGCACAATTGCAAGTCCAGGTTTGTATCCTTGTGATCAAGGACACACATAAACACACACACACACATATATATACAGAGGCACAAAGTCAATGCCACGCCCACTTGAGGCCCACTTCAGTTATCCACTCGAGCTCAAAATGCTGATGAAGTTTCAACTTTGAACGAGCGATAAGCTAATCAAATTAATTCAACTTAAAAACTTGGCAACCGAATTTGCAACAAATTAATGTTATTTCATGGCTTCTTAAACTTGACACTGCGGTCGTGCTACACCCCTTGCCCCTTTATGCTTCATCCCTTTCTCACACTCTTCACACTGTGGAGTCTTTGGCATAACCCGAACTCAGTTCAAAGTAATTCATTTCTGATTGGAAGTTTCCTGTCAGCATTTTCTACTCTTTTTTTTATATATTTGTATACTCTGTTCCCCAGGGTAATACGAATAAATTGGTTTTGTACAGCATCTGTTTATAATAAAATTCCATAATTTCTAAGCCATTGAATGTGGCAGCAAATATTATCCTTTTTAAATAACACCTTGAATATTTCTGACATCCTGCGAATAGAGTATATCAACGTTGAATTCTTAAATCTTGCATTTTTTTTTGTAAAAGCACTTTTGAACACTTTTTAACACGCTTAGTACAGAGTACATTGCAGTCGGGATATTTTGGGGATACTTCGGGATACTTCGTTTATCAACCAACCAACAATTTATGGTAATCATCAAAAATTAAATGAAAAATTTTGTTGGCACTCTGAAAACAGAGTATATGGCAGTCGGGCGCTTTCGATGCTTTTTCCTTTTTTGTTCTTATAATATAAAAACTACTTTTGAAACATTAATAAAATTAATAAAATATATTTTTGTTTAACGAACAGAGCATGTGACAGTCGGGAAATTTCGATTGCAAGTTTCTTACTACATTTTCCTTTTTGGTGTATTTCTTTTTCATTTTGTTGTAAACTGACTGAAAAGTTTTCTGCATGGCTTAAAGTGTGGCCAGCTTGAACACAAGGGCTCCAAGGGGAGCCATGTGCGTAAGTGTGTGTGTATGTGGTGTAAGGTTGTTCCAGTCTGTGCATTTATGGATATACATATGTACAGATATACATATACATATATATATATATAGCATGTGATAAGTGCTGCTGTGAGGCAGCGTCCTTCTCAGATATTTGCCAAACAACTAAACAATAAAGTTGAAAATTCACTTGAGACTCCAAAAGGGAAATTGGTTCTTACTGCTTTCTTCTTGTTGTTGTTATTGTTATGCCCCCAAGCTGATTCTGATCAGCAGCAGCAGCAGCAACAGCAACAACAATAAACAACAAAGAGACACAATGACAACAGTTTGACAAAGTAGATCGATTCGGATTTTATATACTACAAGCATATCAAATACTCGCATGCAAATTGTGACGCTGCCCGCATTTTCATAGCTCCTTCGAGTATTTTGATAAAAATTGGCAAACTTTTTTTGTCGCGCATTTCGAGACTTGTTTGTGGATACTTTTTTAATGGCTTAACAAGTTAATCAACTCAATTGGCTTATACATAATCCCATTTGGCAGCTAAAACTTTGCTGTCTCACGTGACGTATGCGTAATATTTATTTTCTTTAACAACGACTTTCTTTTCGACAGCTTTATTTGTTTTGGATATAACGAAAATGTTGTTTGACACGTCGCATTTTAGCACAACTCGATGCAAATATTGCTTGCCGCAATTGTCAAAAAACGTGTCAAATGCATACAAATCTAAAATTCACAAAGTCGCAAAAATAACTAAACAAAAGAAATGTGCATGGCAATAAAAACAAGTAAGAGCGTCGGGAGAACCCGACTGCGATATACTCTGTTTTCTGTACGTTTAATATATTAAATTTTTGTAAAGACTACTTTCATACTTATAAACTGTCCTAAAACTTAGGTAAAGTGAGTTTGGTTGAGTTGTCTTGAAAAACAAAGAAATTTTTCATACAAAAGCTTGTTTTCAACCAATTGTCCCTATGGCAGCTATAACATATAGTAGTCCGGTTTTGATGAAATTTTGTCAGCATGTATAAACTGTTCTTAAGCTTAGGCATAGTGAGTTTGGTCGAGTTATTTTGAAAAACAAAAAAGTTTTTCATACAAAAACTTATTTTTCAGTGGTCCGATCTGGCCGATCTTTGTATACCTATGGTATATACCAACATGTAAGCCAAGTTTGGTTGCTCTAGCTTCGAAACTGTGGGAAAAAACTGCTTTCATACAGACACACGGACAGACGGACATTTCACAAACCCAATATACTCTTTTTTTTCCATTTTGGAAAACAGCGTGTAAAAAGAATACAAAGTGAGATTAAATAATAAATATTAAGCTCACTATTTTTGATGGGCCTCACTCGACTAGTCCATAAATTCAACTTTCTGCACTTTAACTAAAGTATTAAATTTAACTCAACTAGAAACCAAAAGTTTTATTATTGATTTCAAAAGCAATCATGTTAAAGTTTGCCATTTTTAGCAATTTAATTTTGTAGTTTTAGTTCTTCTTCAACTTTTACATTTTACTCAAAGTGAAATGGCAATTAAATGAAAAGAAAATATTTTATTTTAACTAAAATATACACAGCTTTGGAAAATATATTTTATAAAATGCATTGAATATAGTCAAAATATAAATATTTGTGCATATCGAAAAGTACACAAGAAATAGCAAACAAGAATGTGAGAACTAATTCAGAGTGAAATGCATAACACGCACATCCTGAAACAGCAGAGGAGAAACAGGACAAATGTGGGGGTTACAAACCGCAACCGAACCAAATAATAAAACCACATTTAACGTTCGACTTTCTACAACAAAAGAACTACAACAACAACATTAAGAACAACAAGCGCAATGACAAACAATAACATGCAACCACAAATTGTTGTTTTGTGTCTAACCTTTTGTTGGTTTTTAGCTTTGACTGAATATTCGGAATATTATCCGATATAAGTGCCGACATATATGTATATATATATTTGCATATATAATGCGCTGAACTTTGCATCTGTTTATTATTGCATTATTAGCGGTTTTCACTCAGTGTGAGTAGGACAGCAAGTGAGTGTGTGAAAGAGAGAGGCGAGAAGCCGCCCAAATGCGCATTCAGCATATCAAATTGCATTTCCGTTCACATATTTCAGCCAAAAGGCACAATACAATTTATTTTTAATGAGCATTAATGTTTTAAAGCAAATATTTCAAATTTGATTTGCAAAACAATTCACACAAATAGCAAAGAGCATCAGCCAGAATAGCACTAATAAAATACCCTATCTTTTCAAAACTTAACATTTTTTGTCTCATTTTGTAAGTTTTTTAAAAAAAGGTTGTTCGTTTTAAAATTGTTGTGAATTTACTTATTTATATCCTTTTTTTCACACTCATAATATTAATTTAAGAATTTTTATACTCGGTTTTCCAAAATGTAATAATTGGGTTTGTGCAGTGTCCGTCCGTCCGTCTGTCTGTATGAACGCAGTTTTTCCACAGTTTTGAAGCTAGAGTAACCAAACTTGGTATATATATTGGTATACACCATAGGCAGACAAAGTGTGTAGATCGACCAGATCGGAACACTATAACATATAGCTGCCATAGGAAAGATCGGTTGAAAAACAAGTTTTTGTATGAAAAACTGTTTTGTTTTTTAAGATAACACAACCAAACTCACTTTACCTAAGTTTAAGGACAGTTTATAAATATAAATTTAATTTTTAGATTTTTTTAGCAACTAATTTCTTAATTTAATAAAAATATCAACCATTTATGGAATTTCATTTTATTTGTGATGAAGAGTCTTCTTCAAATTTAATATCCAACTTAAGAAATCGACTTTAGAAACTTTTTTAATTTAAATATTCACATAAATCACTCAAAATCAAAGCTAAAATTATTTTGTAATTTTTTTTTTATTTTTACTTTACTTTTATTTTATTATAAGTAATAATTTTGTTAGTTTACTTTATGTCTATTATACCGCTGTTATCAGAAAAGTGCAGATATTGTATAATGATGTTCGCTTGCGGCTGTTTTAGCAGGGTCAAGAAATGGATGGGACAATGGCAGGAGAAGGGGCAGTGGCTGAGTTAGGAGCTTGGGCAGTGGCAGAGGAAGGGTCTGGGGCAGTTGCAGGGGCATGGTTACCACAAATTTGTGTGCACTTTTGTTGTTTGCATATCGGCAAAATGCCATCGGCCTAAAATGCGTAATTTGGAGTGTACGCGTGTGTGGGTGTGTTTAGATGTATGTGTGAGTGTTTAGATGTGTGTGTGAGTGTTTTGAGTAAATGACAAATGCAACGCTACACCAAACACAAGCGTGAACACCTGCAGGTGTAGCAAGTGTGGCATGTGTTGCATATGTAACATGTGCAACATGTACGAAGCAGAGGCAAGAGCCGACAAACTAATTAAAATAGCTGCGGCAACATCCAAAAACCCCGAACCAGACCCTCAAAGTGAACCCAAAGTGCACTGCAACTAAACATGAACAACAACAACAACAATTGAACAAAAACAACAATAAAACAACAACAACAACTTTATAATGGATAACAACACGTACGTTGCTATGCTTTTGCAAATTATCAGCACCGTTGCACTTTCTGCTACAAATACAAATACAACAAGCATAACAATAACAACAACAACAACAACAGCTGTATCTATATATATATCTCTATCTCTATCCCATAAATGTATCTCTAGCTGTAGCTGTAGCTGCCGTTATGTATATAATTCTGTGTTTCTGCACAAAGCCAGTCAATATGCACACGCTTCAGCAAACAACAATTGGCATTGTTCTCTGCCAAAAAGGTGGTTTTAAGGGGGCGTGGCTTTTGGGGCGGTGTGATGTGATGTGGTGTGGAGTGGGGCGCATCTCAATTATTTGCGTGTTAAGCATGTGCGGTTAACACAACAAACGTGAACTTGGCACTGGGGGCAAAGACAACAAAACTATATAGTTAAGAAAAGCACACAGATGCAGATACAGATACAGATACAGCTACAGATACTGCTACAGATACAGAAGCTGCACTTAAAGAAAAGTCTAGTTGAAAGTTACTGAAATGAGTAGAAAATTGATGGCAACTTTTTATTAGGAATTGAGACAGTTTAATCTTTTTGCTTGTTGCAGCTAAAAGCTACCGACTACAATATACTCTATTTAAAGTTTTTTACTCAGATTGAGTATGATAAGTTGAAAATTATCATGAAACTAAGCCCTTTGTTAAAAGGAGAGAGAGAAAAAACATAAAAGAACATTGCAATAATCCTGACTGCTGTATACTCTTTTTTAAGTCTTCTTGTAAAGGCCGAAGTGGGCGTAGCATTACGATCTTAACAATTTGTCTACCTGTGGTATATATCAACTTGTAGAACAAGTTTGGTTGCTCTAGCTTCAAAATTGTGGATAAAATGCGTTTATGCGGAAGGACAGACGGACGAAAAGACAGACAGACGAAAGGACAGACAGACGGACAGACAACTGTGCAAGCAGACGAACATAAGCCCAATATACTCTATTTTACAGTTGTGAAGATTGAAAATGAAGTCAGCTAAATGTTGCACACTTATATGTCAATTATATTCTAGTCCGGAAGTCCACCGCTTTTCTTTAAGTGTACTTACTGCTATAGCAACATAATTAGATACGAAGAACTGTGGCAGAGGAATAGCGTTGTGTTTTCAGCGCTCTAACAATGCGGCTCACTCATTGTTGCTGTTTTGGGGCTGTCATTAGGCAGAATGCCTGTGGAGAGTGCCACAAATTATAAGGCGAGTGCCTTTTGAATGAGTTGTTTCCGAGAAGGAGGAAGTAAATGAGCAGAAGCAGCAGCAGCAGCAGCAGCACAAGTTGTATGAAACTTTGGCTCATAAATCAATACACACTGACAGCATTGTCAATGGTTGTGTCTGAATGCACAAATGAGTGAACGATTCGCTGAGCTGCCGCACAAAGCAGCAGCAATAGCGGCAAGAGCAGCAGCGGCAACATCAGCAGCAGCAGCAGCAGCAATCATAAGGCGAGGCAGCAGCAGCACTCATAAGGCGAGGCAAGTCTTCCGCCGTACGCAAGGAGGCCAGAACACATCACGTATACGCCGCATTGCTCTGGCGCTTCAATTCGATACGCTTCGATTGCTTTTTGGAGGTCATCAATAAGTGGCTGGGCTATAGGGAGAAGTTTTCCAGCCAAATAATGTTGTTGCTGCATTAGCTTCTGTTTCAGCTTAGCTGTCAAAATGAAAAGCATTTTCCACGCTGCCACTTTTCGTTAAAATTTTGTGTTTTATTTATTTTTTATTTTTTTTGCTGTAAAGCTTTACCAAAAATTTGTATGTGCGGCAATTTGTACAAATTACTCAAGCCCAGCATCGATTTGTTTTATTGAAAAAAGAAAAGCAACATAAAAAAAAATAAACTGGAGCTGCTCCCCTTTTGTGTGCGCCCTTGCCTAGCAATTTTCAAAGGGGGGGCTGGGGCAGGGTGGCCCATCATTCATTTCTGCTATTCATAGGCAAATTTGGCGCAGAAACATTTTCAATTTAATTAAAAACAAAACGTTTTGTTGTTGTTACACTTTTTGCGCTGGCTGTAAAAGCCGCACCCCGCCAAATAATCCCCCCTGCCTTTGATTGGTTGAGTTGTTAGCTTAGCTAACTATATACACTTAAGAAAAAATGTTGTACTAAATTCTAATATATATATTCTTAAATTTAATTTAGTTTTTTATTAAAAGTTGCTGCATATTTGTCTGCAAAAATATTATAAAATATTTAAGGACTCAAAAGATTACACTTTTTCTCTGAGTGTAGACAATGCACAAATAATTGTGTTGCAAAAGAAATTATAGTTTAATGAATTTTTTCGGTCAGAGCGCTTTTTGATGTTGAACAACTTTTGTAAAACCAACAACAAACAGCGAAAAACAGAGCGAGATAAAGTGTAAAAATATGAAATGAAAAGGCTGTGGAAGCGAGGAAGGGGAACGGGCAGAGCGGGATAAACTTCTCTTATCAATTAAGATAATTAAAAGTACAAGCGTTGAAACTTTACAACACTTTATAAAGTTTTGCTGCCGAAATTGAAAGCAACAAACAATTGCATTATATTGAAAGTTGTGGTTTTCCGAGCTTGATTTTATTCAATCTTTGTTTACGACACCTCAAAAAGATTTTACTCATAAATGGTTTGTGCATTATTAAGAATTAACTTAATAAAAGTTGCTGACAATGTTAATTTAACTCTTTTAATTAGATTTCAGAATAATAAAACAAGATTAACTCATATTAAATGTGAAAGAAGTAAATTAAACGAGTGTTAAACAATTTTTGAGATTTCACCTTTAGATAAAGTTATATTTTATAATTTTTAAAAGTATTAAGTATTCATTAGCATTTTCACGCTCCACTTTTTCATATATTTTTCATACAGTTTTTTTACTCCCTGTTCCCATTAAAAATGGGAAAAAGGGAGTTATAAAGTACTGCAAATGTGTGTAACAGACAGAAGGAGGCATTTCCGACTATATAAACTATATATATTCTTGATCAGGATCAACAGCCGAGACGAACTAGCCATGTCCGTCTGTCTGTCTGTCTGTCCGTCTGTCTGTATGAACGCGTTGATCTCAGCGACTATAAGAGCTAGAGACACCAAACTTGGCATGCAGGTTCCTGTATACCATACGCAGATCAAGTTTATTTCAAATTTCGGATGCTCCCCCCCGCACCCCCGCAAATCGCAAAAGACTCCCACAGCCACAATTTTAAAGATAAAGCTTTAATTTTTGGTACACATGTATGTTTAATCAATGTCTTTCGGATGTGTAAATTTCAACACATTCGGATAAATAGCACAAAAGTTATAGAAGAATCTATTACGCCCGTCTCAGTTGGCAGCAACAACAGTTTGACAAGCAGTTTACGAGTTAAGTGCACTGCTTGCTTGTGCTACGCCCGTCTCAGCTGGCAGCAACAACAGTTGGACAAGCAGTTTACGAGTTAAGTGCACTGCTTGCTTGTGTTGCCGCTGAACTGCTTGAAGTGCAAGTTGGGAGCAGGGAGTCTCGTAGTCGGGCACACTCGACTAGAGTATTCTTACTTGTTTCTTATTACCAGATATATTCAAAATCTTTTAATCTTACCCTCCTATTAAGCTGGTTCCGGTTTTCCCATCCGTTAATATTTTATGAAAATGATTTTCTTTTAAACATTCCCAATTTCACTTTTGGTAAGATTTTGAGGATTGAGTTCACTTTCATCAAGTTTCACCTAGTTTCGTTAGGATCAAATTAACTTGCCATTGAGATAGGATTCAATTCACTGTATGAAATTTTTTGCTGAAAGTGGAAACCGGAACAGGCCTGTATAAAACACAATTTAAGTCGCTTTTTTGCTAGAAAGTTTAATATAAAGTGTTTAAAATAACACTGTTTTCCAAACTTAACATGTAGCTGCACATAATAGCCAAAACGCATATGGGCATTTCCGGAAAAACGTCCACCAGTGCCGAAAACTTCAAAGTCATTATTAGTACCTATTACTTCTGAATTCTATGCTTTAATTGATGTTTATTGTTGGAAATTGATTAAATCCAACAATTTACAATCCAGTTCCATAACTATCATGAGCAAATTGACTGCAATCTGCGAAAATCGGTTTTTGATCATTTTTAGACCATTTTGCCATTAAAATGTACGTTCTCATATTAGATGATACTTGTTGAAAGCAATTTCATAAGCATTCAATAACAACAATCACCAACTAACAAATATTATAAGCTATCAATTTAACCAAGCTTAGATGTAAATATTCAAGTGCAAAGTCATTGGAAATCTTGTAACGTGCGCGATGTAACGTTCGCGATAGTTGTAAATTTAAAAAAGAAAAGAACTTTTTGAATTATTTCAAAATGATAAATAAATATTAAAAGCTTCATTATTTATACATAGTTTGAAATTATATTCCGTTAAATATTTCATTCAAATTCGCAGACATTTTAATTTTTCCAGATACTCTCAAACGAGACTTCTATATTTTGTAACGTTCGCAATCGCTGGCTTTTCTTAAGTATTCTTAAAACGTTAAAGCTATCGAATTTGAGTTTTGCATTGAAAAGTAGTGCACTCAAATAGCAATTAAGCCACATATAAAATAATATAAAAAAATATGTTTTTGTTATTTTATTTTCAATGTAAATGCGTACGAATGTAACGTTCGTGAACCTGAAAATGTCCATATATCAAACTGCATTAAGTCAAGTTTGGCAATAAATTACGCTTGTTCTGCGCGCGACAATTCAGTTCAGGTGGCAACCCTACTCAAGGCAATCTAGTAAATTATCATTTTGGTTGTTCTTCGCTATCCAGGCATATGGCTAATGCGTTGCCTACACTATAAATAGTGGTTGATGGCCAGTGAAAGCTACAATTTATCCAAACTCCGTTGCCCATTTTCCAGCAGTTTGGCTTTCCGCTAAGCAGGCTCTTACCACAGACACAGTTACAGTTACAGCAAAGGCTACATTTACAGCTAAAGCTACATTTACAGCTAAAGCTACAGTTACAGCTACATCTACAGTTACGGTTACATTTACAGTCACAGTTACATCTACAGTTACAGATACTGTTCCATTAGCAGGCAGTAAAATATGTAAATGCTGGCAAATAAATCGCAGGCGACATTTGACAACCAACGAGCAAAAGAGCGCGACATTCGCTTAATGCGAAAAGGTAACAGCCAAATCCATCAGTGGACCACAAGCTGCCAGTTCTCTCCTTTCCCCTCCCAACAATCCCTCTTCATCCAAATGATGAGTTGCGATTACACACATAAATACGCAATTCGCTTAAGTACGCTGCTCTCGAGCATTTTCGCATTTCGCATTTCGCATTTTCGCGGTCTTTCCCAAAACCAAACCAAAATAAAAGTATCCCCAAACACACACGCACACATATTTGCAATTCAATCTGGGTGCTCACACACAAACACACACACACACCCCTTCCACACACATAGCGATACTATCACAACAATGGCAACAATAATGCGAATTGATGAAGCGTGAAGGATTTGAGCCAATTGCCGGTTGAGGATTGAGCTCCATAAGTAGGCAGATATATATATATATATATAAGTAAATACCATATATACACATAAACATACTCAATGTCAGTCCCAGGGGGAGAGGAGCCGTACAGTTACGAGTATGTAACCATAATCACAGCTCTTATCTGTCGCATAAATGCGGGTCAAAATGTAAGTTCCGTACGGAATTAATTTTAAATTGCAATTAAAAATGCGTTTGGCATTTATTGGGCTGCTAATAATGAGATGAAGATTATGCACGCACTAATTGTATATGATTGGCTATGGAATACTCTGTAATTTCATTTTTAATATTTGTTAAATATATCACACCTAATCCTAATATGTTGCTTAAGTGAATGTTTGGTTTAAATATGCCAAGTTTCACTTTTAGTAAGATTTTGCGGTTTGAACTCACTTTCATTTGATCAAGAATTGAATTAATTTGACTTGGAGATATGATTCAATTGACTAGATCAACAGCAATTCGTAAATTTTGAACCTTCAAGCTAATTTCAATTGCGCAGAATTTTGACGAAAGTGGATACTGAACAGGCCTGTTAAATTTCTGTTTTTTAAGAATTATTTTTATGGTTTTCCAAACTTTTGGGTTTGGTTTGGGAACCTAGTTTAAAATATCATTGAATTCAGTTTATGCATTAGTAAAATCTCTTCTTAAATTCTTAATATACGTAATTGTGTTACAGGTAAGTCAGTTTTCATGAAACACTTTTTGATCGAATTTAAAAAAAAAAATTATTTGTCACTTTTGAAAACTGTAAGACATATCCGGAACATATTAAAAATAAATACATACATTCATACTAAATACAAAATAAATATAAATAGCTTTATACAAAAAAAAAAGACTTCTATCAAATTTCATTAACGTTGATTAAATCCAAGAACTTTTCATTTCGAATTGTTGTCGATATTGTGTTACACTTTTTGAAAGAAATTTTTAATTTTAATGCTTTAATTTTCTTTTTTTTTAAATAATTTCGAACTATTCTCATGTCAAAACTTTTTAAATCTTATTTTCTATAGATCTTCGAAATAAGCAATAGCTAATAGTGCCTATACCGAAATTTATGATAGGAATCGGAATTGGGAATATAATAAATAACATTATAAATATTATTTTTTGAGATTATCGAAGTTGTATATTTTTGCTTGGTAGTTGTAAAACCCTTTTAATAGGCTTAAAACATAAAATAAAGCCATATTATGAACAAATGCCATGTTGTTACTTGTTAAATATTTATTAGTGTTTTTTTGATATACAAGCTATTGAATAAATAATTACTCATGTCAATAGAAACTCAATATTTGTATCAATGTTTTTTTTAGCATTGTCATAAAATGTTAATTTACAAATTAAAAATTTTCATCATATTTTTTCAAAAGTAAAACAAGAACATTTGCATTTTAATTTCCGATAGTAAAATAATTGATATCAAAACAAATTCAAAACTGCAAATCATTTTCTTTTTTTTCTAGCTATTTCAGCCCCACTGCAAAAGGGGGCTGTCCACTTGCTGAGTGTTTTACAGTTACACTCGCAATTTGAATAGATTTTGGAACTGTAAAAAGCAAAACAACAACAAAACTAAAAAAAAAGAGTTGTAAAAATAAAAGTGAATTGGTTTTGCGATAGAGAAAGTGGGGGGTAAAAATCAAATTGCGTTGCTAGGGAAAATAAATTCCAAAAGCAGTCAAATATTTTACGTGAAAACGTGTGTGGCAAATGGGGGCGTGGCACTTTTTGTTGCTGAATAATCCAACTACAGCAAACTTTGATTTCGTGTGTCAAAAAAAAAGATAAATAAAATACAAAAGAATAGTATAGAAAATAAAAGAGAACAAAAATAGATGAGCTGGAAATTTGCATGTTTCGGCTTGTTTGGCAAAGTGGACAAGAGGGGGGCCAGAGAGAGCGGTGTATGTGTGTGTTTGTGTGATAAAAAAATAAACATATTTCGTTGCCTTTTTAAGCAGTTGGCAGGCATAAATATTTGCAAAGCGCATTTAAGCCGCGTCACACAATAAAAATAAATAAAGCCAAGAACTGGGCCAACAAATTTTTGCTTTTTTGCAAAATGCTGCACACAAAAGGAACTTAAGCAAGGGCGGAGGGGTGCTGAGGAGGGGGCAGCGAGGGCGGCAGACATAATAATAATAAATATTCAGTTCAGTTTGAGATTCAGTTTTTAGCTGCTTTTATATTTTTATACAGTTGTGTGCAGCGCATGAATGAAAACTGCGATATGAATGAAAATGAATGTGAAAAAAACTCAAACACACACACACACACATTGCATTCTTCTTCTGTCTGTGTGTGTGTGTGTGTGTGTGCCGACCGCAAGTAAGTAAACCAAATCCGAATGAACAGGGATTTGCATTCATAAAATATATCGCTAGCAAGGCAGCCGCTGCCGCTGCCGCTGCCTCTGTCACTGCCTTGCCCTTTGCCTCCGCCTCCGCCACCGTCTCTGCCCAGGTACCGCTCGTAGAAAATGTTGGCTATATGTGGATCGCATCCTGGTTTCCTGTGTGTATATATGTGTATGTCCGTGTTTTGTGAATTATGCAAATCGCAAGCATGAAAAACAAATATTAAACTTTTCATAAAAGATTCAAAAATTAAATAAAAAATTTCACAAAAGACATAAAAACCAAACGGTTGCTCCCACAGAGCACAACCTCTATATATGTGTGTGATTGTGTTTGTGTTTGTTGGTGTAGGCGGAGCACAACAACCGAAACACGTTTCCTGTGTCCTTCGAACAACACACACACACACACACACACACACACACACTGGCAAACCGCATATAATATTTATATAGAGGGCCTTTCGCATAATGATTGTACTTACATATGTAAGTACATGAGACTCTAACTAACCAAACACGCCTACTTCCTCCTCTCTCCCTTCGCCTACCCTTCCCTACCACATTTGCCAAAAGTTGGCAACACACACGAAAAATAAGCAATATAAATAAGCCAAAAACTTATTTTTATTCTCCTGCAGAGAGTATTATAAATTTGTCACGAAATATGTTGCGCATTTAAAGAGACGTCTATAATCTCGAAAATTATATATATTCTTGATCAGTCGAGGTAAATTATACATTCACATCTATCTGTCTGTTTCTAAAGGAAACGTTAATAACCATCGAATAATCGATCAGTTCGATTATCAACTCAAAAAATGTACAATCGAAGCTGTTTCGATTAATCTTATTAAATAAATCGACTAATCGATATATATATTCATAAAACAATAGATTAGTTAGATTATCAAACTTACAATCGTTTCGTTGAATCGTATAAGAGAAATCGATTAATCGATAATTGCAATAATAAAATCATCGATTAGATCGATTATCAAACTTAAAATCGATGTTGTTTTGATTAATTGCATTAAATAAATCGACCAATCGATGTATATACAATAATAAAATAATCGATTAGTTCGATTGATTAAATTTATAAATTACAGTCGATGCTGTTTAGATTATTCGCATGAAATAAATCGATTAATCAAAGGTGATTTTTTTTCGCTTTACTATTTATAGTATAAATAAATAATAAATAAATGTATAAATTTAATACAAACACTTTAAATAACAATAAACATTTATTTTTATGTATTTCGTCTCATTAAAATATCTTTATTATTCTTTGATCACAGTTCACGGTCTATCAAAATAAATAAAGTATCCAAAATCTATAAGATATTTATTATTTATAAGAATTACATACACACCAAATTAAGTTATCGAATTTTTGACGAAATCTATCGATGATCGATAATTGTGGCAAACCAATAACCATCGATTTCGAGTACTCTAGACTAAATCTAGAAATTGATCAAGTTCATAAGTCGATTGTTTTTTTACAATCCAAGTTTAAACTCGAACTGGCCTCTTATTTTTTAAGCTTTATTGCTTTATTGACCAAAGTTTAATGAAAATTGGTGTAGAATATCTAAAAGCTTTCGTTGAAATAATTGTTTAAAATATGTATTGTACGAAAAACCTTTTCGCAAGGGTATACTAAATCTTCGGCACTTCCTGTTTAACTGTTCTTGCTTGTTGTTTTTTCTCACCGCGGACAATTGAAATGCGAGGGAATTGGACTAACAAAGGAAGAGAGTTGGTAGGAAGGGGGCAGTTTTGGCGCAACTGGGGCGCGGTTTCCATATGCCACCAGCTTCGTGTACACGTTGCGCTCAACTAGCTGTGGTGTGTGTGTGAGAGTGTGTGTGTGTGTGTGTGTGTGGTGGGGATTTGGGAAACGAAGTCCCATTCATATATGAACTAAACTGGCCTAGGCCCAAAACATGAAACGAGTTCTTTGGCGTTTTGGCGCAGGCCACAGCGCGTTAAATAGAATTTCGCACGCTTCGTTAAAAACATGAAAAAAAAAACGCGAATTGGTAACGGCGTCAAGCTGGCGCTACCTCAACTGTGCTGTCTCGCTCTTAACATTGCTGTCCCGCTCTCAGCTTGGCTGTCTCGCTCTCAGCTTTGCTGTCCCGCTTTCAACTTTGCCCATACCCCTCTTTCGCCTTTGGCCATCTTTGCATGCTGCTTTGCGGAACAGAAATGCAAAAAAAAAAAACAAATTAAAAAGGACTGTCAACTTTTGTTTAGCCGTGATTTTTCTCTTTTGTGTGTGTTTTCGAAACTCAAATGTGGGCGTACTACGTGCCACGCCTTTTATTTGCGGTTAACTTTTAGTTTTCGGTTTCAGTTTCAGTTTCGTTCAACTTTGTTTTGACCATTTTCTGCTAGTTTCCTATTAGAATTCACAGCGTGTTGCAATACTTTTTTTTGTGGTTCAACTGAGTCAATTTTCAATTAAATCTTGGAAAATGATTTGAAAAACATGTTGTCGCTGAAATGATTTATTCACCATTTTTTATAGAAAAACTTTATTGCAGAGAAAATGACTAAATTAAAGTTGAAATTAAGTCATATGGACGGCTTAAAAAGTTGTTTTTTAGGTAAGACGTAAAAAATTAGACATATGGGAAAAAAGAAGCCCTGAGGAGTACAGTTTAATAACAAAATGTATATAGATCTCCTTAAAAACTCTAAACAATTAAACTATACAAAACCCTTCATACAATTTGGAAGTCGTTTCCCTCAAAAATTAACAACTTTCGAAAACTTTTATTTTAGTTCCCATTTCCGATATCGTTCGAATCATTCGAAATTGGGGTTATTAGCTGCTTTGAATTTCGAATACCAATGGGAAATTCCGTTTAAAATGTTTTGTTTTTGAAACATTAGAATGAGTAGTATTCGAATTTATCTTTAAGAAAGGAAGACCGATTGCTAATTTATTCGAAAACATGTACACATAATCGAAAACCATTTGGAATAAAAAGTTTTCGGAAATGGGAACAGGGCTGAAGTTTCTAGCCGTTAAAAAGCTGCTTTCGAACTTTAAACATACTTAAAGAACCCCTTTAGAACATTTTTCTTTAGTTTCTTCCCAAAAAAAAGTTACCCTCACAAATTTACATATATTTTAATTTATGTATTAATTTAATTTATTGTTTGCCAAAGAAAAAAGTCAAACTTTAAATTTCACACGAAACTGAATTAAAATTGAGATCAACTGCGCTATTTTAAAAGTTCTCAAGAGAGAGAGATGGGAAGGGAGATACCACACCGGAAATATTCGCTATAGTTTAACTCCTACTCTCCCTCACGCCCTCCCTCTCCTTCTCTCTCTCTCCCCCTCTTTCGTTTCATGAACTGCAATGTAAGCCCGAAATAAAGTGGAGTTCATTAAACCGAAGTTTGAATACTTTCGTACTTTGACGTCATATGCGATTCTCACGGCAAGGCAGAGCAGGGTTAGGGTAGGGTACAGCAGAGGAGGGTGGAGCATAGGGGCATGCCACAGCCTAACCTGGTCGCAGCTGCACAGATACTCGTGCTCGGCTCAAACGGAGCGTGATGAATGTTTTGGGAAACAAAAAGTGTTACTGACCTCACATTACATCTAAGAAAAAAAAAAAAAAACGTGCAGGTTCATCAACTTTTTGCAGCATCTTTTTTTTTGGAAAGAAAAGGAGTAAAAGAAGTTGTTAAAGGAAAATTGCAGCGCATAAAAGAGAGGCAAGTTAATTTAAGAGCAGAGGGGGAAAACTTCGAAACAAAAAAAAATAAAACGAAGTTGAGCTGAAATTTTGGTCGCTTCACTTTTCGCACTTTTCGTTTTCGTTGTGACGCTGACTGCGCTGTTCGTGTGGGCTGGAATTTCTAAAAAAAAACAACAACAACAACAGCTACACAGCGCAGCGCAGCTAAAACGATGCGCTGCCCAGTTGCTGCTGTTGTTGCTGTTGCTCTTAGGTTTTTAAGCCTGACATTCCAGTTGCCAGAGCAAAGCTCGCGTCGACGTCAGCGCCAACGTCGACGCTGCAATTGGAATGTAGCGTCGCGTCGCGCAGCGCAGCGTCATAGGCGCAGCCGCAGCCGCCGCACGACATATGTAAAAAAAAAAACTGGTCATGTTGCTTTTTAAAGCGCGCTGCGACTGCGACTGCTGCTGCTGCGCGAAGCGTGGCTTGGAACATGTTTTGTATGGCGCTGCTGCGACTGCGCAGTCAACAGTTGAAGCTGCGCGTGTATTGTTTTTGTTATTGTGTGGGTTTTGGGGATGCTTTTGTGGATTGTGTGGAAACCAAACCGGAATGTGGCTCATTCAGTGAAAAGACGATGACGCTGACGATGACGACGAAAGCGGCGTCAGCAGCAGCAGCCACTCTTGCTGTTGTTGTTGTTGTCGTAACTTGAAGCCAGTGGCCGGCAATCTATGCAGCAACAGCACGCCAGCTGCG
Organism: Hirtodrosophila cameraria; assembly: GCA_949708635.1. NCBI lineage: Eukaryota > Metazoa > Arthropoda > Insecta > Diptera > Drosophilidae > Hirtodrosophila > Hirtodrosophila cameraria. The sequence continues at coordinate 12,836,711 of OX453089.1, read as the reverse complement.
CAGCAACAGAGATTTTTGCTGTCGTTATTGTTGTTGCTTGTTTTTCTGGTTTGGCATTCGCGCTCAATTGCGCCAGATTTGCGTTTTTGTTGTTGTTGTTGTTGTTGCTCTTGTTGCTTTTATTGTTGCTGTGTGGCTGATCGTAGCGACTGCGCCACGCTTCATTTCTTGCGCTGCTTTGGCTTTGGGGCTTGGCTTCCACTCTTCCAACGGCAGCCCAAAAATATTTCTGTCGTACAGTTGCAGCGCCAATTGGCGACATCATCAACATTGAAACGTTGTTGTTGTTGCTGTTGTTGCGCAGTTGAGTTCAGCACTCAAGAAAATTCACACAGCTTGAGTGAAAGAGAGAGGGGTGTTAGGGGGGGCTTAAATAGCAGTCATGGCGTGCGGAAAAAGAATCACGTTTATACCGTTTTGTAAACTGATTTTTCTATGCTTGGTCTGCCTGCTTTGTTTTATGCTCTTCTTCTGCTGCTGCTGTTGCGGCTGCTGCCTCTGCCGCTGCCGCTGCCTCTCCTTCCAGCTTCTGCTGGCTATGCTGCTGGTTTTTCAAGTGCAATTTTGTTGTTGTTGTTGCGAGGTATTTCTTAAAGACACACACACATACAGAGAAAGGCCACGCTCATTAAATATTTTCGCTGTCGAATTTTACTTTTGTGCGCTTGTGTGTGTGTGTGTGTGTGTGTGTGAGCTGCGCTGCTTTCAAGTTCGACGCTCATCTTTTGCTCACCTTGTCTGCACCTTGCGCTGCTGTCTATGTTGTTGTTGTTGTTGCTGCTGCTGTTGTTGTTGTTGTTTTTTGTTGTTGTTGTTGCACTTTTCTTCACTTTTGCTTTAACACGCAGCTATTTTGCATACTTTTTGCTTTGTGCTTTTATTGAATTCACATTGCGACTGCTGCCTTTTTGCTTTTGTAATTAATATACACACACACACACATATAAATAGAGAGCGGTACACGCACACACACTAACAAACGCACAGAGCTTCGTCAGTTTCTATGCTGGGAAAACACGTCCGCAGACAGGTAAATGCGCTGAACAACTGAACGCTCGCGTTTTGTTTTTGGCCAGACTTTTGGGCCCGCTCTCTCTCAACTCCAGCTCTGCGGCTGTGGCGCCGCTCATAGTGACATCTCTCTCTGTTGCGCTAGCGCTGCTTGCATGTCTCGCTCGCACCTGCGCACTTGTCGATCGTCAAAAGTTCGTTACGAACGCAACATGTTTGAATTTTACCTGTGACGCGACGCACTGCTTGCGCGAACAGCAGCAGAGTGGTAGAGTGGGAGAGCGGCAGCGTGGGAGCGCAATGCGCGAGTGGCTCGCTCTCAACTTCTCGCTCTCTCGATTGTTGCGCTCTCTTTGCTTTGACTGTTGCCCCGCATTGCCCGTTGTACGCGTGTTTACCTGTCGTTATCTCCCGTCTTGGCAGTTCGAGTGCTTCCAAATTAGCTGAGTGCTCTCTGCACAGACATACATACATATATGTACATACAATAAACACACACACACGCATATGCACAATATTGTTTTGTATCTGTGTGTGTGTTTTTATTTGTATTTGGCGAGTACACAACTGTAGGCATGCCAACATCGTTTGCACGTTACGTTTTTTTTAATGTTATATATTAAAAGGATAGCTACAGTGGGCAACAAAATGTTGCGTACAGTCTGCTTTCTGAGGCAGAACTATTGGAAAAAAAATTAAAATAAACGTATTATTATATTGAAATGTGTATGATCAGATACAATTTTTATTGGTCCTACAAATCAATGTTGTTTTGGCCTTCTTCAAATTTAAGAAAATAAGTCGTTTTTTAGGAACTAAAACACATATTTACTATGTGTACTCTACGGTGTATGTACTCTCTAAAAATGTATGTACATACAATGTATATTGAATACTCCTAATCATATAATGTTTAAATCAAAAACCTTAAATTTGTACCTCAACGATTTATATTAAACTAAAAAGATTTTGAGAGTGCAAAGTTTGGATATTCTGCAGCTTAAAACAGATGCATACTGCTGTATAAAACGAAATATGCGAAGCTCATTTAATAAAGATATTAAATTTAGCTAAAATTTAACATTTTTATTATTAATATTTCAAATAACAGCATTTAAAGTGGTACATGTTACATCTACAAAAATGTAACTTTCAAAACACAATTCAAATAGTAACGGGCAAATAGTAACCAGCATTAACGCCAGATGGCGTCAGCTACCTAGCAAAGTTCCAAACCATTTACAGTTTGAGTATAAATAGTACATTTACTAAACAAACTGTTCAGTTTGAGCGCAATTGTTGCCATAATAAAGTTAGCTGCAGCAGTTTTGCAGCCACTTCACAAATTGTGGATTCTGAGATATATAGCTACACCAAATGCTTGTGAATAGGATCCGATCCACAAAAGGCATTTTGATGCGTTAATAGGAAACATAATAAAATAATAGATCATAATAAAAATCAAATTGTTTTATAGACATGCATTCATTGCAATGTGGTTGAGTGCCGCCCAAAAGTCGTTAAAAGTGCTAAAAACCTGTAAGCCACAAGCCAAAAGGCTAGACAGCGGCTTTTAACTTGGCCTAAAAGGTGCATAAATTTGTCAAATTACACACACACACACACACACACCGACTAAAACACACACATTGTTACGAGCCATACATCAACCGCAAATAACCAAAAGGCAGCAAACTTTTTGGGAATACGTCATAAAAACGATTTAACAACCGAAAAAGCAACCGCAAAAACTGTACGGCAATTGCCGTACCCCCCACCCCCCCTCCAACCAATAGGCTTCGCCACGCCCACCAACACCACCCCCCGGCAAACAACGTAAACGGAAATGAAACCGACAAGGCGCGAGGCGTAAAACAAAAAAGGAAAAGCGAAAAGCTTTGATAGTCCTGCTTGCTGCCTTCTGGTTTCCCATTCCACCCCAAATCCAATATTACCATTCTCCTGCTGCCCGCCAAAGCCCCAATAGCGCTTTTATGGTCCATCAGCAGACGCCTAATGCCGGCAATTAAAATAAACGGCAGCAAGGATGCCGTCACAAGCATCGCATAGAATACTCACAACTTTGGTTCGACACCCAGTCAAATTCAGATTCAGCTGCAGACCCAATTCCAATTCCCAGCTCCGTTCTCGAGTGGTTCCGACTGCCTCCAAGTGGCTTCTCTCAGTCTCAGCCTTAACTCTTGAGTGGCAGCTGCTTTACGGCTATAACAAATGTGCGTTTAATGAAATTTTTATTCAATCAGCGCAGCGGCTTTTATGGCCACTATCTCTGTTTACAGACAGAGACAGCGATACATAGAGAAAGCGAGAGAGTGGCAGGGAAACTGAAGTGCGGTACGCTGTTTGACAGATGAGACAACCTGTTGATTTTTCACCATTTTACCATTATGTGTGTATTGTTGTGTTAAAAAAGTAAACTGATGCTGAATAACTTATGAGAACAGCAAAGCAATAAAAAACTTTATAGAACACAAAGCTAAAGAGAGATAAGCATAGTAAAGAGCTTTAATGTGCTTTCGAAGCTGATTATATTGAGATATTTATTAAATTTTCAAATTAAAAACAACTTAATTTAGATGGTCAAAAATCATGCTGCGAATGATTGTAGCCTAAATGAAAAATGTTCGACATGAATTTGGGATTTGTTCCCAATCCAAAGTTCGTTGTAAATATTAAAAATTAGACTTTTGGAAAACTTAAGGTGAAATAAACTTGAAAAAAAAAGAATATATTTGTATTCTGCCCTAATAGCAACTTACAACAAAAACCATTCTGAAAAATCAACAAAGTTTCCCTTCTGTGTGTATCCTTTCAGATTCTTCCTATAGGAATCATATATGACATCTTTATGTTATAGTGGTGCGATTCAGCCGATTCTGACATATGTACTATCCCCAGCAAAAATAAGCATCTGTGCCTAGATCTATCAAGAAATCTTTTAAATTGAGAGACTAGTTCGCATATAAACAACCGGACAGATAATCAGTTAGACATGTCTTGTTGGACTCGGCTGTTGATGCTGCTTAAGAATATATATACTTTATAGGGTCGGAGATGCGATACACGTTTCATAACAAAATGATATCCTTACATCAAAGCAAACCACTATATCAATATCGAATGAAAAGTAATTTTAAAGTTTTTTCAGTTTGTCGCTTATAATTCCCAAACAGTTTAAGCTAACACTGAATATAGTGCCCAACTGAAAATCTTTTAGAATCAAAATTTTCTTATTTTATATCTTATATGCAAACCTTATTTTATAAAAACATTCCGCACTTGAACTTTCAGACAATGAATGGTTAGCGTGGCAGACACATTCGTGTCAACTGTTGTATCTGAGGATGAGGCTTCTGAACAGTAACATAAATACATATATTTTATTTTTCTTTCCAATCAATGTTTTTGAATTTAAACCAAATTTCTAGTTCCATTCAAAGTGCTTGTTGCTAGCTCCAAGTTCTACCTAGTTTTTCAACTTACACAGACTGTCTAAAATGAACCAATTTCTAAGTGGAGTGTTTCAATGATCATGTTGTTTCCTCTGTAACTTATTTAAGTCATTTATTTTTTGTTAACTTATTTTCTTTTAGCTTACACAAGCTTTGTCGCTAATAAAATTCAAGAAAAGCCCACCAAATATTTATTGAACAAAACTTTTTCTGAGAATCGTTTGGGTTTGGTTTTGGAAGTGGAATTTCGGGCTTGCAACTAAAAAATAATTTCTAAAGAGTCTTCAGACTTCCTTTGATATACAAATGCCATTCAACAGTGTGGTAAGCCGCAGCAAATCGCATTAGAAATGAAGGTTCAGCACAAAAGCAACTGCAGCATTTATGCATAATGTCACACGGCTGCTATTTATAAATATATTTTTGCTGTCTAATGCATAATTTGCTTAATTTTTCGTCATTATATGTTGCTATGTAGCTTGAGGCTGCAATTAAGCGCTGTGGTTTGCCAGTACACAAACTTTATACACTTGTATTAGCCGCAGAGATAAAGAGAAGGAGAGAAAGAATGGAAGCGAAAGCGAGGCAGACCCACAGAAAATGAAAGCCGCAAAAAACAGTCGCGTCGGCTTTAGCCGCATTTTCAGGTGCAAAAGTTGGTAAAATTCGTTTCTCATTAAAGTTGGCGGTGAGCCACGTCTCTGGTGGTACAGTTGTGTAAAGGGATGGGTTTGTTAAATGCCAACAGGTGCGTATTTCATTTGCATAGATTAGGTAAATTGAAGTTGAGATTTTGGATTTTTGTGCAAGTTGTCTGCTGTTTGTAAAGCTCAAAGTAAAACTTGCCAAAGTCGCTTAATTAAAAAGTTTTTCCAAAAATTAACATAAATTTAATTTGCGCGTAAATCTGCACAAATGAATTTTATTAAAGCTTGAATGGTGTCAACACCTTCAGTTAGCCAGTGGCAACAATTAACCAGGCTTATTGCCAACAAAAAGGTCAACAAGTAAACACTTTTCAAGTCGCCACATCCTTTATTAACTTATGGCATAGCTGGCTGCCCTAAATTTCTAATGTGTTCTTTATGCTCGTAGCTGTCCAATATTGATCGCATTTTCCATATGCCAAATGGGGTAACGGAAATGGCGGAAAAAGAGCTGAAGCCAGAGACAGGGCTCGTCTGCCATGTGGGTCAAGTAAATCAATTAACAGCTTTTCGAGTTTTCGACCCACACAACAAAAACAACAGCAACGATAACAATGCCCACAAAGGTCTTCAGTCTGGTTTTGCACAAAAGGCAATAGCCGTCACCTGGTCTAACCTATAAATAAATCATAGCCTATGATAATATGCCACACACACACACACACACACACACACACACACGAACGAATAACAAACACTGAGCCAAAACACTTTGATAAGATATGCGCCAACCATTTTCACACGTGCACAATACAGAGCCCTCCAACTTCATATCCCTGCTCGGGCGCTTCTCTATATAGCATGTCCCTGCTCGGGCGCTTCGCTATATAGCATGTCCCTGCTCGGGCGCCACTCTGCACAAAGTCCCTGCTCGGGCGACCTCATGACAGCGTTTGACTTATTGTCAAGAGCTGGTTGGCCTGCCAAGTTAGGTCTCTGGATTTCCCTTGTTTACACGCCACAATCCACGGCATGCTCTATCATAATACAACTTGACATATTGTGGCATGTTTTCAAGCGCACCACGTGGCGTATACTCAACACAACACACAACACATTTAAAGTGATTAATCAACTTGGCTTTAGATTTGTTTGCGATTGTTGCAATTGCTCTTGCTTTGCAAGTTGCTTTGCTGCTGCATTTGGCAAATGAGTTTTTGGCTATTTAAACAACAATTTGTTGCCACAAGCAATAAAATTTGGTCAAACACTTGACGTCCCTTTGGATGACAAGCTTCAAAGCAAAAGTATATACTCGTGTGTGGGTGTGTCTGGCTATTTATGTTAAAGAGAATTTATTAAATGTCATAGCTACTGAAAATATTGAGTTAGACCACAAAATATACAAAGAATCTTTTCAAAGCATGTAAAAGATTTCGTGATTTTTAAGAAATTACTTAATAGTGCTTCGGTTCCATAACTTATTAAGTTCCTTAGCTATTATATTTAAAATTGGTAAGTGGGCAGCTAAATCTATTTATGTTCATATATAAAAGAACATAAAATTATTCGACATGTATATATGTCTTCGATTTCGGGGTGGAAAATGCGGGGGCCAAGGTTGTATACCGAACTAATTTCATACTATTCAAACAGAGTATGGAGACATATTGTTCAGTATGAAACGTCATTGAAACTGCAAACAAACTTTTTCTTTTTTAATGTAACTCGCCCCTCCTGGGTGGAAAATAGTCAAGGTTGGATTGTGATCAGAGAGATTATATTCAAACTCATTTTCAAAGCAAAATAGTGACTTTAAAAACTTTTAAAATATTGAACGATAACTATTTAATTTACAAACTAATTCTGTTTTAAATCCATTACCATGGCGTATGAGTAATATTTTCTAAACAAATCAACATTCAAAAGGGCACAAAGTGCAACTGTTGACACATTAATAACAATATTCTAAATTTATACATCATGTCACAGATATCAAAAGAAAGATATGAGCAATGGTTAATCCCAGAGACAGAGAGAGAGCAGCCAAACTAATAAAATGTCAAAGAATGTTAACATATATAAATATAAAATAAATAATATAGGTACATATAGCCGTCAGCGTATTTTGGCTCATAAACAGGCCAACAAAAAAGTTAAGAGGCAAAATAATATAAAAGAAAATAAAAAGTTGCACATCTAACGGAAAAACACTCGCAAAGCAAAACAACAAAAGACAAATGCCCCAGCAGCTGTAAAAGTTGCAGTTTGACAGACAAAAGGCAACCACAGCAGCAGCAACAACAACAATAACAACAATAACAACAAACATTAATAGCAACAACAACAAGCAGCAATAAACAAGCAGAAGCAAAACAAACATAGCAAAAATGCGAAAGCAAAAAGACAAACAACGGAAAAGCTTTGGCTTTGGCTTTTAATAATGACGTTGCTCTTCCTTCTGCTCACACAAAAGTTGCATGAAAAGCTTTTCCGTGTCGTCATCGACGAAAGCCAGCGAGCAGGCCCGAATACGTTGCGACTGCGACGGCGACGCTAACAGTGACTGCAGCAGCGACAGTGACAGCGACGGCGACTGACTCAAATACTCGACGGCGCTCGCACGAAACGGACGCGAACGCGGAAATCGGAACATCAAACGGACATTGGCCCCACGCGGCGCGAATAACATAATTTTGGTTTCAAAAACAATTTTAAAAAAAATATCAAAATTCAATTTTTAGCCCAACAATTTAGTCGGCTAGAACAACAGCTGTATAAATGTTTGATAATACCGAAAAATCGGTTTAAGTTTCAAAAACCAAATTTGGAAACTACAATTTTCAAAGAAGTAAACGAAATATAAATAAATTGATGTAAATCGTTCAAATTATTGAGTTTAAAAAACGTTAAAAAGCAGTTTTTTAACTCCAACAACTTATATATTATAAGATATATATTTAAATATAGAAATACTTTAAAATCGTTGCCGTATTTTGGCATTTCTAACGTTTTGTCGAGTGCAGTTCGAGTGGAAAAAATCAAAAACAGGCGGGCAACGTGTTTTAGAAACGTTGCTAAAAATAGCCACAAAAAAGTGTACAACAAGTGCATAAATTTGTCTCAGTGTGTGTGCATGTGTATGTGTGTGACAGTGTATGTATGTGTGTCTATGTTTATGTATACAAATTATCGACCAAATACATAAGGACGCGCATTTTGTGCCGCATTTTCCCGGCCCGCGTTGACATTAACTAACTTTTTTTTTGTTGTTGCTGTTGTTGTTGTTTTCGTTTCACCTGGATTTTTATTATTGACCAACAAAACGACAACGTTGATTAACTAAAACTGAAAAGCAGCAGTAGTTGCTGCCCATACTCGGCTTCAAAAACAAAGAAAAGGACATAAAACAGGTTGGTTTTGTTCATTTTGTTTTTGAAAAATCTTGAATTGAATTGTCTTTCAAATTGGTTTTCAGATTTTCGGTTTCTTTTTAGTTTGCATTTTCGGCTATTTACTTTGTTAATGCGATTCTCGCTCAAGCCTTCAACTGGGCCTCTTTGATTTGTTTGCTTGTCAACGGTTTTCCCTCTTTTTTTTAGCAGGCTTTCCACGCTTATCCATTTTTCCGCCTAAATTCATTTGCTGATTTGGGATAATCAGGCACAACGTTAGTCCTCGAATGTTGTTTTTGCATCGAACTCGTAAAAAGAAGGAATACAAACGATAAATAAAAGAACAAAAAATCGCTCATACGCAACGTTGGCCCCTTGTCGAGCCCATTCGGGAATCCTTGTAAGCAGGCTGTCCCGGGTATTAAATATATATAAGCCAGGACGCTTTGCCAGCTGAGTTTATTGCACTGTTTGAATGGCCCAGTTCTGAACATTTGTTTTACGCCTGGCCAAATGTCAAGTAAATAAATACATTTCGCAATGATTATTTTTGTTGTAAAGCATTTTACATTCCTTCGGGTGCCATAAACCACTTGACAGCACCAAGAAAGCAAAAAAAAACTTAACAAAACGGTAAAGCAGGCAAATTCGCAATCAATTTTAATACATTTTTAAAGCCAAGAGTCAGAAGAGTGGCACGGGGTGAGGGGTAGTCCTATAAATAAAGGTGCCGTGCTGTGGGGAATTCAAGAATTAATCCTTGAGAGCATTTTAAGATTGTGGCTGACGGAGTAGAAAATTACCTGTGGTTTCAGCGGGCAAACTGTGCACATGTCATTAACATTTGTAATCAATTACCATTAAATTTTAATATGCACTTTAAGGCCTGTTACATTTATCGAGTACTTTTCACTCAAACGCTCAAACTTTTCAAACCGATTATTCACTCGGTTAACGGAGCGCTGAACAGCAAAAAACTTCAAATTCAATTGATTTTATGGGCAACGAATATGCGAACAATATATTTACATAACTGTAATAAACTTTTACCTGAAATGGAAGCCAGCTATGGCCATTTCATTTTCCATTTCACTGTTTCACTCTATGAAACAGATAGAAAAACACGATAACAGTATCAGGAGCTTCAACTGAAACTTTTTTCCGTTAAACATTAATCGATCATATTCTATATTCTCGCTGTGAGTTTTTAGAGAAACATTTTTGAACACAATAAGGACTATCTATCAAAGTTAGGTTTGGTATTCTTTTTTATAACTCTTTCTATTAAGCATAAATAACTATGTCCCTTAACACTATCTGACTAAACAAAGAGTAATGGAAAGACTTTTTAGTGTATCAGCTTTGCCAACATTTTATTTCAAATTTAACAGTCGTCTAGTTACCATTCCGAATGTTTACATTTATTAAACGTGTTGAAAGTTGGCCCGCAATTTGGAGATTACGTAGATGAACCTGTTGCCATATGACAACAATAATATTCTTTTTATAAATTTAATAAATTTAATTTTATAACTGGCTCTGTCATCTGGTTGATAAAGTGTTGCCAAGTTAATAAATCATTGATAAATAAATGGAAAAAAATTAAGCTTAAATTACAATATGTAAATCCAAGCTTATGCTTAACTTTTACGACAAGAGTTAATAAAAGTTTAGCATTGATCAATGTTAAAGTCAATCCAAAATCCAAAATCAATCAATTTTTGTTTCCCACAAATGTATGAACTGGAACTGTTAGCTGATTGCTGTTAGAGCTAATTAACTGCTGTTAACAGAAGTACTATCTGTCAGAGCTGGGCAAGATCAAGCTACTGTTAGCTGACTGCTGTAAAAGCTAATTGATATCATTAACGGCAGTGAGCTAACAATAGCTTAATCATGCTCAGCTCTTATAACATTGAGAGCAGACAGTTAACAGTAGCAGCAGACAGTTAGCAGTAGCAGCAGACAGTTAACAGTAGCTTAATCATGCCTAGCTCTTATAACATTGAGAGCAGACAGTTAACAGTAGCAGCATACAGTTAACAGTAGCTTAATTATGCGCAGCTCTTATAACGTTAACAGCAGACAGTTAACGTAGCTTCATCATGTTACCAATCAGCTTTAACAGCAGTCAGCTAACAGTAGCTTAATCATGCTCAGCTCTTATAACATTGAGAGCAAACAGTTAACAGTAGCAGCAGACAGTTAGCAGTAGCAGCAGACAGTTAACAGTAGCTTAATCATGCCTAGCTCTTATAACATTGAGAGCAGACAGTTAACAGTAGCAGCATACAGTTAACAGTAGCTTAATTATGCGCAGCTCTTATAACGTTAACAGCAGACAGTTAACGTAGCTTCATCATGTTACTAATCAGCTTTAACAGCAGTCAGCTAACAGTAGCTTAATTATGCTCAGCTCTTATAACATTAACAGCAGACAGTTAACAGTAGCTTCATCATGTTACTAATCAGCTTTAACAGCAGTCAGCTAACAGTAGCTTAATCATGCTCAGCTCTTATAACATTAACAGCAGACAGTTAACAGTAGCAGCAGGCAGTTAACAGTAGCTTAATCATGCTCAGCTCTTATAACACTAACAGCAGACAGTTAACAGTAGCTTCATCATGTTATCAATTAGATTTAACAGCAGTCAGCTAACAGTAGCTTTATTATGCTCAGCTCTGACATGATCAGTTATATACCGCATAATAAATCCATTAAGTAACATTTGCAATCTTTTTGATTGAGTTAGTTTAACAGCAGTTGGCTTAGCAGTACCTAAAATAGATAATGCGAGTTCATCTAACTTTAAAAGTTGCTAATTGAATAAACTATGCTGGTTGCCCACAAAATGCATTCAGCCTGCATGCTATGTTTACGTGTTTTGTTGTTAGGAAACGAATGGCAAACAAATTGCCAAAGTGCTACCCCAAAGTATTTTATCAAAGTCAGTCAGTTCAACCACTCAGATTTCCGCACATTGACACCACAATTACTACAATTCTAAGCCCCAATCCGGCTCAGAGCAACAAAGAGCTGCACTGCGTCATTTGCGGCTCATTCGCTTTGCACATTGTATTGTTGCTTTGTTGTCCGCTTTGTGGCTGTTTGCCAATTAAACTAAAATGCCGATTGGCACGCGACATTTGACCATTTCGTAAACAAAATGTGGTGCATTATTAGGCAGATAGTAATGAGGGGTGTGTGGTGTGGGGGGTATGGTGTTTGGGGTGTGGTGTGTGGGGTATGGTGTGTGGGGTGTGGAGCTACATGGCTTTTAGGCCAAATCAAATTTGCAAAGCAAATTCCATTAGGGCTTTGAAACAGAATTGAGCCACAAATAATTGTCTGACATAATGAAATTCGTATCCATAGCTTTTAGCTGCCTCAGCGCCTGCCAAAATTGTAAATTCAATTAAAATCTGCATGGACATAAACAAGAGAGAAGTCGTATACCTGGACACGTGGTGGTGCCACATGTAGTAGTTGCAGGTGGTAGCTAAAAGCCTCTGTTCTACCTGTCTGGGCAACTGGCAACTGACAGCCTGTGAAGCTAAGGATGAGCTGGGTAGTCAGCTGTAGATAAAAGAGAGAACAAGCAGCAGGGAACAGGACACAAAAACAGGGTAGCAGTTGGCTGGTTTCCATGTTCAGTTCGCGTCCATTGTGTTGCCAAAATGCAGCTACCGCCTTCAAAGTGGTTTTATTGTTGTTTGTATTGTAGTGACAGTCGCCCCTACACTTCTCACTCTCTCTCTCTCTCTCTATCTCTGTTATTCACTCTTTTAGTCTAGCACTAGCCCTTAGTGGGGGGGGGGGGGGGCAACTCATGGGCGTGGCTACATTTCGTGTATGACAAGTTTCAGACTTCACTTTGAACTGAGCGTGCTTCAAGTGGAAAACTTAAACAGCGTGAAACGTGACTCAGGCGAAGACTGACAACATTTCCGCTGCACTGTCTCAAAACTAACTAAATGTAGGACACTTGTCAGCATATTTTATTATCATCATTCTAAAAGTCCATAGCAAACATGCAAAATCATTTTCACACACACATTTCTACGCAGCTTCCGGACACAGCATGCCACAAAACAATTGTAAAATGAGAAAAGTATAGTTATATATACCTTACCTACTATATTATTTATATATGCAAACAACAAACTTTCTGGCCATTTGCCATTTTTTTTGTCTTGCTGCATTCTGAAACTCTATAAATTCAGTTTTCTGTTTGCCTAGCCAATGGCGTCTAATGGACGCATCCATAGCTCTGGCATTTTCCATTAGAACTACGACTCAGTCTTAACTTTACTGCAGCGCATAATTGAAGCTGGTTGGCAGTTCCCACGAGGATTGGCGGTTGATTATAAAAAAATGCAAAAGGCGCCTTAAAATGTAGCAACAACCAACATACATTTAATCGATAAACCACTCAAACTCCCAGCCACAACTCATAAAAAAAAATCTTAAACGTCCGGGAATTCCATTTAAAAACTACATAAAGATAAAAGCAAATCGAGAAAAAATGTAGCAAGTCAAAAAGAAATGTAAGAACAAAATGCGAAAATTTAATACCCTTGCACATACTGATTACTAATATGAAGTTAATTAAAATCTGTCAACATTATATTACTTTTAATACTCTTGGTCCCTGCTCGGGCGCCACCTGTAAGCTAGCTGTAAGTTTGACAATTTTCTTGCTAACTAGACAGATATTTTTATAATTAATAACAATCTGACATAGCTGCTGACAGCCAGCTGAAAGTTTTGATTTATGTAAAAACTTAAACAGTTGAACTTAAATTTAATTGAGTAAATCTACCACTCATTTTCAAAATAATCTTCAAGATACAAAAGAACACTTTGTAGACTGCCAAATCACATAAGTTTGTTAAAAGTAAAAGAGCTTACATACGTAATAGTTATTTGAGCAAAAAGGCAGTGTTTGAAAAGAAATTTCCAATTGAGAAAAATTCGTTGCAGCAAAGTTCGAACGTATCCTAAGTAAACTTGCCAACTTAGAAGTGAATATAAAACTTAATGAAACGTTGAGAAAAAAAAAGCAGAAAACGCTTAGCAGACACACAAGGCAAATAAGAAATGCGAGTGTGTGTGTCAGTGTGTGTGTGTGTACATACAAAAGTGTGCCAAGTGCGTGAAATCAAACACAGAAAAGGACTCTCAACACATGGCCCCCACACACAAAAGGAATACTTATATACAAGGATAGATAGATAAACTCATACACATATACATACACACAAACACATGCACACACAATTAGGAGGTAATAAGCACGCCAAACAAAGGCCCTTAGAAAATCGTCAGAAATTTCCAATTTATTTGTACTCAAGTTAATTATGGCATATACGAACAATTCACAAAGGATATTCGAGTGTGTGTGGAGGATTATCGGTCTGAAGGGCAAAACCTGCTTCAATCTGTTTTTGTACTGTCAAAAAACTAAATGAAGTGAATTTTTGTGTAAACATCTGCGCCCGGCGGCATTGCGCAGCCAAATTGAAAATAACACACAGCCAAATCCTGTCAACAGGCGACATTTTGTATGTGTGTGTGTGTGCTTTGAACGTATGCTTCTTTAAATATATACAGAAGGCAGACAGGACTCAGCGCACACAGGGACACACAGGGACAGACAGACACTCAGACAACCACCTACATGTGTCATAATCATCATAAAAGACGTTTAGTTTAAACTAAGCAGACGGCAAAAATGTTCTTGTGCTTCGTCGATTGTGCAGCGATTTGGAAAATCTTTGACAAAAATAAAATGTAACATGGCATTCGCTTTTCACTCGACGCTTCGATTCATTGAACCATTAAGTACCGTGTAAACTGAAAATTACGATATGTATGAAAAGATTTTCCTTAAAAATTATAAACATTTCATATGTTTCTCTTTTGCTCTTTTTGACCACTTAATTCCATTGGGATTTGAGCATTATGCTATTATGTCACAGAGCGATCAGCGAGTATTGAATAATTCTATATATAAATATGTATATGCATGAATATATATTAAACATATACAGACGCCGCGTGCCAATGCTACGTTTCTTGTTGTTTCATCAGGTTTCCAAATATTTTCTTAAGCAATTAAAATTTCCCACGCGGTTTGTCAAAACTAAATGCATGGAAATTTATTTAGGCATCAACATTTGTTTTTGCTGTCTAGAAAAAAATCCCAAAAAAAACAACAAAAGCTATCGCCAATTTCATGTTGATGACAAAAACAGAATTAAACCAAAAACAAATAGGCGCACAAATAACTTTCGGCCATCTAGGCGTATGAGTAATAAAATATGTTTCTGGCACAGATGCTGTTAACAAACCTCTAACGAACAGCCTCCAACAATAATGATAATGTTAATGTTAATAAGGATGTTAATGCCTTTGGCTACGCACAAGCAAACAAAATAAACAAAAAAAAGAGATAGAAAAAACAACAACGACAACAACAGGCTGTCAAAACAACAACAATGGAGCGAAGTTTCCGAGTCTGAACAACGTTCTGACCTTTGTAACAATGCCACATGTTGACTGTTATATGCTATATCTGCTGTCCCCTTTTCCATTTTCCATTTCCCATTTCCCTGGCCCTGTCCATTGAAATTAATTTTATCGCCAGCATGCAACAGGTGTGAGAAAGTGTGAGTGTGCATTCAGGTGAGTGTGTGTGTGTGTGTGTGTTTGTGCTCCTTTGTGACACCGTGGCCATGAAAACAAACGACAAACGCCCATAAGCAACAGTAACAGCAACAGCAACAGCAACACTAGTTAAGGCAAAAGGACATTGAATATAACATGTACTGACTTTTACCCAACTACACGCAACCTGCAAAGCAATACGGCGACATTTTATACAACATGAAACTATTGAACAAAAGTTGAAAAGTATAGGTATTACATATGTATATTGGGTTAATATGTTATAGCTTGTATATTGAAAATAAGACATGCAACTGGTCAAGCTTATTCAAATACACCCTTTGCTGCATATATGTTATGTATGAGCACGGTCCCTGCTCGGGCGCCAATTGTAAATGACTGAAAAGCCTAGCAACTCGCTCTAAAGTTTCTTAAATGAAACCATTAAAGTAGCTTTTAATGGTGACTCTCTGTTAATGGATTTTTGATCTACTTATTAAAGCACGTGCTGATTTGAATAATGGTCCCTGCTCGGGCGCCAACTACTAGTGAAGCTTTGTCAACTCTTTCGAACGTTAATTAAACTTTAACATAATAGTTACTTTTGATGTCGCTTTTAATGGTAATTTTAATATTATTTACATAATTGTTCCAACTCGGTTGCCATCTGGGCTGACAAACATCAAAGTTTTTACTATTACAATGCAGTTTAACTGTACTTTACTAAGCATATTTTTCTAGATCTAAGCTGGCTTGCTTGACATAAATCTCTGCTTAAGTTCTTGGTAGCTAGCTAAAGTCAACATAGTTATGGCTCTCATTTAATTCAATTCTTGCTTGATTCTCTGATTCTGTGTTTAGCTGCTGTCAATGTACATTTTGTTACAGCTTTGCTGCTTTGTAAGCAGAACAAAAGGAGGACAGGTGTCACAGACTTTGTCCACAATATGCGCTACACTTCGCTCATTTTTTGCTATGGCTCAAAAAGCTATGCAATGCCATTAGTTTGGGAAGACCACGCGATATCGGGCAGCACTTATCGGCTTTAGGCAGGTTTATCTCAGGCAACAAAAACAACAACAACTAAAACAAAAACCACCCCCACGCACAATGTGCTGCTGATAACTTAAGTTGCTTGGAATCGAGCACAGCTGTCAATGTACTCATGAATGTGCAGCGATGTGGATGTAAATGTGGTAGATTGTGTGTGGATTTGGCTAGGTGGGCTGATTAACCAATATTGTGGCCAAATATTTGAGTTGGCATTAAATTTATGTTAATAGCCCCCCTGTCATTTGCTATTGCTGTTGCTGTTGTCAATTTTGTTTATAGATAAAAGTAGCCAATGTTTCATAACAAAACTGAGCGCACATGCGGCCTTGCATGGCGCCATAAAAACCCGTAATGTGTCCACATGAAAATGAATTGAAAGACAAGCCCCAAATCTCTATGAATGTGTCCTGTCGAGGCCAATCAAGTCGAGTCAATGCTTCTCAGCGGCCATTGTCGGCCAATTAGAAGCTACTCCCTGTCTCTGTGTGCTTGTGTGTGTATGTGTGTGTTGTTAGCTGTGCCTGTGGCCTGGCCTGTCCTGAATGGAATGCAAACAAGGCAGCTTCATCTGTACTAGTTTCATGCACGAGCGAATGTGCCCTGTCCTGCTAACTAAGCTGCTTCTATTGTATCCCTTTCTTTTTTTTGTTGCTTCTAATGCATCGTTGGATTTGCACATTTGGGTCTCTTGGTCCGAAGCAAATCAAGCGTAAAGTCACATAGTCAAAACCCTTTCTCTTTATTTCTTTTGCTTATCGCTAGCTAAAGTTAAAGCCAAGTTTAAAGCATGCTTTTGTATAGCATATAGCGCATACGCAGCGTCTGCCGCGCATAAACTTTTGCATTATTTACCTAAGCGCTTCAACTGGCAAACAGCGCTCTGAGTTCTCTTTGTGTGTGTGTGTGTGTGTGTGTCCCTTGAGCAGCTGGGTCACCCCCCTGACAAGTGCCAGAAAGGAAGTCAACGCAAATAAAGCGACTTTTTAATTATTTACGTTTTAATTATTTGAAAAATGTTAATTACTACAAAACGGTTGAGGGAAACAAAAAACAAAACAAAACAACGAAAATGCCAAATGCTTAGCTTTAAGATGCTACTGTGGTACAATAAAGACACAAATTAAAACTTACTCTTGAATTTAATAGATTTTAGTTTATTTCTTATTGCTGCATATCTTATATTACGGTATTCAGAGCAAATTTTATTGGAATTGGATTGAATTTTACGTTTAGCTGGCGACAATTTCTTAAACATACTTTCAACATACTATATTTTTTGTTTTAATAATTGCTTATAGTTCCCAAACAGTTTAAGCAAGCGCCTGTAGACTATTACAACTTATCTTATTTCTTCTTATTAAAAAAAAAAGAAATATTTTACAAAAGTTGACCAAATTTAATTATTATAGTTTGACTGTATTGAAAATGAATTTGCAATTTAAAGAACGCCTTAATCCGTTTAAACGGGATTATATGAACTAACAAAATGTCAAGAAACAGTTAAAAAAATGAAATACCATATATATTTGTCCAAACCAGGAGCCATATCATTATAACTTCATACAGCTCTTTTAATAGGCTGCTCATTACATTCTGGTATTAAAAGTAACAAAATTTCGCAAGGCTCTACCTGAATACACCGAAGAAACATATACTTTCAAATTTACATATACCACGTGCAGGGTATAAACAGCTAGACAATATAAGACTCGTTGAACGAGCGCTGAGCTTAGTGTTTGCCACAGACAGCTTCAGTTGAAAGCAGAAACTTGCAACAGACAGGCACGCCCCAAATTGCACTACGATGAGAAGCAAACACAGCTGACAGCTGAGTCGTGGGGCCAAACGACTTTGAAGCGTAACTCGATTATGCAGGACTATACCCCTGAAGCTGGGACAAGTCAGGACAGCACAGTACAGGTCAGGATAGAACGGGAGCTGCCTGGTAATAAATTGAAGCGATGCCAGCAGCTAATGATGCATGTCTAAGTAGTGCGAGTCCGAGCCTAAATAGATTACAAATATGTTATGATTGGTGTGCTCATAGCTTGACGGCTATCGCTAGCTATCATCTACATCATTATCATGCTTATCATCAACGTATCCAACGCCATTGTCTATAAGAACACCCCCCCACCCCACCAAAGGACAACGATTGCGTCTATAAATTCAATTTCGCTGCAGCTTAGTCCTGAGTCCAGTGCAATGAGCTTTAAGACGGCTGAGAAATGGATTTCATTTCGTTAAGCTCGTAGTCCTCTTGGCCTGCAAATGGCAATTAGTGTCAATTAAGCGGCAGGACTCTCCAGTTGTAATTTTTCTTTTAAGAGCCACGTAAAATTGTTTGTTACGGCACCTTCTACTCAGTTGTGCAACTTTGCTCTAAAGTTGCAACATCCGCTTGCCACTTGAGTCTTGCCTCCAATATATTGTTTATATAAGCAATCTTATGCTTGCCATCTTATTTACATCGGTTCATTGTGAAATGTTTAGATGAGAAAGTTCGTATAGTTTGTCGGCCAAATAGGCACACAGTCGATGATGCAACAAAACTAGCAGAAAAGAAAGCAAAACATATCCAAAGTAAATTTATTTTTAGAATATTGTATAAAACTACGTGATTAAACAACGGACACACTTTAACACTCGCAACCAATCACATGAATATAAATATACACACGTACACATGATATATGCTAGAGCTTATGTACCATACGAGTATAGAAGAGTTTAAGACAAACTGTGTACATTTTGTTCGATAAACAAAAGATTAAGTGAAAGATACGATTCTGCTTTGAACTGAAGACTGACCATGGGTTTTTTCTATGCGTTATGCTTAGAGTGCTATAAGAGTTGAAGATAA
The DNA here is from genome assembly GCA_949708635.1 of Hirtodrosophila cameraria. Taxonomy (NCBI): domain Eukaryota; kingdom Metazoa; phylum Arthropoda; class Insecta; order Diptera; family Drosophilidae; genus Hirtodrosophila; species Hirtodrosophila cameraria. The sequence goes on along the minus strand of OX453089.1, from coordinate 12,817,599 downwards.
AACAGATTTTCAAATTTGAAAGACGATATTGAAGAAAATACTACAAAATTATGGATTTTTGACTTTTAATGATTAATAATGTACAAGAAAAACAGGGACTTATATTTTGTTTTGTTTTTTTTTTTTCAGTTATATTTTAAAGGCAATCTCTAATTGTATTTAAGTAGAAAAGCTTAAAATTGACTGATTTTAGGCAAATAAATGAAATAAATTTAATCTCAAGAGAAAGTACGTTTCAAAGAAAGCTAAAATTAAAAAAGTCGAAACTACTTTTAACTATCTAAGCATCTCTGTCACAAATGAGCTGAAAAAGAACATTCAAATCATGTTAACTATAACTCTGAAGTAACTTGGAAAAACGTATGAATTATTTCTATATTGATCCCTAATTATCCAATTAGTTAAGTACCTTGTTTAATTCCAATATGTTAAGATAAATGAAGCAAAGACCCGAAAAGACTTGACATAAAAACAGCCATCAATTTTTACACAAATTATGTTATTAGACATAATGTTATTGTATTCAAAAATGCAATTTCGTTTCACTTATAAATAAATTTAATATATATATATTCTATATATAGTTATTATGTATTATTGTATTTGCATAATTGGTACCCTCTCTCTATACCCACCCGCTGGATATGTGGATTCTTAACGTGATTTTGTGGGCACTGTGCGGTGCTGTGACCCAGTTTTTTGGGACGCGTGATAGGCAAAACATGTTAAAAATAAAATGATGCGAGGGAAAAGGGGAGAGGGAAACGTAAGTGAAAAGAAAAGAGACGTGAGAATTTATAAATAATGGCTGCAAAAGTGAAATGAAAAATCACACAACAAATTATGTTGCATGTAACTACAAACATTTTAGTTTTATCTCTGCTAAATTTGATTTTGTGTTATTTATTTTGAAACATTTACAAATGCAAACAATTTTTGCAATTATTTTTTTTTTTGTTGAAAAAATGTCTATTTTGCATTTGAAATACATTTTTGTGCATTTAAGCAAACATTTTTTTGGCTTTTATTTATTTGCAGCGCACCGCAAAAACACAGTTAATACGAATTATGCACACGAAAGTGCAAAACACAGCACCACCAACAGCACCAGCACCACCAGCAACAACAACAACAACACCAACAAATGCATAGAGCACACAAATAGCTTTGCATTTACTTAGAAATTCAATACAAGTAACAACAAAAAGCGCAAACGCAAGCACCACATAACAAATTCACGTAGAGTCGAGAAAAAAGCATATATCTGCCAAAATGGTCGACGACATTTCGCCGATGCATCATCGGATGCAGAAGAAGACGCGCAGCGCCTCCATTTGTGCAACTGGCGCCAGCATCGAGACCGTTATACACAATATGCCCTCCGGCAGTGCCACGCCCGAGGGCGGCACCCCTGGCTACAGACGTCGCCGGCCTGCAACACGCTCCCAAAGCGCTCGCATCACATCGGGCGCCAGATCGGTGAGTACCAAAAGAACTAAAGATCGAGCTACTTCATTTTCGAGTCACTAATTAGTTAGTTAGTTGCTTGTACTATTTCTTATAATTAATTGATTGCTTGTTCATCCATTTAGTAGCAATTAAAACTGTACACATTTTGTAGCTAGATTTTTGAGATGTGAGTTTTTTTACATATGGCTTTCAAATATGTTTAGTATTTATTCTTTAATAAACTTTTTATGGCGGCTATATGTTAAAGTGGTCCGATCTGGGCAATTCAACTAAAGGTACTACCTGCAATAAGAAGCATCTGTACCAAGTTTCATCAAGATAGCTCTAGAACAGACGGACAGACGGACATGACGGACACGAATCGGCTGTTGATGCTGATCACGAATATACAATTTTTTTTTTCTGAGACGTCTACTTCAATGCGTTACACATTTCATGACAAAACTATATTATCCTCTGCAAGGGTATGAAAAAAGCCAATATTCCAAGTTTCAACAAGCTTTCTATAAAACTAAGTACTGAGAATCGCGTATAAACAGACGGACAGACATCTCCATCTATCTGTCTGTCTGTTTATACAAACAAGATTAGATTCAGCAGAATATACATACTTTATAGTGTCAATACCTTACGGGGTTACAAGTCTCGTTATTGAGGTATACTTTTTCTAAGGCTTATCTTTATTCCCGAGTAAATTTCACTCTGAAGCAACCGAGTCCTTCTAAAATTTATTGTTCTAATATTTCAAATAGATTGTAACACTTTGTCTGGCTATTGTATATAAAAACTTGTCCTTTAAATTTGGTTGCCCAATCTTTAAAACGGTGGATATATTCTTTAAGCCAATATTCTCTTTTAAACTATATATTGCAGAGCTTATAAATAAATTGTATTTTATTTGCATTTAACACGCAAGCATCTCTAGTCTGCCGCAGGTCCTTTCGAAATTGCTTTCTAAATAAATGGCTGCACAGTATGAATACCACAGAAATTTGATGTACTCGTAAACGTATTCTAAGCTAAGCATCCCTTAAGTTGTTGCATTTAACAGTTTTATCCAGCTGGAGCCCTTCCCAGCATGTCCTTTTGTTCTTTTGACTATAAGTTATCTGCAGGGTTCCTTAATCTTTGTCAGAGTCAATCATTTGAGCAGCTGGCAGTTCGCAGGATTCATTCAAGCAAGCAGACTTGTATTGCATGGCCTGCAGCTTGAATTGCTGTTGCCCTGTCCAAAGCACACTTTGCCACATGCAACATACATGCAACCAACTGGTAGATGCAGTTAAACCTTGGCGTGCCGTTAAGTGGCAACATCGTTGTAGCATTTACATGCAAATTTGTTTGGCCATGTTTATTTGAAAACAGAGAGTGCAATCACGTGCACTTAGGCACTTCATTTGCTGCTTGTAATTTTGTAATTTGCAACATATATTTTAGCTGAAACACATATTAATATAATACCCCCTGGGCTGAGCAAACTCGAAATCATTTGAGAGGCGAAAACTTGTTGTGCTTTGCTGCAATTAAATTTGGATTTACAGTTCAAAGGGAAACTATATAGAAATGAAAGTACACACTGCTACTATTCACGATGCACAATCATGCTAGGCATCACCAAAGCCGGTGGCAACAATGAGGGACTTAATGCATAAATCATTTGCTGCACCAGATTGCGTTCGTGCCCCGCGCTTACTGTGCTTGATTCACATTCACGCAGCTTAGCCAGTCGCTTGCTCAGCTCAGTCATGCGCAACTCATGCTCCAGATCCACATTATTAATCGAAGATGGTACACAAGGCAGATTGTCTTCAGTTTTCTTTGACATTTTGTCCAAACGCTGAGCGCATCGTCGGAGCTTTGCCCGCTTGCGAATTTCCTCAATATCTGTGGTCTTGGGCGCCACAACGGACATTTCGGGGCAAGGCTGAAGAGGACGCAGGCAGTGGCAATAGCTGAGATTCTGCAGCAGATATTCCTCAAATTCCTGACAGGGTGCAAGCATTTGTTGATAGTACTCCAAAGCGGCCAAATCAGCTGGATCCATGAGGCGTGCGCCGCTATCCAGCTTGAGATAACCGCTGTAGAAATAGTTAAACAACTCCTCTACCAGCTCAATGAAAAACTTGATGGGCTTGTGAAAAGCATCGCCCAATATGAAAGACGTTTCATCGCTCAGATCCAATTTGCTGCACTCGCGACGAAAGGCCAAAAGACTCTGTCTTATGACAGCGATACCCCGATTTATAGCCAGATTGGAGCCAATGATTACCTGATAATGTACTTGATACTTATTCATAATCACATCCTCGGCATCAAAGCTACGCACTTGCGGTCCCTTGCAAGTATTGTCCGATTGCATGCAATAGTCCTGCGTCAATAGCCACAGCTTATCTGCCGCCATGCGCTGCACATCGAACTCCTTGAGCCATTCCTTGAAGAAGCTACGATATGCCTCATCCAGCACTAGCAGTTCATTCAATACCTTCGCCTCAATTCTCTCATGATCCCGCTGCAATCGGTTCAGCACCGCTGTCATTGGATTCTTATTGAGTCTGGTCATCGAGTAATCGCTCGGCTGAAGAAAGTGTGAAGTTAAGCGCTTTTCCATTTTACAGCCGGATTTGCAATTGTCAATTGGAAATATATATATATATATATATAATTTAGATATATATATATATATTTCTCTCTCGATCTGTATTTGAGAATGTGTTAATTTGACTTGCCAGTAAAAAGCAAATTATTCTAAAGTCTACTTGATTTCAAATCAAATTCTAGAATTCAAAGCAAGCTAAATGTTAATGCTGTTCATTGATGTTTTGTGCAGTTATAAAGGAATTCCCGAATCAGAATCAGGTTTAACAGCTCCCATTTAGGATAGAAAATTACTTTAAAGAGTAGACATTTCATAGCTCAATTCAAATACGCTCTTCAAGCAAAACAAACTATCGTTCAGCTTGATAAGTTCTGCTTTTGAACTGTCTGCTTGTGCAGATATGCTATGATATCCTTTGCACAGTGTTTATCGATTTGTGCACAATTCCCACACTAAACAGCTATTGGTGACGATGGCTGGGAAACGAGAACAGCGCCCAAGGGAAGTGGCCAACAGGCAGCAGCCAGCAGGCAGGACAGCAAACAGGATAACAACTTGGCAGCTGACAGGCTGAAGGCATTGAATTTCACGTCATAATAAAACCAATACACAACGGCAGTTCAAAAGCAGAGATCTGTGCTTGTCCCAAATGCGACACTTTTGTTACATTTAAGCCAACATCAACAATGATTTCATTTCCAGCATTTTAAACATGTTAATACAGCAACTGCTACACTTATAAAAATGTTTTAGCAATATCTGAAATTGGCCTATTAACTTGATTGACTTTTAGTCATACGTTATGCTAAGTCCAATCACTTAAGCTCTCTTAAGCAGTATCGCAACAGTATTTCTTGCAGTGTAGCATAAAAGTGTGAATTGAATTATATTCTGTCTGAATTCAATTTGTGATGCGATGTCGCACAAAGGCAAAGTAGCACGTGTCATATGCGTCCAAGGATACGCGCCACACTGCGTATGTGTAATGCCAATGTCTACTCTTTCATAAGTCGAACCTTCTTCTTGTTAGCTCTGCGTCGTCCTGGCATTATTAGCACACAAAAGTGGCAAGAACGGTGGAGCAATGTGCAACCGATTCGATGCTAAAAAACAATGTCAACGATGCGCTGAAAATTATGGCTCAAAGTTTTTAGCAACTCCAGCAACAATTTTACACATATGCCAAGTGGGCGGCAATGTCGCACAAAGGCGTGGCCATAATCACTTCACAACTGTCATGGGGGAAGACCTAAGAAATATAATAAAATGACTTTTATATACTTGCGAAAACTTTGAGCTGTCTCGATTTCATAATAAATGTCCCACTTATAGAGCTTCACACAGCAAAGCTTAATGAGAATGTGGAAAAGACAACAGCTGAACAACAGAAACAAATAGAAAGTAGACAAAGAGAAAGAAGAGACGGTAGCATTGCTGAGTGAAAATACAACACATCCACAAATTGAAATTCAGCATAATGAGGATAACAATTTTACAATGCAAACTGTTGCTTAATAAACAGCAACAACAGAAAAAAAAACTTTGTTTTCTATACAACAAAAGCAACAAAGAATATCATTTTAGCTTTTAAATTAACTAATTTGCATACGCTTAACACGAAAGAACATAGATTTGCAACTAGCTGATTTTCAGTCATGTGCTTCTACTTTTCTTTTGAATCTTAAAGTGGAATTTACTCAGTTTAATCTAAAACTATATATAAGTTGATCTTTCTTTTTATTTTGAATTTTTTTGGTTTTTGAAGTCTAATATAATAGTTCTAAGATAATAATTTTTACTACAAAGCCAGTTTTGAAAGCACATTAAAGCTTTTAGGCTTGACAACTGATTATGTTAAAGCGCACTTTAAAATGAAAGCTCGATAAACAAAAAGACACTACTGCCGTCTCGCTTACACCAGCTGTAATCCCATAAGGCTACTAAGGCCTTACTACTCTTACAGTTTAAACGCCAGTTTCAGCTGGTGTCATTGGTTAATCTGCATGAAATTATTGTCAATAAAATCGACAGTAAATAACTTAGTGTAATGTGTAAGTTTTAATAAGAGCTACAATGTTCTCATAACAAATACATAAACAAATATTTGGAATTGCTTGCACATGCCTCAAAAGCAAAATCAAATGTAATAAATTAGCAACATGACGCACTGTTGTTGCCATAAAGAACGACAATGCCCCAAGGGCTAATTGGGAATTAAGCAGACACAAATTGTAGACAAGGACAAGGCCAAGGGGCACGTAGCAAGGAGTGCTATAGCAAAGGATCAAACGCACAAAAGCCGGATGTAATTAATTTTAGCAGCAAGTCGGACTAAGTGAAGACATGCTGCATCCGGCAAATGACACGAGAGAGAACAAAAATATAAAATAAATATGTATATATAGCACACATAGATATATGTATATGCAAGAACATTTGATTAAGTCCAAAAGTAAGCCACACAAATATGCCACAAGAGCAGCAATTACTGGTCACGCGAGCTCTTGAACTGATGAGGAACTGGGTAGGTTAAGAACTGGGGAGGTCTGGAACTGGCGGGGTCATGAATTGTGTACGCCATAAAATGGCGCAAGGCATTGGCCACTAAATAAACAGACAGAACTTGGCTAATGGCCGCCCACTTGCTCGCTGGGATTTTTGCGAAAGCTTTGGCTTTAGCTTTAGCTTCAACATTGGCTCTCAGCGTGTCCCAAATCCTTAGCCACTTGACAGCTGATGCCGGCACGTAAGAAACGCTTCCGGCCAACGTTGTGGCGTGTGAAAACCAGAATAAGGGCCGTGAGCCTCTCCCAAACCAAACCATGGCGAGCTATTAGCTATTACACAAGATAACAAGTTTAAAAACAATTTGATATTCAAGACATTTAACAACTTTTATGCCAGTTCCGAAAATGCAATCAACAGTTATTTAGTAGAGCTTCTGAATTCCAATTTTGAAGCAATTTGACTACAAAATGTGTTGCCTACTTTTTGGCGAAGCTTAAAACTGAAAGCCTTGTTTAATTAAAGTACTTTAATTAATGCCTAACATGTAATAGGTTCAAGTGACTGAAAAACAAGAAAGAAATGTTATATGATACTATATACCTATATATATAAGAAAACCTATTTTTCAACTGATTGTTCCTACTACAGCTTTAAGATAAAGTGATCCGATTTTGATAAAATTTGGTCAACATGTGTAGAACGTGCTTTAATATAGATGTTATGAGTTTGGTCGAGATATTTTGAAAAACACAAAAGTTTTTCTTACAGAAACTTATTTTCAACCGATATTTCCTATGGCAGCTATAAGATACAGAAGTCCGATTTCGATGAAATTTTGTCATCATGTATTAACTGTCCTTAAACTTAGGTTTAGTGAGTTTGGTTGAGTTATCTTGAAAAACAAAATGTTCGACCGATCGTTCCTATGGCAGATATATGTTATAGTTGTCCTATTCGGCCGAATCTGATGTATCTATTACCTGCAGCAAAATAAGCATCCGTGGCAAGTTTTATGAAGATAGACCTAAAACTGAGAAAACTGACGGACATGGCTAGTTCGAATAGGCTGTTGATGCTGATCAAGAATATATATATTTTATGAGTTCTGAGACCTCTCCTTCAATGCGTAACACATTTCAGCAAGGGTATAATAAAAGCTTTAATACGCTGACTTTAAGTACCGGATGAGGTGTAAATATCATTCACTTAGGATCAAATACTTTGTAAACTAGTGTTCTTAATAAAAGAGAAAGTGTGAAGGTGGCAAGACAGTTGGTCGCCGGAAGCTGGTAACAAAGTTAGACGCTCTACACGCACATTCACATGTCTTTAGAAGTTTTGTAGGGCAAACTGTAACTGCTGAAGTAGCTGATCCTTGAACACGCAGTGGGTAAATGAAGCGCGTCAGTTGCAAAGACACTTGTGGGGACAGGTGTTTAAATGAGTTTTCGTTGCGTTGACAACAGTGCTAGTTTCAGCTGACATCCGACCGGTGACAAGTGTGCACAGTTGCACAGTTGCAAGGATTTAGTTAGCCACAGGACGTGGGGCAAAACAAACGCACCGCTGATTGCCATTTGAGTGGCACGTCGCTTATAGCCACTAGTAACTATTGAGTTGAATGAGTGCTGCACTATTAAACCTTGACATTTTTTTTTTTGCTGTGCAGTAAAACTTGAAAATGCTTTCTGTTTGATCCAGTCACAATTGTCGCCTAGGGTCTGTGCCAAGTTGCAGGGTCTAATTCTCGCCCTCCCCTGCTACACCCAAGTCCAAATGACAAGCTGGACAAACAAATGCAATTTGATTTGTGTTCGACATTTTGCAATTTAATTTCTTGCTGCGCCATTGCATAAATCAATGCCCGATAGTCCTTAGACGCAGGACACACTAACCACATAGCCTTGCAAAGCCCCTCAGCCTGCGGCTGATTGATGATTTGACTGATGATGAACTAAGCCAAGATTATGTATGCGCCACTTGGCCTTAGCTCACAGCTGCTTGTGTGGCCACTTGCATTTACAATTATAGCCTTTGCAAAACAAATTACGTTTTAAATTTCTAGGAATTAAGTGTGAGTGTAAAGCAATGTTTGTTCTTTGATATTGGAAAAAATCCTTGTAGCTGCTTTTTTATATGTTAGTAATGTTTTATTGAGTGCATAGGTAGTTGAGATATCTAAGTGACCGACGGGTTTTCATACTCTATTTATACTCTAGTATATGGGGTTTGTGAAATGTTCGTCTGTCCGTCTCTCCGTCCGTATAAACGTAGGTTTTTTCCACAATTTTGAAGCCAGAGCAACCAAACTTGGTATACATGTTGATAAATAGGCAGACAAAGTGTTAAGATCTCCCCCCCAACCCCACGCGTCCCACACAATTGACAAAAAACTGTATCTTCCACAGTTTTACAGCTAGAGAAACCAAATTTGATACTAGGGCTACTAATCACTTTCTTGATTGATCTGACTAAAACAAAATTGGCCATGCCCAGCCTACGCCCCCACAAATCAGGAAAGTCTGTATCTCCCACACGCCTTTAGCTAGAATCACCAAATTTGGCAGGTTGACTTCTGTTGCCCTACAAAGAAGATGGGATACAATTTTTTTTTTGCCCCGCCCTTAAAAACGAGCAAAGTTTGTATCTCCCAAAACTTTAGAACGTGCCAAATATAAATAGATGGCAAAACTTGGATGATTTGATCAAAAACACAAATGCCACGCTCACTTCTGACTCCGCAAAGAGGCGAAAAAAAGAGTATATCGGAGTCGGGTGTATCCGACTGCAACGTTCTTTCTAGTTTTAAATAAGAATCCAAGGTTCACCTTTACAGCTAATCGTCTTTAAATGCCAAGCTGCAAACTGGTTATGTAGAAAATCATAACTATTGATTGGTTGTTTCAGACATTTCAAAATTAGTTTGTTATGTAAAAATTTCTGAGAAACCATAATTATTTCTCTGAGTGTGCTTTAACTTTGCAGGTACGCCGACGCACCCAGGCGCAGCAGCAGCAACAGCAGCAGCATACGCTGCAGGAGACGCGCTCCTACTGCAACAGCGAGCCGCGTCTCAGCGAAACGGAGACGCCACCACAGCGACGCAAGTTGTCGCAACGTCGGCCACAGCCACACGGTGGTAAGTAACAGTAAAAATAACAGTTTCCGGAGTCTTTTTAATGGTCGCCGACGCCAACGCCAACGCCGTGGCAATCAAAAACTGTTCCGCCGACAAACAAGTCAAGTGACGGCATTTTATGTGGCATAAACTGAGCTCAAGCTCTTAGCCAAATTGCTGCTGTCAGCTGTTGGCCAGGACAGCGTTTTGACCATAAATGGTTTTACAGGCCGCAGCAGCGGGAACTCTCAGACAAGTTTTTAGTTATGGCAGGCTATTAATAGCGCTAAGAGATCAGCACTTAATCATTAATAACATTTAGCTGCGTCAAGTTTCAGTCAGTTTATATGAAGCACTAATCGAATTTCTTATAATGTTGATTTAATTAACGCTTGTCAACCGTTCAGCCAGGACGATCATTGAACTCAAACATTGACCCAGTTTTTCACTACACAAATCAGAAAAAAACCTTTTTATTTCCCCTGTTGAAAATCGGCAGCAAAAAAAAAAAAGGAAAATATAAAAAAACATTATACAAAGTGTGGAATAAAAAGAAATATAAATACTTGTCAGTTCCGAGTAAAAAGTGGAAATGAATAAAAGCATAGAATGACTTCGCTGAAAAAATAAATTGATAGCATTTATTGTAATACAATAGAGAAAATGTATTAATTTAATGTTTTGTTCTCTTTAGCGGGACATAGAAAATCGAACGCTTTTCTGGACGTGCCCACAATGAACATGCATCACCTGAGAGTGAACGATGACGATGAGGATGTGGATCGCCTGCGCACATTTAGTGCATCCAAAGGAGGTGAGTGAGAGCAAGATAGTTGATAGAAAGCAAATGAGACGTAGTTTTCTATGCGTCCTTTATTAATATCACAATTGAAAATCCACAAAAGCCACGATGGAATAAAATCCAGGGATTAGGTTTAACAATGCTCGGATGGGCAATATGCCACATGCCACACATACACACACGCACGTATCAGGAATCTGATTGTTTTGCCACAGTCACAAGAACTTATTGAAATCTTAAAAGGTTCTCTTCTTGTTTAAAAGGATATCTGTGGCATTTAATGCCACTTAGGATAGGCATAGCAAAAACCCTGTTATAGTTTCACTTAGGTTCCATTTCAACATTTGTGTCACGTTATTGTTACACATACGCAACGTGGTACGTCTGAAACCTTTAACACAATTCAAGTTACAAATGCTATGTTTGTTTGTAACATATGCGTGTGTATCACTTTGCATGCATAAATGCATGTTGTCTTTAAGTACGTGTTTAAGCTCAACCTCATAGAGACACACACATACATACATATATATATACTTACTTACTTGCCAGACTTGACACCAAACAGTTATTTGCTTGCTCTAACAACACGAGCATCCTGACTTTGTCAAGCAGCATGCAACAGGCAGCTTAGTGTCACCCTGATTAGTTTTGTGGTTCAATGTAACCTCTGCTGTCTATCAGATAACAAAACTGTCTGTCATTATGATATATATCATGTCATTTATCTCCATTGTGTATTAACTATTACGTTCTACACGCAATCTAAACATCATCATAAAGTATGCCAGTTTCATTAATCATATGGTGCACTTTATTTTAAACATGCTTTACATTTACATTCCTTACATCAATCCGCTTCCATTAGCAGCAAATTTTATGCTTTTATAGCCTTTATAAATTGTAAATTTAACAACTACATTTTAATAATTTAATATAAAATTTATGAGTCATGTAAATGTGTTCATGGCATGGAATGTAAACAGATAGATTTTTCAGAAAAAATTTTAAAAAAATTTTTGACAATTTCGTGCTTTGAAATAACATCATATTTAAAATGTTTACTCCCTGTTCTTATTAAAAATGGGAAAAAGGGAGTTATAAAGTAGGAAGAAGGAGGCATTTTCGATTAGCATCAACAGCCGAGACGAACTAGCCAAGTCCGTCTGCCTGTCCGTCTGTCCGTATGAACAGCGTATGATAGCTGATCAAGTTTGTGTCAAATTTCGGATAAGCCCCCCGCACCCCCGCAAATCGAAAAAAAAAAACACCCACATCCACAATTTTAAAGATTAAGCTTTGGTTTTTGATACACATATATGTTTAATCAATGTTGGTCAGATGCGTAAATTTCATTGTGATCGGATAAATAGCACCAAAGCTGTGGAAGACCTCCGTCTCAGAAGGCAGCAACAACAGTTTGACATGCACTGGACAAGTTAAGTGCGCTGATTGCTTGTGTTGCCACTGAACTGCTTGAAATGCATTTTCATTTTCGATTTCTAAGCAAATCATTCACATTAAGCTGCTTTGAAATCCGGCAAACCAAATATGTGGCTTAAAAAGTTTCGATGCGAGGAGCTGAAAGTCTTCTTCAAAACTCTTTTAAGAGCTGCTCAATTCTAAAAAATATATCCTCGCAAGAGTATTCAAAAATCGTAGAAGATTTAACTTGATATTTTGTAAATGTTGTTTTTGTAACATATATATATATATATATACATAGGTATGTACTTATGCGAATTAAGTTCCTGTAGACATATGCATGTAAAAATAGTCAGTCAGTTGTTGGTTTAGTTTGGTTGGGAAATGAAGCACAGGCTGGGGACATGTTTTAAATGCCAAATGAAACGCACTGCATATTAAAATTCAATGAAGTTTCAGCGTGCTGCTGCGTTTACTCAACTAAATTGCTTTCAAATATGTGGTATAAGAAAATTTACAAGTTTGTGTGTGTTTAAGGATTCCTCGGGTGCGTCATGTGCACAAAATTTAATTAAATTTAATATGTTGTCGATTCTGGCACGATTCGGCAAGTTGAAAAGCAAGCAAAGCCCATCAATTAAGTGTGTGTTTACTGTTCAAAAACTTACAAAAAATAAAAATAAAAAGAAAATGAAAAGAAAAGGAAAAATTTAATTTTAGTTGGCTTTGGCTCTGAACGTAGCCAAATTGATTAATTGAAAGAGTGGCGTGTGTCAGTCGTCAGCGACATGAGTGAAAACATTCAATGAAAAACTGACCAAAAGCGTACACAAAGGGTTGTGTGTGTGTTTGGTGTGCGTGCTGGACTTGAGATTCGAGTGGATGGGAATGGGAGTAGGATGGGAGCAGGGAATTGAGAGCTGGGAACTGAAGCTGACGCTTGCTGTGTAAATTGAATTATAATTGAATGATGTCCACGCACGTACATTATATATGTGTGTGTGTGCCTGTGTGTGTACATATAAGTAAATTATATATATAAAAGAGTTAAGCAAGACCGACTAATTGACTGATTGGTGACCAAAGCACAGCCCACACCATAAGAGATGGGAAGCTGTATTTTCACTTTAATTTTATCTTGTGCTGCAAGTGAGCACTAAGAAAATTGAAAGTTCTATCGTGAAATGTTATAAAATGATCAGGTTCAAACTCATTTTCAAAGAACAATTTGTGAATTCCACAGTTCAACAATGACTATTTATAAATTTTTCGGAGAATTCACCCCTCGGGGTCTAAATGGGTGGTCCAGCTTGTATGGGTTTACTTTCAAAGCTGTATGCCACATTTCGGTTTTCCAATTTCAGAGATCAATAAGAAAATTTATTGAAATTGCATACAATTTTGTTATGAAAATTCACCACCACCTTCGGAAAAGTGGTAGAAAACGTTGGTATGCAAGTTTTCTGGTATTTTTCAGGGTTATTATGGAAAGAACATTCTTTGCCCACGGGCAGGAAATGATTGTCAGCGTCAAGTATTGAAATGGACGAGCGAAGCCGATTGTACAAGCTAGTACTTTATATGTACATATGCTATATATGTAGGTTAAACCGAATTGAGACATATGCGAAAGATGAGTTGCTGCCAGTGCAGCTTTCGCAACTGGAATGGCTTCCACGCTAACAGCTGATTCATTCCTATACATCTAAATAAAGAAAACCAAAAATAATTGAAATATCTTCAAGTAGTTTTAGCCTTGAAAGCGTTCAATCTCTCTGCTTAAATGAAAACATGTGCAAAATCTCGTGCAACACTCGCCGAACTTTAAATCAATCGACGTATAAAAATTGAAATTTATTTTCTTAAGCAGCTATTCAATAATAATAATAAAAAAAACAACAATTTCAATGCAAAACGCGCATAGAAAATGGCTAAGAAAATAATTGAAGACACATCAAAGTGATCATAAGAAAATTATAAAAATAGAAATAAAAACATAAAAAACAATAGATTGAATATTGAATATTTTTGCAACTGTTGCGTTGATTGAGTTTAGCAAATGCTTTTAAATATAAATATATAATGCTCAATGTGCAAATTGCTCACAATTTTGTTTACTTTGCTAAGTTATTACTTATGCAGAATTCTAGTTATTTGATTACATTTCCAGAGTTCATCTCTAAACATAAACTGGCCATAAACTTTGAACATTTCATGCTTAATACTTGATGATTTGGCCAGCCAGCTGCTAAAATTCAAAAAAACATTCAGCATTTGTACAAATATTTATTGTAACAAAGCAAGAAACAAAAAGAAACAATTGTTTCAAAGCAAAATTTTATTGCTGGCCGTTTTCACCTATTGTTTTCCGCAAGCCAAAAATGTATAAAGGAAATTATTGCCAAATCGCATTTGTGAATATTTATTTCTATAAAATACCAAACAGCCAGGCGCTTTTATGGCTTTCCAATGATGATGGCCACCCAACCTGCCACCCACAAGCAACCCTCTCTCCCAATCTAGAATCTATAATTGTAAATTATTGTGCATCACACACACACACACACACACACACACGCATACAAATGTAATTGTAAATGTTTATAGCCAGTTTGGTAATTAATTCAATTTGCACAATTAATGACCGCAGCGCAAGCCTGAGAACAAAATCTTAAATATAATTCAAAAAAATAAGCGCAAGGCGTCAGCCAAATCCAAATAAAACAGGCAATAAATCTATTTATGACATTTTGAATATGTATTCAATACACAATATACTTGCATAAACAGCTACAAGCCACAACATGGCTAAATGCACAATTATTGCATGTTTTATTTAACCCATTGAGTTCAATTCTCAACATTGAATATACATATTTTTATTGAGGCTATTCCCTTTTCACCTTTTTATGAATGCATTTTAGTATGGCACATGCCATATAAGTTTTCTACTGTATATATAATATGTATACAAAATCATTGTGCCAAGAAAAATCTTTTATTATACACATTTATAATGCAAATGAATCAGTTAATGTTTTAATCAAGAAAGCACAGCTATCAGATAGAATAATTTTTCATACAAAAACTCAATTTTCGATTCATTATTCCTCAGACAGCCATAAGTTATAGTGGCTCTATAAAATATAACTTAAATTTATAGAGTATAATATAACTGGGTTTGGTTGGGATATCTGTGAAAGCAAAAGAGTTTTTCATACAATAGTTCATTTTTCAACAGGTTGTTCCCATAAAAGCTACATGTTATTGCAGTTCGATTTTGAGCAAATTTTGTCAAGAGTTGTTCAGGTTATCATAAGAATATCTTTAAAATTGGCAGACTAGTTTGCATAGAAACGGACAGAGTGACAAATTGGCATTCTAAATCAACTTGGCTGCTGATGCAGATCGTGTATATATCAAATATGTGGTCTGAAAAGCTTTTTGCTATGCGTTACAAATTTCGTGTCAAAACTAAAGCAACCTCTGCAAAAACATAGCAAAAGAAATGCATGTAAGACAGCTAAGAAATCACTTAAGATCCAAATCTGATAAATGTCTTAAGTTTTATATAATATATTAAATATAGTATTTGACATTTAGGCAAACGAAATGCAGCAACAATATTTAAAATGAACAATTTTCATTTCAATTTCGTATTTTCAGTTTTATTTGCCTACCTCAATGTGCTTTTGCAAAATTCTATAGATAAGCGAAACACATATCTAAGCTAATGAATTTTTAAACTTAAAGCCTCTACACAAGCAAACAGGCTGTGTTTTTGGCCACAAATGGCAGCTGCACAAAACTTTTGCAAGTAAACCGCTAATAAAAAACGGCAACAACATCAATTTGGTAGGCACAAAAAAGGTGGCAGCAACATGTTTGCCATATAAAAAGCCGCAGACAGGAGCAGAGAGGCATGAAGATGTGAATGGGAGTGCGGGTTTAGTTTGCTGCACGTAGCACGTAGATAGATTAAGCACTTTTTTGTTGTTTTTGTGCTGCAGCCAGGCAAAAGTAATTTTAGCAAGCGCAACGTGGCGTATGCGCAACATATGGGCGCGCATGTATTTAGACATTTTTTTGTAAAATGCAGATTACGGTTATTTAGAACAGCCATGCAACTCACGGGCTTAACAATTACAGGCATCATCAATCGGGGCGACTCCTTTCGAAGGCGCCGCTCGCGCAGCAACAGCCTGGCGCCAGTTAGCCCCATGCATCCGCGCAATGCCATGGCAGGACTAAATGGTGGAGGCGGCAGCAGCCTGGGATTGGGCAGCAGCGGCTATAATGGTGGCAGCAGCAATGGTTTTGCCGACAACCAGGGCCAGGATAATCATCAGCCGGTGGAATTCTATCGCGTGGAGATGCTTGGCTCACAGGGTGTGGGCAAACAGGCGCTTGTGTCACAGTTTCGCACCTCCGATTGCATCAATGCCTACGATGGGCCAGGTAAGTCTACAGCAGCTGCATTCTAAAAGAAACTGCACAAAAGACTAATCCCTTACCATTACCCCCTGGCGACCTTTCGTAGAGTGCGATGAGGCTGAGCAGAATGTTTCAATTATTTTGAATGGCACCGAGTCGGAGCTGAAGTTTCTCACTGGCAATCCGGAGAGCAAGGTAAGCCTAACAATCCCATAAGAAGCATTTGTCAAACCAAAGCACAATCACAGATACACAGACAGACACACAGACAGACACACAGACACACACACAGACAGACATACATACACAGACCCAAGTAGACATCGCATTATTTTGTTGCTTTTATCCTTTGGGGCCAGACTTAGCATTTATATCTTTTTGTTCTGTTTTGTATGCGCCGCAGGTAAACATCGAACTTGTGTGTGCTAGAGATAGAAAAGCCTCGATAGATTTAGTAGTGTTATCGATACTATCGATGGAAGCAATACCTTATTAAATATACACAAGCTGTTAAGCTAAGCCGATTTAAGCAAATCTCGTTTAAGAACCAACGATACTATCGTTGCTGCCAACGTTATCTTTCCATCCCTATTTTCTTACTAATTGTTGTTAAATATTTCAATATTAAGTTTATACTGTCCACAAGTTTTCTGGCCATGTCCTTGTTGTAGTCGGAGCAAGACAAATGAGTTTGTCACAGCTGATGAGATTTACACACAAGGACACAACGGCTTCAACTTGGCCAAAAGCCATTTTACATTTGCCATTTGCCATTTTGTCTGGCCAACAACTTGGTCATATGAATTAATTATAAATGCAAACAGAGTGCTTTGGAATGCGACTTAAATTGAGGCAAATTGGCAGCGAACTAACTGCACCTGCAACAACGCCACAAACTTCTTGCCACTAATTGAGCCACAAAATTTGCAACATAAATGCAAATTCTATTTTAGTTCAAAAATTAGCCAAAAAACAAAGGCCAAAAAGAGCATAAGGAAAACTGTGAGGTTGCATAAAGAGCTTAAGTATGCTGCTTGAGGTCTTTTGGGGCTTGTGGCATGCAGCAGTTGCAACTTGAAACACTGCCCGCAAACTCAAGTGCCGCTAATTAAAAGAAAGTTGAGTACTTCGAATAAGGGTCAAGTCAGAGCTTCTTTTTTTGTGTGTATAATAAAGGCAAAACAACAGGAAAAAATGACTTACAAAATTTGGCTTTTAAATTCTTAAATTTTAAAATGGTTTTTAAGTTTTATGGTTTGAATGATTTTTACTTCTGAGAGAAATACAATGTTTTGTTAAGATGCTTTTGGTTACATAGACTCAGATCATGTTTTGAATGAGTTATAAAACAGGCCGAGTATATCTGAGTTACATTAGCTTTATAAATGTTTAGGTTGTCTCAGAATAATGGCTCAATATACTAGATCAAAATGAGACTATCTGTAGATAATGGAGATTTCTTTTTACTGGATTATAAGTCTTAAGTCTTTGTCCAGTCTTTTTCAAATTTGAAGTGAAGGCGAAATAGTAAGCAGAATAATTGAAACTGCGAGTGTGTGAACTGTTATGAATGGGTTACAGACGAGACATTCGAAATACGTAAATGACATTTATAGGAACTTTTATATCTCTGTGTAATAAGTGTAGTAGTGAGATAATATAGACTGCAAATTAAGTCACTAAGGGAAATTATTCTAAACATATTTCTGTAGATTTTTATAATAAATACATTTCAATCGAAGGGCTTCTTCTGGCCAGTGCAGAGCGGTCTTCTGGTACAACATTCATAGAAAATCGTAAGAATAACAAATGTTAAGCAATTTTTGCAATACAATTAGAAAAACAACAACAACAAAAACACCAAGAAGAACAGCGGCGATAAACATGCAATCGAAATGCCAAATTGCTGGCCAAATGCCAAATGACCAGCAAGAAGCCCAACGGGCAATGGGAGCGTGACGACGTCAAAATGGGAATGAAAATGGAAATTGGAAAGGGAAAGAATCCTGAGGCGAATGTATATATGTACAAATACATATACTATATATAGGGGTAAAGCGTGTTGGCGCAAACAATAACGGCGATGATTAAGGCGACGATTGTGGGTCCAACACACAGACAAACAGAGGGTGAGGCAGTGTTGTGGTTGTTGAAGACTGAGAAAGAGAGAAGGGAAATATGTAGCGTTGACAAACAAAAGGAAATTGCAACAATTTATACTTGCTTTACAAAGAAAGCAACGCGTATTTAAGCGTCGCGTTCACACACAAGTTGAAAGTTGAAAGAACAAATAATACGAGTCAAAAGCACAAAATTGTTGGCAACATTTTAAGAAACATGCACACATATGCTTGGCCGTCAATCATAAACACCTTGGCAATAAACACCTCAAGTATTCACACACTCACACACGCACACTCAAACACATACACGTAGTCATGTGTGTATAAAGTATATTGTGCATTCTGCAATCGTAAATTCCTGCCAAAATGCCGGATGTGCCTGGCGTTGCTTTACGGCTGCTCTTTGGCCACAAATGTTGCAAAAAAAAAAAAAAAAAAAACAAGAAAGTAACCAAAGCTGAAATATTCAGTCTCACTTCCGCCACGCCCACTCGCAACGCCTGTCTGGGCGGCATAATGTTCAAGCTGTTGTACTTTCTTCAATCTTGGATGCAAAAACAAAAATAGCAATGACGATACAGACTGAAAGCTTAATCTTTAAGATCTTTAAGATATGCCAAGTTTAGTTATCTATAAGTAATCGGATTTGTTTCGATTTTAGACTGAAGTTAAAACTTTAGGATATGCCAAGTTAAGTTATCGACAAGCTATCAGATTTGTTTCGACTTTAACAATTCGATTGTAAATGTTTAATATCACGTTTTTTATACTCTTTTGTAATTTTTTTGAAAGAAAAATAAAAAAGAGTATATTGGGTTTGTGAAATGTCCGTCGGTCCGTCCGTCCGCCTGTCCGTCTGTATGAACGTAGGTTTTTCCACAGTTTTCAAGCTAGAGCAACCAAACTTGGTATACATGTTGGTATATACCATAGGCAGACAAAGTATCAAGATTATGATTTCCATACCTCTAACTGTTAGAGTCTAACAAAAAGTTCAACTTTGTGCTAATTTATAAAAAAGTGAAAAACGAAACAGCAATAAGCTGAACTCAAAATTTGTCAAGAAGTTGTAGTAGCAGTTAAAACTTAATGTTCAATTTTAATTTTAGAGCTCTTTGGAATTGTGTGCTTTGCAACTTATCAAATATGCAAAGCAGCTGTTAATTTCGGCGCTATAAAACTAAGCCAACCTGCAGTCATATCATTAAAAGTCGCTATGCACTTTTATGCAAAACTTTTGTCATACACTCTCTGCCCGACACACAGGATACAAATACAGATACAAATACAAACTAAGCTTAACTGTTTTGAACTCCACTTGCAACTCGACTGAACAACTTTGTTGGTAGTTAAAGCGCAAAAGTGGCCATAATTTTAATTTTTTACGAGCATAAAGTTGAAATTTACACAAGCATCCTGCCATGTCCTGCAACGGAATGCAGCTGCTGAGCACTGCAATTGTTGTAACAGCTTTTGTTCATTAGAAATGATTAATATTGCGCAAAATTATAAATGACATAAAAGTGTTGCAAAACTATTGTTAGCGTTTCCGATTGTTGTTGGCAATATCGATAGTATCTATGATACACTTGCCGATTGCTTTTGGCAATATCGATTATATCTATGAAACGCTTGCCGATTGTTTTTGGCAAAATCGATATTATCTATGATACGCTTGCCGATTGTTTTTATCACTATCGATAATATCTTTCCGATTGAATTTGATGCTGTTGAAAGTTTTAATTTACATGTTTTCTAACTTTGTTGGAAATTAATTTTGTATAAAATATCTTGAGAAAAGTTTAAATAAAGTTGTTGAAATTAATAATTAAATCTATCGTATATCGATAATCTCGATTAATAGTTTTGCAGCACTAATTTAGCCATTAAAAAATTTTACTATACAGTTACAACTTGTTGAATTTTTGCAATTACTTATAGCATTTCTTTAATTTATTTGACAGGAGGATCTGGAAGAGTCCGATGCCTATCTGGTGGTCTATTCCTGCATTGACAAGGAGTCCTTTACGCGAGCCAAACAAATTTTGTCGCGACTGCAGGACATGGACTTGCTGCGCCATCGACCCACCATTTTGGTGGCCAACAAAATTGATTTGGCCAGATCACGTGCCGTCTCAGCTCAGGGTAAAGTTCAAGCCATTCAAATGTTGCACTTATTGTGCGTGACTTTTGACCATTATATGTTGGCCATTGTTAACAGTTAATTGTAGTTGGCCCATTGATAAACTTTTACCCTGTTTGCAGATGGCAAATGTGTGGCCTGCACGTTTGGAGCCAAATTTATAGAGGTATCCGTGGGCATTAACCATAACTGTGATGAACTGCTCGCTGGCACTTTGACCCAGATCAGGCTTAAGAAGGATCAGAATTTATTGCATGTAAGTATTTTGAATATTTAAGGTTAATGCGTGTGTTAGTTGATGGTAGCCTAGATGTAACAAAGAAGCTTCAGTTCCAGTTAGTTGGTGTTGGCTGTTAGGTTGGTCATCTTCTTCTATACCATCGTACCATCTATCTATCTTCAGCGCTATGCCACTCGCTACTACTACTATTTCTGTTCCATATTCTATGTAATTTGTGTGTAATGAAACGATCAATCGCTTTCGCAGCTGAATCCAAAAAAGTCGAAAGACAAACATAAAATTAAAGATAGCAAAGACAAACACGTAGAGACTGTAGAAACTGATAAATGTCTGAAACTGACTGAACTTAAGGCCGATGATGCGGTAAGTAGCACCAGTCAAAACTAAGAAAGTTCTATCTAAAAACGCCTTTTTAACCCAGTCTAATCGTAATCCAACTTGCATGCATAAAGTAAACAATCCAATCAATGTTTAACTGTATAGTGACTCCTTTCTGCCCCTATTCTTTAAATGTTTCAATTTCCCCTAAGGCTCAGACACTTCTTTGATCTGCAGCCAAAAATGTCCTCTAGAAATTGTATATTCCAAAATATTTCATCCATTTTTGTTAGGCTGCCAAAACGGAAATGTGTCAAGTGTCCAAGTTTGGCAAAATGTTTGTTTACCTCATGCATTTATTTGTTTGTTTATTTTTGTTATATGCACTATACTCATACTTACCTAAAACAACTTCTACCGCCGCCCTTGCCAATTGTGTAAACAATGTCGAAACGTTACTGAATGTATATACATTATGTATATATAGAACAACGTTCTTGCTTTGCATTTGCTTCACATTAACTTGATTATTCCCTTAATATGAACACTGCAATCGATTTCAGGGTCCAAGGGACGGCACCTCCCCGGCACATTGGTATAAAAGCCGTAGCGTTATGTTGGCCAGCATGAAGGCGAGACAGATGCTCACCTGGATACTGGGCAAGGAGGATTCCAAGTTTAAGCATTGTGAGAACTTGCAGGTGCTGTAAAGTGAACTGGAACAATTGAAAAGATTAAGAAATATATAACACCAAAAAAAATATATATAATATGTGTATGTGTATAATTAATTATATATGAAGTAATTGTAATTGTATGTGCAACTGTAGCATCAGAACACTATGTGAATATTTATAAAAACAAAAGCAAACAGAACCAAAAACAAAAACAGATAACCTTTAAATGTAAAACAGGTTTCGATGTTTCGATTACCGCTACAAGCAACACACACAAAAACACACAAATATTTATATATGCAAAGTGTATGTCCTTTGAAAATGTCCTTAAGTGTTAACGAAGTTTTGCATTGCATTTGTGCAAAGTGCATCTAAAACACATGTCTCTGATAATCAAAAATTAAATCAAATTTAATATTTAAACGAGTTAAGAAAGCATGCAACTTTATGGAACCAAGTAAAAACAAAAGCAACAAAAACTTAAACATTAAACAACTACCAAAAACTTACTTAATTGAAAAGAAACTTGTCAAAGCTTCGGGCAAACTGAAATTTAATATTTTCCCATAAACTATAAAGCAGAGTTGAACTATTTACAATATATTCAAATCAAGTTGCCCCCATAAGCTATGATAAACATTAAAGAGTGTTTTTTTTTTTATAAGATTTATATGTGTAGTGTGTAGAACAGTAGTAAGAATGTGTGTGTAGTTCAACTTAAAAATGTTTCAATATATTCAAGTATATATTTGTATGTTGTTAGCAAACAAACTTGTATTGGAAACACTTAATAACTAAGGGCAGTCTTACAGGGTTTTGCGATTTAAGATTTAATCAATAATTCAGTTAGAAACTGAAGTCTCTTTGATTTATACGAATCTAATCGGGTTAGTTTTGTGCTTTAAATATTTTGGTGTCTTCCGATTTTGTATATGTATGTATATATATAGTTCAAAAATAATTGCAATGTAAGGAATTTGAGTGTCATCCACAGCGAAAAGCGCTAGTTGTGTAAATGTGGACAGAGCACAAACAATAATAATATACTATGTGTAAATTAAACTATTCAAATTAGAAATGATTATATGTGTGCATATAGGCCTAATCACATGTGAATATTTTCAAAAGCGCATGTATAAACTTATTATAAACTATGTATTAAAATGTTAAATAATCAAAAAATATTTTCACCAGTTTTCTTTAATAACAGGTTTTTTATAAGTTAAGCTTTTGGTATAAAAAGTAATGATAATGATAATGATGAGTTGAGATGAAACTACTAGACTATGTCCAATCCGAGCTTGACTATTAGCCAAATTGTTGTTGCCTTGGATTCTTTACTTGTCTGGCAACTTCAGCACGATATCGAAAGAGTGGCCTGAAAACATTTATCTCAGCCAACTCCATATCGTCTGCTCCTGCCTCCTCAAAGTCCAGCTCCTCCAGAGCACGACGTAGTCTGTGCAATGTGCGCTCGTATCTGTAAAGATGCTGAAGTTTGTGTCCTGGAGACGACATTTCAAGATCTGCTTCAGTCTCTGCATTCAGTCTTTGGCTCTGTGAGTTGATCTGTTTTGTAGAACTGTAACGTTCCTGAGGATAGGCGAAAACCATATCCAAAGTAACGAAGCACGCGACTAGTTGCCAAATAAGCTAATAAAAGAGATAAACTATTAGTGTCTTAGCGGTTTTAGTGTCTACATGGATTACTCACCTTGTTAAGCAGCATTTTGTTTTTGATATTAGACTAGAACTGATAAAATTTCTTTTAAGCAATTGATAGCTGCTTGACTGCGGAATTCTAAGTGTGCTTACTACGAGACCAAGCATTGCTTTTTATACAATTAAGTAATTGTTTTGCAGCTCGCGCTAATTAGCACCTTGTATTGTTCTAATTGCTCATATTGTTTTTCGCAAGTAATGCCCAATGCAATATTTCTATGAAATTAGCAAGTCGCTACTGCTTTTTGTACAGTCAAAAAATCAGAGCATTTTCCGCTCCACGCGAGACTGCTGTCGAGGCTAGGGAAGCCGAGTCATGTGAACTGCAACTTGTAGTTTTTGAAGTTGATGTATTGTCACAGCAAACACAACTGACTAATAGTTAATGTTTATTCATTCGGTCGCGTGTCCGTCTTGTAATAAGCTCATGATCTCAGCAGGTTCTGGTTAGTAAATAAATCAAAGCTAAAAATTATATAAATTCATCAAGTTGTTTATATTTGACAATGTTACTTAACTTTAAATTTCACATTGTGCTTTTTATTTAGTTCGCCATTTTAAGTTTGAATTTATGCGGGCTGTAACGGCTCTGCTATTCCGCGTCCCTGGTAAGCCGCAATCGATAGTCGATAGACAAGTTTACAGCAGATAAACGTGCGTTAACAGAATGTCATTTGTATTTTGTCGCCAAGCTACAGTGCTACACGCGCTTCAAAATCGCCATTAATTTCAGTGCGCAAAAAGTTAACCACGATTCAAACGTTTTGAAGTCTAGACAAGACAGCTGCATATCACAATGGCGATCAACGAAACACCGAGTACAACCATCGCGTCAAAAAACGACGCCTTCAACACCAAAATAGCTGCATGGATTTCCAAACTCAATACCGGCACAGAGCAAGCTAATAAGTTGCTCGACATTTTGTCCAAGTCAGGATTTTTCCCAGGACTGCCCACAGATGTAACCGAGCTAGAAGAAGACGAAACTGAACAGACTGATGCTGATGGAAAAGACTAGTGTGTGTAGTCAAGCAATGCACACTAGCAAAACGTGCGCATTTTTGTAAAACACGAAATGCGAAAATTTTGCTGGAACACGTGTGTTTATAACACTCAATTACGCTCATTAAATAAAAATGGTGATTTTATCACAAAATATTCGTAGTCTGCTTTTTAATTGTTATAATCCAAGGTATTTAAATTTGAATAGGATTACATGAAAATGAAAGCAACTGGCTTGTCCAACTTCTTATAGATGTCACCATTTTGTTTTCATTTTCCAATGTGTACAAAAATTCCTGAGATGTTTTTAATAACGTAGTTATCGTTTTCAGTTTATCGATGCTAATAGCTGGGCAACACCAATTAAATAAATATTCTATGATGGGAATGGAATTGTTTTTATTTGTATTGCTGATACCGAATTGGTTTTGAATCCATATAAAATTTAAATATGGAAATAAATGAATGCATATGTAAATTATGTATAAATGTTTGTTACAATTATGTATGTATGTGTAGAGTGTAAAGTTTAAATGTAGGTGTGTTCAAATATTAAATAGTAATTTAATCCCAATCTTCATCTTTTCCCAAGTTGGCACCAGGTCCACGAACATCAGTGCCACCAAATGAATGTGCAGAGCATTCTCCATTCTCGCCGCCGCCTATTTCTTTAAGGAAAGGGGGAACTTCCTGTTCAGCACCCTCCAATATTTTTGTTAAATCGCCGGCTATGGCGCGATCTGCCTCCACGTCAAAGAAGGATGTTGCCCGTCCTTTGTTTCCAAGCCGTCCAGTGCGTCCGATGCGATGCACATACTCATCAATACTCCTGGGCATGTCATAGTTAATAACGTGTTTCACGTTTTTGATGTCCAGGCCACGTGCTGCCACGGAGGTGGCAATAAGGACCTTCATGGTGCCATTCTTGAAGTCACGCAATGCCTGCTCGCGCTGACTCTGCATGCGATCCCCGTGAATGGATGTTGTGGGAAATTCTGTTTCCGAGAAAAACGATGCCAGGAAATCGGCACCGCGCTTGGTCTCTACGAACACTATTGTTCCTTCGGCCCCTTCGCGCAATATTTCCATCAACTTAGAACGTTTATTAAATTTGTCGACATCGTGAATAATTTGTTGCACATCGGAGCAAGCGCCGCCCACAACTCCGATGGTTATGAAGATGTAGTTCTTTAAAAAGTCGCCAGCCAAATGCTGAATCTCCTCGGGAAATGTTGCGGAGAACATTAAAGTTTGATGCTCCTTACGCATAGTCTGATGATGCATAATCTTGCGCATGCTCTCTGAAAAGCCCATGTCCAGCATGCGATCGGCCTCATCGAGGATGACAAAGCGCGTTTCATCGAACACAATAAATGTGCGATCCACAAAATCGAGCAGTCGTCCCGGTGTGGCAATCAGCACATGGCAACCTTTACCAATATTATCGTTCTGATGCTTCACCGATGTGCCGCCATAAACGATGCTAATCTTCAGATACGTGGTATGTGCAAACTTTCTGGCCTCGTTGAATATCTGTATGGCGAGCTCACGAGTCGGTGACACAATCACCGCCTGTGGCTTGCCAATCTGTAGGTCGCGTTTCTCATCAAGTATATTGCTGAGTATGGGCAACAGAAAAGCGGCCGTTTTACCAGAGCCCGTTTGGGCGCAGGCCATCAGATCACGTCCAGCGGCAATAACAGGTATCGAGACCTTCTGAATGGGTGTGGGCACCTTGTAACCGGACTTGGTCACATTTTGCACCACAATAGTGCGCAGTCCAGCGGTCTCAAAATCCTTGATGGCCTTAGGAACATTCTCGCCAGTCACTTTGACAGGAATGTGATCGTATTTGGCGAAATTGATGCCCAAAGAGATTCCAGTGCTAAACATCTCAGTTTCATCGTTGGTCGGCTCGGGCGGTATATAGAACTCCCTCGGCTTCTTCTCACCATCCTCGCAATTTTTATCATCATCGCTATCTTCACGTTCTCCTTTCTCGACCCTGTCTCCACGTTCGCGATGGAGGCCACCGCCTCCACGACGGTCCTTGCCATCCTCGTTTTCATCCCGGCGTCCGCGATAGGCACCACCTCGGCCTCCTTCACCGTCATCTCGTCGTCCGCGATAGCCACCACCACCACCTCCTTCGCCGTCATCACGACGTACACGGTAGCCACCACCGGCTCCGCCTCCTGTACCGTCATCACGACGTCCGCGGTAGCCGCCTTCGCGACCGCCTCCTTCACCGTCATCACGTCGTCCGCGGTAGCCGCCTTCGCGACCGCCTCCTTCACGACCGCCTCCTTCACCGTCATCTCGTCGTCCACGATAGCCACCACCGGTACCACCTTTCACGCCGTCATCGCGTCGTCCGCCTTCGCCGCCGGCGCGGCGTCCACGATAGCCATCAAAATCACCACCACCGTCTGCGGGCTTTTGGTCAGTGCTCGGTTTTGTATCCCAGTCTGACATTTTTTTTTTTCAAGAGTTCTTTTAGGTTAAGAAGAAAAAAAGTCTAGTTTTATTAAAACCAAAAGCAAACTCGTCCTTTATATGAAAACAGTTGAAGAATTTCGACTTAAAAATTTCAAGTATATGAAAAACGCTTTGAAATTTTTTCCGGCTCTAGAAAATTTTTTATTTTTTTCAGTTCAAGAAAATTTTTACTTTTTCAGTCTATACGCTCCAAGTGCCTAATCGACAATGACCGAGCAACTAAACGTTCTTTAGGACCTGAAAACGAACTGTCACGTAGTGCCATTTTGAGCTTAACAGCAGTGACAGTCAAGTTGACGTAATTGATGTTAAATTAAAATTAAACAGTACCCATTTAAATAATGGTGTTTTTACGTGCACTACTCATACCATCGAAATTTGCGTCTATTTAATTGCACTTTACGGCACAGTAGATCTGACATACCTGCACAAGCTTAAAATAAATTCAATTAGAATACCGATATAATTTTCGCGGGTGCAAGAGTGCGTTAACGGCGGTCAAATTGCGTTAACCACAACGCAAACGGAGCAATCTCCAATTGCGTTAACAGCAACGCAAAATTAGCAATCGCTAGGTAATGTTACGATACAGCTACCCCACGCGAAATCGTAAGAGCCCTCCAAAACGTTAGATTTTGAGCTTTGAAACTGCAGAATAATTCTAGTATGTCAAAACTAAGTTCAGAAGTTTTTTATTTTGATGAATTATATATTAAACAGCCATTTTAAGTTGAACCTATAATGGGGTATCGATAAGGCATATCGATGCCTGTTAGAATTAACAGATTAGTAGGGCTGTGGATCCGGCATCACCTGCGAAAAATGTTAGCAAGAAATAGTTCAAACCATTTATACAAAACTCTTTCGAATTATGTGAAAAAGTGAAAGCCTGCACCGAAAATTGCGTTCTTAAATTTTTACAAATATTTTGACTCCGATGTTTTGGTAATGTTTCGTTACAGCTACCCCAAGTGAAATCGAAAGAAAGCTCCAAAACATTTGGTTTTGGGCTCTAAAAATTCGGAATAATTCTAGGGATCTCAAAACTAGGCTCGGAATATTTTTTTTAATGCGGAAAAATGTGTTAAAAAGCTATTTTTAGTTTAGCCGATACCCGCGCCATGCCTTGGCCTATCGATAATGTATATCGGTGCCTTTTTGAGTTAAAAGAGTAGCGGGGATTGTTGATTTTGGAGGCGCTGCGCACAATTTTAGCAAGAAATCGGTGAAATTATTTAAACAAAAAATCGTGCTAATCGAAGTACCTCCAACTTAACAAACTGAACTCACTGTTAACGTTTACAGCGCTGTTAACGACAACATTGGCACAACTTAAATTGGATCTTTATTATATTTTCCGGCATAAAAGTCAGCCTCCGATGCCGGTTTTGAAATCCTAGAATTTTTCTGCATTTTTTGAGCCCAAAACCAGATTTTTTGATCGCTGTTTCGCAGGGATAGTTATATCGAAACATTGCCGATATTTTTACTTTGACTGTGGGCCGTCAAACAAAAAAGTACCAAAAATTACTCAAATTTGTTCTGTTAAATGCCCGGATTTTTTGAAATTAGTGATGTTTCTGTTAAATTTAACATTTTCTGTTGAGTTGTCTTTTTTTTTCTCATCAGCTGTTTGGTTTTTTTTTTCATTCGCTATTCATTTCATTCCGTTCATTCCATTTTAACCGCACTGCTAAGGTTTTGTTATTTTTTTTTTTGTTCTTTTAGCGCGGCGCGTAAACACCTACTGTTTTATTGTTATCTCTGCAGTTAGAGTTCGGGCCAAGAAAGTGCTCAAGTGCTTACTGAAAGCCGTTTGCTTTAGCTGTCGACAGTCCAGAAAACAGGGCCAGTCTCGCAATTATCAACAGTTCATCTAACACATTTCAAATTTGCGTGCGTTAGTGCTGACGTGGTTTTAATAATTTTACCACACCGTTGCATTTGTGTAATTAAATTAATGTTAAGTAGTTGTAAATAATGTCCGCAATGAACGTATTATTATGCTGCCTAGTGGCGCTAGCCATTTCCCAATCCCAAGGCTACAGTTTCACATCAAAGGAAGTCAAATGCCACGGTAAGCAAAATAGTGCAAGACAACCTGTTGGCATATATAAATAATTCCTATCTGTACAATGTTAAATAGTGTGCAAGGCAACGGTGCAGGAGATGGAAGAAGCAATTGCCAAGGAAGATTCCAATAAGAAGGTTGAAGTGAGCGGTTTCCGACTGGACGCACAGGGAAATTCCATTAGCAAGCGTGTGCGTCTTGTTAAATCCGAGATGTTCTTGACAGAACTTATGGAAAAGATTTGTAAGTTAAAGTAAACCATATAAGTGTACCTAATTAACAATATTACCTTTTCGCAGGTGAAAAAATGGATGATTACCTGAAAGCCACTTACAAGAGCAATAACAAGTTCACCCTGCTCAAGATGATTGTCGATGGTAAAATGAATCCGGAATCATCACTCGTTGATTTCGTGCAGGATGGTGATCTCAACAAGAGCTTGGGTCACTTCTGTCTGGAGGTGCTCGAAGACAATGAGGAGACATTTTTAAAAGCGTTCCAGGCCGAAGAGCTGGGCAATGATTTAGATATTAAAATCTGTTCCGAGCAGGCCAAGTACTGCGATGACGCGCCTGTACAGGAAGAATACGATTTTGACGGCAAGGAAGAATTGTGATTCATTTAGTCAAATTATAAATAAACGAATTTGCATGATCATCATTGTTATAAAAGCGCCTGCAATGCAGGCGCGCATTTTGAACTGAACTTTTTAACGAAATTTATATATATTTTTACTATTGTACGCGCCAACTTCAAACAACTTAAAAAGACAATAAAATAGACATGTGCAATTTCCAACCTCATAACCACAACATTTTTATTTATTAGGGAGCGAACTGATTTAATCAATAAGTGTATTATGTATTGTGTAGTAATCGCTGATTTCAAGTGTTCCTATTCCTTGGGTCTGAAAGCATTTATAAACATTATAATTTAGCTTAATATATATCTAAATGTATGCCTCTTACCCTTGACCATATGTGTTCCGTAGCATTTGATGCCACACAACCAGCCATGGAGCACCGAATCCAATGGTTCCTAGGACTAGCCAAAATATAGTAAAACGCAGAGGGCTGTCCATTCCCTTGCGAAAGGGTAAGTTCTGTTCGCGAAAAGAATTGAAAATATGGTAAATCAGATGTTAAAATTACTTACCAGGCCTGGCACACCGCCAGGATGTCCATGGGACATATTACGAACTAGAGGAGCATATAACTTACGCACCTCAGCACGTAAAGCAAACATTTTAAAAAATAATTTATGTTTTGATGATTTTAAAAAAAAATTGTTGCCAGCCAGTTCGGACGAAAAATTGTGAGTAACTAAAAATATGATACAGTAACATATACGAATTGGTCTAGGATTTCCAAAGCCTACTTATATTTTATAATTTACTTTTTACTAAAAACTTTCTATATTTAGGAAAATTCATAAAATCCGTTCATTTTGGTTTGACCATATTGATTGCATGTGAGTTCTGTGGCCAACATCTTATAAAATAGTTCGGTTTTGCATCCGAAGTCTAGCGAAATGCCCAATAATAGGGAATGTAAATTGGCTCATTTTAAACAATTTTGTAAGATTAAATCAATTTTTAAACAAATACTGCAATCCATGAAAAAATTACGTTACCATAGTTCTATAATCATCAATTTTAAACTACAATACGCAATACGCTTTTCTTATATATGATCTTTATTAATTACTATCTTTATTCAATTCAACATATATTGTGTGATAATAATGGTTCATTATCATTTGTGATCATTGCCGATTGTGTAACGTGTACTGAATGCTGGAGTGACCAATCAACCATCAATATTGCATTAATTTGACATGATCCATCCGGTTCCTTAAAGCACAATGGTACCAACGACACCGAATATATAGTTGTATTATGCGTTGTGTTGCCCCATTGCCTTGGGAAACGTCATGCTCTGTTCGTTAGAAAAAAAGTCCGATTGTGTTATGTATTATGAATCCTGGTCTAGCCAATAAACCACCGATATTTCCGAAGATATTGTTTTAAAAGATCCATCCGCCTGGGATGAGCACCAAGCCCAGCGGTACCAGCGACATCCTCATATGGTACTATAGGAAGCGCTGCTCCATTGCTATGGGAAAGGGCGTGCTCTGTTCGTCAGAAATATATATTTTAAAATTAGTGGAATAAGATTAAACTTGGTTATTCAGCAGCTTCAACTACTTACCAAGCCCGGTACACTAAAAATTTGGCAACTTTTCGAAAATATTATAAAAAAAAAGTAAATTGGTTGCAAACCAGTCCCCTCAGAATATAAAAAGCCTACTTAAATTTGCTATTTTTTTAAACTAGCTTTGAAATTCTAAGTAAAATTATACTGGCTATTGGGAATTTGGACAGGATAGATCGTTATCGAATTTGTATCCCAATCCCATCTGCAGTTGGAACTATCATAAGATCTAATGTTTTGGTTTGGCACTGAAGATCAGCTTAAACATTGATTGGTTTTTTTTTCGAATAAGATATAAACCACACACGTTTCGGTCTTTAGCTTCTTGGGTAACTTTATTATTACGTTTAAACTTTTGACTTAATGGTTAATTGGTAACATAATGTACGACATGGCTGCTACAACCAAAAACAACAACGAAATCTGTAAAAGACGAAAAAAAACATTTACATATCATATATACGCAACATTAAACATTAATAAAACTAACCTTACATTTTGTGTAGTTGTCATTGTTGTTGTTGTTGTTGCTAGGGCTGTTGGGAGCACTTTACTTCTTCAACAGCTGATGTCTGACGATCAGGAAGGGGGAGCCAAAGCCCAGAACACAGCCGATGGTGAACAAAGCGGTGATCCTGTACTTGTTATGCAGACCGAAGGGCAAGTTCTGTAATTTGTTAAAAGATTTTCACGTGATATCATCGATTTTTCATCAGGATTATTATGCACAAGTGCAAGATACAAATTATGTAACCCAAATACAACGCGGCTTTATTGGACGATTTCTGCTTACCTCACCGGGAATACCGCCATGGCCGCTGAAGCGCACCATCGACTGCGAGAAGTTGCGTGCAATAACACTGCTGCGGCCCAACATTTTGTTAATTAATTTAAGTTATTTTTACTAAAACGGCAAAATGCAGAAGTTGTTGGTCTGCTGAGGAAAAAGTGTGTACACAAGAAATTTGGAAACGATAACACGAGCAGCTGCGGCTATCGATATATCGCATGGCGAGAGCTGCTGCGCAATTTGCAAAGTTAAGTATCGATAACAAATTGAGAGCATGCCTGAGAGCGCCCAAATTCAAATGTGAAGCGCCAAAGACAAGAAAAGTGCATAAAATTGATATATTTTGGTTGAATTAAACATATTTAGACTTAAGTTCTTATTTAAACTGGAAATCAGCACAACCTAATATATCAAACAATTGTGCAAGCAAATCAAGGCCTGAAACTTACTTATTTTAACAGCAAATCATCGAAAACAAATAAATAAAACAATTTTGTATGATATTTATGTATTGGTTGAATTAAACGAATAAAGACATTACATTTGCATATTTAATCCAGCAGCAATGAATAAATAAAACTCTTTTGTGCATTATTCTAATATTTATTGTTTGAATTTCAATATAATGAATGCATTTTAACAGAAAATCAGCACCAATTAAAACTAAAACACTTTATGACCTAATAAAACGTAGCTAACATTTACGGCATTAAGGGCGGTTGGGTTTTAAATTTTGGTTTCAAGCACTTAACTAATCTTAAATATGTATATGCTAAATTTAACTAGCGAAAAAGCATCTATAGAGCACATATAGAATGCCAAATAGCCACATGCCCTTCCACACCTTGTCCACGACCCACATGCTGCAAAGACATAAGAAATATGTTATATTGGAGCTGCATTAATATTATTTTTTAAATACTTACACTTTCATATGTCTTCTGGCCGCCGGTATAGACTCATCCGATTCCTTAAGAATCAAACGGCGAGCACACAGCACAGAGTTGGTGAAATAGTCTATCAAATCCAGATCGATCTTCTCAATGACATATGTTTTTCTCTCTCGATTGTTCATTAGTTTGCGCAATTTAAGTGCTTCAGAATTGTCAAAGCTCCACACATTGTTTGCATAGTATTCAAAAACTTCGAAACCTTTTGAAATGCGATTCTGAACGCGACAAAGTCTATGGGTGAATATGTAAATTATAAGCCGTCTTATTCTGATAATTTGAACACTTACACTGGCGGATAGCGTAACAGTATAAGCAAAGCGTCCACAAACAAAGCAGGTATCCATTGAAAGAGTATCATGCAAATGTAATGCACCCAATAGTTGGACTTCATGGAACCACCTGGATACCAGGCCACACCATTAAGTGGCACCTTATTTTCAATAACCCAACGACCCAGCTCAATAATCTCCGCCCAGGAAACCTTAATGTCATTCGATGAAGTCATATGTGCCACACGATTGGTATTATCCGTGCCCGCTGTAATATTACGCCAACTTGCCACCAAAATGCCATTGACAGCAACATCCACGGGCAAAAAGTCACCATAACCCGACGAATTACAGTACATAGTGCGTATGACACCTTTGCCGGCGCCAATGAGCAGACCCGTGGGTCCATTAATGTTATCAGTCCAGCCGGGTATGGGCTCCTTCCATATGGGTATAACAATCGAGGGACGTAAAATGACAGCAGGCAGCTCGCTAAACTTCTCCACTACCAAAGCTTCAGCCAATGACTTGGTATAGGCATAGGTATTGGGTATATCTCCCAAAATCTTGCGCTCAATTAGGGACACTTCCTCGTCGGACAGCCACTCACAGGCCTGAATTACTTGATGCGGATTTGCGGGCGGATCGTAGGGCTTTTCGTACAGTGTCTTCACATGCAAATGACAATAGGCCGTCGAGCAGTAGGCAAAGAATTCCAAATGCTTCAAAGTTCCTGCCAGTTCCAACATATACTTTGTGCCACGTGTGTTCATAAATACGGCATTGCGTAGCGGCTCATCGAAGCTGTTTTAAATAGAGAAAAAATATATTAAAAATCTTTATTAGTGATGCACATTTAAATAAGTATCGTTGAATCGATTATAATCGATTTTTGACTACAAAAAAAGTATTTACATTTATGTTTTTGTGTTTATTATCTTTTAGAGCCAATACTCACCGAACTGTGGCTGCACAGTGATACACAATGGAAACCTCATTGCGCAACGTCTCCAAATCCTGTTCTGAAATACCCAAGCCCGGCAGCATCACATCACCGGCAATGGCAACCACCTGTTCCTGTATTTGCTGCTCACCACGCAGCTGTTTCACCTGGTCGAATAGCTGCAAAACATAATTTTATTGCGTTGGTTAGTTTGTTATTATTGTAATAAAGCTGGCAATGATTTTTCATAATTTCCCATGCTACATACCACATTCTGAAATATATCCTTAATGCGCTCCTGTGGATCCTTGCCCTTCTTGGGTCGTATAAGCAAATAAATACGCTTCAGTTCGCCACATGAGCTGCAAAAATTAATAACGCATAATCTGTATTAATTGAAAATTATTGAGGTCACGTGTGTGCCGGCAGCTGTTGGCCAACGGAAATGAATACAGCAAGCAACCAATCCGCCCACTTTTATCTAACTAACTGCATTTATTAAGCATGTGGAATATAATGCAAATTATATTAACTATAGTTGTAAATCCCCGTTTAAAACTGATATTATTAGTAAGCAGGCTTCAAGTCTTATATATTAAAAATAAATTAAAATTTTACTAGACTCTTTATATTTGTTAACTATTTAAGTTACTAGCAATTCAAAACTTTCAACAATTTTGGTAAGTTTTTCAGGTATTAAGTACTGTTTCCACTTCGGGAACTTTTCATTCTGAAATTTCTTAGATATATTGTTCATGTTTGTACAAAGAGTTTTCATTTCATTGACTTAACGACGCAAGTTTCTAAGCCGGATATGCAATCGCATTCATTCTCAATGAGTTTTAATTAATACTTAATCTAATGAATTTAAAATAGCTGTTCAGCTTGAAGATAATAAATAGCTGAATTCAGTTAGAAAACTGTCAATAAAGATTAATGCGTGTAATTAAGTGCTATCATATTTGCAACTAACTAGGCTGCAATTAATAAACAAATTTTGCAAACAATTTTAGTAATAATAACTAACAAGTGAGCTATAAAGTAACGTTAATAATACATTCCTTATAGAATGAATAGTTTTTTTTTGTAATTGCAAAGAAAATACAATATGAAATAAATGGCAATATTTTGCGCAAATATATCTAAACATCTTGATAAGTTGATAATCCAAATACAATATTTAAAATTGAAAAAACAAATCAAATAATTATTTTTAATTGGATATAAAATATTTTTATTCTCATTGCTTTTAGCCAAATCTTTTGGTTACAAAATCTACGAATTGATTCTTTGCACAGATATTTTTAAAATAATTTTTGTATGAAACAGTTCACAAAATGCAAAAATCTTAAGTAATATTTAACTTGTATTGAAACATTAACAGCTTTTCTCTAATTTTTACATACCGCAACAGTTTCTCCACCAACACCTTGCCCAGGAAGCCAGTACCGCCAGTAATGAAAAGACTGCGTCCTTTAAAACTGGCCGCAATGCGATCGACCTCGTTTTCATCTACAGGTCCTATGGTGAGCGTACCCTCCTTATCGAAATCAAAATTCGGTTTACTTGTCATTTTCTGCAAGAGTTGAAAGAATTTTTGGTTAAAACGCCCTCGTTGTTGTCATAAACGGTGTTAACCAAGTGCACTATAATTTGATTTGATCTTGGCAAGATCAACTGGTTTTTTTTTATTTCATTTTGGTCTTTCGGTTTTTTTTTTTTATCGATAGTTGTACTGCCTGGCTGTCCTCAATGTTAAGTGCCAAGTTACGGGCCACGCTTGACGAACACCGTTAAAATGAACAAAACCAACAAAACCACTGAACCAGCGAGCCGCAAAAAGCAACTTCAAAATTGACACCAGCTGGTATATTGCGTATCCGCAGCGTGGAACACATGTGGGCCAATTAAGTTAGCCATTGCGACATCTATGCGGCTGGTTTTTGTTTTTGTTGTAGTATAGCTGGTTATGGTCAGCAAGTGTGCCATGATAGTGAGCTTGTAAGTGCAGTCAAGCGTTTTTTACAAATTTGGGCGTTAACTAACTGTTAATTCAATGTCCTTCAAGTGGTTTAACGGAACCTTGTTGTAAAAGTGATTGCAATAACTGTAAACTGGTTAAATTGACACATTGAACTAAATGTAAGTAAATGCCAGAGTCCATAATGCAATCAAAATATATATAATTATAAAATCTATAAAAGTATGAGTGAACTTTGAGTAAGCCACAATAGTTATTAACTAGCTGGCACTTAAATTGTGATTAACTGTGGATTAGCTACTGCTAGTTCCCTGACCACTTTTGACACTGTTTTTCACTTTTTTATGTTCGATTAAGTTTTGTTTTGTTATTTTGATGAAAAGATTTCGAAACTGTTAAGTGTCTGTCTGGTGTTTTAATTGAACACAAAACTGTTAATAGCTTTAGCATTGGCCGACAAGAATGAAAAAACCGCAGGCCAAGATCAAAATCATTAGCTAAGTTTTAACTGTACTTGCTTACCGTTTTAATGCTTTTATTAAAAGGCAAATTGTTATGAAAATATTTAAATTCAAACTAAAGATTTAGGCAACGAACGTGCTTTTGAAACTAACCAAATTGTACTCTAGAACTAAGCAACTTTGACTCTGACCAAACTCTGACTTAATTTTCACTGCTTGTTAACCCTTTAGTTGACCTCTTTGATGTAACGGCGATAAAGTACACGGAACACGATCTTAAAGCACAAAATTGTTGCAATTAAATGGTGCTTTTTTTTATGGTGCCCACTTAAAGTACTTAAAGCGGCAGCACACATGGAAAATTTTCAACTGTGAAACGAAAACGATATCTTTATACATTTTACCATTATTACAAAAACAACAACCACAACAACAGCTTTCCACACATCCCAAGGCAATACAATTTATGCAAGCATTTTATCCGTCATTCAGATACTTTGTTAGCGCTCGGGTCAGACACAACGAGGTTCAGATTAAAGTATTTCGTACCGGGAACTACTATATATACATGCATGTGTGTGTGTGTGTTTCAGTTGACTGTCATTTCAAAGCGATTTTCATTGCAGTTTTTGTTGTTGTTGTTTTGATTGCAGCTAGCCGCCTCTGCTCTTAGTCAGATGTGCATGCGCACGTTTTCCAGATAAAACAAAAAACAAACTTAGAAAACAATACTTAAAAACTGGCTAGAGCCGGTAATTCCAATACTCTATACTTGATTTGATCAATTTTAAATGCTACAAATTGAATTAGCCCTATTATAAACACATAAATATTTCATTTTGCAAATACAGTTAACATTAATTGAAATCAATTTTTATAAATTTGTGGAAAACAAAACCAAAAGTTCTTAAAACAGGTTTACTCAGCATGAAAGAACAACTCAGATCGATTGGTCTTAATAAATTCTTGTTCCCTAAGGAAGAATAAGATCTGTAATAAATTCTTATAGCCTCAGGAAAGCCTGGAGCATTGTGTTTTTGAACATTTTTGTGCGATTTTGCTTTCAATTTTTATGCACTGGGCTAAACGATAAGCATAAAAGTTTAGTTTCTTTATAAAATTTGAGTCCTATTTTTCATTTTAACACAATTTCTTTAAGCTAACATTTAGATAATCTTTTTTCAATTAAAATAATATACCAGCTTGACAATTCCGATATAAATAAATGATTTTAAATACATTATAATTAAATTTTGATAAGATTTGGAATACTTTCTATGCATACAAAAGAAATTAGAATAACAATAGACTCAATACTTTAAATTCCAAATATTATCATCTTTTTGTATTATATAGAGTATAATAAACTTTAGCGAAAATAGCAACACATGGTCGATGGAACTATTGGAACATTGGGGACAACGACAACCAAAATATAGTCTTGGGAATTGCCGAAAATTGCTGCAAAGTTGTTCAATTGCATTTTTGGGTATTTGGCCAAGAGTTGTGCAACCAGTTATAAGCCAAGCCAAAGATGTCAACGAAAGAAGGAGCAGCCGTTAATAATTGAGCGAGAAATGTGCTCAATCGATGAAAAACATTTGGCATTTTCCGGCTAAACAAAGTATGTCAAGGATGTAAGCACATCAAAATGTGAATTTAATGAACCAATAAATATGCCTAGCTTGGCAACTATGTAAAATGGGTCT
Source organism: Hirtodrosophila cameraria (assembly GCA_949708635.1). Classification (NCBI taxonomy): domain Eukaryota; kingdom Metazoa; phylum Arthropoda; class Insecta; order Diptera; family Drosophilidae; genus Hirtodrosophila; species Hirtodrosophila cameraria. The sequence goes on along the minus strand of OX453089.1, from coordinate 12,779,131 downwards.
GATTTTCAATCTTTAATATGATAATGTAGGCAATTTAAATCAAAACCCATTGTTATAAACAAACTGTCATTCACCGAATTTAATAGCACATAAATTATAAATTTAAATTAAAGCGCACCTTTTTTTTGTGTCTTTTTAATAGTCACTCAAAACACTTTGTATAACTTCTTTGCTGTTCCAATAATTCAAAAAGTAACTGATTCTGTGCACTTCCTTTTAGTTAAGGCAATGTTTTTATTTTCAGGATTCGATTAACCCAGCGACATTAATTCGCATAATCGTACACGCGCGTTGAATGCTAAACTCCAACTGAACTAAGCTCGGCTTCAAATTAGGAAAAAGAGTCTCGCACTCAAAAGCAACCAAATCCAATAGAAAACAAAAAACAGCTAAGTGAATACGGTTACATACATACAAACACACATACTATGAATAAACTAAGCTAACTTAAGCATCGTATCGTATCGTATTGGCAGCTTTTTAACACTAAGACAAACTGATCTCTGAAAACTAGCTAAGCAAACGTTCACACTCACCCCCTATCAGAGAGAGAGAGACAGAGAGAGAGAGAGAGAGTCACGTACTATGGAAACAATTGAGACTTTTTGTGGTTCACTTATAACTCACGGAGTAGGCCATGTTCCGGTTTTTTCATAATGAACCGAACCGGTTGTCTAAAAAAAGTTGAACCTTAACCTGAACCGAACCTTCTTTTATTAAGCAAAGTTTCCGTTTGTTTCGAAATTGAAATAATTTTCTTTTATGGTAATTATAATTGTCTATAAACTTGGAACTCTTACAAGTCAACAGTTTCAGACGTTTTGGTATGATTTGTGATCGAAATTCAAACTACTTCAGCAAAAGTTTTCAAATAGTTTTGTACACAAGTTTAAATATTTGCCACAAATTACAAGCTTAGGATTTTATTTTGTTCAGAATAAAATCAAAAATTGTTCATTGCCTGTCATAAAAAGTTTCAATAAGTTCCACAGTGCACAGTGACACCCAAGCATACATTCATACAGATGTACGAGTATGCAAAAGCACACGAGCCTCTGCTGTCTTGCAGTCGCAGTTGCCGTCGTAGTTGCCGTCGCAGTCGCAGTCGTCGTCGCTGCCCAATGGCCAAGCTCGGTCAGGCATTTGAGTCTCTGCCGGTTCAGAGGTTCAACTGTTGACTGTTTACTGTGCGATGCTTTCTCAGTTTTCGTTTTTATTTCAACTTTTATTATTTTTTTGTTTTTGTTTTATAATTGGCTAAAGTAAACGATCGTCGCTGCTGCTGTTCTGCCCGGAAAAAGCTTCATTCAATAAACAACAGCGGCTACCGTTGTTGCCACATGCTGGTCGAGCTAAGACGTCGTTGTTGTTGTTGCGTCTGATATTCCAAGCAGTTTAGAACATGACGCAACTTGCATTCGAATAAGTTGATCGCCCAAGTTTTGAATTTATGTTTATAGCCCACATGCTGTTATGTCTGTTAAGCGAACGCTGTGCCTTGTATAAGACTTAATAGTTAATACATATGTGGTATATGTTTTTACATTAAAATGTACATAAAACTCTATTGTGAGCTCATTAATTAGTTGAATTTAAGCATAGACCACCTGACGACTTATTAGTTACAGTTGTTGACTCGACAAAAACAAAAAGAAAACAAACACAAGCTTAACACACAAAATTTGAACCGAATCATTTGAGCATTGGCATTGACATCAAATTATGTGTTATACGCTCTCGAGAGATATCTCATAGCTATAAATATACGAAACGGTAGTCAACTGACTTTTTTGACCATCTAACTAACATAAGATGCATCAATAATGAGACTTGCCATTTGGAGCAGTTGTTTGGCCATTCGAGCTATTCGAAAACGTGTTCATCTATAGAAAACAAAACCAATATAAAATTGTTATATATTTATCTATTTAAAACTATTAATTTGACCCAAAACACATAAATTTCGTCAAAAAATCATCCAAAACAAATGAAACAGTACCAAAATGAAATGAATAGATGATTCTTCAATGCTTAATCAAATTTATAAACTCAAAAGTGAGTAGAAAACGTGCTCAGTAGGCTCAGTAGGCTGAAGTCTATACATTTTCTAACTGGGAACTTCCAAAACACTCAATTCTATCAGCTCAGATAGACTTAACCCTTTTGGTATTAGCGCTTTTGGGATCAGAGTGTGTAATGAAAGAGTTTCAGAAATCGGTACAAATATTGCTAGTCATATGTTTTTGATAACGTAAATGCTGGGACAGTAAACTTAAAGATAATCTGTAATAACAGATTTAAAATTTGTTAAGCTTAAGATTTTAAATTCATTTAGAAAACCAATTGATTTGAAACCAATTAACTATTTAATTATATCAAAAATACATCTCCTGTTTAAGTGAATAGAGAAAGGGTATACAAAAGTCACCCAAGACCACTTCAAGTGTTCTAATCTCGACTTTCAATACTTTTTAACTCTTGAAAGTGTTATTCGATAATACTTTTGTTAGACTGGCACACGACGCGACGGGGTCCACGCTTTTGGCCAAAAAACTGCTTTGAACTTGAGCGTTGTAGTCTGAGTTTTTAGTATTTATGTAAATGTGTCCATCATCATACATATTTATCAATGCAAATATGTTAGTATTGATTTTTAGCGATCGTTAAATAGCAGCAGACAAAAGGTGCTGTAATTCATACGCCAAATACTACCTAGACTTAAACAACAATTTGGTCTGTGTCTCTTGTATTAACACTGCTCTTACAATAGCACTGTCACTGGGAGTGTTCTTCAAAATTCAGATATACACAAAAAACAAAAAGAAGAAAAAACTTGGACTTTCAAAGCGAGGCCGTAATTACAGACTTCCGCTTACGAAAATGAAAATGAAGTGCCCACCCAACAAATGGCCAAGAATGGTTGAACATTGAAAACACAAACTCAAGCAATCAAGAATGTGTTAGATTAGTAGATACCCTGTACATACGCAGATGGAACAAAATATCAAAAAACGACATTGAATATATTTTATTATATAAAAAAGCAAAACAAACATTGATATGACAATTTTCAAATAACATTATTTTCATATCAATTTGATGCTTACAATTATAAAAATTACCAGCTAAATAAACTCTCTTCTATACATTCGCCTACACACCTTTGTAATACCCTTCTAGCCCATATTTAAATGTGTGCAGGGTATAACAAATATAAAGGCCAAAATAGAGACAGTGTCTTTGGCAGAGACAGCCGGACAGTCGGACAGACGTATTCGGGATGCTGAAGGCGCCACAATGTATCCCGTTACAGGGCCATAAAACTCTATAAACGGCTGGCGACGAGGCCAAATTATACCGCATACGCACACGTAGTCCAAGTCCAAGCCCAAGACCGTAGACCAGGCTAATTGGACGCGAGCATATACCCGCTGTTGCTTTATGGGCAAAGGGAAAGGGGGCAGCTGTGCAGGCTGCTCTGTCTAAACTTAAAAGTGGGCGGAACATAACAATTGTGGGCGATTTGCATACAATTTGGCGCTTGAATTACCAGCAAAGCGGCGACAAAATGTTGCTGCGTCATTGTTGGTCATAATATATGCACATATATATATATATATGTTAGCATGTATTATATACAAACCAGATGACTTTTCTGCATATGTATGCAGTTAATAAAGATTAAAAATACTTGCCATACAATGCAACTGCCTGCTGGCCATTGTTTGTCTGACAGTCAGTCTGTCTGACACTTTTTGTCTGTCATAACAAACATATCAAACAGAGGGCTGAAGACAGACGAGGGCTGCTGATGCTGGCGGACATTGTCAAGGCTGCAGTCTCATATCGCCAGCTTGCAGTTTAACTGTAAATAAATAGCATAAATATACACAAAAAAATTAAAGAAAAAATCTTTGGTTAAGTTTGTTCGAGTATTGGTTGCTCTGCAAACAGATCTTAAGTACTCTAAGATACTATTTTGAATATAATAAAAACAATACGTTTGTTATCTTAATTTTATGAAGTTTTCAGAATGTTGAAAAGTCATGCATCTTTAAGCACAACTTATGGCTAAAAATCTATCTGTATAACTGCAAAGAAAAATGTATTTTTTTTATTATTTATTAATAGCTTTACTTTACTACTCATAATTTCTGTTCACTTATGCATAACTTTTAAGCTATAACTTGTTGTTGCACTTTTAATTTACTTTTATTTTAAGGTAGTTAATTTTAAGCATGATTTTATGTTAACATTTAGCATTGAAGTATAAGCAAAGCGTGTAATATATGCGTAGATTTAACAAACTTATTGCCTAGAGCGCATATGCGTAGTCTCAAAGCTATATCAAAACTATGTAGGCTCGAAAATGTTTTCAAAATACCCTTTTTATACGCTCTTTTTCTTCAAAAAATATAAAAAAGAATATATATTTCTTACTTTCATTAACAATTGTTGCCAGCTATAAATACACATTCAAATGCAGCCCAAAAAGGCCCGCAGCAACTGTTGCCAGCTGAAATGTTGCATATACATTCTGCAGCAACACTTGTTGCTTGCTGCTTCAACAACACCCACACAATGATAATACACAGCAACATGAAGAGGTTCTGGCACCATTGTTGTGCTTTTGCCTGTTTTCCCTGCCTATAATCCTTAACAAAGGACAACGTCGGCTGTCGCTTGTCGGTTGTCGGCCGTCGGTTGTAGGTTGCAGCTTGTCGGCTGTTGACTGTTGGCTGTTGGCCACACATATAAAAACAGGATGTTTCGCCAAACATTTGCACAGAAGTGTTTCACATTGGCACGGTCAACAAGTGTCCTGCCAAAAAAAAAAAAAAATAACGACAAACATCCTAAACAGTTTCAAACTAGTGTTAAGTTATTAGAATTTTTTATTTAAATTTCTTGTGTGGCATGTTTAATTGATAAAATTGATTAATTTTGAAAAGTTTTGAAAATTTTGGTGCAAACAGTTTATAAAAGGTGAGCTTGATTCATTTGATAACTAATTATTAGAAATTTGGTGAAATACGGTGCTTGCTGTAAAACTACTTTAAAATAAATAAATATAATTATAATTTTAGGTCATGTGAAGAAAATATTATTAGAAATTCAATTTGATCACAATATAAACTTATAATATTTCTCATTGATCAAATAAAGTATTTCTCATTGATCAAATAAAGTTGATTAATATTTATTAAGTAAGCAAATACCCAATTTAATAAAATATTGAATTGTAATCTTGTGGTGTGAATTTGGGTCTTCCAATTTTAAATAATTGCTTTTATTATCAAAGTTGCTAATTTGCATACACTTAAAAATATATATAACAACAGTTCAATCAGTGAACATCTTCTGAACAAGTTTTCTACTGAAATTTGTAATAATTTCATTTATTATTTCTGAAAAATATTTAAGTTGGTTCCCATTTTCGTTTCCGATCAAATCATTTAGAGTTTAAAATACTTAACTGAACTGAGTTTATACGATTTTGCTTTTGAGCTATTGAAATGCAAAACTATTCTAAAAAAACTTAAATAAAGAAAATTCAAAAATAGTTAGGTACTCTACATGAAAAGCGATTAAAGATAAAATGTTCTAGAATATGGGCATAAATCTGATTAATAAAATACTTTCTGTGTTCAGCTTTTGGCTACTGCTAAATTCAAAACGAATACAGGTAAAATTTCAATTATATTGAAATTTATAACTTCAAAGGAAAGTCAATGATACAAAGTGCGTACATATTGCCAGCCAACAATAGTACAATACAAACACAGTTAGAATTCAAGGTGCAAAGTAGTTCTTGCCACACACACACACACACACACACACACTTCCATTTTCGGTTAATGAAAGTAAATTGAAATATTTACGGCTGCACTTTGGAGAGCAGCAGTGGCAACAAAGCGTCGCTAGATTTTCATTTGCCAACACAGTTTTTCGCAGTTTTCATATTTGTGTGTTTGTAATTTGATGTTGCTTTGTTTTTTTTTGTTGTTGTTGTGGACACTGCAAGTTAAAGTTGAATGCCTGTTGGGGCATGTGGCATGTGCAGCTCAAGAACTTTGCTGCGAGGCGTGTACAATTTTTGATTTATTACTGACAATGCGAGGACTATAGTTGTATACAAATGTACGAGTATGTTGCCACTGTGCCACACATGCCACAACATGCGACAGTCATTTGTCTTTGCCGCTGAGGTGTTGAGCTCTGCCTGCTGATAAATTATATTTAAAATGTGCCGAATGATGTTTCACCTTCTGCAAAAAAGCATAATTCCAACTTCAAATGTATCGCATTGCGTAACATTCATGAAATATGAAAATCAGATTAAATGTATATTTTGTAATTCTTTAGAATGCTTTGTACTTTTTCTCCAAAAAACAAAATATATATATGTATATATAAAAAGAAATCCCAGCTTTCATATTGATACACGAGGCTAAACAAATTAACGAGTGTGTTATTGATACGACTGCCTAACAGCAGACAACAGTGCGTATGCGTAATTTGACAGAAGAAACAAAGGAAACACAGCTAGCATTTTTATGCCGAAAGTTGCGTAAACTTTATGAATTTTTAAATACACAACTTCATCTAAAATTTGTTGGTGGTAGCTGGGAAATCAATCAGCTTGTTTGACAGTTGCGGCTGGAAGTACTCGCACACACTCCAAATGTTGCAACATGCATAAGTGAAGGCACACAATGATACGTATGACAAACTCATAAATTTAACAACTCTTTGAATGCAACTTCAACTCAACCGCACAATTTGTCAAACATATTCCGTTGGCAGCAAATGCCACATGTTGCAAGCAGCATTTGCCGCTATTTTTCCTTTTTGTTTAATTGCATTTGCGAAAAGCAAACATTGTGTTTGAAGAGGGCACATGAAATGATGGGACAGTGCATAGGTCACAGGCTGCAGTTGGCCAAATAACCAGACAACAGTTCAGATTTAAATTATGGCTAACAAAGTGCCATTGGCCCAAAACAGGGCCTAAACTCTTCTCTCTCTCTCTCTCTCTCTCTCTCTCTCTCTCTCTCTCTCTCTCTCTCTCTCTCTCTCTCTCTCTATCTCTTACTTTTTGCACACTTTAATTTGCTACTTATATACCACAAATGAATATGAGCTGATTGCGTCTACTGTAGAAACATACAAAAAATATCCATCAACTCCGAAGTTTGTATACCCTGCAAAATATCACAAATTTTTAGACCAACCATTTCTTTGGACGTTTTAAGACTTGGGAATTCGACTTTAATAGCTATAATTAAGTCTTGATAGTCATTTACGTATCATAGCACTTTTAATTAAGAACTGACATGCTTGGATCATGCATATACTGCCTGCTTGTTGTTAACTGAAGATTCCTTAAAAAAAAACACAGGCGAGCATAGTTATGTTTGATCCCGAAATGTCTCTCGTCTTGTGTTACACATTGGTTAAAAAACTGCAAAGGTACAACAAAAAGAAGGAATACATTTTTTATTTAAATTTCGCGACGCGACAGTTTGTGAAATTTGACATTAATGGTGAGTACATAAAATGTATGTTAATGAGCAGGTTGCCAGCTCATCAGCTTCAGCTTTAGCTTCAACTTCAGTTTCAGCTTCTTCGTAGTTGGGGTCAAGTTATTATTGTTGTTGTCAGTCTACGACAAGTTTTTAGCGGTTATTCGTTGGCTCATTCGGTAGCAAAAAGTAAATTTTGAATTGAGTGATAAGTTGGCCAATTTGCCAAATACATACTTAAGTATTAATGTCAAATAAGACTTCTCAGTTCCCATAACTTTGAGAAAACTCGACCAATTTTAATGTGAAATGTGCTTTTAAACATATTTTAACATTTAACTTGACTTTGCATTAAAATTTTATTGATTTTCAATAATAATTTTTAGTTTACTTTTTTGGAAAAAATGACCTTACTGCCTCATTGGACATATTCGAAACAAATAAAATCGCGAAATTTAACTTTTAGCCGATTACGTATCCCAAAATTAGTATTAAAAGCTGTTTCAAAACTCTTTCTGAGGTAGTTCTTTTGCAAAAATCAAGCCAAACTGTTAACAAACGTATTGACTTGTAAAATTTCCAATATTTTCAACTTCCATCAAAAATTTTTAGTTTTTTTATTTTTCAAAAACCGGTTTTATATTCACTAAACTAAACTAACTTCATTAAAGTTCAGGTAGAATATTTACTCCCTGTTCCCATTAAAAATGGGTAAAAGGGAGTTATAAATTACGTCAAATGTGTGTAACAGGCAGAAGGAGGCATTTCCGACCATATAAACTATATATATTCTTGATCAGCATCAACAGCCGAGACGAACTAGCCATGCCCGTCTGTCCGTCTGTCCGTATGAACACACAGATCTGGGAGACTATAAGAGCTAGAGACACCAAATACTCGACTAGAGCATTCTGATGATTAAATAAACACTTAAGTTCAGCTACAAATTCCTTCTATTCGATTCTTTATTCTATTCTAAGTACTTTATGTTTAATGAATTATTAGTTAGCTTTTCATATCTAATGCCAAATCTTTGCGTGCAGCTTACTTATCTGAAACTTTGATGCAACATTAATTCACTGCGCTCAACTCTTAACGTGGGCTTATCCGGCCAGTTGAGTCCTTCAATGTTTCAGAAACCACATCCAAAAGCCATAATCATTTGCATCTCTAATGGCCTGTTCTGAGGTAGTCCGGACGTACATACATCAACTCCTACTTCTACTCTTACTTCCACTCCTCCACCCACTCCTGTTCCTACCCCTTCGCCTGCTGCTCTTGCTGCTGTGTGGGCTGCCAGTTAGTGCCTGCAACAAGTTGTATTAAGGCATGTTAAGTCAATTTTGATGGGTTTGTGTTGGGTGATGTGCCACCTCATGTTGCAGGTTGGCTTCTTGTTGCTGTTGTTGGCTTTAATGCGCTTGGTTAACTTTTTACGCGCACATTCATATTTCGCTCTTGGCCAGGCGGATTATCGCATAAATATTGTTATGGTTAATTAGCGGGACACTTTGTCTGGCCAAGAATAACATGAAGGCGTTAAGACATTAACTTTCATAGAAGCTGCACAGTTGTTGTTGTAGTTGTTTACTGCCTGTTTGTTGTTGTTGTTGCTGTTTGCTAGCTGTAAGCTAAGTAAAATGAATGCGTTCATTGCTTTAGCCGCGAGGACGTTAATGTGATTAAAACTTGATAATAGATAATGCGCTAAGTGATTTACTAAACATCTCATATTTCTGCGCCAAATCGTTCAACTTTCTTTTAAGCCCTTTCGAAAAAGGCTTAAAATAGCTTATAGATTTTATGTGCATACTAAACATACTACTGCAACTATAAATAGCTATAGCAGCTATAGCAGCTACAGCTTAAAATAAGATTTCTTATGCAAATTCAACTAAGCCATTATCGAGGCTTTTTTAAAAACGGCCTGTATAATAAATATGTCAAACTATTGATGCCACCATATGCAAATATAATTGAAAGTTTTTAGGTAAACAATCAAAAGTATTCAAATCTTGTGGCTGTAAAAATAGAACAATTTTCGTAGTTTAAAAAAAAAATTTTAACGTTTTTAATACGGAAAATCCAGGGAGACCTAGCAGGGAAGTTTGCATTTCTAACAGTTTTCGATATTGTTTTACTTCTTTTAAAAATAGAATTGAATACTTTCATTCAACTCTCCCAAAAACTGTTTTAATCCGAATTTTCTATCGATATTCGTAATTCAGAACAGCTAATAATACAGAATCCGAATGTTTTGAGCGGAATCGAAAATGCGAGCAGGCCTGGACCAAATTTCTTGAGCAAATTCAATGCACTTTTGAGAAAAATTCAGTTCTATTACTCATACACATTTTTATACATACATACATATTATCACAATATTGTAGTTTAAGCCTAAACAATATACCATTTTTTTTTTTTTTTTTTGATTTTTAATTTATTGTAAGTTTTAAATCAGACCGCAGAATGCCCTATAACTCACCTGATTTCAACTTAATTACATAACAAGTTTTCTATTAATAAATATTCTGTTTGAACGTGGAATTTTAGCATCGCAGCAACCGTCCACTTGGCAACAGCCATCCGCTTTTGCTTTAGTTTTCGACAAATTTTAAATTATAATTTAGCTGTCTATTAATAAATAAATAAATGTTGTGTTTATGCTCCTCCTTCTTTCAGCTTCTTAAGCCATGGGCATTGCATTAATGTTTCTGCTGGCTCTGTACCACATGCAGCCGGCCATATATAGCGAGATTATAGAAGCACCCTATAATGATAATGCATTTCTAGATGCTGTCGATCCCAACAACAGCAACAACAACAGCAACGAACCACGCACAGCTGAGACTGAACTAATGGATGCTTTGGTCAACGAGAAACCTGAACAAACAGAACTGGAATTTCGATATCCCATTTCGGCAATTGGCATAGACTATGCCAAGAATTCGGTGGTGTTGCGTTTTCAGAAACATGCGCGTAAGCAACGCTACAAATATGATCCTGAGTTGGAAATGAAGCGCAAGTCCTTACAAGACAACTTTATGCACTTTGGCAAGCGGCAGGCCGAGCAACTGCCAGAGGCAACTGGTCCTGGCTATTACGAGCCAGTGAAACGATCGACCATGGATCGTTATGGACGTGATCCTAAGCAGGACTTTATGCGCTTTGGACGCACTCCGGCGGACTTTATGCGCTTTGGCCGCACTCCGGCAGACTTTATGCGCTTCGGGCGCACTCCGGCGGACTTTATGCGCTTTGGCCGCACTCCGGCGGATTTTATGCGTTTTGGACGTGATCCCAAGGAGGATTTCATGCGCTTTGGACGTGATCCCAAGCAGGATTACATGCGCTTTGGACGCGATCCCAAGCAGGATTTCATGCGCTTTGGACGCGATCCCAAGCAGGATTTCATGCGCTTTGGACGCGATCCCAAGCAGGATTTCATGCGCTTTGGACGCTCTGATAACTTTATGCGATTTGGCAGAAACATGCACCTACACGAGGAGCTGCGCAGTCCCAAACAGGATTTCATGCGATTCGGTAGACCAGATAATTTCATGCGTTTTGGCCGCTCATCTCCGCCAGAGTTTGAACGTTATGGCAAAATGGATTCAAATTTCATGCGTTTTGGCAAGAGCATCAATGGAGCAGCAGGTGGATCGGAATCGAATCAAACGAAGACACAAAATATGGAAACATCGAACGACAAGCAGCAGCCAAATGAACAGAGCAATCCTGTGGATAAGGCCATAAATATGCTTTTCAACAAACACCAACAACAGCATCAGCAACAACAACAACAACAGCGACAACCACAGGACGAACAACAACTGAAGAGCAACGAGCAGATTGATTCGCAGAACAACTTGGAGGACAACAGCGTGGAACAGTTCTATGAGCCATAGATCAATTCTACGCACATCACACACATTGTAAATATTAATTGGCCAAAAACTGAAACTAATCATAAATGTATTTAAAAACTATTTATGTTTTTCCAAAAAAACCAAAATACTTGTAATTAACTATGGATTTTTAATGGGGCTGGATTAAAAATTCAGAACGCTTTGATTTGATCAAAACAAAATATTGAAAAATAAAACAAAAAACAAACTTAATTATTAACCAAAGGACATGCTAGGCGTGCACACATACACACCAAAGCACATACTCTCATAAGTGTAATAATAATATACAATATTTAAAATGTTAACTGTACTTCCCCTTAATGCATGCAAGTGTTGTGAAGAAATCTTTTAAATAAAGACTACACGCTAATTTGTTTATCTTTTATTATCTATGCGGGCTGCTGAAGAGTTGATAGTTAAGATGACATTGACATTGACCTTTGACAATTTCAAATGCAAATTCAATGAATCATTGACCGCACGCGCAGCAAAATCTGTTTAACTTATAAGCCGGTGGTAATTCTTCGTTTTAGGTCCTCTAAAGAAATAAAAATGTGCAGAAAAATGAGAGGGAGGATGTCGAATCAAGGAGCGGAAGTTGACTTCTATTACCGAATACACATATATATTCAGTATATAAACAATTTTTAGATCGTTAACAGAACTGTAAACGTTAGCGCAGTAGTAGTTTTGATTACTGTGGTGCCGCAGGTACAAATTTTTAACAAGAAATCTGTATTTGAACAAAAAATTGTTCGACATTTAAAGCGCTTTTTATTATTTTTATCATATGTTCCCGCAACAAAGTCAACCTCTGCCGCCGGAAATTGCATTCTCAAATATTTTCCAATTTTTTAAGCCAGATCTATATTTTTCTCGGTACTAAAAAAACCAGATCGGAAAATTTTATATTTAACAGAAATTTAATTTTATTTCAAAGGTTAAGAGAATTGTTAAAATTCTGTTAGAAAAATGTTAAACACAACAAAAAAATTGCGGCAGAAAATTTTTTCGACTATTTTTTATTTTTGATGCAGTTGGATTCGAAATAGCGTAAATAGCCTGTGGGTAAAAAAAAGCTGTTCTAGAGGGCCGTTTCTTTAGTGGCAAAATTAGCAAAAACCGAAATTACAGAAAGGACATTCGCCCACAAACAGCAAAATTAAAGCATAAAAAAGAGCAATTTTAAGTTATTGGACAAAAATCAAAATTAGATCATGAAATTTCCTAATAGTATATAATTATTTTTATTTCAAAATCCACCCCCAAAACCATAAAATCTCGCAAAATAAATAAAAAATTCCAAAATCATTAACTAAGTGTCACCAAACGAAAAGTTACGATAGCGCCATCTGTTGTTCAGCGGCAGGTAAGACAAGCACAAACTTTTGTAGATGGCGCGCATAAATCAAAGACTATGTGGCAACGCCTCAGCAACAAGTTGTAGCTAGAGATGAGCTCGTGTTGATTTTTGCCAGCAACCTGAAAATGTTACTTTCATCTCTGTGTGTGTATTAAGAGTTTATATAAGCAACACAGTAATTATTAAAATAACCAGACAAAGGTATTATATTCTTTTTACTTAAATTCACTATAACAACAATGCCGACATATATGCCATCTTGTCGTGCCTTCTCGTGCCAAAAACACGACACGCGCACAGCTCTAGATTCAACAGCTGTATATTGCGGGTGGCCAGCTGAGAAACAACGCGTCTGCGGAAATATTTTATACAAATTCAATTTAAAGACTTTTGCGGGAGCAAAATATCAAGTGCGTGTCTTAAATCCATATTTAGGTAAATCGGAGCATAGCTATATAGCTGTTATATTCAGATATTTCAAATCTCAGTCGCTGCAGCTACCGCATAGCTGAGTCTAAAGTCCAACTTGTTGCGCTGTTGGCGGCGTCTAAATTATTTGTTTTTGTTTGTTTCTCAATGTATGTAAATAGAAATATAATAAATATTTTATATACATTTTACTTTAACCAATTAGCGTAAAAGTTTGCTGGCTATAAAAGCAATTATGTCGGCTCTACTGAAAATGCACAGAGGTAAGTTTAAATATATAATATACAAAAAATAACAACAAACAATTTGTTGATTACATAATTTAAATGTTTTAAAATACATTTGAAGAGATAAAGATTATTGTATAATTTATATAATGCTTAGTTGGCAATCAAACGAATGCTGCTTTGTGTTTGTTGTTGTTCTTATCAGTGCGCTTATCAAACTTATCAATTAACTATTGCACCTTTGTAATCCCTCTCTGCATTCCTCTCCTCAGTACACAAACTCTTCACGCCCGCCTTTGTGCGCAGCGTTTCTGAGGCAGCAAAATATCCAAAGATTACCACCCACTACACTTTGAATCCGCGCGAAAAGGACGACAGATGGAAGGAGGTGGACATGGAGCGTTGCGTCGAGGAGGTGGACATTGTTATTGTGGGTGGAGGACCTGCAGGCATGTCAGCAGCTATACGCGCCAAGCAGCTGGCTGCGGAGCAGAATCAGGTGCGTAATGCTTAGCATTACAAGGCTTTCGTTTCTAAATAACTTGAAATTTTCCAGGAAATACGCGTTTGTATTGTGGAAAAGTCCGCTGAGGTGGGCGGACACATACTTTCCGGCGCTGTTATTGATCCGATTGCAATAAATGAGCTTATACCCGACTGGCAGGAGCAGGGTGCTCCTTTAAACACGCCTGTGACAAAGGATACCTTCTCTTATTTGACGACCACGGGTCGCATTTCCATACCCATTTTTAAAAACTGGCCCATGGACAATCATGGCAACTATGTTGTGCGTCTGGGTCATTTGGTTAAATGGCTGGGCGATCAGGCAGAGGCTATGGGCGTTGAAATTTATCCCGGCTGTGCCGCATCTGAAGTGCTGTTCCATGAGGATGGCAGTGTTAAAGGCATTGCCACAAATGATGTGGGCATTGCCAAGAGTGGTGCACCCAAGGAAACCTTTGCACGTGGCATGGAGCTGCATGCCAAGACCACCATCTTTGCCGAAGGCTGTCGTGGTCATCTCTCTAAGCAGATTATGGAAAACTTTGGCCTGAATGTTGGCAGCGAGCCACAAACTTATGGCATTGGACTGAAGGAGGTGTGGGAGATTGCGCCCGAGCTGCATCAGTAAGTTACACAAGCCTTACAAATACAACTAGCAATTATTATTAATTTGTTCTACACTTTTAGACCTGGTCTAGTGGAGCACTCAATTGGTTGGCCGCTGGATCGCTTTACCTACGGTGGCTCATTTCTGTATCATCTGAATGAACCCACGCCCACCATTGCTGTGGGTTTTGTGGTTGGCTTGAACTATAAGAACCCATGGATTAGCCCCTTCCAGGAATTCCAGCGCTTCAAGACGCATCCCAAAGTCCGTCATGTTTTTGAGAATGCCACGCGCATTGCTTATGGCGCACGTGCCATCAACGAGGGCGGTTTCCAGAGCATGCCAAAGAAGCTTTCCTTCCCAGGTGGTTGTCTGGTCGGCTGCAGCGCTGGTTTTCTCAACGTGCCACGCATCAAAGGCTCACACTATGCCATGAAGAGTGGCATGCTGGCCGCAGAGAGCGCTTTGGAGGCCATCAATGCGGGCACACAGACAACTGCGGGCGTTGAGCCCACAAGCTATGCGGAAAAGTAATCTGAAAGCAACTAAATATATAAATAAACTTTCTTTAAATATGTTTTCTATTGCAGAATTAAGGACTCTTATGTGTGGAAGGACTTGTACAAGGTGCGCAATGTGCATCCCTCCTTCCACAATCCCTTGGGTCTGTATGGCGGCATGGTGCTGAGCGGTTTTTCCATTTTCATGGGCGGCCGCGAACCTTGGACGTTGAGTCATGGCCCACAGGATCACGAATCCCTGCAGCCCGCCAATGTCAGTGAGCGTATTGTGTATCCCAAGCCGGATAATAAAATCTCCTTTGACTTGCTATCATCGGTGGCGTTAACGGGCACCAACCATGAGGGCGATCAGCCTGCACATTTGACGCTCAAGGACGATCGCATACCTGTCGATCACAATCTTGCGCTCTACGAAGGACCCGAACAGCGTTTTTGCCCCGCTGGCGTCTATGAGTATGTGGCCAACGAGGAAGGCGGCAATATGAAGCTACAAATTAATGCCCAAAACTGCATTCATTGCAAAACCTGTGATATCAAGGATCCCAAACAGAATATCAATTGGGTGGTGCCCGAGGGTGGCGGAGGTCCTGCCTACAATGGCATGTAAGCTAATCTTCTTACTTAGAAGTTTAGTTTTATATAATTTGTACCACAATTGCATTTGATTAGCTTGTAATTCAGAAAACGAAAATTCTAAATTCAACATCAAAATTATATATAAAATTTTATTAATGTTTAAGTCGAAAGTTAAAAGTTGCAATAAAAGAAAAATGTGCGAAATTCAGTTGCCAAAAAGGTTTTTTATTTAAAAGTTTCTACTGCTTTTTTGTTTAAAACATCAACTTAATAGGTACATACATGTTTTTAATCCACATTCAAATGTTTCAAAACCTTTCATATTCAGTGCACGGATAAAACTTGTTTACATAGTATATTATCATAATTTTACATATTTATCAATTTCTGCTTCTTTTTTTTTTGTGTTTTGAATGTTTTTTACCAAAATGGTTTCTAATTTCTTTAAACTTAGAATTTAGTTGTTATTTGAACAGTGATACATCGATGGTTATTACAATATATTATTATCTATTTTGGAGCGCGTTTTATATAGATAACTTAACTACATGCATATCACTTAATTTGTATATAATTTATTCATTAATTTAATTTACTTGTTCATGACAGCGTTCTTAGGGTTTTATAAACTTTTAAACGCTTTTATTCTGGTACCCAATCATAGCTTCACTTTTTTCAAAATTGATGTAACATATCAACTAAATGGAACTGTACGTATAATTTGTTAGTTTGTGTGCAATGATTATCTGGACAAATGGAACGATAATATCTTTCATAAGCGTACGATTGTAACATAAATACTTATAAATAGTGCATTTCTTATATTCTAACAACATTGAATGTGATAAAACCAAAATATATATATGGTATTATATATCTAAGTACTAAATCTGTAATTGATTCATTGAAAGACACCATTTATTATAACTACATATTGTAGGTGTGCAATGTCATCTTTTACATATATATGTATGTATGTATGTTTTATGCATAAAGTCTTTTTGCTTTTTAACACGCTTTGCTTTATTTATACTAGTACTATACTAAATCTTGTTCAGGTGCCACATAAATTTCCCATAAAACAGTGAATTTTTCTTTTAACATTTACACAATATACAAACATTTTTTTTGGTTTTTTTTTCGCATTTTACAATTGGTTACACAATAGACAAATATTTTGCACTTTCTATATTATTTAGTTTGTGGTCCCTGCGACCATATAACGCCTTGATAAATCGCTATATAGTGCACTGCTCCAATCTAACCATATTATATGTTTGTATCTCTTAACCAGCTGTTTAAAACTTTCATGTGCCAATTACAATTTAGCCTTCTCAAAGGTTTTGTACATTATGTGCTGTTTCCTAGTTGAGTTTAATCCTTTTTTATGCAAGTTTCATAAGTTTTTGTTTTGTTTTAAATCTTAGTTTAGCTACATTGGTTTTTTTTATATTTTTTGTTGCATTAACTACGTTTTTTTTAAATAGCACAAATAACACCTGTATTCAAATTTTTCACCATTATGTTTGTTTTTTTTTTTTACATATATTATTTATCATTTGCATGATTTTAAATTTTCAGCTTTAACATTTATACTTTATGTTGTTTTTTTTTTTTTGGTTTTTTTTTTTAAGAGGCACTGTTTTTAAGGCAACACTACAGAGTGAAGTTTTCATTTTATTTTGTTTTTAATCAGGATTTATATACACCAAACTCAAAATTGTAAGATGAGGAAATTGGAAAAAGGTTTTTTTGCAAATTATATAAAAATCAGTTGGGGTTAACATAAATATTTGTACATAACAATTGTAACACAACATTCAACACTCACTGTTATATGTAAATTCCAATTTTATAATTTCTTATATATATATATTAGTTGGTTTATAATCTTTGTAGTATATTTTTTTTTTATGTTTATAAAAAAAGTAACACTGTCTCTATTCAAGTTTTTGTTTTTCATTCTTGAGTTGGATATAGTCAAAATTACAAATAATAAATTTGCCAAAGTTTAAATTTTCCAAAAAAAAGTTTGTAAATATTAATTTTCTTTAATTTAAAAAAGTAACAGTTCAAATAATTAGGCATCCAAATCAGAGCAATGAAGTTAACATATTGGTTTCAAATAACTTTTTTTTGCAAAATTATAATTTTCTAAAATTTTGAAACAAATTTTGGAAAAATTTTAAATTAGTGTTTAATAAATTATAATTTTAAGTTATTTTGGAATTTTTGATGTAGGACTATTTTCTAAACTTTAGTTTTTGTTTAAGTGTTTTGTTGGGAACTGTGCAAATGTTTTATGCTGGATTTTAGTTAATAGTATATATTTTGATAACCTTAATGTCAACTCTAACAGCATCAATGTGTATATATATGCAGTATATTGCTAGAAAATATGTAGCAGTTGGCTACTTTATACTATTATTATTATAATTATTAATATTTGCACATATGTAACTCAGTTGAGTCGCATATGTAAAGCTTGTTGTTGGTTCTTCATCTTTTTGGGAAACCTGTAAAGTGTAAATGTTTATTGTTTGTGCATTCAGATCGTTTATATAGCCACGATATATGCACAGCTGTTATAGTCCGCAGAATGTATATGCTTACTGGCATATTATTTGCATATGTTCTTCAACTTTGTTTACTTTTTTTTTCGATTTCTTTAACAATTATTTGTTGTATAAAGTGCAACAGGTCATATTGTTTTAGCGCAAATATTTACAGAGCGCGTTTACCTCTTAATCGTGAGTATGTAAATAAGAAATGGCAATTGACATTTAAACAGCCACACCCACTTTAAGGTACATAAATACATATTTACTTCATCAATATTAACATCATGATCAGAATAAATAAACATCAAGTGTGGTGTTAAGAGCCTGTTTAAATAAAAAAGAAATATAAGTTCAAGAAAGATCAACAAACTAAGTAAAAAAATCAAAAGCGAATAAAAATAATTGAAAAACTTAAAATTGTTTATAATCATTTTATTTAAATTATATTTTGTGTTTTGAGTTGTTTTTTGTTTTTGTTTTTTTTTTTTTTTTTTGTTTTACAAACTGCATTTAAAATTTATAAATGGTAAATGTAAAAAATACAAAAATTTGAAACGCTTCAAATCGAACAAAAACTTCACTTTAAGTTAAATTACAAATTATGACTTCGTTTTGCTTAGAGAAGAAGAGAATAAAAGTCTATCAAATAAAGGCTTAAACAAAATTACAATTAAAAACTAAATCAAATTTTCTTTAATTTTCTTCTTTTTTTTTACTTTTTCTCACACTAAAAACAACTACAACTTATAGCTAATAGATTAAATTAGGTTTAAAATAAAATAAAATTAAACTGAGTCGTTGAATAAAATATTGATTTATAATTTGTAGTGCATAAATTATAAATCATATGTATAAATTGCACGTTAATTATATAATTAATGAAAATTAAAAATCAATTCAATGTTTTTGAGTACATTTTCATCTGTGTGTGTGTGTTTGTGTGTGTGTTTGTGTGTGTGTGGGTGTGTGTGTCTATGTATGGTATATATATTTTTAAAACAGTATGCTCTCACAATCCCTATCTCATAGTTATATATCATATATAGTATGACTTGCATGTATTACGTATTCTTGTAATTGTAATAGGTTTTAAAACTTATTTTCAGGTTAAAACAAATTAAGCCTAAACAAAAAATCAAAGAAAAACTATGTACAATTGAAATCGTGTGTTTTTGTGTTTCTTGTTTCTTGACTTAAAACGTTAACTATATTCAATTAAATTTAAACTAAATCAGCTTTCGAGTCGCGCTTTGAAAACTTGTACTCCTCTAAACTATTCAATTTTAATAATAGTTTGTATGTAATAATTAACTAGCTACGGCTTTCAACGGCTCTTGGGGGATCGCACAATAAAGATTTATATATCTATGTATATATAAATATATACGCATTTAAAATTATAACTATTACCATAAAATGTATGTCATATATAGAATATATATATATATATAGACAATAATTGTAGATATGACACTGTCACGTTTGTTTGCTTAAAACTTAAAACCAATAACAAAACTTTCTTCATTTCCAGTTGACTTTATGTTTAAAAAACTATTGCACTGGTCTGGAAACTGTTCTGTGCTCTTAATATTGCTACTGCTGTGGCAGCTGCTGCTGCTGCTGATGTTGTTGCTGCTGCTCTTGCTGATGTTGCTGCTGTTGTTGTTGTTGCTCCAAGCCATAGCCAACAGCAAGATGTTGGCCATAACAATCATAGCCGCCACGCCCATAAAACGAACGATCTTTGCGCATGGGCGGCGGCATCATAGCCACATCATTGTTGCTGACATGTTTCTTGTTGCTGTTGTTGTGATGTTGCTGTGGTAACGCTGGTAGCTGTAGCTTATAATTGCTTAAAGCGGCAACAGTGTGCCGCTATGTGCCCCAGCCGCCCGATATTCTCGGCCTTTTGTGATTGGGAGCATCGTAATCGTTTAATTGTTGTTGTTGTTGCTGATGTTGCTGCTGTTGTTGTTGTTGCTGCTGCTGTTGTTGCTGCTGCTGCTGTTGTTGCTGCTGTTGCTGCTGCTGTTGTTGCTGCTGCTGTTGCTGCACTGCAACGGCAGCCAGACGCACATCCTGTTCACTGCTGGGCGCACCTGCGTTTAAGATAATAAAATCTGTTAAACTATTAGTTCGAGCTGTTCT
Organism: Hirtodrosophila cameraria; assembly: GCA_949708635.1. Classification (NCBI taxonomy): domain Eukaryota; kingdom Metazoa; phylum Arthropoda; class Insecta; order Diptera; family Drosophilidae; genus Hirtodrosophila; species Hirtodrosophila cameraria. The sequence goes on along the minus strand of OX453089.1, from coordinate 12,758,758 downwards.
GATTTCAAATGTGTATGGCACGGGCTTTCAGCAGGCGGGCTTTTTTATGGCCAGGACGCAAAAGGCATTCAACGCCTGGCAAACTTGAGCATTAGATGTGTGTATGTATTGGTGTGTGCGTGTGTGTGTGTGTGTGTGTGTGTGTGTGTGTGTATATATATATATGTGTGTATGTTTAATGAGCACTTGTACTCCGGTTAACTGGCATTGCTGTTGGTTAGTCAAAAATTACAAAATAAATAACAAGGCAGGCAATTATTAAACATTTCGAAATTGGGAAATTGGGAATGTAAAGAACTTTTTAGTTTTTGTTTTTATATAGCATATATATTTGAAAACATTAGACAATTAACTTAATAACTATAAAACATTGTTAGGAATAAGAGTTGAAAACAGAACTATTACTTAAATTTGTAACTGATCTGATCAAAACGTATTTCAAAATTCAAAAAGCATTTACATTTAACAGCAATTATATAATCGATTAATCGCGATAAATTTTTGATAAAAAAAGAGTAATCATCTTTCAGATGTTAGACATTAATCTGACTGCTAAAACCTAATGAAATTTCATAAAAATAAACAAGTTTTTCTAGATATAGTAGAGCTAGAGTACATAGCCGATAAACGATCAATACAACATAAAATCGATAGGTTTTTCTGATTTTTGACTAAATATTGAATCGATATATCTGCATACAACAGAAGAAAAAACAATCTGTAATGAAATCCTTGCTATCGATAGCTTTATCGATAGTTTATCAGCTATTGTGTGCATATTCAAGTGTGCTTATGTTGTGTAGTGTAGCTTATGTGTGATTTATGCATGTCAATTTAAATTGTGTGTATGTTTTTGTATGTATGTTTTTTACGTATGCATTTGTTTTTGGCCAATTTACCGGCAAAATTCCATCTAGAATTATGTCCCATAAGCGCGCGGTACGGATATCCTTCATACTTATCATGCCCTAAAAATTGTCATATATAGTTGTTGGTTGTGGTTATTGTTATTGTTATTTATTGTTGATTAAAATGAAACGAACAAAAATTGTTTTTTTGATTTGCGGCAGAAAAAAGAGAAAATGTTATTGTTAAACAATAGGATTTTGTAATTAATCGAATACACTAGGCAACAAATTGATAGCATTCTAAGCAGCACAATCGATATACAACATTTGTTGCCTAGTGTAATTATTCACTAAGACAGCGCACGCGGCGCATGCGTAATGTAGAAATTGCGCATACGCCGCGTGTACCTTCACAAAATGTTTGTTTGCAATTTTAGCATTAAGAAACATGCCGCTTTAAACATTTAACAAAAAGTTTAGAAAAAACTCAAAATTAGTAAAAAATTGAAAATTTTGGCAAGCGAAGTTAAATTTGGAAACTAGAACTTTTAAACATACCTGGAGTAGGTGTTATATGGCCGGTGGATGAAGGCCTCGAATTGGGCATGACCAGATGCTGCTGCGAATGACTGAGGACGCTCAAATTGGTGGCCTGCTCGGCGTTGCCGTTCGTCCCACCACCGCCGCCGCCAGGCGCTCCAGTTAGTACGCTGGCATTGTTCAAGTGTGTTATAATTGCACCACCACCACCTGGATTTGTGCCACCACCGTTGGCAGAGGCATTGCTGCTGGTGCTGCTGCTGCTTGAACCGCTGCCCGTTGAGCCATTGCTGTTATGCTGATGTCCACCGCTGGCGGAGAGATCCCGGGGCGGTGATTGCGGTTCCGCCTTAACCTTGATGGAGACGGGTGAGCTGGCGGGCGGCGGTGTGCTATTCGAGACAGCCAAGTGCGATAGACTGCAAGGCAGATTATGATGTTGTTCGCCGTTAAGTGTTAAGTGCCTGCTGGGGCTGCTGCTGCTGCTATTCGCCGGGCTCGGGGCCTGGACTACCCACCTAGTGTGCTGCACAAGACCCTGATGCCACTGCGGCAGGCTCATTATGTCCGCGCTCATCGCACCCGATGACGAAAAGTCCTGCGCCCCAAACGAGTAGCTCGTCAGCGCCGGCATCGGTGTCTGCAGCGTCACCACGGGCGTATTCAGCGATGTCTGGCTCTGTCGCTGCTGCAATGTTGCATAGTTTATGAATATTGTAAGATATTTGAGAAAAGACTTTAATCTAACAAAGCTACCAAAAAGAATGAGCAACTACATATATCTTAATTTATCAGATGATACCAATACCAGATTTTTCTTATTTAAGTACAAAGCAGAGTTTTGTAAACAAAAAGTTTGATTTAAACAAAACTCAAACTAATTTGTGATGAGTTTGTTTAGATATTAAAAAAAAAGGTTTTAATTGCAACAGTAAACCCAGATTTAATTTAGATTGTTTTGCCATCGATCGTGATTTTATTTATACTTTGCGAAAGTCAAATTTCTCTAGATTTCAGTTTTGGCGGATTGAAAGCAATCATTTTTGATAAAGAAGTGAATTTTCTTGCGTAAGGCTTATATTCACTTGGTATGCACTTCAAGTGAAATGCTTTCGGAATGAAAAACTCTATACAGAAATAATTATTGAGGCATGTTTCGAAAAAAAATCTGTTGCTCTTTTCATTTTGTGGCTTTTACTTCAAATGAAAATAAAAACGTAGTGCTTAGTTTACTGCTGTTAGTTTAACGAATTTACAGAATACTGTTAACATTAACATACCCATTTTGAGTAACTAACAGAAATGTTAAGTCAAACGAAAAATACCTGAATTTACAGGCCGGAATTTCATTTGAAGTGAATACCAAGTGAATTTAGGCCTTTAACTTAAAATGTTCTAAAATACTTGATTAAAATATAAGAATTTTACCAGAATCTTAAACTAAAACAGTTTGTTTTTTAAAGAATTTACGAAAGTCATTTAGAAGTTGAATAATAATAACATTTTGCTTTAAAGAGTTTATGTCATAAGCTTTATAAAATAATGCAAGAAAACTTAGACTGTTAATTTAATCCTGCTCTAAAAAGTATGCTAAGCTTTTGCTGTGGTATTGATTGAACAATCCGTGTATATTTCAGTTAAAGCTCGGTGAATTAAAGTCATATATTGTAACAAATCACAATTATTCAAAGTTCTCTACCAAACTTACATCTGCATAGGCAACATCCTCCGCTGTCGCCGACATATTGGGCGTTATGGTGGGCGGTATGACGACTCGCAAATTGGAAGCTCGTCCATTCTGGCTGCCCGGCGATTGTTGCTTAATGGGCAAATGATGCGCTGCAAGAATTATATTAATTGTTTAATTGATTTGTTGCGCAAAAATGGTGTCAACTTGAACTTTGATTAGGCTGGGGAGTTTTGGGTTCAGTCAGGGGGAGAAACGAGTGTCAATTAAATAATTTTGCTAAGCTCAGCTAATTTCTGTGGGTGTATGTTAAAGAAAGATCGAGTGTGTGAGTGAGGGAGAGATAGAGAGGGGCTTTCTGAAATATGAATATAGTCATTATGCCCACCTATGCCAGGACTTGGACCTGGACTGGGTGATCCCACAAGCGGCGAATGTGAATGTGGATAACCGTTTGACATCTCCAACATGGTACCCGATGGATAGACTGATGAATGAAATATATAATAGAAGAATATGCTATAGTTTAAAGAGTTTAACACCACCATTTTAACAACAAAAAATAACAATTGCAGGCAGTGTTAGAGATTAGTTAAAGTTGATTTAACGCTCAATACTTGATATTTGATATTTCAATAATTGTTTGTTGTTTAAGTCTAGCTAGCTCCTAAACGAGTTGTGCGTGCAAATTAACAAAAAAAAAAAAAAAAAAAAAACAGTTAAAGGAATGATTAAAATGGATAAAATAATGTTTTATTCAGGTGTTAAAAAAATAATCAAGACAGAAAGAAAAAAAAACTATAAAGAGTAGCGAGTAACGAGTAACGAAAAAGAGTTAAAAAAATGGATTACAAAGTTAAATAGTTAAAAAAAAGAGTTTAAAATAAAAAATAAATAAAACAATAACGAATAGCGAGTAATGAGTAACGAGTAGCGAGTAACGAGTAACTAATGAAATTATAAATGTTAATTTAATGGTTTTTGTAGTTAGGCGTAAAAGTGATCAGACACAAGTCACAAAACAAATATATAGCAGTAGCGAGTAACGAATAGATAATAAGGAGTAAAATAAAACAGTTTAAAGGTTGCTTAAATGGTTTATGAACTCTTTTAGTCAGGGATTTTGCTAAAGTTTTGAATCAAATAAATAAAGAGCTCAAATCAATCAAAAATAAAACAATAACGAGTAGCGAGTTACGAGTAGCAAGTAACGAGTAACTAATAAACGAGTAACGTAAGTCAATGGAACAGAAATAGAAATAAAAGAAAGAAAATAAATTGTGCACCCGAGAGACACTGTACTAACTTATTAAGGACATCCCACCTGAATCCGTCTCCGAACTCGATGGACGTGGGCTGATGTTTGTGTGGGACATTTGTGGGCTGGCCTGCAGCAGATTCTCACCGTAGGAGCCCGGCACTGGCACCGATACTGGCAGCGTATAACTCGTATTGGGTATTTGCCTGTTGGGGCCACCACCCCCTCCACCGCCACCGCCGCCCGTTACACCGCCAATTGCCATTTGGTTGCGCTGCATCATATTTTGAAATTCCTCGTCGATCTTATTATATTTGGCTTCGGTGCGGGGTGTGAGCGTATAGTCGGCCTCCGCTTCGGGTGAATCCGGTGACATGACGCCGTTTTTGTTCTCCTTCTGTGAATGGGCAAAACGCAAATTAGAAGGGAGACAGAAATTGTGAATGATGTGGGTTTAAAAGAGTGGGGATGCGGGGGAGGGGGCTCTACACGTAATTGGCTGTGGCAAGGGACTGTGTGTGTTTTGTTTCTTGGTGCGGGGGGGCTCTGCAGCACTTGACACGTCGCCGCCTCTGTTGATGTGCTAAATTATGTAAATCTTGTCTACGCTCTGCACGGCATTAACATTACAAAACAATTTAAAAGGCAGCAAACAAAAGACAACAACAATAACAAGAAAAACAGCAGCAGTAGCAGCGACAATGTCGCATTAGAAATGCAAAATTTCATTGGCGTCTCCTCTTCTCTTCCTCGCTTCCTTCCGCTTTGCCCTATCTACATACTCATATTGTCTTTGTTTTGTTATAGGGCCAAAACTAAACGTTTTGTCGCTAGTTGCCTAGCTCTGCTACTTCTTCATGTTTTTTTATACTCTTTTTTTAACTTTTTTGAAAAAAAAGGAAAAAAGAGTATATTGGGTTTGTGAAATGTCCGTCTGTCCGTCTGTCCGTCTGTCCGTCTGTCTGTCCGTCTGTCTGTATGAACGCAGGTTTTTTCCACAGTTTTGAAGCTAGAGCAACCAAACTTGGTATACATGTTGGTATATACCATAGTAAGACAAAGTGTCAAGATCTCCCCCCCACCCCCACCCCTTCCCCCACAAACCGCAAAAACCTATATCTTCCACAGTTTTATAGCTAGAGTAACCAAATTTGGCACAAGGGCTACTTATCACATCCTTCATTGATCTGGAAAAAAAAAATTCGGCCACGCCCACCCCCGCCCTTACAAATAGGCAAAGTCTGTATATCCCCCACCCCTTTAGCTAGAATCACCAAATTTTGCAGGTTGAATTCTGTTGCCCTATTTAATAGATTGGATAAAAATATTTTTGCCACGCCCACCCCCGCCCTTGCAATCAAGCAATGTTTGTTTCTCCCAAACCTGTAGAACAGGCATAACCAAATTTTAATTGATTTCAAAACTTTAAAGATTTGAGCAGAAATTCAATTGCCACGCCCACTGACTCCGCAAAGTGGCGAAAAAAAGAGTATATCGCAGTCGGGTGCATCCGACTGCAACGTTCTTACTTGTTGTTATTATTGTTGTTTGTTTCTTGTTGTCTTTTTGGTTTGCTTTGTTTGTTTTCCGCGTGACTGCTGCGCTTTTCACAGCTCACTTGAGTTTTCATAATTTTATGCAACTGTCAAAAGCATGACAAGCGCCTCGCAACACAAAGATAGACAGATAGCTAAGCTTTAAGACAATCTATGGTAATCGATAGTATCGATAATTTGTTAAGGGTCATTATCGGTATTATCGATAATGAAAAAGAGACTTTTAAGACAAGTTATTTGTCCGTTTCGATAGTATCGACAACTGAACTCAAATTACTATTGATATTTTTGAATAAACCACTATCGATAAAGTGATTAAAGGCTTTATATAGCTTTATATATCAACAAGTTGTGTAAAATGACTATCGATACAATCGACAATGATATAAATATATTTAGATATTAAACTTTTAACCATTTTTGACCAATTCGATAGCATGAAATCTTTTTGTAACATCACTATCGATAATAATGACACTTCTCTACCGATAATGATAAAAATATATTTAGATATAAGAGGTTTAACTATTTTTTGACCATTTCGATAGTATGAAATCATTTAGTAACAGCACAATCGATAGTAATGACAATCTTTTATAATTCTCTATCGAACTTTTATGTAATATGTATCGATAAATTGAAAATCGATTATTTAGTAACGTGAAACTCACCTCAATAATGTTCTTGTTGGTTAGGGATTCATGTGGCTCATTGTATTCGGTATACTTGAGCAGTACCCGATCCATATCGGTGCTGGCATACTGATACAGCTTGTTGCTGGACGAGAAGATGATTAACGCAATCTCACAGTCACAGAGTACGGACAGCTCGTAGGCCTTCTTCATGACGCCAAACTTGCGCTTGTTGAAGGTCACCTGTTTAGATGGGGACAATGGAAGAAGAGGATACGGAAAACGGAAGTTCATAAAATTGTTCACAATTGGCTGTTAAAATATTAATAGTATAAAGCATGTGTCCAAAATGTAATTAGAATGGGGGCTAGTTGCTTGTCCACTAACTGCGATTGGTAATGAATCGATTATGGCAAAGTCAGGGCCAGAGGTCAACTTGTTTGTTGCTGTTGTTGTTGTTGTTGTTGCTGTCAGCTATGACGCGTTTACAACTTGGTTAGGCATTAACCTTTACGAGGCCAGAAAAAGTGCTTTCCATTAAGCAAGTCACGCACATCAGCATGTTCGAGTGACTAATTTAAAGCAAAGCAACAGTTATTTTTTTTCTATTTTAAATTAAGCGTGTGAAAGAAATTAGTTTTTAATTAAAAAAAAATATTAAAAAAATAATTTTTGAATTTTTGTTAGCTACTTATAGCTTTTATAGTTCCTGCTTTCAATTAGGTTGCTGAGTTTAATCCTTGAAACTTTTTCTTGGAACTAGTTCATGTACAAACTAACTAAAAGCTAAAATATGAAAAAATTAAGTAAATAATGCTTTCTTTATGCTTAAATCTGGCATATATAACAAGTTCTACGTTAGCTGAAAGCAACTACAATTGTGAACTAGTTCATTAGCAAGAAAGTTACTAACAAAAATCGAACTAGTTCACTTATAAGCTAACTGAGATAACTAAAAACTAAGGCATTAATAAACAGCGTCAACTTCTGATTAGATTTTGTATATTTATAATGTTATTAAACTAGTTTAAATAAACCAAAATTCTGAGCTAGCTCATCTGTTCTCTGCTGAACATTTGCACATTTCTAAAATGAGCTTCCTGGCTGCTTTTGCCTTGAAAATCGATAGCATGTGTATTGTCTTAAGTTACTTGAGTGCAGCATGTTTTTTAATTTATAAAAGTTGAAGCAGTTTTCTAGGAAATCCTAGAAATTGAAATAAGGAAGGAAGCTCTAAATTTGGCATTAAGTATACGACGCGTTTAAGTTGAAATTTAAGAACTTACCTGTCGATTGCGTTCATCGGTGATGCGTGAAATTTGAATTTTTTTGCGACCCATGGTTTCAGATTCAGATTTGATAATCAAATGCTGTTCACAATTATTTATAATAATAATAATATCCCTGCGCACACTTCTCGCTGCTTTTGTTTGCAGCTTATGGCTTAGATGTAAGGAAGAATTCGCCTTACTCCTTTTTCTTTAAGTTGTTGTTGTGGCAGACTTTGGGCATATTTAATATATACATATAATGATCTATATATATATATATATGTATATATATATATATATATATATATAAGTAGGCTCTGTATATAACTTACTGGACGGCTTCTCGAAACGGCCAATTTTTGTTTATTTGTTTTTATTAGTTTTTATATATATTTAATTTAATGTTTGCTTTCTTGTGATTGTTTTTCTTGTTGTATGTTGAATAAATATATATGTTGCAGTATAAAGTGTTTTCAGGTATCTGCAATGAAAGAAGAGCAGAAAAAAACATGATTAAATTAATACGAGTATTCATGTGCACAATTAATAAAGCAGCCCACATTTCCGCATTCCCGACTGAACAATCATTTATGGCGAACTACACTGAGGAAAACAACAAGACTTAAATTTAGAAAGTCAAACCAAAATAAATAACAATACATAAACATAATAAGGATATTGAAAATTTAACAAAATAAAATTAATTAAAAAAAAAAAAACACTTTTCTACATTAAAGCGTGTCTTTGGCTCCAAAACTTTTGCTCAGTGTAGCAAACCCAGAGCAAGCGAACCAGCTGTATGTTAACCCACTTGGCACAGGTGACTTCAAAAGGATTCTCACATAGTCCTAGCTGGCACAGGAGCCAACTTGTTGACGCTTCATTGGCCACGTGCTAAAAGTTCAATGCACCTGCAAACAATGTGCGGTTTCAGGCTCTCTGACCCATTTGATCTGTGTGTGTGTAGGTGTGAGTATGATATTAAGGACATTACTTGGCTTAATTTATGTGTACTGCGTGTGACCAATGCAAATCCTTTCCTTATTTTTGTTGTTGCTGTTGTACCTTGGCGTAGCCTTCGCACTTCATTGAACGCAGGCTCGCTGGACACGCTCATACGCGTGATTAGCGCCGTTTCCTACTTTGACTTTGATGTCCTTCAGGCGCCAGTTGCCTACTCACGCATACTCACACACACATACACACATACAGACAAACGCACACACCACAAAAATCAATAGGGGCACCCAAAGAGCAGCCAACGCAGTTGAGTTAATTATTTATTCATCAAAGCAAAGACCAAAAAAAAACTTGCAATTTTTGCTTTCTTTAAGAAAATAAATCAAAAATTCTTAAACTACTTAGGATTGTCATAAAATAGCCATAAATTTATAAATGTCGTAGACTACGCAGCTAATGATAAGCTGAGAAATTCCCCTTAGCGTTATTTCATTTATCAGGTTTATGCTTTAAAGCTGCACACGCTTTAAAGTCCAAAAAACATTGCAAAAAGTAATAACAATTAAATAAACATTAAGGCAGCTGTTTATTCTCTTACAAACATTTTATGTTATTTTAAGTTCGATGCAATGTTATTAACATTTTTCTTATTATGAAATTTGAAGTGCCCTGTTATGTTAGATAACATGTGCACATCATGTTAACTTCGTACTAACACTTGTCAATTGTGTTATATTCTGTGCAGTAAAGACTGTTATTTACATTTTATTTAGCATTGTATGCGTACTCTGTTAATCAGGTGTTGGACGTTCTGTTATTAACATTAAGTTATGTCAACCTGTCCTGTTTGACTGTTGTGATGTATTCTGTTCATTTAACAGTCTGCTGTTATTTACATTTCTATGTGCAGATAAAGTTAAGATTCTTTCTGTTATGGACAGTAAACTTAATCTGCAACTAGCAAATTTCTATTCTTTTAAAAGTACTCTTCACAGCGCTCTTGAATTCCAAAATTTTCTGGCTTTTATGCTCAAGCACAGCATATCCTTTATGTTTTGTGAAAAGCACAGGGCACAAAGCATAATGACGCCTGTGGCTACTGTCAAGGCACGTGGCGCGAAACGCGAGCAACATCTCTGAGTAGTCTATGTGTGTCCACGTCATTGTGTGTGTAACAGTGTGTGTGTGTGTGTGTTTTTGTTGTTGTTGTGCGTCTGGGCTGTGTAAACATGGCAATTCTTGTTGCTCGCCGTTACGCAGGCTTTTTTTGGGTTTCGGAACAGAGCAGGTCCAGGACACGGCGGGAAAGCATAAATTTCCGAGTGCGAGTTGCCGGAAATCGAGGCAGATGAATTTCAATTGCTATTGCTTTGCTCGAAAAGAGTCGTTTTCAGCCGTTTTGTCGCCTGCTCGCGTGGTGAGGAGTAGCTGTCTGTTTGTCCTCAGGCCAGGACAACATTTGCTGCCTTGGCAACGTTTGCTTAGAAATGAGTGTGCTTCACGCAAAACAACAACAAAAGCAACAACATTCCACGACGACCTACGCAATATGTTTCAGCTTTCAACCCTGGACTGCCAGCTGAGTTCTTTTGGAATGGGTTAAGCATTTGGGCTGGGAGTATATACCACGTGCGGCAACCTTGGCGTAGTCCTTCCATTCAAACGTATTTGGAGCACAGGGGGCCCATTCCAAAATACATTCGATACTCCCAAAAAATATTATGTGAAGCGTGCGTGCGTTTTGTATTTGTCATTATTGAAATATACAGAGACAAATATATATATATAAGATATACCAAGACGGAAACAGTTTTGTGTCAATGAATCGATACTATAACAATAATATAATGCTTGAATGACGCTACGATCTCAAGTTGATAAGAAACAATAAAATGTAATACAAAAGCTGTTGTTAGTCATTTCAACTAAAAACACTAATTAGTTGAGTTTTGCGAATTTTAAACAATTAGTCAGTGCGTCTCTTTTACAATGCACTTTACACATTACACATACGCAGCGTTGCCCCGAGTAACAGCAACAACAAAGCCTAACAAGGTTAGTTTTTGTTGGTTGCGTTTGGAAGAACACACAATTAATTTATAAACTTGTTAACTGACACAATCGAATCAATAGTTATCTAACTAAAAGCAATCAAAACTCATAATTAGTAGGACGCAGGACACCTGCGTCACTCAAAAACATGCACACACATACACATACACATACTTATAGCGGCAACTGTATGCGTTAGAGTTGGCCCAAAAAGCATACAAATTGCAGGCAGCACAATAAATATGATAGAGGTCTAGATAAAAGCATATGAGCAGCATTCAAACAAAGCGAAACTAGTAGCGTAAGTATTTAGAAAGAGTCACACTTGATCATTTCAGTAATCGATAGTCAGCAAAACGATACTATCGATAGGTTTATTTATATTTTTGACTTTGGAGCTCAATATTATAACAATAGACAACGCAGATTCGACTCGATAATTCTTGAAAATCTGCACTATCGATAAAAAACGATTGTTTTTTTTTAAATATATATATATAAATTTTTTAAATATATATAAAATTTTAAAATATATATGAATTTTTAATATATACTTTAGTTTTAAAATATAAAAATTTTTAAAATATATGTAAAATTTAAAAAAAAAATATATACGTTTTTAAAACAAATTCAAATTCTTAAAATATTTATAAATTTTTATAATATATAAAATTTGAATACGTTTTTATTTGTTTACTTCAAGTTCATTCGGATAAAGTTCTGTTCTGGTTGCCAATTTCAAAACTATGTTGCGGAAGTGATTTTCGCTTAAATGTTGCCATTTTCACTTTTTATACGATTTTACGGATTGAATTCATTTTTATTTGTTCATGACTTGAATGAAACTTGATAGAATTCAATTCACTAGATCAACAGAAATAAGGAAATTTTAAACAATTCCGTAAAATGCCGAAAGTTGTAACCAGAACAGGCCTAATACTTTTTCGATTGAAAATAAAAAAAAAAAACAAATTTTCAAAAATTAAGAATAGCACATAAATATATTTTCAATACAAGAAATAGTATGAGCAAAATCTATCGATAATTAAAACCAGTTTAAGCGATAGTTGTAGCTTACTTTTGTACCGATGAAAGTCTGACTTGGTTATTATTTACACATCTCTAATAGCACACATGCCACTATATATAAAGCATAAATATTGAGTTCAACTGTTCAAACAGTGATTAGTTTTAGCCACAAATTAGCATAAATTGATTGATATTTCAAATGCCAAACAATAGTTTTTTTGTGGTCAATTATAAAAGGCAAAGTGCAAACATAATACAACTTTTCAGGTTGACCAATATTTGATATTAATCAACTGATTATGTGCTGTTTCAAATAAGCATCAGATTTCTGTGTGTTTTTGATTTGAAATGGATGTGTTATTGACAGCTGTGCTGTGCTTACGTAGATCTCTTGACAAAACAAAGAAACTTTTATCAAACCACAAACTTTGGTTAAACACAAGATCGCGCAATGTTACTCAGCATTTATTTTAGTTGAGAAAACTAAGAGACGACGATAATTGTAAACCTCGAGTAACTCGAATGTCGCACACAACTCTTACACACACGCACACCACATACACAACAAATCGAAGCTCAACCTCCAATCGTGATAAGGACCCGCATTTGTAGCCCAAAGAACAACGAGAATAACAAAGAAATGTGCGTCACGAAAACAGCTTGAAACATGAATAATTGAAGCTGCTTAGCGGTTGGCAATTTGTGTGTGTGATGAAAATAGAGGGGAATATAAAGAGGGTAGAGGGGGTTCGAGCAAATGGGATAGTCTCAAATCAACTCATGGCCAGTTAAAGCTGCTCAAATTGTAATTAAATTATTAACTGCAATTTAATGTCACAGATAATGAGCTTTAAATGCAAAATGCAACTGAAATATTAAATAACAAGGATGCACACATACAAACACACACAAGCAAACATGTGTAACTTGACCTGAAGACAAAGGCAAACGAAAGATAATTATAGCATACTTTTCAGCGTAGTTGAAAGTGCGCTTTAAGTTAATTAAACCAAATTGTTTTTTGATTTTGTTTTCAGATTCTGTGTAATTTATACAATTTTTATTATTTTCAATCAATACTCTTGAACTTTACAAGATGCGTAGTTTATTAAATTAACAAACAACAAGAAAGAAATGTTATGTTCGGCATGCCGAACATGTATACCATTGCAGAAAACATTTGCATTAGAAAACTTGTTTTTCAACTGATTGTTCCTATGGCAGCTATAAGTTATAGTGATCCGATTTTGATAAAATTTGGTCAACATGTGTACAACGTACTTTAATTTAGATATGATGAGCTTGGTCGAGATATTTTGAAAAACACAAAAGTTTTTCATACAGAAACTTATTTTCAACCGATCGTTCCTATGGCAGCTATAAAATATAGTGCTCCGATTTCAATAAAATTTTGTCATCATGCATAAACTGTCCCTAAACTTAGGTTTAGTAAGTTTGGTTGAGTTATCTTGAAAAACGGAAAAGTTTTTCATACAAAAACTTATTTTTCAACTGATCGTTCCTATGGCAGCTATATGTTATTGTGGTCCAATCTGGCCATTTCAACTTTAGGTACTACCTGCAGAAAGAAGAAGCATCTGTGCCAAGTTTAACCAAGATAGTTTTAGAACAAAGTCTTGAGAAACGCATATAAACAGACGGACATGACGGACATGATGATCAATGTTGATGATGATCAATGCGTTACACATTTCGGGACAAAATTATAATACCCTCTGCAAGTATATAAAAATGTCCTTGTTTTAAACTGTACTATAAATTGTCATTTACAATTAAAAATGGAAATATTGATCAAGAATATATATAGTTTATATAGTCGGAAATGCCTTCTCTGTCTGTTACATACATTTGCAGTACATTATAACTCCCTTTTTCCCATTTTTAATGGGAACAGGGAGTAAAAATGTTAAAACATTATACTCATAAGAAAGACTGAACAAATTTTTACTGAAGAGGCTATAGCCTTATGAATTTTCTTATCGATGTAGTCAACAAACAATTGCTTCGACGATAAAATAGTTGAAAGGAGTGCAGGAAATGCTTGCTTCAAAAATAAACTCGAAATGGCTGAAATTAGAATATAAAAATTGGTATGCCCCCGCCTAAATACATATATCTTATATTTAGTTTTTGTTTTTGTTTGTTATCAATTTGTTGTCTTATCGAAATCTGCATTTTTTATTGCTGCTGCTGTTGCCACTTTTATGCTAGTCACCTTTTTTTGCAGGCAAGGTGATTAGATTGCCATTCACAAGTTTCAAGTGCTCAAAAAAGAAATAATAATAAATAAATAATAATAACAAGCATAGGCAAGGAAGCAATAAATCAAAATGACACGTCACAGGAATGTGCCCAATTGTGTGTGAAATATATATATAAAAATATATATATTTTTGTTGTTATTTGGCAAAAAAGTGCTAAAAGTGCTAACAAAACGAGACCGCAAAGAAAAAACGTTGTTGTTGACTAATTGCAAGAGGCGGTTGTCGGCGAAGAGCTAATCAACCCGGACACGGACACGGACACGGACGCAAACGCGAACGCGGACGCGGACATGCGGGAATAGCTGCACTTGCCACATGCCGTGTTGCAAAGGTGTTGCAAAGGTGTTTGGAAAAGTGTTGCGCCTGGGGTCAAAACTTAACACACTTTGTTGTTGCATGCGACAATTAAACATTTGCGGTTGCAATTTGCAGCTTTGCAGCTTGACTGGGTCAGCTGCGTGTTTAGATACTTGAGCACAGCACAAAAGCCAACAGAAAAACAAGACACCAAACAAAAGGAAGGAAGGAAATTAGTGAGTGAAAGCATATCTCAGACTGTAAAGGGATGTACACAGCTGTTGTTGTTGTTACTGTTGTTGTTGCTGCTGCTTCAATGTGTGTCAAGACATTTATTCCGTCTAGCACTTGTTATTATTGTTGTTGGCAATTAGAAGCTGGCCGCACATTTGCGTTGTTTTTTTAATTGGCCCAAAACACAACACAACACGGCCAAAAGCACGAGAGAGCAAAGACTCTGAGCCAAAACCAAGAGCTCTACCTGCAGATCGTTAAGCAAATGCCTAAAATGTATCAAACTAATTTGCATTTTAATTAAGTTGGCAAAATTGTCATTTTGTTTGAGATTATTGACAACAATTCAAATAAACAACAAAGAGACAAAATCAACAAAATATTTACTAACAGAAATGCTATGTCAAACAAAAAATACCTGAAATTACAGACCGGAATTCCATTTGAAGTCAATACCAAGTGAACACAGGCCTTAAGTTTTAAGTGTTGGAAATCTACACTCAGATAAAAATTAAAATTTTTGTACTCAAATCACTTCTATTAAGAACAAAATTTTTATATTAAGAACTAATTTTTAATATTTGAAATTATTTTGTGCTTAATCAAAAGCTTTTTATTTTTCTTTTATGACAATAAACTTTCATTTTAGAATTGTATAAGAATATATAAGGACGTAAAATTCATAAAATTTTAAGAATATATTGTTATGAATTATAGACTGATAATTCTAGAACTAGCACAGCTTTTTTTTCTCAGTGTAGACAAAACAAGACTCAAACCACAAATCGCTTGAAGGGATATTTAAAACCAAGTTCACAAACCGATAGTTAGATAGTTTGGCAGAACTACTGAATTACATTTTCAAAACTAATTTGCAATCGAAAAAATCGAAAAACTCGTGAAAAAGTGAATAAGATAATTATCTTTAACAATTATAATTAACACTAAATGATTTAGTTGGAAAGTGATTCAAATTCATCGAAAAAAACATAATTAACATACTGCATGTATTACAAAACTAAAATTTGATTACAAAAATGAAATGATTCATGTTTGTTGAGGTTTCGTGGTTTTCGACTTATATGTAATACGAAGCGGCATTTTTAAATTAATAACATTAAAATGTATTGCATGCAATTAGCAGCAGTTTGTTATCGTTGTTGTTGTTACGATTTACTGTTTATAATTTATGCAAATTTTTAAACTTTTCCGTATTATTTGGATGAATGAACTTTTAAACCAGTTATGTGTGTGTTCGTGTGAGTGTGTATGTGTGCTCTCAGAGCAGAGCAATATTTGACATGAGGCTCAGCCAAAAACCTTTCATAAATTTCAATTTTATTACAGCCACAAAACCAAAAAGTAAACAACAAAAATTTAACTTTTGGAAGTCATTTAAAAAACTCAAATTTACGAACACGTTTTGCAATCAAATGCAATTACTAATATATATTATACATATTTGAGCAACATTTTTTCAACTTCATAGAGTTCAGCAGTTTTTTGGAGTCGAGTTTTTGCCGCATTTCACTTTCGCTCTGATTAATCAACTGTCTGAATTGAACTGATCGCATCAAGTCTGCTCTCAGTATTGAGCAGTGTTAATGTGAGCCACATCAACGCATTCTGACGATTTGTTATAGTCATAAATCTCGTATTAATTAATGCCACGCGCGACGCGTTTTAAAACGCGGCTGAAACGCGTCGTTGCCGCTGCCACTGAGCCAAATCCAAATGAAAAGGCGGTTTAGTTCCGCTGTTTTATGACTTTTCTTGGGAAATTGGAAACTCAGACAGATACTGTCGAAATTTGAGACTTCAAATAGAAGAACATCTTGATTTTTGGAATAGTTGTGCATAGTAATGTGAATCAATACAATGTATAATAATGAAGCTGCTACGATTTTGACTTTATCTGCCTCATTTCTCAGTTGTTAAAGTTACAAAAAACAAGAAAGAAATGTTATCTTTGGTGTGCCGAAGATATATACCCTTGCAGCAAAGATTTGCATAAGAAAAGTTTTTTTTCAACTGATTGTTCCTATGGCATCCGATTTTGATTAAATTTTGTCAACATGTGTAGAACGTGCTTTAATTTACATATAGAGAGTTTGGTTGAGATATTTTGAAAAACACAAAAGGTTTTCATACAAAAACTAATTTTTTAACCGATCGTTCCTATGGCAGCTATAAAACATAGTGGTCCGATTTCTATGAAATTTCGTCATCATGTATAAACTCTCCTTAAACTTAGGTTTAGTGAGTTTGGTTGAGTTATCTTGAAAAACAAAAAAGTTTTTCATACAAAAACTAATTTTTCAACCGATTGTTCCTATGTCAGCTATGTTATAGTGGTCCGATCTGGCCAATTCAACTAAAGGTACTACCTGCAATAAGAAGAAGCATCTGTGCCAAGTTTCACCAAGATAGCTCTAAAACAAAGTCTTGAAAAACGCATATAAACAGACAGACAGACAGACGGACATGACGGTCATGACTCGGCTGTTGATGCTGCTCACGAAAATAAAATTTTTTTTTTTTTAGACGTCTATTTAAAGCTTTACACATTTCGTGACAAAATTATAATACCCTCTGCAAGGGTATAAATATATTAAGCATCTTATTCAAAAATTGTAAAATAATGCTAATCAAAAGCCATAATTAAATGCTCAAATACCCTAAATACATAAAAATGTTGTATATGTTTCTATTTAAAAAAAAAACAATACTAAGCAAAGCCCCATATAATAATAATAAATATAGTTTAGAAACGTTTGCATTTTGATAGACTGTTTATTTTATGATAAGCATTATTGTCGTCTTCAAAAAACATATATGCAAATATGGGATTGTCAAAAATAGCACTATAAATATTTGAAAAACATGCATTTAAAGACTTTAAAATAACTATGCTATGCCAAAAATAAATATAATTGAAAATGTCACTCATAAGTATTGAAAAGTTCTATCTATTTTGACAGTTGCAAACATTTTTTCCAATTGCATTAACAATTGTTTGATAACAATAGAGTCAAGGTTTTCCGAAGCACGCGTTCTATGTTCAAAAGCAAATGCCCGAAAACAAACATTGTTGCTGCCTTTTTTTTGGACGGAGTGTGGCTATGTAATAATATCTTATCTGGAGACAATGCCACACGCAACACACACACACACACACAGACAGGCAGTCAGACACACGCATAACTAGTGTAAAAGTCCAAGAGGCGGAAGAGCGTGCAAAACAAACAAACGAACAAAAAAATCATCATAATAATCAACAAAAATGTGACACAATCATAAACTGAAGAGCATGCAAAAACAAAAACAAATGAGCATATATATATGTATATATGTTTCTATTGTGTATATATACAATTTATATACTATTTGTTCTGATACCTTTATTCGGCGTTTTTTTGATAAGGACGAGCAAAAAAAAACACTCTCGCTCTCATTTGAGATAGTGCGACAACAACAGCAACAAAACCTTATCAAAATAATTATTGTAGAGCGCAGAAATTCGATTGCAAATTTTGTTTTGTTATCAGCAAAAAAAAAAAAAACAATAGCAGTAAAAACGCAGCCACACTTGAAAACTTTTGCCAAATTATTGATTGATAACAAAAAATTCGTTTCGTTTTTTCTTTTTTAGATAGTGTAGCATACAGCTTAAGGCCTAGGGCAAAGGTTTTGCCTTTGTGCTTAGTGCAAGCAGAGCTGGCGAACAATTCCTCAGTTCCCCCCCATCAATATTTTTTCTTTTTTTTTTGCTGCTATCAGATGGCAATTATCTAAGCGCGGCAGATTAAATAACATTTTGAAAACGGGGCCTTGATATGCTGCCAACTTGTTTAATAGCGAAATAACAAGCCTTGTTGTATGAATCAAGACTGATTTTGTAGATAAATTAACAAAGGAGTTTCCAAAAAGGTTAAGGGTTGGCGCGTTTTACATTTCCTGGAAATCTTAATTTCAAAAGTTATTTCTATATGTAGGCAACTTAAATAACTATTATAAAAAACTAAGTAAAAAAATAGCATTTCTGCATTTGCAAAATATAGAAATGATGAAATTCATCGCATAAACGCAGTCAATGTTATCTTTGATGATGTGACGTTAACAGTATGTTGATAACAGTTTAAAAAAACAGAGTTTTTTTTTTTTTGATAAGCTCTGCATTGAACAGTTTTTAAGATCTTATATTTTTACTTTTTGTTTAGAACACTGATTAGATTCAATATTCAAAATTTGAATAAAACG
The DNA here is from genome assembly GCA_949708635.1 of Hirtodrosophila cameraria. Lineage (NCBI taxonomy): Eukaryota > Metazoa > Arthropoda > Insecta > Diptera > Drosophilidae > Hirtodrosophila > Hirtodrosophila cameraria. The sequence goes on along the minus strand of OX453089.1, from coordinate 12,739,849 downwards.
CTGTGAATTATAATTCGAATAAATAATTATTTATCAGTGAAAATGTTAAAAATGTAATGCAAAAAAGTTTTTATTTAGGTACTTTAAACAAGTCTATTGAATAGTTTTTACTAAACAAATATATTAACAAGTGTTTTTTTCTCCCTAATGAAACTGTCAGGCATGTTTTTATTTCCGAAAACTTTTCATTACGAATCGTTATCAAATTGTTGATCCTGTTTCTGAAGGATATATCAATCGATTCATCTTTTTAAAGATGGGTTCGAATACTTTCCATTCCATTGTTTCAAAAGCAAAACTTTTTAAATTGAATTTTCTATCAATATTCGGAATTCAGAACACCTCATATTTCCGAATCTGAATGTTTTGATCGGAATCAGAAATGGGAACAAGCCCTTATAGTTTTTCAACTTCTTTTAAATATTAGGAATATCAAATAAACATATATTAACATTATTTTTTTGTTGTTTTTAATTGAGATACTGTTTCTCTAAATGACTTTTTATACTAAGCATGTTTCCAGATTTCTTTATTTTGAATTTATTATTGCTAAAATTTTCATGAAATTCAATTCATAGCTGGAAATTGTACAAGTTTTTCGCGCAGTGCATAATTTTTGTTCGAAATGAAGTGCATATAAAACATAAAAAATTCAATTCTTTAAATTAGGTATTGAACTTGTTTGTGCACTATTTGTACTTGGAAGTGCAATGTCTCATGTTCTTTCGAAAGACTGTTGATAAGGCAAATAGTAGTCAGAAAAGAGCGAAAGATTTTTGCATGTCATATAAAATCAGTGGAAAATGCAAAAATACAGTAATGAACAATTATCAGAAGAAGACTGTCCCGTCATTAATTCATTCAGTTTGTCAATCATTCAAGCAGGGAGGAGCAGCAATAAGAAAGAACTACAATATATGCAAGAACTGATAACAACATTTGTGTGTATGTGTGTATGTGTGTGTGTGTGAAGAATGGATTTGAACTTCGCTGGAAATGTTTTTACTCTATATGTGTATACATATGTATGTATATATGTTTATATGTAACTGTATCTGTATTATATTGGTAGCTTATCAGTTTTGGCAAAGTCAAAATACATACATACAAACATGCTGGAAATGAGCAGATGTTTGTGAGTATCTGAGGTTTGAAGCATTTGAGCATTAAATGCAAAAAAAAAAAAAAAAAACCAAAAAAAAGCAAAAAGTAATAAGAAAAGTAAAAGGCGCGATATAAATTATTGCATATATATATGTGTGCGTGTGTGTATATATGCCTATATCAATAAGAAATTTGATTGCAATATAGTATATACTATTAACTGATATGCGAAATGACGTCAGAATATGGCTAACAAACGAAGTAACTTGTTTAGTTAAAAACGTCACAGAGTATCAAAAGTTCAAACAATTTTAAATATTTGGTAATATTATATATATCAAAATTGTAATTACTTTTTATTTAAACTTACATGTTTAACAAATTCTTCCAAAATGCCGCTTTAATTGAGCAAATATGTTGTGTTCTTTTATTTAAACTTTTTCTTTTTGGCAATAAAATGTCTCAAAAACGTGTGCTTTTATAAACTTTGCATATAAAATAAATTTGTGTGTTTATTTTATGTTTTATTTTTATAAATTGTTGAACTTGCTGTCTCTCAAAATTGTCACAAAAGTTGTTGTATTTCAAATTGCGTTAATTTGTACATATTAACTTTTATTTATATTTATTTATATGTTTTTTTATTATTAATAATATTGTATATATTTTGTATGTTTCTTTATCAAACAAAGTCTGTGTGTTTGTCAAACAAGTTGAATTGTTATATTTGTAAATATTTATAAACAGCAACAAGGACAGGGGCGTGCGGCGTGAAGGGGGCGCTCAAACGTCACGCGAAATAAAAGTTTAAAAATAAAATGTTATAGTCGGCAAACGCATTGTTTCTTTTTTTTTTAATTTTTTTATTTATTTTCAATTTTCGTGTGTATATTTTTCGAAATTTATTTCTGGTTATTTTCGAAAATAGATTGTTTATATGTTTGGAATCAAAAATAAATGATTGCGCGTCTCATTTTGTGTTGCACCTTTTACTTTTAATATTTATATTTATATTTGGTTTTATTTATATATTTTTTTTGTTTTGGTTGCTTTGTGTGTGTTTTGTTTTAAAACAATCGCGCAAGAAACGCTAGAAAACACTTGGAAACGCTAAAGAAACGCAGAACGCGAACGAAACGCGGAGATCTGAGAACTAAAGAAGCGGCGCTGCGAACGCGTACGAACGTACTGACAAATGCGACGCAGCAGAGCAGTTGACGTAGTCGCCAACGACAACACACGGATACGGTTAACTGTATCTATCGGTATCGGTATCGCTATATGCCAGTGTATGTGTGCGTATCTGTGTATCGAGCACAGTACGCGTGTTCTTTTTTTTTTCGCCGTATAGCCTCGCCGAATGCAGTGAGGATGTCGAATGAATCTCGTAATGTTCGTTTTGCTGTCGAAACGCAGGCAGCACACACAACACACACACACACACTTGCACCGAGAGCACTTTGAGTGGGCAAAAGCTTACACACACACACACACCTCAGCACACGGCATTCTAACGGTTTCTGTACGTGTATTAGTGCAACAGATTTCTGCTTTTGTGTAACAAAATATCGCACACACACTAATGCAAAACTCTTAGCGCGCTCAATCTTCCGCACGTTCGCTCTCTCGTTCTCTCTCTTTCACACACACATTCGCTCTGTTTCTCTCCTTCTCTTTCTGGCGCTCGCTCTGTTTACACTCAGGAGCGCGCAGGCGCTCTGCTTTGAGTGACTTTTTGATTCGAAAGTTTACACTCGAAACGAAAGCAAAAGCAAACAAGAAACATATGGTTTTTGTTTGCGCTCACTCATGCACACACCTACACACACACGCACACGCACACACACACACGCACACACACATACTCAAGACAGCCGTTGTTGCTTGTTCCCAGCAGCAGCAACAGTTATTTTTCCCGAATTCCTTTGCGGCTCGCTCCGATTCTTACCCACCTGCCTCCCTCCACCCTGGTTGCCAGTGGCGTATCTGCAGCACTGCGGTTAGGGGATCAAACGACCCTTTTCCCCATTTCCGCATTTTACTGGATTTTGTGATTCCTTTTTCAGTTTAAAAACTTAAAGAGAAACTTTTCAACCTGATTAATAAAGTGTTTTTGTGAAATGCGGAAAAGCTCGCAGTTATAATTTCCACGGATTTGAATTCTCATTTCTGGATAATTTTTAAATATTTTTCAATTGTTTTTCGGGATTTATAAAAAAGCTAAAAATTATGAATTGATTATCTGAATTGGAAATAGAGAACATTCCTGGTTCGAAACCCAGAAAAGGATGTACTTAGAAAGAAAAAATAGAAATTTTGTCCGAAGGACATTTGTAATTAAAACCTCACCAATTATAATAAATTATAAATTTAAAATTATTATTGACTTATTGTATATCTGCACCCCTTGCCGATATGTCCGTTACGCCCCTGCTGCTCATTTCTCCTACTCGTTGAGTTTTTGGACGCTGTTTCTCGCTCTATTGCCTGCTCATAAATGTTAATTATCCATTTTGATGTACAGCTGCCTCCCAATGGGTCTGCCTGCCACCTTTTCCTGACCTCTCCCCCAAAAGCCCAAAAATGTTTCCTTGGTTTCCATATCTGTATCCATACTCCTCGCCCTCCCCGCCTTAACGAACTTTCCCTATTGAATAAGTGTGTGTCTGTCTGTTTATTTATTCGTCTCTCGTTTCTTACAGTTTTCCCCTCACGTTTATATATTTTTTTCCGTCATGTCACACAACACATTGTACTTGTTGTTTTTTTTTTTTTTTTTGTTCCGGGGGGGTGCTTCGGTCACAATTTGAGTGCTTTAGGCTGATTCCTGACGTAGGCTTTAGAAAAACTTTGTTAACCTGCGTCTGGCAGGCATAAAACACAAAACACACAAACAAACAAACAGGAATTACGAAATACAATGGAAACCCTGAAAAACATAGCCTTCCTCGAGAGTTCATTGAAGAATTCACAAATTGAATTCGGTTTTTAAACGCTTACTAAATGTGTTACAAAAGGAAGGCTTTCGAGTGGTCCTTTTCTCTTTAAGTTGTGGTTGTTGTTGCTGTTGGGAATAGTATATCAATATGTGTCCGTTTTGACAATTTACAAAACTGAGCCACAAACCTCAATTAACCTTTAACTTGGGCACACGTGTGCTTAAAACCCACACAGGTATCTCATTAGTTAACATGAAAACCATTTTTGGGTTGAATTATTCTTATCCGGGGTCAAGTTGCCATGAAACATATAATTTTAAATTGAGTAAATTTTCAAGTGTCCAACCTAAAGGAAAATATATCATATCGATTCGATTTCTTTTCTACTACAAATGCATGCTTAGATATTAGTTTGCTGCCATATCAAATCAACCAGCTGCTATATATAAATCAGAGCCTTTTTAATTTGACCTGTATACGAATTAAGCGTTCCTTAATTATACACACAATTGTTATTTTAAGAACAAGTTTGTCCTTTTTATTATATAAATATAATTCTATAAAAAAGAAACGAATCACATTGCTATTTGTACTAAGCTAATCGATTTAAAAAATCTAAAAAAAAAGCTAATTTGAGCTACCTGTTTTAATTTCAATTCACATGCGAATCAAGATGATTATACTCTGTTTTCCAAAATGGAAAAAAAGAGTATATTGGGTTTGTGATATGTCCGTCTGTCCGTCTGTCTGTCCGTCTGTCCGTATGAACGCAGGTTTTTTCCACAATTTTGAAGCTAGAGCATCCAAACTTGGTATACATGTTGGTATATACCATAGGCAGACAAAGTGTCAAGATCTCCCCCCCACCCCCACCCCTTCCCCCACAAACCGCAAAAACCTATATCTTCCACAGTTTTACAGCTAGAGTAACCAAATTTGACATAAAGACTAGTGACCACACCCATGACCGACCTGCCAAAAAAAAATATGCCACGCCCACTACCACCCCCGCAAACGAGCTAAACCTGTATCTCCTACACCCTTATAGCTAGAAACCCCAAATTTTGCAGTATGACTCCATTTGAACTCTTCAACAGATTGGAGAAAAATATTTTTACGTACAGAAAACAGAGTATATCGCAGTCGGGTGAGCTCGACTGCAACGTTCTTACTTGTTTTGTTATGGAATCATGTCCGAATACAGTAGACGCTCGCAAATTAGAGCCACATTGTTTTAAAGATTATTCTTATTTCTGAAAAATTTAAATTTCTGGACCATTTTTATACTCTTTTTTTTTTTTTTAATTTAAAAAAAAAAAAAAAATTAAAAAAGGTTATATTGGGTTTGAGAAATGTCCGTCTGTCCGTCCGCCTGTCCGTCTGTATGAACGCAGTTTTCCACAGTTTTGAAGCTAGAGCAACCAAACTTGGTATACATGTTGATATATACCATAGGCAGACTAATTTCTGAAAGATTCGAATTTCAGATAATTCTAATTTCTGAGCTGCTACTGTACATGGAATTTGATTAGTTATTTCCACAAACTTTATAATGAACGGGTTGATTTGATATCGATTTGTCAACTCAATTGCGCTAAATCATATATCTAAAATTTTCTTGGAAAGTAAACCAATTTTCCTAGAATGTTATACGGTTAAAGACCTACGAAAGACCTACGGACTTTAGGGCATTAAAACAAGCATTAATTTTGAAGAGGGCATGTATGCAACATGCAACCAGATGAACTCAAATCCAACGAGCACTCGAACTCGAACTCTTATTCGTAATCGTACATATGTACTCAAAAGTCGAGACAATTTGAATGAAATTTATGAAAAAGGAAAGAAAAAAAAACTACCTACGCAGCGTTTACAGCAACTTCACGTGGTTAGCTCTGCTTGTTGTTGTTTTTGTTGTTGTTAATGGTCTTGGTCTTGATCTTGGTTGGGGTGCCACATTCAAGAAACCCCTGCGTGGTGGCAAAGCAGCACGCACAAAACACACAGAAATGAACAGAACAGAGCACAAATCGGAGCAAACGTAGCAATTCGAAGTTAAAGCGGTTAAGTGCAACATGCTCCTGCCCCTGCCACTGCTTCAGCTGCAGCCAAGTCGGACTCAACACATTGCCATGGCAAAGTACGCATATGTCGCCGCATGTTGCACATGTGTGGCACGTTATGCCGAACTGAGACTCTGGACATGCACATAACCTCCTCACATCAAGGCACATGGACATGCGCGAAATGCGAACGGCGTTTATTGAATTAACAGCAACTGCAACGGCAACAACAACTGCAACAGCAACTGCAACAGCAACAAGCAGACAAACTCTTGACTTGCGTCTCTTGAATGTGGCAGTTGTCGCCAGCATTGGAGGCAGGGTGTTAAAAGTCACAAGGACACACACGCACGTTGCAATTGCAGATGTTGCCACAAAACTGTAAATGTAACTGAAAAGAGGCAACAAAATGCGTAACTGCAGCTGAGAGCAGCACCAAAGTCGAGGTCAAATGCAACATTTGCATTCCCTTTTGCCATATGCTTCTCTGACGCTGCCTATGCCAATCTGCCCCTGCCCTTGCCAATCTATCCCTACCACTCTGATTTAAGTTCTTCACGACTGTTGCAACAATGTGGCGCCTTTAAAGTCATAAATGGTTAGCTGCTTCTACACGATGCGTGATTTTTACAGAATTTCCTTAAGGCATCTTTTTGTGCAGCAGGTACAGAAACAGTTTTAAAGTATTCAAAAGGATACAACTTTGAAACGGAGTATATATTCTGAATACTACTTTACTTAGCTACATATAAAGTGATATCTTATTCTAGGAAGGAATCACTCTATGCGTCTTATCAACTTGAGAAAGCATAAGACTTACAATGCAAGAAACATGTTTTTGGATTACCAGACTAAGTATTTGACCATTTCTCATCCTTGGGCGAAGATTTTCATAAGCCGAGCCCAAACGCGTAACGTTTATGAAGGAAAAGCTGTTAAACTATGTTTGAAGTTAGGCCAAAGATAACACAAAAATGCCATAACATCATTTTCCAAGTGATTTTGTTTTTTATATAGAACTTTGAAACTAAGTTTAAGCACGATAGAAGTACCTTTTTACAGGATATGGAATCTTTATGCCCATCAATGTGCTGGCCTTCGTCAAAAGGTGTTAAATTTCTTAAATATTTCACTTCAACCCTTTTAATTTAATGTTTTATTTCTGATTGAGTAAATCAGCTGAAATTTTAAACTCAAACCGTTGCAATTTCTATTTCTGATTGCTAAGAAATATTGCTGCCAAAAATGTAAATATTAATCAGCTGAAAGTCTTTAGAAAATTTCCATAATAACATAATAAGACCGGGCTTAATATCAATGTCTCAATACAAAGGTTAGCCCAGACCACAATTTGACCAACGTTTTTTCAGATACAAAACGCGTACTCTAGAATCTAGACTAATTTTTATGCAAGCAAATAAAAGTAGCAGGCGACAGAAGCAATTAGGGCAGTAATTACTTGGGTGTGTCAAATTAAATAAAAAGCTATAGGCTAAAGGACTACATAGGACTATAGGGGCTAAAGACAGCTCCAAAGGATCTCTAGAGAGAGTGAGAGAGAGCATTAGCATTGCCTAATTACATTTCAATCGCATGTCTTAAAAGGCGCTTAAACTCTCAATTGTTCATCAAATATATTTGAGATTGTTGTGTGTGTGTTGTGTGTGTGTTGTGTGTGTGTTGTGTGTGTGTTGTGTGTGTGTTGTGTGTGTATTGTGCTTTGAGTGCAATTTAAATATGATTAGATATTGGCTTAAGAACCAGAAAAGACAAAACAGAAAATTGTTGCAGAAAAAGACTGAAGCGTTCTTCTAAATGTTAAAATATACTTTTTCAGCTTCTTTATCCTAACCTCTGTCACCCCCCCCCCCCCCCACTCCACCCTCTTACGGTGTGTATAAATACTGTATTGTTTGTTTCGCTTGGAGTTGTTGCCTAATCTAATCAATTGTGCTCAATGCTCAATGTTTGAATGCTTGTTGCCCGCCCACGCAGCGCAGCGCAGCAGCAGCGCAGAGCAACAAGAGGCACAGTGGCAAGCTGCCTGTCAACTTCGATAACGGCTACCTTAACATGTGTGAGGGAATGGGAACGGGGGGGCGGTGTTGCTTGTGTTGCTTGATGGGGGCGTGTTTGGTGCCAATGCGAGCAGCTGAGCGTCGGTGAAAGCATTTCACTGTTTGCATCAATGATGAGCAGATGAGCAGTTGAGAGGGCTGCTTCTGTCGTTGTAGTTGTTGCTTTTGTTTTTGTTGCTGGCGCTTTTAAAGTGACCAGAAAACGAGGCCACGAGCTAACCCCCTCTCCACCCACTTTTCAATAATCTGACCAATGCATAGTGGGGCAATATTGATAAAGTAGCGCATTTTAAAATAAACATTTATATTTCATAAAGTTTTCAAAATTTTCAAAGATTTTATAATTTTTTTAATATTTGTGTATTTTAAAAATTGATTTCTTAAAATTTCAGTTTTAACTGTTTTAACGTTTTTTTTTTTTTAATTTTTTACTTTTTACTCCCATTAAAAATGGGAAAAAGGGAGTTATAAAGTACTGCAAATGTGTGTAACAGGCAGAAGGAGGCATTTCCGACTATATAAACTATATATATTCTTGATCAGCATCAACAGCCGTGACGATCTAGCCATGTCCGTCTGTCTGTCTGTCTGTCCGTCTGTCCGTCTGTATGAACGCGTCGATCTCAGAGACTATAAGAGCTAGAGACACCAAACTTGGCATGTAGGTTCCTGTATACCATACGCAGATCAAGTTTATTTCAAATTTCGTATGCCCCACCCCTGCACCCCCGCAAATCGCAAAAGACTCCTACAGCCACAATTTTAAAGATAAAGCTTTAATTTTTGGTACACATGTATGTTTAATCAATGTATTTCGGATGTGTAAATTTCAACACGATCGGATAAATAGCACAAGAGTTATAGAAGAATCTATTACGCCCGTATCAGTTGGCAGCAACAACAGTTTGACAAGCAGTTTACGAGTTAAGTGCACTGCTTGCTTGTGTTACGCCCGTCTCAGCTGGCAGCAACAACAGTTTGACAAGCAGTTTACGAGTTAAGTGCACTGCTTGCTTGTGTTGCCGCTGAACTGCTTGAAATGCAAGTTGGGAGCAGGGAGTCTCGTAGTCGGGCACACTCGACTAGAGTGTTCTTACTTGTTTTATTATTTTTTTTATTTTAAAAATTGATTTCTTTGAATTACAGTTTTAACTGTTTTAAGATATCCATCAAAGTTAATAATTTTGAATGTATTCTGAACAGATCTTTAGTTCAAGCTACATGAATTTTAGTATAAATAATAGCAAATATTAATTATGATGCTAATTTAATTAAAAGCTGCTCCATTATACATTAAATTTCGTCCAATGTGCCAAGTTAAAACTACTTTAACTTTTCTGCATTGCCAGCTGTATTAAAAGTTAAAAACAAAAAACTTTCGAATGCTGTGTTTGTTATTTGGTTTAAAACTAAGTTCCGCAATAAACCAAAAAACAGTTTTAGCCTTTCGACAACAAACAAAAAACCAACACGATTTTCACTTTCATGTTGTGTTGTTTCAATTGTAACCTGGTTGAGGTTGATTCAACCCCCCCAAATAAACCATTTACCCCATTTGTACATTTAAAATGGCCCCTTCATTCGAAGTTTGACGTGTGACAGCGCACACAAAATGGTAAATAAAAGTTCTGCGAGCTGCCACAGGACCAATATTTCATGGAAAGTGCCTTGGCAAGGACACAGGGCTTGCAGTAAAAGGTTTTTCCAACAGCCAGCCCACACACTATGCCAAAATATTTAATTGAAATGGATGCTTTCAAACTGAGCATAGGATTCGTACATACATATCCATATATATACATTGCCGAATAACCCAGAAATCAGCGTCATCATTCAGTTGCCGCAGTATAAATCATTTCAAGGTAAACAGTGAAAAGGCATTAATTGATTTGGACAAGCATAGTATAATTGATTTTCTTTTTCTTTACGAACTTCACTCGATTTTCCATTCATGCAAAATTCATTGTGCAGCTAAGCCTAACTAACTATCCATGCATAAATAATGAATGGAAACAAATCAACACACACATAAAAGTTTTCTCATGTTTCTTTTTTCACAAGGACAATTTGTCAATTTTTTCCACGAAAAACAATTAATCCAAAAATGTATTCAGCTTTGCTTTCATTCACAGTAACTTTATAGTTAATATAATCAGTTTATTTGTACGATTTGGACATATTTCAAAAGGAAACTCTTTTCAGTAGCCTTCTACAAACTCGTTTTGCGTACAAAATCGTTACTAGCTTTATTTATATTATACTTAAAAATGGCAATTCCTTCCCTTTAAAGCTTTGGGCAGGCAAATAACATATGATGCCAGACATAAGATAATCATTTATGAAATCAACATCACATTTCTGCAGCAGGCATATCAATCATTATGACTTTGATATTTTGCTTGTCTGTCTGTCACACGAGCTATACACACACACACACACACACATACATACATAGATATACACATGCAAATACACATTCACAGGTACAAAATAAACACCTGTATATGCAGTAAGTAAAGCTTAGGGAAACTAACTGTTACACTGGAGAGTGTTGCCGATTTAGCTTGTTTATTCTTATTATATGTTTTTTTAGTTGAGTATGTTTTATTGGCTTTGTGAAATATCTGTCTGTCTGTCTGTCCGTCCGTGTGAACGCAATATTATTCCTACAGTTTTGAAGCTAGAGCAACCAAACTTGGTTTGTATACATCATAGACAAAGACAAAGAGTTAAGATCAAGATATTATCGCCTTGCCCACTTTCGATATTGAAAATAGGAATTGAAAATGCGACTTAAAGATTAATTTACATGGATATTTTCATAACACGGAATAAACTAAACGATTTATTAAAAAATAACAACCACATTAATATTGAGGGTTTTTAAATGAAGTGTTTTTTTTAATAACGTTTGAAATGTTTTTCTTCCTTTAGCTTTTTAAACATTTAAGAAGTTGGCAACACTGTTCAAAGTAAAGAACACAAGGTTCGTTAGGCCAGGTATTAAGCTACCGATAGGGGGAGGGACAAGAGGGGGGTGGACTAAGCAAACAGCTAGGCACACATTGGAAATTGACAGCTTGTGAAAGTGGTGAGAGGTGGGAATAAAGAAGAAAAGTAACCCACACACACACACACTTATATACACACACTTGCAATCGCATTCTGGCCTCACATAAAATGATATGTTTTTAATGTCTTTATTATGTTTCATTGAGTGTAAATATTTGCCTTGTGCACAAGCCCACACACACACAGCAAATACGCACACACACACACACAACAAATACGCACACACAAAGATAGCAAACACAGAGAAAAGAAGAAGCAACAGCAGAGAGTCCATAATACGCGGCACGTGCTGTGCGTTTCAACTTAAGCCATGAAGCAGGATACAAAAAAACTTTTCATTTCCCACAGTGTTCGGCAAAGGGGGGAAGGCAAAACGAGGCACAATTTTCACACTCACCTTATTAAAGTTTTCCTTTTGCGTGCGCAAACAACAGGTACAAAAAGTTTTGCTGCAAAGAGAATGAAACAACAAAAAAACTAGAGTACATAAAAGCGAATTAAATGTATATAATGAGTACAATTGAAGTACTTGAGCTCAAATATCTATGTATATTGGCATGACAACTCTGGCAGCCAATTAATCATGATTGTCGAAGCGTTCGAGGACGCCCTCTCGAAACTGAGAGCGAAGAAGAAGAAGCACACAGCATGCAATGTATGACGATCAGTTCAATGCACAACACGCGTTTGCCTTTTCTAACCTCCTGCAAAGGGGACCAAAGACGGAAAGACAAACAGGCAGACGGAAAGACAGACAGACAGTTAAAGAGTTGCCCCCCTGAGTTGGCTTAGGTTTGCATACAACAACAAGAACACATGTGCCACACACACTAGAGTTGTGTGGTGTACATAAATTGTACTTAAAAACAAGTTTAAACGAACGAATCGAGATCTTAGATCTTAATTCGTTCAAGAGATGTACAAAATTATATCGATATTATCGATATTTTAATGAAAAATATCCCAAGTTTGCATTTTATAAATAATATTAACATCAATTTATTGAAAACACTTAAAAATGAGTTGGAAAAACAATACGCTCATAAGCCACAATCAGGAACATGAACATAACGAACGATAATTATAATAAAATTTATAAAAATGTAATTCAAATGAACGAAAAATGTTCAATGAACTTGTTGTGAACAATGTAATACAACTCTAAAACACAAACACACTACGCACACTTTGCATGAGTCCAACTTAGCGAGGGGCATTGTCAGCTTCATCTTGCTCTTAACTTCATCTTCATCTCCAGCAGCAGCAGCAGCAGAGTCAACAGAAGCAGCATCAACAGCAGAGTCAAGACCAATGTGAGTTTAAAGTTGAAAGGATACCATAAATCTTGGCAAGCTGATGCAAAGCGACAGCCACAAAAGTCTTCCGAAACACTTGCAGTCAAAAGTCTTCAAAATGAGGCGGGCTTGGCACAGAGCACATTGACAGCAATTGGGCTTAGCTTGTCTCTTGTCTGGCTAAAGCCAGATCCAGTCAGACAAACATATGTATATATGTATATGTACACTTTACATACATATGCACATACATCGCATATTTAACTCCAACTGTTCTGCATAATATCAAAAATTGCGCATTACTCGTAAGACTGATGTGGCATTAGGGAATTATTCGGAATCAGCGCTGTTTCCAAGCAAATTACATTTTTTAAAACTTGATTGGATAAAAACAAAGAATACTTTATAGTTTTACTATGCATATTCAAATTATTAAAAAATTTGAAAAACTTATTAACAAAATTAGAAGAACGAACCCCTATCACAATCGATTCATTTCTCAACATTAAACCTTTCAATGGATTGAGCAGCTCAAAACTAGTTTTGAATTTCATCATTTTTTGATTAAAAATAATACGAAATAATGTTAACTTTTAACTTTTCTTGTAAATCAAATATTTTCTAAATAGTAAACTCTGGTGGCTCATTTATGGCTCAAAGTGGGTTAACAAAACCCAGTTTACAGCTTTCAACGTTCGCTCTGAAAAAAGACATTCGCCTGTATTTACATATGCATAGGAAATGAACATCATTCGTCACATTCTGAGAATGTTTGGCGCCCACTCAGTTTATATATACTTCTATATATACGTAGGTATACCTATGGACAAATTATAATCAACAATCAATTGCCAGCTGTTGTTTTCACTGTGACGTCAGCGTTGCTCAGCTGTTGATGGATAATTATATGCGACAAAGCAAGGAAATCCTGCATGCGTTATATATATAGTGCATATAGCTTACTGTATATATATATATATATGCTCAATCAGCTGTTGGTTTCATGTCGCACCCAAAATCAAAAAAGAAAGAAAAGAAGAAAACTACCAACTGAAAAGCAAACCAAACACCAAAAAAACATACGCAACATGTGTGCACAATTTGTTGTTGTTGTTGTTGTTGTTGTTTACATTGTTGCTATTGTTGTTGTTGTTGGCAGCACATGGCACAAGATTTGGGCTCATGAAATGAACCGTATATGTGCCAAAAAGTCAATGATAGACAACAACAACAACAACAACAAAAACAACATTTTTATTATTCAAGCAAGCACATTTCCCGGGCAACAGCTTTGCTCTTCCTTTCCCGCTCTAGCCTACTGTCTACCGTATAAACTCAAGTGCGCACATCCTTTTGACGCTTCCTTTATTCGAGGCTTTTAGCGTATTCGTAGCAATAGGCAATCGCATTGCGTTGAAGAATTCAAGTGCCTAACGTGCCTCTGAACTTATAGACCCTACAACAGCAGCAGCAGCAGCAGCCTCAACGAGTGCGTTTAAATATTTTTATGACCCGGGCCGAGCTACTGCTACTGCTGTCTGTCTGTCTTTGTGTGTGTGAGTGTATGTGTGTGTGTGTGTGTGTGTGTGTGTACATACGTGTTTGTATTTCTCACCTACAGCATCAGCAGCAGCAGCAGCGCCAGACAACATTCAGATTTGAAACATTTCTGATGTAGCAGCAATATATAAACAGTCAGTCAAAAAAGTTAGTGTGCAGCCTGGTTTTAATATTCAGGATTAACTATGAAGAACCGAGAGCTCAGATCTGAAAGCACACTTCAACTAGAACCAAAAACAAAGGAGTATGATTAACAACTAAACTAAAATTCAAGTTCCCTATGAAAACAATACATTTTTCAAATCTAAACAAATTTATTAAAATTTCTTATGGAAAACTTAGGAAAATAATAGTTTTCTGTAATAAAAGTGAGACTTAATGGGTAAGAATATGATTTCATAGGTAACTGAGAGCTTAAAAAAGAATTTCTTGATAACAATTTTTTTTTAGTCAGATCAACCAAGAAAGTAGTTAGCAGCCCTTGTGCTGATTTTGGTTACTCTAGCTGTAAAACTGTTGAAAATATAGGTTTTTGCGGTTTGTGGGGGAAGTGGTGGGGGTGTGGGAAAGATCTTGACACTTTGTCTGCCTATGGTATATACCTACATGTATACCAAGTTTGGTTGCTCTAGCTTCAAGACTGTGGAACAAAGCTGCGTTCATACGGACAGACAGACGGACGGACGGACATTTCACAAGCCCAATATACTCTTTTTTCTTTCTTTTTTTAAAAAAAAAATAAAAAAAGCGTATAAAATACGGCAAAAATATAAGAAGATAAGTCAGCACTCAATATCCTTTGCTTACTCATTAGCTTCCGCTAAGCAGAGTGTACGTAGTCTTTTTTAGCTCACTGTATGTACTTTAAGTATATGTATGTAGTTTTTATATACGCATGTTTCCTTTGATTTTTGTTATTGGGCGCACAACTACAACACATACACATATGTATAAGCATGTGTATGTGTGCAGACACAAATGTTATTGACGTCGCCGTCCGGGCACCGTCAGAACGACGCCCAGACCGACGAAAGAGCAGCGGCCATACGGAGGATGAGCATGGGGCAGGGGCAGGAGTAGAGGTAGGAGTAGGGGTACATATAGTACTGCGACTTCAAGTCTTCAGACTCGGGGACTCTGGGTGATGTTACCGTTAAAAGAAATGCAATTAAAATGAATCTCTAGACCCCTAAAAACTTCAAGCAGCCGCAGTAGCGGAAGCAATTAGTAAACTGAGCAGAGTCTTCCCATATAATCCCCATAGCAAATCTCTGGCAAACTCACGCGTGCTCTACGTGGCATTACTTTTTTTTTCTTCATCTCTCGGCTTGTTTTTGTAGGTAGCTAACAAATACATATGCATTCAAACATTGGGGAAAACGCACTTAAGGAAATGCATAACATATATATTCAGATATATATATATATATACACAGATACATAACTATATAGTTGTACATATGTCTGTCTGTGGCATTTCGGATCTGCTTAGTCTGTTTAATTTGTGGTGGCGCACATGCAATCCTTTCGACAGGGTCTTCCTATGTTGTATTTCTCACCCTACCCCCTACCCCACCTACGCCTTGCGACACGTTCGTGTTCATAATTTTTATAATTTGTTGATGTTCTTCGTATTGGATTTCCTAATTTGGTTGTATAACGATTATGGAACAACAGCTAGAAATAGATTTTTATATTGGTCCTTCATTATATTGGAAGGGGCTTAAATACTACGATACATAAAAAGCTATTGACAGTAGCATAAATCAAAGCCACTGATATCAATCTGGGACAACAATAGCTTTAGTTCCTATTTGGGTAATTGTTTTGTCTTTTTATATTCGTTTTATCATTTTTATTTTGTCTGTTGTCAGAAATGATAAAACCAAACATGGTAGATATAGTATATTTATACAAAGGATCTAGTTTTTGTTCCTGACAGTTCAATATGAATTTTTTACAATTTGTTAACATGAGGTTCGAAAATTTATAGTTATTTGAAGAAAAGGATCTTAAAAGATGAAACTCCAAGTAAGATTAATACCGAAAACACAGATTCAAATGACTACACCATTTTTTAAAATGATAAGAAATAAGAAATCTATAGTCAGCTTTCGCGGGCAAGTTAAATTCTCGAAATATGCAAAACTGATACAATTGCCAAAAAGGATTAAACAAAATATACAAAACATAAATGCAGCTAAAGCTTTGATGATAATAAAGAGTATTAATTATAGACAAATTAACACAACAGACAAAAATATCAACAAAAAATTAATCACAACAAATTGCAGCATGCCAGACAGGCCTTCTTTTCTATCCTCCCCCTAGCTCTCTCTTTCTATCTCAATGTTAATCTGGACATTCTGGACCACCCAGTAGACAGCTGTTGCAACAACAACAATGCAAAAAAATAAGCCAATAAAAATAAACAACAAACCAAAACGATGATGCAGGCAGAGAAAATCCTATCTATGTATAAAAAGTCTGTTTATAAATGTATTTATCTATGTATATCTTCTACGTGGCGTTGCATAAATAAAAGTTCAGATATAGCACTGGCACGTGCCAACTTGTTAAAAATATGTACAATATATATAGTTATATATATATCGTAGCTAGATATAAAAATACATATCTGTAAAAATAAACCGCAAACACACATATTTTTAACCAACCAAAAATAATACAAATCAATTTGTTTATATTCGATTGAAAAGTGCAAGAGAAAGAGGAAGAAATATCAAAACAATTGATAATTTTATCACTTACTATTTGTAGTCTACTCACTTTGTGAGGGGGGGGAGGGTTGTTAGGGGTGGTAGTCTACAAGTATTTATAAATTGCGACCTGTTGTCTGCCCGCCGTTCATTCAGCAAACACAACAAGTTGGCCAAAATAACACACAGGCAAAGTTAAATATAAAACAAAAACAAATGTTAAATTTAGTTATGGATATTTTTGTGCTGCAAACACAACACAAACACAAACACACACAACATACAAATACACATATATACAAGAAATCTATAAAAATTATCCTTTTTATTTATAAAGCAAAACAAAACGTACAACGAACCAAACTAATTGATAAAAAAAAAAAAAAAAAAAACGCCGCGTGCCAAAACGAAATGCAAGAAAAGTCACGAGCGATAGTTATTCAAAATGGCGGACTGAGATCATTTCACAGTTGTGTTTTTTTTTTTTTTTTTCCCCATTCTTCAATAGAGCAAAGCGCAGGCGCAAAAAGTTGCCAAGCTTTGCCTTTGTATGTGTTTGCCTTCTTCGACTGCCTGCTCACTCGCACACTCACCTACTCGCTCGCTTGCTCGCTCTCGCTCACCCTGCTGCTGCTCTATGGCTCTCTTTGGCTCTTTGCCGCCATTTGCATTTCGGTCTATATATAGACAATGCGGTCTACCTCTGCTGCTGCGAAGCGTGTGATCGTCTCATAGGTGAGATCGCTCCTGTCTGTGTATGCGTGTGAGGAGTCGACGTTTCGCTGCTTTGGTCGCGCCTGAGTACGTCACTCATTTATGTCTGTGTGTGTGTGTGTGTGTGTTGTTTTTGGCCCCCCTTGTGCCCTAACCGCGCTGCCTGCTGATTAAATTACAATCTTTTTGGTTTGAAAAACAACATTTTCTTATACACTTTGCAAAAAGTAAGTTTTATAATTTTGGAACAAAATTAGTTACGCATTAACGTTTTTGTAATAAGTCAAGGCAATATTTTACTTTTAAGTATTAATAATATCGATATATTTTTATCTTTCTTTTTAAAGATAGCTCATAAAAGTGTACCAATTTATATGTTTTATTATGATGTTTGCACATTGAATAAATTTTTTTAAATTCAAAAGAAACATAAACATTTTAAAAATACAGAAATATTTAATTTTTTGGAAATAATATTCTTTAATGAAAAAAATTGATTTTTTAAAAGTTAAAACGCATGCTCTAGCTCGTGATTAAAAAAAATCTGGAAATTTAGGAAAACTGCAATTTCCTTATTTTTAAGATATTTTTTTCCGGTCGAAATTCAGTTTTATTTTTGTTATTTTTACAAATATTTCAAACAAACTCAAAAAATGCGATTTTTATTACATTGTTTATAGTTTGAACGAACTTTAACTAAATCAGAGCACTAAATCATATAACTTTTATAGTTAGAATCGGGTTTAAGTTAAGTTTTTTTTTATAAAAAACGTTTTCTGCAAGGGTATATATCTTTGGCTACCCAACAATAGCTGTTTTTTGTTGTTTGGTTTGAAAAACAACAACGTTTTCCTTTTCTTATTTTTCTTGTTTCGAAATCTTTGGCCACCCCACACAAGATTTTGCAACTCTTTGGCCATTTGGCTCTCTGTTCGCTTGAATGACTCGACGGCTGGCCTCCATGACAGGTGCTGCCGAAGAAATGCGGCATCCAAATCAACAACATAATGTGTGCTCCATGTACAAATACAGTTGCAAAATGAGATCTGCCCCTTTTGCATCTGTTGTCTGTCGTCGCCATTTGTTGCAGCTGCAGTTGCAAACACGCATACTCAGGCATAAGCACACACACACACACACACACACAGATATACACAGATATACACAGATACACACAGATACATACATATACAATTACTCAAGCAGGAGCTACGTTTTGTGGTGCTGACGTTTCAACGTATAAACATTTCTCTGTATACAGTAAAGTGTACAATTTGTTGTTCCCTTATTGCAGAACGAACACATGGAATATATACAGTAAATATACAGTAATCGTAAGAATGCTACATGATCTGCGTATATATACAAACTGTAAATGCTGTAAATTTGATCTTTTTGAAAAGCAAAAAAATTGAAACTTTGTTTTTAGTATTGTTGCAAAGCGTTTGCTTGATCAGTTTATGTTCAGTTGAATGGGAGGAATATGGAATAAAAGAGAAGATTTATTTTCGAAATTTCGATCGGGACTCAATTTTCCTATAATCTGTAGATTATATAAACTGATGAAAAAGTATATCTCCAAAGATGAAAAGCGGGATAGATATAGCGCCTTAGATGTTTTCCCACTAAGAAAGGATGCTAGTTTCTTCAAAGGAAAATTTTTTCAAAATGAGTAAATTTTTCCATAATTCAAAACCACATTTTCTCATAAATATTTTCTGTAAGTTCTACTATAGTTATTATCAAGTACAAGCCCCGTACTTTTAATTCCTAATCGTTTTTGGCTTTGTGGTTTTTTCATTGAAGTAGAAAGCGTTTTTCATTCCTTAAGTAATATTCGAAAAAATTGGTTTAAAAAAATATGTAGTATGAAAGTCAGTTGTTTTTTCTAGCGAATTATTCCGTTTATCAATCTTTTTTGTGACTTAAGAACAGCTTACAGCTTGGTATATAACTTTTTAATATATAGTGATAGGAAACGTAGTTCAAGAAGTTGAATTATTTAAGGAGTACTTTAATATATTTAAGAATTTTGAATATTTAAGTTATTTATATATTCCGTATATTTACATATTTACATAACAACTATTAAAGAAAACTGTTCAATTAAGTGAAAGCTGGTTAAAATTTTGTATTATCTAATCAATCCAATTTTCAAAAGACTCATTTTTAAAAAACCAATTTTAGGGCTGTCAATTCGAATCATTTGAAATCATTGGGTACAGTACGCAAAACATGAAACCAACTATTTCAATTTGCACACAACAATTTGAATGCAGAAACTGGCGCAAAAAAAAGAAACCAACTAAGAAAAACATTTCTTATACAAAAAAAAAAAAAAAAGAGCAAAAACAAAGAAAAACAAGCGGAAAAGTGTCGCCATTTTGATCAGTCTCTTTGCTGCCACAGATCTTGTTTTCTTTTTTTTTCCTATAGTTCTTTTGGCTGCTTTTCTTTTGCTTTTGGCTGTACCCCCGAGTGGTTTCTACGTTCTTGTTCTTGTTCTTATACGCTTGCCGGTGCTCTATGATGATGAGTCTGATATTTTCACGCTTAATCACTAACTGTCCCCATGAGCACAGCCCATTTGGATGTCGCCAGCGTCTGTGGCAAAAGACACACAGACACAAGACACAAGAAGACTCAAGAAACAACAACAACACAACACAAGAAAGACACAAAACATTTTGGAACAGGGCCAAAATACTTGACGCTGCAAATGAAATGGCAGAACGTCGGACCAAATGCAAAATGCACAAATGTCAGGCGTATAAAAGGGGGGCTAGCAGGGGGTTTGAGAAATGGGAGGCACATGAAAAAAAAAAGAAAAAAAAAGGGGAGGGAGAGTTTGTTCGATCTGTCGAAGTTAAATACCCTTACAGAAAAGTTTCTTATTCAAATATTAAATTTTTTGACAAACTTTTTCTATGGCAGCTATAAAATAAGTTTCCCGATTTTAATCAAGTTTGTCAAAACTATATAAACTATACTATCAGATCTGTTCTACATATCGATTCCGATCAAAGTTGTTGGAATCGAAATTAAAAAGATAGCTGTATATGGTTAACTAACTAAGATATACAGGCCTGTTCCGAATTCAGTACGTTTTTGAAAAGTAAACACGAATGAATTCCGAACGACTGATTTTCGATCAGAATTGTTTCGTATTCACTTTTTTGAAACCGAGTTCGAAACCGGGTTTGAACCCGAGCTTTCATAATAAAAAGACTATTTAGTTGTCATCTAGTATTCATTGCTGAATCCAGAATAGTATCGTTTGCTTGCACGTTTTCACTTCAGTTTTGCAGACAGGTTTTAAAAATTGTATTACAAATGAAAAAAAAGCTCATTAATTTCCAAAACGAATAAAGAATATAAGAAAATTGAGTTAAAGAATTGGCTTTTTGAATTCTTTGTGGAATCAGGTAATTACTTTTAAGAAAGTAAACTTTTGACGTTTTGAGTACTTCAAAATAGCAATCAATTCCGTTTCACCAAATTTCGAACGGAATCGATATTCGGAACAGCCCTAATAGTTTCCCGATTTTGATTACTCTTAATCAACAAGTATAAATTATATTATACTAAAACTTATAATTGGTGAGTTTGCTTGAGATTTTGCAACCGATTGTTCCTATGCCAGCTATAAGATATAGTTATCCATTTGTTATGAAATTTTGTCAGTTTAAATACTGGCCAAGTTCAGAATTGGTTAGTTTGGTCAAGTTAACTTGAAAACCCAAAATGTTTGACACAATTTTGCTATGACAGCTATATGCTAAACTGAACCGATTCAAAATATTTTGACAAATGCAGCAAAAAGTAGCATTAGGCCCAAGTTTCATTAATACTACGATACTATGTTGCTAATCAAAGAAATGCATACTTTAACAAGTCAAAAATGGCTCATTTAATGCGGGACAAAATTATAAAACTCTCTGCAAGTGTATGAGAAAAAAAAGAAAGCCGAGCCAAAAAGATGCGACACGGACTGACAGCAACAAAATTGAAAGAACGATACAATGGTTGAAAAAAAAAGAAGAAAAACAAATTTAATTTTCTTTTATTGCGGTCGTCGCGCGCAATAATTGCGTGTAAACAACAACAAAATAACATGAAAACTTTTCAAACAGATCTTATGAGATTTGGCTACAGGTATCACACACATATACAACAATATATATACACACACACACACAAACAGCAGCCACCCCACACACACAGTATGCCATGATGTGTGTGTGTTATTACACAAGACGCGTGCTGAAATTCCTCATGATTTGCCACACATGCATGAATATTTTATAATTTCCATAGAAAGATACATTTCAGGCAAATTGCCTGCAATGACGTTCAATATGTTATATTCAAATGCTGAGCATGACGCACTTTGCCTCCCTTCTGGTAAAAGAAACAAAATATGAAAATATAAAGAAGAATATAACAAAATAAAAGCTTTATATAATATGGGAAAGCTGGGAAAGTTAAAATGTGTACTTTTTTTTGCTGTATTAAGCTATTTGCTTTGACCAACTATTATGTTGGTAGAACTGCGTAGTATATGGCGCTTTATATTTCGCGCACTCTGCTTTCTGCCTTTTGCTCTGCTTAGCTAGTTAGCTTCCTTTTTGCCGTTGCTGCCGCTGTTGCCATGGCATTAAAGCATAGCTAACGAAGCCAACAATGAAACGGGGCAAACAGCCAGCAAAAAAAAAAAAAAGAAAAGGAAAACTCGAGAAAAATTCTTGGCAAATGTTTTACGTTAATTGAAAGCCAAGAAATACCATTCGTTAAGATCCATGTGCGTGTATCTAACCCATACATAGAGCGTTTACTATTTAGCAGTGGCGTAGGCAAGCAGTTTTATTGTGGGGTGCCAATTTTTAATTACTTAATTACTTAGTCCTTACATCATAACTATTTCTTAACTCTCTGGGCATGTATAACTTCCAAAACCCCCCTCTAAACCCCCCCGCCACTGCAATTCATACATCATGCTCAGTTGTTCTTGTAGATTCTGCACCTGCTGCTTACACAGCTTTATAAGCATTATATGTGATCACCTGTACATGAGCATTCAACATTAAACAATCGCAGCAATTTAGTTTAACCAATTTTCTTTGGAATGCTCACAATCATTGATTAATCAGATTAACTGATTAAAACTTGAAAACAATTGCAAATCATTTTTTACAAATTTTATTTAAATTTCCGAGTGTCACTTTGACATGCAGTAATTCATTTTTACTCCCTGTTCCCATTAAAAATGTGAAAAAGGGAGTTATAAAGTACTGCAAATGTGTGTAACAGGCAGAAGGGGGCATTTCCGACAATATAAACTTTATATAATCTTGATCAGCATCAACAGCCGAGACGAACTAGTCATGTCCGTCTGTCTGTCTGTATAAACACACAGATCTCAGAGACTATAAGAGCTAGAGACACCAAACTTGGCGTTATGAAAGAATCTATTACGCCCGTCTCAGATGGCAAAAAAAAAAAACAGTTTGACAGGCACTGGACAAGTTAAATTATAATAGCAGTTTTTAAGGAATTGTTAACTCGTTTTTCCAAATATAATTCCTTAAGTAATTGTAAAAGTAATTAAATAAAGATGCTTACCTGACAAATGCCGCTGTTGAGCAACATCAAAAAACAAGTCCAAATTTGTTACGTTGCTTAATGGCAACTCTTGAACATATTAATAAATAGTTATATATATATATATATATATATATTGTACAATATATGGCAATATGAGTGCAATATTAAGCCACTTGATGTGTGTGTGTGTGTACTTTAAGGTGTATTATTATTCCTGATGTAAGGTTATTATTGTTGCTTGCTTTATATCAATTGACGCTGACGTAGAATGTTACGATGCTTTATGTTTTCCTTCTTTCCACTTCCTATTCCTATTCCTTAGCTTATGTTGCCAAATTGTGTAACTGAAAGCAGATAAACGACAGAAACAAGTGTTACTCAAACATACAAATACATAGACATAGACACATATACACATACATAACACACAGCATAAAACACACATGTGTTTGTGTATCCTTATCTGCGTCATTTATGCTAAAAGGACACCCCGCTGACTTTAAGCCCTGGGTTAGAAAAGCCCTTCAGATGCAACAAGTCCAAGTTTTTGCACATCTAAACAGCACTATGCCATAACATTTTGTGGTTGTGGTTATAATCTAGGACTAGAGGACTACAGGACTATAGCAAATATGCAATTGTTAGGCATGCATGACGCTCAACTAAATTTATGTTAGATTGCTGTAGATGAGCTGACTTTGATTGAAAGATACCCTGTACCCAGATCTAAAATATTAGAAATACTTATTCAAACTTATACAAAAATACACACCCAATTCAGGCAATGCACATTTCTTAAATAACTTTTGTGTTTGTTTTACAAACTTTATAACAATTTCAGCATTTTTATAAATCCTTTATATTTGATTTGGTATAATTATGAAAGAAAAACACTTAAAAACAATGGTATACCGATATCATTATAGTTTAATACTTTGAGTCCCATTATCTTTCAATCAATTCGCAAAAGGAATCAAACGACTCTAAGGATCGATTCAAACTTTAATGACAAACTTTAAACAATTTAGAAACTCGAATCAGTTGAACAATATTAAGGTTCCGAATGATATTAGGACACAATTGACTACTGAACGATACTGGGACTCAAATAAACGACTGAAAGATTTTGGAACTCGAATCAGTTGAACGATAAAAGGACACAAAAGACTCAAATGAACGATATTCTGAGACAAAGTTCACACGTTCACTCCGAATATTAGTTCAATCGAACTATTCCGAAGATTAGTTCAGTCGAACTAGGTCTGAGTAAATCGATTAAACTCTGATTTTTAGCTTTGCAAACCTAGATCTGGCTGATCAAATATTAAATATCTATATCTATATATCAAAAATGTACCCATTTTCAATAAACCCTTTTTAACCATTCAACTACTCCAACTCATTTTGAGTGCATTTGTATTTTCTAAGTTTTGTTAATGTTAAAAATCGTCAACTTCTTAAAGACTTTATTAATTGTTAACAAAATATCGCAAAGTATTATATAATAACTGGTCGGACACTCACAGCAAATCTGTCATTCCTGCTGTATATACTGCTAGTCGGCTTTTAAACTTTTCGTGTTGCTTCGTCACTAGCGTGGTCTGCCGTACACAGTGATAGCATATACAATGTAAATTTTTAGCTGTAAATACTGAAGATCTTTCAAATATATCGATTTATATAACAAGCTATAACTTATTGTAAAGCTTAAAAATAAGATATCGATTTGTAAATATACACGTCCAACAGATATTTTCTACTTAAGCAAGTTTTTTGTATATTTATTTCAATCTACCCCATTGACTTAATTGTATAGAGGGTATTTATTAGAGAAAAGTGCGCGTGCTGTTCTCAACGCCCACATGCCAGGCTTTGTGTGAGTGTTTCCTATAAGTGTGTGTGTATTGTGTGTGTTTTTTTGTGTGTTGGTGTGAGTGTGCGCATAGGCAAACGTGTGGGTGGCTAATGAAATGCTTCAACAGCAGCAGCGACAGCAACCGCATCCATCCACATCCACACACATAGACACACATACATATACACCTACGTTGATCAGTTCTGCCCCCCTGGTTTAATATATACATATATATGTATATGTTTGTATGTATGTAGTGGAGCGTGCATTGTAATTGTATCTGTGCACTCTTGTGTGTGTGTGTGTTGCCATGGCAAACATGAGCTTTTCCAGCGGGTCCAAATTGTCTACAGCTTTTCTCATTTTATCTACCAGTTCAATACAAAAGCGAGAGAAAGAGAAAGAGCAAAGCAAAATAAAGCAGAGCAGAGCAGAGCAAAGCAAAGCAAACATAAAGGAACTGAATGCGGCATTCACATTCAAAGGCAACATTCAGCGGCAATATCCACAGTTGTCTATAATAAATTTGTATTGGGGCACCGACTTTTCTGCTCTTTGTCATGATTTTCGGCATTTTGCTTGTCAGTTTTTCCTCTTTTCATTTTTTTTTTTCTTCATGTGGCGCTTTTCACTTGATTTTTATGACATTCCCTACAGCACTTCAGACAGAACGCCCACCTATAAAAATGAAAAAATATACTATATGTATATTTAAAATTCAATGGGGTGACAACGCATTCTGCCCAATATCCCCCTCCCCCCCCCTCCTCCGTTGCACGCCCTTGTGTAAATCATGTGAGTTCCGTCCTACAATTAAAAAATAAGTTACCAAATTTTTAATGAAATTTTGAAAAGTTGCATTCATTTAACATAGTTTTCCAGAAAAACTTAAGTAGGAAACGCAATATGCTTTTTATTGTTGAAGAAATATGTGAGTTTTAAGACAATTGTAGTTATTATTATTACCATTAATCAACCCAAATTGTTATACTAATGAGCGAATTTTTATTATTCAATTCAATTTAAACTCAAGGAACTTAAAACGATTAGTTTCAGTATCCGGAAATGAACTATAGAAACGTAAAGTTCTTTTACCCTGAAAGAACTATAGAAACGTTAAGTTCTTTTTTCCTGAAAGGAACTATAGCAACGTTAAGTTCTTTCTTCTTAAAGAAAAGTCCATCTTTTTTATACAGAAAGTAACTTAAGAAACGATTAGTTCCTTTGTCAGTAAAAAAACTAAAATAAAAGTTAGTTCTTTTATCGGAGCAGGAAATGTCGAACTATAACCACAAAAGGAATTTGAATTCTCAACTACATTTTTCATTGGAACTACTTTCTTGAGTCTCTTTCGATTATAATTTCTAAAAAGGTGCGACTTGGACTGTCTCAACTCTGATTAATCAATCTTCAAGTTAAATTTAAATAAAAGTTGCACAGCATTCTTTTCCAACTAATGAACGAATTTTTTGTTTTTGAATTCAGAAAGTAACCTATCAGAGCAAACTAACATTTTAGTTACATTTTGTTTTGTATTTTCATTTCCGACTTATTTTGCATTTTTTAAAAAACTCATATTCCAAATACACATATTTCCAAAAAAGAAAAGCAAACAAATTTTTTTTTAAATTTTCACTGGGCTGTCTTTGCATTTTCTTTTTTGTTAAGTTTTAATTTTTTTGTTTTTTTGGCTGGCATTTGAGAATTTGTTGAAAATGGCGTCGCGCTGTGCGGCTTTTGTAATTTTTGGCAGACATCCAAAGTCTACACAAATTTGCGTAAATAAACAACAACATTTTGTTGCAATTTAGAAAAAAAGAGTCGTTAATGCCGCTGCCGCAGCTTCTAGCTGTTTCTTACAGTCGCAGCAAAAACAACAAAAACAACAAAAACAAAACAACAAAAAGCAAATGCAACAAAAAACATTTCACGAAGTTTTTGCACAAAATATGCGAGGCGAGTGCCAAAAAAAGGGGACACAGCAATGCGAACATAGCCTGTACATAGTTCAAATACATAAGTACAAATATATATACATATCTTATATATATATACATATATATATGTATATAACTTGGAAAATGAGTGGAAAATATGCGCACTTTGGGATGCTTCAAATGAAGCTACAACTGAGTGAGCATATTGGATTACACAACAGCAAGCGGAAACGGAAATGCTTATCGAATGTGATTGATATGACAGACATGTCGCCTAACCCTACCTATCCCTAAGCATAACTGCTACCCTCTGCTTTGCCTAAGCCTAGTGTTTTCATTGAAGCCTAAGCCAAAGTGTGCCCCAAGGCACTTGCAACGCCATAAAAAATAAGACATGTGTGTATTATAATACAACGAATCTTTAACACGCTTTTAAATGCTACATATCCATGCTGAAATATCGTTATTAATGTCATTTATATCGATATCTGAGTTTCAAGTATAAATACAAGTATATTTAATCTTAATTCACCAAATCCAACTAATTTTCAATAAAACTTTACACCTAAACTAACACGCTTCAACTATTTTCGCTTTTTTAAAGCAAACTTTCAAGTACAAATCCTTTACAGGCGGCTTATCGAATGTATGTGTGTGTGTTTGTGTGTGGCAAGTCTATGGAAACAACACTCAGCAGTTGACACATCCTTTCACACTTTTAATGTAAAACCGCTTAGAACAGCAAAGTACGTAATAGGCGACAGCTGTGAAAGGGCAACAAAAAGGATACAAAAGCAAAAACATGCAGAAGCGCAGGTGGATTAAAGGATAAGCTTGGCTACTAAGAAGCTTTGCCATCATTGTTTGCCCGCCAGCAAATTGGCAGCAGCCAGGATATGCACAGGATGTTAGTGTGGAAATTATTTCAGAGTACCTATTGACAGGCAAGCAACAGTAGCAGCAACAAAACTGAGAAAACTCTTGTCTCAATTGTCGCTCAAGTTACGTTAACCAGTCTTTGTTGCATTATTTTATCACAACTTTATTAACATCCAAGCACATTTTATTGTTGTTTTCAGTTTTATTCGCAACTTTTTTATACATTTTATAAATTTGTAAGGAAATTAACTTGTGTTAGGCGCATAAACTTGTCTTAAAATTTTGAAAACTAAATTTCAAATGAACTTTAAGAATAAATCTGATCTTTTTCATGAACTATAGAACTTAATAAACGACATATGATATCTTCCCAATCCCAATTCTCTGTAATAACTCTTCTAAAAACATCTGTATCTACCCTGTAAATGCAAAAAGTATCGATATAAATCAAAATCGATCTATTTCAACATTTTTAATAATTTTTCAAATATTATTAATTAATATTCTGTCTTAACCGATCGATTGCTAAGATCGTAAAAGCGAGCAATTTTAAGTTTTTGAAAAAAAATCAAAATTAGATCATGAAATTTCTAAATAACATATTATTCTTTTTATTTCAAAATCCAAACACAAAATCAAAAAATTCCGTAAAATAAATAAAAAATTGCAAAATTGTTAACTTTCGATCGCTTACAATATTCAGCCGCAGTCCAGCTGGCGCCATCTAGATGTCGTAAAACGCGGCTGATCGTGCGGCTGGCGCCATCTGCACGCTACGATAATGCTGCGCGCCATCTGGCGGCCAGCAACATGCAGCTTGGGCAACATTTGAGCTTCCAGCAACATTTTGAATTTCAATTTTTTTTTACTTTACTTTAACAGAAAACTGTTATGCACAATTTGTTGTTGTTGTTGAAAATTCACTTTGCGCGTTTTTCGTAGGAAAAAAAATAAATAGAAACAACAAAGAACAGATGTTTCGACTTTATTTTGGGAAATTTTATTGCTTTGACAGAAATTTCACTTTTCAACACACAAAACGTATTAACGAAGAGAGGTTGACTTTTATTTTGAACCCTTTTCGAATCACTTTAGCCAAAAAATTGGCAACTTTTTTTTTGAAAATATATTTTTAACACATTGTTGTTAATTAATTTTTGGATTGTGTTGCGGAAATGCGCGTCCTTCGTTTAAAATGCACACAATTTGCTTTAATAAATTGCATTAATTTATTATTATTTAATTTATTGAATGCACTGTTAAAAATTTGGTTAACGAAGTTTTGTTTATGGGCGCGTCGGTTCGGTTCGAAAACGAATTGAATCGGTATTGTATTGAAAATACAAAATATGTCTGTGCACAAGATATTTCCTACACTTCACTTTACTGGCGCAGAAAATCGCATATACAACGAGAATGTATAATTATAAATAAATGTTCTATAAAAAACGCTTTTTTGTTCGTTTGTTTCGCTCTTGTTTGTTGTTGTTGTTCGTTTTGTTGTTGTCGTGTGTGTTTGTGTGTATCTTGGTCTTGTGTTTTTGAGCCATTTTAATTTTAGAGGTAACCCAAAATAAATAACCAACCATTCCGCACAACGCGGCCAGAAGCACCTTTTGAGAAAAACCAAAAAAAAAAGCAAACTACAAAAAAAAAAATTATAGCAAAAATATTGAAAATGCTTCAAATTGCGGTTGACAAAATCCCCTTTTAATATAAATATATGTATGTATGTGCATCTTTGATAAGCTTTTCAAGTTAAGCGTTTCTAAAGCGTTTTCAAGTATTTTCAAGCATTTTCTTCGCTCAAATGTTTGTTTAAAGGATTTGCGGCTTGGCTTCAGACTTAACGCTGAGCTTGTCCCAAAGCCAAACACAACGCAGAAAGGCAACAAAATGAAGTTAAGAAAGCAGCCTTGAGCGCCTTGCAGACAAAATATTATCTATATCCAAATACAAAATAACGAGTCTAATGTTTTTATAATAAGGGGCAGTCAGCGCTGTTTATTAAACAATTACTTTTTGGGTTCGTTTTTCGCAGAGAAAAAAACGATTTTGAAAAATTTATAAGATATTTAAGTTGATTTAAAATGTATGCCATTTAAATAGATATTCAGGTAGAATAATTTTCTTTAAATATTATACTTTAATTAATTGAACTATTATAAATATCGATTAAGGCTATAAAGAAACTTTATCCATTCAAATGTTTCAAACATAGAGCTAATTTCGATATTTGAATCATATTTAAAACGAATTGCCAGTGATAAGTTACATATATCGATACAATCAACATAGTAACTTAACTTCCTGCGATAAAATATGTTATCGATAATACACATCGATACCATCAACATGTTTTTATCGCTGATAACTGGTCAAACTTCCATTTATATCGACATGCTTTCAATTTGACTTATTAAATCTAACTTGCCATGATATGCAAGTTATCGATTACATAAGCACAATGGTTATCGATAACAAAAGTCGTTATCTACGCAGTAGTCAATATTAAAGCAGAAAAATAGTTATAGTTAAGTAAATTATCGATAACAAATTTGGTTATCGATATATGCAATTCAATACGTTTCGATAATTCGTTTTATAACTATACATTTCTTGACTACACATAACAAAGCACACTAAAAACAACAACACAACAGCAACTTAGACGATGTTTTTGCCTATCGTTATCGAAACAAACCGGATACCGGAAACCGGAAAACAAAGCTCAAATAGTTTATTAAATAGGAATTGATTCCTTTTTAAATGCCTTTTTTATGTGTTTAACGCGACGCGTTTGATTGCTCGGCCGTTGCGCTAATAAAGCTCTTAATTCTGGCCGATCGGATCGCTCGAAATAAATCGAAAGGCCGAGGCGTGAGGCACACACAAACAACCACACACACACACACACACACAAACACACTAAAATATTTTAAAATTAAAGCAATTTTTATTCGTATTATTTTTGGTTTTCTTTGTTTTTGTTATTGTATAAGTATTTTAGTGCCTCAGTTTTTGTTGTTATTGCATGTGTCTGTGTGCTGGTTGTATGTTATATATGTTGTTGCTTTGACTGCCGATCTCCTTCAACTAAATGAAAAGGAAATCTTTTGCCTTTAGCCAAGCATCTGTTTCTGTTTCTGTTGCTGCTTCTGTTTTGTGATTCGAAAAGTGTTGATGCTTCTGTTTCGGCTGCATTTGGAATTGAAAAGTGCGAGAGATGTGCGTTCTTCTTCTTGTTTTTTAAATAAATATCACTTATTTTTATAATCATATGCACGGCCGTCAAAATAGTACATACTAAGTATAACAATTTGCTAGAATTAGTTAGGATGCGTTGCAATTGCATTCGTGTGTGTTAGTCTGCATTTACACGATGAATTTACTTCATGAAGTTTTTTTTTATGAGCCGTTTTACCTGTTTTCAGTTTATTTTCCGATTTTCAGAGTGTAGATTTTTGCAATTTTAAATATAAATGGCAGAAAACTTACCAATTTTAAAAGCTAATAAAGTCATAACTTTTATTATTCTTTCTTTTCTATAAACAAACATTTTTTGAATCCAAAACAATCGATATCAAAATTTGCACATTAAAAGCAACAAAAATTAAAATCGGTATATTTTTCTGCTCGGCAAAAACTTCATAAACTAACTTCAACATGTAAATCGTCGCCAAATTGCACTGGAAAATGAACTCAAGGCGTGTTTGCCATTTCGACTTTTCTTTGCCAATTTGATCGTGTCTGTGTGTGTGTGTGTGTATGTGTGTGTTTCAGAAAAATTTTAAAATTAGCACAGCAGTGAAAACATCAATATTTTTACATTTCTCAATATGCATGATTTCTATGGAATTCCAAGCAAGGAGTTATTTATAAAACGACACCCGCTGCCGCCGCTGCTGCCACCGCTGCCTGCCGCTGCTGCTTCGAGGTAAATGTGTATATTGTGGTTGGCAAAGGGGGGGTGGCAGCGGCAAAGTAGGGGTATTCAGGCAGCTAAAAGACGGCCAAAAAACGCGTCTGTTTATTGTCAAAATCCTTTTAACAGCGTCAAGTGATTTGGGCGCGTGCAAAAAAAAAACGCAAAAACAAAAATTAAGCACTTCTCTCTGTCTCTATCTAACTTGCTGTCTCTCTCTCTCTTACGCTCTCACGACAGCTTAAATGTGAAGAGAAAAAAATTCACTGAATTTTGCTTGGATTTTAAAGTCAGTGCAACTTTTGCGCCTCAAAGTATGCAACACTTTGACTCGAATAAAAGTTAATACATTAATGCGGAAACTCAATGAGTTTCACACACACACACACACACACACACACACACACACACACACACACACACACACACACACACACATATGCACACACTGCTGTACGCTTAATTAAAGCACAAGGATATAGAATTTCAGGATGCGCAACGCTTTGTGGCATTACTGTCCCTCTAATGAAGCGATTCGAGGTTTCCTTCTTACTACTTGCGGCAAATATCTAACGCACACACATACAACACACACACACAGCAGGTGTGTATGGTTGTGGCTGCTCAAAATGTATATAAGCGTAAAATTTTATTGAAAGTGATGAATTAATGAGGCGTTAAATGATTAAATGTGTATTCTCTTGCCGCCCTATTGAACCGGAAGTTGCTACGCAACAACAACAAAATGGCGTCACGGTACAAAAACCCCCCCACACACAACCCACCACCCACCGCCCAGCTGCCAACCAACCACTGTTTAACAAACTAACATAATTATTTAAATTGGGCTTTAGAGAGTTGTAAGCAGCTTTTCAATTTCCATTTTCATTTGTGTTGTGTGTTGCGGTTTTTTTTTGTGCTTCTTGTGTTTTTTGTGTCACGTGCAAAGATTTTCCGGATCAGTAATTTTATAGCGCCCTTTTGAATTTAATTGTGCACTACTTTAATGCTGCTTCTTTAAAGTGTTAGTTCAAGAAATTCAAGCATAGTTAGTTTTTGAATAACATCTTTATATTTACCTTTAACTCAAAGTTGCAGTCAGCGAAGCTTTCCACTTTATAAATTCAATATCTGCAAAAGAAAATATCAAAGATTTTAGCATCAAAGATGTGGTTAAGAAATTTTCAAAAATTAATAAAAATAAGGCATTTAAGAAACAACGTCTACAATAAAACTTTCTGCGTGCAAATTGGTTTAAGAGTTAAAAATCAAGTCAAACATTATTTTCTTTTTAGTTTTCAAAAATACAAAATTTTATTATTTATGTGGGTGTCGAATCCAGAAGCAGAAATTGACTTTTTGGCTGCAATAATAACGAAAATTGTGTTTGAAGTTCCACCAAACGCAAACCGAGTAATGTTATCGTTATCGGTGCTGTAAACATTAACAGAGTTGATTATGGCGCCGCTAAATCCACAATATTACAGCTCTGTTAACTTTTACAGCACTGTTAACGACCTTTAAGTGGTTTTTACTACATATTCTGGCAAAAAAGTTAATTTCTGCACATTTTGAGACAAAAACCGAAAGTTTTAGTCAAGTATTTCTTTGGAGGACCGAAAACAAAGATTTAACTTTATTTTTTTCCAAATTTTTATTTTTTTTTTTAGATTTTATTCTGATTAAATTGAAAAAAAAAATCACTTTCGGAAATTAATCAAACTTAAATACAAAATCAATCTAGATGACAATACAAGCTCAAAAAAGATGTTCTTAATGGAAATCGATTCAGTTTTAAGAAACTTATGGAAATTGAAAAACCTGGGGAAAACTTTCATAATAAATAATAAATAAGTAAATAAATATAAATCAGATTAGTAATGAAAAAGTTAGGAGAGAGTTAAAAAAAAACTCGACTTACACACGATAGTTAACCATCAACTAAGTGAAATTTTAACTTAAAATTAAAGAAAACAACTTTCAAGTTGTGAATTTAGGCTTTAATTTTGTTTAAACGCCGTATTAGATTTCACAAACGATATGCACAGTGTAAATGTGCCACGATAGGAAAGCACAATTAAATGTTTGAATATTTAAACAAATAATTGTTGTTGGTTGTAGGTTTGTTTATTATTGATGATATGCCATCGAAATGATTTTGCAGCGCATGGCACGTGCTATTAAAAACCAATAAGTTGCAACGCTCTGTCAAAAGCACACACAAACACACACACATATACACATACACATACACATTACAGGATAACACGATTTTATGCTTTATGTATGTTATACATATAACAAGCCATTAGCGCCAAGTGGCAAAAACCAAAAACTGTGTAAATCTAAAAGTTGTAAGCTAACAAAAACCAAATCCAAAGGTGCCAGCAGGTGCCAAGCACGCTAAGAAATGTTCCTACACACAGACACACACACACACACACACACACACACACACAAAAAGAGAATCAGTTTTCACATTTATGCAAAATGTTGAAAAAATAGGCGAAAATCAAAAGGAAAATGTAATTTAGTTTTATGAGCTCGAAATAAAACCAAAAAAGAAATGTATGATAGATATCAATTTGTTTGCCATTTGTAAAGGCAAAGGCAATGGGTAGAGGGGCAGGGGCAGACGCAGTGGCACATCAAAATGCAGCCTGCGTGCAACGCGGTGTCAATCACTTCGAGAGTCAGTTGCAAGTTGCAAGTTTTGCACGTTGCACATTACAACTTACCACATCAGTCAACAAATACAGCCGCATTGCATTTCCGCTGCGACAGATAACAAAAACAACAACAACATGCTTTTTTTATGCAAATACAGGCCTTGCATATTAGCCAACAAGGTTCTTAGAGACTTGCAACCAGAAGCTAACCCAACCCAATCCAAACCCAGACTTAGAATTCAACTCAATCC
The DNA here is from genome assembly GCA_949708635.1 of Hirtodrosophila cameraria. Classification (NCBI taxonomy): domain Eukaryota; kingdom Metazoa; phylum Arthropoda; class Insecta; order Diptera; family Drosophilidae; genus Hirtodrosophila; species Hirtodrosophila cameraria. Next base: position 12,705,184 of record OX453089.1, on the reverse strand, counting down.
ATTCACTTCGTGACTTTTGGTCAGCTGCCTGGCGTAGTCAAATGGCAGTTTGAGTTTCGCTTTCGCTTTTGTTTCTACTTTTCATTTAGCTGGTCTTCAAATTCGCGTTGAAAACGTGCCGATCAATTTGCGAGGGTCAATTGAGCACTTGTGCTAAGATATGTTAATGTTAGAAAACAGTCATGAATCGATTACAATCTATTTTTATGCTTATTAAAATTTATAGTTTTTTCCGATTCTAATGAAAACACTGAAATTCGAAATTATTAGCTGTTCTCAATTCCGTATGTTCATTTTCGTTCGGCTTATAAAGTTTTGCCTTTTAGACTGTAGCATGAGAAGTATTCGAGCGGAACGAAGAACGGTTGCTATTTCATTTGAAAATAGGAAATGAAAAACTATTTGAAATTAAAAATATTCGGAAATGAGAACTATCGATTTTTCGAAAATGAAAACTAACGATTGTTTAACAAAAACTCAAACAGTTTGCTGCACAAATTCATTGTTATTCTGGTTTTTGAAACACTAATCGACTTTTTAAGCGAAAAAAACATCGATTGAATTTAAAAATTGAATTTAAAAAAAGAAAACAAAATCTTTAAGATGTGTTTGGTTTCGGTATGTATATTTTCGATATTGTAATTAAAAATATCACCTAGCTTATGCTTTCGAAATATATAACATGGTCTTCTACATATCGATTTTTTACGTTCTTCTTCATTTTATATTGAAGATTTAAACTTAAACAAAAATGTTTGTAAATACATCATTATACATTTTAATTGAATATAGGCAAACTTTTTGATTCAAAATTTTAATTCAATGTAAGATAAATCGATTTTTTGGTAATAATATAACGAAAAACATTGAAAATGCTTCGATTTACCATATCCCTATCTTATATATAGAACATAGAAAATCAAACATTAAAAAAAAAAATGCTTTTCTATATTTTATTTTAAATAAAGCATCAACAATTTCTGTTGAAGATAAAAGTCTGGGTGGAATATCTTATTAACTGAAAAGCATTTTACTTTCTTAAAGTAAACTTTTAAGCAAACGAAATGCTTATAAAAATAAAAATATATACAATTTATATTTATAGTATTTTCAATCGAAGATAATTTTAGCACTATCTTCAACAGTAAATTTCATATATCAAATAAACACATTATTTATTTAAAAAGCAACCCTCCCATTGCATATTAAATGTCAAGTGAACATATCCATGTCCATATCCATTTTCATTTTGCATGTCCTTGAAAAGCAACGCTGCAACTGAACGACTTGTGGTAAATGGCGTTGACTGTGAACTGTCTGCGACTTTGGCACTTTGCCTGTAATTGATAATCCAAGCGTACCCCGCTTAGGCCCCACCCCCCTTCTTCCTCTCACTGCAAAATAAACGAATATGCTGTCAAATGCAAGTGAATGCCATTTGCATATCAAATTGAGTTGAAAATGTCGCCGGAAATGGCCGCAAACATAAAACTAAACACACAAATCACACACACACACACAAAGTTGCTTTAGCTTTTGTTGTGCTTGGCGTATTTTTGATTAGCAGAAGGCGCCAAATTTTGACAGCAAGACAAACACAAAACAATCGCCACAAAGTATGCAACACTTTTTGTGTTGCTGCAACAAAACACGGTGGATTAAATTTGCACATTTTGTGGCAATTAAAAATATAAAAAAAAAAATTTTATTGTAGAAATACTTAAACTATTCAAAATATATCAAACTAGATTATTATACCCTTGCAGAGGGTGTGAAATGTGTAACGTCTCAAAAACAAAGAATTTGTACATTCGTGATCAGCATCAACAGCCGAGTCATGTCCGTCATGTCCGTCTGTCTGTCTGTCCGTCTGTTTATATGCGTTTTTCCAGACTTTGTTCTTGAGCTATCTTGATGAGACTTGGCCCAGATGCTTCTTCTTATTGCAGGTAGTACCTATAGTTGAATTGGCCAGAATTGGACCACTATAACATATAGCTGCCATAGGAACGATCGGTTGAGAAATTAGTTTTTGTATGAAAAACTTTTTTGTTTTTCACGATAACTCAACCAAACTCACTTAACCTTAGTTTAAAGACAGTTTCTACAGGATGCCAAAATTTCATCCAAATCGGAAAACTATATCTTATAGCTGCCATAGGAACGATCGGTTGAAAATAAGTTTCGGTATGAAAAACTTTTGTGTTTTTCAAAATATCTAGCCCAAACTCACTATATGTAAATCAAAGCACGTTATACACATGTTGATCAAATTTTATCAAAATCTGATCACTATATCTTATAGCTGCCATAGAAACAATCCGTTGAAAAATAAGTTTGCTTATGCAACTCTTTGCTGCATGGGTGTACATATATATTCGGCACGCCGAAGATAACATTTTTTTCTTGTTTTTTTATTGTATTTGAAAGTTTTTGTGCGATTTTTTGTGAAAATTTCGATAACCGATAATCACAACAGCCTTAAATGTATCGATTTCGTGTTATTAATCAATTTATGTTTACAATTCTAACATTAATCCAATCTTCTGCATAGTTCATTAATGTGAAACGTGTTTTAAAAAACACCGATAAAAGTTTTTTGAGTAACTTTTATATTTATCAAATTCTTATAAAATATAAAGTAAACATAGAATGCATGTTAAGCAATTTAACTTAAAAAGTTAACTTTAACTTTTAAAAAGTGATTGTAAAGTTACGTTTCCAGAAATCTAAAAGCTTAAAGAAACTTCACCAAGTCTTTAGGTACTTTATAAATGTCACAGAAAAGTATAAACTCAAAAACTAACGATTGTTTAACAAAAACTCAAACAGTTTGCTGCACAAATTCATTGTTATTCTGGTTTTTGAAACACTAATCGACTTTTTAAGCGAAAAAAACATCGATTGAATTTAAAAATTGAATTTAAAAAAAGAAAACAAAATCTTTAAGATGTGTTTGGTTTCGGTATGTATATTTTCGATATTGTAATTAAAAATATCACCTAGCTTATGCTTTCGAAATATATAACATGGTCTTCTACATATCGATTTTTTACGTTCTTCTTCATTTTATATTGAAGATTTAAACTTAAACAAAAATGTTTGTAAATACATCATTATACATTTTAATTGAATATAGGCAAACTTTTTGATTCAAAATTTTAATTCAATGTAAGATAAATCGATTTTTTGGTAATAATATAACGAAAAACATTGAAAATGCTTCGATTTACCATATCCCTATCTTATATATAGAACATAGAAAATCAAACATTAAAAAAAAAAATGCTTTTCTATATTTTATTTTAAATAAAGCATCAACAATTTCTGTTGAAGATAAAAGTCTGGGTGGAATATCTTATTAACTGAAAAGCATTTTACTTTCTTAAAGTAAACTTTTAAGCAAACGAAATGCTTATAAAAATAAAAATATATACAATTTATATTTATAGTATTTTCAATCGAAGATAATTTTAGCACTATCTTCAACAGTAAATTTCATATATCAAATAAACACATTATTTATTTAAAAAGCAACCCTCCCATTGCATATTAAATGTCAAGTGAACATATCCATGTCCATATCCATTTTCATTTTGCATGTCCTTGAAAAGCAACGCTGCAACTGAACGACTTGTGGTAAATGGCGTTGACTGTGAACTGTCTGCGACTTTGGCACTTTGCCTGTAATTGATAATCCAAGCGTACCCCGCTTAGGCCCCACCCCCCTTCTTCCTCTCACTGCAAAATAAACGAATATGCTGTCAAATGCAAGTGAATGCCATTTGCATATCAAATTGAGTTGAAAATGTCGCCGGAAATGGCCGCAAACATAAAACTAAACACACAAATCACACACACACACACAAAGTTGCTTTAGCTTTTGTTGTGCTTGGCGTATTTTTGATTAGCAGAAGGCGCCAAATTTTGACAGCAAGACAAACACAAAACAATCGCCACAAAGTATGCAACACTTTTTGTGTTGCTGCAACAAAACACGGTGGATTAAATTTGCACATTTTGTGGCAATTAAAAATATAAAAAAAAAAATTTTATTGTAGAAATACTTAAACTATTCAAAATATATCAAACTAGATTATTATACCCTTGCAGAGGGTGTGAAATGTGTAACGTCTCAAAAACAAAGAATTTGTACATTCGTGATCAGCATCAACAGCCGAGTCATGTCCGTCATGTCCGTCTGTCTGTCTGTCCGTCTGTTTATATGCGTTTTTCCAGACTTTGTTCTTGAGCTATCTTGATGAGACTTGGCCCAGATGCTTCTTCTTATTGCAGGTAGTACCTATAGTTGAATTGGCCAGAATTGGACCACTATAACATATAGCTGCCATAGGAACGATCGGTTGAGAAATTAGTTTTTGTATGAAAAACTTTTTTGTTTTTCACGATAACTCAACCAAACTCACTTAACCTTAGTTTAAAGACAGTTTCTACAGGATGCCAAAATTTCATCCAAATCGGAAAACTATATCTTATAGCTGCCATAGGAACGATCGGTTGAAAATAAGTTTCGGTATGAAAAACTTTTGTGTTTTTCAAAATATCTAGCCCAAACTCACTATATGTAAATCAAAGCACGTTATACACATGTTGATCAAATTTTATCAAAATCTGATCACTATATCTTATAGCTGCCATAGAAACAATCCGTTGAAAAATAAGTTTGCTTATGCAACTCTTTGCTGCATGGGTGTACATATATATTCGGCACGCCGAAGATAACATTTTTTTCTTGTTTTTTTATTGTATTTGAAAGTTTTTGTGCGATTTTTTGTGAAAATTTCGATAACCGATAATCACAACAGCCTTAAATGTATCGATTTCGTGTTATTAATCAATTTATGTTTACAATTCTAACATTAATCCAATCTTCTGCATAGTTCATTAATGTGAAACGTGTTTTAAAAAACACCGATAAAAGTTTTTTGAGTAACTTTTATATTTATCAAATTCTTATAAAATATAAAGTAAACATAGAATGCATGTTAAGCAATTTAACTTAAAAAGTTAACTTTAACTTTTAAAAAGTGATTGTAAAGTTACGTTTCCAGAAATCTAAAAGCTTAAAGAAACTTCACCAAGTCTTTAGGTACTTTATAAATGTCACAGAAAAGTATAAACTCAACCCACCGTGTGCGATCAAAAGTCAAAAGCGAACAAAAAAAAAAAACAAATAATAGCAAAAATAAAAAAACAACAACAATAAAAAAGCAACGAGCTAAATTTGTGTATGGCTTTTGCTGCTGTTGCTTATTTTAGGTAGCTAATTTTAGAAATAAAGTGGAAAGTTGAAAGTTGAAAGCATTTCCGCGTTGCATGTTTTCCCCCCATCTTCGTTGACGTCATAAGCAGCGCGCAGCCATTTTGAATGCAATATTCAAATGTGTTAAACAACTTATTTATTATGCATTATTTGCTTCCTCTATCACGAAACACAACGCAGTTGACTCAACAAAAAGTCCCCAAAACGCGGGCGACAGCTAATTGAAAATACCGCTGCATAACTCACAGGCGCAAAATAACTGAGCGCAAAATTAGATTTGAGTGAAAATATTGAGTGAGGATTGCAGAACGGTAAACACGCCCCCTAGCGTTCAGCAAATGCAATTCACCAGTGCGCAACGTCAACCCCCAAACGTTCAAGTTCAATGCAATGCAAAGTGGACAGCGACGCTGTCCTTGACAACGGCGATGCCAACGTCGACATCAACGTTGACGCCAACGCCAACGCCAACGCCAACGTTAACGCCAGCGGCGACGTCAACGGCGCCCATGAGAATAGTGTGACAAGTTGCCAAGCGCCGATAAATGCAGCAAGTGGAAGAATGCAAAGGCGGCTGCCGCTTTTTGCGTAATACCAGCGTGCGAGGGCAAAAGGGCGAAGGTGAAGAGCGAGGGCGTGTTGAGTCCAAGAGCGAAGTGAGAGCGAGGTGAGAGCGGGTTGAGAAGTGAGTTGCGATACGCGTTTGTGCGTGTAATGCGATTACTTAGGCATTTCGCATAACGGTAAACATTGCGTATTCTATATAATGGTGAAGAAAGTGCACAACTTGTAGATAACCTGTAATATAATTGAAGATTAGCTGTACAACAATAATAACGAAAGAATGCTCTGTGCAATATGAATATAATATAAAAGAATATTATTAAACAGATCAAGTTTTTAAGATTTGAAGAACTTCAACATTGAAAAACTAAATTTGAAGTAAAATGTTGAAAATTAGGAAACTTTATCGTCTTCAATAATGTATCACGATGAAATATCGATCTACTCCGATATATCGTCACAAATATATCGATACAGTCGAAATGCGTGAAAGAACTTAAATTAAATAGAATTTTGTTTGAAATTCAGCTGATATTGAATTACATTTTTAATTTAAAATAAATATAATGTATATAAAAGTATAGTTTTGTTTGCAAAAAGTCCATCTGTTTTATTATTTCAAAATTCAAATAACATGACTTTAGAACTTAACATTAAATTTACATTCGATTTATCGAAGACGATATCGATATGGAGGTGGTATATCAAAAGTAATATCATATTGAGTGAACTGCTTTGACCAAAGCGTTACTTTTTCGTAAAAATGAATAATATTGATATATCGATATAGTTTTTTAATCCCTATGTTGAATAAATGAGTTTGAAACAAAATAGTTAAGTAACTTTAAAACTTATTAAATTCCATACGTCATTGGGCATATTCCCATAAATTGCAAATTGATGCAAGTAACACTAAGTAAAATACACCTCCCCAAAAAAAAAAAACACCTTTTATAGGGGTAAAGGGCAAAGAACCTGTAGTCTTTCAAGGTTCAAATTTTAAGTGCCGAAGCACTCGGAAGAAATACGTAAGAGGAAGAAATACGTAAGAGTGCATACGGACTTAAAAAACAAAACTAATTCTTTGAGCTCTTTCAATTTGTTCTTTTTGTTGGTGTCTAATTAGTTTATGCTTAAGGAAATGCAATTACAAGTTTTTGGTTGAGTGTTTGTACCTCAAACATTCCCAACTGTGAAAATATATATACAAATTAATTGTTACTACTCTTCTTTGATGTCAAATTTACCAGAAATATTACATTTTATTCAACTTTTATCTGACAGACCGTGCGCAAAATAAAATTTATGAGTTTCGTCGATTTTGGCACGTTGCAAAAAACTTGTGAAAAACTTATTTTTGCATAACTTCCTGTTGGAACAATTCAAATCATAAAACTTATATTACAAAATTTCTACAAAATGAAATTTGCTTGTCAAGTGTTTTGTGATGCGAAAAAAAACATCTAAATTTTAAGCATTTAGATTGCATAACTTGCCGTATACTTAATAATACTCCAGAACATTTATTTTTAAGTTAACAATTGAAATCATATAATTAAAAATTTATAGAAATGATATCAAGTGTAATTTTATAGACTGATAAGTACATCTTAACAAACAAATATTAAATATATAAATCTATCTTACGTAGTTGCAATGTTCTACTTAACGTATACTTAATATTACTCTAGAAAATCTCATATTAAATAAATATATATATATATATATATATATATATATATATATACATATGCAAATTATTATTGACATCACATGCAAAGCTCACGAACAAAAACCTCAGAAATTACAACAATCTCAAGTGATACAAAAAACGGACAAATAAATAAATAAACAAAAAAAAAACAACAAAAGGCGCAAAGTCGTTTAATCAGCTCAACAAATAGGAAAAGCTCTCAGATAAATGTCACCCATTGTCGTTATTGTTGTTGTCATCTGTAGTTGTAGTTGTTGTTGTTTTGTTGTTTGTTTGTTGTTGTACGCTCTTTATGATACACATGCTCGTAGCACTCGAGCACACTGAATCAACAAGAAACAACTTAACTAAAGTCACGTGTAAACATTCGAAATACTGTAAATTGGTATTTATTGCAAGTGAAGAAGAGCAGCAGCAAGAGGAAGAGCAATAACAGCAACCAGAGACTAAAACGAAACTGTGTGAAATGAATAAAATGTGATAAACACAAAGCGGCGAAAAGTCAACAAAATTGCGAGTTCAACTGAAAAAAAAAAACAACACACACACGCACACACTATTGTTTGCAGTTGCGAGCCGGAATCCAATTAGAATAAAGCGTAATGCGCTCAGAGAGCGCACACAGAAAAGAGCGTGCGGGAGAGCAAAAGTCAATTTCTGCAACGCTGACTGCAATAAAATGACATCACAACAACAATAACAACAGAAGCTGCGCACTGCGATAACAGCGCATAATAGCGTGAGATCGAGAGAGCTGTACTAAATGAGAGAGCAAACAACACGATTTAGAGAGAGTGAGAGAAGTGAAGCATGTATGACATCAGCGTGTGCACGATTTGTTAACAGTTAATCGCACGATCATTGCTTAAACGACAAAGGCGGGCGGGCAGCAGGTGGGGTCTGTATGTGTATGTGTGTGTGTGTGTGTTCGGCTGTGGTTTTTTTTGTGAATTCGGAAATACTTGAGACTCTACTACAGCTTCTTTGCTTACACTGCGCAACAAAAGTTTAAGAGCTACGTCATACAACAGTCAAGATTTTTTGTAGGCTTTTTGATAATATAGATTGTTATCTGTATAAATAAACAGTTGTTAAATTTTTATCAGCCATATGAATTTGGCACAGATATTGCAAACAAATTTTATTTTTAACATTACTAAAAATATCATGTTGAAAAATAAATGTGTTTATTTGAATATAATTTTTGCATGTGCTTTTTTTGCTGTATATAGTTAACATTTTTTTTTTACTTATTTTAAAACGTAATTAAAGGATATTTTTCTTTACTTATTTGATCAGAAACTTTGTCTGCCTATGGTATATAGTATATACCAACATGTATACCAAGTTTGGTTACTCTAGCTTCTAAACTGTGGAAAAAACTGCGCAAATACAGACAGACGGACAAACGGACATTTCACAAATACAATACACTCTTTTAATTTAAAAAAGAGTATAAAAATACCTAAAGTAACTTCTTAACAATAGTTTTTTTTTTTTAATATTAAAAACTTTGAAATTAGATTCATAAATGAACAAACAACTGTTAAAAATACTATTTACAAAATTAAAATAATAATATCTTGTTGAAATTTTACATTTATAATTTAAAAACCGATAAAGGCGTAATCTTTAAAAGAACAATTTTAAAGTTGCCCAAAAACAATTAATAAAAAAATAAGTGTTGAGCAGTGTTAAATATTTGTGCGGCATTGTTCTTGGTTTTTGTTTTGGCTTTGCTTTTGTTTATTTTGATTTTCAACTATTCTCCTTGATATCGTCTTTATTATGCCAAGTATACTTAATATTGGTAAAAAAAAAAAAGAAAAGAAATAATTTGGAACTTGGAATCAATAATATATGTGAACACGTGCCCAAACATGGAACCAGATATGTATCTGTAGTATTTACCTTTTTGTGCTGTACTTTTGCCAAAGACACACACACATGCATACAACACCAACACTCATTAAACATTAATTGACGATGCTTCATTTGGTCGATGGAAACGCGTGAAATCTCTTGAGAACCGGTTCGATCCGTTCCACCGAATGTTTGCGACTTGCCAAAAAGCTTAAGCAGACAACAACAACAGCAACAAGAGGGAAGTGGAAAAAACAGAAAACCAAACCGCAAATCAAACACAACAAATACAAAACACACACACACACACACAGTCTTAACTGGCGATTAATACTTTTTTCGTTATTGATTTATTTCTTTAGCTGCTTTATCAACTTCTTATTTTTTAATTTTTTTTCTTTTTTTATGACTTTTTTGTAACTTTTTTGTGTTCTTTTTTTCACACTTTGTTAGTTTTATGAATTGTGCGTAACATTTGATTTGTTGTTTATTAATTTGTGTGCCATAAAACTCTCGTAGGAATTTAAGAAAACACATATTTTATATATATATTTTTTTTGTGTTTAGCTTTTGCTTTGACCAGCTAAGTTGACACCTTAATCACCTGGCCGCATTTGAAGCAGAAGACAAGCTGTGAAGACGTCTTTCAAAGCTGTCAAAAACAAAGAATTTGTTTAAATAATAATGCTGTCTAGTGGCACTTTTAATGATCTTTGACTATGCTTAAGATAAAAGACATGTCTACACATCGGTTACGTCTTTCAGATGCGTCATACATGTTGTTGTTGTTGTTATCATCGATTGATATCTTGAAGTATCCTTCTTATCGAAATTGTAGAAGAATTGAATAGAACAGAGAGATCGTTTTTCGAGTTCTTTCACAGCACTTGTTTGAGCTAATAATTCAAGACTCTATTCAAATTATAATAATAATGACATAATTAAAATTGAAATTTATTGCTAGCTTAATTGAACCATTAAAAACATATATTTGCATACCCAAAAAAAAAAAAATTCTATTGAAACAGGTGCAAAAATAATCAATAAGTGGAAAATTGTTGCGGGTTTTATTCAATACACATCTGTTCTCGTTTTCAACTCAAAGCAAATGCCATCAATCTTTAAAATGTAAAGTGTGCAAAGAGCAAAAACTTATTTATTCGAAAATAGGCAACGTTTTGAACCTTAAAATGAGCTAGAAATGGAAAAGAAAAGGAACTAAACGAACTATGTGATCTATAATCTAAGATTTAGTTCCATAGTTCAATTCAAAGATCCGGTCCTTGTAATCAAATAAAAACAGCTTTACACGAGGTAAAAGTCTAGTGAGGAAACATAGTTCATCCTCAAAATGAGCTAGAAATGCAAAAAAAAAAATGAACTAAAGAAACTATAATCGAAGTTATAAAGGAAAAACCAATTCAATCGAAAACAAGAAACGTTTTGGAATAAAAAGTATTTATTTGCATATTTTTACTTCTTTATGTCGTAAATTTTTAAAATGATTTTATATTAGTAATCAAATAATAACAGCTTTAAATAGGTAAAAGTCTAGTGACGAAGTATAATTAAGCATCAAAATGAGCTAGAAATGTAAAAGAAAAGGAACTAAACCAACTATGTGAACTATAATCGAAGATAAAGTTTCATAGTTCAATTCAAAGATCCGGTTTTTATAATCAAATAAAAACAGCTTTACACGAGGTAAAAGTCTAGTGACGAAACCTCAAAATGAGCTTAAAATGGAAAAAAAACAGGAACTAAACGAATTAAGTGAACTATAATCGAAGTTTCATAGTTCAATTCAAAGATCCGTTCTATATAATCAAATAAAAACAGCTTTGCACGAGATAAAAGTCTAGAGACGAAGCATAGTTAATCCTCAAAATGAGCTAAAAATGGAATAGAAAAGGAACTAAACGAACCAAGGGAACTATAATCCAAGATATAGTTCAATTCAAAGATTCGGTTTCACGAACTAGTTCAAAACGGATTGAATCAACTCTAATAGCAGCAATATTTTATAATTGTTATTATTTTATTATAAGCCGCTATTCAATTGATTGATAGATTAGTACAAGTTCCACAATCATCACATATTTTATAGAATTTTAACGAAATTCTTTTTTGAACAAACGTAAAATAAAACCAATTATTTTTATTTATTTTTTTTACTCTTTTATTGTTTGGCAGTTTAATTCTAGACCACACTTCATCTTACTGCCTTCTGCTGCTCGTTTCTTGCTTATTTATTTCCAACTTGTTGATTTGCTCAATGAAAGCAATTAAATCAAGAGGCGACCACAAAGTGGCCACGTTTCACAAAAATCATTCGACCAACTCGCAGATTTCAGTCTGGCTAATGATTTGAAGAGCAGCACCAAAAAAAAAAAACAAAAACAATACAAACAAAAAACAAATAAAGCAACAAATATTTACATTAAAGTTTTGTGTAGTTGTTGTTTTTGCTGTTTAATAATTTATGCATGTACACAAATAATTAAAAATCATGAATCTTAATACACACATTTATTGATTTCATTTATATATGTATTATACAAGCAAAATATTATTATTATTTTTTCTACAACAGCAAATGTCGTGCTTCAACTAAGTATTTATTTTTTATTTCTTAGAATTTCTTGTACTTTGTAAAATTTAGTAAAAAGGGAATGGTAATTTTCGGACCTAACCTTTTTGTCCTTATAGTAAATAAATATTAGATATTCGATTGGAATTGAATAAATTGAAATTGATTTAAAGTTCGACGACAAACATTTTAAATCGCGAAAATATAACAAAGTCTAAATACAAATTTAGAGTTCAAGGGTATTTCCATGCCGATCCCAACATTCGGATATGTATTCTTTATCAAAAGACGAGTGGATTTGTGTTCTTATAAGCAAACTACAGCTAAGTATTGTTTTACATTTTAAGTATCCTCCAAATAGTTCACGTAAATGTTAAAATTTAACTTATAAAGACTTGAAATTCATTTTTATTTCATCTATCATGTTTTTTTTTATCTTTCTATAAAGTATGTTTTTCTTTAAGATGCGTCATATTCTTTCTTAAAGCGTAGATATATATTTTTGATCAATATTAATATCCAAGTTGATTTGACCTATCTGATCTCAGAGACTATAGGTGATAGACCCATGAAATTTGGTATTTAAGTTCTCAAAATCAAAATACAAGTAAAATCTAAGATATCCTGAACCTAACTCACCTAAATATAAAAAATTTAACCATGTTGATTTGACCAATTCTATTTGAAGAGTCACTGACACAAAGTTTAGTATATAAGCTCTCAAAAAAACAAAAAGAAAGATACATTTTATCAAAAAAAAACTTTTAAATTAAAACAAGCATACAAATTTCCAAGTTTTTATCTGTTTTCGAATGTTAAATCATCTATTAACGCTTTTAATCTATCTCGTTTATAGTTCATTATTCTAAAGCTTCTTAAAGGGTATTTTCTAGTCAAGCTCATTCTGAACAAATTGTTTATATCGAAACTTTTTGCTTTTACGTTGTACAAAAATGATGAACAAGTACAAGTATTGAATACATTTTGGCAGATGATTGTTCCGTTTTGGTCAAGTGTTTTTTTTTTTTGTGTGCCACAAAAGGCTCAACAATGTTCAACATTATAAAAAAAATACAAATACAACAATGAAAAATGATTTGCACTTCAATTAAAACGCAATTACAACACTTAAATCAATTGCAGAGCATTTTTGTTGAGCACAGCTTTAACTAATTAAAAGTTTTGGTTTTCTTGGTTTGGCTTTAAGAATAAAAACTTTTTAGAGTTTTTATTGTTGTTGCTGTTGTTGTTGCTCACAATTTAATTAGTTGACAGCGCTAAAAGGGCACAACAACTTTTGTCGCACCAACTTCAAAGCTGCTTTGAAAAGGACAGCAACGAAACAAAAAACAAGTAAGAACGTTGCAGTCGGGTTCTCCCGACTGCCGTATACTGTTTTCCGTACGTTTAATAAATTAAATTTTTGTAAAGACTACTTATATACTTATAAATTGTTCTTAACATTGTGTAAAGTGAGTTTGGCTGAGTTATCTTGAAAAACAAAAAAGTTTTTCATACAAAAGCTTGTTTTCAACCGATTGTTCCTATGGCAGCTATAAGATATAGTGGTCTGATTTCGATGAAATTTTGTAAACATGTGTGAAAAGTGCTGAAACTTAGGCATAGTGAGTTTGGTACAGTTATTTTGAAAACAAAAAAAGTTTTTCATACAAAAACTTATTTTTCAACCGATCGTTCCTATGGCAGCTATATGTTATAGTGGTCTGATCTGCCCGATCTTAACACTTTGTCTGCCTATGGTATACACCAACATTTAAGTGAATTTTGGTTGCTCTAGCTTCAAAACTGTGGAAACATATCACAAGCCCAATATACTCTTTTTTTCCATTTTGGAAAACAGATTATAAAAAGAGAGTAGAAAATGCTGTTATAACAAAAAGAAAACTGAACAAGTTCCTCATTAAAGGCATTTAAAAGTCATGCGTAATGCATAATGGCTTTCAAGAAAGGCGTGGCATTCAAGGCAGGTGCTCAACTCCCACACATAAACTAACTAAATCTATAATTATATTGGATTTTGTTCCAATTTGTTGCGTGTATTCGAAGGTTGAGCAGTTGACCAGTTAGTCAATCTGGCATTTCATCAATGTTTGTTTGGCGTAGGTGAATGTCTTGTTGTATATCCTGCTCCCAATTGGTTAACACACAAAACACTTCAACAAACAATAGCTTAAGTAACATTATTAAAGAAAACAACAAACAGTTTTCTTATAATCAACTGATAGACTAGTATATACCCGTTCGTACTTTTTTATGGAGGCTTTAAAAAGCAGTTGAAGTTAAAAATGTAAATGAAAAGAATGTTAAAATAACGCTGTTAATGTGATTTGTGTGATGTTCATGCACTGTTAGTTACATTTTAAAGATATCGATGCTATCGATTTATCGTATCTTGAATGCCAAATGAAATCTTGAATGAAATCGATAAAAAGTTGATAAAAAAAAAGTTGATAAAAACACGAATTAATCAACTTATTTTATGCGATTGTAATTCTGTAAAGTTTTTAATCGAACTAAGCGATAGTTTTCTCAAAATCTCTATCAATTAATCGGCATACTTTAAACCAATTAACAAGAAATTTATCGATTCCATGAGCCTCGATCATCATATTCCTAACATATCTACATATCTTTCCATCAACTTCTACTCATTTTATACCAAAAGTAATTGGTCTTTAAAAGCTAATGCTTAAAACGAAGTTAAAAAAAAGAAGATATTTAACTATTTTTACTGCTAATTGAATTACGGTTATTAGACACCAGTTAAAAAGCCCGCTTTAATACGCGTTCAATGCGGGCACGGGTATAACAAAACTGTGTATCTACAAATACATTGGGAATTATTATATTTAAGCGGCTTAATGAACCATTTAAAACTTTCACAGACATCATTATGATGTCTGCGATATTTGGCACTCAATGCCACAAGTGTGGAACCAATGTTTTTATAGTTTATATTTTTATGTGTTTTTTTTTTTAGGCCAGTGCGAAACTTTTAATGACCTACGTGATGTATTTTTGGAAAAAAATGTATGTCAAAGTTTTGAAATAGAACATTCCACGTTTAACATTAGTGGAAAAAAATAATATCGATATGCATAGACAAAACTTCAATATATATAATTTCTTTTATATCGATATATTTTGAATTTGAATTATTTGTTGAATATATGAATATGGAAACATGTTTCAGTTTTCACTTGCGATCAAACATTGCGGAAGCGAATTTCAATTATATATATATATATATATCGATAACCCAAGTGAAATCAATCGTCATAATTTTTTCAAAAGTGTAAAACTTAAGAAAAGTTCACTTCCTCAAAATCTAGACAAATATTTTGGATATAACAATGTGCTAAATTATCGATATTTTGCTATCGATATATCTAGCTGCACAGTTTGCCATTACTGCAAATATTTTGCTACAGATAAATGATAAATGATCTATAACAACAACAACAACAAAAGTGGAATACACAGCATGCTAGGAAACTGTTGCTGTATCGCAATGCCCTACGATAACGATTAATGCGCTGAAAAAATGCTAAAAACCAGTTCCAGTTGGCCAACTAGGCAATGCCATCAAAACACAATTACCTCTGGGCACCCAAAAAGCGATCCAAAACGAAACTGCAATAGCCGATGAGGAGGCACCAATGATAATGATCTTGCAAAAAAAAAGAAGAGACATAAAAAAAAGAGCTACTACAACAAAGCGGACAAGTTTTGAGATAACCAAGTGCTGCTGCCTGTGGTTTCGCACACACACACACATAAACACACACTCACACACAAACACACAAACACACACTCACACACAGAGAGAAGAGATATAAAAGCTTGGCCTGCTGCACGGTACTCTAAAAATAGCGAACGCTCATTAGAAAAGTCTAAAAATAGCAACTAGTTGAAGCGCGTTCGTCGCCTTTGCGCGTCGAGCAAATACAAAAAGAAAAATACAAAAAAATACAAAAAATAAAAGAATACAAAATAATAGTAACAAAAAGAGACGCTGCAAAAGAAGCGAATAATGCGATGACTGCAAACACCATCTAAATGCTTATAAAGGTAACTAACCAATACAGCAAAATGGGTACACTGAACTTAAACAGTTTCATTTAAATTAAGTCTTTTGTCTTTGACATTTATTTTTTTAAATTTAAGTGGGCTTTTGATTAACATCCAATATATCCAATTTTATCAGAATATAAAATTCCTTAAATAACGCTTCAAAAGTTAATGTAAACATAATATCATGTAAGCTATCATAATGTTTTGATACTTAAAATTTGGAGTAAAATTTAAAGTACTTTACAACGATAATGAAGTGTTAGGTTAATAACATAACATAAGTTATGTAACATAACATAATGTTAGGAACTTGTGTGCATGGTTTCATTACAGCTACCCCAAGTGAAATCGAAAGAAAGCTCCAAAACATTTAGTTTTGGGCTCTAAAAAATCAAAACTACGCTCGTAATATTTTTTTCCCCGGAAAAATGTGTTAAAAAGCTATTTTTAGTTTAGCCGATACCGGTGCCACGCGCTGGTCTATCGATAATGCAGATCAGTGCCTTTTTGAGTTAACAGAGTAGCGGAGATTATTGATTTTGGAGGCGCTGCGTACAGTTTTAGCAAGAAATCGGTGAAACTATTTAAAATCGCGCGATTTTTTGTTTAAATAGTTTCTTTCTAAAATTGTTCGAAGTGCCGCCAACTTAACAAACTTAACATTGAATTTTTTGAGCCCAAAGCCAGCTTTCTTGATCGGTGTTTCGCAGGGGTAGCTATATCGAAACATTACCTTTATTTGTATTAAACTGTTAAGTTCTTAGGAACGAAAACTAAGTGTTAAGTTAATAACGTAACATAATTTATGTAACATAACATAATGTTAAGAACTTTTTTGCATGGTTTTTAATAAAATATTAAATGCCAAACTCTAAAGTTTTACGCAATTGTTTACAGGGTATTTTAAAGTCGTGCACAGCTTTGACAATTGCATGCAGATGCTGAACTAGTTCCAGTGCCCAGGAGAACAGGTTGGACACTCGGTAAATTCTTGTTAGCTGTTACTCTGGTTCTTTTCCCAAAGGATGTGCAGCTGCTGTGCATTTGGCCTTTAAATTGAACATTGCAACGAGTTGCACTTGACTGACTAATATAGATTTGCATAGGGAAAATGGTTTAAATAATCCAATCTATTTCTTGAGATAAGCTCTTTTCAAATTTAAACTTTTTATAGCCTTTGTGTAATGCATTGAAGGAGTCACCTCCGACCATAAAAGGTATATATATTCTTGACCAGCATCAACAGCCAAAGTCAAACTAGTCATGTCCTTCCGTCCGTCTGGCCGTCTGTTTACATGCGATCTAGTCTTTCAGTTTTAAAGCTGTGTTAAGGAAACTTGGCTCAGTTGACTCTTTTCACTGTAAACAGTACAAATGTATGTTAGATTTGGCGGAATCGGACCAATATAACATATAGATACAGGAACGATCGAAATAAAATAATAAAAGATTCCATTAAATCTATACTTTAACTACTTTTCCCAAAATCGAAACAAAAAATCTAGTTTTGGACTCAAAAAAATCGAAAAATAACTAAGAATCACATTCAAACCGAGTCCTGTTATCGTTAACCGTGCTGTATACTTTAACAGAGACTTTAATTATTTAAGATGTGATTACATTATAATGCCCAAGATTCCAGCCACTTGGCTAACCCACAAAATGAGCTTCAACATAATTTTGCAAACAATTAAGTTGAATTCCAGTGGCATTTTGGCAATGTTTACACGGCAAACATTTTGCGGGAGAAATTAAAATAAATAACAAGATCACGTATTGGGGGTTAAACAGGAAAAATAAGAATACAGCAGCAAAGCAAGTGAATCAAATAGCACAGTTGTGGTGGGGGTCAATAATAATAATAACAACAACAACAAAAACGCCACTTCAAACAAAAAGTAAAAAAGAGGAAACAGTGGGGCAAGTCGAGCGCGGCAAGCGGGAAATAAAACGAGGCACAAAAACGCAAGAAAACCCAATAACAAAAAAGCTAAAGAATTTTTTGCGCAAAAAGGATGAAGGCGATTCTGACGGCGAGGGGGGTGGCCCAAGTATGTGTGTGTGTAAGTATGTGTGCAGTATGTGTAAGTAGAAAAACCCGCTTACAGCAGCAAAAAAAAAAAACAAAAACGCGGCGGCAACGCCAAGCGACGACCTTGATAAGTTTCACATACAAAACACAAACAGAAGCACACACAAAAGCACACACACACACACAAACATACACACATGCAGCGCTAAAACTGCCCACGATTAAGGAAGGGCTGCCAAGGAGCGCACACACATTTTCCATCTTGTTGTTTTCTGCTCTTGTTTACAAACCAAATCGCGGAGAGAGAGAGAGGTGTGTATACGAAAATTACACACCACAATCGATGACCAAAGAGAGCATGGTGAGTTTTACAGCACGCGCTCTCTCGCTCTCTGACATTCTCTTGCGTGCTGCTATCAACAAGTGGCTGCTTTTGTGTATGTGTGTGTTTGTGTGTGGCGCTCTTTAATCAACAGCGCGTGGTGAGCTTTTTGTTGTTGTTGTTGTTGTTGTTCTTGTAATGTTGTACAATTGCACTTAATATACATACTACATACATACATTTATACAAACATATTATCATGCTTTGCGTTTTATTATTGAATTTCTCAAGTCGCTGGCTGCTTTGCTGACGCATTTAAGAACGCCAAGTCATGGTGTAATATTAAAAGGTGGTGACTTACATGCAGCCAGTCACCAGTTGTTGGGCACAGTTGATCGCCATATTTAGTCGTTGATCTTTTGGGTTTCTTTTATTTTTATATTTTGAATTTCAAATTGGTTTCGTTTTGTTTTAATCGTCACGTTTAATTCAACAATTAATTTTAAACTATTATTTTCTTTCAATAAACGATTAAAGTGTATCGTTAACATCATTTCGATTAAAAAAAACGAAACAGATTAACAACAAAACACACATTTTTCAATGAAATACAGAAATTTGGATAATTTTTTCTCTAAACTGAGTTTTTGCAAGACAAATATTTTTTCTTTTGACTAAAGTTTGAATGTGTTTTTACTTTTTGATCGAAAAATGTACATTTTTCGTTAAACGTTTTTCTTTTGTGAGTGGCAAACGTGTTTTCGAGCTGATTTAAATAGAAATGGTATATGTTCATTTTGAAGCGACTAATTTTAAGTTAACATTTGAATATTTATAAATATATTGTTTAGCGTTAAATAAACCATTTGAGGTTTTTTATATATTTAAAGAATCTAATTTTATTATTTTTTAGCTTAACAAATGAACTATTATTTTTATTACGTTTGGACGTATACAACTTTTATTCATAGTTGATTATTTTTAAATGGCATCACCTTAAAAAAATGACACTATGCGCTTAAAAAACGCGACCGCTTGTCTGCCTGTTATATCGTAGGTTGACTATTTCTCTCTCTCTCTCTCTGTACATCTCTCAATCAGCTGCAAAATCCGCTAGAATTTGAAATTCTAAACGTAATATTATTATTAAATAATATATTGACAAGACAAACAGGGAGCCATGTGTTTGATTACATATTATTGATTATTTGATATACATATGTACATATTAAGTAAATGGAAATTTTTTGATACCCATTGGGAATGTATACATAAGTATGTACATACATACATACATCTGTATGTGTGTAGCTAAATGAATGCAAAAAGGTACAACAACAAACGATCGTGCAACGTGCCTGAAATTATAAAATACAAATCAACGCGGAACCCGCCAACAGAAACCGGCGCTGCACTTGCTTCAATGCAAGCTTTTTAGCCTGCCACAAACACACAACAACCGGCTCAAAGCAGCGGACGGACAGACAGACGGACGGACAGAGGGACGGACGGACGACGTAGGCAACGTCTAGTTTGAAGTTTTGAACGACAGGCAAACACACAGGAGACAACCCATAATTAATCAGAGTACAGGCTACAAGCAACAACATTTTTATTTAACAATTTACAGCATGTAACAACAACAACAACAAATTGCAAATTCCGACTGCAGATCCTTTACAACAATAACAATAACTTGTTTTTCTTTTTATTTGACTTATCAAAGTTGCCTTGTTTTGTTTTCTTTTCTGCGATTTTTAAATTTTATATTGACCTTTTTTTTTAAATTGAGTTTTTAGCACGAATACTACGTTTCTCAAATACAAGAAAAGATCGTTGTTTTTTTTTCAACACACACATACACACATTGTTATGGGGTGTCCAAATCCATATGTGAAAACAAGTTTTCAAACATTAATTCGCATATTTTTACAAATTATATTAATGCTCATACATAAAAAGAGACAGAACAATAACAAAAACAACAATAATGCTGAAATATTGACAACAATAACAGCAACAAGAGGAACTAGCATTTTTTCTTCTTTTTGGTCTATGTACTGTGAAAAACTTGTTTTTTGCTTGTAAAACTATTTAACAATTATTATTCCAAAAAAAAGCAACAATAATATGTACAAGTTTCCAAAGACCGAAAACTAAAATACTCTAGAAAATGTTTGCAAACTTAAATAATTAATAGTTTTACAGAATAATCGATTAAATCGAAGTTTTTGCTACGTTTATCGATAACTTTCACAAAACATCGAATAAGATAAGTTGATTATGTAAAATTGCAAAAGTGAAAAGATAATAATGTTTTTTTCGCAAAGTAAAATGTTAAATAATCGATTTAATCTAAGTTTTTGCTACGTTTATCGTTCATCGATATCTTTCAAAAAACATAAAAAGATGAGCTGATTCTGGAAAATATTATATAAACCAAATATTAAAAGTGTCTTGTTTTTATTTAAATTTATCGTTATTTTAACCATTTTTTATCGATTTATTCTGCACGGTTAATCGAAACTACATCGATTTTCCATTTGTAAAATCGATAATTGAATTAATCGTTTGTTTTATGCCTAGTATTAGTCGTAACAATAAAGTGTTACATTTTCAATTTTCTTTGTTTTATAATTTTATATTTTATTACTATAAGTTCTCGAAGAAAAGTTAACATTACCTTTATTGTTACAATTAAGCTGGGTTTTTGCATATTGCTATAGTTCATTACATATAATTAATAAATATAAAAGCAATTCCAATCTAAATCTTATTTCTGAGAAAAACGTTATATTTTCTAATTGCAACTATTATAAAAGTTAAGTATTTAATAGTTAATCTCAGTTGAATAATTAGTTGTCATATTTATTTAAAGTGTGTGCTCTTCTCTCGAGACAAATTCGTTAAAGATTATTATTAAGCTTATCGCTTCGATGAGAGATTAACTCTGAGTAATGCTTTCGATAACAAGTTACATCAACTAAAAGGCTGAGCATGAATTTTTACACAATAAACATTATGACTAAGCTAATAAATATATAAATATATACATATATGTATTTACACATTAACTTTTATAAAGTCTCAATTTGCACATCATTTAATATGTTTGCCATATTACACAGCAAGAAATGTCTCAAAGCATTCAACTTGAAAAAAATTGCTTGTAAATTGAATAAAATACAAAATTATAGAAAAAGATTTTAGCTTTAGGAATTTAATAAAAAAAAACGTATAATTAATTATGTAGCTGCACTTGAGATTTCTATACTGATTCAACACTTGTTTCGTGCAGTGTACGTAAAATTTGTATACTTTTGTTGGCAAATTAGTAAATTACCATGTTAATATAAAAAAAATACCCGGTCACCCGGTCCAACACAAAGCTGTAATTTTTCTGTTACATTATTACTTACACTCTAAATTCAAATTGCCACTTGGGTTTTACACACTAACTCACATGTGATAACTACTTACTTACAACATGCTACTTATTAATGTATGCAAGTATAATATGGGGAAAACTGGAGAGCATCCAGCCCTTATGTTACACACGGAGTTTTAGTTCGCCGATTCTGACATAGTTAAAAGGATAACAAAAGATCTTCGCAAAACTGGTACATTATTTAGTTCATGGTGCATTGGGACTCTTTTTTAACAATATGGTAAATTTTTTTACTATTTATCTTTTAATGAAAATTGTGAAAAGAACATACGATTTTTGTTATTGTCCTATATAACATAGAAAGTATTTTGTGATTAACACTAAACTTAGTCGAAACCATAATAATAGATGAGTAAATGTAAGATAAGACTACTCCCAGACTTAAAAATTGCAAAATGTTGTTATATTATTATATTAATTAATGAGACCATAATATAGTCTCAGCAAATTTAAAAAGTATGCAATTTCCAGAGATGTAGGTTGTGTTTTTATGCAGGTATCTATGATAAAAACAATACAAAGTGACAGTGCTGTAAACGTTAACATTGTTGCTACTCTGTAGAAGTATACATCTCTGTTATCGATAACAGTTTACGGTCTACTTGGGATTGGACAACTTTAAACTAAGTTTTCTTAATTAATTATTCAAAAAAGTCAAGCTCCGGCACATGATTTCGCGTTTTTAAATTTTTCCGCATTTTTTAAGACCAAAAACAGAATTTTTGAATCGTTTTTGGCTCTGAATTTGATATTTCATCTGCGGTACAATAGTATCTTTGTTCCAATTGGAATTCGTTCTTCTTCTTCTAAGCTCTTCAAGTCGAAAGCTTAAAAGAGATCATCAATGCATGCTCAGCTCGTTGCACTCCTGCAATATAATTCCAAGCAGTGTCAAAGAAAAGAAGAAGAAGCAGAAGAGAGCAAGTAACAAAATGTCGTTGATCTACCGTTTTAGGCAAATGATTGTCGCTCTCCGCTGCGTCGGCGTCTGATGCTATCAGTCGCCGCTGCTATCCGGCTACTGTTTGTATGGGAGGGCTGCGTTGGCAGAGGGAGTGAGTTTGTCACTTAATGTGCTGCAATCAAAGCACACGCACACACACATACACATACACACTTATGAACATGAGCTTGGTCTTTTTTTTTAATATGCAAAACAAAACAATTTAAGTGGATAGACAAGTTTTAACCAGCGCGAAGCGTGCTGATAAAGCAGTTTGCGCTGGTCAAGCACAGCATAGAGATAGAAAGAGATAGATGAGCGTGTGCAGGAGGGAAGCCCTGTATACATTTACATACCCATACATGAAACTCTATTGTTATTGTTATTGTTGCTAAGGATTCAAATATAACAATATAAATTTAAAAGTGGCTGAGTAGCATTGAAATGCTATGGGCAGGGTTTCGGGGTAAAAACTTAAAGTTCAAAGTGCTGCACAAAAGAAAGCAACTTACAACTTACAACTTACAACGTGCAACGTGCAACATTACAACGTTCAAGCCAGAAGAATGAGTCAGTTTGGGCTCAGCCTAAATATCCATAAATAGGCGATAAAAATAACTCAGCGTTGCCTGCAATCAATTTGAAAATAGCCAACTAAACTTGGCTATGTATAGACCACAACTTACAACAACAACAACTTGCAACGAAGAAGAAGTAGAAATGAAGGAGTGGAAGACTGTAAGAGTGGCTAGCAAAAAGCAAAAACAAAAACAAAAGAAAAGTCAGCAAAAAGGCGAATTGACAAGACTTACCCCGCTGCGCTCCCGCGCCGCACAAGTTCAAGGCCAAGTGGCCACGGCGCCTTCTCTCACGCTCGCTCTCTCTCTTGCGCTCTTTGAAAGCGCCTATGTATGTGTGTGTGTGTGTTGGTATGTTGATTTTTTTATGCAAAAGAACTTTCGTTTTCAAGTACATGAAGCGCCAGCGCCTGCTTTATGTGGTTGTTGTTGTTAAAGGGGTAAGTTAGCTTGCACAATGCTTTTGTTGTTGGCTGTGTTTTGTTTTTAACTCTCTGCTTCTCTCTCTCTGCGCGCGTGTTGAACTCGCACTTGTTAATGATTATTTTGTAAGCCAAAGAAATGAACAAATTAACTAATTTGTATATGTTATATATTTGCAGGCTTTGTAAATGAATTAACACACAAATTTACACACACACATACGCACACACACACAGAGAGGCATATCAGGCGAGCGAGCGCGCGCGCCGAGATAAGCAAAGCAATTTATTTGCACTAAAATTGACTTTTTGCACGCCGCTTGATGAACTGAGCAGAAAGGGGGTGGTGGTGTTGCTGGTTGGCGGTAATGTTGAGGCGCTAAACTCACCACACACACAATCACACTGGAATTTGTCGGAACAAAACACACGCATACGCGCACACACATACACACACGCAAGCACCGACGTAAGCGCACGTTGTTTTGTTTTAATTAATTTTTGTAAAATAATTTTAACGAGCGCACAGTTATTTAAAATTTAGTTGAATTAATTATATATATAGTTAATGGATTTTGATAGAATGTAGAAATATAGCCAGAGACAACGGAAAAACGACGACACCGCGATTACGAGGCGCAACAACAAATGGTGAGCGCAAAGAGAGCGTCAGCGGGCAGAGTTGTCAACTTGCAAGCTTTAATTTGCGCCAAAAAAAGCTTTATCATTAGTGTTGCAAAACGTTCGAATATGATCAAAAAAATTACATTTTATTGCTAGCTAAATTACAATTAAATATATAACTAATTAAAGCATGGGCAAACTGGCTTTTAGCGCATCAAATTCCTTGCGTTCCAGTGGTTTTATATTGGTGCCCGAGAAGGGCGATTTGAATTCGACATCGCGATGTTTGTTTACCAGTATTTTTTGCTCCGAATAAATCAAATTGATTTGTTGGTCTATTTGTTGTTGATCTGCAAACACACAACTTGCAATATATAAAGAAAATGTATAGTTTTTTAGAAAATATACCTTTCTTGAGCAACTCCATTGCTTGTTCTCGTTTCATTTTGACCAACATGCTGCCTATGGTTATCCAAACTTTTGTCTCTTCTGACTTTTCTATTAGACGCATTGCCTCGCGTGTTTCCTGGCGCCGTTTGTCCATGACAAGCAATTCCTGCTTGTTGACCAGTATCTGATCTGCCAGCTCTTCTGTCTTGGTTATTATCTCAATGCTTTTGTTTAATTCCGTTTGCGACATGTTTTCGTTTTAATTTTATCTGTTTTTAGTTGCAAAATGCGCAGAGCTGCCGACAAAAACGTAAACAAATCATTAAGGTGACCAGAGCCTAGAAACTGTTGGCCTTAAAACTGCCTTCGCGTTGGTCACTCTAACGACTGTGCGTAACGCTGGGCACTCTAGCGGCTGTGCGCGACGATGGTTACTCTAACGGCTGTGCGCAACGCTGGTCACTTTAAAACAGCTGTTTTTGTGTTCTTGTGCAGCAAGACGCGCGAAATTTGAATCTACAAATCGCAATTTTAGGTCTAAAACCGTTTTTAAGGCATTTTTTCATTAAACGCCCAACAACTCTTAATGGGCTAACACCAATTATAAAAATTTGACCAATATTGAAAGACAATAGAACCTATTTCATGTTGATATATATATTTATATATTTTCGATTTTGAAGGTGTATTGAGAATTTCAAGTATGTAGAAGTATTATGTTTGAGGTGGTCTACGAAGTACACTAAGCTCGTTTCAAAAGTACTTTTCACTGTGGTTATAGTAATAATTACAAATAATTATTTAAGAAAAATAAAGTTAATTGCCGGAAAATAGAAATATGTATAATGCTAGAATTTATAAAAACTACATTTAAAAACATTCACTTTTGTATTAATACCAGAATTTATGAGCTTTAGCTTGTAGTACACGTAGTTTCAAAAATAATGAAAAAAAATGTATTTCGTCCTAATCATGTTGTGTGCAATTAAAGAAATATACATCAGGTTAATTTTATACTCCTTTAAGTCCAATTTATTTTAAGTATTTGACCCAATAAGTAGCTTATATTTGTAATTAAACCATTAACATTTGTATGCATTAAAATTTAAAGCTGCTTTGTGCTGAACTCCAAAAATAACAAATCAATCCTTTTAACGCTTGTAGTGAGTTAGATGATTGATCATCTCGTAGAGCCACTTGGGCTGATCATGTGGTGCCATATGGCCAGCATTGCGTATCATAATCTCAATCAGATGTCCGGCATGCTTTACATATCCCGCTACCTCGCCATCAATGCGCCAGATTTCCCTAGGAGCGACCTTATAGCGTTCCGAGCCAGGAAATTTCAAATGTTTTAGATAATTGCGTGTCAAGGGATAGGCAACAATGATGTCCAATTGACCACTATAGATGCAAACGGTATAGAAATTCAAGAGCTCGGCAATCCAAGGTGCCACAGTGTCCATGACATCGTTCTTCAAATGTATCTCCACCTTGTTCTCCTTGTCCAGATCATGGAAGGGCATATTGCCCACGTGAATAGCGCGACGTGTGGCGCCCGCCTGCAAAAAGTCGCCCAATTTGGCATCCGCTGGATCTGGTTTAGTTAACAAATAATTGTAATACCAGCTGTAGCCCGTAAGATTGCTAAAAATGGAACCATTGGTCATGTCACCATTGATCAGCGAATCGAAGACATCAAAAGCGCAGCCCATATCATTTTTCTCAATGCAAGTGGCACCACGTTTCTCCGCATCATGGAATTGCACCAAGCCATTGTCATCAATCAAGCCCAGCTGATAAAGATAATCACCATATTTCAGCTGATGCAGCGGATCCGATAAGCCATTGCCAATGGCTACACCTTTCAGTGGTATATAAACTCTTGTCTCTATGGCATTTTGGACTTTATGGATATGATATGCCAAGGCTGGCACATATTTGCCCGCATAGGATTCACCGGTGACCCAAAATCCAGAGCTATTCCGCCACTCGAAGAGTTCGTAAAGCTGCATAACAGCCTCATGCAAATTGCGTCCGACATCGCGTTCATTCTTTGCATAGCCTGCATCCTTATCCGTAAAGCTAAATCCAGTGCCAACAGGATTATCAATATAAATCAAATTATGTGTCTTGCTCCAGGTATAATTACGCTTGCCCAGCTTGCCCTGTGCATCCAGCTGCAATGGACCATTCTCTGTAAATAAACCAAAGAGCGAGCTGGCGCCAGGTCCACCCTGCAACCACAACACAACGGGCGCATATTCCGCATCTGTTTCGGCCGGAAAATACCAGAAAAACATATTTGAATTAAAGCTAGGATCAACATTTAAATAACCCGAATAGCTTTCAACTCCATGAAACTGGGAGCCAAGAACGCGTGCAAGTTTTTGTATATCTGCCCGTGGCATGGATGCATTGTGGATGAGGGGCGTGAGGTAAAGTGGTTCACCAGGATCAACGTTATCATTAAAGTACTTGAAACGTGGATAAGGATTCACAAAGCTGCGTCTATACGGACGTTGCTCCTCAGCAGCAGCAGCAGCACCAGCGGAGGCGGCAGCGACAGCAGCAGCTATGCTAATTATAAGCACGCAATGAATTGCGTTTTTCATTGTTCGACTTTTGGTTTGGCGTTTCAACTGTGGGGCGTTAGTTTATTATAAATTATTATCAGTTTGTTTTGTTCTTCACTGTCTATTCTCCACTTACCCCTTCTCTTAGATAAGCAAGCGTTGCACTTTCTACTTCTTTTCTGCGAGAATGTTTAAACTCGTCTGAGCCGGCAAAAATTAAATGGTGTTGCAATCAGCAACAATAAAATGGAGCTGTCTAGTTCAGCTCAGAACTAGTTCTTTAATCGAACTGGTTTTGTTTTGGTTTTAAAATTGTGAACGTTTGAACACACAAAAAGGAATTCCTGAAACTGATTTTGATATGATTTAATTCAAAATTAAAACAAACTCTTGTTACAGAATCGAGTCTGATTTTGATTTGATTGCAATTGAATTTCCAGAGTGACCGCTCACACTTTGGAGATTTAAATGAATTCGTTAACTCAAAAGTCTGGCAACTCTACCATTTATCAAAACAGCAGCTTACTGTTATTTGTAAGTGTTAAAATTAGGTGAAAACGCGGAAAAAATTACTTGTTATAAAAAATTTTGGAGAATATTCTGTTTTTTTATATAATATATGTATATATCATATGTATATATATAAATATCTCAATTTGTGTAGTTTATAATTATTATGATATATAAAAAAAATGTATTGATGTAGTTTATAGTTCATACTTTAATATTTTCAACACAATCCATTGCAACTCGTTCGTTTTCAAGCTAAACAGCCGTTAGTGAAATCGAAGTAAAATCAACGCTGATTTTGGTCGACACTTGATTTGGATTTGTTTAAATTAAATCAGCATCACTTTCAGGAATAATTTTTGGATTTGGATGTGCTTTTATTTAAACATAATCCAAAATCAGAAGCAGTTTCATGAATCTCCTTAAAATCAAAGCCATTTTTGACGAAAAAAAAAGCTGTATTGGCAGCACTGAAGGATGAACGAACTAGTGTTCTGGCGCGCCTTATCGAACAAGAACCAGCAGCTGTTATCGATATAAATTTGAAAACAGCTGTTGAGTTTAAACAAAACAAATGCAAATATTCAAATAAATAGTAAATTTATATCAAGATATTATTGCACAGCCTTTTTAAAGGTGGCATTGTGGAACTATCAAACACTGAGCAGATTAACTACGCACACACCTACAATCACATATACAAATAACTACACATAGCATAAACAACGCCAACTGATAATGACTCATAAGCAGCACAGCGTCGCCGAAAAAACAAAGGCAGCGCTGCTTTCGCTTTTGTTGTGGCCCCAAATCGGCATTTAAAGCATTCCAGTGTAGGCAGCTGAAAGTGTTGGACGTATACGCAGTTTCTCAACTAAACACACCCACCAATTAACATACAAAATGTTTGATTTCAATGAGCAATTTGCGCGTGGCGGTGCCAGCTTTACCACCGAACTGTTCCAGCTGTTGGCCGCTGGCGGTGTCAAGGAGAACATTGTCTTCTCACCCTTCTCCATCCAAGTATGCATTGCCTTGGCCTTTGCCGGCGCAGAGGGTGACACAGCCGATGAGATTGCCAAGGGTCTGCGTTTTGCCTCCAACTTTGCACCAGAAGTTGCGCAGACTTTCCAATTTGTGCTGGAGCAGTATAAGAATAGTCCACTATTAAAGATTGCCAACAAGCTGTACGTGCAGCAGGGCAATCAGCTGAAGGCCAGCTATGAGGAATCCATTAGGAATGAGTATCACTCGGAGGCCGAGTCCATTAACTTTGCCTTAAGCGATGCAGCGGCTCAATCCATCAATAGCTGGGTGAATGCCAAAACGGAGGGCAAAATCACGGAACTTGTTTCCGCCGATAGCTTTGATGACAACACACGTGTGGTTCTGCTGAATGCGCTGCATTTCAAGGGCAGCTGGGCCCACAAATTCCAGGAGGAGCGCACGGAGGAGGATGATTTCTGGGTGGCAAATGAGCAAAGCGTCAAAGTGCATTATATGAATCAGAAGGCCAAGTTTGGCTATGGCTGGTTTGATGATTTGAACTGCACTGCGCTGGACATGCCCTATCAGGATTCCGATTTGTCCATGTTTGTTCTGCTGCCGCAGGAACGTGATGGTCTTAAGGAGCTGGCCGATAAGCTAAAGACTGTTAATCTGATCGATTTGGCAGACAAGCTTTCAGTGGAGGAGGTGGAAGTTAAGTTTCCCAAATTTAAGGTGGACTACTCCGTCGATTTGGGCGACAAGCTGCAACAGGTAAAAAATCTTGCTATATCTTTATATATAAAAGTTTTCAGCTGGACTTTCAAAGCTATGCCTAAAAAAACATTACGAATTGGGGTCAGACTTAGGAAAATCTTCAGCCTGTGCGCGAAAATGTGGCTCAAGGTCAAACAGCTGCCGTGCAAAGCCGGCCCAAACCAGCTAGTAAAAAAGAAATTTGTTTTTTTATTGACACGTAGCAAGTAGCCGGTCTCAATTAGACCACAATCAGTGGAATGTTCTTTTTTTAAAATTATTTATTAAGTCTTATCTTAAAAGGTGCTTTCATTTGTTATTTGAGTAGCTTATCGCACTAAAGTTTAAAATAGAGTATAGGGTATTATAATTTTGTGGTTGCATTTAGCACTTAACTGACGCATGCTTAAGATTATATATCAGCGTATGGCACGATTAATTGCATATGACTTTTATCTATATAGTACATGCTTGCATATCTTATCGAACTACAAATACATCCTCTATAACTACAAAAAGTGACCTCATCAATATGCTGTTAATCATTGTTTATTTTTAAATATTTATTTATTTGTTTTGTTTTTTTCAGCTTGGCATCACGAAAATGTTTAACGATGGTGCGGAATTTAACAATTTGCTGGAATCACCCGAAGGCATTTTTGTATCCAAGGTCTTGCATAAGGCCACCATTGAGGTTAACGAGGAGGGCACGGAGGCAGCTGCAGCAACGGGCATGATTATGATGACTCGCATGATGATGATGCCCTTGCAATTCCACGCTGATCGTCCATTCTTGTATGTTATCTGGAATAAGAAGAATATTGTCTTTGCGGGCGCTTTTGTCGATGCACCCAAGGCATAAATTGTTCAAAAGCCTCATTAATTTATTGTTATAATTTAAATATTGAACTGAAAAAGGGCATTTCTTTTTGTAATAAACCCAATGCTCATTTAGTAATTTTGCAGCTCTCATTGTTATACCTTAATTTTTAAAATGTTTTTGAATAAACGTAACGTACATTGAACTAATTAACTGTGATTTTTCATAAATTATACTGATTTTAATATATAACGTACAGACATGTTCACGTTTTCACATTTTACCAAGATTTTGAGCGAGCGAATTTCCAAATGCATTCAAATATGCAGTTTTTAGCGCGCATGGGCAGCACTGAACGTAAAACGGTACTTTTAGAAAACACAACGCCCATTGAGCTATTTTGGCAGTAAATTCAATATTTTTTCTCTAATCTATTTATTATTTTCAATTTTATTAAACAAATTCAAAGTCTTTTTATACACACAACGTGCATTTAACTAATTTGCAATAGGGTTTCTTTTTACGCGCATTGGCAGCACTGGCATTTTCGCGCACAGCAGTTCAAAATATGCCATGTGGCATATTGTGTTAACAATTGCATACATTGACTTACTTGGACAGCTGAATAAAAAATTTTTTCAAACGTATTTATAATATTAAAATTTGAAGTCTTTTGATAAGCACGATTAAATTTGCAATTGGGTTTCGTCTTTGCGTGCAGCCAACTTCACGTTTGCTCCATTTTGCGTCTAGAGTGAATTTGAGCTAGTTCAAAACTGAACAACGCAGCGCTATTGTTTTTGCAAAAGTCTTTAAACTTCGCTATAGATATATATATAAAGTATGTGCGGGCGCTGAACGATAAACAGTCATGTGGCAGTAAAGGAAAGGCTACATATAAATATATATAAATAAAAAGCAATGTCACTGCGTGCACTCAAGAAACGGGATAATCAATTAAACCAGGGCTCAAGCAGCACCAAAGCAACACTTTTCAAGAAAGCCAGCAGCAACAACAACAACAATAACACAACGTCAACAATAACGTCACCCAAACGTAACTTGGCCAAATCTTTAACCGTTAACAATCACAGCAGCAGCAGAATACAAAAGCTTATACGACAGCGCAAGCTGCTTGGCCGTTCCACATATTCCAATCCGGAACTAAGCGTATACCAAAGGACCTACAACAACAACAATAACATTCACCTGTTGCGCAGCAAATCCGAAGGCGATGTTAGCACAATAGCGCTGGCTGGTCAAACGATACGTGGCTTAAGCGCAGCCAACGCCAAATCTGAGATTTGTCTGCAGCGCATCAGTTCGCACAGCTACGAGGAGTCTGCGTCCAGGCAGCCCAGGAATATGCTGGGTGGAGCACGCTCCCATCGTGACCTAACAACAGGTGGTCATCATCATGATCAGGAGCTGGACACAGGTAGTTATGGCTAAAGTCTATCAATTAACGCACGATTCGATCGATTCCAACAGCAAAAAGATTAGGAATATACATATATATGCAGACCTGTTCCAGTTTCCACTTTTAACCACATTTTGCGGTATTGATATTTCCTTCTTGCTGTTCATCTTGTGAATTGAATCCTATCTTATTTAAATTTAAGGAAACTCAATCCGCAAAAGCTTTTCAAAAGTAAAAATTGGAACAGGTTTAATTTTGAAATTTACAAAACAAAATTATAAAAATTAAAATGCCCGTTTTGAAAGTAAGTTGGAAACCTTTTTGAAAGAAAAACAAGAAAGAAAAATTGTGTTCAGCGTACCGAAAAATTGCAGAAAAGTTTTTCATAAGTGAAACTAATTTGTCAATCAATTGTTCCTATGTCAGCTAGAAGATATAGTCGCCCGATTTGGATAGTGAGTTTAGTCGAGTTATTTTGAAAAACAAAAAAGTTTTTCATGCAAAAACACATTTTTCAATCGATTGTTACTATGTCAGCTATAGAATATAGTCATCCGATTTTGCTGAAATTTGGTCAGCATATATAAACTGTCCTTAAACTTAGGTACAGTGAGTTTGGTTAAGTTATCTTAAAAAACAAAACAAAATTTTATACAAAAACTCGTTTTTCAATCGATTTTTCCTATGTCAGCTACATGTTTTAGTAGTCCGATCCGGTTGATTTTGACTTCTTTTACCAAAAATAAGCAACTGTACCAAGTTTCATCAAGACATACAGACAGACTTCAATTCGTTACACATTTCGTGACAAAAACGAATAAATAGTAACTAGAAATGAGTATTTTAAATAATAAAGAATAACATTTTATAGCTTATTTTTGTTACTCATCATTTTAAGCTCGAAAATGGCGGTTAATTATTTGCAATTAATCAATACAAACTTTGAACCTATTAATAAAATAGTTTTCTCATCAACAGACAGAGGTCGAACGCCGCGACGGATGAGCGAATGCAGCTTAGGCTATAGCCAGGCCAGCGGCGATACTTCCCGACGCACTAGCTCCATGTTTGCCAGCCAAATGACGCTTTCCTCGTCCGCCGCACCTGTTGATCCCAATTCGCCGCTGCGTGTGCCCATTATTGGCTATGAGGTGATGGAGGAGCGTGCTCGGTTTACGGTTTATAAGCTGCGTGTTGAGAATCCGGATACAAATGATTGTTGGCTTGTTATGCGACGCTATACGGACTTTGTGCGTCTCAATGGCAAACTGAAGCAGGCATTTCCACAATGGAATCTGTTGCTGCCGCGCAAGAAGCTCTTTGGTGACAATTTCAATGCGGTTTTTTTGGACAATCGTGTCCAGGGTCTACAAATGTTTGTCAATTCCATAATGAGCAAGGAGCAGCTGCGCAAATGTAAATTGGTGCGTGAGTTCTTTTGCTTGGATGAGCCGCCTTCCTACTCGGAATCAATGGAGGAGTGTCGTGTAAGTGAAAACCAAAGGTGGAATACAGCTGTTACAACTTTCATTAATGAATTGAAATCACAGAAAAATTTGTAGCATATACAATATAATTTTAATCGTTTGATTTGTTTTTCTTTCATTCTGTGAATTTAATTCGAAAGTGTAAATCAGAACAGCCTTGATAATAATGCATTCTTTTTATATGCAGGCAATATTTGAGGCGCAGGAGGAGACCATAGCTCACATGAAGCTGCAAATACAGAATAAAAACGATCTCATACTAAGTTTGCAGCAGAAGCTGCGTGAAGAAATTATCGAAAAGGAGCAGCTTAGAGAAGATTTAAAGTAAGTTTTTAAATGCTGTCAATAAAATTTGAAATAATTATATTTATATAAATTTCATTTGCAGAAACATCAATCTGGACTGCTCACATTGCTCCTCGGCAAACGACAACATAACGCTTAAATAGTTTCCCAAAAAAAAAGAAGAGAAACTTTTTCATATCCAAGGTTTCAATGCGTGTGTGTACAATATTATGCTGAGCATAACTCTATGCACTCGCACGGTATATTTATATCTATATATATATATATTCATATCACCCAAGTGCATATCATGGCGCTATAAACAAATGCTCACACGGTTTTCAGTGCTTTAGTATTCAAACAAAAGATAATAAGCCCAAAAGAAATACAAATATTTTTTATATATATACGTACGAGTTTTTACTCGTTGATAATTAATAATTGATTTAGTATTAGCATAAAACAATTTACACAAATAAAGTTTACAATTACAAACAATTATGCACTTACTAAAAAGTTTAATTACCCTTTCCCATTTTCGTTTTCGATAAACATATTCGGAAATTGTTAAATTTCCTGAATTCCGCAAAAACCGATGGAATTTTCGGAATGAAAAGTTTTTCTTTTGAGTCAGACATAAAAACAAAGAGACATGGGAGTTGAAAATCTGGAAAAACTTTTTAAAATAGCTAATTTTAAAAATTTTTGTTTTTAAATTATATTCATTGAACCCACTTAAAGGTTGATAGAAGAGCTGTAAATGGTTGATTCTTTATTATATTTATTTCCACACAATTCATTTTTAAAGTGGAGTTTAATTGCAAAATTTGATAGGTCTTTTGAATGAAATCAAATTTCAATTCAAATTACTTTTTCAAATTGAATGAAATCAAATTGTTGGTAATTCAATGCTTGAATGATTGGCAGATTCAATCAAAAATTAATCATTAATTTAAAGCTCTGGTTGATATTGTCAAATTTTAATAAAATCAAAAAATTATTATTTTCAGAAGTTAATAAAATAAAAATACCAAATCAATCTAGAGACCAAAAAGACATTCGGCAAGAAAGTCGGGTCAGTTTTGACAAAGTTATTAAAGTTTAAAAACTGGGAGTAGTATTTTCTAACGAATTTGGTATTAAAGACTTGTCATGGCGGGAGGGCGTGCATAGGCCTTGGGTATAAAACCATATTTGCGGGTCTTGGGCGCATATGCCCAGAGCCAACCGTCAACTGTTTGATTATTGAGATCAGCATAGATCCAATCGCCACGACGCACGGATAGATCATCGGGTGCCTGGGCCTTGTAATCGTATAACATGACAAGCTCTGTGCCATGATAGCGCAAATCATCAGTACCTATGCCCAGTTGTTGTTGCTGCTGTTGTTGCTGCTGCTGTTGTTGTTGTTGCTGCTGTTGCTGTGCCTGTTGTCCCTGCTGTTGTAGCATGTTTTCCATGGCATTTAGATTGGCATGATGCTGCATGTTGCTTTCGTTCAAGGGTGCTGCTGCTGGCGTCGCTGCCTTCTGTTGCTGCAACACGCGTACGCTGTCCGCCGGATAGATGAAATTGGCGGGCACAAAACCCTCCTGACCATCGCTGCGCATGATCCAAAACCAATCGGGATCCTCACGATTGAGCACTGTAACAAATTCACCACGCTCCACTGACAAATCATTCTCATCCCTTGCTATAAACGTATATAAAACAATGCAGCGTCCTGAAGGTTCCTTGATAAAGGCTGTACATTCGGGCATGGTCACATGCACAGTGCTCTCCAGGCTATTGGCAGCATTGTTGCCCACAGTGATTGTCGTTTCATCGCAAAGCACATCCAGTTTGTTGTCCACGCCGGCGGCAACAACAACACTTAGCAGCGGCACATTCTCATCGTGCGGCTGCTCGGGGCATTGTTCTCGCGGCAGCTTCTTTTTAATGGCCAGCTCGGCCAGCTGTGTGTTGTAGGGTGCACAGTAGGAGAAGGGTATAAAACCCTCCTGTCGCGAATCCTGTCCAATTACATACACCCAATCGTTCTCACGATACAGTATATTGACCAACTGTCCACGTTTTACCTCCAGCTCATCGTCCACACAGGGCGTAAAATCGTGTAGCACAACCATTTTGGAATCGGGGCTGTAAGAAAAGTAGTAGTTAATTTGAAAATTCTATTATAATCTGGAAATATTAACACAATTCATCCAAACTATAAGGGACTTAAACTTATTATCACAGATTTATTCAAAAAATGTCAGAAAAATCAACCCCCTAAGGTGGAAATTGTGGAAGTGAAGGTTGTACGCGTGAAAATGTAATTTTAGTCGGAACAGGTTTAAGATTAGTTTTATTTTCATTAAAAGAAAATAATTTGTCCTGTGTCTTTCTGATTTTGGAAACCAATGGTCGTAAAATGGATAAAAAAACTCTGAAATATAACTTATCTGTTCTTCGTTGGATTCGAACACAATTTCCAAAAAATAATTATGCATAAAAATCTAATCATAAAAAAATAATTAAGCTACCAACCTACGAAAAAACTACCAGACGGTCGGAAAATTATTGGATAGTTGTGGTATGGAAATTTCTTGTATTGGTTTCCAACACAATTTCAAAACTCTAGGGAAATCTACGCCCCCAGCCGAAAATGGTTATTGGGTCTAAATATATTTCCGGGCAAGGCCGGAATAAATCAATTTATTTACCTGAGTCCATGCTCCTTCTCAATGCCCACTCGCACTAGGGTCTCAATGCTGGATGAACCTGTTATGCGTCCCATGCCCACAGGCGCCAGATCTCGTTCGATGTTTGCATTTGTGGCTATAAAAACAAAAACTT
Source organism: Hirtodrosophila cameraria (assembly GCA_949708635.1). Classification (NCBI taxonomy): domain Eukaryota; kingdom Metazoa; phylum Arthropoda; class Insecta; order Diptera; family Drosophilidae; genus Hirtodrosophila; species Hirtodrosophila cameraria. The sequence continues at coordinate 12,668,636 of OX453089.1, read as the reverse complement.
GTTATTTTGGTTGATTGTTTTTGTTTTGCGCATGCGCACCTTTCTTTTTATCGCGCCGCATGCGCACTGGACACAAAAAGGCCATGGAATGAGTTTTTCTGATTTGTTTATCAATGATCACAATTTAAAGCACTGCTTTTGTTGTTATTAAATATAGTTAAATATGTCCTGTCTCTCTCTCTGTTATATTGCCATGGGAAAGTGCATTGCAACAAGTGTTGGGTTATTGTGAACGGAAATGTATTGTGCAATGAACTAAATGAATTGAACAGGTTCCTTTTTGCTGCTCAGTTGTTCTTTTTGATGTCGTGAGTAGCTATTTTGAAAGGTGGCGGAAAAAGTTATTTCAATTTATGGCGCCATGAACAAAATAAACTGAACATGTTCCTTTTTAATAGTTTCATTTTGCTTTCTTATTTTTATTTCAACAGCTTTTTTAAAAGTTGACAGTAAAAATGTGTTAAATATTATTTGCATTTATCTTGCAATACAAAAATATTTAAATCTTTATTCCAACCTTGCGAAGTGCATTGCAACAAGTGTTGGATTACTGTGAACTAAAATGAGTTGTGCAATGAACTAAATGAATTGAACAGGTTCCTTTTATATGGTTCCTTTTTGCTCTGTTGTTCTTTTTGCTTTATGTTTCACATATGGCAGCACTGGCACAACAATCGTTATCGACGAGCCTCCACAAGCAATCGTGCGCCTCAAAATTCATGTTTTGTTTTATTTTCATGTGTTTATTTGCTGTTTTGTAATTAATTATTGCCATTGTTTGTTTTTGGTGTGTCCATCAAGCGTGTAAGTATTGGAAAGCAATATTTGCATTGTACAACTATAAATGCAACAACAAAGATTGGCCTTTAAGAGCGCACACCTTGAGGCAGGTTCAATGCACTTGCCCGTTAGTCAAATGGTGTATTAATTATAATAACTATAATTAAGTGTAATATGTAAATGTACACATGTTGGGCTCGGACCACATTTTTGATTGGGTTTGAAGCAATTTGAAGTTCAGGACTAAAGGACAGACTCAAAAGAGGGATAAGAATGTTCTAGATAGCAGTACTTAATTCAGCCAATACATCTGGTTCTTTAGATCTTAACACCTGCCTATCATATACAAATGTACATATATCCACACGTATACCAAGGTATATTGCTCTAGTTTCAAAATTGTAGAAAAAATTGTTTTCATATGGACGGACAGAATATAAGAAAACGACTACCAGATTTCAAAAAAATTGTTGAGAACCACTACTAAAATTAAGTAGTAGCAGTGTTTAGTAGTAGCCGATTATGGCATATTTAGTAGTAGACTTTTGTATGTCCTGCTAAGATATCAAATATGTTTTTAAAATATTGATATTTGAATCTATTCGGTCAAATGTGGTGAATCAAAGGTTTAGAGATCGACGCGTTTATACAGATAAATCATTAAGTGCCGAAAATGCCTGCTTCTGTCTTTTACATACACTTAAATAACTTAGGTAACGCCTTTTAATGTTTGCCATGTTCACTAAGTACAGAGTGTAATAAACCATTCACTCGTGCAGCACCGCGCACGAACATCAAAATCTAGTTGGATGACAGAGCAACAGCTCAACCGGGGAATATTCCGACGCAGGAAACGCAAATGATGCAGCAGAGTTTCAAGGTTGCATTGTATAGAAAGAAAGCACGTCATTCATTATACTTGCAGCATCCCCTTCCCCCAATCAGTAACATCCTGTCAAAACGGGCAATGCACTATTTTCGGGCCAAGGATAACTGCTGCTCGCAAGTCATTTTCGATTATTGCTGCCCCCCTCATACAACGAAGAGTTGCATAGATGAGCTGGCAAGCGAAAGTACATACAACTAACAAACTGACCTACACAGCAGTCCATGGCTGAACCCAGTCCCCAGTCCTCGGTTCTCGAATAACATTTTCATTGCCAAAAAGTAAAAAAAAACAACATAGAAAGAGTAGAAAACTGCGCATTACAATTGCTGTGTTCCTCGTAATATCCTTCGTGAGGGAAGCTGTTGTGCCATATATATTATATACACCTACCCAAATGAGCGCTTTGTCTCCTTCTAATCGTCTCGTTGTTGACTTTTGTCCTTACTACGCAGTTGATTTTACATCCTGTATTCCAGCTCACTGGCCAATAGCTCTCCCCCTCTCCGTAACTAACCACCTTTTCCCATGCCCTATCCCAAGCACAAAACTGAAGAGCGTGTGCTCTTCTTCAAACATGGAAATCAATAGAAACGAGTGTGCGCATTGCCTCGAAATAAGACCATTCACTAAAAACAGTGATAATGATGTTGATGACCATGCATATAGAGATGATGGTCCTAACGGATGCTGGTGTGGTCATGTTTTATGTTTGGTCTCTTGGTGCGTGTTTTGTCCAACGGTTCTATACCCAACTGGTGTCCACATCAGCCCCTCTGGGCAGACAGACAGACATTTAGCTAGTTGGACGAGCTTCTTAAGTGGGTCAGTTATTTTTGGAGTCACGCGTTTTATATTTATAGCTACTAGCTAGTACCTGCCCATCAGTTCTAAGGAATACTTGTCACTTTGGTATTACATATCACTACAAGTGCTGTAATAAAAATGTCAGTTTCATTGTTGTTGTTGCTTTCCATGAATTGTGAAATTACAAAATGTGCCACGTCATCCCACACGCCTGTTTCAGCAACAATTGCTTATGTCCTATAACAATGCACGCAGTGTATGCAATACTCGTATATCGATTTGATGGAGCTTTCAACTTTATGAATGGCATTTCAATTTCCACATTGGCAATAGCTCAAAAAACTTGATAGACGTGCTGGAAATAGTTGATGTGACACTTTCGGAAATAGAATTTTCGAAAATGTATGACCTTTGGAAAGAGTTTGTGAACCTTGTTTTTATCAAGGAGCCTTGGCTTAAGTTCCAGCTAGAGATGGGATCAGGATGGGAATCCTTCGAGTTCCGAAAAATAGTTCGAGACCGGATCAAATAGTAAAAACCCTATCCCGGAAATTAAACCCTGAGTTTGTATTTTGGTATTGTTGTATATTCACAACCTTAAGGATTGGTAAAAATTTAAAAGGACAATTTAAAAAACAAAGAAAAATTACTTAAGTTGCTTCTGATATAAGAAAATCGAGCGGTATTCGGATGGATAAATGTCAAAACCATCGGAACGGTTTGGAACAGAAACTTTTTTGGTTTAAATTCATACAGTGCAGAACATGTTTGCCGGATGTTATACAATAAACGAATGTTTTAAACACACGATAGTTCTCCTGCAATAAGTAATTAAAATTTCAATAAATTAAAAGTACAAAATTTTAGTTTATATAGATTATAAGCTTTTTTAATAGCTTAAACACAAACTCAAAATGTATATAGTTGCAGGACCATTAGTTAAGCTAATTGCCAATTAATGTGTATATAAATTAGGGTATTTGTACTCACAAGGTTGCGTGATATAAAGCAATCATGAATATCTATGTGCAAACTTTTAGATATGTACATATGTCTAATTTTCTATATTTCGCACGATTCATTTTCAAATGCAATCCAATTTGTTAGCTTTATAAAATGCGCATGCAAAGAATTAACGAGCGTTTTCTAAAAATGCATCAAGCACATAAACAAAACCGAAATAAATACGAAAAAAAATGCAAAATAAATAATGTAAATATATGTATATGTTTGGTGAAAATTGGATAGTTTCCAAGATGTAAGTTGCCCGAATTTTCCGTGTGTATATAGGGAAAATGCACAAAATTATATTCATATGCATAAATTATATATACCTTGCATTCAAATAAGTTCAAATATATTACAGATGATTGCATAAGCCATTTGGCAAATAATGCAAAGTCTTTTTCAAGTGGCTTTTCAAGCAAAGCCCAGCAGCTATCAACCTATAGCATGTACCCACGCAAAAGGATGCAAAAACCGTTCCCTCTCGCCCAACGATGCTGCCACAGTTAAAGATTCGCTCGCGGGCAGAGGGTTAAATGCGACAATACAATGTATTCAAGGACACGTAGCACTTGGCATTAAGCTGTTTAATGTGGCAAGGCATATCAGAGCCTGCCCCAACCACATCAACAATTAAACAACTGACTGCGCATTTGTTGTTCGAGCACGTGCGGTATTGCATTAATTTAATTTTTTGTTATTTCTGGTTATCCTAGCCACTAGACGATATGGGACACAATTCTTTTCTATAGATTTGAAATATATTGGTGTGTTGCAGCTAATATTAGAAATGTGTGGTATTTAATTATTTAAATTATTTGTTTGAGTTTCGAATATCCTAGCCACTTGACAATATGGGACCCCAATTCATTTGTTAAGATATTAAATATATTTTTGAATTGCAGCTAATAACTAATAGCTTGTGCCCACGCAGAAAGGCTTAACAGTTCCCCTCTGTGCCACAATATAACGTATTCAAGGACACGTAGTACTTGGCAATTGCGAGGCATTAAGCTGTTAAATGTGGCAAGGCAGTTCAGGACCTGCCCCAACCACAGAAACCATTAACTGACTGCGCATTTGTTGTTCGTGCACGCTGCGTATGTGTGATATTTAATTAACAACTTTGTGTTACCATTGTTGGTCAATGTCAGTGGCAACAATGACAATCCTGGGCAGGACAATTCTATAAAATGCAGCCACATCCTGGCAAGCATTTCAGTCGGCAGCCAGCGTTTAACCGGTTCACAGCTCACAGTTAAGCTCGCTCCTACTCCTGTTTCCTTTGCCAAAGTGCATTCATTGAGTATGCCTACAAACAGAACTCTCTTTATATATATACTATATACGATTTAAAGTCGTATGCCACATTCGGCACGTGCGCCAACGTGAAGCTTTATGGTCGGTGCGATTTTCTGTGCTCTCGGCTCATCACTTTTGGTGCTCAGTTGATGTTGGTTCCTCGTACGGAGTGGTTCGCATTTTGTTACAGTTCTTAACTTTTCCGCGCGTTTTGTGTGTGTGTGTGTGTAACAACCTGGAAATATAATCTTTTTCAAAGAAAAAAGGTAAATTTTAAATATCATAAAGTTATTAGCAGGACATTAAATAGGACCCAACCCAAAACTAGGCACACATTGAACGTCATTTCAATCGCTATTTACATAAATTATAATTATAGATGTTCTCTGAGGTGCAAAATGTAAGGCAGTGTAAATTCTTTGCATTATTTAAGCTATGTGTGGCTTCTCTGGGCGCTACTTCCGCTCTAGGCAACTTTTACACCTTATATACATATATGTTTATACATTATATATACATTTGTAAATATTTAATTTCCTCTTGTGCATAATTTTGTTTTACACTTTTGTTTTTAAAATGAACTTTTCAGACACCATTAAATTTTTGCTCAGCAAAAACAACAAAAATTATTTTCGGCCTGTCTGCGACGTCAAAGTCAAAGACATTTTTTATGTGTATGTAGTATCTTTTCGATGCGTGCGTATCTGCACATACATATAGATATATATCTCTTATATACGAGACTTATTTGTTTTGGTCATAAATAATTATGAAAGTGGCGCATTGTTGACACGCAAAAAATCCATTCGGCTAATATTGTAGTGGTTGTTCTTTTAAACAACCAATTTATATTAATATACCCTGTAATTGATATATACGGGGTATATTCTTTTGTTTTAAAATTCGAAATTTTCAATAAATGATGAAATATTTGAATAGATTTGCAAATGAAATCCGAAACTTTCATACATTGCTTGCAGTCAAAATTTCAATTACACTTTTTGACGCAGTTTTGTCTTTATAATTATGAATTTAAAGGATGTTTTGCTCATAAATAAAACTCAACTTGTGATTTTTGCTTTTTAAAGAGAAAATTGGGAAGATTAATACATTTCCTCAACAAGTGAACCATGTCAAATATTTAATTTTTTTTCACTTTTAACACAAACTGACTATTTTTATAATTAATTTACTTAAAAAGTGGATCTAATATACCTACTGTTAAATATTTAGTATAGGGTGTAATTTAGTCAAATTCATAAGCATTCATAAGTATTAAGAAAATGTTGCCAATTTCAAATGTCGTGTTGATCGTCAAGGCTATAAGTCTAATGAGATCATACACGATTTTTGCCAGGGGCTGTTGGTTTCTAGCATGATAACTGAAATGACATTACTATTTATGAGTCGAAAATTTATTTATTTTTTTCATTTTCACACATTGTTTGTTTACTTGTATATTGTTACGTATGGTAAATATTTTCATTTCCTTGCAAGACTTAATTTTGTTTATCAATTGACCAAGTGCACTCTCAAAGACATCTAAATACTCTGTACACACAAATGCTCTAGAAACAATTGGTTTCTCAATTTGCTGAATCAATTGTATAATTTATGTGTATACAAATCACAGATGCAGCTTTCCCGGACTACAATTGGATTGTATTTTCAGTCGGTGGGCGTCAGTTGGTCAATTTGCTTTCAAATTTACGTTTTCAATCTCATTTCGGTTTTATACATTTACACTGACATACACATGCATACATATGGCCATAATAGAAATCATTCTAGAACATTCTGGCTGGGTACAATTATTGTATAAGAACTTGGACACAAGTAATTGATTGCACTCTTTTGCCACCCTCTTTTGGCTGCTGTCCTTTAACGTTTATATCATATGTATGTATGCATATTACAGCTGCCAACTGTAAATTGCATCAGATTGAGTTTAATTGTCTGAGGGCGCATTGCATTTGATTGTGCAATCTTTTGCTGCAAGCAACCCGGAATTAAAAATAGGGGTAGTCTGAATTTTCTTCATTACACACATAGCTTTACATTTCTGAACTATGCCTAATTTGTACCAAATTTACGCTCACTCTTAACTCTCACTGTAATTCTTGCTCTCTTTTGCAGTTATGGGAATGGAAATGCGAATTGTCAATATGGAGGCCATTAACAAAAATAAACTCATGCAAATGCAACAAAATTAGGAAATCTAATAGTGCGCATAAGCATAAAAAAGAGTGTGTATTAATTAAATAAAAAGCTTTTATGCAAAAACTCAAAAAACCCGAAATCAAAACGAAAAGCACAATTAACTCTTTGCCAGAGTTAACTCTTCCACAAAAGAGAGCCAAAAAAGAGAGCGCGCGAGCGCACACTAACTTTTTTGTTGTTGTTTACACGCCCATTTGCGCGAGGATTGCAATAAAAGCAAATATTTACATGTGTTTCAACATATAAATCAATTAAGCAATTAATAAAACAGACTTTAACAAACAACAAGACTAGAAAAGGTTTAAAAGTGGCTTGCAGTAACAAATTGAAAGAGTTTGCGCAATTTGTAAAGAGCGCCCCAATTGTGATGCACTGCAGCTGAGCGAGAGAGAGAGAGAGAGAGAGAGCGGCAAACTCGCTGGTCGAAATATACAACAGCAACAACAACAACGGCAACAAGCATAAAGACGCACAAACATAGAAAAAATAAACATACGTCAACAAAATTCGTGGACTGTGCCTCTGCCGCCGCTCCACAAAGTCTCGTGTTGTTGGCGCTGTCGATGTCGCTGCCTTCCAGATAGAAATTGAGTCTCTCGCGTGACACAACGTGCGTCCAAACGAGCGGAAAGTTTTTTGTTATTCAGTCTCTGTGTGTATGAAGTTTTGCTCTGTTTTTATTTCTTTGCTTTATGTTGTTCATTCGCAGCAGTAGCAGCAGCAGCAGCAGCAGTAGCAGCCGTAGCAGTAGCAGCAGCAGCCTTCTCAGTCGCAGCGACGCCCCCCACTAAAATCGTCAGTCGGTCATTGAAAGCATTAAAATAACAAACAATTTGCATTGCAAAAGTGCGTCAAAGTCAAAGCAAACGAACAAACATAAGCTTAGTTAAACAAAAAACGTGCTCAATATATACTCAAAAGTAACAAATAAAGTATAAAAAGAAACACCGCTAAAAAGCGCATAGCTAAAACGAGTGAAAAATATCGATTTTTGGTGTGGAACAGCAACACGCGTCGATGACCTCGACGTCAACGTCAACGACAGCTACAGCTACAAAAGTAAAAAAAAACCACAACGACAAAGATATAATAAAAAGCAAAAGCGAACAAACGTTTTTGGTCCAAAAACCAAAAACCAATTGAGCCACGTTTTACATAATTGCTAAAGCAAGAAAACCGAAATCAAAACCAAAACCAAAACTAGCTAAAACACATATTATAACGGCGTCCGTTAAGCGAGTGCAAGTGGAAAAACTTTTTGCTGAAAGCAGGCGGCGTCGGCGTAAAAGTAGCACGACGCATACAGAGCAGCGCAGCAGCTGTAGTCGAAAATTAGAGAGACATATGCTTAGATATCGGCTTGTATCCACACACTTCCTAAAGCAACCGTAGTCAGCGCCACGCTAGAGCGAGATACAAGAGAGAGAGAGTGTGTGAGTGGAGTGAGTGCTAGAGTGTGAACGGTTAAGCAAGCAAAAAAGAGAGCGACCAACTGCAGTAGCAGCAGAGAGAGTTCGCAACGACTGCGACTGCAACTGCAACTGTCAGCTGTAAAAACCGATCGCAGGATACGCGCACCCATATATAAAGCTTGTCAGGTGAGCCGGCTTTGCTCATTCACGTGCCAAACGTTGCAGTGAGCGGAGTGCTTGAAGGCCGGAAGGAAGCATTTTTGAGACAAATTTCAACAAAACACACATTGTGTTTTGAAATTTGAAATCCATTTTGTTTTTGGCACCGCAACAGTTGCAACAGTTGCTTGCAGCAGCGCGGCTTAGAAAAATTTTGCATCTAAACGGGCATTATAATTCATTCACAACGTATTCGCTAGGAGTTCTTCGCCTACTCGGTTTGAGCTGTTTTAGTTTAGATAGCGAAAATGTGCAGAGATCGCGATATGAGTTTGTCATAGATCAGCGTAATCGTCAGTATAAGGTTAAGAAAAAAATTAAACTCATGCTGTACTGAGAAGCACACACTTGAACTGAACGTTGATTGAATACCACGGAACATTTCGTATGTGTGTGTGTGTGTGGAGCGCTTATATATATCAAAGGAGCCTTGGACCAAGCAAACAACAACTACAACAATAACAACAACAAGCACAACAGCAGGACGTCTACTTACGATCCAAGCTAAAATACCAAAGTTAACAATTTAAGGAAGTCTACATTCAACCACTTAGTTTAATTAATTAAATTAATTACAAAATTAAGGATAATTATTATCTTTGCGCGTGTGCGTGTGTGTGTTTGTGTGTTACGGTATCTGTGTGTTATTTCGTGAAATGTGACTATTTCCAAACATCCAACAATTAAGACCTACAAATATATATAAATATATATATACCGCGCATCATTTTGTTTCTATAAATAGTCGCTGGAGGCTCGAGTGGTTTCGATTTTCGATTTTCGGTCAACTTTCAATTGTGCAATTCGTGTGTCAACTCTACAAAAAACAACGTCGTGCAGCTGGCGAACTTACGTGGAAAAATCAGCAAAATTGAAGACTTTGCGAGAAATCTTTGGAAGTCCGTTAAGGCTTGCATTGTAAGTATAGCTCATTATTTTTCTTATTATAAGACTTATGCAAATATCACATACTTGGGGGATTTAGAATAAATCTAACGAAGACTTCGTAAACATCTTCGGAATGGGCATGACTTGACTGGCCGGTATAAATGGCTATATCAAGCAATCCACGGCTCCCAAAATTCTAAAAGGTTAGATTGGAGAACGAGTTTTCTTCCTTGATTTCATCTCAAGAAATAGGGAGTAATAAAAAAGCTGCAAAACTTTTTAAAGACGATTCTGTATCGTCAAGGGATAGCTTTATTCTCTACATCTTATACTTAATACTCCGTTTGATATATTTGGTCAGAAGGTTTCAAAGCTATGTCTATAAAAAACATAATTATATTTAGCTCAAAAGTTAACGAATACCGAAACCTCTTAGAAGGAGTAGTTCTTTGCTGGCGATAAGTAAAAGGACACAATCTCTACCTACAACAAACCAACGCAAAGATAAATGTCAGTCCACCTTTGCTATGTTTAAAAAACACATGTTGAAGATAAGACTATGACTAGCATGTTATTATAAAAATATATTATATATATAACGGGTCTGGTATATTAAGGAAAAACGGATCCGTAATCCTTGCGAACCCGAAACGGGCTCCGTAAATCAGTCCGTTTTTTCGGCTAAAATGGAGCCGTACCGGGTCCGCCACGGATCCGCATCCCTTTCTGTGTTTACTGGAATGTCACAAAGAAATGTATCAAGGCTCATCTACATACAAGTAAAATGTATGTGTGTATTGAGAATAGTTTATTTAACTAGTTCACCTGTATTTATAATATTGTTAAATTGTTTCTATAAATAAAACTGGTCCTACAATTTCGAACTAATTGAAAAAATTATCACTTTATTATTATTGAAATTTGGACACATACGTCTGTCTGTCACAATTATCGTTAAACCATTTCACACATTTTGTTCAGATTTTTGCTAATCGGATTAAATTTCATTTTGATTATGTTATAAAGAAATTCACACCTTATTTTTTTTTGCTTGTTTAAGCCAAATGTTGCCAGGCACAACGTAGAGTTTCATATACAGTTATTGTTAATTTAGAAGGAACTGAATAATCGACAGTTGTTTGATAAACAACAAGTTGGACTTTGCCGCACATGTTTGGTATCCAATTTGTGCACAGTTTGTGCAAAAACAAAAGCAACACACACAAAAATAGATATAGATAGTAAGTACATACTCGAGTTTTATTTATTTATGACAACACTATTCATATCAAAATCGCATTTTTCCATTACATTTTCATCGAATCGATTAGTCTAGTGTCTGTGTTTGATGTTTTCTTTATATGTATGTATGTTATACAAGCTCATTGTTTATTTTTGAGTCATTTTGTTTGTGAAAACTGTGCAACACATAATGACATTCTCTCTTTCTCTATCTGCCCACTCCAAAACTGATAATGGAAAATTTTGATGAAATTTTACCTTGTTTGCATATAAATTTTCCATTTTTGTTGTATCTTATTATTGTCATAGGCTTTTGTTGTTATTCCCAATGTAAATAACTGTTGCGTGCTTTTAGGCACATCATGTCTTTATGAATTCCCATATTCATTATTATATAGTACATAGATATACAATATTTATTTACCTGATTACAATTGTCATGTCACATTATTCCCTGACGTACATTCAAATATTCGCGACTATTGACCCAAAAAATTACAAGTACAAGTTTATTTTTTCTGTATTTGAGAAGTTCACACAAAATGTTTGTACATTTTATTTTTTTAACAAATATAAACAAGTCTACTAACAAATACTAACTAATATTCTGAACCAGCACTGTTCTCATAATGATTTTTTTTTTTTTTTTGTTCCTTCACACGGCTGTTGTGTTCAATTAGCAAATCAAGCAAATGTGCTGAACAAATGAATTTGTGTGAATACGTTAAGGCGTGAGATATTCTATAATTAGATTTGCAAAGAGTTCACATCTGTAAAAATAAGCTACGTTTGTTTACTGGCCCATTGAGGTGATTAAAATAAATGAAGAAAAGCCGGATAATTGGGTTTTATTTTTAGCGATTTTGTAAAGACATTTTGGGATTTATTTAGTTTATAATTTAATGTTGCAAAGAATTGAATTGGAAACGTAACAGCTTTTGGCGCTGTTTCTCAGAAAATAGAAAATTGTGTTGTATTTTTAGCGATTTTATTTAGATATTTGCGTTGCGAATACAACAAACACCTGCGTAAGCCGAAAAATAGATAAAGTCTATTGGTAAATGCATTTTAAACTACTTTAAATAATATATAATATTAAGAAGTTAACAGTTAAGACTCCTTGCATTTCAAGCAGTTCAGCGGCAAGACAAGCAAGCAGCGCACTTAACTTGTCTAGTGCATGTCAAACTGTTTGTCTGCCTGCTGAGACAGGGGTAATCGATTCTTCCATAACTTGGTGCTATTTATCCGATCGTAATGAAATTTACGCAACCGATCAACATTAACTAATCATATATGTGTACCAAAAATCAAAGCGTTAACTTTAAAATTGTAAAGGTTTTTTCGATTTGTGGTGCTGCGGGGGGGTGTATCCGAAATTTGAAATAAACTTGATCTTCGTATAGTAAACAGGAACCTGCATGCCAAGTTTGGTGTCTCTAACTCTTATAGTCTCTGAGATCATACAGACGGACAGAAGGACGGACAGACGGACGGACATGGCTAGATCATCTCGGCTTTTGGTGCTGATCTAGTATATATGTAGTTTATATAGTGGGAAATACCTCCTTCTGCCTTTTACATAGATTTGCAGTACTTTAAAGCTCCCTTTTTCCCATTTTTAATGGGAACAGGGAGTAGAAATGAAGTAAAGCTAACTATAAAACTGTGTTTTTTCTCTCAGTACATAAGATCTATTATAAACATCACTTTTGTCATCATCACGTGCACTTTAGATTGAAGATCTAACAAATGGTTTGTTCTACGAGTTGTAGTACAAATAACTATTTACTCGTATTTCAACATGATTATGCAAAATGTAGTCATCATCATCATCATTATCATTATAAACATCATTTGTTTTGTTGTGCATATGAGCTGGTCACGAGGCCAAACATCTGGCAGAGTCATGTGGTTGTTCCAGTATTCGTACCACTGTCAGAGCTAGTACCAATGCCGATGGTTCTGGTCTGGTCTGTGGCACGTGGTAACAGTCGGTAACAGTAAAAAAGAAGCTACAATTTATGCATTTCAGACAAATGACAACCACAAAAAAAAAAAGAAACATGCAAAAAAAACTAAAAAGTCTTAAATGTTTTAAATTAAAAACCTGTTCGCAAATCAAATCTGTGACGTTCTTTCGCAGTCTGTGTTTTAAATTTTTGCATGACAAAGTTCACGAAACTGGAAAAGAAATTTGTGTTGAGTTTTTTTTTTTTACAACTGCGTGCCAGCTTCAATTGAACTTGATTGATTTTAACGAAACGCGAGTATAAATAAATATATATTTCGCAAAAAGCGGAATTTGTAAATTAATTGAGATATGTCGATATCAGCAACAACAACAACAAAAGCAAAAATCATCAATGAAAATGCAATCGCTGATTGCGTCACGTGCTCTTCCATCGCACAAAAAAACAATCAAGCAATCGTTTAGTGTAGGTGTAATCGCACTTTGGTTCGATTTCAATTCAATTCAAATCGATTCCCATTCGAATTCGCATTTCCATTACCTATCCCATTCTCTTTCTCATTTCCATTTCCATTTCCATTCCCATTTATATGCATGCAAATGAACATTTATTCTTTCACTTTTGTTTAACGTTTATCATTGTGCGCTTTTTGTTCTGATTTATGTTTATCTTCTTTGCGCTTTGTGTTTACACTTTGTAAATGCTATTGTCACTTTGTTATTTGTTTAAGAATACCTTTAAATAGACTTTATTTAAGAATATTTGTAATGTAAGTAGTTACTTATTATAGTTATTTCTAGATTATTAAGATTATTTCTACATTTAATTGGTTTTAGTTTCACTTTTTTTACAATTGTGATATCAGATTCTTAGGTACTCATATTTTTTCTATTATTTTCTTAATTAGATAACAGAGTTAAAGTTCAGTATTGTTGCTATACAGTTCTTAATACGGGCTGTAAATGATTAAGTTTATTTTCTTTATTATCTTAAGCTTGTTATCTTTTGTCTGTTTGAGTAGACTAACAAAGGTTTTGTTTTTTTTATTATATTTTTAATATATTTCCAGTTTCTACTTTCGATAAAATATATCGCAAAACGGAATTTTCCTTAAATGTTCTCATTTTCAAATTTGACAAGATTTTATGGATTGAATTCACTTGCATTTGATTAAGGAGTGGATAAAGTTTCTGTTTAGATAATGTTCAATTCATTAGCTAAACAGGAAATACATTTTTTTATATTTAAAAGCATTTTCACAAAAGTGAAAACCGGAACAGGTCTCATATACTTTGTTCAAACAAATCTTCTGTCCCGATTTCTGATGCCAATCAAAACATTTGGAATAGGATTTATGAGCTGCTCTTAATTCCTAATATTTAAAGATATTTCAATTTTAAAAGATTTGATTAATTAAAAACGTTTTCGAATGAAAAGTTATCCGAAATGAAAACAGTCCTGATAGATTTAAAAAACTTTGGGTTCTAACCTAAATTTGTATAATTTTGTGGAATTATCATTCATATGACATTTTCTAGGCTTCTTATTTGCGTTTAATGTTACGTTTAGTTATTTTCAGCTGACATTTACAGACAAAATGACATCAGCAGACATAGCAGCAACAAGGAACCTCTTTTTTGCTTTCAAACGTATGTATTTGTACGTATCTTGCATTGTATAATCCTCACCTGCAGTGAGCAGACGGAACACGTGACTGACATTAACCACATTGTCAATATTGATGAGTTAGGCAGTGTGGGTACATAATATATATATTATTAGAGCTTGCTTGGCAGTTGTTTTGTCGATGGCTCACAAAATAGACTGATACCATAGAAATGCAGAAATTGACAAAGCAAACGGTAAAAGCTTATTTCCAAAAATAGCATTATATAAATATAGACATGAACAATTGCTATCACCTGACTGCTCTGACTAAACTTTAAAATGGATTTGCTATATTCATACACCAAACAGTTCAAAATTCAAGTACTTGCGTATTGATAGCCTCTTTAAAGTTAATGCTGCTTCCCACTCAATCTAATAAATCAATCAATCAAATATTTAGTAGACTGCTAGACGATTTCATATCTTATCAAACTGATGTATCGCCTGCACTCAGTTAACTATTTATGTATTCCATATTAATTAGTTGCTGTCAATTTGCACAATAGATATAATGTTGAATGTATCGTTGTACTTGAGAACTTAACACTTTCATTATAAATAATAAAATATTTGATTTAATTATTGTGCCGTTTGAACAGAGAAAGCTGTAGAAAAGTTAAATGATTGAAGAAATATGATATACAGGCCTGTTCCTATTTCAGAGAACTTTTATTCCGAATCGTTTTCAAGTTTGTAAGTCTGTTTTTTAGCAATCTTTATTAACTGTTAAAGATAAGTTTAAACACTTCTCATTCCAGTATTTCAAATGTAAAACTTTTTTTTGCAGAATTTTCGACCAATATTTGAAATTTTGAAAAGCTTATAGTTCTGATTTCGAATGTTTTGATCGGAATCGGAAATGGGAACAGGCTTGATTTATCGATTTGAATTCAACTTATTTTTAAATAATAATTTCTTCACACTTTTATTTTGGTGAATTGCAAGCCGCTTGGAATCGTTATGAAACTAGCTTTTGTGAACTAATTGCAGATCGATCAATCATAATCGAAAGCAACTGTTCCTTTCCCTAATTAACTTGTTGCCATTTACTTAACTTCAATGCGAAAACAAGAACACAAAATCGAAAACAATTTGGAATGAAACCGATAATAAATATGAAACTTTTGCGCCTGTTTCACTTTCCGATCAAGAATAGGAATTATTAGCGGCTCTGTATTTCGAATATGAATGGAAACTTTGGCTAAAAAGTTGTGCTTTTGAGGAGGTCGAATGAGAAGTATTCAAACTTATTTTAAAAAGAGAATGTCGATTGGTATTTCTTTTGAAAATCGCAAACGATGTGGTATGAAAAGGTCTCGGAAATGGGAACATTATAAAAGGTTAAATATTTAACAAAAAGTATGATGATTAATGATTTTTGAAAGAACTATAACTAACCTCATTATTGAAATGATCACAGCCTCGGCAATTGACGTATGCTACGCATTAAAGAGCCTCTGCACTTGTCATGAGTTAAATTGTTAATACAATTAGCCAAATCACTTAGCCACCTGATACTTGATAGCAGTTAACCCGAAATCAAAATCTAAATCCCAAAAAGAGAACTGCGAGAGCTGTTACTATGTGGGTGAGAGCTGCATTTCGGCTATCACCGGTTTTAGCCGGTCCAGGCTGGCGTTGGCCAGTCTAGCACTGGTTATTGCCGGCATATATTAATAGCTTGGTATTAAAGCTGAAATCTTATCAACATTAGGAGCGTTGTGAAAATGACTTTTCAATATTTACACGGCGTACAGTACGATTGTGACGCGGAATTTACACGGATTTGTTAAAATGCGCACATCGCGCATACGCCGCTTTGTACAATTTTAGCAACTCAGTGCGACTAAATGCTGCTATTGTGTTTGTGTTTAAAGGTATGTGTGTGTATGTGTGTGTTGTTGTTGTTGATGCTGTTGTCGAGCACAAAAAGCATCCCCAGCTTTTATAGCCATATGACTTTGTTTTCGTGCCCTCAAGTTCGAAGTAAACAATTTGATTAAAGCGCGTGCCGTGCTACAAAAATTGTGTTAAAGTTATTTTGGTTGTTATTGTTTTGGTGTAGGTGTTGTGGAATGTTCGTTAAAGTTCAGCAACATGTTCTGTTTTCTAACTATTTATTTGAAAATACTGTTTAATACTTTTATGTTTAAGTGCAACAATTTGCCGTGAAACAATTTCAAAACATTTGGTGTTAAAAATTGTGAGTTTTTAAAGTTATTTATAAGCTGCAATTCATAAATTGGTTAAAAGTCAATAAATAGTTTATTTTGGGGACACGGGCGTTGGGTCTTGATACAAAATAGTTTTTCTAGACTTTGAACTTTACTGTTGCCATCAAAATTGCGATTTCATTTCCATAGGCACAGAAAAGGTTTTCTATGACCCGTTTTCATTTCGAAGAACTTTTCATTCCGAGTTTTTGTCAATATTTGTTAGTGTTTCAATCAAGGCTGCAAACCGGTTCCGAACTGGTTTTAAGGGGATTGGTTCTTATCGTCCTCAAAATCGGATCATAACCGTGCAAAAAATAAGTTAACTTAAAATTGGACAGCAAATGATTCAAAGTCTAATTCCTACTTAAGAAGTAAATTAATTGAAGGTTCGAACCGAAACCTCCAGTTTGGAGGTTTCGATAACCGCTCCGCGAATTGAACCTAAAGTTTTCATTAAGGTTCGAACCCCCGAACCGAACCTATTCGAAAAATGTCGAGATTTGCAGCCTTGGTTTCAATAGCAAAACTGTTTATATAATCGTTTTGCGAAATTAAGAACACATCGAAAAGGGCCACAGGCCTGAATATTACGAGAACTTTAAAGAAAATTACATGAGTAATCATTACGCATGTTTTTCTTATTTATTTGTAGTTTACAGCTGCCACAGCAAAGCACACGCACACCATAAAAAACGATACCATGACGCATATTTCATTTAAGCTTATCAATATCTAACATTAATTTTTTGTTTTTCAAATTGGTTGCAGTTTTACTTTTGGTTTCCCACATATTGATTGCTACAATGTGCTTTTGGCTACCTGTTTATCATTTATTAATATTATTTGCTTCTTGTTATCAGCTGAAAATAGAAACTGAATTCTCTTCTTTTTTTTTTTTTTTATCATAGCAAAAACCCGCCAAGCGGCTGCCGATAATATTTTGTTTTGTGCTGTTATTTGATATGATTGGAATATGAGTTTGCAATATTTGAACTTTTACATACGCGTCTAATTGACTAATTGGTTTAATATGTTTGTTGATCTAGCAATTGATATATGCACGCGATAACTTGAAGTTTTATCTAATTTGAATTTAAGTTGAAATGAGTCAATAAATAGTTGACACATTTTGCAGGATAAACAAACAGAACGTTAAGCTTTGATATAAATAATTGAAAATTGAATTACTATTTATAGATATCATGTGCAGAATTGTAGAAGCTGATATAAAATCTCAAATCTTTGACATTAAATTTACTTACAAGAATTCATGTAATGATTTCTTTGATGATGAAATAGCTTGTTTTAGGATACAAATGTCAACTTTTATCTTTTATTGTCAAAATATTGATATGCTAATCGCTTGAGCTCAACTCAATATGTGTTCTGCTTAATTGAAGTGCAACTTTAAATCGATATATTATATTTTAATTGCTGTCATTGTTGTTCAATGTACATACAACATTCATTTTGCGCTGTCAATTCGCACAAATCCCCCAAAAGAAAATCCCCATAAAACTCCACGATATGTGACATGTGTCTTGCCAGTTGGTTCAATTAATTTGATAAGCATTAATGCCTGGCACAACACAAAGGCTTTTGTAGTTTAACACAATATTGAAATGCCTAGCACGCGCCATTCTTTCTATTTGTCTGGGAATCCTTCAAAGCAAAATTTGTTGTAGCTTAACTGTCTGCGATCACGTCGTCCATTTTGCATGCTCATGAAAATACTTCTATTTTTCACGTTGACGTCATCGGCGCGTGGGCTTTAATTGCCATATTCGTACAGATTTTGGTGGCTTGCCGCTTGTTGCCACTGAAAACAACAACAATTAATTGAATGTGTAACCCATAAGCAGGGTGACTGACACAATTCGATCTGTGTATTATATTTTAGAATACTTTTACTGTGGAGCAATTTTGTGATTTTGACATTTTCAGAGTCATGACGGTCACAGCAATTTGCTTATTGAGCGTTGAAATACACATTGTTGTTCAATTGAGCAAATAAGTTCATTAGTTCATTTTTTGGGTGATCTTTGTTCATTTCGCTAGTTCGTTTGTAGTTTATTTGATGGTTTTTTGAGTTAGTTCGGTTATGATCTTACCTTCTTACATTTTTACATTATAATTAGATTATATTCAAATGTATTCATATTCAATTTCAATATTTTTCTGCTATGTACGTTTCAAATCGCAAGAATTTGTGCTTAAAAAATCGCAATTTAACTTATTTAATAGACAATTTAAGCAAAGATATAAAAAAAGCAAAAGAAGAAAACGAGCAAATGAGCAAAAGGATCGACGATGGCTCATTCCGTTAGAATCTCAATATTTCAGCGTCTTAATTTTCAAATCGCAAGAATTAGTGCTTGGAAAATCGCAATTTAACTACTTTAATAGCTAAGTAAAGCAAGAATATAAAACAGCATATGAACAAAAGGAACAAACAAGTAAGAATAATCGCTTGTTCAATTGATATCTCAAAAAAAAACTTGATTTACTTTTCAAATCGCAAGAATTGGTGCTTAAAAAATCGCAGTTTAACTAAAATTAAAGCTCATTTAGACAAAGATAAATATGAAAAAGAAAACAAATGAACAAAAGGAACCAGCAAATAAGATGAACGACAATTGTTCGTTCAGTTAAGTGACTCGTTCAGTTAAGTGACTAGTTCATTTGAATCAATTTTAAACAATTCCAAACAGTTCTAATTAAGAACAACAATAGAATATTTTTGGCTAGCCAACTGTTGCTTTAAGTATATATATATATATATATATATATATATATATATTCAATAGACATTGCGTATAGGCATATATATATAACTGTGACCTTTGCTTGTGACATTGCACTTGAAAATCGTTTTTAGTATTTTGTTGTTGAGGAAGCGCATGCTACAATTCAGTATACTTTTATTTATGTATAACAAATTTGCCGTTTGCATATCAAATATATATAAGTAAGCTTGAAAAGTCCAGTTGAAATTTGCAGCTTGTGCTATTTGGGCATAAAAACAAGTGCATAAATTCATAAATCCACAATTAATGTGTCCATAAAGTCAAACAAAATTAGCGCGATTTATTTTTAAATTCGCTGAACAAAAAAAACAAGATACACAATAAAATAATATATCAAGCATACGCCGTGTTTGTCTTTCGTTAAGACACTTAAAGACTGAAAGTCTGAAAAGTATTACGTTTTTCCAAAAAGTTTGCATAAATATTGTGGCCTTAAAAATTTCGCACCTTGTTTTCGCTCTCTCTCTCTCTCTCTTATGCTCTCTCTGTCTCTTTTGCACCGATCGTTGTTAATGCGCAGACGCGCTCAGACTGATTCTCTCGCGCAATCTCTCGCTCTCTCTCGTTGTCTCTCTTGGGGAGTCTCTTCAAGATTTTCGCATATAATTGACGAGGTCGTCGCTGAAATGAATTTAATCGTAATTCGGCGCGCGCAGAGAAAACAACGTTCCCAATTTCAAAGTTCATCAAATGAAAAACACATTTTATACAAAAAATGTGAAATTTGCAATGCAATTAAATTGTGATTAAACACAATTTAACAATTTTTAACAAAATAAATCAAGTTGAAAATCAAAAGTGCAGCCTTAAACTTCAACTTGTTAAAAGTCCAAAAATTTCAATTGATTTTGATTGAAATTAATTGCAACAGTTTTTTGTGCTGTTTGCTCAAAGTGACATCAAACTGACAAAAAAAAAAGTGATTTTGCCTAAAAAGCAACAATTTGTGATAAATTTATTAGTTTGTGATATTTAATAATAATATATATAAATAGACTGAATATAGTTAAAAGACGTTAGCTAATATTAAAATGACGCCAAAAATTATTACATATTTTCTGGTAAATAAAAATATTTATATAAAATTTGAATATTAAATAATAACTTTAACTTTTTAGATTATTTGCATGTCATGAAAAAGTTGTTAGCTTAAATACTTTACTTTTTTATATTAAGCAAAGTTATAGAACACTTTTTATTTACTTTTTTTTTGTTATAAAGTCAAAGTCGGTACGATAAATCTTATCTCAAAGAGTTTACATTTAAAAGTTCAACCTTTCACAAAACAAAGTTGTTTAAAGAGTAAATGTTTTTAGCTTGCAAAACGATTAAAATATAAAGTTCATTTAAGTATTTAAATGCTGTTTTTTTAGTTGAAATACGAACATTAAAGTAACTAGATTTTATTAATTACATTTGAATATGAAAAACTTTTTTGTTTTTAAAGATAACTCAACCAAACTCACTAAAACTAAGTTTAAAGACAGTTTCTACATGATGACAAAATTTCATCAAAATCGGGCAACTATATCTTGTAGCTGCCATAGGAACGATCGGTTGAAAATAAGTTTCTGCATGAAAAACTTTTGTGTTTTTCAAAATATCTAGACCAAACTCTCTATATGTAAATTAAAGCACGTTCTACACATGTTGACCAAATTTTATCAAAATCGGATTACTATATCTTATAGCTGCCATAGGAACAATACGTTGAAAAATAAGTTTTCTTATGCAAATCTTTGCTGTAAAGATATATATCTTCTTTCTTGTTTTGAATTAATAAAAGTTAGTAAATGAATTCCCTTAAAGCTAGTCTCATTTAATCATATTTATTTTTGTATTGCCTTAAATTTGTTCAATGCAGTTTGAGCTAACAAAAGGTTTTCTAGAAAAACTAAGCTGAACAAACATTTAATGCTTTTATTATAAAAAAACAAATATTTCGACAGCTGTGAACTTTATTGTTGTTGCATTTGTATTAAGTGCTGAAATAATAAAAGATTTCTATCAACTTAGTAGTTAATTAACAGTTGTAATTCTACAACTATAATTAGTTAAACAGTAGTGCACTTAGTCATATGCTAGCGTACTTAAATGACATACATACATAAGTTCATCTTATGCTTAGTCGTCTTTCAATTAGCTCTAAATAATTGTTTATTATTTGGAAACTATAAATATTTAAAGACTTTTTGTTGTTATTGCTAATTGCCTAATGATTTAACAAATTGTTGTTGCTGCGGCTTCCACCGAGTGGCATGACGCGGCATGACGTTGCAAGTTACAAAAAAAAAAAGATATTAATGGGAGTATATGTATTGGATGTATTAGTCATATCAAGAGGCGTAGATTTATATTAACCTACTTAATGAACGACTTGTACGAATGCAGCTGCAGCTAATGCATGCTATTTTAACATGTTTTTTAGTTATTTTTAAGTATAGCTCTCTATATAAAAGTAGTGCTTAGAAAAAAATATGTTTTTTCAATGATCGTTTTTTTAAAACAGGACAGCAACTATAACAAATACAATATTTACAAAGGTTTCAACTCCATTTGAAAATCTTTTTCTTTATGTATATCCAAATTCACAAAAACTAAACCGATTTTAAGGAAAAATACCACCTAGATTCACTTGGCATACATTTCTGAAAAGTGCTTAAGTTCCCATATTTTTCAATCGTCATAAAATGCACTTAAAGGTCTTTTGAAATTTATCAGATATTTATATGAATTCTTGACGACTTTTTGGTTAACCATAAAAAAACAAGTATTTACAGTTAAAACTTTATATTAATAGTTGTTCAAATAAAGTACAGCCGCTTCTATTCTTATGAACGAAGCTGTACAACGCATCATGTGCTGACAAAGTTTTTTTTAATTGAATGTACAACGGCCGCTGACTCGTGATGAGAGTATTGCGAGTCTCGAGACTTGACTCAATTTATATAAATTGAACTATATACTATATATATATATATTTTGATTTTTATTTTTGCTTTTTTCTTGTAATTGCAGTGCGGCATGCGCCATCCCACAACTGGCCTTAACGAAGACGACCTAAGTCGTCTCACAGGTTCATCCTCTTCATCATCATCATCGTCGTCGTCGTCGTCAAACGGCAGCAACGCTGGCTCAGCAACGTCTGCAGCGCAGCAGCAGCAGCAGCTGCAACATAAGCAACAGGATGCTGATGCAGAGCAACAGACGACACCACGCTTTAATTCCACATATCTACCCGAAATCATAAATCCTTTGGAATGGCAAAAGTCACGCAAACGCAAGGAGCGCCTGGACAGCAGCTCGGCCAGCAGCCAGGATCGCAAGCTGCAGCGCAGCAACAGCGAGGAGCTGCTCAGCGAACCCGATGCCTTGCCTAATCCGGCAACAAAAACCACACATTGCGAGGTCATACGACGCGTCAGCTCCGAGGACTTTAAGCGCACCGCCAGCTATGCGAGCTATTGTCAGGAGTTTGAGCGTGATTCTGGCGTGGATCTGCCGCCGGATAGCAATGAGCAGGAGCAGGAGAACAAGGAGAACAATGATGAGGAACGTGCCACGCGCTATGAGACAAGTCCGGCGCGTTCAGCACGACACCAACAGTTGCAGCAGCAACGCGACAACAGCGATGATAGCGACTGCGAGCATGAGCGTCGACGCAGCAGTGAACGTTTCTGCAAGTCACGCCAGCCGCCGCTGCGCAAATCCGGCGTCAATAAGAAGCCTAGTGGCGGTGGCAAGTATTTGCCCACGCGACGCGACGAGCAGAGCGCTTATAAATATGATTTAAGCGCTTTGAAATACGAGCGACGAGGTTTTATAAGCAGCAAGAAGCAGCAGCAACAACAACAGCAGACAGCAGCAACTGTTGCTGATCACAATGACAACAATTTAATAGACTTCCATCAGCAGCAGCAACAAGCTGCCAAGCGCAGCTCCAGCATCTCACCCACGCCCACCACCAGCAGCAGCTGCAGCTCGGCGGGCAGCGATGACAGCACACCCAATCCCATCAAGGCCAAGCCGCCGCAGCGTCAACAGCAGTGCCTCAATCTAACCTCGGCACAGGAATCATTGCCCTGGGTGCGCGGTGATGAGCCGGCGCCCATGTTAAGCCGACGCTATGCACACTCCCGTCATCCGGCCGGCGGCAATATTGATGCCGCTGCCAAGCTGTCCAAGGTCATGCCATATCCACAACAGCTGCCCAAACAGGCGGCCAGCGTGCAGCAGCTGCTCAGCGAGGATATGGATATCTTGGAGCCCATGGATGCAGTGCGTGCTTTTAGTTCGTTGGAGAATATGCGCACACGTGATGTCATGCAGCAGGTGGTGCCGGCCATGATGGCATTCCAAACGACCGAGGAGCGTGTCAAGGTCATCAATCGGCGTGTGACAGCGCTTAAAAAGAAACTCGTACAGCTAGAAGATTCGCTGGAGCAGCGTCTGGGCTATAGACCCTCGCAGGCGGAGCGTTTGAATGACAAATATATGAAGAACGCGCTCGCTGAGCTGAGCAAGCTGCGCAAGGAACGTCATGAGCTTAAGACTGATCCCATTGCCGCCTTGGGCATTAAAGTGGGCGCTGGCAGCGGTGGTATTGCTGCCAGCTGCCAGGAGGCTGCCAAGAAGCTGGAACGCATGAAGAATTCACTTGGCGAAATTGAGCAGGTAAGCAGCAAAGATTTGCGATTTGTTGGTTAAATCTTGCCCAGCAAATGTTGCCTCAAAGTCAGCAGCAATAAATGGTTGTGACTGACAAGCTTTGAACATTTTGAATTATCTTGTTGTTAGAGAAGAAATGACAAAAGTCATTTGTATAATGTGACAGAAATGTCACATTTGTTGCCAATTCTGGCATATCTTTTATGATATAGGTCAAAAACAAGAACTAAGTGGATACTATAAACGTTTTAGAGAGCCTTCAATAAATGAATTTACAATAAGAACTTCAGCTGTATATAATAACATTGTCGTGTTGCTTCGTCACTAGCGTGGACTGCCGTCCATAGTAATATGTACGAATGCTTCAAAATCAGAATCTTTTTGAGATAAAGCTATTAAATTTGGTATATGGGTTCTCCCTATATCATGCACATATAAAGTTTAACTTAAAGAGCCTTTTCACAAAGTCAAAATCTATGCAGATCTGTTCCGGTTTCCACTTTCGGCAACATTTTGCGGAATTGAAGTTCCATAAAAGCTATCAAACCTATCTTAAGAGTTAGTTAATTCAATTCTTGAGCAAACTAAAGTGAATTCCGTTCAAAAAATCATATCAAAAGTGAATTCAATTCGCAAAATCTAAACAAAAGTAAATTCAATCCGCAAAATCTAAACAAAAGTGAAAATGTCAGCTTTAAAGGGAAAGTCCTCTTCGCCATTCACAATCGAAAGTGGCAAACGAATCAGGCCTTATAATATTATACGAAAATATAAAATTTTAACAGTTGAAAATAAAATTTCTATTTATATTTTTAATCGAACTGCTGTCAAAGTATTCAATTCAAAAGTTCAGCAAATAATGTCACAACAATTAATGCCAAATGATATATGATTATAGTATTCAAAGCTAGCGCTATCAAAAAGTTTAAGTCATTTCATTTTGACCTTTCATCTGTTTTTGTTTTGAATACGCTACATACTACATACTATATATTTTTAATGACTTATTTTGGCTTGTCTCATGTGAAACATGTGTTTACGAGTATTTTCTAAATATATATAACATATACACATACGCATAAGCTCGTGCATATTTTGCTTATTTTGTTTTCGGACAAGCCTTTTTCTTGAAAGTCTGCCAAAGAATTATTAAGACAGTTCAGGTATTGGGATAAGTACTATGTACTTAAATACATATATATGTTTTTATTCTATTTTTGTAGCACTTTCCATATGCCATTTTTCCCATTTTCCCATTTTCTCGAGCACTTTTGTCATTAAGATGTGCCGCCCCATATAGACAAAATTGAAATAATGGCCTAATGCATGTCGCTGATTAATTGACTTGTTTACCAAATTTGTTTGTTATTTTTATCAGTTTTTGGGGTATTATACAGGCTTCACTGGCTACATGTGACAGTTCGTTAATTATATTTTCATTATACTTTTTGTTTTGGTGACTTAAATTTGATTGATGGGCTGAAAACTGCGTCGTTTTGTTCGTTTATAAGACTAAATATGTTTATGTTTTTGAGAATTCTGTTACATTTTCTAATTCTCTATCTCTTTTTGCACTTTCAGAATCTCAGCGAGAAACGCACGCAGTTCCATCGCTCGCAGCAGCTGGAGGAACTCACTTCCGATCAACTGGTGCAGGAGAAGAGCGCCGTGCAGCATGGCCTGCTCTATTTTGAGAGCCTCTACGGTCATCCCATTACCAAGGACGAGCGAGATGCAGCACGTCCGCTCTATGATCGTTATCGTCAGCTAAAGCGTTTGGTATCACGCAGCATAATGTTTGGTGCCGGCACCGGAGTGCCGGAGTTGCCCACCATATTGGAACATGAGGCTATGGTATTTGAGGCGACATCCACACCATTGCAGTATTCATCGAACAACAGCACTGAGACAACAAACTCACCCAGCGACTCCATGGCGCCAAATACATTTAATACACAGAATGCATCCTCCGATGAGTCGACGACAACAACAACGACAACAACAACCGCAACGGAGACGCAGCAGGCGGAGAATATAGCAGCGCTAAGCTTGGATCAGCTATGGGAGCAGCTGGAGCGTACACGGGATGAGAAGATGCTGCTCAAGGCAACAATACGCGAATATGAGTCCATATTCGAGGAGCAGAATGGACGTAAAATGCTAAAACCAGATCGTAAATCTTTGGAAACAGAGACCTATGCTCAGTACAAGGAGAAGAAGGGCAGGGTGCGTCTGCTGCAGGCGCTGATCAAGAAGCATATTGGACATTAGAATTGTTCCAGAAATATTATTATAATTTACACACTCATGCAACAACTATTTATTTCATTTCAAAAAATACACAAATACATAGATACATATATATATATAACAATAATAATAATATAAAATAAAACAAAAAACAAATATACATGTGTAGCTTTTAGATTTACATTTTATCATATATTCTATAATGATACATTTTATGAATATTGTTGATTCCCTATTGTTTTTTCAAAAAACATCTATACGATAATATATAATTCAAAATTTAAATAAATTATGACATCTGATATTGAAACAATTCGGTTCACAACTTATTAAAAAACAAAAAACCCAATCTAATAAACATATACATATATCATTTAGACTTCCACACGGAATTGATATCTATATATTGTATAACTCTTCGAGATGTGTTTTACAAAATCTAAATAATGCTTGTGTGCTTTTCTGTCTCTATCGTCATTGATGTTAAAAAATGAACTTTAGAACTTTTTGATTTTTGAAAAAACAATAATTTTTATGTTCCGTTTGACAGAGTATTATATTATATATTGCGCGATACGACTGAACCGCTTTCAGACATTACGTAAAAGAGTAAACATTTTTTTTCTGTTTTTTTTTTTATTATTTTTAAATATTTTTGCACTTATGAATTAGTTGTAGAGTTGTGTATGTTTGTTAAAGCATAAATCAAATATGAATATTTCAAAGAAAACTTTATAAATGTTGTCTTTCCATTTGTAGTCACAGAATTTTATATATATATGTATATGTATCTCTAACCAAATAGACTATCTCACTCTATTAAATATATATATATGTGTAGTTATATATATTTGTAATTGAAATTGAAAACAAACATTCAATCAAACGTTTCAGTGTGCACACACACACACATATACTTTTCTAGGGCAATTTGACATTTGCTTGTCAAGTGGAAACGGAAACAGCCCCGATAGCAACCCAGTCGATATCGATATTTGCAGATATTTATAGGCCCGTTCCGGTTTTCACTATTGGCCAGTTTTTGCGAAAGTAAATTTTCATTTTTGACAAAATTTTGTGGATTGATTTCGCTTCAGTGTTGGAACAATTAACCGAAAAGTTAATAATATTCGGTGATTTTCTTCCAACGAATTAATTGCATCTAAAATTCCATTTCAAATAAAGTTTTTATAAAACATTTTATAACTCAAAAAAACATTTATTTACCGATTAATTGGTTTATTATTTGCTTGGTTCAACTTCAATTCATTAGCTCAGCCATTAAATCAAAACATTTATTGAAAATTTAATTCCGCAACATTTTAGCAAAAGTGAAAACCGGAACAGATCTATTAGAGCAGTGCGAGGCCGATTGCCTCATTTATTTTTGAATAGTGCAGAATGGTTTGAAGTTCGTTTTTTCGGTTGTTGTGAAACAAAAGCAATTTGGATTTTTTGAAGGTACTAGGTATGCAAGTATAATGTGCGTATTAACAATATATGCATATATATAATATATATATATTATGTAACGAGTATAAATTTACAAATACCAAAGTATACAAAACATAATACATATGTAATGTGTATTTAATAACAAATTCGAAATGAATTCAACATTTACAAAAAGAAAATATTCTTATATTATTGTGCATGGTGCCAGCGATAAAATGGACTAAATGCGAAAAACAATTTTGTAGCATTACAAACAAAAAAAAAAAAAAAAAAATACACCCCAAAAAATAAATGTCTATAAATATATATAAAATGCAAATAAAATATATCACGTTATAATAAACATTTGTTGTTTTATTGAAGTGTTGTTACATAAATATACATCTATAATCTATGGCGATGCGTTTAAAAAGGGAGTTGTCCGCCTGGAATAGAAAGAAAATCATAATTAATATTGTTGTTTACATGAAAAACGAGTAGTTTTACGTTTTATTTGTATCAGACATTTTGTAATCGACATGAATATTCAGGTATATGCTTGTCTACTGGTATTATCATCAGTTGAACAAGAGACTTTCAAAATGTAGGACTTTAGTTATGCTTACCTTTTGTTTATTTTTAAAAATATATAGGCCATATACAATCCAATCTTCAACACATTTAAACTGCAAGTAAATAAAGAAATTTATATTAAAATTGTGCCTTTAATTGAATTGTCTGTAAATAAATATTATAAACCATTTAAATTGTATACAAGTTTTTATCAGTAAGTAAAAACCAATCGACATTATTCAATTCCGACTGGGGCGGTATATTAAGCATCATTAAAAAACTTGTATACAAAATATTGCCCATCAAATTACCTGCATAGATTTCCATTTTATGCTGCTCGGTAGCTCCTTCAATCAAATGAATTCCTCAATCTACAAATAAATAAATAAAATATTAATATAATTGCTTAAGTAACGAATCTTAATGATGAAATATTATTTAATCAGAAAATTTCATCATCAATTGTTTTTATGTTAGGGATAACTGTAGTGAACATAATTAGTTGCTCATCATTATGATTTTGGTTTAAGGTAATGAATGAGATTTTGAAAAAACATGCTTACCTTGAGTTTGAAATGCCAGAAAAGATCATTTCTAGCAACAGTTCATTATTAAGAGACCTGAAACAGAAATAGTGAAATTAATACAATTTTCATAATGTGCTTTCTAAAAACTGATAAATTAGTTTAAAATTTATCAGTAAGTAAAACCAATCGACATTATTCAATTCCGACTGGGGCGGTATATTAAGCATCATTTTAGGAAATTAAGTGATTTTGAAGAGAAATAAAACCCACCTTTAATCAAAGAATGATGTTCTTTCAGTGAGGTTCATATGTGTTCGAAAGCACCATAGCATCCATAACACCATCCAACACGTGGCCGAAGCTGAAAGAAATTTTTTTTTTCAAATTATTAGTACAGTCAACTACTAAAGTAGAAAAAAGAATTTGATCTATTATGATAATTCAGCAAATTACTCGTCATTGTACTTCCGAAATTAAAACAAATTCAAACATCACGATCATAATTATTGATACCAAGTTGTATGGATGCATATTGAAACTAACCTCAAAAACTTCTGCAGCCAACACGTGTGCATGAAAAATGCACATTTTATCTTTTGTTCAATCCATTGAGGGTTTATTTAACGCAGCTTGCTGCTATCTTCTGCAGTCTCTCATAATCTATAAATTAAATTTAAAACAAAATTAGTTATATGGAAAATTTTTAAATCCAACAAAAGCAAAACACACATGTGCCAATTTTTATATCAGAATTAAAAAAACCAATCAACACGTCTCTTCAGACTGGGGCGGTAAAAGTAAGCATCATGTACAAAAATAGCACATGCTTTATATATATGCAACACATTTTCACTTACCATTTTATTTAATTTTATTTTTTGGGAGCGATTGAAAAAACACGACTTCACTCTAGCTGCGTTGCGACGAAAAAGAGATGGTGGCATGGCCGTGTGACCGTACATTGCAAATCAATAAATGCCATAGAATTGTGGTGGTCGGTCGATGTGTGCATAACAGCACAGCCAACTTCATGCAACTGTAATGGGCGTTTGCAGCCAACTTCGCGTAACGCAAATTACGCAAACAGCTGTTTACGTATTTGGTGAATATCAATTATTGATATCGATAACGCGCTATTATCGATACATGAATGGAACGCATTGAGAATGGCGCGGTTGTGTGAAATAGCTTTGTTTATTTCTGCAGAATGTAAATATTGCATTTTTTAAACATGGAAAATACAATTGAGTTAGAGCAACAGCAGGAAGTGCAAATCAGCGTTACATTTAGCGAGCTGCAATGTTTTGACAGCGATGATGTTGCCACCTGCGTTTCCAAACAAACCGCGCTGGCGATTTGCAATCGCTGTTTGGAGGATTCCAGCGCTAAAATTGTAGAAGTCTTGAGTTTATGGTTACGCAAACTGCTTAAAGCCTATATTGTAAATGAGACAGAGTGTTGCATTGACGTTTTCAAGTGTCTATATGAATGGTTTCTGCGGCTGGTAAGTTAGCACATCCAGTTTTCCAAATGCTTTAAATACTCATCTGATACTCAATTCCAGAAAGGTGATGTGACGCCAGAGAATAAGGATGCGTGCAGCGATTTCATCACATTGCTTGCCGATGCTATGATCTTTGCCGAATGGGCTAAGGATAAGCTGCTACAGACTAGCGAACGTTTGGTGCACACAACAGCCTTCTTTCTCCTTGCCCTTGTTTATGGTTGTCTGCAGCTGAGGTGAGACTTAAAGCAAAAAACGGTCAAAAATCATGTAAAACTGCTAAGCGTAGATGATTTTCCATAGAAGATGATATTCCTTAATTTTAAACTCCCATAACTTAGTCAAAATTGAATCGATTTTCAAGCGGAATCTCTTTTTGCTCATAGTTTTTCATCTTTTTGTGTTAATAAATATATGTGTTTATCTTCTACAGCAATGAAAACAATGTAGATGCGCTTAAGGAGCATGAACCGTTGGCCATCGAGCTGCATATGATAGTGCTATTCCTGCTGCGACAGATTACGGCCATTTCCAAAAAAGTACATGCTCGCATTACACCCCGTACGTCTGTTAATTCGATTGCATTATGATATATATTCCAATTAAATGTTATAAAAGTTGTTCTGTTTTGGCAGTGTTCCGACAGCTGATTGAGATTACGGATTTTCTCAGTGTAAAACCGACGCATATGCATGCAGTTTTAAAAACCAGTCAGACAATGACCAATATTTGTACGCATTACAGCAGTAGTGCCGATTCTAGTACGAATATATCTAAAGATATGCCCGACTGGTTGCAGGATACAGTTCTGCATCTGAGCGACACAGTTCTGAATCACCTGGAAACTGTTTATCAAAAGGTAAAAGTTTTAGTTTAGAAATCGCAAAACAATTGTAAAATTCTTTTATTTTCATTTGCAGGACACATTGTTAGTGCCAGTGGAAAAGTTGGAGGAGTATTTGAAAGTTACACAGGCTTACTTAATAATGCTACACAAATTATTAAGCGATGTTAAACATATGGATAAAAGTGTTTTGGATACCATAATATTGCTTTTGATTGGCGGCGAAACGTAAGTTAGAATTGTTAAAAGTGTTCTTTAATTTGTCTAAGTATTTTTTATATTTTTATAGCAAACCTACTCATGATCTGGGAAAGAACATTCCCATGCTTATGTCCAAATATGTGCGTCCATTTGTAATGCAGCTTTACGAGTTGATCTATCCGCTGGAGGACTTTCAAAAAGTAAGTCTTGCTTCTAAGTCTGAAGTTTTAATACAAAATTTGCTTTATAGCACCTTATTGCCTATCTGGCTGTACCTTTGGAAGCGGGCGAGGATTGCTATGAGCTTTGCTTGGATTTTGTAACAGTGACCATCATTGATGATACAGAAATAAGCCAGCTTACCTGCCAAACATTACAGAAACTTTTTAACTATTTGTTCAAAGGTAAGTAACTTAATAATATCAATTGAATTGTCATTAATATTGCTTTTATTCATAGATGGTTATAACTTTACAAATGCTGCTCGTTATGCTCGTATCATGGAGTCCTTTGGCAGCCTGCTGCATCTGGCAGACTCCTCAGCACTGTTTAATTACTTTTGTATGGGAATATTTCAAGAGGATATCATAAAGTCACAAGTTTGTGCCGATGTGCTCATGCTTTATTTTCGGTTAGATAATATATATAGCGACAATTAATCATTAAATTTGAAATGTTATGTATTAAACATTCTCTACGGTTCCTTGCAGTCTGGAAGAAGCCCATCAACGCTGGAATAACAATGAACTGCAGCAGGCCACAAACTTTTGGATAAAGTCCAATAATTTATATGCATTGCACTCACAAAGTTTAAGTCAATGGCATGTACAACGTATGCTTAAATATTTTCTTAAATTAAGCAACAGTGAGCCGCCTATATTTAATATTAAAAACTATCGTCATCTACTTTGTGTGCCTGCCAAAACTGAGCAACATCAACGGCTGTGGCTGCTACGTCTACAGCGTATATTAAGCGCACCATTGAGCGATACTGAGCAATATTACGAAATGGTAAGTGTTAAATAAAGTTAAATTACATAAGTAAATAACATTCTCTTTGTAGCTGATGCTTATGGAGCTGCTGTCGACGGGTCAAACGGAGTGGCTGCAGCAGTTATTAGGCAGCTTAAGGGAACTGCTTCTTAGCGACAAATGCAACAGGCTTTTGGCCAACGTGTACTTCAAACTGGCGATCCAATCCAATCGCGCTACACAGCTGCGCATATTGCAAGGAAACATGCCTGCCAAGCCCATTGCTAATAGTTGTTGGGCGATGCAGAGATTTCTGTATGCCTGCAAACGCAGTGGTGATGCACAGCTCAAATCTTTGGCTGAACAGCACACAATTGCAACTGAACTGCTGCCATTGTTGGATGCAGTGCAACCGATGGATGTTTACAGACAAAACGGCGAACAAATTTCGAGTACTTACTACAAATTAACGTACAGAAGAAACCAAACGCACAACTGCAATTTGATCAGCTTGAAACGCAAACGGTGCGATAACGAGCCAAAGGATTTAATACGACAGCTTGAACAAAACTCAGAGCAGTTGATCGCTTACTCTGCAGAATTGGATGCCAACGATACTGTGCAGCTGAGGAGCATTATTGAGAATTTAAAAAAGATTTTATCACGTGCACATTAAGAACAATATATTTATTAAATATATTGTTCAAACATTAAACAGATATCCGCTAAGATCTCTATTTTCTAAATCCTCCATGACAAACATCTTTTCATTGATTTTTTCCAAATCAGCTTCTTGAATAAGAATACCTGTCGTAATATAGAGTTTTAAGCAATTTTAAACACACTTTTCAAATTTCGTATATACCTGCAATGGCTGCCGAGGTGAAGCTAACAATGCTGCCGGCAAGAAAGGCCCGCACAGCCACACGAGTTATATCCGATCGGCGAGCTGGAGCCATAGCGCTAAGTGCAGCTATTAATATGCCCAGCGAGCCTGGATTCGCAAAACCGCATAGCGCAAATGTAGCAATTCCAGCGCTGCGATGCTGTAAATAAAATACAAATTATAAGCTATCTTCAGTATGCCGAAGATTTTTGAACCCTTGCTGAGATAATTATGTGTTGCAAGTTTTTATACTTTCTGCAAGAGCTGAACTTACATCCAAATTAACTTTTGGATCTCTGATCATATCACCCAGGTGCTTGTAGGCGATAAACTCGTTAATAATAGTCTTCTCAGCGACAACCATAGCAATTTGTTCACAATCGTGTGTGGCCACGCCCATTAGAAATACCAATGGGATAAATAACTGTGTCAGCAACCAAATAAATGTGATGCCATCAACACCAGCCAATTCAAATGTCCATTCCACAACAGCATTGAAAAAGTGCACAATTGCTAGAAAGGCAATTATATTGGACACGATTCCCAAAACAATCATTAGACCGGCAGCGGCACCGCTCGCGGCAGCATCCAAGATAGAAGTGTCCGCTCTAGAGTATTAAAAAAAAAAAAACAAGAATGAAAATCTATCTTTGATAGAAACAGATTGAACTTGCCGGATTAATTTTGATCAAGAATACTTTATGATGTCTCGGTCATATATATACAAAAGACTAATAAATGTAAGAAAATAGTAAAACTTACGATTTCTCCAGCTGAATGTTATCCGACTTTGTCTGCGATTCTTCAACTTCGGGATAAAAGAGCTTGGAAAATGCCAAGGAACCCGGTGCGGCCATAACACTGGCTGTAATCAAATAGGCTGGCGATGCGCCAAAGGATATATAGGCGCCCAGGACAGTGCCAGCAACGGTGGCATAGCC
This sequence comes from Hirtodrosophila cameraria, assembly GCA_949708635.1. Lineage (NCBI taxonomy): Eukaryota > Metazoa > Arthropoda > Insecta > Diptera > Drosophilidae > Hirtodrosophila > Hirtodrosophila cameraria. The sequence continues at coordinate 12,634,411 of OX453089.1, read as the reverse complement.
AGATGTGCATATTGTATGCAATTCACTATTAGTTAGTATATCAATATAGGGTCGTATCATTAGTGGACTCTCCGACATGCCAAGGAATACGTTGCCCACCGCATTGACACTCTCACAGACGGTGGTGCCGACGGTGGCTTGCAGCAGAAATCCAAATGCGCCCAAAATGAACTGCATAACGCCCAAATAATACAGACAGGATGTAACCACGCTGAAAAAGAATATGACAGCCAGTATGGCAAAGGCGAATACATATGAATCGCAGATTGTATCGCCGTAAACAAATCTAGCGCCATGATCGGTAAAGAGTAGGAAACGTGCCACTTTATCGCCAGCACATTCGAAAAAATCTCGTCCAAATTTGAGACGTATACACAATATACCCAATATCAATTGGCCAACCAAGCCATGGACAACAATGCGCCATGGAATGACGGAGCGATCTTTCGAAATGGTGAAACCAAGTAGCACAAAAAATACTGGTGCACTTATGCCAATTGCCTTGTGAGCATTATCTCGACATTCCCAAGCAAGATATGCCACTGCCAGAACAATCACAATAATTAGCATTATTATGGATGCAATGCTGTGACAATATTGTTAAGTTATTAAACATTTTCAAAATATTGAATGTACATACGTTTTGCGGCTCACTTCAATCCATTTGTCGATGGCTGGCTCAATCGAATTGTCATATAATTTTTGGCCAACATATGGCTTGAATACCCAATAATATAGCCAAAGTATATAGAATAGAACAAATAGGAAGACAAGAAAGCCATATCCTGTGCACCAATTCATGGCACACAATATGTGCGGTAGGAATGGTTCTTCTTCTTCTTCTTCTGGGGGCTCTTTTGACTCTTCCTTTAGATCGTCTGATCGTGGGTCACCACCAGGAGCACCACCACCAGGAGCAGCAGCTCCATCGCCCGGTTTAGGGGTATCTGGGGCTGGTGTAGCTGCAGTTGTTGTTGTTGTCTCGGGTGCAACACATTTTGAACAATTTCTATCTAAGAACATGTGTTAGATGATTGCAATTAATATAAACATATAGTTTAAGCACTTACCGTAACGAATATATACTACTGTGCACCATATAAAATACGTAATAAATATTATATGCAATAACACATGGGCTACAATTTTAGCAATTTTTTTGAAACGTGATTCTTCCTCAGTCTCTTCCTCCATTGTGACTTACAAAAAATTAATTTAAAAGATCTTGTAAGTAAAATAAAAAAAAAAATATATTTTCTATGTGTGTTGCTGTGTTGTTCACAGCTTTTTTTTGACTATGTGTATGCTATAAGCTGTAAAACCAGTTGAGAAAACATTGAAGTTTTATAACACGAATACTAGATGTATACAAATTAGTTTTAGTACTCGCAGTATTTGATTTGTTATTTTAAACCTATTTTAAGCGAAAATGCAAAAACTGTAGATCCGAATTTGGAAAAAGTCTACCGATAAGCAAAAAGTGTAAAAAATACACACTAAGTGTTAGGAGTAAATTTAATTCAGTCATGTCCGTCATGTCAGTCTGTCTGTCTGTTTATATGCGTTTTTCAGCACTTTGTTCTAGAGCTATCCTAACTTGGCACAGATGCTTCTTCTTTCTGCAGGTAGCACCTATAGTTGAATTGGCTGCCATAGGAACGATCGGTTGAAAAATAAGTTTTTGTATGAAAAACTTTTATGTTTTTCAAGATAACTCAACCAAACTCACTTTACCTATGTTTAAAGACAGTTTATACATGTTGACAAAATTTTATCAAAATCGGACGACTATATCTTATAGCTGCCAAAGGAATAATCAGTTATGCCAATCTTTTCTGCAAGGGTATATATCTTCGGCGAGCCGAAGATAATATTCATTTCTTATTTTTGATATAGGTAGACATATAAATAAATATTTATCGGAAGTTAAAAATATTTAGCCTGTCTGCGACCAAAATCAATACTTATTTTAAATCAGCAAATGACATATACAAAATTCTGAAAATTATAGACAATCGATAGTCCTGCTGTTTTGAGTACAGAATGTTATGTCCTCTCAAAATTCTACAGGCTGCAGCCGAGTTTTAGCTAGAGTGAGAGTAAACTTTTTATAAGTATATATATATAGAAATATTAGCAAATAACTCTTAAATTCAGTCCGTTATAGTACAATTAAAAGTCATTAAAACACTGCTTATAAAAATGCAACAAATTTTATTTAAATAAATATAAGTATTTACTATTTTGAACTAGAACTGCGTCACGTTTTTATGATCTAATTTTTCAAAAATTTTTTGGTAAACAATTCGCTGCTCTTCTTCTTGTATTAAAATGCCTGTAAAATAAAAGAATAAAAAATCTTTTAGCTGAATTTCGTCGGAATAAAATACTTAATTACTAACCTGCAAAACTGGCTGATATAAAGCAGACAATGCTGCCCACAACAAAAGCCCGAAGGGCAACTTGGGTGATTGTTTTACGTCGAGTTGGGGCCATGACACTTAAGGATCCAATGAGTATGCCCAGGGAACTGGGATTGGCAAAGCCACAAATGGCGAATGTGGCAATGCCAGCGCTGCGAGCCTGCAGAACAAAATATTGTTTAGTTATGTTTTTTTTTTTTTTTTTATGTTTTTTAATAAGTTACCTCGATTTCATTGTTGGAAATTAATTCGCCCAGACGCTCATAGGCCACAAACTCATTGATGATGGTTTTTGTGGCCACCACTTTGGCAATTTTATTGCAGTCATCCCAGGGCACGCCCATGGCCCAGGCAAGTGGTATGAACAGCTTCGAGAAAATCCACTCAAAGTCAACATCTTCGAGTCCTACCAGAAATCCGAACCAACTGACAACGCCGTTAAGGAAAGCAACAAATGCCACAAATGCCACAATGTTGGCAATAATGCCAAGCACAATGGGCACGGCATTGCTGGCTCCACTGGAAGCAGCATCCAACACAGAAGAGTCCTCGCTAACAAACACGGATATAAGAAATTACAATAACCACAATTAATAAAATTATATTAACTTACGATTTTTCCAGCTGTATGGTATCGCTGGAGGTCTGGCTTTCTTCCGTTTCCGGCATATAAAGCTTTGATATGGCCAATGTTGCCGGCGCAGCCATCACGGATGAGGTAATCAAATGTGCAGCTGATGCACCAAAGGATAAATATGCTGCCAGTACTGTGCCTGATACTGTGGCAAATCCGGACACCATAATGCTGTGTATCTCGCTCTTTGTCAGCTTATTGATATAGGGTCGAATCAGCAAGGGACTCTCAGACATGCCCAGAAATATGTTGGCAGCAGCGGTTACGCTCTCGCAAACCGTTGTGCCCAATATCTGCTGGAGTATCCAGCCCAGCTTGATGACCACCCATTGCATGGCACCCATGTAGTACAGCACGGATATGAAGAAACTGAAGAAGAATATCACTGGCAATATGGCAAAGGCAAAGACGCTGCTATCGATCAGAAAGTCACCAAACACAAAGCGTGCACCATCTGTGGCATAACCCAAAAATGTTGCCACCTTTGCGCCCAGACACTCGAAGATTTGGCGACCCACCGTCCAGCGTATGCAAATGACACCAAGCAGAAACTGACAACTGATGCCAGTGATAACAATTCTCCATTTGATGGCGCTGCGTTTCGTGGAGAAGGCATAGCCGCAGATAATGAAGAAACAGGGTGCCACCAGGGACACCAATTTCTGTGGCTCGTCCCTCGTCTCAAAGTACAGAAATATGCCCAGAATAATAAGCAATATTACTATAATAACTGTTGAAACCACACTGCGTATGAAAAGATTATTCAATTAAAGTAGTCTTTTTTTTACCTTTTACAGTCGAAATAATTTTAATATATAATACTTATAATTTTAATATTGCAAAGGATAAAGAATTTAATTAATTGGTTAATGGATCAAACGAATATTTGAATTTAACATATACTAAAATTTATTAACTCTTAAAAAAGGCATCCAAATTTTTGTATAAAACGTGCCAATTAAATTTTTGCATTTTGCTTTTTCTGCAATTTAATCGATATTGAAAGAAAAAACCAATTGTTTTTAATTTTTCGGTTAATCGTGACATAACTAGAATTGTGTTTCATTCTCATTGTTCCATTAAGCCGCTTACTTACATAGCAAGTAATAATGCTTTACAAATTTGTTACAGAAAAGTTCGACTGTACTTAGATCAAGTTGAAACTTACCGAGTTCTGCTGAACTGATGCCACCAAACAGACATTGGATGCAAAAAGTCCTTATGCAGCTTGCGTCCAATCTTTGGCTTAAATATTAAATAGTAGAATAAGCCCAAGTAGATAAATCCCAACAGCAGGACGAGCATGCCATATCCAGTGCAAAAGCGTATGCCGCATATCTCAATAGCAGGGTTAAATACACACTCATATTTTTCTGGAAATAGTTGATATATATATACATATAATATTAAATTTAGCACATTAGTGAAATGCTACTTACGCATTTCTTTATAATGATAGGTGGCATAGGAGAAATAGCCAACCACAATGACATGCAAAAGCAATTGAAGCCCAATTTTTATCCATCGATTCATTTTTTTGTTCTCTTGCGTTGGGTTGAGTTCTCCATTGAGCACAGGACCATGATCATGTATATTATCAACTTGAAAATCAGTCTGAAAATATGAATAAATTGATGGAATATGGAGAATGAAATGAATAAATTAAGTTAAGTTTTAGTTTACCTTTTCTATCTCAGATTTTGGTATATCTAGATCAGTCTGTGCAAATAACAATAAGAGAGTAATTAGTTAAGTTCTACTACGATTCATTGAAATTCCACGAATTGTATACATACATGATCCAATTCATACGAATTGTTAATAGCACCTGTTTTATTGTCCATCTAAAATTATATAAATTTTCTGTTAATTCAATGATTACAGGACAGTGATCGTGCCCATGCACTTATGTATACTATATATATATATATATATATATGTATACAACTGTTACTATTTCTAATCTCTGTCCATCTAAGAACCCCCAAGATTAGTTGCTTTCAAGTATGCTGAATAAAGCTACACTTCTTGCAGATAACTTGCACCGATAAGCTGATCAGCACGTGGCTGGATTTTAGTGGTCAAGTGTGACTTTTGGTAAAATACGTGTGTAGAAGGGTTGATTAACATGATATAGGCGTAAGGTGAAGGCCCCAATAAACTGAAACAGTTATTCGTTATCATCGCTTATCACAAATCAGAAGAAAACAAAATCAGCTTGTGGCACCATAAATTGACCAAAAATTAGATTAGTCATATAATTGAGCCGTATATTCCATATATTCTGTCAATTAGGTTGTATATAAAATATAAAATAGTATTTCTGCCTTGAACAGCAAGATAATGCAATCAAAGTTTTAACGAATTTGGTAAAACCAAAGTAGATTAAAATGTATTTAACTAAGGAACCGCAAAAAAAAGAACATAGATTAAAGATTTCATATTTGCTGTCAAATAGGCTGTTTATGAAATTTGAAACTGTGTTAAACAAATTTCCAAAAAAATAAGTAAAACCAGCTTCTTTTAAATCGTTTTCTACCAAAAGATAAAAACAAATAACAATAAAAAAACAATAAAATTAAATAAAAGTTAAACAAGTTTTTATTTTAAAATCGTATGAAGAATGCACAAAAGAACCTGTTAAGAATAATCACTGAAAAGTATAAAAATATTTCAAGTTAACAGTCAAAAATGTCACATTTTTTTTGTCATAAACTCATATTATTGACACTTCATTGTAAAACTGTCCATAGAAGTCATAAGCTGTTCAATATTTAACCGAATTTACGATTTTCGAAACACATGTGCCAACAAATATTGCACGGAAACATACATTTAATAACAGCTGTATGTATTTTGTAGTGGAATACTTTTTTTTTTTTGAAACAGTTCGTTAAATATATACATTATTATAATAACATATTTCACTGTCTGATCGTCAGTTTTGGGGTAATTCACCTTTATTTAAAACGTTTTTTGTCACTTGTTGTTGTTATATCATTTGTAACGCAATAAAAACTCGTTTTCAATGTCACTGTATACTATTTGATTTCTATATAAGCACATATGTATTGCAGTTAAAAGTATATACAAATAAATAATGATATATCAGTTAGTGGAACATCTGCTCTGCTAACTGCGCAGCGTAGCCATTATAACTGATTGAAAGTCGCGGCAAGACTAAAGCCTGTAACTGCCTAAAGCCGTTTATTATATTCGTTCTGTTTTGGTTAGCGGCACTTAAAATGCTACACAGCAAAACAAAAAAAATCCATTGGGCAATATAAATTGTTGATTATAAGGTCGGTGAATAAGATATGTGTTGTGTTTCGCTCATATATATTTAGTTGACATTTTTTGCAGGCTGTTGGCTTATCAGCTGGCTCCCAATGTCGATATTTGCTGAAGATAACTTCAGAACTCGTAGTACAAAACGTCCAAAAATATTGCGAGATTGCGTTGATGTTCGAGAGCAGAAAGAGAGAGCGTGAAAAGAGTTGGAAAGAGTAGTTGATTTCCTAGAATGCATTGCAAAAGCAATAAAAACAGAATTAAGCTAAGATGAAGGTAAAAACTTAAAAATATCTATAGATTGTTAAAGCATATCTAATCTTATAAGTATGTTTGTAAGAAAAAAATGTTGAAAGTTGGATTTAAAAACAGATTTTTGTTTAAACAGTTCAGTTGTTAAACGGGTTCATCCCTTGCCGATCAGTTTTTACATTAAATATTTCCCATTGAAAATGGAAAAAAGGGATTTATAAAGTAGTGCAAATGTATGTAAAGGGCAGAAGAAGGCATTTCCGACTGTATAAACTATATATATTCTTGATCAGCATCAACAGCCGAGTCGAAGTAGCCATGTCCGTCCGTCCGTCTGTCTATCCGTCTGTCTGTCTGTCTGTCAGTATGAACACACAGATCTCGTCGACTATAAAAGCTAGAGAAACCAAACTTGGCATGCAGGTTCCTGTATACCATACGCAAGTTTATTTCAAATTTCGGATACACACATATTTTACTTTCTACTTCATATGCTTTGTTAAGTTAATTTAGGAATACAACGGAATTGGTTCAAGGATTGTTTAAAAGTAAAGCTTGAACCGGTTGATATCTAAGTAAATTCCCACACATATGATATAATATGCTTATCTCTGGTATATATGCTCGTGGTCATTTTTGATAAGCACAACGTAATCTAAATCGATAATTTATATTTACTTATATATGAATTTGTCAATTGGCTGATGGTTAAATACGATTTCTGTACGGATTTCGAATGTGATTTATATTTATAACATCTTATCAAACCACTTAACTAAAGTGTTGCCAAGACAATTATTTGCTGCAAATAAATATTTAGTTTAGATAGTACATAAAATGACAAGTAGTTTAAGTTGTTGTAGTCACTTGTTGTTTTTATTATAGGTAGGTAATATAAATCGTAATCGTATGCAATAGACTAAGTATTACAATATTTTTCATTTCTTTTACTTAGTTACGATTGAATCGATTGAATAGATTATAAAAGGTGTTAAGTTTAATTAAGTAAAAAACATGAGTTTGATCGGCTAATGCAAATGCAGAACATATGGTTCAATATATGTATATAGTATAATAAGTATGTACACAATTTGATGAGTTCACACATTGGACAAATATGAAATTAAAAAGTGTTTGATACTAAACATACAAATATATACTTTTGCACGATCTGTAGCTGTATATAAAGGAAGGCACTTTTTAACCTAGTGACTTAAATAACATAACTTGCGATCTATATATGTTTGTGTGTGTATATGTGTGTGTGTGTGTGTATGTGTATAAATGTTGTATGCGGGTGCGTATAAATACTCATGGGTTTATAGTCTACTGAAATTGCATTGCCCTTGCAATATACCTAAGTATACATATATATATATATATATATATATATATGTACACATATATATTCAGAATTTTTCTGCAGTTTAAATAAAGTTAAATTTATTTATTTGCAGCTATCTATTAAATATTTTAATTCAAGGGCAGTATGCTATATATGTAAGTATATTTATATGTATGTATATTCGTATTGAAATTATTTTTTGAGGTTCCAACAATTCTATGATAATTTAAGCAAAAAATTCGCAAATTCAACCACATCTAAATCACAGACTCCTAATATAAGAGAGATTTAAAAATAATATATATATATATATATTTGTATATGTATATACTATCAAATAAAATACAAATTTCGATTAATTTGTGAAAAACGTTGAACTTAAACAACACAAAACTCTAATTATAAATAAGATTACAAAATTAAAAAAAAAAAAAAAATTGAATGAAATGTGAACTAAAAACTAATTAAGTCAACTGGCCCTAAAGATACAAAAAACAATAAACTATTTATTTTAGACCAGCATTTGTGTGTGGAACATGAATCAATGAATGCATGTGCTATGGAATTTGAAATTGTTAAACGAGACCGATCTATATGAAAATACATATTAATAAATATATGCATTTACTCCTCGTTTTGAATAACATGACGATGCTTGTGGTGATTATGATGATTGTGATTATGATGATGATGATGATTATGATGTGCCCGCAAGTGATGCTGTGTCTCAGATTGCTGGGATGCATCCTCAGAATCTGTTGACCAACAGTCTGGCATTTGATGTTGTTGCTGTTGTTGTTGTTGTTGACTGTGATGATGACGCTTGCGATGATGATGTATTTGCTCCTTCTCCTGGCTTTCGTTCTGGCTGTTCTCAAGCTTATTGTCAATTGTGGGTGAATTTAATGTGGTTGATTCCGTGTTAAGCAGCTCACGGGGTGTGCTATTAAATTTCTTAAACGACAGCTGTCCATTGCCCGTATAGCGCATATCTAATCTTGGACATCTGGAACAACTAGAAAATATTAGGATAAAACGTATAAATAATATTTTCAAATAAATAACGTTGGAATTTATACATATTTTTTTTCTTTTTAATGAAATTAAACTATTCTTTTGTTAAATTGAATTTAAAATTGAATATAAAATGAATATATGCCCAAAAGTATGCATTACTTTTAGCTGGAATTTCTTGAGTCGTAACTTAAAATGAAGCATACTTTCATGCGCTAGAGAGATTATTGTTGTATACTTTCATGCTCTAAACAAATTGACGGAAACACATAAATTTTAAGTTCTTCAATTCTGTGCTTTATTGTTTTTTTCTTGAACAACAGACGTCAAATAGAATAAATCATTTTAAAATAAATATTTTTTATTGGCTATGACTATTAAATTACTTACTTGGACAGCGTGTAGTTTTCCATACTAGGCAAAGTCGTCGCTGATCCGTGGATGGACCATGGGACTGCAAGACCTGTAAAATACATTGAAGAAGAATCATTAAAACAAATGTTTTAAGAAAAGTTGCATGCAATTTCAATTGAACAAGAAAACAAAAAAAAAAAAACAAAAAACACTTATAAAGCAACAGGCGAACAACAATCGGCAAACATGCAAGATCAACGCGAAACTGCTTGATTCTCAACAATAATAATAACAACAACAATAAATTGTAAACAAACAAAAAAATACTGCAAAGCGACAGCAGCAACAGCAAAAGAAGAAACAATCGCACAACGGTGCGTATGAACAATATTAGCATTAATAGCGAAGGGCAGCAGCTGTATGTTTATATTGGCTTTTTTTGTTTTTGTGTATATCTTACCAAGAAAACTGGTGACATGAATACTTTTGAATACTATGAATACTTAACATATTCTTACTTCCGTTTGGCTTGTGCAATTTGTTGCAAGTTTTGTGAAATATCGAACCAAAAGAAGCACGAATCGAGAACGAAAGTTCACTAGATAAACGCCAGCATATTTTGAAAACGTGCTTGAATTCATTTCAAATTCAATTACTTGGCATATTTTGAATTATTTGCAGTCGCAATTTGGAGTCTCGCCAAGCATTTTGCTGAGCTCGTTCAAAATGTGCGACGAACTTTTTGACGGGTTTTTTGCTTTCGATTTTAATTACTTTTTTTTTTTATTTCTTTAAACACAAGAAAACATTTTTTGCGTTCTCAGCGTATGTCTGACTGGTGTCCGGCCCCTCAAAAAAAAAAAAAGTATTGAAAGCTTAAATTATTGACCCCTTGTGGAAAGTTATGTCAGTTTAAAGCGTGCGAAGTATTTCAAAATTGTTGTGTAAAAAAAAGAAGAAGGGCCTGGCCTGGTGTTTTGTATCCGATATTTGCTATGAATAACCTCAATTTTGTAAATTCTGAATAGTACTTTCCACTCTCATGTCTGGCAGTTAGTTAAGCTTGGCAAACAACACGCTTACCTGCCTGATCACAAGTGGGTGGCTGAAAGTAGAGTCCTGGCAACAGCTGATGTTCCTCATCGTCATGCACCTCAATCATTAGCAGACCCACCACAATTGGCGGATGTGGATGCATTGGCTGCTGGGCTGCAGCATGTTGCTGCTGGGACCAATAGTTTAGAGCACACTTTACATCAATGTCCACCCAGCCGATCTTGCTGCTGTTCAGCATCATTGTGTTGCAGGTGCGCTTCTTGCGTTCTGTGGAGGGCAAAGAGAGTAAAGGGGGTTTTTATTAGAATTGTAATGAAGAAGCAATTGATTTATAACATAGTTGATTTTTAGAATAGGAAATAAGTAGCTTAGGTATATAATTTGTTAACTGCTCTGTTAACATGATTATTGGTATATTATACAAATCAAAAATATAGAAAATATTTTTGATAAATATACACCCTAGTTTCCAATTCCGTTTTCGGTGAATTTATTCGAAACTGAAACTTAAAAAGTTCCGTATATATAATTTTAAATATACTTTAGAAATTATCTAGTTCTAATTATCTTTTTATAAATATATAACACTAGAACAGTAATTCAAACTTAAGAACTTTCATGTTAATATGATGAGGAACTGATAAAATATGGAAAAAAATAAAAAAAATTAAGAAAAATATTAAAAATTAATAAAATAAAGTATTTTCAAAACATCGATTAACAAATTGTTTTGTACCGATCAGTCTAAATATTGTCGATTTAATTGATTTCAAATCGATTATTATGGTATTATAACAACTCCTAAAACATTCTAGATTGCGTACACACCTAACTTACGTTTTTTCTTCTGCTGATGCACAATGGAAACCGTGACACGAATCTGTGATTCCAAAAAGTTTTCCTGACAAACAGGCGCCACTGTCGCTGGCGGCGTTGCTGTTGCTGCATTCTCCACGTTGGTTGTCACTGCAGCCTTGGGATTCATCTTATAGAGACGCAGAATAGCGCTATCCACAATATTACCATCGTTTGTCTGAAAAACGCTGCTGGCAAATTGCAGCGTTACATTGTTGGACTGCTGCCAGTTGAGGGTGCTTGTCTCGCCATTGCATATGGGATAGCCGGCCTTTTCATGGAACACTATCTCCTTGCCAGCTGCATCCTGTCCGGCTGCATTTTGGCTGATCTCATCATTGGGATTGTTAGACACTGCAATGCGTATGCGTGAGCGTATCTCCTTAAGTCTGCAATTGTATAAAAGAATGCTCATTTGTTTAAAGTTGAAAGTGCTTGACTATGACTATGAATTAGAGCATATAACTAATTTGGATCAAGTGTTTATGTAAAGTCAGTTCACTTAATTGACATTTGAGCGCTGGCGTACTCGTTGTCGTAACTGATATACAACAACAACAAGAATAACAAGAAGAAGAGTAGGGCATAAAATGAAAACGTGCCGTTTAGCTCGGCTTTTATAGCGCATTGATTCAATTTAGCCAGACAGACAGATCAACGTGTACGAGTATGTCTAGTTCTTTATAAGCTAATTCTTTTGGTTTATTTTTGTGTGGAAATTGGGTTGAGTTTTAGCTGTCGAGCAATAGAAACTGATGGTTGTCTCTTTAGTGTATTTAGAGTGCTGTCAATTGCGGATACCGCGCCTCATAAACTGTCTCAAAGAACTTTATGAAGTAGTTAGAACTTGCAACTTGTGTTAGAACTTGATTTAAAGCTACAATTTTAATCAGATTTGATTTCCGAATTCTTTTGAAATCAAATTGTTTTTGATTATAAGCTTCCAGTAATGATTTTTAGGCATAATTGTTTTGGAAACGGTAACTAATCTCCAAGCAATATTTTTCTGTCAAGAAATAGGTTTTCTATTTCTATTTCAATTGAAATATTTATTTTAAAATTTTTTTGATATATTTCGAGTTTAATTCGATCTTTTTGTAACTCAGTTCACAAAACTTATCTAGCTTTATAAATGTAGTTCAGTGTCTGATTGCAGATCTAGAGCTACATCCAATTAACTAACTACTCGTAACTGGGACTAGCTCGCTCGCTGATTAAACGTTTTAGTGGCACTTTTGTCTTATTTAGTTGTAGTTAGATACACTAGTACACATATAACATCTAATAAGTGAGACAGAGCAGAAGATCAGAGTTTGTGTCACTTAAAAAGCCATCAAGACGGGCACAGAAAATGTCTGTTTTGCCTGTGACCAGACAGACAGACGGACAACAATAGTTGGCATATCCAACTGTAGCTATGATCTAATCTGGCACACACACACACACTCTTACAATTGAACAATTTTATATTACGCGATATAGATATATGTATGTATGTGTGTCTGTCTGGATCAGCAATTGAGACGCGTTTTTGCAAAAGTTGCTCATACAATTTTGCGCATGCTATCTGAAAAGACAACAACTACTCAAAATAATAATAATAAAGACCAAAACGTAAATCACATAAATACAAAAATATATGAAAAAGAAACTGATTAATTGTTGTTGCTCATGCGGTCAACAAATAAGACCCAAAAAATTCAAATATTATATTATTTGGCTTATAGCTTGGCTTGTTATTTGTTGATTGTTGTCGCCTGCGGCGCATTTTGTCTAGCCAAAATAATTATGGGAACATGCACTGAAAGTGAACCAAGCCAAGTTAACTCCATTCAACCTCAAAACTCAACTCAACTCAACTCAAGTTAAGTCAAAGCGACCAAAATCAAGCAAAGACCAAGACGAGAGCCGTAAACGCCTTTGGCTTATTATCGTTATGTGTGTTTCTTATAAATGTATGTATATTTATGTTTATGTTATTCAACGAGCGATCGGTACAAGGAATGTCTGCTGGAGCTGTGCCTTATAGTTCAATTGATGGAACTAGTTTTATTTTTCGTAGAATAAATTTACTTTTTTTTCAAACAAATTTATTTAGATTAAACTATATTTATTATTAGTTGATAAAGAAACTAAAATACAAATCTTGAAATGAGATCTTGACACTTTGTCTGCCTATGGTATATACCAACATGTATACCAAGTTTGGTTGCTCTAGCTTCAAAACTGTGCAAAAAACTGCGTTCATACGGACGGACAGACGGATGGACAGGCGAACATACGAACATTTTTTTAAAAAAAATAAATAAAAAAAAAGACTATAAAAAGCCAAATGCTTAAGAGTTTAATAACAAATGAAGAAACACAAAATTGAAAATGATTTGAAATTGGAAATGGTCAAAAAAAGCGAACTAGCTGAAAGTTTCTTCATTCTTTCGATCGAACAATGCGAGCTAGCTAAAAGTTTGTTCGTTCATACGATCGAACTTGTTCTCAACTCTAATTTCTGGCTGACAAAATGGCCTGCAGAGGAGTTTCGTTGACTGTCTGTTAACTGCTGTGGCATGAACTTGAAAACTCGTTGTAGTTGTAGTTGTTGTTGCTGTTGTTAACTTGCGGCTGGAACTGTAGCTGTTCAGTGTTCACTGTTTGGTGTCTGTCTGGGGCCTGTCTAGACGCCTTCAGTACGAGGTTGTGGCTTTTTATTGGCTAGGCTAGAAACAGCCGTCAAGTTAAGAGTGGAGTCTAGCCAGGAGCCAAGTTAAGTCAAGTCGAGCCAAGCCAAGCCAAGCCGAGCTGAGCAGAGCGGAGCGTAGCGTGACTCACGCCAAGTCCAACTTGCAAGCTGCATACTTGTTGTTGCTCTTGGCTTTTGGGTTGCCCATTGAGCATGCGCAGAGGAGTTGAACAAGCGGCTGCTGCAGGTGAATCTCTGGCCTGCATTTGGTAGCTAGCAGTCAACTGCCAGTTAAGTATTTCTTAAAAAATAAAACAACAAAAAATGCTGCCTGCTATCACCGCTGTCTGCCTTGGCTTTGTGGTTTTTTTGTTGTTTTATATTTTATATATTTATTTTTTATGTGCAGCACTACGTTGTTGCCTTTGGCCACAACAAGCGTCGTCTTGCCTACATCTCATCTGTGTCTGGCTGACTGTGGCTGTGTGTATGCCACCGCCTTGTTGCCACCGCCTTGTGCCACACAGCCTGTGCCTCTGTGTGCGCATACACAATGCGCGGCTAGACAGTGTCTCGCCGGCTGCACTTCATTATCATGCGTCGACGAACAGTAATCGTAGTCGTAGTCCGTATGGCCGTATGTCCGTATGTCCCTCCGTCTGTTGTCCGGCCACTCGTTCGGCAGTCAGTCAGTCAGTCAGCCAACGCAACTCAGACGACGGGCAGCATAGTGGCCACAAACATACGCCTACAACTGTTTGCATTGATGGGTCCAGAGTAGAGCAGGCGGGGCAGCTCAATGAGTCTCGAGTCTTTGACTATAGGCGCAGCCATAGGGGCGCCAAGACGGCCAAGTTGCCCCAACTACAGCTCGCTAAACTAAACTGTTTTGCAAGCATACATCTTTGATATTGAAATTAAGTATTTTGTTATGTGTGTGAGGAAAGACAATCAGGCGAGCTGCCATTTGAATTTGAATTGACAAATTAAAGAAATTGATATCAAACTAATTTGAATAACTAAATAACAAATTATCAAATCAATTTACGCTTCAATATACATCTAAATCATGTGGGTTCGGAAATTAGAATATCAAAGCGTCTTATCTTTGCGTCTATAAGCAGAGCTTAGACTTGGCTGTGATCAACAGTGAGAAAGTCTTAATTGAAAGTCGAAAGATTTTAATCAGACTTGAAGAATAAAGGTTTTTGTTAGTTCCAAAAACCAATTGAGAAGATTTGACTTGAAGAGAATACGATTGAAAATGCTTGAATGGCAAGGAAAGCTACTTTATTTGAGCACTATTTCATTAAATGCCTTTTCATATTTCTAGCCCATCCCCTTCTAGTTAAGCTCCCAGCTACGCCCATGTCTCAAACAGAGACTTCAGTCTGCGCAAACATATTACCATGTCTCAATATTACTCATACGTCATAATTATTATATATATTTTTTGTTGTATGTCTACGCAGCCAGCGAAAGCGCTGAAATCAGATGAAACCATTTAGATACGAGTATCAGCTGCTTTTTGAGCATTAATCAAATGCTTTATGCAGCTTTTTGTTTATTAAGCAGGGCAAAGAGAATTTGAAATATATCGTATATATATCTACATATATATGTAAGTATGCAGTAATGTTTATTAACAGTGTTTGTCTACCCATAGGCCGCATAGCAACGACCTACAAAAAGTTCATTAACGGAGCCAGCTAGACATGGCCCAGACTGTTCCCAGACATTTGTCAGACGGCCCAGACACATGGACGTACACAAATACGCAGAGGCCGGCGACGGAATTCGTTGCAATTGCAGCCAGTCAGACTATCTGTGTATCTCTTTATATATGTATTTGTGTTTATGTGGCTGTGTGTGCTTTGTGCAGCAGGGCCAGCCAGTTGTAAGTAGTATCTGATAGATACAAAGATACATGCAAGCTACTTGAACGCAGGCAGCCAGCCAGCCAGCCAGCCAGCCAGCCAGCCCTATGTCTCTTTAGTCGATACATCTGACAATAGGACGTACAACTATAGATAGTTGGTTTAGTTGAAGTACTTTCAGGTGTTGACAACAAAAAGATTGACAATCAGCTGTCGTTAAACGCTTTCTTATCAAAGCGCAACTACTTATCTGGTTTTGAGGGGGTGGGCGACCGAGTTTATCAAAATATTCAAGCTATTTTTTTTATTGTTAAATGATAGCAACAACACGTGCAGAAATAAATATTTTTATTTCACTTTTAGTTTTCACATGTGTTGTTTATTGTTTATTTTGCATTTTAAAAACATATATATAAAATCGTTTTAAATTGTAAGTTCATTGAAGCGCAAGATCATCCATTTATTATAATTGCTTAATAAAAGTTTAAAATTACAGTTTACAAAATAGTTTTTATTACAAAAGTAATAAAATATAAAGTATTGCGGCTAGACAAAAATTTTAATATTCAATTTATATGCACTTGTTTTTAACATGACTTTACTATTTTATTTTCGGCAGCTTGTTTTTCTAAACAAAAATCGAGAATAGGTTCAATTGTTTATTAAATTTTTCAAATAGATCAAACTATCGAGCGTTTACTGTATCAATATGTAGGTGAAAACTGTCTGGGGGTGCTTGGCCACATTCGCGAAATGCAGCCTTGAATGCTACAATCGCTTTTGTTTTTAGACAATTCAAGCACAGCGTAGATTACTGCCAAATAGGCAGTTCTCGAAAAGAAAAAAAAAATAATAATAATAAAACAAAACATTTTGTTTATACTTGTCTCATATTGAAAATTTTCAGAATCGCAATTAATTGCAGCGTGCACTCGTTTGAAAAATATTTTCACTTTTCACAATTTGTTTATTGTACTTAAATACAAGAATGTTGCTGGCTACAAATTTGCATTTGATTTTCGGAAGCACAAATTTAAGTTATTTTAAATAAAAGAAAATTTTCCAAATATTTCTTTTTGAGTTGCGACAAAGCTTGCCTTTGAAATAGTTTTGCAAATGATTTGATTGATGGCATTCTTTGCATTAAGCACATTTTTAACTTTAGTACTTCATTACTTACCGCTGTCCAGCCAAATGATCAAGGAGCCGATTTTGTGTAGCTTGTGTTGTTTCGTCCTTGCCACTGGAATTGCTGCCGCTGCGTATGCGACTTATTTGGCCATCGGTTAGATTAAACATGGTCCAAATGGTGCGATTGTTGGGATCTACAACCTCAGAGCGCACATCGCCATCCATAAAGGCAGAGCGATTAATTCTTGCCGCATCGCAGGACATCAGCAGCAGCAGGCAGAGCAGCAGCGGCAACAAACGTCGCCCGCTGTCCTCACAGCACAAAACACTTGACATTATTTTGGCCTTTGTTTTTTTTTGTTTTGGAAAAAGTTCTTTTTGAATACAAGTTCTTCGTTCGCAAAAGAGCGACTAATAAATGATTTTGAATTTTACACAAAAACTTTACACTTTTTAGCTTAAACAAATGAAAGCATTGTTATTATTATTATTATTATTTTTTTTTTTTTTTTTTTTAAATGGTCTTTCAACACTATGTGCACTTTTCAATTGGAATATCTTAAGCCAGCTTCAGCTTTGCTTATTTCAATTTGCTTCCGAATAAATTTTCTTGGTCGATTTCTTATAATTTGTTGATTTTTTTGCCTCTCGATGTGTTCACTCTAAGAACCAAGTATGAAGTGATTTGCACGAGTCGTTTTTTAGTCTTAAATAAGAAAATATTTGGTTGTGCCGGGCATATCTACTTTGTTATGGTCGTAAAACGCTGCTGCGCTGCACTGCAAGAAATTTTGTGAGGCCTACATTAAGTGTTTGCAGTTGAAGCTTTGAATGTTGCAAAAAGTTTTAAGAAATAAATCAGTTTTTGTATTTGAAATTTATATTTTATGTTCGATTTTTAAATTAACTTAAGTTATTTATTCATGAATGACAACAAAAAGAATGTTAAAACACAGGATTTTTAAAGTTGATAAAAGTATTCAAAAGTTACTTAAATAATACTCAAATATTGTAAAATTTATTTCGTTAAAAAAATCGAATTCCATACTGGAAAGTTATGTAAACATAAAAAAGAAATAAGCTATGCACAAACAAGATGTATCAAGATATATCAAGATAAACAATATTATAATTGACTTTAAGAATCAATATCAAAATATCTATGTATTTTCATGAAAACAAATGTTTAGTTTATTAATGAAAGAAGAATGCCAAAATAACTAGCAAATATTTTGTTTTTTACAATTTAACATTAAAAACAAAATAACGTTTAATTAAAGTAATCAAAACATGTTTATAAACTTTCAAGTTTCAAAAGCTACACAAATTCTCATTTTCAAATTTTATGCACAAACTCAATTTGCGATATTGCGTACTTTTGTTTTTTGCAGTGTATACGCGCCAGCGCTTCGGGCTGATAGTTCGGATTTTGTGTAGCCGACGTCGTCGACCAATCAAAATCAGCGTTGCTGCCGTTGTTGTTGCTGCTGCTGTTAAGAGGATCTGCTGCTGCTGCTGCTGCCGTCGCGTTGTTGTTGTTGTCGTTGTCGTCGTTGTCGCCGCCAGCGCTGCTGCTGCTTCTGCTTTGCCTTTCCGTCTGCCTGTATGTGTGTGTATGTGTGTTTGCTTAGCTTATCTGTGTGCGTGTTGGTTTTGTATTGTGTGTATGTGTGCAAGCTCGTTTCTTATCACGCCTGGCCAAAGAAAGTGATATTCGTATTTGAACGCGTAACCGAAGGGGGGTAGAGGTAGGCACAGAGACGATATTTACAATATGAGAGATGCTTTTGATTTTCATATTGTGTCAGAAATAATTTCAACCTGATCGATAGTGAACAAAATGATTATTATTATGGCATGTTTATTTTATTTTTAAATATTTGTTTTTTATTTGCAATGACAATCATGAACTTATCTGAAAACTTAACTTATTTAGGTCGTACTCTTTAATATTTGATGTTGATAATTATGAAGTGCAAAATAGTAGTTGATAAGTAAATCAATGTCATTGAATTAATGCGATACAATTTTTTCGCTAATTTATTGCCGAACTTTGTGCTTTGGGCTTCAGTATTTAATAATTTAACAATCTGTGTGGTCAGGTGCGTAGCTGATTATATAAGAGTTGTACTGATTTCTTAAAGAAGCTTGCTTCTAATCAAATTGTTGTTGATATACTTAAATTGTTTAAGCTATTATAGTTATCAATTTTGTGTGGTTTCTTTTATTAAATTGGTTACTTTTTTACGCATGTCTTTATTGTGTAATCTAGTGTATAATATTAGATTTGTTTGCCATTGACTTTGACTCTTGTCACGGTCAACGTATTCACAGTGCGTATTCATAAGTATTTATGATATTTACTAACTAATCATAAGCATATTATACTATTAGGAACCCTTGGACAAATTCAAAGTGCAAAGTGGATCTTTAGAATGTGCGTGTTGATTAATAGTCATAAAAAGTGCGTGTTATTGTAAAATGTATATATCTAAGCAAATCGGCGGAAATAATCTATTATAGTGCGTATGAATAGGCGGTGCCTGGAACGGTATTAACCCAAGAATGCCTGAAGAAGTTTTTTCCAAAACGAGGAGATACATTTAGAACATATTTGAGAGCTTTTCAGTGAAAGTTCTTAAGAGACGACAATTGCAATTCCAATAAACTACAGCTGTAACTGTGTTATAAGAAATACCAATTTTAATAGGATAATATAAATTGGTATGTAGTCTTACAGCTGTATTTAATTGGAATTTATATAACAAAACACTCGAATCCAGACGTAAACAAAATTAAGCTAGATTTTTTCTACAGAGCACGGCCCAATTTCTTATTGCTAAGAACGCATTCAATAATATTATTTTATTTTGTTCAATTTGCATACGGAAATCACAAGCGAGACTTCAAGGACGTTGTTGATTTATTTATTTATTTACGTTTTTGTTGTTCTTTGTGCTGTTGTTGTTGCCAAAAGTAAAACCACACACTTATCATGTCATCATCGTAAAGAATTTTTGTTGGATTTTTAATTTTTGTTTTGTTTTGGTTTTTTTTTTTTTTTTTTTTTTGCCGTCTGTACCAAATTGAATTTCATTTGGAGCACTTTATAAAGTCTGGATTTCTCACCGTCGAACTGTCTGTCTGTCGGTCAGACAGGCTGTCTGATCGTTCTGTCTGGCTGTTAGCTGTATAATATGTCTACACATTGTTGGTGCTTGAAACGGAACACCTACATTGCGAGTTGAGGGGGCGGGTGTAGGTTAGGCGACCAGACGTCGTCTGTTATGCAAAGTTGCAATCGCATCAAATGCTCAGAAAACACACAGATCATAATCTCAGCAGAAAAAAAAAACAAAATCTAAAAAAAAAATTGAAAAAAATACAGAAACGACAGACCCCCAGAAAGTCCCAGAAAACAAAAAAAAAAAAAAATATGGGAGCGACATTTGTCGAGACGTTTATATAATAATGTTTATTTATTTGACTTATTTGCACATTTGCATAGAATTTGTCCCACTTCGCGGACAATACACAAAAATATACACAAACAAACAGTCAATCAAAGAGGCAGTCCAAAAATGTTATGTAGACGACAATCGGAATGCGAAATGAGTCAAAACAAATGAAACTTTCGATATTTCATTATTTTCAAGGCTAGTATTCCCTTCTTCCTATATGAAGAAGACATTGCAATTGACAGTTGGCTTAATTATAAGGATGGTAAAGACATTGATACTATCGAAAAACTGGTTACGTTTAATAAACATGAATTAAATACTTAACAATTTTGTGAATTCAATTATTCTGGCTTTTGAGTAACGATAATAAAATAGTTTAACTGGGATATATCGACTTGGCTGTTGATATATACAGGCCAGTTCCCATTCCGTTCAAAACATTTGGACTCGGAATTATTAGCTGTTCTGAATTCCGAATAACGCTGGAAAATTCGTTTCAAAAAGTTGTGCTTTTGAAACAGTGAAATGAGAAGTATTCAAAGCCATCTTTAAAACGTAATAACGATTGCTATTTCTTGCAGAAACAGAATCAAATAAAAAGTTTTACGGAAATGGAAACAGTTCCGATATACTTTTATACCACTTTAAATGACTTAAGTGTGTAAAAATGATGCAAAATGCCCAATCAAAATATCGTAGAAGACTATCGATAGTATACTATTGATGTTTTTCTATCTAGTGTACCACCTATAATAGTAATTATAGTTGCCTTTGATCTCGCACGAGTCGGTTTAAATAGCAAATAGAAATGTATATTTAAATAATCTATTTTTGTATGATATTAAAACATATTTTGGCTCATGGCTCACGCCCGAGTTAAAGTACTAATTTTAAACGCTGCAACAACAATTTGTCAACTGTGTATGAGCACATGTGCGCTGTGTACCTTTTTCAATTAGGGGGAGCACCTGGCCTAAAATGCGCCACTTGTGGAAGTTTTTTTTTTTTTTTTTCTATTTTTGTATTTTATTTTTGTTATTAGGGCTACCTGGCAATTAAAGTTGCCGCCAGCTACCTATCTGATAAAAAAAAACTAACGAAAACTAAAAACGGTAGCGAAAAAACCATTTGGTCAATAAAACACTTAAAGTAGCACATTATGAGCAAAACAAACATCTGTACGCATTATTTTCAAGTGGCTACAAAAATGCCCATGTGCAATTTAATTTCTAAAAATAGTTACTTATCAAACGCACAAATTGTGTACGCATATAATGAGCTCAAAATACTTCTTATCAGACACTCGTGTAAGTACTTAGTAGCTTTGATATTAATCTTAAGTGTGCCTAATCATTTCATTTTTGCAACAATGTTGACTTGATTGCGGTAATTGGGCTTGGATCATTATGCATTTTGGCTAAGTACTCATATGCACGTTTAGCCAAACAATGTATTTAAGCATCAATATAACACATAATTAATATAATTGTGACTTGGTCTGGCGTTGCATGAAATCACATAATAACAAGACCAGCTCCGTACCAGCAGCAGCAGCAGCAACATCATGAAAGCATCATCAACAACAGCAGCAGCAGCAGCACGCCAGAGGTCTATTAAAAATACATACATGATTTTCGCCCCGTCGAAGCAGACAGCACAAGTCCAGAGACCAGACATGGGCCTAGAAGCAGCAACAGAATCAGTATCAGCAGCAGAAGCAGAAGCAGACACTGGCCAAGTCAATAAGTTGGTTAGTCTGCCGGTTGCTGTTGTTGCTGTGGTCGAGCGAACTTGGGTGTTGCTGGTGCCGGGTGCAGGTTGCTGATGGTTGCTGCTGTTGCTGTTGTTGTTGCTGTTGCTGTTGCTGTTGCCGGTTGCCGGTTGCCCGTTTGCCAGTTGCTGGGTGCAGTCCCCGAATGCAGTTGTCGTGATTGTTGTCTCAGATTGCATGTGGAATGCAAAGACCAGGAGCCAATTTGTTATTGTTGTTGTATTTCATTGCCCGCTGGCTGCTACCGTTGTAGCCCCAACTCTTCGTGTTGCTGCTGCTGCTGCTGCTGGTGTTGTCGTTCAGCTGCTGCTGCTACTGCTGCTTCTGTTTTTATTTTCTTATATCTTTTTAGTTTTGCATACCCTTGCACTCAGTATTACCATTGTGACACAGAGCTTGACCATAGCCATGAGAATTATGGCTTGAGCCGTTTCAGAACTAAGCAATTAATTGAATTAATTTCTGCATACCAAGGCGTCCATATGTTATATACAAAAATTTTTTCAATTATAAACTTAATAAATAACTAACTATTGCAGAAAGCCGAAAGCAAATTGAAATTGAAAAAAGTTTACTTAAAATCACGCAGAACATTTAATTTATTTTAATTTTTAAATACTAGTTGGGATTATTAAATATTATTCAAAATGTTATATTCAAATCGTCAGGTCTTCCATAAAAAGTTTATGAATAATTGATATGTTTTTTGATATACATATATATTATATATATATATATATATATATAGTAGTTAGTAGTATGTAGTTAGTAGTAGTATTAAATTGAGATTTTAACTATATCTCATCCTTTCTTTCAAGACAACTTGTGTTACTATCTAACTATGATGGAAATAAATTTTTAAACAAATATAATAACGATAGTTTTTTTATACTATTTAATTGTTAAAAAAAATCTTTTGATTAATAAACTTTGCTAAATTCAAGAAAAAATATTTGTTCAATTTATAAATAACTTTAAAACTATAATAGAAGATATCCCTTTGTCAGATTTGGTTGACGTTGAAAATGAGAAATGTCTATAAAAAACTTGTTTAAGCTGCAACAGCTTTGATTCTATAATACAAAAATTGATGAGCAGGGTATACAAAATAATGTTAGATGCAGCGTTATCTTAACATTGCTGGTTGTTATTAATTTTCGTGCATTTTTTCTTATTTTTTTTTATTTTTTCGGTTTTTAGGCCTTTTGCGTGCCGTCGTTTGGCTTCTGTTGCTGCTTCTGCCCAGCACCAATCAGCCAAAGCCAGTGTCAGCCGGAATAGGCTGAGACCAAGACGAAGACAGAAACTGAGACCCAGAGCCAGACTGATACTGAGACTAAGACTGAGACCGAGACGTAGACGGAGACCGAGACCCCGAGCCAGACAGACCGTCGCAGACGCAGACGTAGACGCAAGTAATGTTGATGTTGGCATTTAAGCAGGCGTGTAGTCGCATCTTGTTGATTGTCAAAATTGACAATGAATGTGCACACACACAAACACACACGCACACACACACATATATACACATAGACAGTTGAGAGGAGAGACAAGTGCATATATCTCATATGTCTGCAGTTTGTCTGGAGGCCGTCGCAGACATACGCTGATGTTGATGTGCATGTCGATGCCAATGTTTCTGCTGTGCTGCTGCTGCTGTTGCTGTTGCTGCTGTCCTTAAGTGATGCATCCAAATATGGACCATTGCTGCTGCTGCTACTGCTGCCTGTGGCCTGTGGCAGGTGAATAAGGCAGGCATTCGGCCCAGACGCCTTGGCTGCCTTGATGCCGAGCATGGTCATAGTTTGGTCTGCCTGCCTGCCTGCCTTCTGCCTGGCTGCAGTTTCACACTTTGCATTTCAAAAAGTTATTTAAATGATATGCACATGCAATTCGCTGTTGTTGCTGTTGTTGTTGGTGTTGTCTGGTCTGCACTAGCTGTAAACTGAGACTGTCTGCAATTATGAGCGTCTGGCTGTCTGCCTTTTACAATATATGTTTTTGTACGCTTCTCTTTTAATTATCTGATTTCTAAGCGAGCTCAACTCCTGTGTTGCAAAAAAAAGGCAACAGAGATAAACATCGCAGCAAAAATTTTCAATTTGGACAGCAACATGCCACCAAATTGTCGCCGCTGTTAATTGCCTGTGTCGGCCATCTTGTGTTGCATGACTAAGCAACAACGGCAACAGGCAGCATCAGCCGCCTGCGGCATGCAACAACCAACATACATACATACAACATACGGCTCCTGGCTGTCTCTGTTGCTCTTGCTCTTTTCCTCCCTTCTATACTGTCCAAAATGCTGGCCATAAATTAATGTCTAATTACAGGCAACTCCTTCCAAAATGAATCTACATCTAGTAAAAGTGAAAAATTATTCTGATTTCTTGCAAACAGTCGCAGTTTTTGTCTATTGAATGTTTTGAATGGGCACGGGCACCTGTTGCAGTCCATTTGACTCAACTGTCTGCGCTTCTTCAACTACTTCTCCTACTGCCAAAGAGTTCTGAACTACTTACACAAGTCTTGTGTGTGGTGGAGAAATCGGAGGCACGTTATTTTTAAGCATTCGTTGCGTAAAAGGCAATCAAATAAATGAAGATGCAACCAGGCCTTAAATGGTTCAAATATCTCAAGACATTCCCCAATCGCTACGTGCATAACGATCCAGCTTCTGTCAGATTCCTTCCTGTCTTTTGGATTGTCGTGCCTTCTTTTTGTTTTTCTTTTGTATTTTTTGCATGAATACCCTGTATCGATTTGGGTATTATAACAAGCCCTGACCCTTATTAATGTGATTGATGAGCTTTTTTTTCTTACCATATGTTTACTTTTACTTCAGATATTCATTCCACAATAAAAAATTTACTTGAAAGTTGAAATTGCTTCTGGAACTCTGTATGTATGTCTGTCGTATATTCTACTATTTTAACTATTTTAAACAGTGCAGATCCAAAAAAAGTAAAAACGCTGTACCTGCTAAAAATAAACGTGTTTATTTGCTAACGTAAGTATTTTGAACATAAGTACAGGGTATATTTTCGTCGATTGTGCTCGAGTCTATATTGCCTACTTGTTTTGTGTATTATAAATGAATATGTCTATAGGTTTTGGGTCGCTGTCTGCTGCTTATTTATAGGGCAGTCGGCGCGTGTCAGCACGCACATCATTCTGCCCGTGTCCACGTGGCTCAGAATTAATTCATTGTGGCTGGAGTCGTCTCTGGAAATCAGAGTCAGAGTTAAAGTGCTAAATGAATGAAATATCGCTTATGGTATTTGCCCTTAAATGTGTGCTGAAGGCTTTTGCTAACTAGGTAATATGATTGCAACTAGAGTTGTTTAGCATTGAGTAAGAGAAAAAAAAGGAGTTTTTTTTTTTTTTTTACTAAACTGAGCAATTTTATGTGTTCCTTTTTTGATATGTTAATTTTTGCTCAGTTGTTAAGTTGTTTAGTTTAGCTGTTATTTTTGCCTTGTTTTTTATTTGTGTTCTGGTTCTATTAACTGCTGGAAAGTTGGAGAGGAGCACACTTGGTTTGATACTTAGCCATTGGTAGTACTCGTTGGACCTTACTCAAGTTTAACAAAAGCTAGTCTCAGAAGCAAAAAAAAACATTGCGAGGTTTTTACAGAGAAATGTGAAGCCTCTGTTAAAAAAATGTTAAACACAAAAAAAAAAATCGCGACAGAAAATTCCAAGGAAAAATTACGTTGTTCATTTTAAGTTTCTCAATTTTTCGAAAAATTGTTATTTTTTATGCAGTTTGATTCAAAATAGCGTAAAGTGGCATTAAAGTAAAAAAGTTGTTCTAGAGAGCAGCTAGTTTAATGGCTAATACGCAAAAACCGAAGGACATGCGCCTACAAACAGCAAAATTAAAGTGTAAAAAGTAAAATTTTAAGTTTTTGGACAAAAATCAAAATTATATGATGAAATTTTCTTAATATTCTTTTATTTTCAAAAACAACCCCACACCACAATAACTTTCAAAATCCATCAAAAACTCCAAAAACGTTCAACTGATCAGCTCTGTTCACAGGGTGTTTCACCGCCTGCAGCTTAAACTTTTTGTAGCATACTTTGCGGCAGTTGTGTTTTGCCAACGACATATTTGTCATAAATTCCCAACTAGTTTTGTTTATAATTATAGATTTAATACACGTATTATAAAGCAATATGTGTGATCTGCCCTGCGGTTACGATCCCTGCCCATGTCTGGCTCCACCGCCCATCAAGGGGCGCACATTCACCATAGTGCTGCTCTACTGTTGGCAGCGGGAGTATGATAAGCGTCCGTATCGCAACTTTGAGTTCCGACGCCTGGACTTTGAAGAACGCATGAATCGCAGTTATCATTGTATACGTGACTTTCGCACCATTGTCAACTATTTGATGCAGCGACGTATGCTCTCCGTGTCCATTTGGAGCATTGTGGTCAGCAATCGAGATCCGCGTCTGCTGCAGGACTTTGCCCGCTCGCTGCTGCTGGTGTCAAAGATTGAGCTGAAACTTATGCAGTTGCCTTTTGAGTTTTTTGTTATGTTGCGTCTGAATGTCCACAAAATGAAGGTGGGCGATCTCAGTTTGTACGGTAAGTGGAGCAGATCTTGTACTTAAAACTGGAAAACTATTGATAGTTTAATCGATGATCAATATTTTGATGAGCTATTGAAAAAAATGACGTAAAATGACTATCGAACCCACATGAATAAGATACAAGTATTATCTACAGAGAACTGGTTCAGTTAAGGGCTTGGAGTTTAGAGCTCGAATCGGTTCGAGTTAGGTTTGCAGTCTTTGTTTTAACTACTATCGATAGTTTTCTATTTTTAACTTCAATAAAATTCGAGAACTTACATCAGAGCTCTTGCCACAGGATCTCCATTGACCACGAAGAGAGCGAGCATGTTGCGCGAATTTGTGCTAGCGAGCCAAACTCTGCACACGTTGAACGTCTCCAGCTGCAACCTGACTCAGTATAACTTTGCCATAATAGCGGATGGTGTGCATAAATCGACCAGCATGCGTAATTTCTATGCCAGCCGGCTGGTGGGGCTCAGGCTCACGCTGGACACGGAGAAGATAGCCTCGATTGTGGGCTCGCTGCTGATGCAAAACAAGCTGGTGGAACTGACAATGCAACAGTGTGAATTTGTTGCACAAGATATGGAGATAATAGGGGAGTATTTGCATAGCAAAAAATGCACGCTGCGCAAACTCAATTTGGCCTACAATCTCATATCCGCCGATGGGGCTTTGTTTCTCATGCGTGGCATTGCGGAGGGTGACTGTTTGGAGCTGCTTGATATAAGTGGGAATACGATTGGATCGCATGGTGGCGAGTGGATTGCCAAGTACTTTAGTTCCTGCTACATGCTGCAGCACTTGTATATCAATGATAACAAAATTGGTCCTCCGGCTATCAATCTTATATTGTTGACCCTCAAGAAGCCCTGCCGCATGAAGCGTCTTCAGTTGTATGGCAACCAATTCGATGCACGCTCTGCGATGATTGTGCGTCGTCTGCTGGATGCTGAGGTGGTTCTCCAAAACGAGATCGACATAAGCTATACGTTTGATGAAGCTTTGCAGGACTATCGTATTGTGCCCTGGCGCTAAAAATTTGTATTTTGTGTGTTATATGAAATCAGTTTTTAATCCGCTATCTTTAAAATATAAATCAACTCAAATTCTTGTTATGAGTTTGTATGAAATCAGTAAAAATGACTTGAGTGAAACAGAAGTTTTATTATGTTGGCCAAAATTGAGTCGAACAGTTTTTCTGCGAGATGCTTGCCCCAATTCCAACTTTAGCCTTAAATTTTATTATATTGCTTGTACCCATCACCGAAACCTTTTTCTGTGTTCGAATGAAATAGCAATCTTTCTTCTTATAAAGTTAAGTTGGCAAACTTGTCTCAAAAGCATAATATGTAAACTAAATTTTCCAACGTTAATCGAAATTTTGAATAGCTACTATTTCCGATTCTGGAATGTTTTGATCAGAGTTGGAAATGGAAACGGATCTGAATATACTTTTTGATTTGAGATGTAACTGAAAAGTTGTAGTTTTCGGCAGCTACAGTTTCACGCAATTGAAGCGCCACCTAGCAAAAGCTTTGTGCAACATCAAGCACGTGCACAAAGCTTTTGATACTCTCAGCGCTTTCTTAGTCACTAAATCTCCCTCACTCTCTCACTTGGTGTTGTTGGAATGTAAATATGAATGAAACAGCAAAACATAAAGTTGCCAGACTATTAAAGTTTTATGCAATCAGAAGAATAACAGTTATGCTCAAACATAAACTATATCCTACATTGCGTAGGTAAGCTTTACAGAATTATAATATTTCTAGCTAAACTTAGAGCAGCTGTCAAGCCGACAATTGCGCAGCTCTTAACGGTAAACAACAACCATGACAGTCTGGCAACTTTCGCTTTCGTTTCCGGCTTCTTTGTTGTTATTGTGAGCGCGCATTCCCTATGCTGTTTGTGTCTGAGTGTGTGTGCATTATTGTTGGCGATTTCAAAGTCAAATGAGGAACAACAACAACAAATAATGCGCAGCTAACAGCTGCGAAGGCATTGAGCACAGAACTTCGAATGGGGCAAATACAGAGCACGACGAGGATAACATCGGCAGTCGACAGGACAACGCCAACGACAACGACATCCTTGTTGAGAACTTCGCAATATATTTTTATTGCAGCAGTCTCAACGAAAGCGTCGAACCAACAAAATCGCATCCGAATCGAAAACGCTTCAAAGTTTCCAAAAGTAAAACAAATGCAAAAAAAAGCTAAAAACTGTAAAAAAAATATTATAAATGAAAATTAAATATTATTAAAATTTAAAAATATATCAAAAAAGATTATAATTAAATTGTAATTTGTCATGAACTGTTATTGTTGCTGTTGTTGTTGTTGTGCAAGCAATTGCTTTGAGCATTGCGGCAATTGAAAGTGAAAGTTGCAGCCATAAACAAAAGTGTAAAATATGGTCATAAAATGGCTAAAGCATGATGCATAAAATTTCTGAAAATAAAGTTTTATATTTTCACACAAATGTATAATTAACATAGTTAAAAGATAAGCTATCCAATCGGAGCACTTAGAATAATTTTAAGACAATAAAAACATTCTTTCTGGTTTTCTTCGGGGTATTAAAGTTATATACCCTTGCTTTTATGCAAAACCGGTTGTTCCTATTGCTTGATCAAATCTATAAGCTTGATCAAATCTGAGCCGAACTATATAAAACATTGCAATTGCAGAATTTAGTTGAAATGCTTGCAATAAAAAATTTTTTTTTTTGCAACAAACTCACTTTAATCTTTTATTTGAAATTTTTTCAGCACATATAAAGAACAATCAAAATTATTGATACTAAAGTTTTTGAGATATGTTGAAAAACCAAAAGGATTTGAAATCCTATTGTTCCTATATTAACGTTAATAAAATTTATATACTTTTTTAAGGTCGGAAACGCATTCTATTTAATTGGTTATAAAATTAGAGTACCTTTTGCAAAAGACGCAAACTAATTGTATTTAAAAGCAGTCAACTGATTAATTGCAAATGTTTTAAAATGATTTTATTTTGTTTTTTATTTTTCAGGCGACTGCTGTTTTGTTAAATGAGTTTTAAAATAGCATTTTCACATGGTCTTTGAGTGCAGACTAAGTACCGTAAAGTAACTTAAACAAGAAATCAAGAGCAACCACCCACCTAAACTGAACTCAACTTAACTAAAACTAAACAAATATCAAACTAAACTGAAGCTCCAAGCTTAACTTTAAACCTGAGAAACTGAAGCAAAAGGTTGTTTTTCAAACTTTTTACTACATCTACAAGTACATCGAATATAAAGCCAGCAAAATGAACGATAGTCGACGCAACACGGCTACGGAATTTAGTTACATTCTGCAGCGGCAGGTGAGTTGAACTTACATTAGTTAGTATTACCTGTACACATCTTAAAGTCAAATCTGAAACCCACTCACAACTAATTGCATGCATTTTGGGTAGCACTTTATAAGGTTGCCTGCGATACTTGCTCGTTTTATTTCTATTGTTGCATTTTAATTACAGCACTTGGAAAAAATATAAGCTAAGAACTTCAAAATAATTTCTAAGCTTGACAAAAATTGCGTTTATTATGTTTTTACTTAGTGCTCAAAAACTGTTTAAATTATGAGATATGTTTTTAAATAGTGGAAACACTACTTTCAAATTCTCAAATAATACATCCTTAAATCTTATAAAAACAATTCTTAGTTTCTCAAATGTAAATACGCTATTTAAATCAAAAATCCCAAAAAACATAATGTTTGAAAATACATTCCTGAAAAGTAGAAATGCAAGCCGCGTTTTAAAATTCTTAGAACACGTCTCATTTAGATGCAGAAAGTATATTTTCTTAAAATTGCCAATTCCAAAAACATAATTTTATTTTCAGCTTACTTTTCTGAAATGCTTGCTATATTATTTTAAAAATGGCAAGTTTCACAACATTTTAGTAAAACTGAAATAAATATGTATAAAAACTGCTCACGAATTCGCTTTGATTTAATGAAAGCCAGACATATTTTAAAAGTTACAAAAGGATGTTAATTTTCTAAATTAAAGCGCATTCTTTTTGCTGAGTGTAATTTTGTGAGTGTACACTCATTAACTTGCCACAATAACTTGCCAGTGCACTGCAAATTAATTGCAACCTCACACAAAGCAAACCAGTTACAAGCTACCAACTACCAACTGAGTGCATAATTTGTATGTTTGTGGCTAAGAGCCAAGATTTTCACAAGAGTTCTCGCTGCGCCTTTGACAACCAAATTGTTTAAGGACCTGTTTCAAAAATCCAACGCTGCGCAGCTCAATTTATTTATTTATTTAATCAAGCATCCATTGGCCTTTTCATTCGGTTGCACGCGGCGTATGCTTAATGAACGTTTTTTGTTTTTTTTTTCCACATAAATTGCATGGGCAAAATATGTCGAGCGAATTTGATTGATTTTCAATTTAACTCATTAAATACACATGTTTTAAAATGAAATTAAATCAATTTTTGTGCATGAGTGAAGGCACAGGCATGTAAAATAAATAAATATACTTCAGTTGCACAAATATCCCATTCATCATATATACATATATATGTATATATGTATGTATATATATATAGATGCATAAAGCGTAAACATTTATTGATGTTTTATTCATTTTGTTCACAGCATGGCAAATACAATGTTCATAACTAATATGCCTTGTCAATCAATCAAATTTTGTTTGCTTTAGTTGTATATTTTCTAGCAAGTTGTGTGTTGTTTTAAAAATTTTCAATACGATAGTCACGAAACTCACGGAGAAAAATATATGCTGGTATATATAGAAAGTGTTGTTGTTTAGTTTTCCATCTCAAAACTATTTAACTATCAGAAAATAAACAGGAATAAGTTTTTGAATGCCTGCTAAGCTGCTTTTATTGAAGTTTTAAGCCGATTTTAATCAATGGCTTATGGTTTATGGTTATGGTTTAATGATGAAAGCAAAATGTTATTGCCAAAAGCTGGTGGCTTGAGTTTGATTAAGTTATTTTATTTTTAGCCACTTAGTAAAGTTATAAGCAAAAGATATCATGCATCATTAAAAAACTCAAAGTGACCAAAGTATAACCAATAACTATTGAAGTCATTTGCATTTTATGTAATATTTTCATAGTCTTTGTTTCTTCTCATCTCAGCTGCGACTACTGATGATGATGATGATGCTCACCAAGCACGTCACGCGGTCATCTCAAATTTGCATATCAATGCTGCTGTGCAAAACAAATTCCGATAAAAGGCTTTGGGTTTATTCATATGGATATATATTTATATATACATATATGGGTATGAATATGTAGTACTCATAGCCGTATAAACATATGCATAAATGTGCGACGGTGTATGCAAAAAGCTATTGACGTGCCGATAATCCCTTAAGATTGTTCAAATAAATAAGTACAGGGGCTAGGGAGCGATGTGGCTTTGTTGGGCAACTTCTGCGGTTAGCTGACAGAAAATTCATTAGATTGTTGTTAGTGTTGCACACATAAAACCAGCAAATAAACAATCTGCTGGAAATTGGCCTTGCGTGTGCGCCCAATCGAGCAAACTGTTAAATCATGAATGAAATCAATTTGTTTTTTTTTTCCTCCCCTGCTCAAATGGCGATGACGGAGCGAGCAGCAATAGCGATAGCAACAATAGCAAATAGCAAAAGCAACACCAACTGCAAATTACACACGCTTCGAGCATTAAGACAATGACACATTGGACCCTTAATAATAACGACAACAACAAAAAGAACAACAGCAAACTAAGTATATGGGGAGCTAATACAGTTTTGATTGAGTGATAACTCAATAACGTACTAAAGTCTTGCACATTGCTGACAAAAGCAAATTAATAAATCACATGCTAGGCAAACATTGGATTGTTATGATTAATGAACGAGTGTGAGTATCTTTCAGTGTGTGTGTGTATGGGTGTGTGTGTTTATATGTATTCCTGCTGTTTTCTAACAAAACCACAAGAACTTCGCAACCTTATGAAATTTAAGTTATTTATTATGTGTACTGTGACCTTTGCCTGGAACTGGCAATTTTTCTGTCTGTTTGTCTGTTTTGTATTCTGTCAGGGGAACTGCTAAAAAGAAAGAAATTCTATTTTTAACGTACCGAAGATTTAATACACTTGCAAGAATTCAATTCAAGTGATTTTGATTTTCATACTTGGTTTTATAAAATGGAAAAAAAGAGTATATTGGGTTTGTGCAATGTTCGTTCGTTCGTCTGTACGCAGGTTTTATCCACAGTTTTGAAACTACCATAGGCAAACAGTGTTCCGATCGATCAGATCGGGCTACTATAACATATAGCTGCCATAGTAACGATCGGTTGAAAAATAAGTTTTTGTATGAAAAAAGTTTAAGGAGAGTTTATATATGCTGTCAAAACTTCATAAAAATCGGACAACTCTGTCTTATAGCTACCATAGGAACAATCGATTAAAAAATAAGTTTTTGCATCAAAAACTATTTAGTTTTTTAAAATAACTCAACCAAACTCACTTTACCTAAGTTTAAGAACAGCTTATAAGTCTATAAGAAGTCTTTACAGAAATTTAATTTATTAAACGTACAGAATACAGAGTATATCGCTGTCGGGAGAGCCCGACTGTAACGTTCTTACTTGTTATTAAAGTGTTTTTAAAGTATTTCACAGTTCAAAAGTGATTTCGAGTAAACGTTCTTCTGACAGCAATATAATATAGTTTTTAGTTCTACCTTTTGTCTATATGCAGTACATATAGCATAACTGCATAAATAAGCATCTATGATAAGTTTATTTAATTTATTAATTACGGCCATGGCTATGTCGTCTATACTTATTTCATCGTTCTAATTAAGAACATATACAACTTTATTATGTTGGAAAGGCGTCTTTCAATGCGTTACACATTTGCTGCTCAAATAAAAATACCCTCAACAAGTGTATAAAAAGCACATTGCATTGCCTGAAGTTGTAGGTTGAAAGTGCTAAACATTTAATAAGGCGTGTTGAATCTTGGGCAGCGCCCTTGGGATTTCATCTGGTGCAACTTGATAATAAAATCGATAAGCCGCGCGCCTTAACCTTTAATTACACAACTTTGGCGCATACTTTCCACACACACACACACACATAAATAAACACACAAGGGTGAAGATATTTTCAGGATTTATGACGCCTGATGAACATACTGATGAGTTTTGCAGCATTGTTATGATGACTATGCAGCAGCATGTGGCAATGGCAGTGGCATGTGGCAGCAGCAGTGTCAGTGGCACAGCGCCTTAATCGTCGCTGAATATGCATGGCATGTGGCTTAGGTTGTGACCTTAAGCAGTCCTTGCCAGGATACGCGCTAGTGTCTTGCCTGCCTGACTGCCTAGGCGTTTGGCATTGTTTAAATATCAAATAAAAACGTCAGCGGGTTCCTTTCTCCTCCTCTCCGCTAAGACCCGTTAAGTTGCGATAACAGAAATCAATGCCGTTTTGCGGCAACTTGTGCAAGCGGCGCCACAACAAGAATATAAATGAGAGTGCAACGCTTTGTGGCAACACGTTCATAGCAGGCTCAAATATTGACAAACCTGTTTCGCATACAACTTACACTTTAAGCAAATTGTACAATTTGAGCGCAATACGCGTTTCATATTTGACGTTTGTGCGCCTATTATTAAGTATACGCAATGTATGACACACAAAGGCAGTGCTTTTGCACAATTTGCTTTACACAAAGCTTGTGACAATTGCCAAACCCTTAAGGAATATGTAGATATGCTAATTTCGGAATGCACAACGTGTCGTATGCGCAATGTGCCCAGGGAGTGTTAAGTAGAGCTGGAAAATCAATGCAAAATCGTTGGTATTATCAGTAGAATCGGTTTTTGCAAAGTCCCTGTTGAGGATTCTTTGATTATTAGGAAACTTTCTCCTAGATTTGAATTTCACTTAAATTTATAAAGAAAATGAAAATAATTTCTTTGTGAATGTCTTTTCCAACATGATTTAATCTTTAAATTGATTTGGCATTTTATATTGGTTCTTTACTGTTAATGGAAATTTTTACAAAATTAAAATCTTGTAAAAATATTTTTAAATTAATGTGTTCACAATATACGGCGGCATTTCAAAGCATATTTTAATTTACAAAAATTAAATTTTTTGTCAGAAATTACCTAGATTTTTAACTCTCACAACTTTTTTAAAACTAAAACGATATCCATGCAGATTATTTGATCAAGTTGTTACATCTACAACTAATTTTAAACATTTTTAAAAATATTTTTTGTGACTTGTGTCATTTTATCGTAGAGGCCATCGTTAAGCCAATAAGTTTAAGTTATTCAATGTCAATTTGAACACTTTCTAGATGTTGTCTGTAACCTTCTATTTTCTGCACTTTCAAATTTACAAGGTTTCGTAAACACACTTTGTTATTTTCTACGAATTTAATTGATGCTATCAATAGAACTAATAGATTAATCCATCACTTTTGTCAACCAACGTGTGTGAAGCACTGTCACAGAAGTGCCCACCCATGCATTAGTTCTATCAAAACTGACCTAATTCAATTGACACGTCCTTTTTGTAGTAGATGGTCCCTGGCAACATGCACGTAATTGTTTAAAATCAAATCCAAGAAGAAACCTATTTTAACAATTTTGAAGGCCAATGCGGCGCCAGTGTTGACATGAACAACATCACCATTATCATCATCATCATCATCATCATCATCATCATCATCATCATCATCATCATTGTCTTTGAATTCGTCGTCATCGTCATCCTTTTTCCTGACACTGACAGTGACTAAGTGCATGTGTGTCAAGGGGCTGAGTTTGTCTGTCTTTCTGTCTGTGTGCGTCTATGTGTGTGTGTATGGCTGTACGTGTGGGCGTGTCTGTTGTGCTGAACTGAACTCAAATCAAATTGTGAGTCCAAATGCAAGTTATGCAATGCATCATCAAGTGCATAACTGTTGCTTATACTTGTACAATTTCAAGCTACAAAGTCAACTCAAATCGACAAACCAATCTGTCAAAGCATGATACTGTAGCATTTCTCAGAATTTCAGTGCTTTATTTATACTATCGACTATATCATATATCCTTCATCTACAAGTCTGATATGGCACAGCTGCTGGCAAAAAAGATTTTAGACATTATCTGGGCATACGAGCAATAAAATTCTCAAGCCGCACATAAAAAAATGGCAAAGTGCGAGTGCCAGCTAAAGTGTTTCCTAAGGTGTGTCAATCTTTCTGCTCCCAATACACCAGCCATATAACTCCCATTGAAATATGCCTCTCACTCTGTGAAAAACTCCACCCACTAGTCGCTTTGCCTTTTCTCTGGGGATGTCTTTGCTGCTTTAAATGGTTTCGATTTCACGTCCATGCCGATTTTATGCCTCTGTGATGGATTCAACGAGTGTGTCGGTGTGAGTGTGTATATGTGTATGTGACGCTGTCTTTGTGTGTTTTTCTGTGGCAAAACAATAAAAACAAACGCGCTCTGGGGCAACGCTCAAGCGTGTTGTCTCTGCTTCACTCTGGTTCTGTATTTGTGTATATCTCGGTAACTGACGGCGACGCGAAACAATAACAACAAAAAAAAAAACAACACAAAAAAAAAGTTGGGGGGCAAAAAATAACAGCAAGTCCACTGGGCTGAGCAACGCTTTAACATAAAAAGAAAGTACAACTGCTTTAGCTAACTAGAAGATAACCTGTAATCAGGTTTCAAGTGTTTTACATAAGTAATGGCAGCTTTTCACGCTTAGCTAAAGAAAAACGCTTTTTTTCAATTCTTGTGTGGAACAATTGTGTGAAACTCTCAAAGTTTTGGTGGAAAATGTATATGTATGTGAGAAATTTGAGATACATTTTTTGGCCAATGATTGCTCATTTTTTAACACCGAAAAGGGTATTTATAAGATCAAAAATGCTTGCAAGATACTCAAAATATAGGTACTATATCTCAAATATGCAACTAAATATTACATGCAATGATCTGTTAATATATAAAATCAAATATTTATTTATAAAATTTGGTCAACATGTGTAGAACGTGCTATAATTTAGATATAATGAGTTTGGTCGAGATATTTTGAAAAACACTAAAGTTTTTCATGCAGAAACTTATTTTCAACCGATCGTTCCTATGGCAGCTATAAGATATAGTGGGCCAATTTCGATGAAATGTTGTCATCATGTATAAAGTGTCCTTAAACATAGGTAAAGTGAGTTTGGTTGAGTTTTCTTGAAAAACAAAAAGTTTTCATACAAAAACTTATTTTTCAACCGATCCTTCATATGGCAGCTATATGTTATAGTGGTCCAATCTGGCCAATTCAACTATAGGTACTACCTGCAAAAAGAAGAAGCATCTGTGCCAAGTTTCCTCAAGATAGCTCTAGAACAAAGTCTTAAAAAACGCATATAAACAGATGGACAGACAGACAGACTGACAGACAGACAGACAGACAGACAGACAGACAGACAGACAGACAGACAGACAGACAGACAGACAGACAGACAGACAGACAGACAGACAGACAGACAGACAG
Source organism: Hirtodrosophila cameraria (assembly GCA_949708635.1). Lineage (NCBI taxonomy): Eukaryota > Metazoa > Arthropoda > Insecta > Diptera > Drosophilidae > Hirtodrosophila > Hirtodrosophila cameraria. Next base: position 12,597,111 of record OX453089.1, on the reverse strand, counting down.
ACAGACAGACAGACAGACAGACAGACAGACAGACGGACATGCCTCGGCTGTTGATGCTGATCACGAATATACACATTTCTTTTTTCTGAGACGTCTCCTTCAATGCGTTCCACATTTCGCGACAAAATTAAAATACCATCTGCAATGGTATTAAAATAAGAAAGTTCATACTAAAAACAAAACTTCAAACACCAAATTCATTATCTCATGCTCTTATAATCTCAGATACAAGCGCCGTTGCAAACACCTACCTTAAAATTCCAAAATATAACCTCCCGCCTGTTACAACCCATAGCACAACTCTATTACGCTCTTGTTAGTTACCATTTGTTTGGATACAGGGTATGCAAACAAAAGAAACAAAAAAAGAAAACACGTGTTCAATACGCGCGCATATATATTTTGGCATGCGAAATAAATTGGTATATTTTTGTTATATCTGTTACTTGGTATGCAGTGCATATTTTGATAGCGCAGTTTATTTTATAACTCTGTACATAAATCGCACAATGTATAACCAAAAGCAAACATACCCAAATAGCAAACATGCTCGTAAACTGCACTCCAAAAAAAGAACTTAATACAATTTAAATGGCTAACAATTTCAAATTTTCCATTTCCATAAAAAAACACAAAACTGAAACATTCAACTCAAAATCGATGCTGCAACTCAACTCAGGGCAGCGATGTGTCCGCTGCTGAGGCTTATGCATTCGACGACTTCAACAATTTAATGAAGGTAATGTTTGACCCACATTTCGTAGAGTTTTGCTAGCCAACATCAACATGCAAATTGACATGTCTGCACTCGTAGTCGTATTCGTATTCACATTCACATTTACATTCACATTCATTAAATTCCAAGTACACACACACTCACACACATACAGGAAGAGGGAGGTAAGTTGGGCTGGCTTGGCATTGGCCGCAACCTTCTGGCAACTCAGCGAAAATTGCTTTTGGTCGTCTCTCTGGCATCAAAGAATTTTCTTATTTACAAATATTTTGCAGCTTGACGCCTTCTCCGCGCTTCGCTTCTTGTTATTAAATTTAATTTCAATTTCATTTTATTAAAAAAACGTTGCCACTCTGTCTGAGTAGTTAAGACCTGATGAAATTTTGAAATATGAACTCAAATTTACTTTATTTTCCATTTAGCTAGATTAAATTAATGTTGCTTTTCTAATATAAACAAATGAACACAAGGCTTGAACGCAAAAGCTTCAAATAAATAGCAACCTTTGTTTAATGATAATAAAATGATTTGTTTTTATTATAGTCTGCATAAATCAGAGCTTAATGTGATAAATCCAAGAAAAACAAAAGTAAATTTTAAGCCTTTAATACTTCACTTGTTTGCATAAAGGATTATATTTATAGATGGAAAATCCATGCAGACGATAACCATTAAAAGATTATTTGAGCTCTTTCTTAAGAAATTTTTTTCAAAATTGCAACAGACTTGGTTTTATTGATGCAGCTCATAGACTTTTTTTTTAGAACAATCTCAGAAAAGCCTGCGTCAATTATTTCCATTCTAAGCTGAAATATTTGCCACGTTAGCTTTTTAATTTTTATACTCTTTTTTAATTTTTTCGAAAAAAAAAGAAAAAAGAGTATATTGGGTTTGTGAAATGTCCGTCTGTCCGTCCGCCCGTATGTCTGTATGAACGCAGTTTTTCCACAGTTTTGAAGCTAGAGCAACCAAACTTGGTATACATGTTGGTATATACCATAGGCAGACAAAGTGTCAAAATCTGTTTGTTTCTCCCAAACCTGTACAACGAGCCCAACCAAACTTAAATTGATGGCAAAACTTGAAAGATTTGAGCAAAAATACAATTGCCACGCCCACTTCTGGCTCCGCAAAGAGGCTAAAAAAGAGTATATGGCAGTCGGGTGCATCCGACTGCAACGTTCTTACTTGTTTTAATTTTGAAAATAGCTGTAAACGTAAATTTATCAAAATAATACGGTTGTTTACAGTCAAAGTTTATTTGAAATTATATTTCAAGTCAGTATAGAAAAAGTTTTAAAAAATTATAACAAATGACTTTCAGTTAAGAAAAATTGCATACACAGTTTTGCAGAAATATAATTTTTGCTGAGCTCATGACATTGAAGAAACTTGTGTAATTTGATATGACCATGCAAAGTATGAATTGGGTGTGTGTTTATATATATATATATATATATATATATGTGTGTGTGTGTGTGTGTATACTATAGGCATTGTTTTCATTGGCTCACACTAAAAGTGTTGGCATTGCCATTAAGCTCAAACAAGGCTGCCTGCAAAAAAATCCTGAACAAATCATGTTGTAAGGCCTATGCAGAGCAGTAGAAAAAAAAACACACACAAAAATAAAGACTGAATAAAAGTAAAAGCCTGGCCAAAAGTAAGTAGCTGATTGTTTGCCCAACTAATGGCAGTTTGGGAGGGCCGAAGTAAAATTGGGGCCAGGAACAAACGCAAATTGGCAAAATGTGGTTGAAGGCACACTTGCAATTTTGCTTTGTTCAGAATATGGCCAAAAGCAAGAACTCACAAATTCAGCAAAGAAGAGACAAAAAACAAACACAACAACTTTTGTAGTTTTGCTGCTTTGCACACAATTCTTTAACTAATTTATGCACTGTATTTGAAACAGAAAAAACTTTTGGCCGAAAGCGCAAAATAACTTATTAATTGCAAAACAGAAGCCGAAAATCTAATTAAATTCAACAATTTTGTGTAGGAAGCAAGACAAGTTAGTAAATAAGCAGCAAGTAAGAATGTTCTTTGTCGTATGCTCTCGACTGCGGTATACTCTGCCTGTTACTTATATTAACAAATGTGAACATGGCACAAACCAAATATACTCTTTTTCTTTGTTTATTTAAGGCAACAGAGTATGAAAAGCCAGACGGAGAAGGTCAGAAAACTGTTGTTGGCCATGTTTGTGCTTGTGCTAGGGGAACTGTTGTTGTTGTAAGGGTTGTTTGTCTATCTGCATGTGCAATAACAACAAAAACAACAATTCAACACGGTTATGTCAATAGGGCTTTGAAAAGCGCAGTCTTCCTGTGCTCGACATTTGCCATGCGCATAATTGCGGTCTGACATTTTGGTTAGCGCATGTTAATTGCATGTCCTGTAACTGGCACATGTCACCCATCCCACCCCCTGTCGAAAACGATCTGCCCTTCAGTTACCAGTGCACAATTGGGCCTAAACGTTTTTGCACAAATTAAAATGTTTCGTTCTCTTGTTTTTTTTTTCATGCCCAGCCTAATTTCATTAGACAAACAAACTTTGAATATTGTTTTTTTTTTTTTTTGCTACATGAGTGGTAATATATAAGTGAGCGTGTGTGTGTGTGTGTGTGTGTTAACTGTATTGTTTGCTACAGTTGGGTGGCAAATGAGCATGGCTCTTGTCTGGCAGCAAACATGAATATTATTAATTAAAATCGTGCAACGCATGAAAAGGTTTGTTTGCTTCCTATCTGAGAATTGGATTGCCTTAGATTCTCATTGCTTACCTGTTTGTGTGAGTATTTGTACGTGTGTGTGTCTGTGTTTGTATTTGTATTTGTGTTTGCCTTGGACAATGTTTGCCTTTTATTAGAAACGTGCACCTGAATCCCCCCCCACACACACACACACACATATATTCGTTGCCCAGCATGTGGGTGTAAATGCCAGGCAATCTTCTAACATTTTTCTCCGGCTTTAATATCCTACAGAAAAATAAAGAGCAGCAGAATTGTTTTTAGCCAAGTTGCTCAGTTTGTTTCGAGTTTGTGTTCGATGACTGAATGTCGAGTGAAAAGTTTTGAAACTCACATTTATTTCATAAACTTTTAAGTTACACCAAAATTGATAAACTCAAGTATTGTAATTGGTTTTATGAACATGTTGTCTAAAGTGTATATAGAAAGCATGTTTGTTATATGAAACAGTTGGTTTTTAAGCTAGTCAAAAACTATACTGGACACTGACTTGGTTTGTACAAAATATATATTATTTTAATGAAAACTATCTCTGGTTTGAAATGATATAGCTTTTTTATGCATACAAAATAAAATTTTTTTAAAATATGTATTTAACAAAGAAATTGCTTTTCGATATATTTCTCAAGGCAATACATATTGTAGTATACCCCCGACACATAAGTTTCGTGTACGAATCCCACTCAATAAACTATGCATAGCAAAACAAGAGCATTTTCAGGCCTGTTCTTATTTCTCATTTCATCTCTGTTTTTATTAAGTGTAGCTTTTTACTCCCAGTTCCCATTAAAAATGGAAAAAAGTACTGCAAATGTGTGTAACAGGCAGAAGGAGGCATTTCCGACTATATAAACTATATATATTCTTGATCAGCATCAACAGCCGAGACGAACTAGCCATGTCTGTCTGTCCGTCCGTCTGTCCGTATGAACACACAGATCTCGGAGACTACAAGAGCTAGAGACAACAAACTTGGCATGTAGGTTCCTGTATACCATACGCAGATCAAGTTTCTTACAAATTTCGGAAGCACATAACATAACACCAAAGCTATGGAAGAATCTTTTACCCCTGTCTCAGCTGGCAGAAACAACAGTTTCACATGCACTGGCCAAGTTAAGTGCGCTGCTTGCTTGTGTTGCCGCTGAACTGCTTGAAATGCAAGTTGGGAGCAGGGAGTCTTTTAGTCGGGCACACTCGACTGGAGCATTCTTACCTGTTTCTAATAAAAAGTAATCAAAGGCAAAATCTTCCATATCGAATACTTAATCGCTTTTCAGAATTTATAGCTGCTAACAACGTCGATTTCTCTACAGAGCATATCATAGTCGTGCATACCTGACTCGTCAGCATTTATTATTTGTATACATATTTGCTGTTGCCGTTTTGCGCTTCACACGCTTTGGCTCAATTGAGTTTCGACCTGGCTCTTTATTTTTGTTGCATGATATTTTTTTTTTGGTCTTGCCGTGTTGCTTGCTCTTTTTGGTTAATTAATTGGATTGCGCGCTTTAATTGCCTGACGGGGAGTTTGGCATTTCGGTAAAGCCTGTCAAATTATATATGCGATTTTTCATGACAAATATTTTTTTGGCAGAAATATTAAGCTTTAAGTTTTTTATATTTATTTTGTAGGCACATGAATAAATTGAGTTCATTTTTGACATTAACATATGTCAACATTTCTATCTACATTCGAGTTAACAATATAAATGTTGAAAGCCACTAGAGAATAAATATTAAATATGAATAAAGTACGCATAATTATTATGTGGAATTTATGTCCTTTCGCTATCGTCACCTTATCATCGGATCTCGACTGGTTGGTCCCTTTTTTCGTCCCTTTTATGCCTCACCGAATTGCTGGTTTCCTGGGAACAGTTAACAAAGTACAAGCTTGAATAAGAAATAAAATGTTATTTTGTACAAAATATTATTTGAGAGGAAGCAAGGTTGAAAGGGCACACACATACACACACACACACACACACAGACCCGTCAAGCATTTAAATTTTATATTCCTTTTGGCAAAAGCTTTTCAAAAACAATTTTAATGCCAGTTTGCCCAAAAAATGATAAGTAAATCGCTTTAAGAACTCTGTACAATTGCCAAAGTTAAATGTGTGGCATGGGTTTTAACTAAAGTGCTTGTAGTCAGCAAGCTAATTGCAGCAAATAAAAACCAGGATAAACAGGATAAAGAGACAACAACAAGACCATTATAAATTAGGCAGTTAAATATGGCATTCACCTGCCTACACCTGTCTAGCTCACGTAGGCTCTGACAAAAAGGCACAAGGATCTGACAGTTGAAAATACTACATACAGAGCGAAGCATCCTCAGCAGCCTTCAAATTTTGTTTGTTCTGACAGATTAACATCAATTTCCTGTTACGGCTTATCCTTAACTACACTCACAATAAAGTTATAGTATTTTCCAGTTTTTAGATAGGATTTATTCATAAGTTTCTTATTTAACATAGTTTCGAAGAGCAAATCTTGAATTCAAAATCGATTAAATACGAATGAAAGTTGGGGATTAAGATTTATATACATATAGCAAGAATTTGAATCGAAATCTACACGATTTCTGAATACAAGCTCAACACATCAAAAATATCAATCTATTGCTTAGGCATACAAAGATGAAAAAATATTAGAATCGTGTCGAAATTCGAAGAATATATACTATTTTGTACAATTCTTTTGCACTACAATGCTTACTTGAATAAATCTTGACTTAAATAACACATTATTCTGTACTCTTACACTTTTAAGAATAAAGAATTTTAGGATTACAAAGAAACAAAACTCAACTGAGCGTTCTGTAGTCAGATTTCAACCTTGTTCGTATTTTGACACCGTTTGTTATTTCTTTGAGTAAAGAAAACTTGATTTTTTCTTTAACTGTATGCATTCCTCATCTCTCTCTCACTCTTTCTGTTTTCAAAAGCATTTTGGTTGTCGCTCAGCCGATGCCGCAATTTGTATCTGCTGCGGAAGGACACTTTGTAATTTCATTTTGTCTGTGCGCCTTTTAGCCTGGCTGGGCGCATCCTTGGCATTGAGACTCGCTTTTGCTGTCCTTTGTTTCATTATTGAGAGTAGCCCTGAGCTTGAGCCTCAGCTTCAGCATGGAGCCTGTACAAACACTCTTATAGTTTGTCTGCTCGGCTGCCTATCTTCATTGTGTTTTCCTTATTTTTTTTTTTTTAAGCCATAATTAGCCATTTGCTTTGATACTGAATGGCATTTTTAATGGCACTTTGCCACGTGCCGCATGCCCCCCATGTTTGCCTCTGCCGCGCACGAAAGTATGCAACGAACTTTGCCACCTGTCGCCACTTAATTGAATTGGAAACTCAACTCAACACGTAATTTGCTTTTGGAAATTTTCATTACGCAGCACCATGGCTCAACGCCTACACACATACACATGCACAACGTTGCACACGTACACACACACAAACACACAGAGCTGCAGCGAAGCAGGCTTTTAAAGTAGCTCTGACCAAATATTTGTTTTTGGTTTTACTTGCAACTTGAGCGTGGAAAACCGTCAACTGAATGTGAAACTTTGTTTCTTGTTTTTGGTTTCTGTTTGCTGTTTGCCGTTTCCCAACCAAAGTTACACCGCGAGAGAGTTGAACAAAAATGGTTGGTTGCGAAAAGTGGGAAAAGGAACAAACTTGTTTAATTGCAAAACAGCTGCTAAAAACTTTGCACTCGCAATGCAGTAAATGCTACTAACTTGGCTTATTGCACACACTCTCGCCTGTTCTGTCTGTTCTCCAGCCTGTCACAACATTGGCCTTGTTTCGTGATGTGGCATTTTATTTAGGTTTATGTGTAAGCCCTTCACATAAAGTTGTCTTTTATAGCTGCTCGTTGCGGTGGTGGGGCAGGGGCGAGGTCAGTGGTCTGGCTCGCGTTTCTCATAAAAAAACATGCCAAAAACGACGCGCACAAACATGTTGGCTCAGCTATAGTAACTGGTTCTGGCAGCCGCAATTTACGATATGGCTTCGTATACGTAACTACCTGCACATTGCGTATACGCAACGTTGTGTTTAAGTCTATGTGTGTGTGTGTGTTTGGTTGTATGTGTGTATGTGTGTGTCTGGAGGACAGTTTGCTTTTGATGTAAAGAGGCACTCGAGGCAATTTTGCGCTCTTATCCCAATCAACGTGCAATAATAGACAAAACCAAGCCAAACCGAACACACACACACAACCACTCAAACCCTTCACACACACACCCATAGATACTAGACATGAGCTAAATGGTTGTACCTGTGACTAAGTTGCTATGACTGACAAAAAATCGCATTATTCTGTAACTAAATATCGAGGAAACAAGATTCGCAGTCCCACTTCTGATATTAATAGTAGCATTTATGTTGGCAGAAGCGATCAAATTTGCAAAATTAAGCTTAATTTCCTAAATACTGACTTCTAAATAAATATGATTCTAAAATTATGAACGTAATTCAATATCAGCAGCATTTTTTAAGCAAAATTCAATTGAAATCTTCCGATCTAATGATACTGTGGTGACATGATGTTGGAGGACGTCTTTGTTAACTTGCGATATACTTTTCAGGAAAATATTGATAAAAAGTTGACGGCTTACATCACCCTTTCCTACCCATTACAGTGATAGTTTAAAAATTAACAGCCACAGCTCTGAAGTTAACAGTAATAGTCTCACTAACATTTACTTTCCGTTTATCGATCGCACTTTTGATAACAGTAACAGTCATGTTATTTTCATTAACAGATTCGATAGCAGACAATGAATGTTTTATAATTTATATAAAATTTTGGAAACGTTAACATTTTTAATTCAGCTTAAAATCACAGTCACAGTTTATAGAGAGACTAAAAAATAGCAATAAAGCTCATATCTAACACAATTACTCTATGACTTTTGTTTTTGCTTTTAGAACGACCATCAGACACATCAGCAACAGGGCCAACAACAACAACAGCAACAGCAGCAGCAGCAGCAGCAACGCCAGCAGCAATCATCGCAGCAGCAACAGCAGCAGCAACAACAACAACAACAACAACGGGATGGCATGTCCGGCGACACGTTGTCCTCATTACCACAAGCATCGTTCAACTATATCAACTCCATCGTTGGCAGCGGCGTCATTGGCATACCCTATGCTCTCCATCGTGCCGGCTTTGGCCTGGGATTGGCTCTGCTCATCCTGGTCGCCTATATAACCGACTACTCGCTCATACTAATGGTAAGTAAATGTGCAGAGGGGGTTCGATGCGGTCAAAGGTTCGCCTGTTTAAGCTGGCGAGAAATTAAAAATGTGTTTTTGCCGTTGCCGGAAACGGAAATTGTATGCGTGTCTCGAACGCTTCAAAATGTTATATTACCGGCACGGTTAAATCAGAACTAATGCTTATTGCACTTCTGTTACTAAATAAAATTATTAATTTATTTGCATTATTATGCGCTGGTTTGATTATGCTAAAGCTTTTATAGACAGTGCTGTCGATAGTATCTATCAAGAGATTGCTGCTTGTGTGATTTATAAATGTATTTTTTTTTAAATACCCTTCAGCCACGGATAATTTTCGATATTTTAGTAGGTTTGCTTTTTAGTTAAAAAAAAAAAATACAATAATTTTTCCGATGTAGGGTATTGTTGGGAAAGTTGTTCCAATCAAATTTTAATCGATTTCAAATATTAAACATTTTAATAATTTGTTGTTGTTTGAAGTTGTTCTATACTAACTATAGTATCAATGATTAAAAGTATTACCGTTGAAACTATCGAACTTTGGCACTGTTGAAGATTGTCCATCTCTAACTCACACACACACACACACACAAATACGCGCTGCCACATACCCATGTCACTCAGAGAGAAACAAACTTGATAAGCCTCCATTTCATTTGCAGGTTAGATGCGGTCACATTTGCGGCAGATTTAGCTATCCGGGCATCATGGAGGCTGCCTATGGCAAATACGGTTACTATTTGCTATCGCTGCTGCAGTTTATGTATCCCTTTTTGGGTAAGTAGCTACACTTTAAAAGTGCTAATCGTTAAACCGAAATAGTGAGCGAGAGAAAGTTAACATTACAAACTTGCTTTACTTTTTTCCATTTTCCATTTTCCTTTTTACAGCCATGATATCGTACAATGTTGTTGTGGGCGATACTTTATCAAAAGTTCTGGTACGTTTCTTTCCCTCGTGGGGTGCTTCCATGGGCGCTGTTCGATTGGGTGTCGTCTTTTTCGTCACTGTGGGCGTTGTTGTGCCCCTCTGCCTTTATAAGAATGTTTCCCGCTTGGCTCGTGCCAGTTTCATTAGCCTGGCGTGCGTGGTCTTCATATTGTTTGCCGTCATACTGAAACTTATGTCCGGCGATTATAAAGTGTGAGTACAAACATACATACAACATTCATTGAACTTTTATCACAAACTTTTTGTGTGTTACGGACAAACTTTTGTCGGGCATGCTACACATTTCACGGCTTTCCCCCAAATAATAATAAGCCCCAAACTGACAGTTTGGTGTTGGCGTTGTAATAAACCATGTGACATTTAATTTGTCACATTTAAGGCTAACAAATTGGATTTATTGTTTAGTTTTAAAGCAACCTTTTAAACAGCTTTGTTGCAATTTTTTGTTTAATGTTGCCATTTGGAAGCTATGTTGAATGTATAATAGTTAATTTTTAATGCATACACGAATTTTAAATGCAATGTTTGAGTAATCATTCAGATTAACACCTTCCGTGCGATTATAACGAGTAGGGAACACTTTAAATTACTTGAAAGTAGTTTTTCATTTTAACTAAGAGCGTAGGAAGATGTGAAACATTTTTAGGAAACTTTTTAATCATGTATGATAAATGAAATGAATGATAAATGAAATGCCATAGGAACTTGAAAACAAGCTTTTGTAAGAAAAACTTTTTTGTTTTTCAAGATAACTCAGCCAAACTCACTTCACCTAAGCTTAAGAATAGTTTATACATGCTGGAAAAATTTCATCAAAATCGGACGACTATATTTTATAGCTACCATAGGAACAATCGGTTAAGAATAAGTTCAATTTTGTGAGCAAATTTTCTTTGTGGAAGTTTTGAATTTGTTTTAAGTAATTTAACAGTTGTTTTGCTAATGAGCCGTCTAAAGTTGAAAATTATGATTAAATTTTTAAAATATTAGCAACTTTGTGAAACATAAAAGTAACTCTTAATTTACTTTGACAATGCAAGATTTATAGTCAATCAGTTTGCGCCTCAAAGTATGCTTCAGGAAATTGTTTAAAATGAACAGCAAAATAATGAGCTCTGTAAACGTTGAGCGAAAAGAAAGGACTTCAAAGTTGTTTTTTTTTTTTGGCTGAGCACCTGTCTATCCTAGTTAGCAATTTAAAAAAAATTACTAAAATATGTATATTTTTAAGTGACGCAGCTTTCTAATAACGCGTACAGATTTATTTACATTTTAATTACAATTTGTGTGCGCCGGGACAACAAATTTATGAGCAGCTCTTAAGGCACACACCTACAGTTCGCTTCGAGCTGTATACTCTACATTTTATGGGTATATTTGTTTTTGTTTTTTTTTTTTAGTACGTTGGTGTTGTAGTCCGCTGCTCGTTTTAGTGCTAAGTGGCGCTTTAGTGCCTTCAAAAATCTGCGGCAACTGGCGACCCGGCGGCATTGAACAGAGAGGAGCACAGATCATAAAATGTAGTGTGCCACTTGTTTGGCTTTTATAGCTTTTCATTAGTTTTTTGCACAGTGGCAACAGACTTGCTTGCTGTTGCATGCAACGCTTGTGGCAGCGCCCAACTTTGAATGTGGGGCGAGAGTCGTTAGCTGTTGCTGCCACAGTTGTTGCCACTGTTGTTGCGACCGACAATCCACAACCGACAACCAACGACGACGCTGGGCAGCTGCACTTGACTGGAAGCTGCCACAAGCCACGCCCACCCATTGCGTATTTCATGGTCAACGGGTGCTCGAGACCCTCCAAATGCTACTCCAGCTGTTATAGTTGTTGCTGCTGCTGTTCTTTATGTTGTTGTTGGCTGGGCATTAAATTTAAATAAATTTCCAATTTGCGTACTTTTCTGCTCGTCTGCGCTGTCTGCGGATCTTTTATCTTTTGCATATTATGGGTATGACAACATATATAGTTGAACTTCAATAAAACGAACTCCCAGCTGATTGAAAAACAGTGGAGAACATGTATGGTGCTTATAAGAACTATTCGCTTTTTAATTTTAGCTTTTCTCTTTCGCAAAACAATCTTTTACATTCAAGGTTGACAGCATTATAAATTTTGATAATTGAAGAGTAATGAAGACAATGAGAATTAAACCGGAACAATTTTAAAAGAAAATAAAAACTCCGTTTAAATGCTTTTGATATCTTTAAAATAGAAAAACTTTTCAGGGACACAATACACAAAAGATTTATCCAAAAAGCAAAGCTATAATCGCTTTAAAGACGTTCATTATAGAGAACTCTGACTGTTTGTTAGTTCACCTTTTAGCTTTCTTTATCTGCTTGGCAACAATTTACATACTTTACATATATACATAACTCAAGTTGCTAAACCTTAAGAAATGTTAATTTTGTGTTAACTTTTGTGTAATTTTTTTTTTTGCTGCCACCCACGAACCTTTTTTTTCTATTTGGCCTGTTGCTGCTGCCTGTTTAGGACGGATACGAACGAGTCCTGGCGCTTTGCGAACTCGGATCTAATACCCGCCACGGGCATCATGGTCTTTGGTGAGTAGCGAAAAGAAAAAGCCACAGAAAATATACATATTTGTTTATGCAACAGCATTTTGCGGTTGTTTTAAGCTTAAAGGATAACAACTACATGATTGAGGGATAAGCGCAGAACCAAAACCACAGAGCACAGCGTGCACAAAACATAACATAACAAAACATACACAATTAAATTGCATTTGCTGTACTATGCTCAATGTTGAATGTCAATGCTAAAAACGTATATTTTCTATCTCTTGTTATACTGCAATTCGCACACAGCTTTCATGTGTCATCACAATACTTTTCTCGTTTATCAATCGATGCGCGAGGCGACCCTGGAACGCTGGGAGAAGGTCACCCATATCTCAATTGGTTTTGCCTGGACTGTTGCGGCTCTCTTTGGCATTGCGGGCTACTCGACGTTCAGGGCTCTGTCACAAGGTAAAACTAATTGACAATTTATTGCAATTCGCGACAAATTAATTGCATTTCATTTTGCAACACCAATATATTTAATCAAATAATTCTTATCAGCATACTTTTTTCTTTATTGCTATCATATATTTGAAGCAATTAGCATTTAATGCTTGATCATATTCTATTTTAGGCGATTTGCTGGAGAACTATTGCTGGGATGATGACTTGATGAACTTTTCGCGTGTGCTCTTCTCTATATCCATATTGCTGACATTTCCCATCGAGTGTTTCGTTTCACGTGAGGTAATGTTTATGTTGCTCATTATATAATAATACCCTGTAGTACGTGTACAATTTTGGAAAAGAATAACCATAATAACTGCAACAGAATGACATGTTTTGTTTCTTAAACTTGTATTTTCTTTGAACAATATAAGTTCTTCACTTAGACGGTCTTAAAATAGACTATTACGTAGAGAATTTACCCTAAAGGACTGAGTCGAAAATTCATTTTTTGCTATTTTAAAATGATTTGGCAATATTTATTCATACTCTGAAGTACAATTTCAACTTTTGCTAAACAAATTATCTAAAAAATCTTATCAATAATATATACTAGTATTTACTCAAATATTTTTCTAAGATTTTTAAAGATATTTTACTTAGTTAACATAAAAAAGGTCGTTAGAGATGAAACAGTCGTAAAAAAACGGATTTGAAAAATATCACAAAATTTTTTGTTTATTATATTTATTATATTATTATAACTATCGTAAAAGGCAGAGTTAAAAACTTGTATTCAAATGCATTTATAAGACTTGCAATAATTATAAAAACATTTGAAATACTCTTGATATAAAATTTGATTTTAATTTTGTAAGTTTATAATAAAGTGAGAAGAAAACTTGAGTTGAAAAATAAAATTCAAACACTTTATTAATTTTTAAAAATTATTTAAAAATAATCCCAAATAGTTAATATAATATAACTTAGAATAGTAAAGAAAATAATTGTAAAAACTAAAGTTTTAAATTTACATAATAGGTACTTAATTGAAAACAAACTGAGATATTTTGCCACAGAGTATTTCTAAGTCGTGTATTCCTCGACAAGTCTTAAGTTACTTATTGTACCTTTAGCTATTTACTATTTCGCCAGCTGTTGGACGGTAATGTTAGCCAACATTTTGCTACATTTATTTGCTATATGGCGAAAGTTTCCTTTTGATATATTTGATTTGTGTGCAACACATATATATATATATTTGTTGTTGCAGATTGTGCGCGCTTTGGTGCATCGGTTTGTGCTAAAGGAGCCCATCAGTGAGTTTACCCAGGACAAGGATCCGAACTTGGAGAAGGGTGCCATTATCGATGAGTATTCGAAAGCGATTACCTTGGCAATTGTGTTCAGCGCCTTCATAATATCGCCCATGACCGACTGTTTGGGTTCGGTGTTGGAATTGAATGTGTGTTGAATTTGATTGCGATTTACACTAACACAAATACACACACACACACACACACATACACACACACATGCATACAACCAATAACAAAAAGAGCATTGTAATTTCATGCAAATTTCAAAACTTAGGGTCTCCTGGCAGCCATTCCCCTGGCATATATACTACCCGGCCTGGCCTACATACAAATGGAACCGCATGCGCTCTTCAGCCGGGAGAAGCTGCCCGCCTTGGGCCTGGTCGTATTTGGAGCTCTGGTCACCATTATGGGCGCTGCGGTTTTGCTGCCCGGCCTAATGGGCGACGATTGCCGTTCGGATATTGTAATGGACTATTGCCGGCAGGAGCCAGGCGTAAATGCCACTTCGCAGGTGGCGCGGAATTAAGAGGAGCTGCTCCAGCAGCGGCAGCAGCAGCAGCCAAGCCAAAAGTCATTAGTTTATAGTCATCAGCAAACTGGCAATGCAATTTGATTTGGTGCGGGTTGCGGCAAGGGCATCTTTTGGGTAATAGAGCTGAATATTGTTCAATAGTTCAATTGATTAAATGTTCTTTTTTTTTGGATAAATGATTGAATTCACTAAACAGTTCGTTGGTGTTTTGTTCAAATTTTATCTATTTCGATAGTTTTGTTAATTCTAACTTTAAATGATTTAATTGTTAAATAATTTATTTTTTAACCAAATTAATTTGAATAGTTTTTGATTCCAATTCAAAACTGAAACTTAGAAAATCGATAAATTAAAAATTGCCCTTAAATTTAGTTTACAAAATGTATTTCAAAGCCTAAGAAATTCATTTCTTAAAAGTAAAATATTATTTTTATGACCCAAATCGATAATCTCAAAAGTATTAATATTATATAAATTTAAAAAAACCATTTTCTTTGAGTGAGATTTATAATATTGTTTAGTGTTTTAAGTTTCTTCTTCAGACAAAGCTTAACATTTTTTTATATTTTTGAGCATATATTTTATACTTATTTTGAACCCACAGATTATACAATATTCGAACTTTAAAAAACCAAAACGAACAAATGATTTAGTTGATTGGGTTAATCGATTGAACTTATTTTGAATGAATTCAATACAGCTCTATTACAAACATTTTTGGGCTTAGTTTTTGTATAATTTTTGTTCGTTTACAGCATCACCATCGTAACTTCATAGCAATATGTTATATTCGGCATGGGGACAAACGAATACTTGTACCTGAGTCTCTGATGTTCAAAGTAGTAACTGCTAGGAATGTAACTCAAAACTGTGTAGTAGAGTGTGTAACTGTGTGTGTGTGTGTTTTACGAGTAGGATAATTGTGAGGCAAGTGATAGGAGCTACATATTGAAAACCTGAATCTCAGTACAAAACAACAAGTTGTTATCATATGTACTTAAAGACATTAAAATATCAACTCTATTTACATACATATATTTTATTTTGATTTTTGATTTAGTAAGGAAAATGATAGTTGAGTCGATAAAAAAAAAAAAAACAAAAAAATTGTAGTGCAAGTTCCTTGATCTATTTAGATGTCGGTGTATAATGCATGAAAATTCTCGTATAGTTGTTATTGTAATTACAAAAGTAGCATTAGCTTAGTCTGAAAATATTTGGGCACCAATATACACACAAAAAACATAAAACATATGAAGAACTAAAACGATTGAGTTGAAGAAATAATCAAAAAGAAAATTTTAAGTATTATACCAAACTATTTGTAACAATCTATTTAATGGCATAAAGAAAAGTTCTCGAATGAAATCAAATCAAATCAAATCATACTTAAAAGTTTTATATATATGTATACAATTGTAGAAAATTGCTTTAGCTCCAGAAACAAGAATGTGACTAAGCTTAAAAACATTGAACACACACGAAACAAGAAACAAGCAACAAAAAACATGAAACAAAAAACATGAAACATGAAACACTACTTTCATCTATTTATATAAAACAACAGTTTTAAGTTGTTTATAACAAAACGGCACTGATTATATTTTGCATATATATTATATATATTTATTGTATTGTACACTTGTATATTTTTGTACGTTGTATTTTGAGTTTCGTTTATTATTCGAAAAATGCACGATATTTTGTAAATACATATATTGTATTGTAATTTTTGATATGATTAAAGAGATTTATACTACATATATATTATACATATGTATATGACAACAAAAACACAACAATGCTCACTTACTTCTTACTGGTTATGGGAACCAAGTGTTTTTCTGTTTCTCCTAAGAACTAAAAACCCCTTAATATCTACTCTATCCTAAGAGCTTACAAACACAACATATCATTCAACTTACAAACAACAACAACAACAACAACGGCCAAACAAAGGAACAACGGACATACCCAAGGGCTTTTCTAAAAAAAATAAAAACTTTTTACAAGACCTAAACGCTTTTACAAAAAACACAATACAGAAACAAAACCAAGAATTGAAATATATATATATATATATATATATATATATATATATATATATATATATACATATATAGACATTTGTATATACACTATATAAAGCTGTTATCCCAAAACCTAAACTAAATTCACCTTAACTTCAATATTTCACTGTTCTATACTCGTTTTATATATAGAAAAGATATCGAGATAGAGCGCAGATCAGTTGAAAATCTTGGGAATTAGCTAAACTAACTTTTTAACTTGTGTATTCCTAATTTAATCAAAGTTGTTGATACTTAACAAAATATTACAAAATTATGCATGTAGCTATATAATTATTTAGAAAACCGATATACTATATATGTACAATTGCGCAGAGCGTACAATTTTGTTGCATATATAGTTAAATATTACCTAGTACATATATTATTTATATACATACAAGAATAATCAAATTTCACTCAAATTAGTATATATGTATAAACAGAATTATAATAATAAAGAATGTATTTTAGAAATATGCTACAAAAAAATAATAATAACTGCGGTTTTTCATCGCCTTATCAGCTAACTAGCTTGACATTTTTTTGGACAGCGCAGAGCGCTATCAAAGTGTTCCCAGCGCTTTCTTTGGCTCAACTTGTGGTTTCTGATAAGAGTTTGGATGAGATTGAGTTGGATAGGCTTGGGTGGGCTTGAATTTGATTGACTATAAAAAGAGCTGTTTGTGTTTGGAATAGTTACAGTTCTGCATTGAATTGCAACAAGTGCTTTATATCATTCCTGCTAATACCAAATTCAGTTGAGTTTTTAGGTTTCCTTTCGAAAATGGCTGACAAAAATAATCTACTGTTGTTGTTCGATCATCCCACCGAGCCCGTCTTCTTGGACAAGGGCAAAAAGGTGACCGTATTCGATGTGCCCGATAAGTATTTGACAGATCGCTATCGGCCCATCAGCAATGAGGTGCAGAGTCGTGTGGGTGAGAAGGTTGAGCAGCGTATTCCAGTGCGTGAGATCTCTATTCCTGATCTACGTGTGCCCATGTCCTTGGGCCGTGATGAGCAGTTCTCGCTGTTTATACCCAAGCATAGACGCATTGCGGGTCGCCTGATTGATATCTTCATGAATATGCGCAGTGTGGATGATCTTCAAAGCGTGGCTGTTTATGCTAGGGATCGTGTCAATCCTGTTATGTTCAACTATGCACTGTCGGTTGCTTTGCTGCATCGTCCTGATACCCAGGGTGTGGATCTGCCTTCGTTTGCGCAAACCTTCCCCGATCGTTTTGTTGACTCGAAGGTGTTCCGTGAGCTGCGTGAAGAGTCCTTTGTGGTGCAGTCGGGCTCAAGAATGCCTATTTCCATGCCACGCGATTATACCGCTTCTGACTTGGAGCCAGAACATCGTCTATGGTATTTCCGTGAGGATATGGGCGTCAATCTACATCATTGGCATTGGCATTTGGTGTATCCTTTTGAGGCAACCGATCGCACCATTGTCGATAAGGATCGTCGTGGTGAACTTTTCTACTACATGCACGAGCAGATTATGGCGCGTTATAACATGGAAAGATTCAGCAACAATTTGGCTCGAGTACAGCCATTTAACAATCTGCGTGAACCCATTGCCGAGGGTTACTTCCCCAAGATGGACTCGCTGGTCGCTAGTCGCGCCTGGCCAGCACGTTTCGATAATGCCCGCTTGGGTGACTTGAATCGCGAACAGGATCAGATGACCATCGAATTGGCTGCTTTGGAGCGCTGGAGGGATCGCATCTTCGAGGCAATACACCAGGGCTTTGTCATGGATGTGAGTAGCAATTGTTGCGTTTGTTTTGATACAACTTAATTTATATGTGCATATATTTATAGGAGCGTGGTCAGCGTGTGGAACTGGATGAAGCCAGGGGCATTGATCATCTGGGCAACATTCTGGAATCTTCAATTCTGTCGCCGAATCGCACCTTGGTAAGTGATATTTGATTTTTAAAAACTTCTTATATCTAAATATCTATCATAAATCTCGAATATTTCAGTATGGAGATTTGCACAACATGGGTCATGTTTTCATCTCCTACTCCCATGATACGAACAACAAGCATTTGGAATCCTTTGGCGTCATGGGCGACTCTGCCACAGCCATGCGTGATCCTGTCTTCTACAGATGGCATGCGTATATCGATCGCATCTTCCAGGAGCACAAGTCACGTCTGCCTGCTTATACAGACACACAGCTGAACTACTCAGGCATTTCTATTACAGGAGTGCAGGTGGCCTCCAATGGCGGACAGCCTAATGTGCTGACCACTTCTTTCCAACAGTCTGATTTGGATTTGTCTCGCGGTTTTGATTTTACGCCACGCGGCAATGTCTTTGCCCGTTTCACCCATTTGACCCATGTGCCCTTCACCTATACCATCAATGTGAACAACGATGGTGGCGCTCAGCGTTTTGGCTATGTGCGCATCTTCCTGGCGCCGAAGAATGATGAGCGTGGTCAGCCCATGTTGTTCCGTGAGCAACGCCTGATGATGGTGGAGCTGGACAAGTTTGTGGTGGCACTGAACCCGGGACCCAATACCATACGTCGTCGTTCCACGGAGTCCAGTGTGACCATACCATTTGAGCGCACTTTCCGTAATTTGGAGACCAATCGCCCGGCTGCTGGCAGCGCTGAGGAACTGGAGTTCAACTTCTGCGGCTGCGGCTGGCCCAATCACATGCTCATACCCAAGGGCCTGCCCGAGGGTCTGCGCTGCGATTTGTTTGTCATGGTGTCCAACTATGAGAACGATAGGGTAAGTCAAAGAAATCTTAAAAATTGTACATCTATATCTATTTTTGTTCGTTTTCACAGATTGATCAGCAGCTGGTTGGCCGCTGCAGCGATGCTGCTAGCTACTGCGGTGTTCGGGATCGCCTGTATCCTGATCGTCAATCCATGGGTTATCCATTTGATCGCCTGCCCCGCACTGGCGCCGATCGTCTGGTCAACTTCCTCACCCCCAACATGAGCATTGTCGATGTGAACATTCGCCATAATTTGACAAACTAAAGAATGAGCTATAAAGACGATGACAACGACCTTCGCTTGATGACACTGCACATGAAATACAATTTAATATAGATAGTACTTTTTAACCAGCTTATAATAAACGCATCACGGCATTTAAAGAAAACAATACAATATGAATTTATTAACAAATAGCACAACTTTTATACTAGAAATGCGTGGCCTTAGACGAGTTTTGACTTCATCATTGATTGCGCTTATCAGCGCACAATGCTATTGATAGACCACGCTCATACGCATCATTAAGTTGCTCTCCTCTCTGTGACTTGCCCATTGATCTGTTGCTTATAATCCAGCTGGTGGCGCTTGGGTGGCTCAGTTTGAGTCTATCTGCCGTGTGGTGCTAAAGTGTAAATTGTCAGCGAGTTTTATAAGCAAAGATGCGCACTGTGTGCCAATTTTTGCTACTGATAGCGGCCATTGGCGTAAGCATACCCAAAATAAAGCTACACTAGTTAACAAATTATGAAAGTTTATTCGCAATCTATAAAATTTAAAATTGGTTTATAGTGTGGAAGTGTTCTTAATGTATGTCAAAAAACGAAAATAATGAGTTTCAAAACGCAAGAAAAAATAAAAAAACTAAAACAAAAGCCGAAATATAAAATTCGTTCATCAATTCAAAATAATACGTCTAATTTCTGTTGATGCAAATATTTTACAAAATTATTTGTATATGCAAGCAAAATGTAAAAAGCAATTAACATTAGTTTATTTACATAAACATAAAAGAGTTTAAAATAATCTTATTAAAAGTGAGATAAACAAAAACAAAATTCAATAATGCAGGGCTGTTCTGAATTCGTATTCCGTTTGAAATTTGCGGAAATGGAATTCCTTGCTGTTCTAAAGTACTCAAAATGTCAATCGTTTACGATTTTCAAAGTTTTACTTTTTTGACTGCGGAATGAAAAATAATTGCCAGATTACACAAAGAATTCAAAAATCAAATTTTAAAACTTAATTTTCTAATATTCCTCATCTTATTTGGAAAGTTGGAGTTAATTTATTCATTAGACTAAATTCAAATAAAATTTATAATATTAAATTTAAAAAATGTCTGTAAAACAGAAGCAAAAACGTGCAAGCAAACGTAGCTGTTTTCGATTCATGAAATGCCTAGTAGATGACAAATAGATAGACTTCTTGCTATGAAAACTCGGTTTCGAAAAAGAGAAAAGAAAACCATTCCGATTGAAACCAGAACTGTAGTTCGTAAATCGTTTGAAACTCATTCGATTTTACTTTTCAAAAACGTACTGAATTCGCTTGATTATTTCATTTTAATTAAGGCAACTGTGCTATCTACCGTTTGACCTTAACTAAACTCTGTACCTTTGATCAACTTCAGTGTGTGGCTGCTGCTGCCAGTTCGAGCTATGATCGACAGGCCAAGACGTTCATTGATCAGTCCAGCGAGAGATACTACAAGTTGTACAATGAAATAGCCTCAGAGACATACTCTGCAAATGATGAGGAGGACTTTGAGGCGCTCTTCTCGAAGCTGAGCAATGTGAAGCGCATTGCCAACGAGCTGGTTCTTATATCTCAGGAGGCAACTGGATTTGATCTAAGCAGAATACAGGATAGGGAAATCAAGTTGGCTGTGCAGGAATTACGCAGTACTGGCGATTTGTTTGTGCTAGGCGAAGATTTCTTTTCATCCGTGCAGATGAATCTGGCTGCGCTGCAAAAGATGTCCACGGACAAGGATATTGAGCCGTATTTGGGTGGTGCCAAAATGCCCAACGAGGATGACAGTTCGATAGCCTATTATCCGGATATACAAAAGATAGTGCAGCGCAGCAATGATACGGATGAGCTAAAGTACTACTGGGAGACCTGGCGTGATAAGAATCAAATCTGGGCATCTGTTAACTTTTATACCATTGTGCAGTCTTATCAGAAAGCGGCCAAGATTTTAGAGATACCCGTGCATCAATTGTGGTATCGCTATGATAGCCAGGAAATGCTGCAGCAGATGGAGCAGGCAATGGCGGAGCTTAAGCCCGCTTATCAGCAGCTGCATGCGTTTGTGCGTCAGGAGCTGCACAAGAAATATGGCGCAGATGTGGTCAATGCCAATGGACCCATACCTGATCATTTGTTCCAGCAAGTGTTGGAGCAGGCCTGGGAGCAGGACAGCATCATTGAATCCTACTTTCCACGTAAGGATCTGCCTCAGTACGATGACTTTGTGCGTCAACTTAGTGCCAAGGCGTTGGTCAATGAATCGGAGAACTTTTATACATCATTGGGCTTTCAGCCTTTAAGTGCTGATTTTCACAAGAATCAGTTGAAGGAGCCCAATGAGGACAGACCCGATGATGACTGTCGTCCTTCGCTTTTTGATCTGACTCCACATGTCTATATGATGTACTGCGAAAAGGTTAGCTTTAGAAAACTCATGCAGTACCACGCCCATATGGCACGTGTCTACTATGCTGATCAGAAGAAACAGCTGCCCTCCTATCACTTCAAGGCTTATAACTTGGAGTATCCTGTGGGTGAGGCTGTTGTGCTCTCCGCCTCCTCGCCAACGCATTTGACAAACCGTGGACTTGCCAGAGCAGCTCAGTTTCCTGAGAAAGCTCTAAAGAATCGACTGTTCCGCATGGTGAGTTTTAGAGATTTTTACCTTATTATAAAATCTTAACAATTGTCTACTTTTTAGGGCATTCACACCATACTCAACATTCCCCTTAACTATGTGCATACCAAAGTGATGCATGATCTTTTGAACGGCACTGTGGACATGGAAACTGTCAATAAACATTACTGGAAGCTCTTGGAGCTGCATGTGGGCATTGAGCCGCCCACGGATCGTACAGAGGGTGCCATTGATTTTCCCTACAAGTTCTATGTGAACATCGATGAGAACTATCAGACCAAGTAGTTGACATGTCAAAGAAACTATAAGTTTTTTTTTTATATATTTTCCCTTCTTAAAATCTTTAGAAAATTCGTTTCTGAAATCTTGGGCTATCAGTTCTATCGTTCCCTGTGCCAGAAGATGAATCATCGCGGCTTGCTACACAATTGTGATTTCTATGGCAATTTTGCAGTAGGCAACAGTCTCAAGTAAGCATACTTACTATATTTTATTTCATTAACCTACCTTACGAAATATATATTTATTTAGAAACATGATGTCATTGGGCTCGACTAAACCTTGGAAGGAGGTTGTTGGCAAAATTCTGCCTAAAAATACAGGCCTGAGCAGCTTGGCACTTTTGGAATACTATCAGCCTATTCTGGACTGGCTAAGGACGCACAATCGTCAGACCAAAGTTAAGATTGGTTGGAATACAACACAAAGGAGTGAGTATTGGACTAAAGTTTAATAACAAACTGTGTCTTAAAATGTTGTTTGCTTTGCAGAAATTGTTTAATGCTGCTGCATTAACTGGAAAATATATATATCAATTATGCTTGTTTTCGTATATTAATAAATTCAGCAGAGTTCCTAAACATTTGAAAAACATTTTTGAATTATAACTGCTTTAGAAAACGTGTTTTGCAGCACTTAAAATGAGCAGCGGCAGCTCCAACTGGAACTAGTTTGCATGCAGCTGTTGTCCCGCTTACACTTGCGTAAACTTACGAGCATGCGCTGCTGCGAGCAATGTGCGCGTGCAAACGAGACAAATAGTCTAAGAATAGTGGCGGTTAAATGTAATATTTGAATAGAAAAAATGAGCATTATGTGTTGTGGGAAGCGAATGGGGAAGTAAACACAAAATTTGTGAGAGTGTTTTTATTATACGAATTAATTTAATGTAATTGGACTTCAAGAAAATGTATTAAAATGTATTGATTTGAAATGCGTTTAATTCTATAAATGAAAAATATGATTTAAATTCGTTCGATTTGTTGTCAAGGCACTTTTAAAAACTGAATGTTCGTTTGGTCTTGGAAAATCAATTACAAAATAAATATAATGTTGATTTAATTTATTACTTCGTATTAATGTATTTAAATTGAACTCCTATTAAACACTTGCAAAGAAAGTATTTTAATTATTTATATTTTTTAATGTTATATTTAAAGTACCCACAAATTTTGTATGTTCTCTGTGTAGCCCTGTCCAATTTGAAAACTTGCCCAAGAATTGTCATTCAGTTGCCTAGCTAGCGCTCTACCACAAAAGCTTTGTCCACTTTAGGTACAGTTGCTTTAAGCCTGGCTATGATTAGTCACATTTCCCAATAGGCTGCCAGTCAGCCGAATAATCTGTTCCGGCTGCAAGCAGCGCAGCTTTCAATGCACTTTACCATTTCTTGTTTTTCCGTTGTCATTTCTGTTGTTGTTGTTGTCTAACCACAAATGACCGTCGGCTATAGGTGAACAGAGAAGCGTGGCACGGCGGGGGTCAGTTGCAACCTCTAAAGCTTAAGAGCCCTAGACATGCGTCCGCCAAAGTGTCGCAATGTTTAGTTGCAACTGCCACAGCTGAAGTTGAAGCTCATCGAAGCGCAGCTTGTTGCGCGTTCGTCGCTTGATTGCATTCATCTAACAGACAAACATTGTATCCACATCCAACTTCAACTCCATGTCCGCGGCGTCGACGACATTAACCAATAGACAACATGACATGCAACATTTTTGCAACTCTCCACATTGCACATTCCAAACATTTGCTAAGCGTCATGAGCATTACAAATGTAGTGTATGCCCAATTCGTTGACATTCTGTTCAGCTGGACTTAACTTAATGCTTCACTTGCTCTGCATCAACAATGGACCCGCCTGGCGAAAGGTCAGCGATTCTCGTTAAGCCTCTGCTGCTGCTGCTGCTGCTGAACTGGACATGACGGTCATTAGCCACGTCGAAGCTAAGCCAAGCTATGTGGCAATTGCAGCCATGGCGCAAGGTCGCCCATTTATATGCCTGGCTGCAGCCGAAGAATTGTTTGGAATTGGAAATGTTTGTAGTTAGAGTTACCCACAGCGCTAAGCAGCGGGCGTTCCGCATTAAGCTGGTCGAATGCTCTTTCACTCAATTGGTTTTCCATTTGTTTTTATATTTTGTACAGCCTTTGCTTGAAATTAGAGCTGAGTCAATATTGATTTTCAGTACAAAACTTGTATATAATTCTTTTTATTTTTAGTTATCGAATACTATAAACACTTAACTTAGAATATCCTACTATTTGGAAAATCAAAAAAGTGTCTTACACAACAAAATGAAGCTTTCTAGGACTTATTTATATATATTTCAATTAATGGTTTGAACTTTTAGTTTCAAAAATTATTTTTGAAACAAAGAAAACATATTTGAGAATTCTTAATTCTAATAAATTTACAATTTTTTAATAAATAATTAATAAATTTGATAATATTATTTAAAAAACAAGTAAGAATACTCTAGTCGAGTGTGCCCGACTACGAGACTCCCTGCTCCCAACTTGCATTTCAAGCAGTTCAGCGGCAACACAAGCAAGCAGCGTACTCAACTTGCACAGTGCATGTCAAACTGTTGTTTCTGCCTGCTGAGACAGGGGAAATAAGTTCTTCCATAACTTTGGTGCTATCCGAAATTTGAAATAAACTTGATCTGCGTATGGTATACAGGAACCTGCATGCCAAGTTTGGTGTCTCTAGGTCTTATAGTCTCTGAGATCGACGCGTTCATACAGACGGACAGACGGACAGACAGACAGACAGACAGACAGACAGACAGACAGACGGACATGGCTAGTTCGTCTCGGCTGTTGATCCTGATCAAGAATATATATAGTTTATATAGTCGGAAATGCCTCCTTCTGTCTGTTACACACATTTGCAGTACTTTCTAACTCCCTTTTTCCCATTTTTAATGGGAACAGGGAGTAAAAATATAAATTACTTATGGGCTTAGGCAGCTATTTTTGAGGTTGATTTTTTGAATTTTAAGAAAATTTAACGAAAACGTGGAATACTAGAAAAATTGTGCTTTCAACAGTTTAAAGAATATGATATGCTCGTTATTAAAATCAATATTTCAATATATATTTTGGCACATAAATATCGAAAATATATAAACTGCCTGTATCGATAATTTGCACAGCTCTAGTTGGAATGTTGGGCAAATGAATGCATTGCGTGTGTACCGTATCAGGCCGTCCCGCCTCGCTGCTAATTGCGCCAAATTGCAGTCAAGGGGGCTTCGCGGAATGAATGGCCATGAAATTAAATAGTTTCCACTGCGGCAGCCGCTGCTGCTGATGCTGCTGCAGCAGACTATGCCACACGAGCCCAACTTTGACATGGCACGGCAGCCGAGGCACGCCTGCCATCAAACCAGCCGGACGCGAATCTCAACGTGAAGTTAATGTTGATGTTGAAGTTGGAGCTGAGTGAAAGGCACCCACGCCATCGTCATCGTTATCGTCATCGTCATCATTATCCACATCATTATCAACGTCATTGCTATCTTTATTCGGTTTGCTTTATGCAAAATACTTAAATGAACCGAACAAAATTATGCACACAGCCAAAAGAAAACACGTTAAATGAAATTTAAATGCGACTGTCAGCCAATTTGGTTGAACTTTTTTAAATTGCCCCATGCCCCATCAACAAATGCATTAACATTAACCCAAAAATCGTCTTAACTACTTCACATGTTTGTTTTTGTATCTCTTTTTTTTTGCGAATTTTGTTTATATATTCAAGAGGGCGCGTTTTAAGCAAATATTTTCTCATTGGTTTTGCACAAAAAAGGAAACCAAATGAAACGAAACAAAAAACTCGTAAAAATGTGCAAAATAATGCACAATCTGACAAATGGGTTTAGGCAAACATAATTGTGAATAGAGTTAACATTAACATGAAAATATGGTAAGTATAGTGTGGGATAGAGGTCAAATACAAATAACTATCTTATGTAAAATGTTTGAGAAATTTAGTAAAACAAAATCAAACTAATTTGAATTAGTGCAAATGGCAAATATATCCGTTACCTCTAGATAAACATACATGCTATAACATCCTACTTTTATCAGTAACTTTTTAAGTTCAGTCTGTTCATTAGTTATTCGTTTGTTTTGTCATTATTTGGAGTTTACATAAAGCAGTTCTTTTAAACTTCGAAACTTATCTAAGCTAAGATTTGTTGTCTATATGTTGTTAGTTTTCAAAACTGTTTCTTTATTGCATATCCAAAGAATTAACTTGAAATTCTTGAATTTTCTAAAAAACAATCTTTATCATGAACATTTTGTTCACATTTACAGATAATGTCTTACAAGATAATTACAATTCTTCAGATATTTCACAGCAACAAGCAATCGCATAAAATGTGATTTGACGAAATCTCTGAGCCATTGCATCGTGCTGGCAAAATGATTTATGCTCGTATGCTTTTAAAGCGTTGCGACCAATACGAAAAGCTAAGCTGAGCTGTACAGTGAAACAACTCGAAGCTGACCCCAAGCAATTAAGAAATTATGTATATTATGACGCGGGCAGAGATGATGGGTAACAAAAGTCAAAAAAAAAAGGTGCTGGAGAATGCGAAACAGACGAGGCACGATAACTTAACACTCAAATTGAGCATTATGTATACGCACTGCTGGACGGCGCACAGCTGCTGACTGACCCATAATGTTATATGCTGGCATATAGTTTATATATATGCTATAATATCTGCAGGCGCTTTTTTGTTGGTTTTTGTGTTTGGTAGTTGTTAACCTTTCTTTATTATTATTAGCAGCAGCAAACAACACAATGATACAGCATGCTTATAATTATCATTTGTTGCATTTCATTTTAGTTTTGTTGTTGTTTTTTTTTTTTTTTTTTGTGGGAGGGGGAATGATGGTTTAAGACTTTAAGCCGCATTGTCTTGAATTTTTACTTTTTCTTTTCTTAATGTAAATCATTTCTTTAGTTATTCGTTGTAAATCTTTCACACTTCTATTTTGATATGGAAAGCAAAGTTTTTGGTTCTTCTTTAAAAATGCAAATCATAGCATTTATTATTTTCGCTCAATGGATGGCTTCCTGCCATTCGGCATGGTAGAAAAACAAAAGACGGAAGACACGAACGCTGAAAGATTCAAAAAGCTCAGCTTGTGGCCGATTATATAAGCGCGTGCTCGCCTTAAATTAAGCTCAACCAAGCACGCAAGGGGTCAGAGGCACTGCGACTCTTTCAGTTGGGATGGCCTGCTGTGTAGGTGGAGAAATTATATTGTTGACATCATCGCCAAAAAATTGCCAAGAAGTCAAGCGGCAAGCGGCAAACCAAAACTGAGACGCGCACCACTTGAACAACAATCAACAGCAACAACAAAGAGTTGGAAAAAATATCCAAATAAAATTAATTTTACTTTCATTTTCTGCAGAGCTCATTTCGTTTACTTTGGCTATGTGTGTGTGTGTGTGTCTATTTTGTGGTTTAATAAAGTTTTGTTAGCCAAAACCAAAAACAAATCATCTTCTGTCTATTTTGGCTATAAGCTAGTTATTCAATCTGATTGCATTTTGATTATGCTGCAAGTTTCATTATTGTAAACACAAAGTTTGTGGCAACAAGTCAATCGACTCGACATTCACTTTATAAGCTTGGCTTTAGATATCTCTGAGCCCAGCTTCAACTTCCTTAACTTTGTCAAAACTAAAGCGATTTTCATATATAGATAATAGTTTGATTGACTTAAATTTTGAATTTTGTACACATCTAAAATTTACTTATAAAAGCTAATTTTCATTTCCGATTTCGATTAAGCCATTGATATTTTGAACTGTTTTTGATTCCAAAAAGCATTGTAAATATTTCGAATTCCGGCTTGGAAACCGGTTTGCAGCTTTAATTTTGATATATATTTCGCAAGTAAACACAATTGTTGGCACTTCTATTTAAAGCGGAGCTGCGCTCAGATTAATTTCCAGCTGATGAGGTGAACGGTGCGCCAATTTTCAATGAGGAAATCTTTACTTTTATAATTCGCAACTTAATCATAATAAAAACTTAAAGGCGGCAATTTTATTTGATTTGTTTCGCCTACTGCACAAAGCAACGAAAGTCACAAAAGTGCTTGACGTTGGTTTTTTTGCCATTTGGAAATTGTCTTTTAATAGGCCACAAGTTAAATTTCCTGGCTGGATGCCAGCAACAGTTACAAGCTATTGTGAAAAGCAGGCCAATTTGATAGCCAATTTGTTTGAGGCTGGTAACTTGGGCTTATGAAATGTAGTACCGCTATCAACTGCTTAACTTATCGTAACCAATTTTCTAGGTCAGCTGGCGAATTGCTTAAGTAAGATTTAAGAAATTGCCAAATGTAATTTCGAAATGTGTTTCCCAATTATTTGCTTGTCTGAAGGCAGCTGCACACTAATGTGCAAATTGCTCATACGCCTCGTTGTCTTCATCTTTCATTTTGACAATAAAATTTTCTTCAAATTGCAACTCAAGCTTTCTGTTGTGTATGCTCAAAGACCTGAAAGGTAATCAACTGCAGGCAGGCAGCTGCGTAGCCCCGCAGGCTTGAGAGGAGTGTTTGAGCATAAAAAAATTGAGTTGAGCTTACAGTTTCCCCCTTTAAACGTTGCCAATGGCCAAAAAGAGAAGGAAGTATAGTCTTTGCTGCCGAATATTAAACACTCTTGCAGCAATCTTCATATGACAAAACAAAACAGTTTTTCAAACAAAAACTTAATTGTCAACCAATTATTCTTATGGCAGCTATATGAGTTGTCAAAATTCAGAAAAAGTATGTAGAATATATTAAAATTTGCAATTGTCAAGTTTGACATCAAAAAAGTTATTCATAAAATATTCAATTGTTCAGCAGATTGTTATCATTCTTGAAACACAAAAGTTTCAGATTGATATATATTCGAAGATGTCTGCTCAATGCGTTACACATTTTATTACAAAACTAAAATACCCTCGGCAAGGGCATAGAAATACTTTTCTTTATAAGTATTGTAAAAGACGCGCATAAAGCTCATTTCGCTGAACACTTAAAAAAAAACACCCTTGGTTACGCATGCCCCGTTAAATCTGAAGTCTGATGTCTGCATATATTGTATAAGCCTCAGTTCCCCCACACATGCCACATTAATATGTCGCTGCCGCTGTTGGAGTTGAGTTTGAAGCTGTTGCATAGACAATTGTGCAATTAGCTAAAAGATAACAACAACAACAACAACAACAACAAAACGCGTCAAAAGACAGAAGGCAACAAAAATCTAAACGTCTCTTTAGCTTTACACATATTTCCATAAGCCTCTCAATTGTCTGCCCTCAAATGCCATTTGGCAATTCAGACAACTGGCAGTCAGCTTAGATCCAACCGCAAACTGGTTGACACCTTTCCTCTGCCAGCTTCGAAATTGATTTATGACTGCCTCACCTGGCAGCTGTCATATACTGATTTCATATATTTCACGATCAGCTTTTTCGGGCAACACATTTATAGTTGCTTTGTTGCTCTGTTATCAAAAGACCACTAATTGCCTCTGGGACGCAAAATTTCTTGGTATCTTTAGGGCCTCTGGCACGTGCTTATTGGCCAACGCAGTACACTGAGAAAAATAAGAAAATGACGCTGCAGCTTTTATGTGATTTCACAACAGAATGTTTTATTTTAGCGTTCCATTGATTGGGGTAAAACTTTTATAACATTATTATTATTATTATTTATTTATTGTATCATAGAAATTAATTCTAACTGATTCCGGCTGACTTTTATTACATATTTTTAATGAATCTATAAAAAAATTCTTTGATTCAAAAACGTTTGATTTTAGCTTCAGGTTAATGAGAACATTTAAAATTTGTTGTTTTGTTTTGTTTGTTTTTAGTTTTGAATTTTTGGAAATATTATCCGAATCTGTTAAAATATTAGCTGAAATTTCTAAATAACTGCAATTTTCTTATTTTGATCTTCTTACCTGATCTCACTTTTGCTACAAAAATAGCTAAATTTCCTTTATTAAATCTTTTCTTACATTTAAAAAAATATTAATAATTTTCATCTACTAAATTTCCGCTTTAATATTTAAGTTAAGTTTATTTCGCTAAGTGCACAAAACTGCGTTCCAATCCACTTTGATGATTGTGGAAAGTTTTGAATGTCCTAGGCTTACATATACACATGCTCGTATACGTATATCCGCTTTTTGTATACTATGTGTTATATGTGACACTTTTTTTGTACCCTGCACCCCTGAAATGCAAAAAGGGAATAATCAAGTTATGCAAATGTTTTTTTGTTTTTGCATTTAAGAAAATTAATAAACAATTAAAGTAAATTTGCTAATTAAATTAGTGTGCTTTAAGCTTAGCTGTAGCAATAATAAAACAAAACTGGTGCTAACAAATTGCAGTCGCAAACAAAAGACTTAGAGCACAAACTTGAAATTGAAACAAAACAGAAGGCTGTTAATTCTTTGTAGGAATCATAGATTAAGGGACGCTAAATGGCATCACGAGTTGGGTTTAGGTCCAGCAAAGCAAACAGTGTGACGAAAGCAATAAAGTAAATAAGAAAAACAATAACAACAACAACAATAAAGCGCATCTCTGACCAGCTGTTTGTTTGCAGGGCCCTGCAGTTGCGATTTTTGCGACTTGGTTTTAGCTTACAGGCCAGGCCGGTAGTTCATTATATCACCTCTGGGTGAAAGTGATGATGGCATTCGTACACACACACACACACACCACACTCCGCACACCGCACATACGCTCCACACACTATACAGATACATACGTAAATGAAGCATGTGCGAACATTTTCCTGCCTCATCATTTTGGGTGCTTAACACAGAGACAACTTCGAGTGGAAAGACAGGGTGCGGCTTTGCTGCAATGTATATGTGCAGGCAGCTGATATTGCAGCTTAGAGCTGAAAGCAACCGATGCCATCGATAGTATCGAATCCTTTTATAACTTTGTAAAAACTTCGATTACCGATTAAGATGTGGATGTTTTTTGGCCATACAGATTGATTTCGCATTTAAATATTGTAAATTTTAGAAAATATTTTTTAAGTGGACTTTTTGTTGTTAAAAATTACCATAAGCCTCTTTAAGAAATTTAAAAAACAAAGTTAATAAAGCAGAAAAAACAAATATAAAATCTTCAATTTTAACTTTTATTCAGTTGTGGACATCAAAATTCACTTTTCATGTACAATTTTGACTTGTAAGGATCACAATTCAATAGGAAATTCTGTTTTCAGATTTGTATCTTCCATTTTTTTTCTTATTTATATCTTCTATTATACATATTTGAAAAATATTGCTTTTATCACTGGTTCAAAGTTAGATCTATATTATTGCAGCTTCCAGCGCAGCATCGGCTGTAAACACCCTGTCTAACTGGGAGCAAATGTATGTTAATCTCTACATGTATGTACGTGTGTGTGTGTATATTTATGTGTGTCTATTGCATTTTTGTGCCGCTTGTAAATATTTATGTTGCCATTTTTTCAATTATCGATTTTTATTTGTTTTTAACGCTGAGCTGTGAAGCGCAACTCGTCTGAAGACGCTGTGAAAATCTGGTGGAAAAACTTCCTCATTGCACTCAGGTCGGTTATGCAGCAGCAGCTGCCTGGCAGCTGAAGAAAAAGTATGACAGCGACATCATTTATATCTTGCATATGATACGATGTACATATGGTTGCTTTTTTTTGGTGTGGACAGTGAAATCGGCAAAGAAGATGTGTTGCCAAATATATCTCTGGCTAAGCAAATAAAAATCAACTTAATAAAATGTCAGTCAAATGAATATTCATAATTTTAAAAGTAAACAAATACAAAACAAGCAGCAGCTGCTTTAAAAATGATGCCAGGCAAGCGAAATTAAGAGCAATTGCTACTTGAGTTTGCGGTTAAAAATTTTTTTTTCTCTGGGGCGAGTGTGTATGCAAATATTTGCCCAGGCCCAGGCTACCACAATGCATACACACACACAAAAAACACTTTCCAACTGTCGCAAGCATCCGCCAGCAACAACAACAACGGCGGCAACAGCAGCAGCAGCACCCGCGCCAATGCCAATGCCCATGCCCGCCAGCTGTATAGCCAGAGTAGTCTACAGCCTCAGATACAGATACATCTGCAGATACAGATACAAATACAGAGATACAGACACGACTATACACAACTTCAGTTGTAGAAATGAAGCTGGTTGCTCCTTTCACTTTCAATTCGCCAGTGTGCGAAATGAGAGCAAAACGGACTTTAGCTGGCCAAAACCAACAACAGCAACAACAAAAACAACAACGATTACAACAACTATAGCACTCTTTAACTGGACAAACATAACAACAATCAAAATAGAAGAAATCGTTAAAAACCTAATGCGATGATTCATCTAAAAAAATTCGACAGCAGCGGATGCTGTTGGTGAACGCTGTCGCCAATCGTTGTTTGGTCTTCGTCTTCGCTTTTCGTTTGGTTTTCCAAAGGCCATTCCATTGCATATACATGTATGTGTATGTGTGTGTGTGTGTTTGGTCATGTGAGCTGTTTTTTGTCAACCGCTGTTTTGGGAGTTTCCCGCGCCCCGTTGACTGTTGAGATCAAGGCTCCTGCACAGCCTTGACGTTGAATCGTTGAGCATTCAGCACAAGTTCGTTGCCTAAGTCTTTCGTTTTTTTATCTTTTTGTCTTCTGGTCAACAATGAACGCTGAAGTACTTAGTTAAGTTGAACACGAGCAACTGTTAGGCGCAGGCCAAATTTGTTGGTTATTAACCTGATGAGTTGGGATTTTGACGAGGTTCTTGTCTTTAAGCGAGGGTCATATTTGAGCAGAAAGTCATTAACTTTTTAAAAACATTGATACCAAAGCTTTGTTAAAGGGTTAAGGGGTTAAGAAAGACATTATAGAATCACATTTAAATCTCTTATATCAAAGGTAAGATTGAAACAGAAAACATTATTCAGATTTCTGGAATTTCCGTTACGATTCCATCTTTAATGTGAACTTTGACAACAGCTTGACAAAACAGCTCTATGCAAATTTGAAAATCTTTCGTCGGTTTCTTAACTGGTTTCCAGCTGATCTATAAACCTTTGAACTTTATTGCCCTTGGAATCGTTTAAGCGCATTAAGGTTGTCACAATTACTTACTCCAAATTATTGACAATGGGCCACTTTTTTGGTGTGGTCAACTTTATGAGAGTCATCCATTTAAGAGTTAGTGCACATTTAAAGACAAGGTGCCCCGCTTACATTTCAATCGCATTGACGCGCCTAACTGCAATTAGCTGTCAAATCAACTCACAAACTTGTCACAGCCTGTCAAAAAGTATTAAACATGTCGATGCTTTTGTTGTTCTGTTTGTTGCTTGTATTTTTATGCCAAAAATAATAAACGTTTAATGTTTAATTGGCGCTTGTCATGGCTGGACAGCTGTTGGAAAAAAAAAATGGGATTATGGCTAGTTCGGTACTAAGTACTTTTTATACGTACTTAGTATTGACCATGGCGGCCAATGATGCCTTACGACTTCATAACATAATTACAGCTTACGAAATGGGCGCCTGTCGTTAGCTGCAGGGGGTGCGTGGGGCCGCCAGTGTAGCTGTGATTGGGCGTTGAGGGAAGTGGAAGAGGGCAAGTAAGAGGTAGAGGTAAAGATAGAGGTAGAGGGCTGCCGGCTGATGTCTCGCCGGCATTAAGCAATAATTTGTTGTAGTAAGTATTTGTACAATGCGCTGGCTGTTACTGCCTTTTAATGCACATATACATATACACAAATACATATACACGTCTTCGTCTTCTTCATCATCAGCGTCCCCTTTCATATTATTTTACGCTGTCTGTGCACTTTTATTGTTGCCTCATCGCCAACGCAGCAGCAGCAGCAGCAGAAGCAGCAACAGCGACAGCTGTTTTTACATGCTTTGCTTTGGTTGAACGTACAAACAGCCAAAAAAATTAAACTTTTAAGCAAGCTTAAAGGAGAGTGCTCGAATAGGCAATACCCTGCAGACTGTATTCAAATTCTATATAAGTATTGGAATGCTGTGAGCTAAACTTTGCTATGTGATGGACTTGACAGTTGTATCCTTTTCACCTCTAATACCAATTTATTATCATTTTCTGAATGAGTTACGGCTATGTTAAGTGTAAAAGATTTTCTTGCTAAAACTAAATTTCAGACCCAATTTTTGTTGATTAGGATATCTATAAGATATAGCTATAAGATATAGTGATCAGATTTTCATCAAATTTAGTTACCAGCTACTTGAATTGGATTTGGTTGATATAGCTTGAGCAACAGAAAGTTTACAAGATTGATTTGCTGTTGATGCTGATCAAGAATATATAAGCCGTATATGGTTGGACATGCCTTAACACGCAATTCTTATAAGCATTTCATAAATACAGGGTATGAAAAGCGCACACGAGAGTAGGAAGAGGCAGCAGCAGCAACAACAGCGACTGCGCAGCTTTGCCAGCAGCAGCAGCAGCGGCAGCTTCGCTCAGCTTTATCGGCTGCGCTTGCGTTCAGACTTCTTTGAGACTTCGCTCAAGAAGGTCGTGTGCGCGCTCGCTCAACAAAAGCTCAAAGCTCAAAGCTTGTAACATTTCGTAAGCTTTTGATCGTTCGGCTCGTCGTGTTTCGAGTTTTGCATTTCTTAGGTGCTTCAACTACGCGCGTAATTGTAAGTGCTATGTGTTTATTTGTGTGTGTGCGTCTTTAGGATAAGCCCAAAGGACCAAAATTAAAGATCACAAGATCCACATCTGATTTTCAAAAAAATTTCAAAAAATTTTATACTGCTTGAAACTATATATTTTGCTCAAATGTCAGCTCTACCTGAAAGTACACACTTTTAAAACCAGCAGACAATTTAAACTCAATCGTCAAAACATCTAAAAAAAACTTTATTAAAAAAGTTTTAAATAGGCCTATAAAAAATTGAAATTAGTTGAAACTTTATAGATCATATAATAATACAATAAATTGCAAATAAAAATCTATACAAGCAAATAAATTGAATTACTCGCAACAATTGATAGCAAAAAGGCTAAAACGTAGCAAATAACAATTGCTAAATTGAGTGTATTTATTATTGTGAGTGGATTCGAGTGGAGTTCGAGTGCTACGGTTTGGAATTGGATTGGATTGGATTTGATTGTTGCTGCGATTTGTTGTTGTTGTTGTTGTTATTGTAGCTATGTGTTTGTTTGCCAGTTGCAATTTTCGTTTTTTCTTTGCGGCCTGTGCGCTTAACAGTGAAAGTGATTTGATTTTGCAATTGGGAGTCTCGAGTTGAGTCAAGTCGCAATCACAATCTTTAGCTGTTTTTTGTTGTTGTTGTAGCTGTTATAAACAATATATTAACTCAGCTGCAGCTTGATTTTGATCTGTTTCAACTATTATTTATAACCACTTTATATATACTACATATGTTATGTAGACTATGTATGCTTGTTATGGCCAATAAATCAAATCATAAACAAAACGCAACGTAAACGCTCAGCCAAGCCAAACCAAAACCAACAAAATGAAGATACAAAATTGCAATTTAATTTCAAATATTTATAATATAAAATAACTAAAGCGTGTTTTTCTCACTGTGCTTCAGTTTTCGTAGCTAATTCAACCATCAACATCTCAGTGCAATAAACGCACTTCACACAACAATTTTGGATTAATTCTGCAAAATATTCAGTTGGGTAAGTCGAAAGAAAAAAAATACATTCAAATGCGAGCCAAGTAATCGAAATATTCATAAATTTCACATTCAATCAACATTTATTAGCAATCGCCGCAGCGACGACGATTAAATCATTCAAATTGCAACAGCAAACGAACCGCAAAAAAAAAGAAACAAATCAAAAAAATCAAAAAAAAAAGCAATAATAACACAAAACTAAAGCGTCATTATCTAATAAATCTTGCAATATACATAGGCATACATATATGTTTATGTATATGTATGGTTATAGTTGTCTATAACAACAACATGTAACGCGTTAACATGGCGCGTTTGCTTGCAACATGTGGAAAGTATTCGAATTAGACACTAGCTAAATAAAAGTGCATAAGCAAATGGCTATAGCAGTTACCAGAAAGTTTATAGTAACTGTCAGAGATTGATATAATACAGTTAAAGATAAAGCAAAGTTGACAACTTAGTTTAAAAATTTGGAGGCAAGGTTTTTTTTCTAAATGTTTTTGTCATCTGAAATAATAAAACGACAAATGAAACAAAATATTAGCATATTCTTCAAGTAAGATTTATTTCTAATATACAAAAAATCAAAAAGTTTTTATAAAATGACATTTCATAACAGTTCATTGATTTTTGTTTTATTCATACCCAAATTATATTTTTGGGTTAATGACTAAATATATTTAAATGTTTCTATTATCTTTCGATTAGTTTATGCATATTGAAATTATTTTTATAACCGTACGCCTCTTCTATTCTTTCAAAGGGCAGTTAACTTTTTTCAAGAAATTTTGAGTGAATTAGGCATAAAATTTGTATTGAAATTTACGATACGCCAAGTAAGCAAATCGTGTTTGCCAAAAATTACGATTTGTCAAAAATATAAACATTTAAACTAATTTTGTACGACACCGTGTCACATATTATTTAATAACTAATATTTCAACAGTATATCAACTTGTTAATTATTATATAATAAACATTTGCAAGAAACACTCGCATTGAATAATAAATAAACCAGACTACCGTAAACTTAAACAAAAAAAAAAAAACCATGTCAAGTCGGCTATAAAATCAACAAAAATGCAAAAACAAAAACGTAGAAACAAAAGAAGAAGAAAAAACAAAAACAAACAGGAAAACATAAATAAAAGTGCGTTGAAAAAAGGGCAACAACAAACACACAAAGAGCAAGCGACGAAAATTTAACCCAAATTTGCTTAAACCACAAGACGGCCCAAAAAAATTATTTGGCAACGTTTTTATAGTCCAGTCGAAGCTTTGTGTTGTGACTACACAATACATACTATATAGGTGTATATATGTATATATCTGTATATGACATGAACTTCATTATCAGCACTGCGACGCCAACGCTGTCGTTTTTTGGTTTTTTTTTTTTTGGTAACATCTCTTTTCTTTCTTTACTTTTTCATTTTTTGTTTCGCTTTTTTTTTTTGTTTTCCTGAAGTGGTTTTATTTTATTTTTTATTTAGGGCTTTGCTTATTGCATAAGCGGAGAAACTCGTATTGCTCTTTAGAGCATGTTATATATTGAATTGGTGGCTTGTTGTTGTTATTGTTGCTACTCGGCTGCGCTGCTGCCACATTACGAAAGACTTAAGGCACAAACTTGAGAACTTTCTTTGCAGCTGAACGCCCGCCGTCTGACACAATTTACTTAATTTAAGACGTGTCTTAATACACTGCTTATAAGAAATGTTTGAAGGGGTTGTGTTGAGTGGCAAATATATATAAAAGCATAAACTCTGCTTAAGTCGGATTGCAAGTATCAATCTCAAAGATAATGAAAGTTCAAACTATCTTGTTTCTCGGCTTAACTTTTCTTTTTTGATTAAGGTTAAGTAATCAATAACCTCATTATCTATTCGACCTCCATATTTATTAAACACATTCAGAAATCATTCAAAAATGTAGTACAGAGTATAACCAAGTCAATCAACATCCGCCAGCGAACACTTACTTGGCTTTAGTTTTGAGGTGTCCGAAAAAACCAAAACCAAAATCCGGTTGGCGCTTTTCAGGTCGAGAGACCTTTTCCATAAAAATCATCTGGTAATAAACCCAAAATTTTGTGATTGTTTGTTTGCGTTTTGCAGACAAAAAAAAAAACAAGTTCCGCCAAATTGTGACCATGGCAATGGATTTCTTACACAGCTGCTTTTATTATTTTTTATTGTTTATGTAAATATATATATTTGATTGGCGCCTCCAAAACTGAGTGCGTTGCATTGTATATATTTTCTTTCATTTCTTTCTTTCTTTAATGTTTCTTTATATATATATATATATTTTTTTGGTAACTCCTTCGCCAACGTTGAGCTTATGTAAACCCATCGAAAAAAAATGCTTCAAAAATGTAAATGATTTCTCAACGCGAGCCACAATCGATTATGCATTCATTTTGCTTGTTAATTGGTTGATGGCTACTGTTTTTCTCCACTTTTAATAGATCTCTTATGAATCTTAACTGATTATCATGTGCAGAAGCCAGTGCGCTGAATTTTTAGTTTTGGTTTTTAGCAGCTTTTTGCGGTTACTGACCGGTAAAAAAAACCGATTCACTATTTGCTCGATTCATTAGCGAGCAGCTACAAATAAAAATGATATGATATATAATTGTTATGTATGGGAGTTTATAGCGCTTATCTAATGCACAGTTGCAAAAACCAGCATGAAAGTAAAATTTTCTTTGGTTTGCCGACGTTTTAATACACTAAATAAAAACCAAGAAAGTTTTTATATGCAAACACTCAGTTTATAATTGATGGTTCATAGTGCAGATTTATGATATAGTGATCTGATTTTTAATAAAATTTGAGTGAACTGAATTGAAATGTATTGCAACACGCATTTGTTGAATTTTGTTGAAATATATCTGTAAAATTAATAAGGTTATTTAATCTACGTGTCGTTCCTATGGCCGCTAAAAGATATAGTCAGATATAGTTTTTGGCAGCTTTATATAAAAGCGATCAAATCTGCTCGATTTCTATATGTGCTTGTCACATTTTGTGACAATAATTCAAAGCCCTCTGCAATGATATATATATAGTTGTTAGATATAAGAGTATTTAGCGCTTATCTAATGCTTAGTTGCTAAAAAAGAAGAGCAATAAAAAAGTGGCCGCCCCAAAACTGAAATGTGCAACAGATTTATTAATATTGCTCATACGCCAAGTGGCGCTAATTACATAATCATTATCAATATAAAAGTTGTTGTTGTTGTTGTTTTGATTTGCATGCAATGTGGCTGTTGTTGTTGTTGCTGCTGTTGCCAACGCTTCTTAACACTTTTTTCTGCTGCCGGTGTTGACTTCACACATACATAACAATTGCGCAGCAGACGCGTGTATTGAATATTAATTAACGCTTCTCCTCTGCTGTTGCCCCTGTCTCTGCCTATCTAGCAGCTGTTGCTGCCAACATCTATTGATTATGTGGCCCGAGTCTGCCTTCGATGTGGCAACAACAATTTAGCCAGGGCCCAAATTGGTTGCCTGCTCTTACAACGGCACTTACCTTACCCAATAGCTGTATATAAGTTTTGGCTTTCCATTGCGTTGCGTTATGTGTGTGCATGTGTATGTGTGTGTGTGCGTTTGAGTGTGTGTTTACTTTTGGCCTGGCTAAATGTGCCAATGGCATGACACCAATTTTCTTTTCGATGTGCGCCTTTGTTTAGAGTTCAGCATGCAGCTGAGAGCTGAGCTGCTGACCCACTTGAGTGTTTGTATGTGTATGGGTGTGTGTATGGATGTGTATGTGCATGTCTTTGGGTGTGGGAAAGCCAAACGTTTTGACCTTTTTGCATTGGCCAAGCCAAAACAATTTGCAATTCGCCAAAATGGTAGCAATTCAAATAATTGGCAAAAACTTTATTTAATTCGTTTGTCTTTTGTTGCTGCAAAGAGGATTGATGATTGTACACTTTAAGAAAAGTCAATATAATAAAGCTTCAAAATAATATATGCATAGGAATTATAGCTACTTTGATTTTGTTTTATTTTTCAGTTTTTAAAAAGTTATTTGACTTTTTTTCCTTACCCGAAAATAAAACATTTTTTAACTCGCAGAACATTGTCAAAAAACTGAACCGATCATAGCTATTTACATATATATTACATTTTCAAAAAAGAAACATTTTTTTTATTTAATATATAACTTTTATTTGACGTAATATAACATTTTCCAAACTAGAATAATTTTCAATCAAAAATCAGTTCAAAAATAACTACAAACTTTTATTAAATTGAGTTTCTGTTTTACTCTAAAAGACAATATAACGTGTATAATTTGAAGCTGTGTTTCTGTGTATTCACACAAATACATACAAGCATGAGAAGTTTTGTCATCAAGTTTAAAGATTTTTGCTGATTAAGATAAGTTAAGACTTCACGTTTATAATTTATTTATACAATCCTGTAATTTAAGCAATTTCGCATTTGTGCAAATGCATGCATAAAATGTACCATAAGACTGACATTTATTTATGCGCAACTCGTCAGCGAGTCACAAACGCAGAAGATGCAACAACAATGATAACGACAACAAAAACAAAAACAACTAAGCAACAAACAGCAAACAACATTTTTGGCTGCGCTTTTTAGTTGCCATTGTTGTCATCAATTTGTGATTTTTGTGCATTAGGCATTGTTTTATTTTTATTTTGGAAACCAAATACATTTGGTTTGAATGATGCGTGGAAAAAGAGTTGAACAAACCGCCACAAAAACAGACACACACACACACACACACACACACACACGCGCAGTTGCTGTGGGCCAACATTCGAAGCTACACTGCGTATGCGCAATGTATCCGCATCTAAAAGCTGCTGCTGCTGCGCATTTAAAATGCATTTATCTCAATTACAAAAAAAGCAAAACGAAGAGAAAAAAACCAAAAAATTGCTTGTTTACAACGAAATAAACGAAACGAAGCGAATGAAATGTACGACGCATTGTTTGCAACAAAAATAACGAAAAACAACAACAACAAAAAGCAACAAAACTTTCACTAGGCAGAGACGCAGAAACTGAAACAAAAGTGCAAATGCAGATAAAAGAGCAACACAAAAGAAGGGCATAATAAAAAAACAAAAAAACAAAAAAAATAAAAATAAAAATAAAAATAAAATAAAGAGGAGCAACAATTGTTAATTAAAACAAATAAACTGGCAGACAGTTAAAAATGAATGTGAATTATGCGTGCAGCAGCAACAGCAACAACAGCAATCAAAAGAAGAAGTGTGAAAACGAGGCAAAGATGAGTGCAAAGCAAATGAAAGAGAAAGAGCTGCAAAGACAAAAACGCCAAAAGAAGTAAATCCAGTTTCCGGCGTCCTTCACAAGGCCGTTGCAATAATTGATTGCGCCAGCTGAAGATGATGCTCATAATGACGAACATTATAATAATGATGATGATGATGATGATGCTCTTTATAAATGTTGCTAAAGCAGCAGCTGTCCGCTTGTAGATACATTTTGAATGCATTTTATATAACTGCTTAACAATTTGTAACTCGATTTTTTATACTTTTCCAACACTGTTCGATTGCATAACAAAATATATATATATATATATATATCTTTTTTTTGCACATGCATAGTGCATCTCAGTCAATCACGAACAACAACAACAAAAATTGCTGACAAACCAGTTGAGGCGACAAAAATTTCATAACCAACCGAAAAAAATAATCTATCAGCCAAATGTGTTAACCATTATGCAAAACGATCTTCATGCCTCTAATAGACATATATAGCCATAGTCAAGGAAGCAAATGTTGCTTGTCTAGTCACGTTCAGGCAGCGCTTCCTGTTGACATGAACTGCCTTTCCCCCCGCTGCCTGTTAGCCAGCTCCTTTCGACTCTACCCTCTGACACAGACACGATACTTTTGGGAAAATCTTTTTGCTTGTGCAAATCAAGTTCAAAATGTCAAGTTTGCACAGGCCACGGGAACGCCCGCGCCAGAGGAAGCTCAAGCTCAACAGCAGCAGCAAAAACTACAACAACAACAACAACTACACACAGCTTTGGCATCTGCAGCTGTCCGCGTGGTGCTTGAACTCGAAATGAAAGTGAAATTGCGCTGGCTGCGACGTCAACAGCAGCAACGACGCAGCTGAGCGCAAAAAAAAAAAGTTGGCAACTCTTACTTTCAAAGCTGTTGTTGCTGTTGTTGTTGCCGTTTTGTCTTTGCTGCTTCGTTGACCACAACAACAACAAAATGAGCAACAAAGAACAGCAACAAATGAGCCAAGTCGACTAGGCAATGCTCTAACTTCGAGTTGAGCTTTAAGAAATATTAAAATCTTAGCTAAGAATTTGGATACTCTGATTTCTTTAAATAGGAATAGGTATTTCGAATCTGCTTTCAACAAATATATAATTCAATTTTATTTTAAGAATAACTGATACATTATAGGATAGGATACATAAACCTAGGCAACGTTGCATTCCCTTAATATATTTCCATTTAAAGCATACTTTTTTCAAGCGCTGCAGAAATTCAAATATATTATTTTTACAAAAAAAGTTGAATATCTGGAAAACAAAAATAAGTATAATGTAGGTATAATATAGTTGGCATTGTATAACATTAATGACAAGTTACTTAATTAAATTAGCTTAATAAAATTAACTCACAAACTAACCTGAAGTAAGAAGCGGAAGGAAACTTAAAAATAAATGTCAACAAATCTGTACGTTAAGAAAGAAATAACTTTAATTGAGAGAAGAGTGTAATGAAA
Organism: Hirtodrosophila cameraria; assembly: GCA_949708635.1. Classification (NCBI taxonomy): domain Eukaryota; kingdom Metazoa; phylum Arthropoda; class Insecta; order Diptera; family Drosophilidae; genus Hirtodrosophila; species Hirtodrosophila cameraria. The sequence goes on along the minus strand of OX453089.1, from coordinate 12,554,063 downwards.
ATCTTTGAAAACTAGTTATTGACTATTTAAATTTTTAAGAAATGGAATTTCATTAATATGCAGGACGTCAGGTTAGTCTTTTGTACAAAACTTAGAGCAAATCCAGTTAATATTATCTCTAATAAATGATAAAAGATAAAGATATTGCAATTGAAGCTAAGTAGCTGGAAATAAAAGCTTCCAGGTTCAGTTTTATTATATTTGCTTATGATAACTTAATGCTTGATTAGTTAGAAAACTTATATAAAACAGAAAGTTTCCAATAAAATTTCAATTAATACCTGGATTAAAAGCATTAAAGGATTAAAAGTCAAAAATGATGGGTGCTATTTCAAAGTTATTTACTAAAAAGATTCTTTAACGAGTCGAAGGTACAATTAACTAGTGATCGGTAAACTATTATTAAGCTTAGTATTGTATGTTGCATTTATTTACTTATATTTTAAATAAAATAAGATTCTATGGATCGCCTTAAGTTCCCCAGATAACAATAAATGCTCTTACTTTCCATTAAAGCGCATTTGTTGCAGTTGCAGCTTGGCTTTGCTTTGCTTTGCTTTTATTGCTCATTTTTATAGCAGTCATTCATTTCCTTCTATCGTTAAACGTAAAAATAACTTTTAAGAAAAGAAAGAAAAAAAAAGGCAAACAGCAACGAAAAATTGCAGTAAAAATAAAAGCAAGCAAAATGTTGTGAATTTTACCGCTTTCCAGTTGTTGCGGCGACTTTTATTTCTGTTCAACTGGTTTGTTGATGCTGTTGCCAAAAGTCAGCTGCTGCAGCAACTGTTGCAGCGGTTTGTGACCGAGGAAACGCGTGTTGCTTGCAACTTGTGGCGGTTGTTGCTGCTGCAACTGATGAGGCAAGCTGCAAGCGCAAATCGGTAAATTGCAATTAATTTGTTGTCCGCTTAATGTGCATTTAATGCGCAAATTTAGCAACGTTGATTAAAGCTGCCAGATGAAAGCTCATTTCAAGCGTTTAGCTGTGGCTAATGGACAAATACGCCCTCTCCCCCCCCCATGCACAACATGCCACACACCACACACAACACCCCATCTCAAATCCATGTACATTGTATAAACACACCCACATTTAATGTCAGGCCTGTAGCCATTTAATGGCCAAAATGTTTAAACTTTTTCTAACAATCTGTTATTGTTGTTGTTGTTTTCCTTGCAGGCAATTAAGGAAGTAATTTGTGGTTGTTGTTGTTGTTGTCGTTGCAAGATCATCAGCCAGCAGCGTCGTCGTCGTCGTCGTCGTCGTCATGAATGCAACCACATGAAACGTCGGCTGTTGAAGCGTCAACAGCAATTGCCATAATTGCCATTGGAGCAGGCAAAACATACACACAACATACACACACACACACACTTACTTACACACACACATGCACACAGCCCAGTGCTGCAGGCAAGGAGTCCAATAACCGCGCGCACCACCAACAGCAACAGCAGCAGCAGCAACAGCACCACCCAACGAAACTCGCCACACGAGATATCCGCGGCAGGCACAAAAATCGAAACCCAGGCAAATCCAATTGCCAGCTTCTCCGGCTTCAGCTCCAGCTGAATTGTAGCAGCGTCGGGCGCCGGAAAATCCCAGAGCCAAAAAAAAGCACAACAACAACAAAAACCTGTGGAGCGGGTTGAATGAACGCGGCACGCAGCTGCCAACAACAACATCAGCAGCAGGAGGCAGCGGAGCATAAGAAAAGCGAAACGGGACAGCAGCAGCAACGTTCAAGTTCAAAATCGCCATAACAACAACAACAACAATTGCAAGCAGCAACAGCAACAATTGCAAGCAGCAACAGCAACAAGCAGGAAGTTGCAACAGCTACAACTGCAGCTTAATTGGGCGCAGTGTCATTACCACCATAACAACAACAACAAACAACGGCTAATGTAAAATGTTAGTGACCAACAAAAATAACAGAAGATGCCACAACAACAACAGTTGTAAGCTTCAGCAACAACATAGCCTGCTCATCAACTGCACGCTGCTGCTGCTGTTGCTGCATGCCACACCAACAACGCTTGCCACAGCAGCAACCAGCAGCAGCACAACAGCGCTGCTGTCAGGTCAACAGTTGCCGCCGTGGCAAACGACAGCAACAGCAGCAGCGACAGCAGCAACAGCAGCGCCCACAGCACGCAATCTCTATGCGCCCTATCAAAGTTTCAGTCAGCAGGACGATGTGAGCTTTAAGGACATTAGACAACGCACAGATGGCACCATTGTGCAATCCTTTGGTTCTTATCGCAAGGCCAGGCAATTGCCAGTTGGCTCAGCAACTGCGCAGCGTCGTGCTGATATTGAAATCATACCCGCGCCCTCTGTGGAGCTGCCCCAAAGCGAGCTGATAACGATACCTAAGCAGCTGGTGCCCACGCTGCCGGAGAATGTTACGCGGCAGGGCCGCAGACGCAACTATATGTATATTCCCTTGCAGTCGGAGGGGCAGTCGGGCACGGCAGCAACATTGCTGCAGCTGCGACCAAGTCGCAATGCCAGCTTGGCTGCGCTAGGTCCACCTGCAGAAGGTATTGCTGCAGTGGCTCAGGAATTTGGTGCAGAGCTAGCAGCGCAGGCAGCGCAGCAGCAGTCGCAGGCAGCGCAGCAGCAGTCGCAGGCAGTGCAGCAGCAACACACGGATCGCACGGAACGCAGCGATCTGCTGGCTGCCTCCAGCTCCACGGATAAGCTGGAATATGCGGAGCCGGAGCATACCAGTCGCCGCGTGGGCTTTCAGTTTCCCAGCTACAGCCTGAAACCGGCTAGTCCTTTCTATCCCCAAGCCTATCGCGAGGATAGTCCCATTTTTGAAGACAGCAATGGTGGCTTTGATCCGCAAGCTTATACCGAAGATGCAGCGCCCACACCACAGCAATATGAGCCGGAGACGCGTCATACGCGTCAGCTGTTCTACGATTCGGATGTGTCTCCCTCCAGCTTTGAGTTTCCTGGTCTGGTTGCCAACTCCAAGCCACATACACTGAATGCTGCCGTTGCTGCGGGCAAACTTTATCGCGATGATGTTACCAAATTTGGTGATATCAATGGACCTATTACAGCGCTGCCGCAGCGGCTGCAGCGTGGACTCTACTTTGGTGATACGGAATTTAGAACGGGACCCAGTCCCATGCGACAGTTTGGACCACAAAAGGCTTTCAATGAGTATGTGGGTCCTGGCGACTATCAAAGTTCACGCAAAAGTCGCTACTTTCCTTATAAATCATCTAGGAGTCCAAGGGTCGTCTTTCCCAGCAATGATAATGTGGGCACTACGGGACCCAGCGGCTCCAGTGCACCTTCTGGCACAGGTGTCTACTTTAGCGACAATGTTGCTTTCAGGTGAGTGCAAAACGCCATATTAGAAGAGGAGATATTTGATTGTAGAAAGAATAAATGAGATCAAAGAACTGTCCACGATGTCTTTAATTACTTAATATTGAAAATAAAACTCTTGGGCAGTAGTATTATTAAGAGAATTTAGTCCTAGATAAAAAAGGGAAGATTTCTCCTATATCAGCTTGATCATTATCCCAAAACTAAATCTAATCTTTTATACAGAGATCAAAACTTTGGCATCAACGAGCTGGCTGCCGTACAGGATGTGCGCAACGACTATAGTCTGCAGGAGCTGGATAACGCCTCGGAGGCAACGAGCAGTCCACAATCAGCCAGCACATTCAAGGAGAAAGGTAAGTTCCAGACTCTAGAAAAAACAGAAACACTCTGCTAGTCATCTAAGTTAAGCTTCAGTTAGTGTGTCGCTGCTGGGAACTGCTTGCACTAGGCCTAATTGTCCAAAAAGAAACCGTCCAAATAAAAAACATAAGCCAATCCAAAACACACACAAACTCACACACACACACACATACCTGCTCATCTACATACATGATATCCCAACAACCATTTGACAGTCGACATCACAACGGACATGGAGTGTCAACATCGAGGTGGAACTTGTGAGTTCTTTTTAGGCTGCTGGCTATCCGGTGGTCTCATACAGGGCACCTGCAATGGATTGCTGCGGGGCTGTTGCCATCGCACGGCCAAATCGGCCAATTTACGCAGCTCGGACTATGTTGGCAATACGGTCGATCTGACCGATCTACCGCAAAAGAACTATGGACCGGTCAACAACGAACCCAGTGAGTGTAGCAGCTTGACAAAAACAAAGCTTGCAAAACTTGCAAAAACTGCAAACTCTTCCAAACCAATAAACAAAATAAATAAAAAATACAAAACTCCAAGCACGTGCACACTAAAACAATTACAACTACAATTAATTAGCATATATATATATCGGTCCAGCTTGCTATATGGACTAATCCAACAAAGTATTTTAAACAAATATGTACTTTTTGCATGCAATTTTTGCCTAACTAATATATTTTTGTAGCACGAGGGTGGCATGAAAAGTTATCGGACTTGACAATAAAAGGCTCTACCAATAGAAGATTAAGTATTTATTTTTCTAAATATTTAAAGTTTTAACTTTAGTGTTTGCATGTTAAATGTTTTATTCTTTGTGTAAAACCACCAGCTGAACTTTACGATAAAGTAAAAAACATAGAATTATGATTGTTCTCAAGATATTATACCAATCTTTTGCCAACAGGTTTTTCAAGACAGAACATATATTGTTTCAATCGAGAATTCTGTCTCAACTTATTATTCAAAAGACTTTATTAAGAAAAGCCCGATTTTGTTTAACTTCATTTAAAAATATGCTTGGAAATTTATCATTAACAAAAAACATTAACATTACGACTTGTATAGGTTAAAAAACACAATATTTGTATGAAAAACTTTTTTGTTTTTCAAGATAACTCAACCAAACTCAGTTTACCTAAGTTTAAGGACAGTTTAGACATGATGACAAAATTTCATAGAAATCGGACTACTATTTCTTATAGCTGCCATAGGAACGATCGGTTATAAATAAGTTTCAGTATGAAAAACTTTTGTGTTTTTCAAAATATCTCGACCAAACTCACTATATCTAAATTAACGCACGTTCTACACATGTTGACCAAATTTTATCAAAATCGGATCACTATATCTTGTAGCTGCTATAGGAACAATCAGTTGAAAAATTAGTTTTCTTATGCAAATCTTGTCTGCAAGGCACGCCGAAGATAATATTTCTTTCTTGTTATAATTTTTCAAAAATGAATAAAATTGTAATTTTCAAATGGAATCATCGGTATCAGAAGTTGGTTTTATATAAAGAATAATTGTAATACAGATGTACGGCATTTAAAAATGTAGCATAATTAAAAATAACGACTAGCAGTTTTGAAGCTTTTCAAAATATATATTGTTTTTGAAAAATATTGTTTTTGCTTATCAAAAAAGAAAGATATAACAATGAGCTTACTTTTCACACCACCCTCGTAACAACGTTTTGTTTTGTTTTTAATTATGTTTTGATTTATTTGCATTTGTATGTTGCGCACCATATTTGTAGTTATTGTCTTATGTTTTTGGCTAGTTTTTTTCAGTGCTTAATTAAGCTGCAATTTTGTTGTTGTTGTAACTTTAAATACACACACGCTACTAAAACAAATAAAATGCCTTGCCAAACTAAAGGCGCCAAGTGAAATGAAAATGCCGCCAAGTGCAGTGGGAAAAAACAGCTGCTGAAGAAATGGAAAATTTTATAAGAGTAACTACATCATATATCATAACTCGGCTCCAGCATGCGCATGTTAATTACAAAAACTTAATGATAATTGAGCCATATTTACACATCGTTTAACGGCTGGGCAAAAAGAGAGCGACCTCCAGAACCCCAACCCAGACAACATTCAGTGACTAGAAAGTTATGATACCACACCCACCCCGCACCTCTCACCATCTTACCACAAAAACAGTTCACAATTTTGCGGGCAGTTCCAAGCAACGTTGTTTTGGCTTCATTTGGTTTCATGTGGCTGCCACAAAGTGTTCCACCTGCCTGTTTAACTGCTCACCTTAACGCTTCTCTGTTGCTACTAGTTGCTACTAACTCTATATAGTATATACAATATACGATATGATAGTCACTCAGCTGACCTGACCTGGCTTGAACTCACTAACCCCACCAACCTATCTGCATCTCTCTCATTCTCTCTCTCTCTCTCTCCACGTCTCTTGTTGACAGGTTGCGGCATCTCGCTGGCCAAGCAAACCGCTCAGCGTCGCATTGTGGGTGGCGATGATGCCGGCTTTGGCTCCTTTCCCTGGCAGGCATACATACGCATTGGCTCATCCAGGTAAGGCAACATTAGTGGTGTAACAAATATATCCATTCATCGATATATATATCGATATTGTAACGGTAAGAAGTAAAACATACGAATTCTACGGCCTAAATATAGAAGTTATTCCAATCTGTTTGTGAGTTTTGGTACCTACCTATCCATGGTTTAAGGATTTACCATCAAAACTATCGACTATTGGAGGATATATTGAACGTCTTGCTTCCGATTATTGTGATATTTTCCGCTGTCATCGATAAATTGAAAGAATGTCTATAATTTCACTCTTTTAATCGATAATATCGATAGATTAAAGCACTATCAGAACGTTATCATTATATATATGTTAATTCCCTGAGGCTTTATAAAAATGGGGCAATAAAAGAGTTGAAAATTAGTCAATAGCTCCATTGATAGTATCGATGGTCTGTAAGTTGACACATTATCGATGTTTTTTCTACAATCGATCAAATTCGATACTATTTACACATTTTGTTGACACAGGCGATAGTTTAAAAAAATCAATTGATTCGTTTTCCGTTTGGTTATTCAATTAAAATTGTAAATTGGATATTTGCAGATGTGGTGGCTCGCTAATCTCCCGTCGTCATGTGGTAACTGCCGGCCATTGTGTGGCACGTGCAACGCCCCGTCAGGTGCACGTCACGCTGGGCGACTATGTGATTAACTCGGCCGTGGAGCCGCTGCCCGCGTACACCTTTGGCGTGCGTCGTATCGATGTGCATCCGTATTTCAAGTTTACGCCACAAGCTGATCGCTTTGATGTATCCGTGCTGACGCTGGAGCGCACCGTGCACTTTATGCCACACATAGGTAAAATAACTAGACTGTTTTCCTAACAACAAAAACTCATGTTGGTTTTTAATCTATCACAGCGCCTATTTGTCTGCCGGAAAAGAACGAGGACTTTCTGGGCAAATATGGCTGGGCTGCTGGCTGGGGTGCATTGAATCCTGGCTCACGATTGCGCCCCAAAACGCTGCAGGCTGTTGATGTGCCCGTGATTGAGAATCGCATTTGCGAACGCTGGCATCGACAGAATGGCATCAATGTGGTCATCTATCAGGAAATGCTTTGTGCCGGTTATCGCAATGGCGGCAAGGACTCCTGCCAGGGTGACTCGGGTGGTCCGCTGATGCATGAGAAGAATGGCCGCTGGTACTTGATAGGTGAGTTTTTGAATTGACTTATGGAAGAACTAAACTAAATGAACTGTTTCCATAGGTGTCGTCTCGGCGGGCTACTCCTGTGCCTCACGTGGACAGCCGGTAAGTGTTAAACACTGTTACCTTCAAATCAAATTTGGTTCAAGTCAAGCTCAGTCAACTAAATCTAAATGTTGTCGAAAGGTTTATTAAGAATTATCAAAAATTATTCATATCTATGCATCTATTTTCACTTTTCAAGTAAATTTAATTCGCATACTCTTGACAAGAGTGAAAATCAGAGAAATTAAATCAAATTCCATTTACAAAAAGTGAAAATGAACCCAGGCCTGATCGATTTTTCTATAAATATATCTTAACCAACTGTCTCCATTCGTTTTACAGGGCATCTATCATCGTCTAGCCTATACCGTGGACTGGATATCCTATGTTGTTGGCCTGACGGTCAACATTTAAGCTTAACTTGTGTCTAATTTATTCTGAACCCAACGCATTCGCATCCACAAATGCTTCTGGCTTGCAGCATGCCACCTTCTAAGTGGTCAAAAAACGTTTTGTATATAATTTATTTCAAGGCTTCTTACGACATTCTACGTTCTTGACTTTATTTATGCATATTTTTAATAATTTTCAACAAATTTAAGCGCAGCTCTAGAAATTTATATTAGAATTAAAGCTGCATTCGCTAGAATTTAGAAGCTACAAGATATTTGTATGGATATCGCTGTTTGGATATCTGCGAACAATGCGACCTTCAAACTTTAAACTTTAAATTAATTATTAATTAATTTACTTAGTCATATGCGCTGTTACGTAATTTTAAACTATTTATGAACTAATTTGTGTAAATAAATTATGTAAATGTTAAACGGACAATGTGCTTCACTTTATTATCAAGTATTATTATTTACTGTTTGAGCGGCACACGGGATAGATATAGGGGTGGATATGACATCCCAGCCCAAGCATGTTCCGCATCCTGGCGGTAGATGGCTTCAGATTGCGACAGCTGTTGCATGACGCGGAAAAGAGTGAAGATCTCATGATAAATTTTATAATAAATCACTGCAGCAGAAGAGGTTTTCTATTAATTTGTGAAAAACTTATGGGTTAGTTTACTCACCCAGCACCAGTGATAAGACGAGCAAACACATCAAAAAGCTGGACAAGTCAATAAATAGACCAGCCATAGCATAGAAAACACCCAAATACAGACCGACACCGAACGTGACACCATGATAGATCAGCCATGGATATAGCAGACTGCCTGAATCCTGTGATTTGGTTAAGGTTTAAATGGAATTAGTATTGAAAATGCATATTTCATAAATTTCTCTCAATATTATCCACCCTGCTACCCCCTCTCAAACTTACCCGGGCCACACCAATGAGCAGCAATAGACTGACGCCCAAGTTAATCAATGAAAGCCCATAGGCAATTGTACTAAATCCAGCTAAAACTATTGTTAGATAGGCATTTGGTTATTCAAAGCTATAGTTATATGTTATAATAAGAATATGCTCAACTTACGATTCACCAGAAATTGCTGCTCCTCTTGTGTGGCCTGGGGGAGCAGCAATTGTTTAATTAGCACTACAATATCTGCTTGCATATTAATGATCATCATGGAGCTAAAGACAGCCACGCTTGATATAATGACACCCAGCCAGCCAATTATAATGGCATTGTATTTGAGATTCTGACATTGTACATAAGCAATGCTGCTGTGGTGTGCTGCTGCAGCTGCCTCTTGGGCAGCAATGTTTGCTGCTGCTGCTGCTGCTGCTGATTTAGCTGCCATGGTTTGTATATTTTTACTATATAGATTTCGAAGGGTTTTTGTTTTATATTTTTGAGAATCAGGATAAAAATATGAGTTGTGTTGTGGCTGAGGCACAAAAGTGTTTATTGTGTTTATAGATTTTTTCGTTTTGTCGTTTTTTCAGTTTTTTAGTTGATTTTTGTGTTTGTTCTTCGTCTGTAGGCGACTCAAACTAAACTGATATATGAACGATAGGCCTACTCTTAACAACAACAACTTTTTAACAACTATTTAACAATAGCAGCTGCTTAGTTTTAAGTCAAATTATTATTTAGAGGAGCAGAACATATCGTTCAAATTATTTATTACATTGCAACTAAATAAATGAAAGCTCGAAAAATACTTTTTTGGGTCATGATTTCATCTTAGAGTGATTTTTCTCTTAAATTTTATTGAATTTTGAAAATACTTTAGTCGCTCACAAAATAAAAAATTTCAAAATATTTAAATCATGAACATTGAACTTTTATCTGAAGGAGCTGATTTTTCAGCAAGAAATCCGACCAAGAATCTTTAGATCACAAGAAATTATAACTATGATTTTAAGCTCACACAGAATTTTGATAAGCATTACCCATCGTCATATCTTTCATTTCTGTGATAAGAATTTCTCTCCTTTTGATAGCGCAAGTTTTTCACAAATAGCGAAACTATAATACAAATATTTCATAAGCCAAAACAACATATTTGATATGCTAATGTTGGCAGACTAACAGCAGCAGCATCATCATCAATAACAAATGCTTTTAGAAAGTTACATAAAAGAATGGCCCCAAAGATTTTTAAGAGGTCGCTGTTAACCCAAAAACGCAGCTTCTATCAGAGCCAGAGTCAGAGTCAGAGAAGAAGGAACTGCTCCCATTTTGTTGAGATGAATGGGAAATGAATATGAATGAAAATACTGTGACAGATTCTCAGCGCTTGTTTGCAATTATGTCGCATAAAATAATTACAAGTTGACTTGGCAAACATTTCCTGCGTTTCGTAATAATTAGCCAAGCTGCGAAATGATGAATTTCAGGCCCAAACGAGAACTTTGAACAAGACAAGAGCCAAGATCAAGATTCAACCTGTTGGCTTCTGCGTCTTCGTCTGCTAATGGCGAGAAGATGAACGCAGCAGCCGAAGTTGAAGAAGTAGCTGAAGCAGAAACTGATGCTGTTGCTGATGTTTGAGTTTACCAACAGCGCCCAGTTTGATTCTGGCCAGCGACGCGTGCGGTTGTCGCAGCTGCTGCCAACAACATTCACAATATTTGTGTTAAGACATGCCACAATTGGCTGAAAAAAAAAACAACAAATGTGTGAAACTCTGCGAGCTGCGTGCGCCTGCAATTGAATGAAAAAGAACTGTGCCAATTCAGAAGTTGGCACAGTTATCATTGTTATATAAAAAAAAACAACAGCGTCTGTTAACCTATTTAGTAGAGTTAAGAACTTGTTAAGCGTATCAAGGACACAGCTTTGATGCTAGGCCGCTAGAAGATTTCCAACCCATAATAACAACAAGCAGTAAAAGTGGAGCAGCAATAATAAGAAATCTAAGTAGAAATAACACTCGAAATGGAAAAGCAGAAGACATCAACAACAACAGCAGCAGACACAAATAGACGACATAAAAGTGAATAAGAAATTGTCATGCTTTCATTAACAGCAGCAAAAGCAACAACAGCAACAACAACAGCTACAACAACAATAACAACATAGCTACAAATACTTAATTTCAAACTGTCAGCAAATTGTGTTAAACGCCTACAATCGGTGACGGTGACAGTAACAGTGACAGTGACAGTGACTGTAAGCTGTGAACAGTAAACGGTGACTCTGACTTACAATTGTATTCAAAATGCTGCGGCAATGGAGCGAACTTTTGCTGCTCGGTTTGTGTCTGCTGCTTTGCCAAGTCAAACCCATGCAAGCCAGTAAGTTAATTTGATTTATCAAAAGAGCTGTTATTATCGATTTGTGTGATTTTTAAATTAAGCAAACAATTAATCGCTGGTGGTTTGACTAAGAGTCTTGTAAAAATCGATTTGTCAATGTTTTCAATACTAAAGTACTCTTTGTTTGATTAATAGATATATAGGAAACCAGCCCATAGCTATATTACATATACTTGAAGAAAAAGAAAAACAATACAAAGTTTATTCACCAAAATTCATTATAAGCAATGCCTCTTCTAAGGTCAGCACTAGAACTATTCGAAGAATAAATAAATTAAATAAAATAAAATAAAATCCGAATCAATGGCAAGTAAATAGCCTAAGTTGACAATAGCGTAAACTAAGTTTACTATAAGTTATAATGACCAGATTTTGATCAAATTTGGTCAACATGTGTAAAACGTGCTTCAATTTAGATATAGTGAGTTTGGTCGAGATATTTTGAAAAACACAAAATTTTTTCATACTGAAACTTATTTTCAACCGATCGTTCCTATGGCAGCTATAAGATATAGAAGTCCGATTTCGATGAAATTTTGTCATCATGTATAAACTGTCCTTAAACAAAGGTAAAGTAAGTTTGGTTGAGTTATCTTGAAAAACAAAAAAGTTGTTCATACAAAAACGTATTTTTCAACCGATCGTTCCTATGGCAGCTATATGTTATAGTGGTCCGATCTGGTCAATTCATTTAAAGGTACTAGCTGCAGAAAGAAGAAGTATCTGTGAAAAGTTTCATCTAGATAGATCTAGAACAAAGTCCTTAAAAATCGCATACAAACAGACAGACAGACGGACATGAGACGTCTCCTTCACTGCGTTATGCATTACGTGACACAACTATAATACACTCTGCAATGGTATACAAAATACTCTTTGGTTTCGACAAATATGTTTCCGTTTACTTAAGATGTTTTTATATTTATAGCTTATTTTTGAAGAATATCTTAAGTGCACAAAGACTTTCATGCAGACTCCTTTCTTAGACATTTTGAAACTTCACTTTCTTAAGCCAGCTATTTACTGCTTCTAAGATTACATTTTCTAAAAGCCTTGCGTAAAAGCAAAATAGATCTTATTTTATAAAATGTAAAAATCCGCTAACAGTAGCCAAGTGCTAATCCTGTCAGCTAAGCTAAAGTTCCTTTTCGATTAGGTATTCTCAATACGCTGCTGGGCGTGCCCGCAGAGTGTGTGCATCAGAGCGGCGTCTGGCCCTGCAAGTTGAGCTTCTCCTGCTGGCTGCAAGGTGGCAAGCATGCCAAGGGCTGTGGCAGCAACAAGTGGCTATTTAGCTGCTGTGTTGCTGAGCCGCATCAACAGCAGCATCATCCACACCAATCACCGCTGGAGAATCTTGTGGATTATGGCAAACTTAAGATGAGTCTGAATAGCTTACCCAAACGCATTATGTTGCGGCGTCGCGATGATAACGAGCTGCACAATGTCAAGGTAAGTGGTTTGTTGTTGCTGTGATTAAGCAATTACACTAGCCAACACGATCTCAAACGGAAAGCAAATATTGCAGAAAAACACAGGAAATAATAAGAATTTCAATTGTGGTTAAATCCAAAGTGCAGACGTTCTTGTCTATATTTATCAACTATCAAAAGAATGCATACACAAATTAAAGATTGTGTAAGAAATTCTTTAAATAATTTGATGCTTGTCTTCGGCATGAAAAGAATGCTTAGAATTAAAAACACCTCAGGAATAAGCTGAAGCCAATTTCAAAAGTTTCCGTCATCAACTGCACAGCGTGTGAGCTAGGCTCAACAATAGTACAATTGGGAAAACAAGTTTTTCACATTTTGTTTATGAGTCTTTTCATTTGCTTAATGATGCACAGTATTGCCTAATCCCTTGTTCTCTTCTAGCCTGAATGTGGCATGCCACGCATACCACAAAATATACTACAAAAACGCATCATTGGTGGACGGCCAGCACAGTTTGCAGAGTATCCATGGCTGGCTCACATACGCATTGCGGAGTATCAATGCGGTGGTGTGCTGATCTCAGCAAATATGGTGGCTACAGCGGCTCATTGCATACAACAGGCACAGCTGCAAGAGATAACTGTGTACCTGGGAGAGCTGGACACACAGAATCTGGGGCACATCCATGAGCCGCTGCCCGTGGAGAAGCACAGCGTGCTCCAAAAAATTATACATCCAAGATTCAACTTTCGCATAACACAGCCGGATCGCTATGATCTGGCACTGCTTAAGCTAGCCCGTCCAACGGGCTTCAGTGAGCACATCTTGCCCATTTGCCTGCCACAGTATCCCATTCGTTTGGTTGGCCGCAAGGGCCTCATTGCCGGCTGGGGCAAAACGGAGGCACACATGGGACATGCGGGCACCAATATGCTTCAAGTGGCCAGTGTGCCCATTATCTGTGAGTACTGATAGCTTAAACAAGTTTATATCTGTTGTGTAAAACGCTTGGTTTTATTCACAGCCACCATGGACTGCATTCGTTGGCATGAAAGTAAGCAAATCAATGTGGAAATCAAATCGGAAATGTTTTGTGCCGGCCACTCCGATGGCCACATGGATGCGTGTTTGGGTAAGTTTAATGTTTATTGGAATCTTACAATTTATGCTTATTTTTGTAGTTTTTATTGGGCTTTTTTTTTAATGTTTGCGGTTAAAAGTTTTATGCAATGAAAAACTTGAGCGCTGTGTTGTATGCAACAGAAAAGTACTTAGATTTTTCCTATAATTGTTTTCAAATATGTTAATTTATTATTTAAAATTGATTAAATTTTTTTCTACTCTGTGCAAATAAGTATTATTAATTTAAACCTAAGCTTGTCTAAACTAGAATCTTTGAAACCCAAAATGCTGCAGCTCAAACAGAGCGTCTAACAGCATCTAAACAGCATAACAGAGTTATAACAGTCGCACAACAGAAAAGCTGCACTTAACATAATCTTCTAAATTGTTGCATACTTTTAGGTGCTGGCTTATTAGACGGATGTTTTTTTTTTAGAAAAAAATTGAACCATTTAGTTTAACAAAGAATTATTAAAATTTTAAAATGTTCTGATACATTTTTCAATGCTTGAATATGCATATAAAGTAAAATAATTTTGAGAACAATACATCAATATATATTATTGCTAATTAGTCTGCATAAAATAAAATTAGATTCTGGTAAAATTTAAAATCAACATACATTCTGGTAAAAATTAGAAACCAACATATTCACATCCAAAAAAATCTTTTTTCAAAGTTTAATTAGATTTTCAACAATGCAATGAATAATTGCACACTATTTGTCAATTAAATTTAAAATATTAAATAATGTCAATACCCTTTTATAATTACAGGTGACTCTGGCGGTCCATTGGTTATTAAAGAACGTGGTCGCTTTGTGCTTGTAGGCATAACAAGTGCCGGCTTTGGCTGCGGCGTTGATCATCAGCCGGGCATCTATCATAATCTACAGAAGAGTCTGCGCTGGGTAGAAGATGTAGTAACGCACAATGAGTTATAGCTCTAGATTGGGAAGAGAAGAAAACGCTCCTGAGAGTGTGGCAAGCAAATCTCATTAGTTTATGGCGTGTAGCATTAAGCAATGGCCATGTGCAATGACAACCAACAAAACAAACACAAAAAATACAATTAATTAGATTTATTAAATATTATTATTATGTAGCTAACATGTGGATTGCCTGGCTTTTTAGTGGGTGGGTGGCACAATGGCCGACCTTGAAAGCTGGCAACAAACGGTGCTTTTCTGAATTTTGAATACCGAATTGAATTACGCACTTTTCAACACGTACAACAAATTTGCTTTGTTATGTCATTTGGCATTCGCTGCTTTGGCCCATTTCCCATTTAGTGTTGGTGCTTGCCATAAATGGCACAATCAACTGCTTTTAGCTGCACAGGCAAGTCAGCTACAACAACAAGCAGCAAACACATTAATCATAATTTGAACATTAAACACATTAAGCTGGGCCAAGTTAAAGACTCCACAAGTGTCATCTGCCAATTTGGCAATGTAAGTACTTAAATTGTATTACGTTAATAATTATTTTTACATTTTTTTTCTCTTTTTTTTGATCAGGGACTGAATTGAAAGTTATTGTTTGAAATTTAAACGTTAAGAGATATGATGAAACAAATGTGCTATGCCATTTTTGATCTCAATTTGTACTTTATTTTTATCAGGGCTTTAAACTTTATAGCTTCTAAATCCATGTTTTCCAATCTGCAGATATTGTAAAATTGTTGTAAAAATTAAATTTTTATTTGAAAATTTATCACCGTTGCAGTCCCTGGTTTTGATCGTTACTTTGTATCTAATTGGATTGTGTCAAAGTGTGTCATCAATTTGTTTTGTAAAGCCTATTGATTTTCCATGAACCCATCAAACTGTAGACTTAACTATCAATTATTTAGGCTTTGTCTTTTTTAATAGTTATTCAATTATTGAGCTAGAGTCGCTTTATTGTTGTTGCTGCTGCTGCTGCTGAGTTTTTCACGCTTGAAATAAACTTGAAATAAGATGTTGTGTGTGCGTTTGGCTTTCGCTTGCTTGTCTATCTGCCTATCTGTCGTTTTTTTCTGCTGGTTTTTCCTGTTGCAATTTGTACAATTGTTAATTTTTTTTTTCGACTGCTGTTAAATTAACTTGGCAGCAACAAATTTGTGGCAAAATGTGAGGCGCTAAAGAAAAAAAAAAAAATCAAAAGAGTTTAACTTCCTCTTTGTAGCTATAAAGTGTGGCTCCAAATTTGACATTAGTCATGGCATCGGCAGCAGCAACAGCAACAACAGCAGCAACTAAGCGACATGGGACATGCAATTGCCAAGTGAGCGCACAAAACTTGTTGTTGTCTCTGCTCAGAGGCCACGTCTTGTCTTTTCTTTTCACTTTCGATTTCGATGCGAGTGTGACTCTCCACACACACACTAGCACATACTCTCACACTCTTTGGCGCTTATTACTCAATAGTCAACGTTGCGACTTCTCTGCTTTGGCCTGTGCGTGCGTCTTGGTGAGCGTGTTGATGGCTTTTTGATTTTGAATTTGTCAGCGAACTGTTTATTAAGTGTTTTGACGTTACCGCAAACTGTTCGCAAACGCTAAACTCGCGCATCTCGGCCACACAGTTGTTGACAAAAACCAAAAACAAAAATAAAACAATGTGTTAAGGCCAACAAAAGCAAAATAAAAGAAAAAGTGCGTGACGGTGCAAAAAGAGTACACAAAATAAGTATGTTAAAATATTAAAAGATGGCCGCAAAATGTGCACTGTGAATTATTGCCAAATTTTTGTAAAATTGTTGCTGTGAATTTTATTTTAATTCAATTTTAAACTCCGGCCTGCTATGCAAACGAGCGATTATTCAATCAAAACCTCGCGCCGCTACGTGAATTAAGTGAAACACACAATTGCACAAAATCGCAGACAAACAAGCAACAACAGAGCAACAACAACAACAACAATAACAACAAATATAACAACACCAACGAAAGTATTGCAAAATGCGCGCAGTTGCACGGCTACTGCCGCTGCCACCGTCGCTGCTGCTGCTCAGCCTCTGCTTATGTCGCTGCCTTGACGCCGCCCACAACAGCTACAACTCCGTGTACAATACTGTGGTTACGCCGGAGTTAAGGCAGGCCATTGACAAGGATTTGCCCAAGCAGGCCAAGTTCTTTGATGAACTCGATTGTAAGTATGCAAGTTCGTTGCCTAAGTCTTTCGTTAGCTTTGTCATGCAATTGCAAGTTCGTCGGCTAAGTCAATTTTTCGGTTAAACGAATTGTTCTCAGGAAAGACGTCCTGTATTTTTTGTGAAAAATAACTTGATAAGCAAGTAAGCCAGCTTATTGCCTAAGTCTTCTGTTTATACTACACGTGCTCGTTTGTCAACTTAAGTTTTCTATTTTTATGCTCAAGACAGTTAAATCTTTTAAAGTTGGACGAACATGGATCAAAAGCAAATTTGCCAGCTAGGTCTATTAATTTACATAGAAAATAATTTATACAATTCAAGTTCATAGCTCTGCTCTCGGATTTGTGCACATGCAAGTTCGTCGCCTAAGTCTTTTGCTTATACAAACAGCATGCCAGTTTCTTGCCTAAGGTTTTTGTTTTGTACTTCAGCTAGTTTGTTTTCCAGGTCAAACATTTCGTTAGGCAAGAATCTGCTTAATCAGCTCAACTTTTTCGTAGCATGTTCGTTGCCTAAGTCTTTCGTTTCGCAGTCAATGACTCAGCGAAATTGAACAACATGTCTCAATTACATAATTTGCATACCAATTAACCTTGAGATAAACCATCGATACGATGTCAAGTTCACATGATTCATGCAACGATTTCTATTATTAAATTTAAAAAAAAAAGTAGCGAAAGTATAAAAGTTATTAAAAACAGTTTAGTTTCTGTTCTTGTCGCGCCCAGCGTACAACAGACAATTCATCTTGCCCCTGCGTACAACTTTAATTAGACTTTCCCAAAAAAAAACAGAAAAACAAAACACAAAAACCAATTAGCCCGCGAAACGACCAAAAAAAAAGTTAAAGTTGAAATTTTAGCCGTAATTATTTTAACGCCAAAGAGACATTAACATGTGCCGCATTCTGCGCAACGCAATGAAAGCGCGCGTTATGCTTCATTGTGTATAGCCCATTAAAATGATTATCAAAATAAATATATATATATTCATATGCATATAAGAAACGATATAGCTAACTGCATATTACAAAAGTAATAAGCAAGCAAATGGCAAAATAGCGAGCGCAAATTGCAGCACAAGTTCAATGGCATTCGCTTCCAGCCGCCATGTAATATAGAAAAAGCCAAGAAAAAGCAAAAGTCTTTTGCCAAAGAGATACTTAAAAGCGTCTCAGAGCAGGAAAATCAACTGCAATTAACGAAAACAAGACGGCGCCGCCGTCATTCGAAAGTGTTAAACAACAACATGAGCTATATAGATTATAGATTATTTGTGCTCGAGTACTCGTACTCGCACTCGTTCCACGTAAGTCAAAGAAACCTTGACCAAATATCCAAAATAAAAAATCAAAGCCAAAGCTTAGCAACATGTTGCCAGCAACAAACTTGTTGTTGCGAACTCACTCTCTGTCCCTCTCTCTCTCTCACTCTGTCTTACTCTCCCATCTTCGGCTGCCCAAGTGAAATGGCGAAATGCGAGCAAAACTCTTCGGGCCAGCTTCGTTGCTGCGCAAACACAAAACTTTGGCTTAGTTCTGAGCTGAATTTCCCGACGTGCGGTTGCCTTTTTTATCGTGCCGCTCAAAATTGTGATTTATAACCAACAACAATTTTCTTTTCGTGCTCCGCGTGCCGTGAAAATTATTGCCCGTTGCGCATGCGTAGCTCAAGCAAGAAAGTTGCATGAAAACAAAAGTGAAATCCTGCCAAATGTCTTAAATCATTTTATTACAAAACAAAAGTGTGTGACCAAGGATTGATTTTATTACGCACATCAAGCAAAAAGAAAGTGAACGCAACAACAATATTAATAACAACAGCTGCAAATAACAAGTGTTGCAAGAAAGTGAAAGTACGCATTTGTTGCTATTGCGCTCCTCGCCAGGAGCAGCCATGTCGCGCAAACGAATACACTCACATTGCCACAAAAAGGATAATTGGCTAAGATTGAATCTGTGTCTGATTCTGATCTATGCCCTGACATCCAGCTGGAACGTCTCTGCTTTGGGCTATCCCAGTGCGCAGCAGGAGCATGATATGCTCATCTTGGATGCACTGTCGCGACGCAGCGGCACCGGCACCGGCTATTATGGCGAGAACAGCGTCATGGATTTGCTATCACGAAGTAGTACTCGTTGTTAAAATGAACCAATTGACTCTCTTATTTGTGTGATTGCATATGTGTGTGTGTGTGAGAGAGTTAAAGTTTTTTAAATTCGTTCAAAATAAGTTAAGAGCTTAAACGTTCGTTTACTTGTTTCACTTGAGTTCGATTATGATTCGCTTTGAGAATGTAAATTTCAATAGAGTTTTAAGTAAATTGATAGCGGATTATGTTTTTGGTGGCGTTAAACGTTAAATAAACAATCAAAAATGGTTTCCGTTTGAACGAAATGATAGAAAAGTAGACTGAGAAACTTAAGAAAAGAACGAACTTAACAAAAACTGAACTTCTAAAACCGATTCCTTTAATTGAACTAAGTACAATGTGCAATTCTAGTGCGTGTAGTTAAACTAATGCCCATCATTTTGGTGTCGTTTGATCTATTTACAGTGATACCGCAGTCGTGCCGCTTCCGTGGCCACAAATTCGAGTGCGGCCTGTCCATCTCGTGCGTCTTGGGCGGCGGCAAGCCGCTCGATCTATGCTCCGGCGGCATGATCTGGTCATGCTGTGTGGACAAAGATCTAGACGCCGAGGAGAGTCCACATTCGGCGCCAGTCAACAATACAAGTGAGTAGAAAAACTATTCTAACTGTCCATTTCGCCAAGTTGCTTTCCCAGTTGCCTCCTTCCAGTCCAAGTCCAAATCCCAAGCTTAGTTCATCGTTGCATTTTAGCTGCACTTTGTTAGCAAATTGCAAATTGCTGCACTTCGAGGTTATGCAATTCCCTGTATAATAGCGCAATAAATTAGTTCGCATTTCGAAAATGACAACAAATTGCTCGACTTTGCCTGCGCATACATAAACATACGTACACACACAACAAATACACACAAACCGCCACAGGCTAGTCGAGGCAGAAGCACACCAAAATGCATTGCTCTGGCATTACTGAAATTTCATGCAATACACTCGAACAGGCGCTGGAGTGGAAGGTGTCAATGGTAGACCATTATATATCTGTTCATCAGGGATTACTCGAGCAAAGCCAAGATTAAAGACAGCAATTGAAATTGAAATGATGTAAGGCGTGGTATTGCATAGATAACTTAATAAGTCTGCTTTAGTGTTAACATCGAAATACAATGAATCAATCAAAAAGCTTTAAATTAAAATTGACCAAATGCTTTCCATATTACTCGGTGTGCCGAAGACATATACCCTTGCAGACAAGATTTGCATAAGAAAACTAATTTGTCAACTGATTGCTCCTATGGCAGCTATAAGATATAGTTATCCGATTTTGATAAAATTTGGTCCACATGTGTAGAACGTGCTTTAATTTAGATATAGTGAGTTTGGTCGAGATATTTTGAAAACACAAAAGTTATTCATACAGAAACTTATTTTCAACCGATCGTTCCTATGGCTGCTATATCCGGTCCGATTTCGATGAAATTTTGTCATCATGTATAAACTGGCTTTAAACTTAGGTTTACTGAGTTTGGTTGACTTATCTTGAAAAACAATAAAGTTTTTCATTCAAAAATTAATTTTTCAACAGATCGTTCCAATGCCAGACGGACAGACAGACTCTCTGCAAGGGTATAATAAATAAGGTCAAAATTCGAGCTTTGTGTGTGAGAAAGATATTAAATCAGATACCAAAATAACATAAGGCTGTCATGCAGTAGTTTATTTGAAATACGTTTATAGTTTATATACATTTATAATATCCGGCTCACCAAATACAGCCCGACTTACTTGATCTTGTATACCTTGTCTATAACAAAAGCTTCCATTCATTTTTGTTTTGTGCACTTCACATTCTTTAGCTCAAATTCGATTTTGAACAGTTTCGTTTGCCATCAAGTGCATTCGTTATATCGTAATCTTTGCCAGTTAGGCGATTAATTAAGTTATAAGCAGTAACAACAAATATTATGCCACATACAAACGCATACACACACACACACACGCATTCGCACACATATACAAAAAACACTAACTAAGCAGCTTGCTGCCATTTTGTTGTGCTCTGTTTAATTTTCTAGGCTTCTGCTGCCTTTTTTTATGCGCATGTTACACAGCAACAACAATTTTAACAACAACAACAACAAAAACACATTACAACATGTTGTAAATAATTCTTAGTGGAAATTTTTGAAGCAGCTCACGTGAAAAAGTAAGCCTAACTACAGTTCAGCTTTTATTTATACATAATTATTTTTTTGGGCTAATTTTTGTTAAAGCTCATAAAAAAAAGTAGCGCGTTCTGTTTTGGCTACTCACTTTCTTAAAGGGAAAATGCTTTGTCAGGTCTACTGGGAACTTTTTTTGTTTCTTTTCTTTTTGTGTCTGCGTTTCGCTCAAGTGTAAAATTTTCTTAAAGCCACAGACGCGACAATGAAAAGGCCAAAAATTGAGCAAAAGTCTGCTTTGCGGAAATAAGCGAAGGTGAACGTTTTTGCATTTTAAAAGTGAAATTTCGTTGCTTTGTTTCAATTTTCAATTTAGCCCTAGTCTGAGCCTGTTTTACTTTACCTTCGTTTTTTGTTTTATTTATTTATTTGTTTTGCGCAGCAGATGACACAAACAAAAATTGTGGGAAAAATCACAGCGCCAAAGTTACAACATTTTATCGTTCAAGTCCAAACCTCAAGTTGAAACTCGGCCAACCAAAAATCGAACAAAATACTTGAAAGAAAGGCCGAAGACTTTATACCCTTGTAAATATTCTAGTAAAATTTATCGATGTACAACGTGAAGACTGTTTTACAAGAACTACTCCACCACCACTCAATAAAATATCAAACGAAAGGAAACTACAATTGGTGAGATCGTTGTAGATATCTTCAGAATCACAAGTTTTTTTAATGCAGCCAATTTTTTAATCTATTTTGGAAGAAATTTGAGTCGTTATTACTTTTTCATTCCATGATCGACAGCACTTCATCCCACCGAATTAAAAGCGAATGTTTTTGAAACAATACCAAATTTGTTTTTTTAATTATGAAAAACTAACATTTTTGATATAAAATGTTTTGATTAGAATCGAAATTGGGAACAGAAATCCATATATGTGTTAGAGAATCGTAAAAGTCTTTTTCAATGTTACATATATCATAACAACATAGCAATACCCTCTGTAAGGTTTATAAAAACTTCAAAGAAAGTGTTAATCAACTTGAGGCGTTCTGTGGCTCTTGCAGTTCATTTCATTTTCTTTTCTTTTTTGTTTGAATTACGTGCAAAAAATTATCTCATATACGTTTGTGTCTTTGTTTC
This sequence comes from Hirtodrosophila cameraria, assembly GCA_949708635.1. NCBI lineage: Eukaryota > Metazoa > Arthropoda > Insecta > Diptera > Drosophilidae > Hirtodrosophila > Hirtodrosophila cameraria. The sequence goes on along the minus strand of OX453089.1, from coordinate 12,531,761 downwards.
TGTCATGGGCTATGGTCAAATAGTTGTTGTGTGTATTAGTTGTGAATTTAATTTCAACTTCATTGGTCTGGTGACATAATAAAGTCGTGCAGGGCGCTAACAGCAATTGCTGGCCCAGTCTGTTTTTTTATTATTATTATTATTACTTTAGTTCAAGCCTTTCGTCTTTCACTACTTAAAAAGTTGAGTGGCGAAAGTTGAACTCAGTATTTAAGTTGCCAGACAGACAAAATATGTGCATAGAGGAAAAACTGCCACATCATCATGATTCTTACATACAGGTGACATAATACACTTGCACGACATCTATCCCGATTTGTCGCCAACGGGCAACAAGCCAGCACAACAGCAACATCATCAGACACAGCAGCAGCTACATCATCAGCAGCACCACAGCAACATCAACAATAACAACAACGGCCTGGCAGCGGCTTCAACATCCTCTGCACGTCCCGCCTATACCAGCCACGCCTACTACACCACAAAGCGTCCTTCGCTGTACAATGGCAATCCGTATAAGCCCATTTCCAGTTCCGGTTCCAGCTCATCTCTGCATCGACCCACTGGCTCCAGTTTGAACAGCTGGGAACAACATGATTCCAATCATTTGGGCATAACCAATCATCTGGATAGCTTCTTTGATACAGATGCACCACCAGACAGTGGTGCTGCGTTGCGTCCACAGCAGCCACCACCACACGAGCAACCACAAGCACAGCCCTTTGCGGTGGGCAACGTGCTGGATCTAAATGCGGGCGAGGCGGTGGATGAGTACGACAGCGGTGGCTACAATGATGCCAGCTATCGTCCTGTGCCGGGTACTAAAAACCAAACTCATCTAAGCAAACTATTTGTACTTTTCTATATATACTTTTCTATATATCTCTGATTCTACAGCACCACTGCAAGTTTTCCTTTACACATATGCACCACACAAAAAACCACTCTTATTCACCATTTTTAAAAGTAGTTTGCACTCTGCGCTGTTGCTCTCACTTTGTTTTATGTTTACTTTAAACTTTGTTTTATATTCTTTTCCCAATTTTTTTGACTTTTGCTAATGTTAATCTCTTTAATTTTTCACAGGCTGCGGTGAGGTCTATTCTCGCTCCAATCGCATTGTGGGCGGCCATTCCACCGGCTTTGGCTCGCATCCTTGGCAGGTGGCGCTTATCAAAAGCGGCTTTCTCAGCCGCAAATTGAGCTGCGGTGGTGCGCTGATTTCTAATCGCTGGGTGGTTACTGCCGCCCATTGTGTGGCCACGTAAGTACTTCAGTTACATACAATCGATATTTGATGCTTACATCTACTTTTCACTTGCAGTACCACCAATTCGAATATGAAAATACGTCTGGGCGAGTGGGATGTGCGTGCCCAGGAGGAGCGTCTAAATCACGAGGAATATGGCATTGAACGCAAGGAGGTTCATCCACACTATAATCCCGCTGACTTTAAAAACGATGTGGCTCTCATACGCTTGGATCGTAATGTTGTCTATAAGCAGCACATCATACCCGTTTGTTTGCCACCGCCAGCTACCAAATTGACGGGCAAAATGGCAACTGTGGCGGGTTGGGGACGAACGCGGCATGGTCAGAGCACTGTGCCATCGGTGCTGCAGGAGGTGGACGTGGAGGTCATCTCGAATGATCGCTGCCAGCGTTGGTTCCGAGCAGCCGGACGACGTGAGGCCATACACGATGTAAGCTTAGTTAAACAAACTCAAATATTGAAATTGAAAGTAATTTATAAAGAGAAAAAAAATTGGAATATCTAGGTAATGTTTATAGCTCTCTTGACTTACTTTTACTTTCAACGGTCAGTAACCTACTGGCCGCGTAAATTACAATTAATAATGGAATCATTGACATTGAAAGCAATATGCATTAGTCCATGCGGCAAACCTGCTTCAAATCAAACCGGTTTGAACTTGACATCCAAAGATCATTTTCTATTGACTTAGCATCCTGTCAGTTCAAATTTATTGTATTTTTCGGAATAGCGTTTTATACTAAAGGCCGTGTCCACAATCAATAATACTTTGGATCTTTACAAATTAATTTTCTTAAGCTTTTTGGCATCATTTTTGACAAGAAATTGATAAAATAAAATAAATTAATATTTATATTCTTTTTAGGTATTTCTATGTGCTGGCTACAAGGAGGGTGGCCGGGATTCCTGCCAGGGTGACAGCGGCGGACCACTCACGTTAACGATGGATGGTCGGAAAACACTAATCGGATTGGTATCCTGGGGCATTGGCTGTGGCAGAGAGCATCTGCCGGGCGTCTACACAAACATACAACACTTTGTGCCGTGGATCACCAAGGTTATGGCCAATGACAACAATGCGTAGTGGCACAGAGACACAAGAGAACAGTTTAGAAACAGCCTGGATTGGCTAACAATTTAATCAATTGGAAGACTGCAGTCACCGCTCGAGTAGTTTGACGCAGCTGTGTGCGGCTGCGCACTGCATCAACCGTTGCCTGGCCATGTGATTCCTCTACGACTCGGGGTTGCTAGTGTTTAAGTTTAAGCTCCCAAGCATCTTTTATTTATTATACTCGTATTTCAGTTTGTATTTTTATTATTTAACCCAATTTTTATTTGTGTATCATTCAACTGAATTTAACACTAATCATATTTATATTTATTACATTGAAACACATTGAATTTCTTGAATTTAAACCTTACTTTATTGCTAATTTTAGTTAATGTTTAAATTGAAATAAATAAAATATGTGTAGTTAGAATGTCGAAAAATGTACACGGGGAGGTGTGGTCAAAAATTGCAAACGGCACAGCAGGGAAAATGTGATTTCCCAAATTGTAATGTCATATCAATCTAGAAAGTTTAGATATTTTCAATATATGTAATTGCAACTATTATAAGTACAGGCTATCTCAACTTTTTCACTTTTTGCATTTACAAATTTGTTTCATATTTAAATTAAGTCACTTAATCAAAAGACTTAGGACACAAACTCGAAACAGAAAATCATTAAAAAAATATTGCATACTTTTAAGCGCAATAAAAATGTACTACCAAAAACTCACAAAACACTTTGCAGCAAGTTGGCAGCGCTGCTGTGACACCTTTTTACGATTGTGCGACAGATTCTAATCAAATATTTACAAAGAAAACAAAATGCGAGCGCAGAGGCAACAAAACTGATAAGAACTGAAGGGGAGAACAGATAAATAAATAGATTAAAAACAAATGTGGAAAACACGCAGCACTTCTTCTTAGAATAGCAGCCACGACGCTCAGCAAGCAAGCAAGCAACAGGTGCCGTAAGGCATGCCACATGAGGCATGCACAGAATTTCTAATGATGCAACTTCCGTTGCAAAGCAAACCAAAAACTAAAACTTGGGCTGTTTAACAACAATTTGAGTGTGAGTTGTGTGTGTTCGTGTTTACAGCAACACAAATCAAAACTTTTTTAATCAATGCAATCTAAGCTAATTAGGCGCTTGATTTTGATGGCTTATCAGGCAGGCAGCCACATTGATTGCTGCTCTCTCTCTCTCAGCCTGCTTTTAGTTTTTGCTTACGCTCTTGGCATCCACAGTCAAAATGAGTTCCACTTCTTTTCTGTGGCTTGGCCAAAGAACTCAACACAACTGGCAAACAACTTCACCTTGCCTCAGTTGCTGTGGAGCAGCGCCAGTGTCAAGGTCTCCCAAGTTCAACGCGTCGTTGTTGTTTGTTGCTGCCGCTGCTTCTCTGCGCTCGTTGATTGTTTAGCTTCAAATGACTTGAGAGAAGCCGCAACAAAAACAAAAAAAGCGTCGCGTTTCATAAAAAATAATCTCAACATCTTACGCTTTAAGATTTTAACACATGTATGTGCTTTTTACAAATAAGCCATTCATTAAGCCTAATTGATTAATTGTTTGTGTTTTAATGTTTGTGCTTATTGTTGCTGTCATTCAATTCATTGAATTTCAGCGGAACTGTTTATATAACAATTTAAGCGGCTCAAAAGTGCATTTACCCAGCGAATTTGTATGTGTGTGTGTGTGTGTGTGTGTGTGTGTAATCAAAAAACTGCCAAAAAATATCGATAGTGCATTAAATCGATTGTACAGAGGAATATGTTGTAATTTCTGGCCAAAGAAACTTGGTTTTCTTCCTGCCTTTCTTTTGTAAAAATACTATTTTAAATAGAAATTATTCATATATTTTTCTTTACATGAACTTTTATTCAAAGTGTTTATATCATAATTACAAAATACGAAACAAATTCAATTAATTTTACTCAAAATAATATAAAAACACGCACAAATCGATTATATTAGAACTACTTGCATCCCCATTTTACCCAAAGTTTGTCCTTTTTAAAAGTTTATATTCTGAAATAATAAAATTGTTATCAAAATAAAGCTTGCTTTCGATTCTTGTTAAATTTCAGAGTTAATATTCAACAAATATTATTATTATTTCCATAATAATAAGATAGAACAATCGTTATTTAAGTCCTTAGACTCTTAGTAAAACTATAACAGCTGCTGTTGCATAATTAGCTAAATTGCATGCAGCAAATACAACAATTGCAGCTTGATTGCAGTCAATTCTTATCAGCAACAAACACACACACTAACACACAGAAACAAACATACACTTAAACACCACTAACATAGCGCATTGTTAATAAAGTTTGACTTTCTTAACCTGAAGACGTGCATAAATTATAACACAAACAAACTGCGACACACTCACACATATACACACTTACACATACACACACTAGTCTGTGTGTGGAAACAAAGAATGGCAACAGGCTGATCCACTCATTTGCACCACACACAAAAATATTAAAGAAAAAGCCACCAAGTGACTCCCAAGCTGAGCGTTGTTGTTGTTGTTATTGTTGTTTCAGTTGCTGTTGTTAGCTGCTTCTTGCTATTTTAATGTGAAAGCGCTGTTAACCCCAAACTTCAGCTATACGTTCCCCACCTCCTTCTAACCCCTTCAAGCATATACCCCTCTTAACGCTCAATGCTCGTCTAAGCCAGCTCACAAATGCCGCCAATCAGCTGTGGCTGTGACAAGAGCACAACAACTGAGCGGAGAGTGTGTGCCAGTGTGTGTGTGTGTGTGTGTGTGTGTGTGTGTGTGTATATATATGTATGTGTGTGTCAGTTCATTTGAATAAGCAAACAACAACAAGAGCAGCAGCGGCTGCCTAGCATTTGTTGTTCTCACCATTTTGTGAACTGGCCTTAATGGAAACCGTTATGCGCCGAAGCTCTAACTAGCGTCGCTGCTGCAGTCAACGTCGCTGTCTGCGTCGCCCGGCTACGCATGCGCACATGTTGCGGCTCTCTGTGTGCGTATGTGTGTGTGTTTGAGTAGAGACAGCACAGCTACTACCAATTTTGCTTTTAACGTTCTTTCGCGCTGCTCACGTCGCTGTCTCTGTCGCTGTTGCAGTCACTAAATCTCAGCAGCAGCGACGTCGACGTTGACGTCAACGTCAGCGCTGGCTTGTCTTCTGGCTTTGGCTGACTTCAGCTGGCGTGTGGATCTTTTGTATGCGCGCTTCTCTCCAGACGTGCGCAACTCAACGCGGTCTTTGGCTACTTTTTCGGATTCTTCTTCTTGAAATCGCCTGGTTACGTCGACTTCGCGTGTGTATTTGTATGTGTGTGTGTATTTGTGTATGAGTTTGAGTTATTGGCCTCAAATTGGCTTGGCCAATGCGTGCATAGCTTAAGTTAAAGTTTAAACAGTGTGCAATTTCCTGAAAGTAAACACAATAGCCGCCAAATTGTGAGTGTTAAAAGTTCTTTCTTTAAACTTAATATTTTGTTGGCCATAAAACAAAAGGCAGGCCAAAAAAGCAACACAATACAAGCAGCCAGAGTGTCAAACAAAAGCCAAATGTGAAGAACCTCATAAAAAAAAAATATACAACAAAAACATAAAGCCGCAAGAAGTTAACAGCAGCAGCATAATACCAACAACAACAAGCGCTTGAAAAATACATAATAATTAAAAGAAATGACCCCAAAATAGTTGGCAGTGAAGTTTTCCAACCAGCAAACCAAAAACAAACAAAGACAACATAATAAACAACAAAAGTTCTACGAGTTTCAACTACAAAAAAAAAAACACGCAAGTAAATGCAAAAGATACAAAAAACCTTAAGATACGCATCCGTCAGATACGCGCGCCCGTTGTGCTCTGTATGTGTGTGTATGTGCCTTAAGTAGCTGTGCCGCACTTTCTACCACGTACAAGTCAATTAGAGTCACACACATACACTCAATAGTTGCGCATAACTGCAACTAACTGCAACGGCAGCAGAAGCAGCAGCAACAAGAGCAACAGCAACTTGCAACCAAACAAGAGCAAGAGCAACAACAAGTTCAAGCGCCTTGATTTTGATCAACGGCCAAAGTCAAACGAGTCCAAAGCAAAAGTTGCCTTGTGCTGCAAATTTTTATTGAAATTCCTGTAAAAAGAAACAACAACAGCAAGAACAACAAGCAGCAGCGGCAGCAACAGCAGCAGCAGCAGCAACAACAGCGGCAGCTTTAGGAGGCAGCCTTAGTACAAGTGTTTCAATTGCCGCAGCAGCAACAACTCCAGAGCAAAAAAAAAACTTCTTTTCGGAACTGGTCTGGTACACTCAGAAAAATTAAGAAGCACTAGAATTTTGAAAAAGGTTTTTCTTAAAAATTAAAACTATATTCTGAGGAACGACGATTAAGTTTTAGGAAAACTTAAGTATTTTAAATTTTATTTAGTAATTGGCTTTGTTAAACATTTAAAATTTTACTGAAATTAGTAATTAATTTTTTTTAGTAATCTTAAAAATGTCTTCGTTTTTCTAAATCCCAGAAATATTTTTCCTTGAATAGAAATAGAAAGGAATATAGCTTTAAATTAGTTCTGTTTTTTTCTTTAAGCAGAGTTTCTAAATCTAAGGAAATACATTTTTCTGAGTGTAGTTGTTACTGTTGCTGTTACACTCATTGTTGTTGCTGTTGTCGCTTGAGTTTGACTTTGGTCTAAAATGCAGTCTCCAGTGAGCGACTGACTCCCCAATGGAGTCCAAGGCGCGCCTTTGGCATTATTTGCATTTCTGCTTATTCTGGTTTAACCAACCTGATGAGAAGCTGAAGCTGCAGCTGCTTTACGAGAAGATGCCTCTGCCGCTGCTGTGGTAGACGCCCCCCAGTTGGCTCCGTTTAATTTCATGTTAATTATAATAATTTGCATGCTGCTGGCAATTGAGAAATTGTCGTAGCAGCAGCAGCAGCAAGTTTGTGCCCTAAGTCTTTTGTTTTGGTATATGTTTGTCTGTGGCGTGGCTTTCTAGACACCAGCTGAACTAATGAACTCCCGCATGTCGCAGTTAGTAACAAACAACACATGCACGCACACATA